>JBANSL010000015.1:50866355-52318855 GCA_037127255.1 Persicaria tinctoria | reverse complement strand
GAGACCTTTGCTCCCGTAGCCAGGCTTGAAGCCATTCGCATTTTACTAGCATTTGCATCTTTTATGAGCATAAAGTTATATCAAATGGATGTCAAGTGTGCTTTTATTAATGGTTTCTTAGAAGAAGAAGTTTATGTGGCTCAACCCCCAGGTTTTGAAAGTACGGAATTTCCAAATCATGTTTATAAACTAGACAAAGCGCTTTATGGTTTGAAACAAGCCCCAAGAGCTTGGTATGAGCGCTTGTCAAAATATCTTTTAGAAAATGATTTTAAAAGGGAGTTGATCGACAAGACTCTTTTGATCAAGACCAAAGGAAAGGACATCTTGGTTATTCAAATATATGTTGATGATATATTGTTTGGTGCTACTAACACATCTTTATGCAAGAAATTTTCTGACATTATGGGCAGTGAATTTGAGATGAGCTTGATGGGTGAACTCAACTTCTTTTTGGGATTACAAGTTCATCAATCCAAGAAAGGGATCTTTGTCAACCAAAGCAAGTATACTAAGGATCTCTTGAAGAAATTCAAGATGGATCAATCCAAAGCAGGCAAGACACCCATGAGCTCAACACTATCTCTAGATCAAGACAAGACTGGGAAGAGTGTCAATCAAAAGGAGTATCGATGAATGATTGGATCTCTACTATATCTTACAGCTAGTAGACCTGACATCATGTTTAGTGTTTGCATGTGTGCTAGGTTTCAAGCTGATCCTAAAGAATCTCACCTCGTAGCTGTGAAGAGGATCTTTTGATATCTCAATGGCACTAAGGATCTTGGCTTGTGGTACCCAAAGCAAAAAGATTTTACATTAATAGGGTATTCTGATGCAGATTTTGCAGGCTATAAGGTGGATAGGAAGAGCACGTCAAGATGTTGCCAATTCTTAGGAGCATCCTTGATCAGTTGGCACTCAAGGAAACAAAACCCAGTTGCTCTATCCACTGCTGAAGCCGAATACATAGCAGCTGGAGCATGTTGCTCCCAAATCCTTTGGATAACTCAACAAATGAGAGATCTTGGCATCAATCTCAAAGGTATTCCTAGACATGGCCACGGGTCACGGGTCGGGCGGGTCGACCCGTGACCCGCCGGGTCAGGGTCCACGGGTCCAAGGGTCGGCTCGGGTTGAGGGTCAGGGTTAGGGTCGGGGAAAAGATAACTCGTGACCCGGCGGGTCAACCCGGTTCGACCCGTCAGGTCAACCCGCCATTTTAAAATATTTTTATTTTGAAAAAAATTATTTTTAATAAAATAAATTTATAATTATTATGTAAATTATATAAATTATAAATTATTCTTAGAATAATTCATAATATTACATATTACATAATGTAATATGCAATGGCAATGTGAGACTTAGCACCCCATGCTTCTCCTTTTATAGACTTAGCACCCCCCCCCCTTTCCTCTAGTTTTCAATGTGGGACAAGAATTAGGGTAGAAACTATAAACTATACCATGTCTTCAATCTCTACCATTCGGTTTTTAATGTCAATCCATACTTATAAATCATTCTATATCATTCTATATGATACTAAGTTAGGAGTCTTTATGATATAATTTCAAATAATACAAATATTGTTATTGATAAAGCCGTTACACTTGTATAGTATCCTTAATGTCGAGTTTTCGTTTATTTTCAAAATGATATAGAACTTCGGATTTTCAAACACAAGAATGAAATTGGCAATACTTTTTCAATGTGTCTTTTCATGTACGTCATAACAAGCAACCCAAGTATATAATTCTACTAACATCATCATTAAGTGTATATACAACATGTGGCTAATTCAACTTCAAACGAGAAAGTTTAACATATCTATATGAAGAAGAACCTAGATTTGAAATCATTGATCAAGAAATTAACATAATAATGCAAGTAAAATAAAATACTTATGATTGATTAATGGATCAACACAACTATCAATTAAATTAAATAGAAAGATTAATCCAACATAACTTGATATATTGTATCATGATGTTTCATCACCATGTGTTATTTATTTCATTAAATCTTAAGAGGTAAACACTTTAATTATATTATTATATGTTACATCATATAATCCAAATACTTAAATTACATTATATTCCACCATATAACCCAAAGACTTTAATTACATTACATTTTACATCATATACTTAAATATGAATTTCTTACATTTTCTTTCATATCTCATATTTTTGTCCCACATCGAAAGTGGGCTACATACCTCTATTTTCTCTATATATAGATCCTCATACCCTACTTGTCATTCCCACAATCCAACCTTTTCTTTCCCACATCTAAAGTGTGATGAAATGATGGGAGTGGAATGAAGATATCTATATATATCTTCCCACATACCATGTTTTGTCAACCTTAAATCTTTCCATTTCGAAAGTGTTGTGAAAGACTTGAGTTGAGTTTTATTTTGGGTTTAAAACAAATTTTTTTTTATAAAAAAAATGGTTGACCCGGCGGGTCGACCCACAAAACTCGTTGGGTACCCGATTTGGTGCCACGTGGCCGACCCGAAAATCCGACCCGCCGACCCGTCCCAACCCCGGGTCAGGGTTAGGGTCACCCTCCCCGGGTTGTCGACCCGGCGGGTCCGACCCGTCAACCCGGCGGGTCTGACCCGTGGCCGTGTCTAGGTATTCGTATTCCCATTAAGTGTGACAATACAAGTGCCATATCCATCACAAAGAATCATTTTCAGCATTCAAGGACCAAACATATTGATATAAGGCATCATTTCATTAGAGATCATGTTGAAAAATGTGATGTGTCCATATCCTTTATTTCTACTGATTATCAATGGGCTGACATTTTTACTAAGCCTTTAGCAGAGAACAGGTTCACCTTCATTAGACGTGAGATTGGAATGCTTAACAAGGATGCACTTTCGTAGGGGGAGCTTTCCCTTTACGAAAGATAAGTTCTACTCAGTGTCAAGACCTTTGAGAATTATGTCAAAGTTTGTGATCTGAATGGTAAAGAACAGATATCGGGTCATATATTTGGTTAATATCTTTTTAGATATTTGATCAAATATAGTTTTAATGGATTTTAAACTTCTTTATATATATCACTTATGTTATTCAAGTATGTGTTTTAATTTTGGAAAGATATTTTTGGATTTACTTTCCATCCTTTTTAAAATTGTGAGATTGGTTTGAATTTTGAATTGAAATCTTTTCAAAATGGTAATGTTATGACTACCCACATTGGAACCATAAACCCGTCACATCAACTTCATTATCTCACTCTACTTAAACCCCAAACTGTACCTAATTATCTCACCACTTCAGACTTACCAAACCACTTCCAATACTTTGTCTTCAACCTCTCAACCTGTCCTAAGAAACCCTAGCCGAATATCTCCATGGCTCCCAAATCAAAGAAAGCCTCCACACCCAAACGTCTTGGCGCCACCCCTAAGGGACGCCAGGCCACTGCTACTTCCCCTCAACCAGAACCCACTCCACAAGAAATCGTCCCAGCTACTGTCCAGAGCACCATCGCTGGGAGCACGACTAAAGAAACCAAACGTTCTCAGAAGCGCTCAGCGACGAAACCTCTCAGTGCTAAGCAAAAAGGGAAAAAGAAAATCATTGCTGAGGAGGTGGACGAAGAGGGGAAGAGGAGGATCTAGATGCGATCTTGGAACGAGATGCAGCCAAGGAAGCCGAGGAAGAAGCTCTGAGAAAGAGAAAGGTCGAAGAAGAGGCCGAGCTGGCAAGGAAATTGGCCGAGGAGGAGGCCGAGAGAATTCGAAAAGAGGTTGAGAAGGAGGTTCCCACTGAGGAGGAACCAGAGGAAGAAGAAGAAGAGGAATACAAGACCGGCGATGACGAGGATGCTGAAGGAGACAACGAGGATGTTGAAGGGTCCGCTGAGGACTCGGGGTCTGAGGACGAAGAGGATGAGGAGCCCGAACCTGTTCCCTCTCCTTCTCCTCCTCCTCCTCCCCCGTCTCCAAAGAAGCGGAAAGCCCCAGCAGCTGCCAAGCCTCCATCTCCCAAGCGTATCAGGAAGGGCACTCTCAGAAGTCTTGAGGCGCCTGCCAAGAGGACTGCTCCCACACAGGCTCGCAGAAAGAATGCTGATCCACCTGCCTACATCCAGGTAAACCAATCATTTCCCACTTTATGGTTTGAAGATGCTTAAACGGCTGGAAAGTGGGTAGATGAGTTTCGAACTCGTAAGATTTGCTGTTCTGATTTTTTAGATCTTGCGTTCTTTGAAGCTTTGAATTTACCATGCATCTCTCTACTCAAACAATCCCCTGCCTGGACCCTTCTTAACCTTGAAGTTGTCTATTATCCTCAACTTACCCGCCTGTTCTACATAAACCTAAAAGCCAAACACAATGCCGACGGTTGGTCTTTGGAATCCATCGTCAAGGGAGTTAGAATTTCTTTCAACTCCATTGAATTTGTTGATTTCCTTAGCCTACCTAGACCTTGTCCACCCTCTCTTGAAAACCCCACGAAAGAATAGTGCATAACCCTTGCCCGATCCAAATATCTCCTACCCAAAGCATCCAACGACACCTCAAAACAGCTTACCCACTCATCCCTTACCCTAGAGGCAAAAATTATTTTCAACATCATTGTGCGTTGCCTCCTACCCCGCTTAAACTCTGGCTCTCTCCTTACCGATAATGCCATGATCCTTTTATACCGCATCTTAAACGGCCTTGATCTTGATCTGGCCAACACTATTCTCAGATCCATGGCTCACGCTAGAAAAGCCAGAAAAGGGACTCCCCTCCCCTTTTCCACCCTTTTGACCCATATCTTCAAAGCTTCTGGAATCAATTTCAAAAATGAAGAACAACAGCGTCATATGGGTAAGTTCGACTCCAAGAGCTTTGAGAAGATAGGCATCACTCGGTCCTCCCAAGGGACTTGGAGTCTTGCCTCTCCCTCAAAAACTCTTCCCACTGCCTCAGCCGTTGATGAACGCATGGACAACCTAGAGTTGGGCTTGGAGGAAGTTCGCTTGGATATCAAGGAGCTGCACAAGGAGTTTATGACGGAGATGAGCGGGGTGTCTAAGCTGTTGCAAGATCTGAGGTCGCTGCTCACTAATGATGCTCCGGACGATGAAGCATTGCTGGTTTTTTTTGGAAACTGTTTCAAAACTTTTGGTGACTGTTTTACCTCCTCCCTTTGTTGAAAGACAAAAGGGGGGAGATGATCTGCTGTGGTTTAGACTTTGAAAACCTTTTTTAAACTGCTTGAAGGTCTTGGAAGACCTTGTTTTGTTTTCAGTTGGATGTTTTTCATGATAAAATTATGATCCAACATTTGTCTAACCCATGCAGGTACTTAGTCCGATCTTGCTTATATTATATATGTTTGACTAAGTTGCATGGATGCACGGGTTTTGTCTTTCATCAAGGGGGAGATTGATAACTCCACTCCCTTGATGAAAATCGAAATAAGTTTCAAAGGCTTTGACAGTCTGTCTGCGTCAAAGGTCTTGAAACTTCAGTAGTGTTGATGAAACACAAAACCTGTTCTCCGTGATATTATGTTCGAATATTATTATATAGTATCATATGCTTCCAGATATTATTATATATATTCACTAACTTTTCAGGAAGCTTTTTGAATTATATCTCCTTCCTTAAGCGCTCAAAGCTGAGAAGAATCAAATCGTGATCATGGCGTCAGAAGTTTCCAAAGATAGAAGATTGTGAAGAATCCATCTTAGACCATGATTTGCTATAACCGTTGGTGGAGATCCTTGGCGTCGATTTGTTCTCTATAAAGAAAAGGAAGAAAAGAAGACAACAACACATTCATTGAACACAAGCTCTCATTCTCACTCAAGCCCTCAAGTGAAATCTGTCTTCTTCGTGTGCTCTCTGCTAGTTCTTAAGAGTCTGTTATTTCCTTTCAAAGCATTTGAGAGTTACAGAGTGAGCTTATAGGATATATTTCGTGATAGTGTTATACTCGAGAGTTTGTAACTCAGGAAGTGGACACTAGGCGATTGATTCACTAAGTGTAAGAGGATTGTACTAGATAGCATAGGGAGGTGGGGCTCTTCTAGATTGGTCTAGGACTCCAAGGGAACGTGAGTTTACTAGGACTCCAAGGCAATTGTATAGGAGAGAGGCTTCTCGGTGAGCTACTAGGATCCTAAGTCTTGTGAATCAATAAAAACCGGTTGAATTCTAGGGTTGTGGAAGAACCCTAGGCGGGGACGTAGGCCAAGTTCGTGCCGAACCTCGTAAACAACTCATTGCGTCCTTTACTTACTGCTTTACCTTATTTCTGCACTTGGTTCATATTGTTTAACTTTGTGATTCAGGTTTTCAGATAAAAGACCAAGTCTAATCTCAAAGGGTTTTACACGAGCTTCAAAAGTCTTGAGACTTTCTGCGAAAAACCGGCATATTCTATTCAACCCCCCTTCTAGAGTATTTCTATATTACTTTGTTATACATTATCGAACCTTCAAGTAAGTTTGAGTTGAAGAGGGATACTGAACATTTAAGTTATCTTGAAAATTTGGGAAGTTTGGATCATGTGTGTAATTTTGAGGAGAGGAAAAATATTAAGGATTTGAGTTTGGAGATTCATTAATGTTTGACATAAAATCATGGAAATTGTAAAGGATGTTGTGGATCGTTTGGATCCATTTCAAAGATGAAGAATGGTGTAATGAAGGAGATGGAGATGGTGGAGATAGGGAGTGCTCTGCATATATTTTGGCCGAAAAATGGTTAACAAAATTAAAATGTCCCACAATTAGTGTATTTGGATGAATATGATGGCAAAACCTCTTCACTCCCCTTCCACATGTTCTTGTTCCTGGGAAATATGCATGTATAGCATGTTCACATGTTTTCCATCTTTCATGTGGTCCCACAACTCACATGATTTTCTAAAACTATCTTCAGCTTGTGGGCCCACAAATTGATATAAACCTTTGAATACTGCCATTTTTTACATTTCTTGTTCAATTGCTACGGTAGAATTAGTCCCTATCATTTCTTCCTGTTTCTCTATCCAATCATATTATTAAATTAATAAATCATTTTAAAACCCCTCTTAAAAACTGGCGTTGCAGGTGCTCTAAGGATGCTATTGATAAAGTGGGAAAAGTAAGAATGAGATGCTATGATGATGTGGTGGAAAAAGAATAATAAAATACTAGTTTTATTACTAGCCCGTTGTGCGGTTTCTTAATAAGTTTTATTTTATTATATAAACCATTAAATTAATATTCTATATAAGGCAATAATATAATTTTTAATTGCGTTATTTAAGATTGTAAATATATGTTTGTTTCTTAATTAATTATGCATGTTATCTTGTTAAAAAAAAATTTTAAAATCTATTTGTATACATATGTATAATACATCTATTGATCTATAAAAAAGAGAGTTGTTTCATGAATAGTAACAAAAATTTGCCCTTTTTGCCCCTAAAATTGTAACGGCCCAAATATAAATATTCGGGTTATGTTTCGAATGTTGGATACCTTTGCTCGAATCTTGCAATCCAGGTACGGGTCGAGGTTTCAAACCCCAAAAGTTAATCTTTTAAAGTGAGGATTTCAAACCCCAAAACAAGCGGAGGGCCATTGGGTACCCAGGACCTGTCCTATTTGACTAAGTCGCTCAAAATAGTTTGTAATTCAAAACAAGATAAGAGGAAATCCGTGTACAACTTGCCACGGCAGAGCCGAGTCAAAACCAAAATACGGGTGTAAAGCATAATTGAAATCATTCGAGTTTATATAAGTTTGGTAAAGTTAGTTTCTCGCTCGATCAAACGCCAACAGGTAACCCCGTCATAGAGACACGAGGCAATTAAGTATCTGCAATGATACCATAAAAATAATACAGGGTGTGGGATCAGACTAAGGCCCACACACAAGACTAGGTCATACTGTAATCATACCACATACGCTATACCTAGATAAAGATGATCTAATGCAGGACATGAATTTAAATCACGCAAGTCATGCTTATCAGGATATTTAAATATGCAGAAGTACGGTAAATGGCCCAAAGAATGCCAAGTGGCATATCCTTCTCCTACATCTGCCCCCATTTTTCGTCAGGACAAACACTGGTCAGTTCGGTGTTATAGCATAGCAAACTCATCATATATGCGCATCATAATCAATCATCATCTCATCTCATCATCATGCTCATAAAACAATCGAGCTCATCTCATATCCTATGACAATAATGACTCGGGACAAACCCGATGGAGCTAGGCTATCCTATGACCGTAGAAAAGACTCTAGGGCTCACAGATAACGGTCGTTCTCTTTCCAAAATAATAAAGAAGACGAATGCTCATTCATAAGTGCAAACCCTAAACATGATACTACATGGCATGTTCTTATGCATATGCAACACCTAGTATATCATATGATTACATGCATATGGGAATCAATCTGAGTAGCTCTAGGAACTTATCTAGAGAAGCGCAGAATCCGAAGCAGTCACAAGTTCACAACAATAGCAAGCAATCCAGTCAGGTCACAATTCTCGTAACGAGTAATACATAAAACACATACCTCCTAAGTTATAAAGCATACAATGGCCATGACTCATATGGGCAAAAAAGACTCAAGTTCATAACATCATTATCTCAAACATCTCAGAACTCATCTCATTATTCCATCATTTCAATATCTCAATATCTCATCATATATATATATATATATATATATATATATATATATATATATATATATATATATATATATAAAATATCATAAAACAACATATAGTCACAAGTCTCGTTATCACATATCTCAACTATATTCATACTTGCATACCCAATAACATATTAATAATAATGTTTGGAATTCATAGGTCACCATACTCATCAACTATCTTATCACATCATAACATACCATATCATCTGCATAATATATTCATATATGATCCATAAATCTCAATCAACTCACATGACAATACCGCACATCATAATTTATACTAAGCAATTTTATCGATATTAATACATGCTTTTCATGATTTACACCCAACGAGTTATCAAGCCCTTCATAAAGTTAGACAGAGTAAGTCAAATTTCCAAGATTTCCCAAGACTCTTTAAATCTCAAGTTAGATTAAATCATCCTTCAGAATAATTCCTCAAATCACACTTGACCCAAAAATCTATTTATAAACATTTCCTTTTAAATCAACTCATTTTATTATTTATTCAAACAAATCCGACAAGGTTAGGGTATTTCCGAAATTCCCCTTTTTAATTCATTAAACCCATTTTCCTTTGAAAACCTTTTCCAAATTTCTTTCTCAAATTCAACCAATTAGTATATTTTAAATCCCGTCATATTCTAAGATTCAAAATTTTATAATATTTATACTCCAATTATTAAATAATTAAATAATAAATCCGAAAATCCCCAAATAAAGTCTTATATTAATACACATTTTATAACATAACCACCAACAAAATTAGGCCCAAGGAAGGGATAGGCCTAAAATTCTTTCTTCAGAAATCGAATCGAATCCCAAACCCAACCCATTTCAAAGGGAACCGGATCTAGAAATACAAAACAAAACTCGTACTATTCATCGCCCCTTCAAACTAACCCCTGGATTCGAAAATTGGAAGAAGGAAGAGGGGAGGAAGGAGCTCGTCGGCGGCACTGTGCCCTCACCACCTTACGCGACATCTCGGTTCTCACTGAGATGTTCCTCACGCCCGGGAAACATTTGTCGGAGCCTGTCTGCCTCGTTGGAGATAGGTCCTCGCCGGAGATAGTCTTGGAAGGTAGGAACGGGATTAAAGATCCACTTTACTCGATTTAAGGATGAAAGGAAGTGAAAGGAGGACTAGGGTCAGGCATGGAACCAGTAATGAAAATCGGGGTAGGCTAAAATCACCTTATACAATGAACAAATTTTAAAGAGTTATTAATATCACATGTATACCACATATATACACACCTAGAAAAAACTAATAAAGAGAAAAATAAAATATACAATGAATAAATTTGTAAGAGTTATTAATATCACATATATAAACACCTAGATTAAAAAATGATTGAAAATAAAAATAAAAATCTATGAGTACATTGTTTGTATAAAATTATTTTATAGGACACTAAACTAGTTTCATTAATATAAGAATTTAACAAACAACTTATTTCCTTCTTCACTCAATAAATTGCAAAAACTAATAAACTTGGGCAGATTTTCGCAATTTATGATACATATTGGACTAGCGCCACAGATTGCAGCGTTTGATGATTCACAATTTATGAGCATATCCATAACCAATACCATTAACCAGGCACATAAAATAAAAATTCGGCAGATGGAGAATCGAACCCTGGATGATGGCAACATTCCCATAATAGACATTCAGAATCAACCAACTGAATAACATTTACTTTGTGATACATATCACTACTAATTATATAAGTTCCAAATTTTTGGGGTGGGTTGCAGCAAAGCCCAGCCCACCCCTGGGTCCATGCCTGATATCAAAGTCCGACTCGGACCGATGACTGGGGGTCGTGTACACGGGCGCACATGCGCTAGTAGGCTAGCACACAAGCCGAGTGAGGTTCCATTCTAAAACCAATTGGCAATAGAAGGAGTAGCCCACCGACTCATATACTAGGGCTTGATATGTTTAACTTTCCGATGTGGGACACTTTGGTCTCATTCACATCTCTAACACGCCCCTGCAAGTCCAACCTAGGAATGACCATCTAGTTGAGACTTGGACAACCGGGTAACCCAGACCAGGATCGACATGGGCCGTTAGGCTAACCGCTTTGATACCATATCAAAGTCCGACTCGGACCGATGATTGGGGGTCGTGTGCATGGGCGCACATGCGCTAGTAGCCTAGCACACAAGCTGAGTGAGGTTCCATTCTAAAACCAATTGGCAATAGAAGGAGTAGCCCACCGACTCATATACTAGGGCTTGATATGTTCAACTTTTCGATGTGGGACACTTTGGTCTCATTCACATCTCTAACACGCCCCGCAAGTCCAACTAGGAATGACCATCTAGTTGAGACTTGGACGATTGGGTAACACAGACCAGGACCGAAAGACGGGCCGCTAGGCTAACCGCTCTGATACCATATCAAAGTCCGACTCGGACCGATGACTGGGGGTCGTGTGCACGGGCGCACATGCGCTAGTAGCCTAGCACACAAGCCGAGTGAGGTTCCATTCTAAAACCAATTGGCAATAGAAGGAGTAACCCACCGACTCATATACTAGGGCTTGATATGTTCAACTTTCCGATGTGGGACACTTTGGTCTCATTCACATCTCTAACACCTGACTAGGGTCTCACCGAGCTAAAAATCGAAACAGATGAGGGAGATCGAGTGCGTTGCTGTTGGGTTGCTCGGGGACATCGGAAATGCCGAGAAAAAAGTGGAGACGGGTTGCTGCTTTTGCTCATCGAGGAGGGAAAGGTGTTGCTGCTTCGGGTACTCCATGGGGCTCGGTGCTCGAAAAACAAGTCGTGGGTGCTTTGGTAAGCCCAGCGAGGTGTCGGTGCTGAGGGCTGCCGGAAGTGAAACGGGAAGCAAGGGCTCGGAAGGAGGAGCTGATGATGATGATGTATTGACATCAGGTGGTGGTGGAACTCTACAGTGGTCGTGGCGGGTGTGATTTTGAGCGATTACAGAGGACAAGAAGGAAGGTTTTCGGGCTGCTGCTCGCTGAAGGGGGAAGAGGAAAGGAGCTAGGCTACGCCTAAAGGCTCTCGGGTGGCGCTGTTGGAGTTCAGAGGAGGTAGTGGAGGTGCGGTGGCGTTCACTGGTGGCGGAGGGAGGTGGTTTCGGTTCTGAAAAACCGAAATAGGGAGATGGGATGAGGAGAAGGGTGTATTGTTTTGTGGGTTTTGATATTTGAAACTGAAATCAGGTAGAGATAGAGGGGAATCCAAATTCTGAATGGAAATCAAATGAAGTCAGGAGGGGGACTGGGTTATGCATTGGCGTGGGAATCGGTCTGTCTAATTGCCAAGGAGGACAGGTGAAGGAGAAAGAGGAAGAGATAAGAGTGGGGGATGTTGGCCTTAATCTGGAAAACAAACAAGGCAAAGGAGAGGGGTTTTTATTGTCGATGGCTCAATACTCAGAGGAAAGAGACAAAGAAGGGAGGAGAAAAGTGGGGTGAAATAGGACCACAACAACAAGGAGAGGGAGTTGGCAGTGATGAATTCGGGTGCAACATGGAGGAGAAGAGGACAAGATGTAAAGTGGTCCCAAGAATCCTAATTCAAAATTTCCCGCGAAATAAATCCCGAAACATGCTCGCTCAATCCGAACCCGACTAAATTAGTATTTAAATTGGATTTTCGAAACCGAAAAGAATGATAAGGTCCCATCTACAGTTTAATCCCATGACTCAAAAGCGGAAATACAATCTGATTTAAAATGATGTCGGGTCATGCTTCGAAAGATTTTAAATAAGATAGGTCGGTCGGGGACAGAAATTTCAAAATTTTCCGAATTATAGAAATAAATAAATAAAACAATCACAATTTAATATCTAATAAGATATACTTTAAAAATTTCCGGCCTGTACAAAAATTTCGACAAATTACCAACATCACTAAATGTCAAAATATTTCCGCAGCTTTTTTTTGACAAAATTGAAGTGGTTCATTTGAAAAATTTTGGACCATAATGAATTGGGTTGAGGCTGTGGCTAAGCCCATTATTCAAAATTATAAGAATGTCATTCTTTCTTATTCAAAATTATTCTCTTTTTCTTTTCCTTTTGTGTTATTATCCCAAATTTTATAATAATTATATACTAGCAATAGTTAGCTTGTGTAACCCAACTACTGTAGTATAGTAAAAAATACCTCGTATTGGGTGTAAGTGTAAAATATCACCCCCGATTTTTTTAATCTGCACATTGTTTCTCTCTGAATTCTTATCACAGTGACGTACGCTTGCCCTGCACGCCTACGACCTAGTGCCTACGCAATACGTTTATAGTCTCTTAATAAAGACTTTCTTCCTCTTTAAACGTCTGAGTTTTACTACCCAACCTACTCCCTCTATGCATTTTGGATTTCCATACAACAACAACAACAACAAGCCCAGTATATCCCGCTCAAAGAGCAGGGTCTGGGGGTCGGATTGTACGTACCCTTTCCCCGACTAGGTCAAGAGGGTATTTCCTAGTGACCCAAAGATAAGACAACAAGGGAAGATGGTAGCACATATCCTACATAAACTATAATTCAAATAATCTATAAAATAAAAACGGTGTAAAGGATACGCGTAAAAGGCATGATGCGGTAAAACGTTGCACCCGACTAAAGTTCGTCAACCCGAATAGCACTCCTCCACTGTGTCCTATCACGCGTCATCTCCTCTAAGAGTCCCAGAGCGGCCAGATCATGTCTAATCACTTCACCCCAACTCTTTTCCGGACGCCCTCTTCCCCGACGAACGCCTTCAATAGCCAAATTTTCACATTTGCGCACCGGCGCACTTGGATCTCTCCTCTGCACATGTCCATGTTACAAGTAATTAACTTTGCATTTCCCCTACTTATTATTCCCCTCCTTTAATTTATTCACTATTTCTTATTAATTCCAATTAAGATCTCTTCATTCGGATCCCTAGTATGTCAAAAAAAACTTAGTACCCTGTTTAATTAATTTACTATTTTCATTATATCCATACTTGTGGACTGCGCTCGAGCCCTCCCTCCAAGCCCGGAGACTTGTCGCCTAGAGCCTGCCTCCAATTCCATTCCTTCTCTCTTCTCCTCTCTCTCTCTCTCTCGATCGCTCTCTCTTTCTCTCGCGATCGCGATCGCTCTCTCTTTCTCTCTCTCCATCGGCTAACCGGCTAGTTACATGGGTTAGATAGTGCAATTTTTTTAGGAAAATAGTAACGAGGGTTAGGTCTGCAAAGATTTTCGGATAGTGGATTACTTACTACAGGAAATCGATGGAAATTGTCAAGACAATTTCAACTATTGTCAAAACAATTGCAAACAAATTGCGATTTCAACTAAATTGCGCACATTTCCTTCTCATTTTTTTATAAACAAATTGCAAATAGGACAAAAACTCTCTCATCTACATTGCGATAGGACATCGATGGAATAAATAACGAATCGATTTGAGAGCGTACAACTGAAACTCCCTCTTTTCTTCCTCACATCAACCTGCTCTATTTCTTGTTGTTGGTATACTGTTGAATTCAACCAAATCCTTCAATCAAAGGTTTTCGCTGGAATTGATTGAACGTTTTGGTGGAAGTTCATACATTATTTGAAAACCTTACTCCCTCTATATCTGTTTCAGCCAATCCAAGGCGCTGGTCCAATTCCCAATTCGGTAATTAAGGAATTAGGGGAGTTATATGGCTGATGCTATTCCACATTCTTTTTCGAATTCCTCTTTGTTTACTGATTTACTAATGTTCCACCTTGCCTATGTAATATTTTCAATACTTCTACCAATTCAATAAGTAATCAAAGGCAGTAACTTTCTTTTGGATAAAAAAAGTAATTAGGGGAGTTCGATGGAATTAATATTCCTCAGATGTCAGTGGAAATAACCAACCGGCAACCGCAAAGGCACTAAGTCCAGTGACCAGCACCTGGCAACAAGCTAGCACGGTGGCGGCAAGATTCCGGTGTTAGGCGGCGCAGCAGCAAGTCGACGCGCGGTGGATGTCAACACCGGTGGAATGATTAGGGTTTTTGATCTATTTGTAATTTATTTGAAAAAAATAAAAAGGACCTATGTGAAATTTAGTTAAAATTGTCTCGACAATAGTCCAATCGAGTTCCTGACTAAATCCGCTATCTATATAATACTTTAAAACAGAAGACATTGCTGATGTGTCGTCCTCCCCTTAATTGTAGCATTTTTTTTCCAATTACAATACAGTACCTTTTAAATCAATTTTTATATTTAAGATTTTTTTACCTATTTACTAACCATCTATATAATACTTTAAAACAGAAGACATTGCTGATCTGTCGTCCTCCCCTTAATTGTAGCATTTTTTTTTCCAATTACAATTAAGTAACTTTTAAATCAATTTTTATATTTAAGATTTTTTTACCTATTTACTAACCATTGGATTTAATTTAAAACATTGAATCTATATCTATATAATACTTAAAAACAGAAGACATTGCTGATGTGTCGTCCTCCCCTTAATTGTAGCAATTTTTTTTCCAATTACAATTAAGTAACTTTTAAATCACTTTTTATATTTAAGATTTTTTACCTATTTACTAACCATTGGGTTTAATTTAAAACATTGAATTAAATCTAATGTCTACTATTAATTTCTCTTATTATTTCTTTTTCTTTTTCTCTTCATCTCTTCACACATTTACATTTTCTCATATTTTTTTTACCCATTTACTTACCATTGGGTTTAATTCTAAATATTGAATTAAATCCAATGTCTACTATATATATATATACACTTATATATTACTACGTATAATAATAATAACCTATATCAATATAATATTTATATTTAAAAACTTTTTTGATGAAGCCTAACTTTCTGGTAAATATTTTTACCATTTTCTTAAAGATTTCAAGCCTATCTTTATTATTTTATCCAAACTTTTATTAATATTTTATAATATTAATTTATCATGTTGTTAAAAATTTATTTATTAAAAATCGCGCCATGGTGCGGGAATTATACTAGTTTTTCCTTAAATAATTACGGTATCAGGAAACTTTCGCACCAAACGGAATTTAAAAAAAAAAAAAAGAATCCCCGAAGAAGATGAGGAAATATGAGGCCCCCGGGCTCTCTGACAAACGGTCTCGTTTATTGGGCTCCAAGCGACGAATTTCAATCCACATTGGTAATCTTAGATGTTGGGAGCATGGCGAATCGCACCCAGTTCTACCCTCAGACTCTTCGACAACTCCAACCCTCCATCGCTTCCATTCTCCAAGCGTCGCTTGAAAGTTTGCTCTTCTTCTTCTTCTCCCCCTGCAACTTCCTTTTCTGTGGCCGATGAAGAGGAGGAGAAGCTCAACAGATCGTCCATCCCTCCAGTTCCTCCAAATCCTCCGATTGATGGGAAATCCATCGGAAAAACTCAAGGACCTTCGGGAATTAGAGTTCCCAGGCAGAAGCATATTCCGGTTTCCAAATCCCGACTCCTTGAAGCCTTACTCGGTACTATGTTTCCCTCTCAGCAACAATCAGCTGACCAATTCCTCTTGATTTCCTCGTAATTTTCTCTCTCCCTTCTTTGTTCTTTAATTTCTATACCCCCTTGGAACATTATACTATTATTTTGCCATAAATAGATCAACAGACAACAGCTGTGTCAACTCTAGCAGTAGAGCATGGAGATCATGGCGTAGGTGTCCTCGGCAAAACACGCCTTGTGATGTAGCTTATAATATTAGTGCCTTGGTTATGCTAATCCAGTTTACATGTTACCAGAAGACATATCATACATGTTAAAAAATGTTTGGAAATCTTGAATTGATCTAGGGCTGGAAATTTTTATTTCTGTAGATAATCAAAGGTCGACATTCACAATTTCACACACTATTGTTCTTACAAATTGTATGTTAAAAGATGTTTGAGATATTTTAGTCATGGTTCATTTTTTACTTTGTTTTGCAAAGACTAATGTGAGAATCATTTTGAATTAGAGGGAGTTAACTACTACTTTTTTTCAGATTTTTATTTTATGCTTCTGTGTAGCACTGTTTGAGAATTAAGACTGTGTACCCCTACTAGATATCTTCGCGAGCTATTGGTTTGTTAAAAATCTGATCTTATATGCAAGACTAGGCATTAAGGCGTATTGGGACTTGGGAGTAGAGGCTTGATTGTTTATAACTCATGGGCCTGTAATTCCCAGGTGTTTGGATTCCATTCTTCATGCTGAGCATAAGAGGATTTTAGAAGAAATGCGAGCTGATTATTTCCTTGTGCATTCTACTAAAAGAAAGGAAGGCCAAGAATCTGAAGAAGAGGGAGAATGTTTCCCTGATATGGATTATGGATTTGACAATATGGATAAAACATGTGTGGATAATTGTCTAGACGGGCTAAATGATTCCCAAGGATTGAAGTTCCCTTTCCAGGTGGATTTGATGAATTTGTTTGGCTCACCTATCAATGATTCCCTGGTAAATGTTAATGAAGAATCCAGGTTTGTCAAAACTATACTCATTTCTATTTAGAAAAGTTATATGAAATTTCCCTCATTAACCTTATTGTATTAGATGTTTGGGATGTTATATCATCTGATAGCATAATATGAAAAGTTCACTTTCGTCTTTTTGTGCCATCCCTACATTGCTTATTAAATGTGTGGGAGATGATGGGGTTTTAAGGCTCTTATTTGGATCATTGAGAGAATCATGGCCTCTGTGTTTCTTTTCCTACATAGATGTCAGATTCATGCTGAAAGGTGGTGGTATTTATTAGTTTGCATATAATTGCATAACTAACATATCCTTAATCATCTAAGAATGATCCTTAGTGATTTCATCTTTCATATTCTCCTTGCAGGTTATACTGTGGTGTTTTCTTGTCGCGAGGTAGTATAATTTCTTAAGTGTCACATGAAGCATAAAAACTGTCTTACTAGGTCATGAATTAAACAAAATATGAACTGAAAGTACCTTTCTAAAATGTTTTCCAGAACAGTTAGGTACATGGTCAACAATACACACACTATCTTGTGAGCTATAGATTTGGACCTCTTCTTCATGAAGGCTTAATAGTCATGAAAAATGTATTTTGTTTATTAAGTTGCTGCACGACTCATCGCATTGACTTGCTTAAGAAATGTGTTTTGATAATGAATACTTCGTGTTTGTTAAGTAAAATAGTTAAATGATCAGACGTCTGATGAACCTTCAATCCGGATTAGGCTATCAAAGAGAAATTTACACACACTCGTACAATTCAAAGGCAATAATGAGGTCTAGCCTGTTTGGGTTGATCTAGAGATAGGTTAGAACAGTGTAAAACTAGGAAGACTTCCTGCATTTCTTGCTGAATTGCTTATGCATTCATGTAAATATACCACCACTATCTTTGTTTGTCAGTCATGATAAACTTTAGTCAACCAGCAAGTTACATGAAAAGCTTTAGTCTCCCACTCAAACTGAATGAACTTATTGTGCAGCATTTATAATATTGCCTCTACAGCACGCTTCCAGCGCTCTTTCATGAATCTTCTACATAATGCTCAATTTGAAGAACTATCATCCCGGGATTTGATGTTAACATCAGCGTTAAATACCGATTATCTTCTGACCTTGCCCATATATGTTGACTGGGAGAAAGCATCAGAGTCTAGAGCAATTATATTTCGGTGAGTTTGTTATTGGTTTTTATGTGGTTAAACCAGTTGGTTCATTTCTAGAATTCTATTTGATTTTAAGATATATTGTCTTGAGGCATGAATGTGGTGAAATGAAACCAGGGCCCACACTTCCTCTTAAAAGAAGAATTATTGATTTCTAGAATTCTATTTGATTTTAAGATATATTGTCTTGAGCCATGGATTCCTGATGCTATCCTTAAAAATTTTGAGACTAATTTTATTTTTATATTTATTTCAGTTTGTGTTTAGCTGCTCTATGGTTGCTTATAAGTTTTTTGACTGATTGATATTAAAAGACTAATTTTTCAATGTAGTTTTTGATTATTCTTAGCATTCACTTATTCAAGTAAAACCATTCTAGGTAAGCTATAAATTAGTATTGCTGACTAGTTAGGAAGTATTCCAGACTTATATCATTAAAATCCAGTTGGAAAGAGTTTGATCTGGAAACTCAGGGAATCTGGACTCAATCATTGCCTGGAAGTAGGCTGCTTTCAGAGGCACTTCCCAAGGAAAAATAGTACATGAAATGAGTGAATGCAATAGATGACAGTTAAGAAACAGGCCAAAGTAATCATGTAAAAGTGCATGGAAAAATAATTTCGAGTCAAAATAGCAATAGTTATAATCTCATGCACAAGGGAAACTGGACCTAGCAATTAAAAATATGTGAAGTATGCATTAATAGAATTACCGATGATTGGGTATTTTCATCATGAATCAAGATTATGCCAAAAAAACAGGGCATGCTACCAAGGAAATATTAAATACAGTTGTTGAACCTATTGAGTTAGAGTTAAGGAAAGATGTTGAAAACTATGTTATAGGTAGATATTGAATTTGTTGTAGGGATGTGATATACTAAATAGTACTCCCTCCGTTCATAAATATAAGATCACTTCACTTTTGCACGTATTTTAAGAAGTAAAAAACTATATAAAATATTAATTTTTTAATTAATTTTTTTCACAATATAGTATGTATTATTAATAAATATTATATTATGGAAAAAACTTTTGCAAAAAAATTAATATTTTATATAGTTTTTCACTCATTAAAATACGTGCAAAAAGTCAACAATCTTATATTTGTGAACGGAGGGAGTATATAGATTTTAGAAAAATGGTATTTCACAAGAAGATGAGTTGGAGAAGGGTCCAATAATCTAGGGCTACTAAGCAACTGTTGAAGTTTCTTTTTTTCAATGTTAATTAACTCACCTGGAGCTGCTTTAAGTGGAGTCAAGGATACTTCGCTTATATTTGCAATTATCAGAGTTCTTGTTAACCCTATATAGCAACTACTCGTAAATTTCAAATTAAGAATTAAATGTAGTTCTTTCAGTTGGGGAAACTAGATTGCATTCTTCAAATATCTTTTTTACCATTTTCTTAATTTTGTAATATTTACTTCCCAATCAAAGGAGTCGAGATAGTTACTTTAAGCTGCTTTTACAAGTAAAAAGGGTGAGAGTGAATTTGTTTGTTCTGAAGTCAAGATATTTACTTTACTTAGATTTTGCAAAATGCAATCTGCTTAATTTATACTCCGTGCATGTTAGAGAATGAGAGAGGGGGAGAAGAGAAAAGAGAGAGATGGAGAAGAGAAAAATCAGATCTTTGTATTCCTGAGAAAGTTACATAATATAAAGAGAAAGACAAACTAGAAAGATACAAAGAGTAAATGCAGCAGAAAAAGTAAACAACTTTAAAACCTAATTAATAGTAATGACATTAAAAGCTTGTAGCAACTAATTACTTAAATGTAAGCATGTTAACAATACTTTTGCTACTGTTTTGAATCTTCAAAATGGTGACCACTAGCGAAATATTACTTGAGCCTTTTTTAGCTTTTACATTTTGTTATAGCACATTCGGCAAGTCATTTACACTTCACATGGCATCTCATGTTATAAACAGGCGTGGGTATGCTACTGAAAAGGAGCAGGGCTTGTTAGTTGTTGACAAGCTTGACTATCTCCAGTCAAGGCTTATCCAAGCATGTTTTGGCCTGGTATTAAAACCATTGCAAAAATTAGGTTCCTGGATAGATGAGGTATTGGGTTTCTTTGAATTATATCTTCTGGCATATACCCAAAGAAACTCTCTAGCTCTCAAATTGCTGGTTCTGAGTCATATTTCTTCTTTTGAATTGCATATCATTATTTAGTCAAAATTTTAAAGCAGCATGATTTTGTATGCGTATTATTTTAAATCTATGCCAACTGAATTATCTTTATACTTATATGTCTATCTATATCTATATATCTATATATATTATATTAAATGAGAAGCATTTTGTCCACATGTCATTCACTCCTTAATATAAGTTATTTTAACCATCGTCTTTATTTACATTTTGTAAATAAAATTACCATGAGACTAATTTTTTTTTTCTTGAGCAACTATCAGTATAGGAGTATATCTGTATATTATATAAATGATAAGCATTTTGTCTACATGATATTCTCTCCTTAATCTAAGGGATTTTAACTAATCATCTTTTATTTACATATTTTAAATAAAATTTGAATTTATATACTACTCCCTCCTTTAAAAAATATAAGTCCATTTAAATTTGTGCTCACATATTAAGGAGATCACAAAATTATTAATTTTATACACGTTGTACACCACCGTTAATAACCAATAAGACTTGAGAAAAAAGTCAAAAAGCAACAATTCTCATATCCAGATGCTTAGAAAACTTAAAAGGACTTGTATTTTGCAAACAAAATTTAGAGGCGAAAAGGACCTATATTTCTTAATAAAGGGAGTATATTAAACGAGAAGAATTTAGTCTACATGTCGTTCTCTCTTTATCTATGAGTTTTTAACGAATCATCTTTATTTACATCTTTTAAATAAAGTTACAATGAGATTAATTCTGTTTTTTAGAAACCAGTGGAATTGATTCAGAATATATTATCAATAAATAGTTGTTCTCACCTTGAGTAATGTTCCCTAATGGTATTAAAGGAGAACCGATATTTATACAATTGATTATATCCCATTTAATTTTCTAAAATATTATTAATCGAAATAATGCTTCAACTAAGAAACACAAGTGAGGATTGTATTAGTTTGATTTCATCTAATCAGTTTGGAGTGTTTTTTTTTTTTTTTGCCGCAATTAAGCATGACAGAACCTTGAAGTCTTATTTGAACAATTTTGTAAGCTTTTTGTATTAGATCATTAGGTGGATCTTAATAAAGGATCCTATATCTTCGGTAAAGATGAAAATAATATATAACTTTTGAAAGCTGTTGGTGCATTTATTATTAGGAAGATTGGATTGAAACAAATATTAAATATATGGGCAAGCTGTCCAGATCTAGTTTACTAAGGTATTTAGCCATCCGAAACCCAAATTTCAGACCTAGGTTTATTTATCTAAAGACAATCATGTAAGACAAGAATTTATAACAAGTAACTTGGGAAATATTCGTTTGCATGTACAAAGCATGATTTATAAACTTATCTTACAAATTATAATATACCCGATTTATAAGTGTTGTTTGGACTCCCATAATTAATTCAACTCTTTGCATTAAACTTCATTATACACATTAAAGCCATCTTTTTCAATTCTCTAGCTTCGTGAGACCATTCATCTTCTTCCCTTGCCTTGAGCGTCTTTCAACAAGATTAATACTACTTCCGTTCGGCAAAACATGGCACTTACTATTTACGCACGTTTTTTTAGGAGATAAAAACTATACTACTAAAATATCTAATTTCTTTAACAAGTTTGTACTTATTAATAATAACTACGAAATTGTTAAAAAAATTAGATATTTTATGTAGTTTTTATCTCCTAAAAAAGCGTGCGTAAATAGTAAGTGACATGTTTTGCCAAACGGAGGTAGTAATACAGATTCGACAATAATTCTTGTTTGTTCAATTCTCTTTAGTCTCCACTGGCAGATTCCTCAAATTTTTGTCTCGGAATCGATCAACCACAACACACCACATAAGACGCTATATATTGGTTTTAGTATATGTATATAGATTATTAGATAGCAAACAGAACTTATGAGTAGAAAATGCATTATACCACTTGTCTTTCGAATCCCATAAAAAAATTTTGAAAATAAACTTTGATAATGCATAATGGCTTTATAATGTCAGCTATCCAAACGAAGCCGAAAGGGAAACTAGAATGATGTAAGAAGTTGTGTATTTATCATATAAGATTGTGCAAACTACCGCAACATCAACAACCTCAATATATCCTGCATAGAAGAAGATATGTGGGGTTCAGGTTTATGCACCCTTTCCACAACTGCATCGAGAGGGTGTTTCCAATAACCCAAAAGTATCAAACAAAAACATACGAAAACAAACACCAACCAATAAAAAGTGATGTACTGATGCAGCCTACTGATCTAGCTAAGAAAGTGATGGATTTTAGTATTATGCGGTAAAGTTCTATTTCTTTTCAAGTCTGCACTTGATCAGTTTATGTTATTGTTTCGACTTTTTAGCATTTCTGCATTTATCAATGGTAATCTTATTTAACTTTTCTTTTATTTATTCACAAGTTATAGTTCTATCTAGCTTTGGAACCATTTAACTAATCCGAAAGAAATTAAAAATTGAATATATGAATTAATAGGAAGTAGTAATAGCATACTCCCTCCGTTCTTTTTTAAATGACTTTTTCTATTCACGCATGCTTTTTCTAAAATGATAAAAACTACATAAAAATATTATTTTTTAAAAAGCATGCGTGAATAAAAAAAGTCACTTAAAAAATGGAGAGAGTATCTTAGTTGATGATGCCTTAGTGTGCTAATATAGTGTCGACCCTTTTTTGATGTTGCAAAATTTTGCTTAGTGCACTTGTTTGTTTCTGTATATATCTAGCTATAGTAATTAATATAACCATTACTTATTTTTCTCATGGTAATGCAGGCTCTGAATAGTTCTGATAAGGTACAAATGCAGGAAAAAGAATGGATGAAAAGAATTCTATTTTGGATCAATGAGTTGTCAAGAAAATCAAATTCATTAGATGAACAAACCTCTGAAGCCATGTCTCACTTTGAGCAACATCCAGATTATGATTTGCCTATCTGGCTTGCATCAGAAAGGGCTGTAAGTCGTTATGAAGGGTTCTTATCAGCTGCAGGGCCTCGATATAGGTTACTAAGGAAGCTTCTCTCCTCAGTTGGACTATTACAATCAGCACCAGAAATAAATTTTGACCTCGGTGATGATAGTGTTGCTGCTTCTGAGTCCTATATGAGGTCTCTCTCTCTCTCTCTCTCTCTCTCTCTCTCTGGGGGGGGGGGTGTTGTGCGTTCTGGGTTAGTGTCTTATTAGATGGCTAATTAAAAGAAATGACAGAATTCCACGAGGTGTTTGGGGTTGGGGTTCCATGTTGGCCATCTGGAAAGGTGACTACGATGAAATGTTTGCTAGCATGACAGATACCCTGTGCCTCAAGTTATTTACAGAAAACATTCTCTTTGACGTCCCAGCTTATGTAAAGCCCATTTTTTCATAACATTAGACATTCCTCCGAAAAAACTAGGAAGAAACTCTTTATTATTCCCAACTAATAGAATCATAGGTGAAGTATTGAATCAAGTATTTTGTTTGACAATATCTTGATTTACCAAGATGTTGTGCATGACAGGTCTATGTACATGGATGTACCTTCTTATCCAATTTCTCATTTACCAAGATGTTGTTCCTTCTTATCCATCATAATGTAATGCTTTCTTCCTCCAGGCCTGTGTTTTTACCTAGAGTTTCACTTAATGATATATGGAGACCTGCTACAAGGAAACATTGTGGAAATGATATTTGGAAAATGTTGAGGGCTGGGATCTCCATAATTTTTTCCGAATCAGTTCTTCAGGTATTTCATTCATTTGCTTACATTTTCTTTGAAACTAAAGACAAGAATCCTTCCATCACTGATATTTGGGGTCCTTGCCAATGAAAAATGTTAATGAGGCTTCTTACGGTAATTGATGATTGCACAAGGATGGCTAGATTGTTCCTCCTAAAGCACAAATTAGAAGCTAGCATCATTATCCTAGCATTTTATAATATGGTTCTTAGTAAGGGTCTAGCAATCTTTTAAGATCGAGTCCAAAGTCTGACTCCGAGATTAAAGTCGGCTGGCCAGTGGGGCTAAAGACCCAGAGAAAGTTTGTTTGTCCTACTTGCAAAAATGGTCATGTTTCAGTCTCATGTTCCAATATTCTACTAGGGAGAAGCAACCTTCACGATTAGCCATCTCATATAAAACCCTCAAATACCAAAATCCAATTAGCCACCTCCAATTCTTCTTTCCCAACATCTCAATTTACCATGGGTCAGAGCCTATGATAGTTGGGTGCACTGTGCACGTCCATATTCATACACCATGTAGGGGTAAACTTGGTCCCAGGGCTGAAAGGTGCTGAAAGGTCTATCGCTATAGACTTCCAATAAGAAAGGTTACAAGTGCTCTTGTCCCCTTCCAAGCACACTTATGTGACCACTGATGTTACTTTTGATGAAAACAAATCATACTTCATCTCTCCATATATTCCAGTTCAAGATTCCACCTTCCTTGAATCTTTAAATTCCACTTCAGCAAATACATTTGATCCAATCAACTCATCTTTGGACCCTATGGTTTTAGGAATACCCCGACCAAGATGTCCACAGTTCGATTGCTTCTATCCATTGCTGTCCATTTTGATTGGAAATTGCTTCAATTTGATGTGAAGAATGCATTCCTCAATGGTATCTCAACGAGGATATCTACTTGAGCTTGTGTTAGGTTTTTCATCCACCTCCACAGTTCGATTGAAGTAGCTCGATCCAAAAAGGATATATTTATCTTCGAACAGAAATATGCCAGGATGTTAGCAGGAATGGAACATTGCAACTACAGCATGAAAATTTTCGTGTTGCGACACTTAAAACACTTGCAACTACAACCGACTCTTGATATTGTCTTGTCACACCAAACCGGATATTGCCTTCTCAATAAGTGTCATTAGTCCATTTATGCAAGATCCTAAGGCTACACATCTTCAGGCAGTTTACGGGTTTCTTAAATACCCTACAGACATTTAAAGAAAGGGTATTTTATTCACTAAGAGCAACAAACTCCAACTTGAAGCCTACTCTGATGCTGACTATGATGGTGATGTTGTAACTAGGCGCGCTACAACTAGTTATTGTGCTTATCTTGGTGGAAATTTGGTTGCTTGGAGAAGTAAGAAGCGAGGAGTTGCGGCAAGGTCAAGTGCTGAGGCTGAATTTCATGCAGCTCATGGAATTTGTGAATTATTGTGGATGATAATCATCTTAATGATTTGAGAATTCAATTGGAAGATCCAATGAAGTTGTTATGCGACAACAAATCTGCTATCAGCATAGCTCATGATCCTATTCAGCATGACAAGATGAAGCATGTTAAGATACACAAACATTTCATCAAAGAAAAAACTGATGCTTTTATAATTAAAACCTCACATGTTCCTTCTGATTTCTGAATATCAGTTGGCTGATCTTTTAACCAAGGGGCTTCATCCTGGCCGAATCGAGTGGCTCACATCCAAGCTTGGCTTGGATGATCTGTATAGTCAAGCTTGTAAGGGGTGTTAGCTAATGTAAATGCTAATACAGCAGTTAGATAAAGTCTCTAGATTAAGTTAATACTTCTGCAATTATTAGCTGTTGTAGTTTATTCCCTATGACATTTATTATGTGGGTTCCTAGGTGTAGGTAGTGATTACAAGAGTCATTTGAAGAGTTTTCTTTTTTTAATTATAAAGGGAGGCTTTTGCCCAACAATAGATTAACATGTCTTCATCATTCTCTCTGAGTTCTAGCAACTATTCTTATCTTGTTCATTACAATAACCACTTCGGTACTATTTGGATGGCTGTTGTCCAGGAACCTGCATTTCAGGAACTGGTTTTACTTTATACCGAGAAGAAAGTTGGAAAAGAAATACGAAAGAGAGTTGATGATATTCCTTCATTGCGGTTGAAGATTTATGAGAAAATTCCTATTCCGGATCTTCCAGTAAATACCTTTGAGTTGATCATGCATATTGGTAGCTTATGATCAATGAAAGTGAATTATCAAGTTCTTTTGCAGATCCACTTTCTTGTTGTTTCCATTCTATTCACGCAATTGTTAATCATACGATTTATTGCCTTATGTTTTTCGTTCATCTTTTTCAGGTCATTTTTCCTCATAAAAAGTTATCTTTTCGAATATTGGACATGGTATAAATACTGAAGTGGATTCAAATTCTGTTTCTGTGCTGCCTATACATGTATAAGTTTGATGTTTGAATGTTTTGAGATTTTCATTGTAGGTACGCTTGGATATTGCCACCATTTTAGGACTTTTGGCATACTTCATAAACTATAAATTCGAGAACCTATTATCTTCCCCGTATGTATCTCTTTTCCTATGCACTTCAGAAATCTGTTTTTTTTTTCAGCATTATATTTGAGAAAGAGTTAAAGAAGTATTTCACTCGTCTCATTAGGAATCATAATTTGATAGGATTCTTATGTGGCTTTGAATATCGTTTGAATATTTGTAAATCAATTTTTGGAATGCAGCTAGTACCCTTAAGTCTCACCATCAATAAGTAGATCTGCAAGCTTAAGAGGTCACATGCGCAATAAGCGAAATATAGAACCCCGATGAGGTCTCATCTCAAAAACTAATTGGCAATTGGTCCATCAATCTTATATGTTCAATCTCTTCTTTTTAGTCAATG
Source organism: Persicaria tinctoria (assembly GCA_037127255.1). Classification (NCBI taxonomy): domain Eukaryota; kingdom Viridiplantae; phylum Streptophyta; class Magnoliopsida; order Caryophyllales; family Polygonaceae; genus Persicaria; species Persicaria tinctoria. The sequence goes on along the minus strand of JBANSL010000015.1, from coordinate 52,291,759 downwards.
TGGGATATTTTCCAACTCTCAATAGATTTTTGTTGGAAAATAAATGTGAGTGATCCCACTTTGGAAATAAATAAAGCTCCTGAACGATTTATTCTACAGCTCCTGAACGATTGGGATTAATGAATGCAATCCAATCCTTACAGCTCCTGAACGATTCCTTTTACTGGAGTGTCGCTGAGTTGTTAGAACTTGTGGGAATTCCATCTTTGGCCTTTGAATTGAAGTTCTATTTGTGGGAATCATTGATTCACATCACGTAGTTTGCATGAAAGTGAAGACTTTTCATTTAGTTGTCAAGGTAGGAGAATTTGGAGGGCATATCCATTGATTCTTTTGTCCTGCTGCTATCCTAACTGGTGCTCTTGTACAAGGCAATGTCATGAATTATTATGATCTTGTTTGTGGAGCATTTGATTAAATCATGAATCATAAAACCGGTCTTCTGTGTAGCTTGTCTAGGTTGTATTGCCTTTTTAGCATGATTTGGACCCATTTTACAGCAACTTTTAGAGGCTTTGAAGTTCTAGATGATACCTTCTTTTTCTTTTTTCTTTCTTCATATGCTCCATTATCCATTAACGAGTTGTCCTCCATAAAAATAATAAAATAATAAAACTGGTGAAAATATGCAAATTATCGATGTTTTGCCGTAGCACGGGGGATAGCAATCCTGAGCAAAGGAAATGAAATGGTAATGAAACATGGATGGGATTAGTGGAAAGTCTTTAATGGCTCAAACTAACATTTTAGACATCCATTTTTGAGGTTTTATTATAAAGGGTTCTTCTTACTTATTCCTTGTATTCTCTGATGCAGGTCTGCAGTACTTTTTGATGTCATTGCTGTAAGTGCTCTTATTATATTTGTGACGCGTGTTGCTCTTGGATACAAACAGACATGGGATAGGTATCAAGTAAGATCATCCTCCTAGTTCTCTTTGTGCAAAAATAATCTTGAAGATAATAGTGTCCTTTGAACATGGTCTTTGTTTCATGCTTACCTTGCTTGATGAATTTATTACAATTGGTTATTTCAAGATTTTTTCTATTTTTACAGCTTCTGGTCAACAGGACGCTCAATGAGAAAACCTTGGCCAGTGGCTTTGGCACCGTACACTTTCTACTGGACGCGTCTGAGCAGCAACAAGTGAGAAACAAGTGTTTGTTCTGTTTTCTTTTGCTGCTCTAGAATCCATAACAAGTGTGGTATTCCCATATTTGAAATTTACTACTGACTTTTTGTGTGCGTGTGTGTGAGATTTCCAGTACAAGGAATGCATTTTAACTTATGCGGTCTTGCTCAAGGCAGAGAATGGTCAGGTTTGTGTGCTCATGACTTTACGCACTTTTTTAGAAAATTAAAGATGGATTTAAAAAATGGGAAAAAAATGTACGGAAATTTCACGCGGTAGGTAACCCTGTGGTTTTGAGTTGAGGATGTGCTCTACTCATTTCAAGTATGTTTGGGTGGATTGGAATGAGAGTTGAAGTCTATTGTCATAATTTGTACTTAATAAAATAAATCGGGCATCTTTTATTTCAGCAACTTGCTAGTAACAAAGTCCTTGCTGAAGAATGCGAACGATTCTTGTACGAGCACTTCAAGGAGAAGGTATGTGATTCATCATAGTACAACTACATGACTTTTATGATCTCTTGGGTTAGTCAATTCATTGTCAGTCATATATGTAGGTGGAAATGCCAGTCGAGAGAGCTGTTAACACGCTGATGAAGCTTGGCCTGGTGAGAGAGCTAGTTATCAATGGGGAAACAGCACTGCAAGTTGTTCCATGTTCGGTGGCATACAATTCAATGAGGAAACACTGGGATAGTTTATTAAGTTAGCTTCCAACTTTCAAGTATATACACACAAGCACTTCAGCATGGCTTCAAACTGTGAAGTATGTGTACATATACATTTGAGCATGAAAGCATGGAGGACAAACTTGCATTCAAGTGCTATGGAATAGTTTTCTTCTCTCTATAGCCAGCCCGGTGATGTGCTCCATATACTTTACTAATGTACTACAGTAGTATTTTATACTCCCTCCTATCAAATATGTTTGATTTTTGACTTTCCCGCACATATTTAATGTGTTAAAAAATTGTATAAAATATTTTTTTTATTAATTTTTTTTTTTAGTTTAAGGTATTTATTAGTAAGAAGTATTAGATCTTTAATATTTTATATAATTTTTAGCTCATTGAAATACGTGCTAAAAAGTAAAAAATCTTACATTTTAGATCGGATGGAGTATTTTGTTATAGCAATTATGTTAAATTTTTTTATACTTAAATTGCGAAGATTAAAAATCCCATCTTTCCGTATCTTTTCATTATAGGGGCGGAAATCCTTGCAAGAAAACTACAACAACAATGCAATGAAACAACTTGATAGGCTTTAAAATGACCCCAAATGGATCACATATCCCTTTCCTTTCATTTGCGGATGGCATTCATGACATTGTGATTTTTGCCAAAGCATCTCAAGAATCGTGTGCAAAAGTAAAAAAATATATATATATATAATTGATAAATATTGTAAGATTTCAGAACCAAAGGAGAATTTCCAAAAATTTGCATTTCAAGTAACGAAAGGAGTCTCAACCATCTAAAAACAAGGATCCAAAGTACTCTACATATCATGAACCAAGTGGCTATGGACAAATACCTAGGTTGTCTTATTATAAATGGAAGGGTCAACAAAGATACCTTTGAAGATGTAATACGAAAAACGAAAATGCAACTGACAAAATAGAAAGCAAATACACTATCCCTAAAGGGAAGGACGATATTATAAAAGCAAACCTACTAGCCAAACCAAACTATGTCATGCAAAACTTTATGCTCCCGACAAATGTACACAATGAACTAGATAGACTAAATAGATGTTTCTTCTGAAACAAGGATTACAAATACAAACTTTTATTAGGATGAGACAAAATTTGTAGATCAAAAAAAGTAGGGGGTCTGGGACTCCACAAAACCAAGGATATGAACAAAGCTCAGCAAATGAAACTATTAAGGAAAATTTTAGCGGAACCTCACAACCAATGAGTTAGGATAATAAGAGAAAAATATTTGAAAGGTGATCAAATATGGGATTATAAGAAAAAGAAAAACACATCGTGGCAATGGGCAAAATTAACAGGACTGAAGAAAAAGAAAAACCACTCACAAAGATTGGGTGGCCTATCCAGTCCCTAAGATTGGGTGGCCTATCAAATATGGGATTATAAGAAAAAGAAAAACACATCGTGGCAACCGACGGATCATCTGACAAATAGGAGACGGAAAAACGATAAAGTTTTGGAAGGACAAATGGTTCGACGACAACATAAACCTTGAGGATAGGGCTGATACATGAGCCGAGTAGCTCGGGATCGACTCGGGCTCGGCTCGATAAAAACTCGGCTCGGGATCGCTCGAATACTAAATGAGCCGAGTTCGAGCCGAGCTCGAGCTCGAGCTCGAGTAGCTCGACAACTCGGGAGAAACTTGAATTGCCGAAATTACCCCCCAATTACTAAGCAATTTGTTTCAAGACCCGTCATCCCCAGGAGAGTAGGAGACCCCATTCCACTTCACGGCTTCAGCCTTCAGCGCGAGCGACAGAAACCCTAATGGCCTAATCCGTCACCCTCACCGCCTCACTGGCCCTCACGGAGTCACGGCCTCACCCTCGAGTTCTCCACTGCCTCCAGAGTCCAGTCCAGCGACGTCGTCGCCATCACCGGTCACCCTCCAGCGAAGGCGTCTTCTCAGTTCTGTCACGGTGTTGCTCTCCCTTCGAATCCGTCTTCTCAGTTCCGTCACAGTGAAACAAATTGCTCTCCCTTCGAATCCCTTCGAATCCGTCTTCTGTCACGGTTCGTTCCCAATCTAGTTGGCTACGAATTTGTTGTTGACTAATGATTTTGTTGTTGATTAATGATTCGATAGCTTTGAGTTTGTTCCCAATCTAGTTGGCTACGGTTCGTTCCCAATCTAGTAATCCACCATTTCTCCATTTCAGATCTGATAGCTTTGAGTTTGTTGTTGATTAATGATTTTGTTGGCTACGAATTAGTCTGATAGCTTTGTTACCTACTTACCTTTGAATCTGATAGCTTTGTTGGCTACGAATCTGATGAGTTTGTTGTTGATTAATGACTTTGTTGGCTACAAATTAGTCTGATAGCTTTGTTAGCTTTGAATCTGATAGTTTGTTAGCTTTGAATCTGATAGCTTTGTTGGCTACGAATCTCATGAGTTTGTTGTTGCTTAATGAGTTTGTTGGATACAAATTAGTCTGATAGTTTGTTGTTGCTTAACCAGTTTATTGGATAAATTAAGAAAGAGTTGAGCTTCTTACTTGTGGAGATAATGTCCCTTATTGACCAAGTAAGTGAAGCAATTACAAGCAATTTGTTTCACTTTATTTATATTATTGATGTGTAAATTAAGAAAGAGTTGAGCTTTGTTGTTGCTTAACCAGTTTATTGGAATTCTGATTTGTGATGATAATTTATTTGTAGATTATGTCATCTCCAAATGTCAACGATAACTAGTGTGCCTTCCGAGTCGGCCTTTAGCACTGGGCGTCGAGTTCTTGGGGATGATCGATGCTCTTTGGGTGATGAAACATTGGAAGCACTTGTCTGTGGACAGAATTGGTTTAAGTCGGATTTGGATATACTCGATTTGGAAAGCCTAGATGATTCAAATTAAGGTAATTCCATCTCTCATTTTATTTCATTTTAGTTATATGATTTTAGTTCCTTCCGAGTCGGCCTTTAGCACTGCTGCTGTAATTTACAGCTGGAATTTTGTGTTGCAGTTGCTGCTGTTGGGATGCTGTAATGTTGCTGCTCTCTGTTGATTAGAAATGCTCAAAAAATAGTAAGCTTAATTTTTGGTTTTAGCCTTTGATAGTGATATAATGCTGATGATTATCTTGTTGGACATTTCAATCCCTGAAAACCGAGTACTTAAGCTAGAAGAGAAGCTGAACATGGGCTGATATAATATCTCATCATATTTATACATTTCAATCCCTGAAAACCAACACACAAAACCAAGGTACAGAGGACTAATAAAACGACGTCACTTTTGCTGATCTTGAACCAACTTTGCGTGAGCTTGAGCTGGCACCTTGAGCTCGGCTTCCTCCAACAATTGTAGACTTGTAGTTTATAAAAATCAGTGTATTTTTTTTTTGATGAAACACATCATTGCATTAATTTGAAATATCAATACACATGATGAAATCTTTAACACGAGTCAGAAGTTACTGCTTCTGCTTCTAATCTTGCTTTTATTAGCCATACTAATTGTATTAGCAATATTATTTGGTCATATCATTTTATTTAATCCATACTCAGTGTTGCTAAGGGTCCGGAGTTCCGCCTTTAAATGGTCACCTACCTTGTATTGTAGGTAGTTATCAGGAAAGTTTATATGATCATGGAAATCACTATCTCCTTGCCAAATGATTTATGAGTTAATGGTCACCTATCTTGTTACTCTTCAGTTGGATATGTAAATAGAGACTTCTTTCAGCCCTTCTTTATTTTCTCATTGCTGATGTTCTTATTTCTTATTTTTCCGGCCCGTGTTCATGTCGTTGCTGCCCAAGTGCCCGGATGTTATTGTTTGTGTTGTGTTCGTGTTGCTTATGTCGTTGTTGTGTTCGTGTGTTGCATTTATGTTGTTCTATTTCGAACTTTATCTATTTCGAGTTTATGATGTATTTGAACTTTGTAATGTCGGGTTGTACTCTGAATACTCGTGTGATGTTTTAGATTCCTTTGCAATTCAATTATTTAGGTTATTAGGTATTTTGAATACAAATCAAGCTATACAACAGGTTATTAGGTACTGCAATTCGAATACTGTAAACGAGCTCACGAGCTCAAGCTCAACTCGAGTAATCGAGCTCACGAGCTCGAGCTCGAGCTCGGCTCGAGGGGAAGCGAGCTAACGAGCTCGATCTCGAGTATCTCCCCCAGCTCGCGAGCCGAGTTCGAGTGCAGGCTTGAGCTCGTTTTCATATGAAGCTCGAGCTTGAACATTGAGTACTCGAGCTCGTGAGCTCGTATATCACCCCTACTTGAGGATCACCGATTAATTACTCGAATAAATGACCAAGAAAAAGTAAACACATGCAGTGTGAGAAATCATGCCTACATATATTATAGAAACAATTACAAATGTCCCCTTTCCAACGCAGGTTAAGGATATAGTCTACTGGAAACCAAACTCAAATGGATGGTTTACTACTTCTAATGTGTTGGAATTTATTACAAACACCAACAGTAACGAAACAGATCGGTTCAACTGGATATGGAAAGTTGATTGTCCGCCCAAGTTGAGAAATTTCCTATGGAAAATGGTGTTGGATGGACTACCGACCAAAATTAGACCCAGGAACAAAGGAATACACACTTCTGTGGATTGCGTACTTTGTAACTCCTCGGAAGAAGACGTTATTCATCTTCTGATGGAATGTCCAACAACCTTAAGAATCATAGGTTTAATGGACAAAGCCATAGAAAGTCTAATCAGAAATACCGCAATAAAAGTATAAAGACTACTGAAGTATTCCAAGAGCTAAAATCCGAGCAAAAAACCACCCTATCCTTCACATGGTGGAGTATTTGAACAAAGAGAAACAAGATCATATTTGAACACCAAAGTATAAGAACAACATACGAATTGATAGCTATGATCAACCAGCACATGAAAAACTGGAAAAAAAACCAAACAAGAGGACTTAGATGATGAAGACGTAAAATCAAGATTAACCAAACCAAAAAGTAGCACTCGTCAAAGGAATACCATTTGTTGGAGGAAACCTGAGGAAGGATTTTTCAAACACAATTTTGATGGTTCTAAATCTTCTTCTGGGTCTGCTTCTGCAAGATTTTTTTATTAGAGACGAAAAAGGGAGAATGATTGCTTGTGATACCAAAAGATGCGGGAAGGTGTCGACATTAAAATCTGAAGCAGTTGGTCTGCAGTTCGGCCTGGTTGAGGCCCGAAAGAGGGGGATTCGAAGAATTGCAGTGGAAGATGATTGTCTCGCAATCATTAATGCGATCAATGGAGTCTGGATGGCCCCCTAGGAGATCGAAGTGCTTATTACATATGCCCTCCTTCTCCTTCAGCCCTTTGAGGTGGTCTCTGTTTCCCACGTCTCCAGGGAAGCCAATAGGGCAGTCGATTGTCTTGCTCATCTAGCTCTACGCTCCGACTCTTCTACTTGAAGTTCCGATTTAGAGCTTCAGACTCTCGTCCAAAAGGACGCTCTTGGATGGTGGTACAACCGTAGTTGACACACCCCAAATCCTCACTTTGTATATAAAAAAAAAATATTTATCCACAAATTATGTCACCCTTTTAAACAACCGGCAAAACCCGACCCGAACCCGAAAACCCGACTCGATCGACCTGGACCCGATTGTTCTGAATACCTGAAAATATAGTGAAGTACGTCACCCGAAAACTGATCCAGCTCGACCCATTTGGACCCGAAATCCGAATAACCAATTACCGAAACTCACCTAAATCCGAATGAACCGAACCCGATTCAACCGAAACCCATTAAGACTCAAACTCATTATAATCGAAACCCGAAATAACCCAAACTTTAAAGTACATTCTACTAAAGTTTTAAAAACATATTTTCAGGAACCCGAAATAACCGAACGAGCCCTTAGGGCTCGTTTGGTTCAATGTGGGAATTGAAATTCCCAGGAAGTTACTTCATGAGAATTGAATTCCCGGGAAGTCAAATTGATGGAAATTGTGAAAATGTGTTTGGTTGATTTTTTTATTTTAGTGGGTTAAAAGGGGGAATTGAAAATTGGGGGGTTTACAAAAATGTCCAAAAAAATTGGCTAAATTACAGGAGTATCCATATATTTGAAAATTTTGCAAAAGTGTCGATCTCCCTTGCCCCCCCTCCTCGGCGCCCCCCCATCGCTGGACCATTGACTGGTCAATGTTGACCGTTGACCGGTCAACGTTGACCAACTCCTTCAGATTTTATTTTTTTATTTTTTATTTTTAAAAAAAATAAAATAAAATTTACATGTCAGCACATTTAGATATGCAACTATAACCCGATGTTATGCAAATAGAATATTATGATATGCAAATATAATATTATGTTATGCAAGCTTAAAAAACCTTATGGACAGAATATGCAAATCCATATATATTTTAAAATTGCATTAATATATCTTATTTGCACATAAACACATCGCTCTAACATTTATTGACATAAGAGGCTTTAAAATTGCATTAATGTCAAACCCGACGTTGCTGACACCAACATTCCTGACACCGTTGACACTGACATTGTTGACATTGCTGGCACTGCTGACACTGTTACCGCTAACATTGCGAACACCACCAACATTTTCCGTATTAGCGTTGACGTTAATGTCGGCTAACGCTGACATCGGAGATGTTGACGCTGCTGACGCTGACGTCGAAGATGTCGGCTGACGCCGACATCGATGTTGCGAACACTGTTGACGCCGACGTCGAAGATGCTTTTTTTTTTGTGCCAACGCTTCTTTTTTTCGTGTAAGCACTAATATTGTTGACACTGCTGACATTAATACTGATCAGTATAAAAGAAAGAAAAATTGTGCTACTATTATGTAGTACCTATGCAAACCTCGGATGCTGCTGACAAGTATTAGTTGAGTTCAATCTAAGGTGTTGGTTGAATAACTTCTAATGTAAAATGCAATGAGATGTTGTGTTAGTAGCTTGTAATGATTATGCACAACCAAAATCTGATTTTGATGTCAGAATGAATTGAATTAATGTAAAAATCTTTTATAGTGCTGACATTTGATGTAATTAAGTAAAATTTTTGCCTTCGGCACAAATTTAGATTGAAATTTATGAAGTTATTACTCTTTGTATTGAAACTAAAAAGAAATTAATAGTGATTAGTATAAAAGAAATATCAGTTGTGCTACTATTATGTAGTACCTATGCAAACCTCGGATGCTGATGACAAGTATTAGTTGAGCTCAATATAAGGTGTTGGTTTAATGGCTTCTAATGTAAAATGTAGTGAGATGTTGTGTTAGTAGCTTGTAATGATTATGCACAACCAAAATCTGATTTTGATTTCAGAATGAATTGAATTACTGTAAAAATCTAATACACTGCTGACGTTTGATATAATGAAGGAAAATTTGTGCCTTTAGCACAAATTTAGATTGAAATTTATGAAGTTACTACTCTTTGTATTGAAACTAAAAAGAAATTAATAGTGATCAGTATAAAAGAAATACCAGTTGTGCTACTATTATGTAGTACCTATACAAACCTCGGATGCTGCTGACACGTATTAGTTGAGCTCAATATAAGGTGTTGGTTGAATGGCTTCTGATGTAAAATGCAATGAGATGTTGTGTTAGTAGCTTGTAATGATTATGCACAAGCAAAATATGATTTTTGATTTCAAAATGAATTGAATTATTGTAAAAATCTGTTACACTGCTGACGTTTGATATAATGAAGTAAAATTTGTGCCTTCGGCATAAATTTAGATTGAAATTTATTAAGTTACTACTCTTTGTATTGAAACTAAAAATAAATTAGTAGTGATGAGTCTAAAAGAAAGAATAGTTGTGCTACTACTAATTAATACCTATGCAAAAATCTAGTGTTGTTGACAAGTGATAGTTGAGCTCGGTCTAATGTGTTAGTTGAATAGCTTCTAATGCTAAAATGCAGTGAGATATTGTGTTACTAGCTTGTAATGATTATGCACAACCAAAATCTGATTTTTGATTTTAGAATGAATTGAATTAATGTAAAAATCTTTTATAGTGCTGACATTTGATGTAATTAAGTAAAATTTGTGCCTTCGGCACAAATTTAGATTGAAATTTATGAAGTTGCTACTCTTTGTATTGAAACTAAAAAGAAATTGATAGTGATCAGTATAAAAGAAAAAACAGTTGTGCTATTATTATGTAGTACTTAAGCTAAATGTCAACATATAATAAAAGATAAAGTTTACAAATAAGATCATTCCCAAAATTGATATCATATTAAATGAGATGAGAATATCAAACTTATATAATCATCTAATAAAGGAAATGATGAAAGATAAAACTTTGCACATCAACGGCTAAATGTCAACATATAATAAAAGATAAAGTTTACAAATAAGATTATTCCCAACATTGATATCATATTACATGAGATGAGAATATCAAACTTCTATAATCATCTAATAAAAGAAATGGTAAAAGATAAAGCTTTTGCATATCAACAGGTAAATGTCAACATTTAATAAAAGTTAAAGTTTACAAATAAGATCATTGTTAAAATTGTTATCATGTTACATGATATGAGAATATCAAACTTTTGCACATTTAAGTCAAATGTCAACATTTAAGCCAAATGTCAACAGTTAAGCTAAATGTCAACATATAATAAAAGATAAAGTTTACAAATAACATCATTCTCAAAATATATATCATATTACATGAGATAATAAGCTCAAACTTCTACAATCCTCTAATAAAAGAAATGGTAAAAGATAAAGTTTTTGCACATCAATGGCTAAAATGTCAACATTTAAGCTAAATGTCAATATTTAAGTTAAATGTCAACATATAAGTTACTGTTATGAAAATATAACTTTATGATATGCACAAAAATCAACCTGTTGTGCAAATTGTTACAGCTGACACCAGATGTCATCAACATTGTTTGTACCTCTTAATTTGAAGCAAATAATGTGACAAATTATATAAAAGAATGAACTAATCATATAAAAGCAAATGTAAAAGTATGCAAATTTAAAAGTATGATATGCAAATATAAATTGATAATATGCAAATATAAGATTAAAATATGCAAATATAAATTGATGATATGCAAATGTAAAAGTATAATATGCAATTATAAATTACTAGAAAATTACACTAATATATCTTATTATTGAACAATTATTAGAAAATTTTGTAAATTACTAGAATTATTATAAATTTTAGCCTATGCGAGATTCGAACTCACGTATTTGCGCATAAGCACATCACTCTACCAATTAGCTAAAAGGCTTTTAATTATATTATAACATAACATTCAAATAAACAAATAAGAGTTATGTTCGCACCACAACCAAAAAAGGAGAAAAAAAAGTAGGAACTCCTAATAAACGGTACAAATTTGTATACAAATTTGCACAAAAAGAGGTAATGTTAGCACACATTTAGAAATTAAAAAAAAAAACATATACATCAACTTGAATTGCTGGAATTACATATTAAAATGTGAATATAAATATTTTAAAACTTAATTTTTTGCAGATTACAGATTTTCACAGATTACAGATTACAGATTTTCACAGATTACAGATTTTTTTTACAGATTTTCAGAGATTACAGAATTTCACAGATAACAGATTATAGATTTTTTGCAAATTACAGATTTTCACAGATTACAGATTTGCACATATTACAGTTTTTCACAGATTACAGATTTTTTTACAGATTACAGATTTTTTACAGATTACAGATTTGCACAGATTACAGTTTTTCACAAATTACGGATTTTTTTACAAATTTTCACAGATTACAGATTTTTTTACAGATTACAGATTTTCACATAGCACAGATTACAGATTTTTTTTTACAGATTACAGATTTTTTACAGCTTGTACAGATTTTTTTTCCTGATTATAGATTTACAGCTTCTGCATGATTGATGACAGATTTACAGCTTCTGTTTACATATTTTTTTGTTACACAAGCATGTCACCACACAAGCATCAGCAACTGCTCGTAAAAAACCATGGTATGTTCTCACATAACCAAAAAAAAAAAAAAAAAAAAAAAAAAAAAAGAGAAAGGTAATTTTAAAAAAAAGGTGAAAAATAAGAAGTTTATGTTGTGCAAATATAACTTCATGATATGCACATATAAACAATTGTTATGCAGATATAACAATCTGTTATGCAAATTGAAACTGCTGACACCGGATGTCAGCAAGATTGTTATTCTCTCTTAATTTTAAGCAAATAATGTGAAAAGAAATAGTAAAAGATAAAGTTTTTGCCCATCAACGGCTAAATGTCAACATTTAGCTAAATTTCAACATTGAAGCTAAATGTCAACATTGAAGCTAAACGTCAACATTTAAGTTACATCAAATACAACAACAGAAGACGAAATTCAGAAGCTACAGCAGCCCCGAAAAGAGACTCGAAATCAGCAGAAGCAAGATGCAAGCGAAAATCAGAATTTAGATCCAATATGCAAAAGTTTGATGCTGCTGACATATATACACTGCACTACACCTAAGGTATTATATTTGTGAATTTTAATGCTAAGATGCACTGAGATGGTGTGCTTATAAGTTGTCATGTTTATGGACATCAAAGCCTTGCTTTGTCTCTAATAATGAATTAAATTAGTATAAGGATTTGTTACTCTGTTGACATTTTAATTTAAAATTAATAATGAGTGCCAAAAGCCAAGAATTTAGATCCAATTTAATAAAGTTACTGCTGTTTAAAACCAATATTAAAAGAAATTAAAATGGATCAATCTAGAACCTATGTCACTTATGCAAAAAATTGATGATGTTGACATATAGAGACTACGTTAAATCTAAGGTACTGTGTTTGTGAAATTTGATCCTAAAATGAAGTGAATATTTTTGCTACTGGCTTGATATGAGTATACACATCCAAAATATGCATAGGGTGATGTGCAACTAACTTAAATTAATTTTGTACAAGTGTAAAATTATGATATGCAACTACATTTTACTGATATGCAACTCCATATGACTGATATGCAAAATTAAGATTATTATATGCATAAGTTGATGGTGATGACATATAGAGACTTAGCTAAATCTAACATTATAAGTTGCTGATTTTTAATGCTTAAATGCAAAGTGATGTCCTAAAATATTGTAATGATGATACACATCAAAAGTTTCCTTTTCCACCTTTAAATGGATTGAATTAATATAACAATATGCTACTCTGCTGACATGTGATATATATAACGACTCCACCACATCTAAGTTGTTAGATATGTGAATTTTAATGCTAAAATGCACTGAGATGGTGTGTGTGTCTCTTGTGATGAATTGAAGTAATATAACAATCTGTCACACTGCTGACATTTGGCTTAAAAAACAGAATTTGTGCCAAAAGCACGAATGTAGATACAAAATAATAAAGTTATTTCTCTTGGAAACCAATCTTCAAAAGAAAATTAAAAGAGATAAATCAGAAATAAACCACAGATATGCTACGAAAACCTGTATAACTAAATAAAAATTTTATGCTGCTGACAAATAAAGACTGCACAACATATACTCCCTCCGTTCGGTATTAAACGATGTTTTAGGGGTAAAATTTTGTTCGGAATTATTTGATGTTTTGGGATTAAAAAATTATAATTATAATTGTTTGGTTAAGAGGTGATTTGATGTCAAACTTTTATTTACAAAATCATCATTTGTAAATTTAAATGCATTTATTAGTTGTACCCACTTGGACAAAAAAAATGAATTTTTATTAATCTTATTAGGTTCCTTAATTTGCGCGTAAAAGTGTAAAACATCGTTTAATACCGAACGGAGGGAGTAAGATATTAGATTTGTGAATATTAGTGCTACAATGCACTGAGATGTTGTGCTGATAGATTTTAATGATTATGGACATGAAATCCTTGCTTTCTCTCCAATAATGAATCGAAATTTTGTAACAATCTGCTACTCTGCTGACATCTTACTTTAAAAATAATAATTACTGCCAAAGGTGCGAATTTAGACCCAATCTAATAAAGTTACTGCTATTTGAAACCAAAATAAAAAGAATTAAAAGTGATCAACATAAAAAAAAAAGTAGGTATGCTACTAAAACCTGTAGCACTTATGCAAAACTTTAATGTTGCTAACATATATACACTGCACTACACCTAAGGTATTATATTTGTGAATTTTAATGCTAAGATGCACTGAGATGGTGTGCTTATAAGTTGTCATGTTTATGGACTTCAAAGCCTTGCTTTGTCTCTAATAATGAATTAAATTAGTATAAGGATTTGCTACTCTGTTGACATTTTAATTTAAAATTAATAATGAGTGCCAAAAGCCAAGAATTTAGATCCAATTTAATAAAGTTACTGCTGTTTAAAACCAATATTAAAAAAAATTAAAACGGATCAATCTAGAACCTATGTCACTTATGCAAAAAATTGATGATGTTGACATATAGAGACTACGTCAAATCCAAGGTATTGGGTTTGTGAAATTTGATGCTAAAATGAAGTGAATATTTTTGTTACTGGCTTGATATGAGTATACACATCCAAAATATGCATAGGGTGATGTGCAACTAACTTGAATTAATTTTGTACAAGTGTAAAATTATGATATGCAACTACATTTTACTGATATGCAACCCCCATATGACTGATATGCAAAATTAAGATTATTATATGCATAAGTTGATGCTGATGACATATAGAGACTTAGCTAAATCTAACATATTAAGTTACTGATTTTTAATGCTTAAATGCAAGGTGATGTCCTAAAAGATTGTAATGATGATACACATCAAAAGTTTCCTTTCCCACCTTTAAATGGATTGAATTAATATAACAATATGCTACTCTGCTGACATGTGATATATATAACGACTCCACCACATCTAAGGTATTAGATATGTGAATTTTAATGCTAAAATGCACTGAGATGGTGTGCTTCTAACTTGTAATGATTACAAAAAGATAATCTTATATTAGAAATTTTAGAAAAAATGGTCTACTTAATTTACAGATTTCAGAATTTAGTTTATGAATTTTAAAATCTAGTTTACAGATTTTAAAATTCACTTTAAAGATTTACCTAAGTTGTTTAATTGTAAATTTAGTTCACATAATTCAGTTTATAGTTTACGGAATTCTATTTACAGATTACAAAATTATTTTAGAACAGTTGATGAACTATAAATTCAGTTTACAGAATTCAGTTTACAAATTACATAATTTAGTTTACCTAAGTTTACCTAAGTTGTTGAACTTCTTGGACTGTGAATTATCTATGTTGTTGCAATCACAGATTTCAGATCTACAAATTTACATATTTTAGTTTACAAACTGCAGAATTCAGTTTACCTAAGTTGTTGAACTTCTTGGACTATAAATTATTTATGTTGTTGAACTTACAGATTTCAGATTTACCAAACAGGTTTATAATTTACAGATTTCAGATTTACTAAACAGATTTACAATTACAGATTACAGATTTATAGAATTACAGATTTACATTTTGCAAATTTACAGAATTACAGATTTACAGATTTCGGATTTCGGATTTCGGATTTCGGATTTACAGATGTACAGATGTACAGATGTACAGATTACAGATATACAGATTTATAGAATTACAGATTTCAGATTTACAGAATTACAGAATTATAGATTACAGATTACAGATTACAGATTAGAGATTACAAATTACAGATTGCAGCGGATTACAGATTGCAGATTACAGATTTCAGATTACAAATTTACAGATTTACAGATTGCAGCGGATTACAGATTGCAGATTACAAATTTACAGATTTACAGATATACAGATTACAGATTTATAGAATTACAGATATACAAAATTACTGATATACAGATTATAAATTACTGTTGACTACAGATTTATAGTTTTTAATAATTTAAAAACTCATTCATCTAGTGTACAAAACTCATATCAACATATTATATTTGCACAAGAGATCATGTCACACAGTTAGAAATAAAAAATAACCTATACATCTACTTGAATTGAACAAAAATTGCACATGTCAGCACATATATTTCCGAATCTTATATATATGTAGTTGATAATCTTATATTGGAAATGGTCTACTTAATTACACAAAAATAATCTTATATTGGAGATGTCATCATTTCAGAAGATGTCAGCATTTCAAGATGTCAACATTTCTTGAAGATGTCAGCATTTTAAGATGTCAACATTTCCAGAAGATGTCGGCTATATGTTTGCAACAATAGCTAGATATTTGCAACACCAATAAAATCAGGAAAAAAAGAGATTAAGCATCGGAAAGAGGGATTAAGCTTCACAACTACAAGAGCCAGAAGATGCCAGCATTCAAACATTCCCAAACACCAATTTCAAAGAAATACTCACTCCAAAAAAAAATAAAAAATAAAAACAGTAACCTATTCATCTAGATGTCAACATTATTTTTCCCTCTTAATTATTAGTAAGCAAAATAATTAATCTGAAAACAAAACATGCAACAAACATCATTTACCGATGTATTAGTGTATATGTGCAAAATATTGCAAGTTCAGATCTAAATATGCAGCTTCTTTTACAAACCAAATTCAGATCTAAATCTGTCAGCATTGAAGATGTCAGCAGCTTCTTTTACATATTTTCAATTAAAAACCAAATTCAGATCTTAATATGCAGACTTCAGATTCGAGAAAAGGCCTATATTCAGATCCTTAAATTCAAATTCGAGCAAATTGTAAGTCCATCGACTTCAGCTGAACAAATGCAAACACCCAAAGATAGTTTCATAAATGTCAACATTCAGAGACAAAGACCTTTCATCTCAAAGCAATTCATTCAAGCATTTTATCTACAAAGAAAAAATGAGCCACATCAAGAATCTGTCATAAAATGAACTTGGAGAAACCAATGATTCCACTATAATCATATAACATATAATATATAACATGTGATAAAATGAAATTGGTTTTTTTCCACCCAATCGAGCATTGTCTATATCTATTGGGAGGCAGATGTCAGCACTCCATTTTTTGAGACTGAAAACTCAGAAAACATCAACCATAACAGCAGATGTCAGCACTTCATTTTTTTAGACTGAAAACTCAGAAAACTCCTTGTTAGATGAGGAATGAAGCAATCAGAGAGTCTTGTAAGTTTTGGTATATTTTCTCCGTGAGGATCACATTGTTAAATTCAGATTCAGGAAACAATCTGTAACCTAACACAGCTCAAGTTTGATGAATCTTCTTTTAGAATCTGTTTACCATTTAGAGCTCAGGTTCAATCGACACCCGAGTCTAGAATACTCAATAATCGACCCTACACTAGTAATATCAGGCTTCAACCGATCACAATTCTGAAGTGAAAAGAGGGAAGTGGACATACTTTGGTGATGAAGAGTCTGAAATACAGCACCCGACCCAAATCTGGAGCTGCGCTGCCGGATTGGCTTCGCCGGCCGGCGCGCCGAGAACGGGTCGAGAGGACGGGAAGCCATGGAGGGTGAGGCGGGAATCTGAAAGATGAAAGATTATAATACACATGAATTTAGTGGAGCATTTCATACAGGCATTACGTCGAACACTTGGTGTGCTTAATAGCGCATTGTCAACCATCAACCAAAACTCTTATTCTTCATCGATTGAAAACTGCAGAGGAAAAGACCATACCTGAAACGCCTCCGGATGCGCGTCGATGCTGATACCCGACCACCAGGAGGAGGCGTATTGGGAACGGGAGGATGAGGCAACGGCGACGGCGACGATGCTGATACCCGACCTCCGGATGCGCGCCTTCGGTGCAACAGGAAGAAGGAGAGGCTTGTGGGCGGAGATGGAGGCCAGCCACAACTCAGAGCGATGGGCAAGGAGCGAGGAGGAGGCCTAGAACTTCGACAATAAGAGCACCAGCCAGCCACCGGACAATCAGAGAGCCGGCCACCACTCAGAGCGCCGGCCAACCACCGCTGGAAATCGCCGGATCTTCCTGAGGCGAGAGGAGGAAGATGGAGGCTGCAAGAATCCTCCTCTTCTTCGATTCCGAGATCCATCAGGGGAGCGCGTCATCGCCGACCTCATCAAAATCGTCGCTTCCGCTGCCCGAATCCTGCGACTAGGGCTTCGTTTTTGGCTTCTTCAATGGCAGGCCGTCTTCTTCGAGCATCAAATCCGACGAAGGGGAAAGGGAATATGAAATGGAGGAGCTTAAGCGTCTTCTTCGAGCATCAGATTGAGCGAGAGGCGATAATGGAAGAGAGAGAAAGAGACGGTAACGGAGTAGAGGATTAGGGATTTGGAGTTAATTTTACTTTTAATTTTTTTTTCATATCTTAATTTTAGAAGATGGACACTCTTGCAAATTTTACAAAAGTTAGGATCCTCCTGCAATTAGAGCTTGAAAATTTCCAAATGCAAAAGGGTAGAAGTTGAACTTACCTAGGGGAGACTAGGTAAGTGAACTTCCTCCAAATTTGAGGAATTTAAGTTCCCGGGAAGTTGAATTCCCGGGTTTTCATTTTTTAAAAATATAAACCAAACGCAGATATTTCTCCAACTTCCTGGGTTTTTGACATATCAACCAAACACGCTGTAATAAAAACTTGAGACAATCCAAATCCGAAATAACCGAAATCCGAGACAATCGAAACCCGAACCCGACCCAATTGAATGACCAAATTATTAGACATTACCCGAAACCCGAGTGACACAAAATCCGACTAGCCAAACCTGAACCCGACCCGACCTGTCCGATTGCCACCTCTACCCAAATCCATTTTCTCTTGCCACCTCTAATTAAAAAAAAAAGAAAAATTAAATTAAAAAATGAGAAAATTTGGTGTTTTGTACATCTACGAACTTTTAATTAGATGATTAGCCACTTTAAATGTTTTTTTAGGCGTTATAACCATCATTAAACTATGTAGCACGGAAACGGAAACGGACACGGGAAGACACAGGGAAACGACAATTTCAAAAAACATAGGACACGGACACGGCAAAGATATACTCCGTATGATATATATATATATATATATATATATATATATATATATATATATATATATATATATATATATATATATATATATATATATATATATATATATATATATATATCATTTTAAAGGTCTTGCAAAGATGTATAAATTTATACTAATAATAGCCACCTAGATGTTAAGACCAATGAGATATAAATAAATAATTATATAACATTTTAAATCAAAATATATACAAATAAGCATTGCTAAGTCTAAAAATAAATCAAAGTATAGAGAGGAGGTGGTCCACCATCATGTCTTGTTACCCCCTCCCGTTGTTCTCTGCTACCTTCATTAGTTTGTGAGCCTGACCCATCATCAATTTCTAGATCCTACACCTAAATCTCATATAAATTGAAATCAAACATCACTCAATAAAAGTAATCCTAAATCTGAAAATAAATCAAGGTATAGAGAGGGAGTTAGATACGGAGAGAAGGGGTGAAGGAAGATTGACAGGAACGATACTCGTTTGTGTTCAGAAAGCCCGGCGAGCGACGATGGCTGGTGCAGATCGAAGAACGACGGTGCCTAGTGTAGAACAGCGCTCGACGGTGGCTAGTGCAGAAGGACGCTCAAGAAGAAAAGGACAAAGGTTGATAGCCGGGTTTGCTTTTTTCTTTTTTATTTTAATTATGAACCGAGTTTTTTTTTAATTCCACACCGTGTCCATTATTTGTGAACCGTGTCCAATCCGTTTCCATACGTGTCCGAAGTTTGACCGTGTCCAGGCGTTTCCGAGGTGTTTCGTGTCGTGTCCGTGTTTCCGACACGACATTGTGCCCCACATAGGCGTTTCCGTGCTACATAGTCATTAAATGTTTTTAGGTCAATTAAACCATTATCCTTCCCGATAGCTCTTCCTCCTCTTCTCCTCTTCCCGCCCTCTCACCGACCTCTGCGATTGAAGCGCTCGTGCGTCCATGGAGAGAAAGGAGCGGCCGCCGGCCGTCTAGAAAGATTGGAACCAAGAGGCAATGAAATTGAGCGAATCCAGATGTTATTAGCGTCCTTGTTCAATCTCTATCTCATCGTCAATGGCGGTAGCATCTCAAAAACTCGTACAGATGGGGAGTCCTTGTTCGATTTCGTCCCCATTGGGGACGAAATCGTCGCTCTTGGCCGCAACTATACTGCTCACGCCAACGAGCAGATGGGGAAGAAGACCGTCTGTCGTCCAGATGGTAACGCTGTACCCAAGGTTTTCTTCTCCTCTTGCTCTCTTGCTCAATCTATGGGAATTTCAGTTCTATTTTGCCTTTGATTTGAGGCATTTTCTTGCTGCAACGACGATGTATACAGGAGTCGGTGTTGTTCCTAAAGTCGACGTCCTCATACTTGAATTGACAGACAGAACTATTGAGGTCCCGTTTGTGCAACTCCTGATCAGGCGCTGCCAAGAAGATGGAAGCATCCATATTTGGATACAATCAGGCAACTAAACATTGTAAAGGAGGGTTTCCTCTCCCAGGTACTTGATCTTCGTATGCGAACCCCAATTTCGCCAAATTAAACTTTCTTCCTTTTGAATCTGCTCAATTTTTATTTTTATTTTGATTTTTTCCATAATGGAACTGGCCACATTGTTACCATTGACTATTATTGTTTTACCTTCTGTAGTTTTTGATTGAAAAAGGTTTGATTTATGGTGTTCATGACATGGAGGTGTTTACTGAGTTCAAATTGATGAGCAAGAGTGTGAAAATCCATAGTGCAGACAATGTGTTTGGATAAATGACTGGGCAGGCTGGGCTAGTACCTAGTTAGGACATTGAATGGAAACACAACATAGTTCCTTGGCCTTATGATCGAGGAAAAACACCATTCTCAAACTCCCCTTCATTAGCCTCAGTTGATTCTTGCATCAAAGTGGCTGTCATCAGTGGGTTTGTTCTTGAACTTGGGGGTACTAGCAATTCATGTATTGTTATTTTTTACCCTAGGGGTGTTGATATCCACGAGTTCATAGGGTGTTGATGCCTAGTTCTGGAGGCTGATTGGATTCTATCTGATTACCTTAAAACTGAAGTGCAATAAGACTGTAAATTTTAAGCACTTTGCAACTAACTACTAAAGACAATTTGAGGATTTATGATTGCTGACTAGTGCACAAATATGCTTTGTTAAAACAGGGAATCTTTTGGGAGTTTTCATCTTATGAAGTGTATAAGACCCTCATTTTGCTTACTTGAGTTAAAACAGTAGTTATTTTCACTTCAAAGCTTATTGAGGAAATGTGATATATTTGTCCAGCTTTTGAGGAAATGTGATGTATTTGCTTACTTGAGTTAAAACAGTAGTTGCTTGAGTTAAAACAGGAGTTATTTTTCCCTCCAGAGGTGTGTGCTTCAAGTCTACATTGTCCCCTCAAATTCAATGCCTCTTCTTCCAATATGCTCTTGTGTCATCAATGAGATACTGATGCTATTTGCTTTTAATTCAACATGAACCAGGGTCAAGATGATTTAGATTACATTGTCACTTGATGCTATTTGCTTTTGAGTTCATGATTTAGATTGCATGATTTATTTTGCTTCTTGTATCTGATTACTAGTTCAGTACCCGTGCCCTGCACGGCGTATGCATGAAAATATTGTGTATTTAATATATGTAATAATATGTGGTTGGTGAGTTGAATGCATAAATGTATTTGTACAGGTAGAAGTGTAGGTTGAAACGGATAAAATAGAAAATGTTGAGAGAATGAAGCTTTAAAAAGTAGTATAACATGTAAAAACTTGAATAACATAACAATAAAAAGCATGTATGTTAATGAAAATATGAATAAAGAAAAGTATAACTAAATGAGTAATTGTTCTTCCAGGGAGAAATCAGAGGTTGTAGCCGATAAACAATATAGAACAATGTTCCTGCAAAAGGGAAATATAAGACGAAGTTGTGTTATGAGGATTGAGTGAAAATGGCATGTATTTGTGAAAATAAGGTAAAGATGTTGAGTAGAATATGATGTAAGAAGTTGAGACAATGTACCATTATTATCGCAGATTTTGGAATACTTCCTTGTAGACTACGTTGGTGGTAGAATTTGTAGGCTTGCCTTCTGGGTCACAAATCAAAATCTTTAAGCCGCTTCTGGGTCACGTATAACTGACCATGCGTGAAGACAGGCTTTGGAAGATATAAACCAACATGGGAGAGTGATTGGCCTTGGCTTTTGTTGATTGTCATTGCAAAACAAACCAAGAGGGGAAACTGTCTTCTCTGAAACTTGAAGGGATATCTTGTATCAGATGGTATTAGGACCATACGCGGAATATACACTGTTTCTCCTATGTTCTTTCCTGATATGATAGTGGCTTGAACGATATGTGTCCCGAGGCGAGTGACTATCAATCTTGTTCCATTACACAAGCCAGCGGATTGGTCTATATTTCTTATCAACATAACAGGTATTCCCACCTTCAATTTCAGTATGTGGTTAGGAACACCAGAGGACTTGATGGTGTTTAGAAACTCAGTAGAATAGAGTGTTTCATGATGAGCACTCGTTTCTTCTGATAAGGAAATACTATCCGAGCTGAGGTAAACATGTTCTTCTCCTGGTAATAAAGACATTATATAATCATTGACGGTGTCAACCACTTCATTAGTAGGGGTTAGAATAGCCCTTTGTTGGAAGTACTCTGGAGGATTCGGAATGTTAGTTAACGATGGATACGTTGAACTGACGATTGCTGCAATTGGATCTTGTACACCCATAATTAACAAATCAGCAGGGATTTGCACAATTGAGTGGAGGTCATATGGTTCGCCTTCGGTGCCGTCGCCGATGCTAAGAATCCACTTTGAGAATGTGTCTGCAACAATTGCATCTGATTCTGAATTTCCCTGGGTAACCCTCATATTTCTTGTCAGCCGGAGCACCTTGCAATAACTCCATAGATGAGAAGAGTTGATTGCGGAGAATACAATGTCTTGCCTGCTTCCTTTTTGTACAACTGGGAGTATTTGTCGGAAGTCTCCACCAAATACGATCAACTTGCCTCCGAAAGGCTTGTCTGCCATGTCATTATGTTGAGAACGCATAATATCTCTTAAGCTTTTATCCAATGCTTCAAAGCAGTGCTTATTAGTCATTGGAGCTTCATCCCAAATTATAAGCTTTGTGTTTATAAGCAGATCTGCAAGATCAGTTCCTGGACGTATATCACATATTGAATCCTCTGTGATTTGTATTGGGATTTTGAGGCGGGAATGGGTTGTTCGACCACCTGGGATCAATAGAGCTGCAATGGCACTGGACGCAACAATTAGTACTATATGGCCTTTTGATCTTAGGCCAGACGATAGGGATCTCCATATGAACGTTTTTCCTGTTCGACCGTATCCATACAGGAAGAAGACACCACCAGTATTTGTTGATGCGGCATTCATTATCTCATCATACACTCCTCTCTGCTCGGTAGTTAAGCTTTGAACCAATCTATCATGTTCCATAGCTAATTGTTGGCGATCATAACGAAGTTCATCTTCGATGAGCTTGTTGTGTGGTTCTGGTAGCAAAGATTCGTTCGGCATAGGCATTGGGGGAAAATTTTTCATACTGTTGTTGTTTTCCTGTAGCAACCTTTCTATCTCAGCTAGAGTGTAATTTTTTAGCTGATCATCTGAGAGATGTAAATCTGCACAAATAATAATGTAGTTATGAAATTGAGGAAGTAAGTGTACGTAATTAGGAAACGTGTGAAAGAAATAACGGTGAGTTGTGAAATTTGTATCTTATAGGAGTTGTTACTTTAAATATACAATATATAGATATATATAATATAGATGGAAGTCATATTAGTTAAGTACGAAGTTAGATAAAGTATATTATTTTTAATTGCATAGTTTGTTGAAAAAGAGTGACATTAAATATATATATATATATATATATATATATATATATATATATATATATATATATATATATATATATATATATATATATATATATATATATATATATAAAAGTATAATCTATAACATACATGTACATACCTTCAATACGAAGGATCCTTCTCTGTGTGGTAAGAATATCATCAGATAGAAGGTGCCATGTATTGGCCCAAACAAATTCTGGGCGAGACATACTTCCAGATAATAATATAGTAGCAAAAAGTCTTCGGAGGTACTTAGCACTGCCCCAGAAGCTAGCTTCTGTGATACCATCAATGTATTCCTTTTCATCGTCATCTAACAGCCCAAGTGCGTAACATGCATCTCTGTAGGTTGGATAAACAATACCACCAACTGTGCGAATTTCTTCATATGTAGTTGGTCCTTTGACATGATTAAGTAAAATCCGCAAGTAATACCTTTCACCGGTTCCAGGACTGACGCGGTAGACTCTACCGATCGCAGAAAACCCACGCTTTCTTGGTTTCCATGATCTCTCTTTAGGCTTCCAAACAAATGTAGATGGAAATTGGGGATATGTGAGGTTCTTTGCTTGTGGATAGATCCTATTGCAATTCATCCAAGATAGAAACATGGAAGTTTGGACAGTAGTATTATTTAGCACTGAGTCTATGAGGTGTTCCCCTTCGTAGACAACACTTTGTTCATCAGGGAGATGGAAGTTCAACCTTTCAACTGACGGCTTCCTGAAATGGATTTCAAATTGAAATATTCGCCAGGCTGCTTCACATGGGGATATATATCTGCAGTTAAGATACTCGTCGATTTCATTGTGAGGCTCGCCCTCGATTCTAGCTGTGACATGATCATGGCCTTTGTTTATGTACTTGAATAGATATTTGATGGACCGAGACTGATTACACCATTCGACATTAATATGGGCACGATATTTTAGTAAAAGTATTCTGTTGTATGGGACTACATACCTGTTATGGAAACAATGGATATTAAGATTTGGATATAATAATGTATAATTATGAAATGAAATTGTACGTTTAAAAGCAAAGAACGTGTTTTATAACGGAAGGAGTAAAGTAATGAGTCTCGTCAAACGATAGATATTGAAATTATTACTTTGTTAAGTTATTTTCTATAATAGATATGCCATGAGACTAAAAAGACAAAGGAAAATGTTCATCTATAAATTTACAGCTTTAATGTCAAAACATATAGTTTAGTTGTTTTCGAAAAAAGGCATTGTTTTTTTAATAGGAATAATATGTATGCGATAAATTTAACGGGTTTGTGTTTAAGAGTGGATAATAACGTTAAAAATTAATAAAATCTTGAATAAAATCTTCCAAAACTTCCTGAATAAAAACCTTGAATATAAAATCTTCCAAATTTATACCATACATAAAAAAAGATTTGGGTATACAAAAATTTGGGAAAGTATATCTTAAATCTTCCATGATTTTAATTGATACGTGCATATATCTATATCTAGAAATATTTAATTTGGAAAATATATTAGGATAAAATTTTTAAAAAAAATCTTCATAAATGATATTATCTAAATAATAGAAACTATCATTTGCACGAAAAAAAAAAGAAGAAACTATCATTCACGTGAAGTATAAAGTCCGAGCATAAATTTTGACTACTTTCACTACTTGATTTTAAGGACACCTTCTATCCATTATAATAGACAAATTAAATAATCTAATCGCACAAAATAAATACCAAATAAAATATTATATTTTCTTATCTTATATTTTAGGAAATTGTTAAATTAATTTTTAATACTATGTCTGTAGCTAATGGGATAGAATTTATCCAGCAAAGTCATTTAATTGTAGAATTAAAGAATGTAAATAGTTTTATAAAATGCGTACCTGTTGTCCAAATGATGCTTATTTTTTAGCACTGTTCTATCATCATTTCTTCTTCTATATACTGGGTAGCCGTCATCATCAATTGTGGTACTATCAACGAATCGCTTTGGAAAGTGTTTGGTGCACTTGTTGTCGCTCATGCATACACATTTGGGGTTCATTTTCCCACAGGGACCGTGCATCATTAACTCAGAAACAACCTTGTGTAATTCAGGATCAGAGATCGGATCTGGAATCTCTGCTGAGATTATCTTATCAATAGCATCAGCGTTTGGGTATTTATCATCAGCATGCAAGAATAATAAAATATGGGCATGTGGGAGACCCCGTTTTTGAAACTCAATTGTGTAGATCACTGCAAGAAAACACCAATTTAGAATTAAAAAAAAAACAATTAGTTTGCTCATGTACCGAAATAAATAAAGAGATTATTATAAAAATATGTAGGAAATAGATATGTAACACGCAAGTGAAGTGCATAATTAGAGTATTCATACCTCCTATGACCTATCCAAATATTTTGTTAGAACGAAACAGCTTGACCATGTGTTGAAGTTTCATGTGAAATATTCTAATTTCGACATCTGGACGATCCTCAGCAGAAAGATGTCGTTCTTTCATAAAGCTGTCTATTTCTGGCCATTTTGGGTTACACGTGAATGTAATAAATAAATCAGGATATCCATAACGTTTACATATCGCCATTGCATCTTGATAGTTCTGAATCATATATCTGGGACCACCGGTGAAGGAAGATGGTAAAACAATAGGTTTACCAGTAGAAGAACCTTCTGTCGTGCCATTATCTGCCGCACGAGTCAAGTTCTTGTAAAGATCAACTCTCAATTTCGGTTGGTTCAATCTGAAGTATTTAATTCTGTGGGACTCAATCATGGTGTAGGCATCGACAATAAGCTGTTGGAAAAGTCTTCGACTCAGTATAATAGTTTGCCCTTCACGAAGCCTTTCTTGTATCCGAAATGCAATAAATTCCCTCATACTTATGGTTATCCTTTTTCTACGGTTCGTTCCAGCATCACGAACCTCAATATTGAGCCTGTAACCATCTTCACCAAATGGAAACAACAATGGATATTGAAGAGGAAGGTAGGAAGTATGCAATTCATTGATGCGCTTTAAAGTCCCCGAATGTCTTTGCAGAAGAATATCTCTGTTGTCAATTGTGGTGGTAACATCACCCGGAATAAGGGCTGCAACCTCAGATGCTGAAGGAAGATTATACATGCGACCATCCGTTGACCTTGTACTTATTAACCTTAATGTAAAATCCGAAGAGCTATCATCTTGAATTCTATCTTTTGCCATTCTAAAGGACTTTACATGTGGATTATGAAGATCCAGCATCTGTTTTAAATCTGAAACTATTGATTCTTTGAACTGATTTACACCATCAGGACTGCAAAATATTTCAAGTAAAAATAGGGCATTTACAAATTTAAAGAATTATATGTGTAGATATTTTGAAAAGAAAGTATACAGAAGGTAGTTACGTGATTGCTCGAAGTCGGTTTTGTTCCTCATTCTCGGTATCGTAGATATACAGCTGGGCAAACTTGGGAGTTTCGCCCGAATCAGGGCACATGCTGCCAATCAAATGGCAATTTTGTCCATGTAATTGAAACATGTTTGGACCAAAACCTGCATTAGGGGTCTTGTCTTTTATTCCACCCATTGACGTGAAGGAGAACATCATATTGTAGGCTCTTATATTATTTAGAAAGTGTCTACTCCTTGAATCATTGTTTGATAATAGATTGTTAAGCGGATAGGGAGGGTGTTTTAGCAAAGGCAGCTGGACTTTTCCATTCATGCAACACAGAGAGAACTTGGGTCCAGTTCTCTCTACTCTGCGTTTGTTTATTCTCTCATCATACCACATAAGGGCACCACATGATTGACACTCGTACGTTGGTTTTCCAACATCATAATAATCTGTACCTACATATATAATAGTAAATGAGAAAGAGAATAAGAAAATGAATATAAATAGATCATAAATATTATGGGTTATATATATATATATATATATATATATATATATATATATATATATATATATATATATATATATATATATATAATGAACGTACCGATGTTATCTATAGAACCATCATTTGCTGCATCATCGTTATCATCGTCTTCCTCATTGTCGGCTTCCCAAGTATCTAATCAATTAATTCTAAAGATGGTTGAAATAGCATGCTGTACATTTGATTTTGATTCCATTTTATCTTTAATACTTTTGTTTGTAAATACAAAAATTATGTACGGGAACAATATTTATTTAACTATAGATATAGGGCACTGCATTTAAAGAAAGTTGTAAAAACTGATTTTAATTACCTTGTGATAAATCATGTGGTTATGCTATTGATACATATTTCTAAGACATAATTATTTATCAATAAATTGTAAATAATTTTTTAATTTTATCAATAAATTATATCTAACGAAAGTGGACCGAACATTATCCGAAAATTGTTATTAAATTATTCCAACCGACGCCTAAAAAATTGGATCTAATTTTATCTTCTTCTTTATTATATATAATAGATTTGTTTAATTTTCAAAATATTTGATTGTTAATTTTCAAAATATTTAATTGGCTCACAAAACTAACATTATCCGAAAATTGTTATTAAATTATTCCAACCGACGCCTAAAAAATTGGATCTAATTTTATCTTCTCCTTTATTATATATAATAGATTTGTTTAATTTTCAAAATATTTGATTGTTAATTTTCAAAATATTTAATTGGCTATTAAATTATTCCAACCGACGCCTAAAAAATTGGATCTAATTTTATCTTCTTCTTTATTATATATAATAGATTTGTTTAATTTTCAAAATATTTGATTGTTAATTTTCAAAATATTTAATTGGCTCACAAAACTAACATTATCCGAAAATTGTTATTAAATTATTCCAACCGACGCCTAAAAAATTGGATCTAATTTTATCTTCTCCTTTATTATATATAATAGATTTGTTTAATTTTCAAAATATTTGATTGTTAATTTTCAAAATATTTAATTGGCTCACAAAACTACTTTTAAGGAGAAGCCGCCATGTGTCTCAGACGACTTCTCCTTTATTATATATAATAGATTTTCATTGATAAAATATCTCATTCCCTTCATATTAATTGCTTCAAAACAATAGCAATTGGTACTTAAAAAAAATGGCAATTGGTGCATCCTTAGTTTATTTATGGAGTTTAAGGCCATTCAAAAGTGCATCCTACTCCTAGTATTAGTGGAAAAGGTATACTTGTTTCCCTTTACACACTCGCTCGTTTATAGATTTAAGATTCATTGTTCAAATCCTGGATATTATCCGTAGGAACACAAGGTCATCAATGGGAGCTATCCCAGCTGCGTGGACATCATTATTTAGCGGTCAACAAGCTGAAATGAGGCTGCTAACTCTTCCAGGAGAGCCTTCCTCCTCTGTTTTAGCTCAACACCACCATCTTGGAATCGGTTGAACTGAAAGAATCGGTCTATATCCTCATCATCAAGGAGGACACAAATACCGTCTTCAATAGCTACTCTTGCTGCAAGCAACGGCTCCTGCTCAAGTGATTTCTCAACGGCCTTATGTTCACTACCAGAACCAGATGAACTTGTAGGCACTTCATGGCAATTTAAGGGTGTAAAGAGAGATTTTACTTTTAAAAGAACTCGTGTAAGCACACCTAGATAACACTGTTTCACATAACTATCTTACCTTTGACAATATGCACCAATATATTCGTATAATGTACATGCGTGACCAGATGACAGTTTTTAATTAATGTCATCTCTTTAGCATGAAATAGCCAAAAATGGTCTTGAGACCATGCATATATCAAGACCATGCATATATTATGGGAGTATAATAAAAGATATATCATAAAGGTCTATAAGCCTTTTATGCTCATACGCTATCAATTGTATAAAAATATTATCAATAAAAATATTATCAATAAAAATGTCATCAACCAACAATGTCATCACAAATGATTGAAGTCAATAAAGTATAATCACAAATGTCATCAATGAATAAAAATGTAATAAACATGTCACCACAAGTGATTGTATCAATGAAATGTAATAACAAATGTGTCATCAGTTAATAAAAGTAGAATCGATGAAAATTTATCGATATACAATTGATTAAATTAAAAAAAAATGACATCAAATGATTCGATTAAAAAAGTGGCATCAAATAATTACATTAGAAAAATGGCATCAAAACACTAATTTGAAAAAGTTGCATCACATTAAAGAAAAAAAGTCATCAAAACAGTACTTTGAAAAATATGGCATCACGGTAAAAAAAAAATATCATCAAAAAATTGGCTTTAAAAAAGTGTCATCAGGAAAAAATTTGGCATCTGTGGTCGACGTGCCATCACAGTACACAAAAAATGTCATTAAAAAGTGACATTAAAGCGAAAATAAAATGTAATAAAAAATGGAATAAAAACGGTAAAAAATGGCATCAAAAAAATATCATCACTAAAAAAAAAACACATGAGTTGGTCAATGTTGACCAATCAACGGTCAACTCATTGACCAGTCGATGGTCAAACAGTTGATCCTTTACTTTAATACCTCATCGGGGGAATGGATTACGTAATCTAATTAAATATGTTTC
The DNA here is from genome assembly GCA_037127255.1 of Persicaria tinctoria. Classification (NCBI taxonomy): domain Eukaryota; kingdom Viridiplantae; phylum Streptophyta; class Magnoliopsida; order Caryophyllales; family Polygonaceae; genus Persicaria; species Persicaria tinctoria. Next base: position 52,261,503 of record JBANSL010000015.1, on the reverse strand, counting down.
TTATCTAATTAGCTAATTGAAGATTCTAAATAACCTAATTACCTAAATCACCCTTAAAAAAAAATAGATAGGGAAAAAAAAACTTTTTGTAAAAGAGGAAGGGGAAAAAAAAAAAAAAAGTGAAAGAGGAAGAGAGAGTACGGGGATCGGGACAGACGAGAGACGACTCAAGACACCCTCCACTTCAAAAGATTTCACATCCGAACCCCAAAGGCCCAAATACCTTCCAACAAGAAAACCCAGTCACAGAAAACTCCCTTTACTAATCATCAGAAGGTACAGAGGTAAATGGCCACAGTGAAGGCAGTGGCTGTGATTGCCGGCGATAAAAACATCAAAGGCTCTTTACACTTCATTCAAGACTCCACCGGTAAGCCCCTCTTCTTCCCCTTCCCCTTCCCCCCCAAAAATTGGTTTTGTTTCTTTTAGCTTCTGAGTAAAAATTCCCCCCTTTGTGGATTCAATGAATCAGGGTATACCCATGTGGAAGGATGCATTTCAGGGCTCACACCGGGTCTCCATGGCTTTCACATCCACGCCCTTGGAGACACCACCAATGGCTGCATCTCTACTGGTCAGACACTGCTTAACCAATCCTCCTTTTGAATCTGTGGTTCTGATTTCTATATATGCTTTGATTTTGTTTTGATGGGTATATATAAATTGATCTTTAAAAAAGGTCCTCATTTTAATCCGTTGAAGAAAAACCATGGAGCTCCCACTGATTCAGAGAGACACGCGGGTGACCTGGGCAACATTTTTGCTGGCCCTGATGGTAATCAATTTCTCATAGTTGTATCAATTTTGTGATATTATTTTAGAGGGTGAGTGAAGCTTAATTTTATGACTATTATTATATTATAGTTGATGAAATTTTGCAGGAGTTGCCAAGATTTCGATTCGAGACTCGCATGTAAGTAAAAAGACTTAATTGTGGCAAATTGTTAGCGCTGTTATTGAGTTCTTCCTTTTTTTTTCCTGTTGGCAAGATTGATTTTTTGTGTGTGAAGAAGTTCATTGTCTATAGAGTTATGAGTTATAAAGATTTGTAAATGTTTTATATTTCAGATTCCATTAACTGGGCCGCATTCTATACTAGGAAGGGCTGTGGTTGTGCATGCTGATCCAGATGACCTTGGAAGAGGTATTGCTAGTTTAAACCACTGCTTCCATTTTCGTACTGAATATAAGCTTTAGTTGAGAGGATTTTCATTTTGTTTTATATAGGGTTCAATATATGTTATAAACTGGAGTCCAATTGTTTGGATATGAGTCTTGTGGCTTGTGCTTTAGGATATTCAATTCCATAGTACTCATTTCAGTGTACAAGCTCACTTCAAATTTAGGTTCTCTTTCCCTTGTCGTTTACACTCTTTGGAATTGTAATTGATGCTCCAAAACTCGGTTGAAGTCGTCTTCCCTTGATGTCATATCAAATTTATCATTGCTCATTTGATACACACCTGGGCAGTTAGTATAGAAGCTTTTAGGATAAGCTAAAGTGGGGATAAATAGGAGTATAAATAAGGCACTAGCCTCTTAGTTATCCCTCCGAGAAATTACTTTGTTTGTTGAGAGTTGATAGGCGCATCAGCCTAGGGCCAGGCGTATCTGTCTTGGTTGTTTTGGGAGTATCTTCCCAATTTTTATCGTGCTTTTCCCTAATTCCAATCAATCCAAAGATGTTTATCCTCATTTTATCTTTTGATTTCTATGTTTGAGTGTGTGATTGCTCCTATCCTAGATAGACCTATCAGTCATTCCTTACAACACTCTTTAGAATACCGTGGACTGTAGCTTTTATCATCTGATCCTGGCTCGTCTTATAATGTGGCATCCTCAATGTAGAATACCTTGGACTGTAACTACTAATGCATAATAATGTTAAAACCAATCTGTGATTCTTTTATGCTGCCATAAAGCTAGAATTATACTTTCATTAGTTTGTTCCATTATGCTTTAGGTCCTCTGTTTTCCTTGGATGTTTTGATTCAAGTAGCCCTTGACTAATGTGAATTTAACTATAGGAAGGGGCGGAAACATCACATATTATATGTGCAACTAATTAATATTATGAATTTAGTGATACCTTTGTACACGATGAGTTTTGTGGGTATTACCATCTTTCACCATTTACCTACAGTTAAATAATGTAAAACTACTTTTCACCATCGCCATCCTCCAATAGGCAATAAGATTTGGAGAAGAACATGAACTGGCTATCCTGGTAAGTGTAGTTCTCAGACTCTTAAAAACTTGGAAGCAAATGGTGTTATCTTTATGTTTAAAATAAACCCTGGAAAGCTCCCTATGTTTTCAATACTTTTGATTGGTGTCAGGTGACCAAATGATCAATTTACAAAAGAGTCAGACCTATGGTCTAACTGCAAAATGGCCATCAAGGCCATATGCCCCCTCTATGCATCCTTCCAAAAGTGTCCTAGGGACCATATTGTTGTATGTGTGGCCAGTAACGGGCCTGGTCATTATCTTATGCAAGAAAATACCATACTTCACACCCAATAGCTTGTTTCTCACTGTATTGAATTGTGGAACAGGAGGACACGAACTCAGCAAGACAACTGGAAATGCTGGAGGAAGGGTGGGATGTGGTAGTACACTCTAAAACTCCTTTTCTTTTTTTGGAACTTCTAAATCAAGATTGAAGATGAAAATGGATCTAAAACAGAACCTTTGCTGCTAGATAAGAGTGAATTAGGAAAATATGCTAGGATAGCTATAATATGGTACTACCTATGTTCAACAATATAGGTCTTTTTAGATATTGCTAAAAAAATATAGTAAAATATTAACTTTTTTTTTTGAAATTTTTTAACAATTTGATTGTATGTCACTAGGTATGTGGGGCCCATGTCATTAAAGCTTTAAAAGGATATTTATGTGTACATAATGCAGATTTTAAGATGGGACTCACTAATTTTCTTTTCAATTCATTAAATTAAAATCAGTTCTTATTCCAATTTTCTATTAATCACCCAATCTTTATAATTTTTGTTTTAATATGTGTGTATTATTGACTCGTGATAAACTAATGTAAATTAAAATGTTTTTTTTTTTAAATTCCGTGATCTTCATGTTATCTTATACACCCTCACTCCGTAAATACATGTCCTTAACTTTTTGACACGTTTTTTTACAAGTTAAAAAATATATAAAATATCAACTTTTTTTATTAATTTTTTTAATAATTACAAACTTGTTATTAATAAGTTTGTAATCATTTTAAAAAAATTAAAAATTAATTTTTATAATAGTTTTTATCTCCTAAAAAACGCTTTAAAGAGTAAAAAGACATGGATTTTCAGGAGGAGGTAATACTAGTTTTCATGTAATTATTAAAATGTATTTTTTTTGGTAGATTAATATACACCATAATATGGATGCGTTCTTTTTTTTTTGATAGAGGTAAGGATTTGGGTGGGACTAGTAATATGAATGCGTCCTACTCCGGAGATGATCGGAACTCACAATAAAATAGATAGGTTAGGATTAAAAAAATAAATGATGAACAATAAGAATGGAAAATTTGGGAAACTAGGGGAATTTTTTTTAATGAAAAAGTATATAAACAGAGGGAAGAAGAAAGGAACAAAAAAAAAAAAAAAAAAAAACAGAATACTGCTACTGCTACATCGCTAGTGTCAAATGACACCAGTGTCAACGAAACATTTTCCCTTTCGGACATGGTTAGTTTCAATTGTACGATAATACTTGTTAGTATTTTGGGGGAAAAAATATCACCCTGAGACCTGAGTTGCTTTGTGGTCTTGTGGATTCTCACATTGGGCATGAAAAAGGGTTTTTACCAGTTTCTTTCAACTATTCTGCAGGTGTTATTGGGCTGCAATCTAATATTTGAAATCCGATAGGATCTGTGCTCTTCACCCTGATGTTTGAAATTGTAAAAGACAGAACAGTTTGGTTGCTGCAACTTGTTAAACTTTTGTATCTTCTTTGAAAGAATGTATAAAGCAAAACAAATTTCAATCAGTAGCTGTCTCCTGTCTGCTTTCTGAAAGAATGCCCATGAATAATGGGATGTTTTGAATTTTCAATCATCCAGTTACAGATTATAGGAGTGCAAAATGTACTAGAGTGCAATTCTCACTGTTAGATAACCATCTCCAGTTCTCCACAGCAATGAATCCCATGGAGTTTGAGAATATACAAAAATGAAGTCAATTTGAAACTTGATAGCAACTACAACTTGAGATTTTGAGGTTGAAGACAATGTACAAGCAACCAGTAGTGTACAGGCGGCAGTATCAGATGTAAAACCAGCCGAGACAAAAGTTCACCATTCAACTTAAACCAGATAAGCTAACAACACGTTACAAGTCCAGTATCACTGTTAACAGATCTGGTACATGTTGATAATGGTGACGTGTCAGTAAGGAAACCTTATTTAATGCACTTAAACGAGATGGACTTTTGAACAAATTGAGATAGAGAAGAAACCCCGTTAGTGCTCATCCTCTCAACCAGGTGTTTTGGTATGAAGAGTTGTCACGTAGAGAATCATTATGGCGCTTGTACTCGAGTATGTAACTATGAGGTAGCTTCAGGCATCGTTTGATTGAGTCTCTCAGAGCCATTAGAGCCTGCATGAGAATAACAAAGCAAGACCGCAAACAATAATAAGCCTAGTGTATGCCATTGGAGGATTAAACTAAGCAGCAGCAGCAGCTCCAGAAGTAAACCTGATGGTCAGATGCATTGCGATTCCAGATACTCAATATATCCTCACCGAAATGAACGCTTAGAACTGCTCCACATACATCCTCACTGAATTCAAGTTGGTCACCTACCAATGCGAGAACCTAAAGGAGCAAACAGTGGCACATGATAACTACTTTCAAGATGACTTGTTAACAGTAGCCAGATAGGCAAAACAGCACATTGCTGTAAGGAAATTTAAGCATCTGCATTTTACTAAATAGATTTTGCTAAAATCAAGAGATAAATGCTAACTGTGACAAGGCAAAGCTCTAAATGGAAATTCAGAACTGTTGAAGTATAACCAAATTACTTACAAGATCTTCCCAAAATCGTCCTGAAACAGCCTTCTTGAATCTGTTGATCCATTTACCTCCATTGCAATTTGCAACATCCTGACAATACATATCCACAATTATATTAAAACATTCATAGGATGGCATTCAATATTAGTGGCACTCACATAAGGAGTGCTCAACATTAAATTAGATATCAAACCAAATGTATAAGCAAATGACATTATCTCTACCTCCCACAAAGGGCGAATACCCTCTTTGAATAGATGCAAATCCGTAGGAACCGGTAATGTGGTAGGGTGAGCCAGATGGCAGTAGCAGGTCCAAAAGCCTTCAACCTACCGCATATGCTAGCATAAAATTAACAAAAGACACAAAAGTGGGGCAGCATAAACAATTAGTAGCAAGACATATAAACTCCGATGAGAAACTCACAGTGCTGAATTCCACTATCTTCTTTATATTATCTTCATATGATGTCTGTGCCCGCATTCCAGGTGTTCGTCGAGTGTACCAGAAAATAAACTTGTTCTGCTTATGAAAATGATGAGACAATTTCAGCAAACCACATCCCAAAGATACACATCTTCCATAGAAGAAGTTATTACATATGGAACACATCAATGGGAAACATGGATCAGTGGCAGATCCATCAGCAATACAATATGATCAATTTATTCAATCATGACAGCTCAACCCTTTGGAAGAATGAACAAAAAATAAAAGAAAAAGAAAAAAGGGAGGGCATACTATCGAGTGCAAAAACAAAACACTGGAAATTTGGAGATGGCTTCCCATTACTCTTATTCTTTCAGTAATGCACAAACTTTTAACACAAGATGGGTAGAATCATTAGCTTTAGTTGAGTACAGCAAAATCACAAGGCCTGATCAACAGAATGTATCAGTATCAACCCTATCAAAAATACACCCCATCATTTCCAGTTGTTGAATATTACTGTATTTATGATACTTAAAAACTCAAAGCTAAACCCCACTTCAAATAATGCGTTAGTGGTAGTGTATATATAATATATATTAAGCTTTTTTTCTTCCTAGAATGAATGACATATGTTCAGATAGACTATACTGAAAATGGAGAAAGAACGGGTGGTTCTCCACAAAATCTGTAATTGACATTTTCCATGATAATAAACAGCATAAACGATCGGACCTCGGATGGATCTGACAACTAGATACGTTCCCAAAAATAAAGGAATTTCTTTGCCGCATTTCAAAAAATAGTATCCCTGCCTTTGTTAAGCTAGCCACCGCAGGGTGGGGATCCCTACAAACTGCTCTCTCTCTGTGGCTCAAGCTACGAAGACTTACAATATCTTCTTCTAGAATGCCCAATCACAAAAGCAGCCATACGGCTGATTGATCCCAGCTTGGATGCCAAACTACAACCTCACCAAGTCCAATCACAAAACATTAAGGACTTTATCAACAATATCAACAGCAACAACGCCAAACTTGCGACGATTTGGTGGTGTGTTTGGTTTTTTTTAAAAATAAAGCACTATTTGATAATATTAAATCCGATCCGAGAACCATAGTTGCATACACAACTGAGCAAATCTGCAAATGGAACATGGTCAAATCGATGGACAACGACATTACACCAATTGGAAAAAGTAGCACCCATAAAAGAACCCAACTAAAAACCAAATGGTTTAAACAACCACCTAACTGCCATAAACTCAATTTCGATGGAGCTTTCTCAGCACCAAACAATGGTAGCTTCGGCTTTATCATCCGCGGCCATATGGACAATCCAATCTATTCCGGGGTTGACGCTTCACCCTTGAACTCTGTTATTGGTGCTGAAGGTTATGCTCTCTGGAATGGAATTCGAGCGGATTCTGAATTGAACCTTAGCCATCTTTTTATTGAAAGAGACAATCTCACTATTATAAATTGTCTTATAGGTTTTGGATATTTCCTTTGGGAAGTTGAAATGATTATTTCTGACCTATCTATCTCATTGCGTAGTTTCGCCTCAGTTTAGATTCATCACATTTACAGGGAAGCCAATCGGGTGGCTGACCGTATGACGCGTCTTCGTCAGTCCTTCTCTGGTCCATCTATCACTAATGACTACGAGATCGCTGTATCGTCTTTAGGGGCACTCTTGGCTAGATCGGTCTTACTCGCTCAGCCAAGTGTTTTCCTCCCCCCCCCCCCCCCAAATAGTTTAAGATGATGAGTCAAACAAATCAATTGAATTCAATCTAACGTAGAATGGAACAAGAATCTCGTTCATCTTCTATTCTTCTCTATGGATGATATTATGATAATTGAAAAAGCATTTTACGAATCATGCACAGAGATACTCCGTAAAGAAGATTATTGAACTGTGTGATTTCAAATTTAGTGTTATGTCTAAACTTGTATATTGTAAAGTTAGGTTTATAGGTGGCAAGAGCACTTAGACTTATGTTAACTTTAGGACCACTTGGGTGATGAAACAATATGCACCTAAGTAACTTATGATATACGTGACATTGCTCTAAGGTTGCAAGAACCCCTAAATACTTTGGTGTTTGGGTTTGGATCACTTGGCCTATAAGAGTGATGACTATATATTATATGTGTTATGTGTGTGTATTGTTTCATCATAGAGTGGCTCAAATCCGGTTATACAAAATTGGGCCTATCTGTGTTGGGCCGGATCTGCTTGCTTGGTTACTTCTGTATTGGGCCCTTCTTACCGTTGGAGAAGCTCTTGTAACCCTAGCTCAGCTGAGGGCTATATAAGCCTCCCCCGGTTACTGTAGCGCTCAGAGCCTCATTTTGTAAAACCCTAGCAGAAAGAAAGAGAGAGGAAGAGAGAGCGGCGATGATGACTCTGATGTGAGCTTCTCCAAGGAAGACGGTGGTTCAAAGGGTGTCTCTGGTGTTTGACGACCCTATCTCCGTGAGGAACTTCTTCAAGTTCCTCGGTTGCCTTTTTCAGGGGGCCTTCCTTTATCTCTTCTCCTCCTTTCTGTATACTAGGTTTGAGGTTCCTAGGTTGCTAGTTTTTGTGCTCTGCCGCCATAGCCGAACTTGTAACTTGCTTCCGATGCTTAGTGGATACTAGGATCGGATCTCCCCTCTTGAGATCCCGCAGAGTAGGGTTTAACCCGAACTGCGTCAACAAATCTCGTGTTGTTTTCTTTTCGTTTTCGTTGTTTACTTGTGTGTGATGGCGATAAACGAACTTCAAATTGGTATTAGAGCTTGAGTTGGCTAGATCTGAGATTTGTGGTCTTCGACCTAGGGTTTCGGATCTAGAAATCGCTTTGAATATTGTTTGCTGTTTCGCTTCCGCTTATTCCTTTTTTTTTTATCATTTTTTCACACAAAAAAAAAATATTCAACACAGATTTGTGGGTTTTGCGAAACCCTAGATCTCCCTTCGATCCAGATCTGTAGTTACTGTGTGTTTTGTCCTAGTTACTTGTGTGTTCTAGGGTTTCTTGTGTGTCTTCTTCTCGAGCTTTTCCACACTCCGATTACTGACTGTTTGTTGTTCTACAGGTACAAAAATGTCGGATAATGGCATGAGAATCAAACCATTTGATGATACCACTGATTTCTCTATATGGCAGCTCAAGCTTAAGGCCATACTCATTAAGGAAAAGTGTTGGAAGACTATTTTGGGACAGTACCCAGAGGGAGCCACTGATGCAGTTAAGAAAGATTTGGATGACACTGCTCATTCAGAGATCTTTATACGGCTTTCTGACGATGTGGCTCGTCAGGTTGTAAGTATTTCTAATCCTAAAGATCTATGGGATACTCTGGAAACTCTTTACCTGACAAAATCCTTGCCTAGTCGTATTGCCATCTTGTGTCGTCTGTTTAACTTTAAAATGGACACAAATCAGTCTCTGCAGTCAAATTTGGATAAATTTTTGAGGATGACTCAGGATTTAGAGAGATGTGATAAAAAGGACACAATCAAAGATGAATATTTGGCTATTCTGTTGTTGAATTCTTTGCCACCTCGGTTTGATGTGTTGAAAGATGTCATCCAGTACAGTCAGGAGTCTATAACTAAGGATAAGATTCTTGAGTCTGCAAAAGAATGAAAGCCTAAAAGTGTTTAAGACTAAATCTGACAACAAGGGTGAAACTAAAACTGAGGTTCTTATGGTCAAAGGTAAAAAGAAAAAGAACAACAAACAGGAAAACAAGGATAAGAAATCTGAGAATGAGGATAAATCTTCTGCATCTTCTTCTAATTATGATAAAAATAACAGAAAGTGTCATTATTGTGGTATCTATGGTCATTATATTAAGGAATGTCATAAGAAACAAAGGGATGAAGCTGAGAAAAGTCAAACTCAATCTGTTGTTGTGCTTGAGTCTCATTATCCCTGTGAATTGCTTGTTGCTAGGGACTGCCATGCCTTTGATGATTCATGGATCCTAGATTCAGGATGTACTGTGCACTCTACTCCTAACAAATCTGATTTCAGTTCATTGCAGGTGTTCAATGGGGGTGAGGTCATGTTAGGTGATCACACCTCCCTTGAAATCAAAGGGGTTGGTAATGTGCCTCTATGTATGTTTGATGGTAAGGTCAGGTTCCTCCAAAATGTTAAGTGGGTGCCACAATTGAGGAGGAGACTGCTTTTTGAATCTGTCTTTGATGATATGGGTTTTGATATAAAAAATAAAAATGGTGTTAGGGAGGTCATCAAAGATGGAACCACAATTATTAAAAGCATTAAAAAGGGAGGGTTGTACTTTGTACAGTCCTCACCTGAAGTTAATGTTGCTAGTAATAGTGGCTCCATGGATTTGCATCAAACTAAGTTGTTGCATAGTAGGCTAGGTCATATTGGAAATCATGGCATGCAATATTTGTTTAAACATGGCTTAATTGATCATAAACCTATGCATCTTGACTTCTGTGAGACATGTATGTTTGGTAAAAAGGTTAAGCATGTTTTTGGTATTTCTTCTTATGTTGCTGAAAGGCCTTTAAAATATATACATTCTGATTTGTGGGGGCCTGCACAAGTTGAAACCATTGGAGGTAAGAGATATTTTATTACCTTTGTTGATAATTATTCTAGGAAAGTTTGGCTTTATCTTTTGAGAACCAAAAATGAAGCATGTCGGACTTTTATAACCTGGAAAAATTTAGTTGAAAATCAAAATGGTAAGAAGATAAAATGTCTCAAAACTGACAATGGGCTTGAGTATTGCAATGCTGAATTTGATGATTTCTGTAAGCAACATGGCATTAAAAGACATCTTATTGTTCTTGGTACTCCAAAACAAAATGGTACAACTGAGAGAATGAATAGAACATTGTTAGAAAAAGCTAGATGCATACTTGTTAGTTCTGGTTTGAAACACTCTTTGTGGGGAGAGGCTGTTACAACAGCAGCCTATCTCATCAATAGATCCCCATCTTCTGTGGTGAAATTCAAAACACCACAGGAGATGTGGACTGGGAAGGTACCTAACATGACCTATCTTAGGCCATTTGGTTGTGCAGCTTACCCTCAAGTTTCACAGGGTAAGTTGCACCCAAGGGCTCAAAAAGGGGTCATGCTAGGCTACCCAGATGGTGTAAAAGGATATAAGATCCTCCTTATTCAGCCTCATGGCTATAAGGTTATCATCTCTAGGAGTGTAACATTCAATGAGTCTGAATTTCCTTTCAAAACAGTACTAACTCCTTCTCTTGAGCAGGTGAACACCAATGGAGATACTGAACAAGATGTCACACCACCTAGACACTTCTACAATCAGAATGATCTCCCACCCGTGGATGGTGAGGAAGAATTTGATGTTGGACAATACAGTCCTGTAGCGGCTAGCCCAGATTCCTCTTCTCAACCCCTCTAAGAGGGGACTGAACCCAATGAGAATGTTGAGCCTGTTGTGGCTCCTACAGATTCTCAAGATAAATCAAGTGAGGCAGGAAGCTCACATACTCAACAATTAAGGGAGGGAATTCAGCAAAGAGAGTTACATTCTAACCCTAGCTCTTCTTCTTCTACTCATGAATTTATTGCTGATGATGCATGTGATTCTGGTGTGATTTCTATTCCTCGGCATGATAATTCTGACTATCAATTAACAAGAGATAGATCTCCTGGGGTGAGAATCCCAAACAAAAAATTTCTGAACAATATTGTTGAGTATTGCTTGCTTGCTTCTGAGATTGTTTTGCATCCTTTTGTGCCTGAGACTTATGAGCTTGATGTTAAATGTGCTGAGTCTAAACACTGGTTTAAAGCTATGTGTGAAGAAATTTCATCTATGACAGCTAATGAAACTTGGATTCTTGTTAAGAAACCTGAAAAAGCTAGAGTCATTCAGTACAGATGGATATATAAGTTGAAAAAGGGTGTTAATTCTAGTGAACCTCCTAGGTATAAAGCTAGACTTGTGGCTAAAGGGTTTACTCAAAAAGAGGGCATAGACTATAATGACATATTTGCTCCAGTGATTAAGTATAAAACTTTAAGGTTGTTGCTTGCCATGTCCGCTGTGTATGATTGGGAATTGGAACAAATGGATGTTAAGACTGCCTTTTTGCATGGTGAACTGAATGAAACTATCTATATGTCTCAACCAAAAGGATTTGTAGATAAGTTTAAGCCTGATCATGTGTGTTTGCTGAAAAAGTCTATTTATGGGTTAAAACAGTCACCTAGGCAGTGGAACTTGAAATTTGATTCTTGCATGTCTAAGCTTGGTTTCCATAGAAGTGAGTTTGATACATGTCGTTATTTCAAAGGTGCTGGTTCTAAGACTCCCTTATATCTGCTCCTGTATGTTGATGATATACTTATTATTTCAAATTCTAAGATTCTCATTGTTGGGGTTAAAAGGGATCTAAAGATTCACTTTGATATGAAATATCTAGGACAAGCTCAGAAAATTCTTGGTATTAAGATCAACAGAGACAGAAAAAGAAAACTTATGTGGTTGTCCCAATCTGAATATGTTCATAAAGTCTTGGATAGGTTTCAAATGACTAATTCTAAACCTGTTGTGGTCCCTCTAGGAGGGCATTTAGAGTTGTCTAAGAAACAATGCCCTACATCTCAATCTGATATTTTAAAAATGAGCAAAGTGCCTTATGATGTTGCTGTTGGATATGTCATGTATGCTATGCTTTGCACTGGGCCAGATCTTGCTTTTGCTATCAGTGTTTTGAGCAGATTTATGTCTAATCCTGGTGAACCTCACTGGAATGCTATGAAATACTTGCTGAGATATCTTTGTGGCACTGAAAAGAAATGCTTGATGTATACTGAACACAGCTCTAGAAATGATTTGGTTGGATATGTAGATTCTTATTATGCTGGCAACAAAGATAATAGGAAATCTACTTCTGCTTATTATTTCACTTGGGCTGGCAATTGTGTGTCATGGAAATCTCAACAACAGTCAACTGTAGCTCTCTCTTCCACTGAAGCTGAATACATGGCTGCTACAGAAGCAGCCAAAGAAGCTATTTGGCTCAGAGGTCTCCTTGAGGAGATTGAGAGAAAGACTTATCTGCCCACTGTGTTTCTTGATAATCAAAGTGTTATCTATTTGTGCAAAGATCCTCTTTATCATGAAAGAACTAAGCATATAGATGTCAGATTTCATTACATTAGGAAGAAGGTCAAACATAAAGCTCTTAATGTGTGCAAGATTAAGAGTGAATTGAATCCTTCTGATTTTGGCACCAAGGTTGTCACAGCTCACAAATTTGCTTACTGCAAGGATGCCCTGCACATTTGGGATGCCCCTTAGCACATGGCACACACCATGGATCGAGGACGGACGGGAGATCCACACTAGGACCCTAAGGTGGCAGAAGCTGAAGTTCCAATTACAAGTTTAAGAGGGCAATTTGTTATGTCTAAACTTGTATATTGTAAAGTTAGGTTTATAGGTGGCAAGAGCACTTAGACTTATGTTAACTTTAGGACCACTTGGGTGATGAAACAATATGCACCTAAGTAACTTATGATATACGTGACATTGCTCTAAGGTTGCAAGAACCCCTAAATACTTTGGTGTTTAGGTTTGGATCACTTGGCCTATAAGAGTGATGACTATATATTATATGTGTTATGTGTGTGTATTGTTTCATCATAGAGTGGCTCAAATCCGGTTATACAGAATTGGGCCTATCTGTGTTGGGCCGGATCTGCTTGCTTGGTTACTTATGTATTGGGCCCTTCTTACCGTTGGAGAAGCTCTTGTAACCCTAGCTCAGCTGAGGGCTATATAAGCCTCCTCCGGTTACTGTAGCGCTCAGAGCCTCATTTTGTAAAACCCTAGCAGAAAGAAAGAGAGAGGAAGAGAGAGCGGTGACGATGACTCTGATGTGAGCTTCTCCAAGGAAGACGGTGGTTCAAAGGGTGTCTCTGGTGTTTGACGACCCTATCTCCGTGAGGAACTTCTTCAAGTTCCTCGGTTGCCTTTTTCAGGGGGCCTTCCTTTATCTCTTCTCCTCCTTTCTGTATTCCAGGTTTGAGGTTCCTAGGTTGCTAGTTTTTGTGCTCTGCCGCCATAGCCGAACTTGTAACTTGCTTATGATGCTTAGTGGATAATGGGATCGGATCTCCCCTCTTGAGATCCCGCAGAGTAGGGTTTAACCCGAACTGCGTCAACAAATCTCGTGTTGTTTTCTTTTCGTTTTCGTTGTTTACTTGTGTGTGATGGCGATAAACGAACTTCATTTAGAATATGTGCAAATTCACTCAATTTATGAACAAAAAGTAAATTTTCATAAAAATTCTTTTTTGATCTTAGTCCAGTTCGATCGACTCAGTCGCTCTACATCTGGATCGGGTACTTTATGACCCATTTAAGGGGTTGACCCTCCCACTCACAAGCGAGTCCATGTTTCCAAGGGGATTCGAACTTCGAACCTCTTGGCATGGGATGTAGCCCCACAACCACTACACCAACTTGTGATTGGTATTTTCATAAAAATTCTAACCCACCACCAAAAGCAGAATATTAAAAGCTTGATTAATATAACGAACCAAATAGCACTAGACAAAAATCCCTTGGATGCTCGATTATAAATAACACAATGAACAAATTAATAGGTGTTTATACAATTCTACTCCTACAGCTTGAGCAAACAAACAAGTGTTTCTACATCCAGAGCTTAATGCTTTCATCCATCGATTTTGGGAGAAAACATGGATGCAGCTCAGTAAAAATAAGTCACTCGTCTCCTATTGACAATAGTTTATGAGGTCAAGTTAAGATTACCAAGGTGAGGCCTTTTCCCCTGGCGTTCGTTCTGGTTAGTCCCTACTGCCATTGCTACCATAAATACGCGAGCAGATGCATTGTTCCTTGGCGATGAATCAAAAATTCGGTTGCTTAATACCAGGTTTCCTGGGAGTGAGGTTTAAAATGATGGATGGTTCAGTGCATGGCCCTTCAATTTCTCTACCTTGCCGACCATCTTTGATGCATGGTTTCTTCAAATTGTTCATCTACTTGAGTAGCCTCTTTTGCTATGGATTTCGATGGTTGGGCCTTCAATTTAACTCCAACTGCCTCTGCCTGTTCTGAAAACAATACCTTTGATATTGGTGAGCAGCAGATGTGTTTGTAAGTCTCGTAGGCAGTAGCACGTGTCTTTCCCCCTTCCAACAGCTTCGCCAAAGGATGCAAGACTGATATTGGATCGTTCCTTGCTTCCAAGTTTTCCTTCAGTTCTAGGAAATCAGATACCGATTCTTCCCTAGTGAACTGAACAAATACGGCAGTTTCATCCAAGTGATATATGGAAATAACTGAGTCCATGCCAAACACTTTGCACAGACATTCTCTTAGCTGGCTGGCCTTCAGCTTGGATGGAAACCCCCAAATTACGACTACATTTGAGTATTGTATTCTGTAGAACCTCCTCCTGCTGGAGCTGTATCCTGGAGATTCGATCTCGCCAGTACTTAAATTTATCAAATCACCACTATTCCAGCAGAGATAAAGAAGATTGTTGTACTTTTGGAGGCTTTCACTTTCTGCTAGACTTGGTGTAGGGTTATTGGTTTTGAAATCTATCCCAAGGTGAGAGCAACACTGTGCAAAGAGACACCCAGTCATGAAAGCATCATATCCAGCTTCATGCTTGGCACCCGAGTTCCAACTGGTGGAGCTGCAAAAAGTATCCTCGTTAAATACAATACTTGAAGAATCCCTAGTATTTTACCAGTCATATGTTTCCCTTTTGCACACAAGTACTAATGCCCAGATCTAAATTCAAGTAGAGAACAAAGTATTTACTGTAATTTTTTTTGGCTAATAAAGGTATTTACTGTTGTTGCTTCTGACTTGAATTAAGTACGCTAGTTAAGATACTCAGCTACAATAAAAAGGGAAATCAAGTAGCAAACCTCAAATCATCCACTTGAACCTCAACGTTGAGACATTGCTGGGGACCTAGGCCGGTGAATTTTCCAGACACTATCTCTGGGCAGAAAAGATTAAAGGCTGATGAAAGAGATGTGCTGGACTTCTTCAACAGTTGTTGAAGCTTATCGCTGGCATTTAGAAGTACCTTGGTATCAACAATGTGAGGGAAATACTTGTGAATACATGAGACAAATTCTTCGGCCGTTGAAGGAAGAGGTCCAAAGAATTTGTTGTATATGTGTGCTACATCTGTCATGGGATCAACACGAGTACGTCAGATGCATGGACATGAATTTACAACACTTGGAGTGGACATGAAGCTTTAGAGGAAAGACTAACCCAGGAAGCAATTATGACCAACAATTAGCTTATTTTCTGCAGAAAGAAGATCAATAACTTGGCGAAAACCTACAGCACCTCTAATCTTCTTCTGAGCTTCTTTCTGAAGTCCGTCCTTCACTTCAGCCTGTAGAATAATGACGGATAAAATCATATAAATGAGAACCCAAGAACATAACATAACAGTACCTATTCTTAATAGTAACCATAATATTTCTTGACAAATTCACCAAGTATCAAGAAGGCAAGATAAAGAACAATGTTTCTGTTGCACAAAGCCCTAAAAAGTTAGCTGGTATTATAAGTAAAAATGTATGATGTCTCACCAGAAGTTTCTTCTTGTCATTCTCAGAGTCAGTATATACAACCAGCTTCTCTAAATTCAAGTCTTCATCATAAGCACAGACAAAAATGAGATCTTGAAAATGATTTGTCGTGACCTGAAGGTACAATGGGAGGTCAGTCATTAACTGACAATTGTGAGCAGTTCAGCATCCAAATGGAAAGGTAAAGGCAGTAGGTAGCAAGCAGTTTATAATGGTCATAGAGAGATAGACTGATGAAAACTACTACATAATCAAAACCAAAATTTTAAGAAGTATAGCTAAGCATAATCTACACTCATCTTTCAAAGTTGCCCTTTTGAGCGAATAGGAATCATCACCAAACGAAAAACATGAACATCATAAGTTCATAACACTACTATGCAAATCTAACGCAGGAGGGTTTGGCCCGATCGATCTAATGATAATCAAATTTGATTCCGTGAATGCCCGAATCTCACGAACACCATTGGAACCACGAGAATCAATTCTTGTCGAATCTCACGACAAGCACAGATTCTTAGTGTCAGTAATTGAAAGCTTCTTGCTCATGGAGGGTTTGAGTTTCACGTTGTTTTCTCTAAAATCAGGATGTGCCTTTCTAGCTTTCACCATCTTGATTAAAGAGGACATATAAAATACATAGTATGGAATATCCTAATTAAAATAAAATACTAAATCGTAATAATTATCTAATGCTAAAATCCTAATACTTATCCAGTTATTAATGCATGACTCTAAAAATAAAAAACATAAATGAAATAACATAATGTTTGGCACATTTTATTTAAAACAAAAGAAGTCGACATCCTGAGATTCGATGAACTACAAGTGTCACGAACCTCAGGTCGTCCTTGACTTTCTGCTCATATCAACTACAAAGAAGGCTATTAAAGAAAAAATATATGATGAGCAAATTCAGTTCAACTTTTACAATGAATCACCAAAGATGAATGAAAGTCAATCAACTCCCATGAAAATAACTAATAGGCTTTCGGCTCATATCAACTAAAAAGAAGGCTATTAAAGAAAAAAATATATGATGAGCAAATTCAGTTCAAATTTTACAGTGAATCACCAAAGATGAATGAATGTAAATCAACTCCCATGAAAATAACTAATATCACAGCTTGCGACCTTGCGTGTTGGGTGAAGAATCAATCAAATAATTAAAACAAAGCATTACCATCTGAATCAATCTAAGCTGATGAGAAGTGAATCCACTCAATTTGAGAGCTGGACGCAATTTGAAGAAAATGGTTTGAAGTCGCTGTTTGGAGTATGAGCTCCCAGGTTGAAATTCTTCCTTTTGACCTTGCACTAACCTATTACGCCATTCTCTAAGCTGGATTTTCAATCGTTCTGTGAAGAGTACATCTGCGAATCTAAGAAGTGAAATGTCTTGTGATTTCTTCCCATTATTGCATGTTTCATCAACACCTTCAAAGAGTGATTTATTCAAGCTACTCAATGCCTGCTCCTCCTGTCCTCTAGATAAATAAGACACTCCTGATATTATTCAAAAGTGTGAATTTTCAACATAAACGGTATAAAAAAAAAACCAAGACATAATCATGCAAATTGCAATCATAAAGTCATATTTTTGGGTCCGATTCTACAACTTTATCAAAGTTGTGCAACAGGTTAAGAAGAGTTCCATCTTTCATATCTTGCGAAAAGTTGACATCGTCTAAGTTGTGTCACAGGAAATCATCACATAAGACTTGACTTATTTAACAGCATAAACAGTTCAAGCAAACATTTATTGAGAAGAAAGCACATAAAGTTCATATTTATCAGTGGGACAAAAAGACAAATACCTTCATGTATGCAAGCATTAAAATCAAATTGGTATCTAGCCAAGAATTCTATTGAAGTTGTCTGGCATAGGAACTCAAAGGACGGTGCACTTGCAGAAAGCTCCTGGCGAGGAAAGATGTAAAAATTGTGCCTGGAATCAAACAGAAACCCTGTTATTCAAAAGTTCATGTAGTGAGGTGTGAGGTTTATTTGCAATACAGCTGAACGCCTGGGTTCTAGCAGTTTATAAACAGGAATGTTCATCTGCTTAACACTTCTTTTGCATGTAAGCAGGATCATGATCATAAAATCAACTCTTGACATTAATCCAGTATCCAAAATCAAGCTCAAAGAACAACAACAACAACAACAAATCTTGCATTTGAAGTGCAGGTAAAACATTAAACCTCAGTTGCATTGTAACCATGAAACCTCAGTTTTCATTGTTCAGTTTCGCGGACGAAATTCTAATAAAATGAACCAGGTTTTCTCCAATCCTCTTTCTAAAATCAAACACAGGAACCAGCAACAAACAATTGAAACAAGAGAAAGACTGGAAAAAAAAGGAGGGAGGAGCTAACGGGTAAGCGACAAAGGACCGCTTGAGAGAGTCCCATCGGAACGGGCAGACACCGAACTGAACGACGGCGAATTTCTCGGCGGAGTCCTTCACCTTGAGGTAGCGAACATCGCAGCGGTCGAATTCAAAGGACTCGCGCCAGGGAGCGCTGGTAACTCCGGTCATCTCTAGGTCAATAGAGACGAAATCGGCGGCTCGGATGAGGCGACTGAGTTCCGGCAAGGTTAGGTCGAAGTTGGACCTGGTGACGTTCTTAAGAGGGAAGGTTGAAGCGGAGGCGGTGGAGAGGCGGCGAATATGGGAAGCGAGTGCTTGTGAGATCGCCATTGACAAACCTCCTCCCACCTTCATCTTCTACTCATTTTCGGCTTCAGACAGGAAGAAACGACGAGCGTATCGCCAAGACGCCAAACGACCGACGAACAAGCCTTGAGAGCTCATTTCTGCCAAACGATGCCGTTTTTAGTCTTGCTTTTTTTCCCCCTTTTTTTTAACCGAACCGAGCCAACCAATCCGAACCTAAACCAAACATAAGAAGAGATTAGATTATGTTTTCGGTTAACAATTTCTAAAAATTCGGTTTTAGGTTTAGTTTGGATTAGGTTCGTTTGGGTTCAAACCTAATTTTTATTAAATTAATAATAACATTATACGACAGTTTAGGTGAATCAATTCTCATATATATATATATATATATAGGGTGGTTCTTTTGTAAACACTTCTTATGGTGCAATTTATAAACAAATCTTGACCATTGAATTAGATGAAATGGAGGGTGAGAATTGATTCTAAATTTCTGTTTTTTTTTTAAAAAAGAACTTGTGGGACCCATGCCATAATTTCTTCACTCTCCATTTTGTGAGTGCGTGTGGCCAAACATCAAAAAACCCACGTTTCATTAAAAATAAAACCGAAAAATACAGTTGGGCCAACAAATGGATTTCGTAATTTTTTTAAAAAAATATTGACCAATTATTCGTACTTAATAAAACCGAACAGCAAAAAGAAACCTATGGATAACTCATGCAAATATCAATGAATAATGGATAAAAAGAAACCTTAAAAATAATTACTTATTAATTCAGCTATATCTACGAATAATTTATCAGTTGTTAGCAAAAAAATTAGAGTTTCTACGAATAATTTATTAGATATTAACGAACAATTCGATTATTACTATGGATAACTCATGCATTCCCAAATACCCAAGTAAACATGACAAAAATATTGCATGTATATATACGAATAATTTCTCGAGTTTAACCGAATAATCTCTCAAAAATCACTCATCGAACGATAATTTTTATAGATAATTGTTTCAAACTTACACTTATATATGAATAATGTTTGTGATCTCACCGAATAATGTACAATTTTCTTGATAATTCTTTTAACCCTTAAAACTAATAAACAAGCAAATAATCGTCATCTTTCATACGAATTATCTCTCAAGTTTAACTGAATAGTCTCTCAAGTTTAACTGAATAGTCTCTCAAGTTTAACGGAATAATCGTTCCCTTACCTACGAATAATATTTGTAATTTAACCGAATAAAGGAAATAATCGTCATCTTTCATACGAATAATTTCTCAAGTTTAACTGAATAGTCTCTCAAGTTTAACGGAATAATCGTTCCCTGACCTACGAATAATATTTGTAATTTAACCGAATAAATATAAATTATCCATAATTACCACAATTACCACGTGGACAAATGTAAAAAAGGGAAAAGCCAAAAAAAAAAAAAACAAGTCAAATGAGTTAAACACTTAAACAGAAGTAATCCAAACACTTAATTAAAAAAAAAGCAGTTGCAACTTGCCGACTAAAAAAAGAAACCGTAAGATTAAAAAAAATAGCAGTACGTAGAAAGTAGAAACTGTATGTGTAGGGTATACACGCGCCTAATAGGCAATGTGTTTTTTCTTTACCGTTTTTTCTTTTTTTAAAATATAAAAAATACAATTAATCTCAACCTTCTATTCAATCCAAATTGATGGTCAATATTTGTTTATAAATTACACCCTAAGAGGTGTTTACACCGGAACCACCCTATATATATATATATATATATATATATCTTATACCTTATAATAGCATGAAGTTGTAAATGAATAGTAACTCCCACTTACAATTTTTTAATTGTTTTTTTATGGTTGAAATGTCTATTTTGCCCTTACAAATTGTATTCCCATCTTTTATATGATATACCCTTTTAGATAATTTCCTTATTTGTTTGTAAAATGCCCTTTTTAACCTAAAAAGTTTGAATTTAAAAATATTAATTTTTTCATTTCAATGTCCTTTTATGTCTTTTCAAAATTATAAATTTTCATATTTCATCAATTTCACCCAACTTTATGTTTTTTCTTAAAATACCCAAATTACAACTTTAAAGTTTTCTCAAATAAATCATACTTTATGTTTTAAATTAAACCACCCAAATTGTAACTTTTAGGTTTTATTAATTATAATTTATCATATTTCATCAATTTCACCCAATTTTATGTTTTTTTCTTAAAATACCCAAACTGCAACTTTAAAGTTTTCTTAAATCAACCATATTTTATGGTTTTAATTAAACTACCCAAATTATAACTTTTAGGTTTTCTTAATCAACCCGACTTATATACATTAAATGATAAAAAGTTATCCTACCAATTAATTTATAACTCTAAATTAATATATGAAATAATAATATTGAAACGGACATTTTCTAGGAACTATGAATTCTTAAAAAAAATATTTAGTACGCTTTGGGTTTCTTTTTTGTTTTGATTAATAAAATTTTTAAAAGACTACCTTTCTTTATATTTTTTTTAATTGAAAGACATCATTCTTATTACCTTAAAAAATTTTAAAATAATATACTTACAGTCAATTAAGTGTATTTTTAAGAAATTTTGATACGGGGTTAGCCGTAGGTTGGTCTGATCTTCGACAACAAGCAAGAATTAAACAAGAACGTAGCAATATAAGACTCAAGAAACGCCAAGAACTCGATCAAGAATTGATCAAGATCTTCAAGAAAGACACGAAACAACAAGAACAAAAGGAAAGACTCGAAATTTAATGTAAAGAATGGAAAGACACGACCTGATAAGGACTGAGTCGATCTATATAGAACAAGATAAAGACCCCAGGCCTCCTCAGAGGGTAGGAACCAATACCAATGACTATATAACCCGCCTCTACAACCCTACACAATCAAGCAGACAACTTGAAGGCACAAGGAGGGGGCTTGTGGATGCTTGATAGCACCAATCCTATGACGACAATCGACACACACCATGCATGATGGATATCACCAATCCTATGACGAGAATCGACACACACCAAACATGTGGTAGCACCAACCCACCAAAGAGGATCAACACACACAAGACAAACCAAGCTAAAAACAACACATCGAAACCTATCCCACGCAGGGGAACTCGGTTCCTCCCTAGGAGAACTCTCCAAATCTGACTTTTGTCAAAAATTCAATTCTAATATCTGATTTTATTGAATGAATAAAAACGTCTTAAATAGAAAACATAATCCTAGATAAAATCAAACTACTTGGTGGCCTAGGAAATATCTTAAAGATAGATTTCCCTTTTCCACTTTATTTATCCTAGAAAATAAATATAAAAACTAATTAGATATAATATCAATTAATTGAAAAGTCAACTAATAGATATTATCCTAGATAAGTATTTTCGTCCAAACAGTGAACAGCTGCAAAGATGTAGAATTTCAGTCATGTTCTCGGTGGATTCTGGAAAAACCTTCAACAGCAAAGTTGTAGATCTCTTCGTCCTCGTTCCGACAAGGTATGACACGATCCAATCCGATTAATATGGACTCCTAACGACCCATTTTACTGAGACGTCGCAAAGCTGTCAAATCTGTTGAACGAATCCAAACGTGTTGATAAGCACCACTTGTTTTCCCTTCATCAAATTTTATCTAACAATTTTTTTATATAAAATTAAACAATTTAATTTTTAATAATTAATTATCAATTAGGTTCATTTAGGCTCAAAACCTAAACCGAACTCAGTCAAGTTAGGAGTCGGGTCAGGTTGGGAGTCAGACCGGTTTGATAGTCGGGTTAGGTTCGACCTCGGGTCCGGGTTACATATGACTCTAGATTTTCGGGTTCAGTCGAATTTAGGTCCGAATTGAATGTGTCGATCAGATTTCTCGGATCGGGTGAGATTTTACCGGCTCTAATCAACCTGTCTCATACGAAACAGTTGGGGCATTGCAGGTAATATTTTGCTGATAATGTAGTGTCTACCCTCTCAATGGGTAGGGATGTAATGTGAGACAAGCTTCTCGTGATCGGCTCGTATAAAACTCGGCTCGGGCTCGTTCATATTTAAAAACGAACCAATATGAGCAAAGTTTCGAGCTCGTCACGAGCTCGACCCGAATTTGAGCTTTATACGAGCTTGCTCATATAACTCGGGTATGGGTATAAAATTACTACTTTACCCTTAGGGTTTTATTTCACTCTAGGCTCCAAATCCACCAAGTGCTTCACTTTCCAGTCTTCCTTCTTCCTCCGAATCCACTGCGAAACGCTTGCCCCCTTGTTCCGGCCAACGTCGTCTCTGTCGAACGCTTGCCCGCTTGTGCTCTCGGCTCTCCCTTTCAGTTTTATGGCCAGATTTGTTGTTGACTTCTTGTCCCTTTTAGTTTCGTTGTTCGGTGCGTTTTCCTTTGCTCCATTCACTAATTTTTGTTCCTCATTTTTCCAATTTATGTTCAGTTACGGTTTTTAATTTTTGTGCTCCATTAACTAGTTTCGTATGTTCAATTCACTAATTTTTGTTTTTCTGTGCTCTTTGTTTCATTGTTCAGATCGTGTGTTCCCTTTTATTTTACCAAACTTCAGTTTTGTTCTTCATATATTCAATTACTATTGTTCCAAAATCCAAGTTAAATTGAATTCAAGTGAAATTGAATGATAAACTGATTTGCAACTTCAGTTGTATGTTTCACGAGCTCAAAACGAGCTTTCAACAAAAATAAGCTTTCAACAAAACAAGCTTCAAACAAGCTTGGAACTTCAAAATGAGCAAAGCGAGTTCGAAGCTCGAGCTCCTTATACAGCTCGCGAGCTGATACAAACAAAATTTTAAACTTGAAAAAAAATCAAGCTCGGTTCGAACTCGCCTTTATAAAAAACGAGTCGAACATGAGCACAATGATACTCGGCTCGTTCGACTCTAATAACACCCCTATTAATGGGGAAGAAACTGTAACTCATTGGAAAGGACTTGTTGGTAATACCCAAACGTCCTCGGTTCGAACTCCGGTTATAACTCTTCTTTATTTACAAATTCAAGGAAGAAACTACTGGGAAGATAGGCAATCCAAAAGCTGGTCAATAACTATCACCTTTACCTGAAACAGAAAACAATTACTATATGTACAAAAAAAAAAAGGGAAATTCCGTTTGGTACCCTCGAGTTTTTGACAATTTCGAATGGTGTCCCACACTTTTTTTTTTGTCCGGATGGTACCCCGAGTTTTGTCAAAAGTCCGGCTCATGCCGAAAACTCATAGTTTCTTCTTTTTAATGAATAAAACCACCCTTTATTTTTATTTTTTCATAAATATGCCCATTTACTTTTAACATTAAACAAAACTACTTATCATTTAACTAAATTGAAAACAAAATTGACAAAATCACCTTTATTTTTTAAAATTAATAAGATCACACATTATTGCCAAAGTTGTAGCAAAAAGTACCCATTCTTTCCAAAAATTGTTTTGAAGAAAATCAACTATTATTTTTGACATTACACAAAAGATCCGTTACATATTTTTCATATTTTATAAAAAATAAATCTCATTATTTTTCAAATATTGCATGTACAAAATCACCCATTATTTACAAAATTTTGCACAAATCCACTATCTTATTATGTGAACAAAAATAGTTAACCTATACATTATAAAAAATACTTCGTAAACCCATACTTTGTGTAAAACCACCCTTTATGCTTTAAAAAATGCACAACATCATTTCTTGTGTAATAAAAGAAGGTGTTATTCATTTCTTTTGTTTGGAATACATAAAACCTAATAAAATAAGAATGATTAATCTCTTACATTATATTTTTCTTTTACAAGAAGAAAAATAAATAAATAAAATTTACTTTTCTTTTTCAAAAAAATTATAATCAAGCATTTGGTTAAATTGATCAATCACATTTACAAATGTTTAAAGTTAATGAGATATAAGTTAAATATTGTTTTGAAAAATAATATGTGTTAAAAATATTGCAATAAAATTTTTTGGAAATATTGCAATAAAAATTTTGGAAATATTGATCAATCACATTTACAAATATTGCAATAAAAATTTTGGAAATAATATGTGATTTTGTAAATTTTTTTTTAAAAAAGTTGGTTTTGTCACTTTTGTGTTGAATTTTGTTAATTAATATGTAGTTTTGTTCAATGTTAAAAGTAAATGGGCATATTTATGAAAAAATAAAAATAATGGGTGGTTTTATTCATTAAAAAGGAGAAACTATGAGTTTTGGGCATGAGCCGGACTTTTGACAAAACTCAGGGGTACCATCCGGACAAAAAAAAAGTGTGGGACACCATCCGGGATTGTCAAAAACTCGGGGGTACCAAACGGAATTTCCCTTTTATTTATTAAAAAAAAAAAATATGAATTTTGGACATGAGCCGAACTTTTGACAAAACTCAGGGGTACCATCCGGACTAAAAAAAAGTTTGGGACACCATCCGGAATTGTCATAAACTTAGGGGTACCAAACGGAATTTCCCAAAAAAAAAAGGATTCATACCAAATGAGATGCAAAATCCAAAACCTCCACTCAACTTCACCACCCTACCATCCCTAATTTGGACAGCCCATCTGCAAATTATTCAACGAGCTTACAAAAAAAATAAAATTCAATCTCATCTCACATAGCTATAGCTTCATACTGCAGTATTCCCAAATGCTCCTACGCTGTCTGCATCTGAGCATTAAGCTGCCGGCCCTACCATAAACAAAACATGCCTAGTATAGGCCTCTACCGCATCTATATAATGTGTAAAGGCATCAATTCAAATGCAAGTTCTTTGTCATCAAGTCTGCTAATTAATTACAAAAATTGAGGGATGGTATCCTGATTTAGTTATCACAATCAAATTAAAGTTTGCATGATTCTTATTTAGCATTTTTTTATTAGGTAAAAATTAAACCCGTCGAACAGGTCTGGCAGGTCGATAGGCTAATAAAACTGTGATGGACTAGTCGTCATATATGCTGAAGACAAAAACAACAACAAAGTATAAATACCGAAATACAATGGTGTAGTGACGTACAAACGTAGGCTAGCAAAAACGATGAAGGAACAACAACAGTATGTGACAATTCAACTCTTCAGCGAGTTGGTAGAGGCGATGCAGAGAATCCTTAGGTAACTAAGTGAAAACCTCGGATTTGGTCTCAGATGTTAACGAGCCTTTCAAGTTTCGATCACGTCCACGACCTCTCGCACATCGACAAAGGAGAAGAACACCGCCCAGAACCACTAAACCCCAAAGCCACACAACTACACCACCACGAAGCAAATCGGCACCGCTATAATATATATACCTACGGAAAAACTATAATTATATATCAAAACTACCTGGATTTTTTTTCCACTTACTGCTTTGAGCCCAAGAAAAACCTTGTCTTGGGCCCAAAGCATGAAACCAAGCCCAAAACTCACAACACGTCGAGTCTCCTTCGAGCCCAAGAAGAAGCAAAAGGCCAAGACAGTCAGAAGAGACGCCAATTGAAAGACCCCTGCCGTCGTATATATGATAGCAAAGCCGGAGGCCAAAATCCAGAAGCTAACATCAGCGACGAACCGAGAGGCACCAAGACGGTGGCGGACATGCGACACCAATCACCTAACCATCAGAGAAACGCTGCGAAGAGCATGAACTCGCAGCAAAGGCCGTGAAGAGCTCGAGGTAGATGATTTAGGGAACCAAGCTTCGGATTCAAAAATCTCCATATCAAAGCAAGACAATGGGCTTTTCGGCTCACTAAGGACAAGGGCAATCCAACGGCAGTCGCGAGAGGGAGATGAGCAGGAGAAAGGAAATACTAGATATTTGGACAGAGATATTTGAATAAGGATAAACGATAGAAGCAAAGCCATAGAACATGGCTGAATGTGGGCAAGCTTACTAGAGAGAAGTGAGAACTCTTCTCTCTAGAAAAAGTTTTTTTTTTCTTATTTAGCATGTAATTATAACCTAAAAAAATTATATAAACACGCGAGTTTTTTTCTTTTATTTTTTCCTTTCAATTCTTCCACTTGATACACAAGAAATATTTTTTATTTTCCATTTTTTGTATACTTAGAGAACAAGGATAAAAATTTAAACGTAAGTCATACATAAGTCATGTGTTGTGGTATTTTTGAGCCGAAAATGAGAGAGACATGAGAAACATAAAACCCTAACTATGAAACCCTCTGCCTACAACCCAGCCACCCAGATCCCAACCACCAACAATCCAGTTGACCAAGTCGCCATCAAGCCAGCCATCCAGACCTCAGCCAGTTGCAACTCGACCATGAGAAAAAAAACCAGACCCAAATCAAACCCAAGTTATCGCCATGGATATGGAATCGTCACATATTCGAAGCTTGAGCCAAAGGTACCTGGATGGTCCATTTGTTTCTTGTGCATCTGCAATCAAAGAGAGAAAGAGTTGATATCGAGAAAGAAAAATCTGCAAATCGTTAAGCAAAAACCAAAGTTAGTGCATTCCTAAGCTTTGTCAAATGGCTGTTTTCCTACAAAACAAAGAGATCTGGATGCGACGACTTGGACGACAATGAATCTCTGGGTTTTGGCCTCCTCGTTTGGCCCAAATATGCGAGTCAAGTGGTTTCTGGTGGCTATTGATTGAGGGTTGGCGGTGGAGCATTTGTCTCTCTCTTGTTTGGGTCCTCGTTCGTCTTCTTCTACTGCTTCAAACCATGTTTGACATGATGATATCAACTTATTCAAGATGTTGTTTGATAATGCATATTTTAGATAGGAATGATAGATAGGTTTTATTGCATTTGAGCTGAGTGTTTATATTGCATTAGTTTTGTCTTATTTACATTGTCTTGCATTTGAAGTATTCGAGTTCGGAATCTACGCTATTTTGTGTTTATTTTGCAATTTTATAATCTGAGCCTGAAGGGAGGCTTAAGAGATCCAGAAGAGATGATCTTGGAGCATAAGAGAGGCTAAGGAAAGAGCAGCAAGGGAGCTAAGGAGCATAAAGTCGAAGACAAAGAAGAATCGCGGAGCCAGAGTAGCGGCGCCCA
This sequence comes from Persicaria tinctoria, assembly GCA_037127255.1. Lineage (NCBI taxonomy): Eukaryota > Viridiplantae > Streptophyta > Magnoliopsida > Caryophyllales > Polygonaceae > Persicaria > Persicaria tinctoria. The sequence goes on along the minus strand of JBANSL010000015.1, from coordinate 52,233,696 downwards.
CCGCTTTTCTACCGGCACCCGCCGATCCTGCATGTTCAGCAATTGCGATTTCATCCAAAGATATATATTATTATTAGTTTATTATTATTTTATTCCCTATGCTCGACTCTTTTAGGGTTATATCTATTCTATTACAGTTGTGTGAAGAACGATGGTGGTATTGAGAGAGAGAGAGAGAGATACGTTTATTAAGAGTAAACTCGTAGTTTTGCATGTGATTCGAAGACATGGTTGGATGAATAGTGAGGATTTGATTTCATATTGTTATATATTCACGAGTTATTTCATTATCTTTGTTCTTCATTATTAATTATTTGCACATGTTCTCTCTATGACTGATCATCTAGACAAAAACTGCATCTCTGCTAGCGATTCCTTTCGTAAGATTGGTATCTTTGTGGCAAGTAAGGGAAATTGATCCCGTGAAAGCATCAATTGTCTCTGCAAGATGATGACTTTTGGTTTCTATTGAATTTTATGAGAAGGTACAAGTATCACATGGGAGGAAAATATATCAAAAGAAATTAAAAACGAGGTTGAAAAAAGATTTAGGAAAACGGCCATTAATATGAGCTTGTTAAATGAATACTTTGAATTAGTTACAATGGAAATTACTCATCTGAAGGAAAATGAAAAGCTAACTAAAAAGGTGACAAATAGTGAAATTAAAAAAGCTACATTTTCAATTGGAAAAAATAAATCATCTGATCTTGATGGAATGATTGTCGAATTCTACAAGAAATATTGGAACATTATGGGACATGATGTAATAAGAGCAATCAATAGATTATTTGCATCGGGGAAATTTTTAAAAGAGATCAACCATACATTTATTTCACTTATACCAAAATGTGAGAATCCGAACACAACGAACCAATATAGACCAATCAGCTTATGCTCAACAATATATATACAAGATTATAGCTCATCGTTTGAAAGGAGTTCTAAGGAAAATAATACATCTACTACAAGGAGCTTTTGTATCTGACAGAGTCATTCAAGACAATGTATTAAATAATTGCACATGAAAATTTTCACTTATTTAAATAAAGAAAAGAGAAAGAAGGATGGATGACAATTAAACTCGACATGGAAAAAAGCTTATGACATAGTGGAATGAGAATTTTTGTTTCGTATCCTAGGGAAGTTTGGATTCGATGATAGATTCATTAGTTGGATCAAATAATGCATGAAAACGGTTTCCTTTATGGTCCTCATTAATGATGGCCCAAGATAAATATTCATATCAGGGCAAGGACTCTGACAAGTAGACCCCATCTTACCACACATTTTCATCATAGGAGCAGAGACCGTAGCACAAAAATTACAATGAACCTGCAATGAATCGACAAAAACAATTGGTTTCGACACCATTAAGTCAGGAACCCGAATACCCCTCCTCTCCTTCGTTGACGATATTATGATTTTTTTCCAAAGCAATGACAGAATCATGCCTCCAAGTAAAACAAATAGTTGATGACTATTGTAGTGTATCAGGACAAAAGGTGAATTTTAGCAAACCAGCTTTCCAGATGACTAAAGGCATTGCACTTGAATCAAACAAAGATCTCATTAATCTCATATGAAAGGATGCTATCGACTAGGTTCTACCAGCTGAATCCTTAGTCTTTACCATATCCAAAAAAAAAATCTACATTATTATTATTATTATTATTATTTATTTTTCAACCAAGATTCTATCATTTTGCAAGGGATAGAGTTAGCCAACCTAGGGTTTTCTAGCATTATGTTTTCTATTTAAGACGCTTTCATTCATTCAATAAAATATATAAAATAGATTTTTTGACCAAAAAAAAAAAATCAGATTTGGAGAGTTCTCCTAGGGAGGAACCGAGTTCCCCTGCACGGGATAGGTTTCCGATGGTTTGTTCTTAGCTTGGTTTGTCTTTTGTGTGTCGATCCTCATTGAAGGGTTGGTGCTACCACATGTTTGGTATGTGTCATCCTCTTTGAAGGTTGGTGTTATCCATCATGCATGGTGTGTGTCGATTCTCATCATAAGATTAGTGTTATCAAGCATCCACAAGCCCCCTCCTTGTGCCTCCAAGTAGACCGGCCCCTTGGTTGTGTAAGGTTGTAGAGTCGGGTTATATAGTCATTGTTATTGGTTCTTGATCATCAAATCACGGGTCCTTAGCTTGTTCTATATAGATCACCTCACCCCTCTATCGTGTCTTTCAATTTCTGTCTTTATTATTCAATTACAGCCGAGTCTTGCATCTTTCATCATCCAATTTTGAGTCTTTTGTTGGGTCTTGCATCGTTCTTGTTTCAGTTCTTGCAATTGTGTCTTGATTGTCGAAGATCGGGTCATCCTACAGCTTACCCCGCATCAAATGGATTATGACGCTTTCATTAATTCAATTAAATAGAATTTTTGACCCAAAAAAATCAAATTTGGAAAGGTCTCCTAGAGAGGAACCGAGTTCTTCTGTGTGGGATAGGTTTCCGATGGTTTGTTCTTAGCTTGGTTTGTCTTGTGTGTGTCGATATATCCTCGTTGAAGGGTTGGTGCTACCAAATGTTTGGTGCGTGTCATCCTCTTTGAAGGTTGGTGTTATCCATCATGCATGTTATGTGTCAATTCTCGTCATAGGATTGGTGCTATCAAGCATCCACGAGCCCCCTCTTTGTGCCTCCAAGTAGTCCGACCCCTTGGTTGTGTAAGGTTATAGAGTCGGGTTATATAGTCATTGTTATTGGTTCTTGGTCATCGAATCAATGGTCCTTAGCTAGTTCTATATAGATCGCCTCACCCCTCTATTGTGTCTTTCAATTCGTGTCTTTATTATTCAATTACAGACAGATCTTGCATCTTTAATTCCATCATCCAATTTCGAGTCTTTTGTACTTGAGTCTTGCAGTGTTCTTTTTTCAATTCTTGCAACTGTGTCTTGATTGTCGAAGATTGGGCCATCCTACGGCTTATCCCGTACAAAATGGATTGATCATCTCTTCTAAAAGCACCCATTGTGACTCTACCGCCTCCTTAACTGCCGAAGCTTTGGCCCTTCATTTCGGCCTAATGGGTGCAATTGACCTAGGTCTTCCGCACATCGACATTGAAAGAGATAGCCTTACAATCATCAATTCTATCAACGACAAGTTGAAATGACCGTGGGAGATAGAGATTATCATTTCGGACATCTTGCAACTCCTCAAGTTGTTCGACTGATCGTCTTGCATTCAAGTCTTTTGCGAAGTCAACCAGGTAGCTGACAAGGTGGTTCAGCTGCGCCACGTGATGGACCACGATGTTCACTTGGGCCACCCAGAGTTCATGTCACTTGTTCAGAAAGATGCTCACTTGAGCCTTACACCTTCCAAAACCTTACCTTGTATAAAAAAAGGTCATGTGTTGCGTGAAAAAAGGAATGAACTTAAATTAGATATTTTCTTAAAAAAGCAATTACATATTCTAAATCTAAATAATTATAAATAATATTTTATTATCTAAATTTTATAATATTAATTATATAAATAATAATTTTTCCCTGAAATTTATCATATATATAATTATATAATTATATATTATACAATAAAAATCTAAAAATATACATTTTAATTTAACAAATTCAGATTTATCAAAAAACTAGTGTATGTTGTGCATGAAAACATGTTAACATATTATTCTAACTATATAACTAAAAGACATATCTTTATTAATGTAGCTTTAGATTTATTAGTACTAGAATTTTTTATAAAACTCTAATGGAACAATTTCTATAACTAATATATTATTCAAATTACATAAAACAACTATATATATATTGTACTAACCATATGACAAATAAAATGTCAATATATATAGTAAATAAAATGTCAATATATATCATTGGATAGATGTATTGATTATTATTTGTCAAATTCTCATACTATAATTCAGATTTATTACTTCATCGTATTTTGAATAGATTTTTTTTATAAACAATTGGTGTAATTTTAAAATATATGTTATATTAATATATTTTAAAATATTATAGACTTACACTAGTAAATAAAATATAGTCAAGTCTTGTGTTGACCTGAGCATGGGTCGGGCCGGGTGGGCTTGGGCCGAGCCTTGATCAAATTTTCAGTCCGTTACATTGGGTCGAGCTTGGGTCACACCCGATTTTTGGGCCTAGTGCATTGTCCAAGCCCACCCTCATTGTCGGGCCAGGCCGTCCAGCGGGCCTAGTGTCTCAAATTTGTTTTCTATCCGAAATCGAACTAATTTTTTTTTTTTTAAAAAAAAGAGGCAAATAACAACATTATACCAATACTTTCAAATGTGAGGCAAATCTAGACAATATTATGTTACTAACAAATGCAAATCAACGTTATATTGTACCAATACTTTCAGACGACACTCGGGCTATGTGAGAGAGGGAGATGAGAGTGTTTAAGATTGAGATAATAACATCCCTTATTACACTTTAACGCAATTTGTTCGCCAGGGCTTTGTTAGTGTATTAGTGATGGTATGTTAGTCAACTTTTGGACTGACAATTGAGAGTTTGAGAAACCATTAGCGTCTAAGGCTCTAATTTGTTCCCTAACCAACGTCCAAAGAGAGTGCATGGTCAACCATTTTATTACAAGGGGTAATAAGTGGACATGCAATGGCGCGTTATAATCCCTTAATTACCTTGCTAACACATACGGAGTATCAACTAAACGTCTAATTGGATGTTGTAAAGTAGCCCGTTTAGACCCACTCAACAACGTTAATTGACGTTGTTATCTGGCCGATCTGACCAGCCCTGCTCTATTTTCACAATGTTACATAGTTTCTATTACAAGTTCAATTAGACGTTGCACAACGTTAAATTAAACGCTGCAATGAGTACTACTTGGTTTGCCTTCCGAAAGACGTGACGAATCTCAACCGAAGCGAAGAAGCCCAGCGAGACTAGACTGTCAGAGACAATCATTTCAGAGTCTCCAGTAGGCTTCCCCAAACCTTTAAGACTGTTAATTATGGTGAGGTTATCACCTTCGATCACGAGATTTGTTATATTGAGTTCTGTTGCCGTTATAATTCCTTTCCAAAGCCCCAAGCTCTCTGAACAAGCAACGGACGCATAGGGGCAAGGTCCGGAACCACAGAGATTGGGTCACCTCGGCTATCCCGAAGAATAAATTCATAGGAACCAAAGGCAGAATGAGAGAGTGCGCCGTCAAAATTCAGTTTATAAGCTCCCGGCTCTGGAGGTTTCCATTTTATATGTTTTCTTTTTTGTTCTTTTATCACGTTGTTATGGCTTTTTACTGTCGGGGTATCAATTGGATCGTCAATATTTTTGGAGGAATTCGACAAAGAAGTTTGATATCTAGTGAAAGACACAATGCATCTTGTGTCTGGCTTTATATTTTCGAACAATGTTTTGTTGCGAAAGTACCAGATTCCCCACCATGTGAAGGCAAGTTTAGCAAATCGTTGTGTTACTATGTTTTCTTTAATATCTCGGAGGGTTTGATTTATATCCTTTCCTTCCAAGAAGCATCCATTAATCTTAATAAAGGAAGCTGAGTCGATTGATATGAGTGTTTCTCGCGTGATGGGACATCTCCATAGGAGATGGTGTAGGTCTTCATAGCTAGAGTCACAATGTGGACAATTTGTGGGTATGCCCAAATGACGGGATGCCAGTTTGACCGTAGTGGGTATACCGTTCCGTGTAATTTTCCAAAGAAACGTTTTGACTTTCGGTGAAATATCAAGATTCTAGATCCACCACATTTTCGATTTTTGGTGATGTTTCATGTTGCTGATCATGTCTATAGCTGACTTAGTAGAGAACCAACCATTTAGACTCTATTTTTTTTTATATAATTTCATGTGTATTAGTAATAAGTAAAAAATAATATTATGTAAGTTTTCCTTATAAAAAAACGTACACGAATAATGAATAATAACTTGTTTATGTTTTTTTTTTTATGTTAGAGGAGGGAGTACATCTTTGGGCCTAAACCCACTAGCTTGTGATTAATGTGGTGAAACTAGTTTATATCTTATTGGGTAATATACAATGCTGCATCCACAATTTAGTATATATATGATGTCATCATAATTGTCAAACAAATAGGTGATTTGTATCTTTCTTCAAATAATTAATTGGGATATATGGTACCAAACTGCCTGCCTTTTTCCCCTCACAATGATCGATGGCATGGAAATCTTCTTTGCTGATGTTGTTCATTAGTTAATGATCCATCTGTTTCGATTCAACATTGATCGAGATCGAGTCGATGAGAAATTGCGAATGAGTTTCTTTGTTATCAAATATTGTGACAGATGATTATGGCCCAACTAAACCGCTAGTCAAAATAATGGTTGAAACTTATAATTTTGATATTATATAATTTTAAATGAAATAAATATAAGATTTTAATTTAATTTTCCATCAGCTACTCACTTAAGTTTTTCGGATATTATGATTTTGTATTCACAAGTTTCCATCAGTATCCTTAACAATTATGTTTTCCAAATAACATATATACTAATTTATTAACTTATATTTAACACAAAAATAATATCCGTCAACTTCAGCTATCCTCTTACCAAACATAGCCTAAAACGCTAAATTTGAACAATATAGGCTTCGTGTAGCTGATAGCATCATCAACTAGCTTTTCAAAACTTTTTGAGTTTTGGTAATATGTAGTTTTAAATGAAATAAATATAATATTTTAGTGTAATTACCTTTTGAAATCGGATTTTTTCAACAACTGCTCATCTAAGTTTTTTCAGAACTTTTAATTTTCTATTCACAAGTTTTAACTAATTGATTTAAGTTTACCAAATATCATACTAATAAACTCTTCCAGATTGTGTAATGGTAGATATTGACAATAGTATAATTAAGTCATAATTAACATATGGATGAGCTGTTATTTTTGTTGATTTCCAATTTGACGAGCTATCTACTTGAGCCGGATGAGAGGAAACTTTCAATCGTGTTCTTCTCCTACCTATATCGAATAGAGCATAGATCTTCATCAATGCTTAAGTCATATATACTCTTCTTCAGGAGCACAAACCACATAATCATCTAGAATGGTTGATATTCTTTTCCTTACGGATCATCTTAGTGGTTCATGTGTGGCATGCAGGTAAATGTCGTGGCTTACCTTCTTCAAAAGTAAAACTCAAACCTATTAACTTAGTATTTGTAGTGAACAAGTAAGGGTCGATCCCACAGAGAGCGCGTTCGATTTAATAAATGTGATTGCATATAAGTAACAAAGCAACAATAAGAAAGGCAACACATAACTAAAGTAGCAAATAGCAATGGTTGATTATAGAGAACAATAATGATGAATATAGTTTCACTCACATTTGCAACAATGGTAATTCCATGGTCATTGGGTTGTTATTCTAATGCAAATTAGTTATAATGATTACGCTAAAGTTGGTTTAAACACAGAATTTGATAGGCTGACGTATCCGATCACCTTCTAACTCCCTAAACTCTAGCATGGGGGCAAGTAGCAAGAAGTCCCAATTAACACTTAGCACATAAACATCATCTCTCTCATCTCGTCAACCTCGCACATAGTTGTCAACCCAGACATTGCTTCCACTAAAAGAGACAATCTTTACCTGTCAATTCTCCTACAACATTAAAATTTCTAAAATGTTCTTGCAAGATGCGCGGGCTACTAAAATGGATTAAGGCCAATAGAGGAATGAAGCTATAAGCCTTAATTAGCATGATACAAATCTATCCTACTGACTAGGCCTGTCAAAACGTGACCCGACCCGAGGACCCGACCCAACCCGACCCGTAAAACGTGGGTTTTGGCGCAAATATTTCAACCCGAAACCCGAAGCAACCCGAACCCGTTCAACCCGCAAATTTCTGGGTCGGGTTGGTTCAACCCGTGGGTCACCCGTTGGGTCAAACTTTAAGATAATCAAAACATAAATAAATTACAATTTAACCTAATATTGAAATTTATTACTAATAATAATTAGGATTGAATATTATATTTTTCATCATCAACTTTACTTTATAATTTAACAATACAATTTGTTATGTATATAAAATTGCATATAACTATTGAAGCAACATTAATTATTTTTTTTCAATAATATAACTATTATTAGGATAATATAACAATTTTATATTTAGGAACTATGTAAATAGTCATTAAAAATACTTCATCTGTTTACTTTTAAATGTCGTTTACTATTCATGTATGGTTTTAAGGATGATAATAATTATATAAAATATCAATTTATATATTATATATAATTTCATTCTTCGAAAACTAAAAAGAATGAAATTATAACAACTAAAAAGAATGAAATTATAACAAGTAATAAATTTTTATTGATATTTTACATAATTTTATCATTTTAAAATAACGATATAAATAGTAAATGACATTTAAAAAATTATGGATGAGTAGCACTCTTGACCCGTTGGGTCGACCTGAACCCGTTAAATATGGGTCTGGGTTGAGCATTTCACTACCCGTAACCCGAAATGACCCGACCTGAAATGGACCCGAATCCGAGACGACCCGACCCAAACCCGACCCGCCCGACCTGTTTGACAGGTCTACTACTGACCAATTAAGATAAATATATCAACAACATAATTGCAATATAAAAAAAAAAGATAATTGAAATAATCATAACACATATACCTTAAAACATCAAAACAACCTTCACATATCCTTAATCATGCCTTGAAATGCCAAAAAAAACTATTATGAGATTAGTCGAGCATGGCTTACCTCGAAAAGAATATATAAGATAAGATGAAAACTATAGAATGGTTTTATTGTGTCTCTAAATTATATTATGGATTCTTCAAAACCCTAGATTACTAGGCTATTTATAGGCCTCAAACAGCTAAGAAAACCCTAGAAATCGTCAACCTTAACGAGCAAGTATCGCCCCAAAAAATATAATAAAATCTACATTGGATAAACATTCGCATATTCGAGTTTATCTACATCGGCAGGCGCCGCTCTCAGCGCTGGCCACTCTAATTATGTTCGCAGGTGCCGCTCTCGACGCTAGCTTTCAGCGACCATTTGCTTTGCTTCTTCTTGATCCTTCTTCTCTTCGTCTCTAAGCCATCCTAGGTCTTTAGTAACTTCAAGGCTCCAACATCACTCTCCTAAACCATCTCTCGAATCCGGATTCGTGAATCTGCATAGTTAACCATAAGAGTAGATTTCGAAATTCGAATATAAAATGATAAAGATGCCACTTAACTCCTAAACACATATGAAATGCAACCTAAAACTATTCTAAAACTACCTAGAATGCCTATATAAAATATGCATTATATGCGGTATATATGTATCTCTTCTTATACTGTGAATTTGTGGTTGTCTCATCATCTACATCCTCATGATGTAGGATTTGGATATCATCTTGTTGTTCTAATGTCATTAAGTTGTGATACGGAACTGGCACGTACAACCACCTTAAAAGAAACAATAGGTGAAGAAACACCAACCCGAATTTCTTGAATGTAATCAATTTGTGGCTCACCGCTCCCACTAGCTAGTTTGACCATTATCAATGAACTTAGCATTGCTTATCTCAACTATTCTCGTACTATGGTTAGGAAAATAAAAAATGTCACCTAAAACAATTATCGCTAAAAAAAATTATTAACACATGTGTCACCACCAATGGCGATACCGATAAGGGTGTTGATATTGTTCTCATTAAAAAAATTGTCACCTAAAAAAATTATCACAAAAAAAAATTATCACCACATATTTGTCACCATCAGTGTCACCACTAATAGGGGTAGTAATTGACCATTGTCCTCGCCAAAAAAAAAATTATCACCTAAAAAAATCGTCACAAAAATAATTTGTCACCATTAGTGATGTCGTGATGACATAGACCTCATTAAAAAAATCGTCACCTAAAAAATCGTCACAAAAAATAATTTGTCACCATTGTCCTCATTAAAAAAAATTAAAAAGAAAATTGTCACCTAACAAATCATCACCAAATATATGTCATTGTCAATATCACCACCAACAAGGTGGTGACACTGACCTCATTAATAATTGTTTTCACACAAAAAAAAAATTGTCACCACATATGTGTCATAAATAACATTGACCTTGACTGGTCAATGATCAATGGGCATAATAAAAATGGAAAGGAATGGTAAAATGGTCATTATATGCTTTTTACTTAAAAATGTTATAAAAATGGACATTTACTCAAATAAGTTGAAAAAAATGGATATATACCAAATTAAATCTGTAATAAATCCCCATTAATTAATTAAAAAAAAGAACTATTAACATTTAACATATTACGGAGTATATGCAAAGGGAGAAGGAGTACATAATTACCCCATATCTATATCTATATAACTACTTAATTTCGTATACTTTCCGCTGACGTGGCGTGTTCTCCTTATTTTACTCCCTTCTGACCAATCATATTCTTTTTTTTTTTTTTTAATTTCTTTCAATTTTCTTCCCCTTCTTCACAATTGGGAAAGAACGTTTTATTAGGGTTCAGTTCTCCTCCGCCGACTTCGATCGTGGCATCCTTCGCACCTCATGCCTTCGTCTTCCTCCTCCGTTGAAGATATCCGCCTCAGAACTCCGTCTTCTTCCTTCGCCGAGGTTAGACCGCCTCCCGTCACCATCTTCCTCCTTCCTCCTCCGCCGAAGTTCTACCAAAGGTTCGTTCCTCTTCCTCCGCCGGCTTCGATATTGGCTCGGATTCATTGTAAAGGCTCGGATTTCCTCCCACTCTTTTTCTCAATCCTCCGACGATTTGCCCTTCTACAGAGCGAGGATTTCGCCGACGAGATCAAGGATAAAGGATCCCGCATATGTCGTTGAGCGCTTCAACTAATGTCGTCGATTGCTTCAAGGGTCACAAATCACGCCGAAGTCGTCGATTGCTTCAACCACTTTCAGTTTCATCCTTTTCCTCGAATGCCGTCTGATTCACACTCCTATGGATTTCACCGATCCCGCTGCCTCCGGATTGCTTCAACCGTGGCCTAGAAATTTGGTATATTGCTAATTTCTCTATCTTCCTTTCCCTTTAATGTTCAGTCGAATAAGTAATCGCTTCCAGTTTCATCATTTTCCTCTAATGTCTTCTGATGTTCATATGAATAGGTTAATTTCTTTTTCTTTGGTTCGATCTTGAATTTTTTAGGGTTTCACATTCTATTTGCTTCCAGTTTCACTTTGATTGAGTATCGGTGTTTGAGTTTTTGTTTTGATAGTGTTGACAGTTGCGGAGATTGTTGCTTCGGCCTACGATGTCAACCCCAAGATACCATGGATCATGTCGAGTCTTTAGAGTTTAGTGATTCAGCTATTGATCGGTTTGCTGATCACGAGGCCCCGTTTAGGTAAGTTTCTTCCACAATCCCGATTTCTAGGTTTTTTAGTTTAGTGAATCTTGATAAATTTGGAGATTTTTAGCTTGAATTTAGAATTCAATCGTGAGGAATTTATGCCTAGCATGATAATTCAGTGACTATTTTGCTTGAATTTTAGAATTTATATGCGAATTTGAGGAGAGAATTAAAAATTTTGTCTTTGAGGTTTATAATGCCAGAGAACATACGAAAAATAAAACCTTTTACAGAACTCATGCTTGAATGCTGAAGATTTTTGACTGATAGGCTTTCATGCATTTTATTGTTCAAATTAGAATGGTATGTTGCTTGAATACAATAGTCTGGATTTTTGACTGATAGCCTTTCATGCATTTTATTGTTCAAATTATAATGGTATGTTGTTTGAATACAATCCTAGGTATCAAGTAGTTGTAATGATAGTGGTAGTCAATACGCAATTTTCATTAATACTTGCTGATTGGAGCAATGTATCCAGATATCCAATGTGCATAGAAGCTAATTAAGAAGGCCTGATGTGCCTCTCAGCAAGCCAACTAGCTGCTATGATCTCTTGGTTGTCCCATAGTCTGTGGCATAGCTATATTTGATGAATCAAAATATATGAGATGTATGTGACTGTACGTATTACGGCTTTTTTATGTGCAAATTATGTATGAGTTCTGACAGCAACAGCAGCATCAGTCCTCATATCAGCAAAGTGAGGATACATGACAAGGTATGTAATGAGATTCTTGCAGCTATAAGTTGTTTCTTTTGCATGGCATGAGATGCTATAGAAATTTTAATGCTATAGGTGGTGATGCTCGTCTCCCAGCATTATTAATTTACCTTAAAGAAGTACAAAGTTAAAAGAAATGCTAGGGAACAGAGAAAGTAAAACACTAGCATGCTTTTATCTTTTTGTTATTTCCATTCATTGTACTTGTGCATACCTGATCTTTCAGCTTCAGCCTTTCGGACATACTCATGGTTTAGCAGCTCCACCCGCAGGAGGAATGTTGTTAGTATTAGAAGCCGCCATCTATCCATTCCTTCACAAGGTTGGTTGAGATTGAAACAAATGTACACTTTGGAAGAACATAAGGCAGCAACTCCGTTAATTTTGTTTCTACCTAGGTTGTAGGAGTATCGAAACAAAATGCCGGGATTTATATTTATATGGATTGTTGTTGTATTTTACATATATGTTGCCTTTTGTCAATAAAAAAACATAATATAACTATTACGTACTTACCACTTCTGATCAGTTTCATTGATTCTTTTCCATCGCAACTAGTTTAAGTCTTTAATTGAGACCGATTTATCACGGTTTCAACTTTTATATTGGATCGGACAACATACCGTATATAGACTAAATACGTACTCAATTAAACCTGGACACTTACACTGCTCAAAATGTTTATTTATAAATATTAACAGAATTCGCTTTCGAATCGGATGAAAAGTGGTTTCCAAACCCAACAAAGTGAGGTGAGGGTTCATCAAGTCCTTAACACATGAATTAAGATTCAGTAAATCCTTAACACATGAATTAAATCAAGTTTGTTATTTGTTGATTTAACATTAACAAACCTTTTGATTCATAATTCATGATTAATACAGTATGTAGTAGTCATGATCACTGCAGGAGACTTATTTTCCTCCCCTCTCCTATGGCCTATGGGTACCTTCTTATTTACTTCTCTATTTCCCATGTGTAAAATAATTAAGGTACTTGAAAAGGAGGTGATCAAAAAGATGGTTTGCTTTTGGGTCTCAAATCTCAATACAAGTATATTCCTTCTCATCATCTAATAAAAGATTCTCAAATATACGGACCAAAACAGAACTAGTACTGATACATACACAGCTGCTATTCGGATACTTAAATTGATTTGTGATGCCTTAGATCGAGATGGTTGCAAAAACCTTTTTACAAGCTTGATTAGCTCTCATGAAATAAGTTGAACTTGCAAGGTAGATCTGGATACTCGCGAAAATTTAAAAAGAAGGCGGAGAGATCGAATCAGGGTTGAGAATAGAGATAGAATAAATGTGGATGAGTACTGAAACTGAAAGCAACAGCATACTGGCATGGTTGAACTTAATTGCTTCCTCTAAACATAATAATTTTTCAAGTAGAGAGGTGGGAAGGTGGACCATCCTTAACATAATACTTCAACCTTACTCTCTAAGCCTAACCTCCCTCATAAATAATAGAGTAGTTCATATATATATATATATATATATAGAATATAGAATGTGAGGGTCAAAGAGAAAATCACCCTTCTAACACCATACATAACTTTAGCTTCACTCCTACTCAAAACAAGAAAATAAAAAGCAAAAAAGGATGGTGTAAGAGGAAAAAAGAGGTCCATATATAAAATGAATTTGCTAATCCACCCCTTTCCTCAGTTCCCATCAGTTGCACTGCACTGCACTGCACTGCACTGAAGCCATTAGCTAAAATCTCCTCTTTTCTAGTCCAGTAGAGTCTGGTTGGCTCTTCCTATATATCTACTCTCTCTATATATTTTCAATCTTTGATCACCATGATAATGAAGGCGCCTCGAGTGAAGATTTCTCTCTCAATTGTTACCTTTGTCGTATGTGCCCTAATGTTTAGCGTTCTGTTATACAATGAAAGTCTAAACTCGGTCTCTAGCACTTTGCTCTTTGGGACATGTTCTAAGAAAAGGGTTGTATCCGAAACTTCTAAATCAAGTGCAGGTTTGTCTTCTTCTTAATTCTCTAATAACCAAATAACTCAACTTGGTTTGTAAGAAATCCTTATAGTGATGATGATGCATCCTTGCACTTGTATGTGGCAGCCAAAACTAAGACGAAGGTGGAGGAAGTAGCCGAAGAAAGCATGGAAGAGTACAAGCTGGATTTTGATCCGGACATATGTGACATAACTGATGGGAAATGGGTATTCAACAGGTCCATCAAGCCTCTCTACACCGACAGAAGCTGCCCTTACCTGGACAGGCAAGTGTCCTGTGTCAAGAATGGGCGTCCCGACTCTGGCTACCGCTACTGGCACTGGCAACCAGACGACTGCATTCTGCCAAGGTAAGTCATGAGAAATTATATATATATATCCACCAAATTAGTTAATTAAGATGACAGATATGAATATGTAAATGAAATGGATGCAGATTTGACCCAAAACTGGCACTAAGGAAGCTTAAAGGGAAGAGACTGATGTTTGTGGGCGATTCACTGATTCGAGGCCAATGGCAATCCTTCATCTGCCTGCTGGAATCCGTCATACCTGAACCCCAGAAATCAATGAAAATGGGCAAAATGCATCATGTCTTCACAGCCAAGGTACTTATAACTAATTAACTATAATATATATAAGCAACTGCAAGTTATGAAATTGAAATGGAACTACTGAATGAATGAATCTTGTTGACATATGATATATATGGGTAGGAGTACAACATGACAGTGGAGTTCTACTGGGCGCCGTTTCTGATAGAGTCGAATTCGGATGTAAACATAATAGGGGATCCAAAGCAGAGGATCCTCAAGGTGGATTCAGTGGCAAAGCATGCTCACAACTGGGCTGACGTTGACATTCTTGTTTTCGGAACCTATGTTTGGTGGATGAGTGGATGGACCCTTAAAACATTGTAAGCTAGTACATATCCATCCATCATATATATATATATATATATATTTATTCAATTCACTGAACTGGACTGGACTGATCGATGGATCGATCACGTGCGTACGTACAGATGGGGTTCTTTTGCGAACGGGTTAAAAGGATACGAAGAGTTCGAAACCCCGATAGCATACAGGATAGGACTGAAGACATGGGCGAACTGGGTTGATTCGAATGTGGATGTTAACAAGACAAGGGTGTTCTTCACCACAATGTCTCCCACTCACGCCAGGTATGCTTTCTCCATCATCATATATCCTTTCCTTTCCTTTCATATATACCCACCAAAATTGTCAATGATTGTCTTCACTTTTGTGAATTTCTCCATTGGTGCACGTTTTTTAAAATATCATAAGTACTTAATACCCCGATTTAATTATCGCATTATTGTAATTTAGATTTATTGTGTTTAATAATAAATATATAATTATAAAAATATTGGGTAAATTCAGAAGCGAGGATTGGGATCGGAAGGACGGGCTGAAGTGCTTCAACGAGACGAAGCCGGTAGAGAAGAAGGGCCACTGGGGAACCGGCTCCGACAAGCGGATAATGGAGGTGGTGGTGGACGTTATAGGGAGGATGAAGGTGGCGGTGACCATAGTGAACGTGACGCAGATCTCAGAGTACAGAGTGGACGGCCACGCCTCCGTCTACACGGAGACCGGCGGGAAGCTGCTGAGCGAGGAGCAGAAGGCAGACCCACGGCGCAATGCGGACTGTATCCACTGGTGCTTACCGGGGGTGCCTGATACTTGGAACCAAATCTTCCTCGCTTACTTGTAATTAATTTGTAAAACCCTTTGTTGCTAAACGATGCACTCCAACCCAACCAAAAAATAATAAAAAATGCATTGATTTTTGTCAAGGTAATAGCTTTTTGATTGCTCTTTTACGTTGATTTTAGTTGCGACCATTAATTTAATCTGAACAAACAAGAAAAAGATGGATCAATATTCAATTGTGGTAGGTTGATGTTTGAGGGGCAGTTAATTTTAGGAATAATTTGTAGGGAGCTCTTATTTATGAGGGAGGCTAGAGCTCACAAAATCTCACCCGACCCGAAATCAGACCCGACTCATCCGAACCCGAACTCGAATCCGAGCCCGATCCATTTTGATCCGATACCCGAATGGACACAAACATAGACAAACCCGACCAGACTCATACCCGACCCGTCCTTGACCAGACCCGAACAAAACTCGACTCTTCCTTATAATTACTTTAGTTTTCTTATTTTTAAATACTCAAATAATGTGAATTACATATAATGAGACCTAATATACTAAATAAATGAAGTTTAATAGTCAATAATTAAGATTATTAAAAAAAAGTTATCATCATTTTATAATAAAACTTAATGTGACCCGAATTGACCCAACCCGAAATCCATTTGACCCGAACTTACCCGACCCAAAAATTGACCCGACCCGACCAAACATACAGTATACCCGACATATGACCCGACCCGATATATGACCGAACCCGAATGGGTATGACCTAACCCGACCTGAACAACCGAATTGGCACCTCTAGGGAGGCTAGAGTCAAAATGTTAAAATGACTATTGATAAGATTATTTTCGTAAAATTGCAATGACAATCGCCGGAGAACCACCACGGTTCTGCTAGGCGTGGCCACGGGTTACGGGTCAACCCGTGACCCACCGGGTCGTACGGGTCAACGACCCGCCGGGTCCGGGTTGGCGGGTAGGGACGGGTAGCGGGTTAGGGTTAGGGTCGGGGAATCCGTGACCCGTGACCCGTCGGGTCGCCCTATTTTAAAAAACTAGCCGTTTGTCGTGGGGCCCACAGGTCGGAGGTTTTTTTTTTTTTTAAGTGTAGCCGTTAGACTCTTGTAACGGCTAGTTGAGTGCTCGGGGCTATAAATATCCGACTCCTCCTATCACAAATCCTATCCAATCCATCAATCACCTATCAATTTGATTTTCATAAGCTCGTAAGTTGTAATCATGTCCGGTGACAACCTCAAAGAGGCGTTGTTTCGAGATCATTACGAGAAGACGGATGTGCAAGCCGATTGATCATTCGTAGCCATTTGTCGTCATTGTGCTAAAAGGTACAAGATGAAAAATAACCTTGGACATGGTAATTTGAAGCTTCACATCACCAACAAGCACCCCGAGAAAATTAAGAACGATGGCGCTTCGGGCTCGAGTAGGACGAGTGGTTGTAAAAACTAGTCTATTATTCCTATGTCCTAAGTCTTAATCCTAATTCCTAAGTAGTGAGTATTGTAGTAATGCAGTAAGTTTATGTTTTATGTTTTTAAGATTTTATATTATGTTATGTGAATCGGTGAATGTGAGTCGTGATTTGTAAACGTGTATTCGTCTTTCGGTTTACAATAAACTTGTGTTTGAATGATTCAAAGAATAGTTTTTTATAAGATAATATTTGTACTAATTACCTAACAACTTAGAAAAAATTACCTAAACATTATATATTACATTTAAAATGTTCAAAAAATAAAAAACTACATAAAATAAATTGGAAACTTAATATATAAATTTAATTAAAAGTTAAGATAGTTAACTAGTAGCCAAAAACCACCCAAAAAAAAAAAAAATTTGAATCGGCCAGGGCAACAGCTATATCCAACGGTCGGATTGGAGGGAAAGGGCTCAGTTTGGCTCTATAAATAGCCCCTTTCCCTCCCAATTCCAACCCACACCTCACTCATCTCCTCTAATCTCATCTTCATCTCTCTAATCGCTCTATAATCGCTCTCTAATCGCTCGATCTTGTCTCTCGTAATCCCGGTTTCGTAGTCTCTCTCTTAAATCTCCTAAATCTCTTAAATTCAACATGTCGGGTATCTTCAACCGAGTTACTAGGGGTCGCAAGAGTGTTAGTGGAGCCCCATCTTCATCGACCCCGAGTGTCGGAGGAGGCGGCTCGAACCCGGCGGCGGCACCAAGCCTTCGTCGAAGTGCATCGGTCTCGGCGGTGAGCGGATCCCGACGTCGTCGAGATGATGCTCTACTCGCCGAACACGTCGATTTGTAGTGACATTTGGACCGACCATTGGCAACATCACTCATACATGGGTGTTACTTGCCATTGGGTTGATCAACGTTTTCAATTGCACAAACGTGTTTTAGCTTTTCGAGTTTTCGACGAAGCACACACGGCACAAAACATAGCACGCGTCCTTTTAACGGTTTTACAAGAATATAGATTAACTAAAAGAGTTTTTAGTATCGGTTTTGACAACGCTTCTGCCAACACCGCATCTATCCTAGATTTAATCCAAAACTGTCAGCCCGGGATAGGCGGCAAGTTTTTCCACATCCGTTGCACCCCTCACATTTTAAACTTATGTGTTCAAAATGGTTTAACATATTTACAAGGTGTTGTTGAACCAATTCGATTTGTTTTGCGGGCACTTTGGCGAAGCAAACACCTTCGCCAGCAATGGAGCGCTTATTGTCGTGCTCACCAAACCCGCCCAAAAACGTTCCCCAAGGACGTTTGCACTCGGTGGAACTTCACTTACACAATGATTTATGATTTAATCGCTTACAAGGAACTTCTTTCCGGTTTTGCAACACAAAACATCCCGGACTCACACATATTTGCCGATGTTTGGACTCAGGCCCGGGACGTTGTGGAGGTTTTCAAAGTTTTTTACGACGCAACTCGGACGTTTTCCCACGTTTACATGCCTACATCAAACATTTTTTGTTTTATTGCAATGAACGTAGCAATAGCCCTTCAAGACGGGATTAACACGCGTTCCATTTCCCAAGCGACTATGGAGATGTGGCAGAAATGGATCGCATATTACAAAGTTATACCCGACATTTTCCTCGTAGCGTGTTGTTTCGACCCTAGATATAAATTAAACGGAGTTCAATTGTATTTAGAAAACTATTATCCGACTTTAGGAATTGTGGATGATCCTGATTGCAATGTTACAATTATTGTTGCTAGAGTTAGAGGATTGTTAGAACAATTATATACTGAATATTCGACGGGCGATAGAGCGCCCTCCGGTCGTCGTCGCGTGCCTTCCAGTTCAAGCGGGTCACGAACCAGCATCACCGCTAGAACTAAGGCACTTGCCCGAGATATCTTTGGGTCAAAGAGGTCGAGATCTTCGTCGAGCCCCCACTCGGAGCTCGACGAATATTTGTCCACTAACTTTGATTTTCTCAGCGATGAAGAGGAAGATTTCGATGTCCTTGAGTGGTGGAGCCGTCCCGAAAGACAAAGATTCCCGACGTTGCAGGTAATCGCCCAACAAATACTTGGGGCACCTTGCTCCACCGTACCCGTCGAGCAGCTTTTCAGTCGCGGAGGTCAGATTCTTTCGGAGAAGAGATCAAGGTTGCTTCCCGAGAACCTCGAAGCCCAAGTTTGCCTTGCAGATTGGAAGAAGGCGGAGATGCGGATGCAGAAGAACAACTTGGGGACTGATTCCGAGGATGATGACGGAATAGAGATAGAGTCTGTTGGGAGCTCCATTGATGGCGCGGTCACAGATGGCTCAGGAGGTGGAGGGTCCGACGATCAAGAAGACTAGAAGAGGAGGTAATCGGGCCGGGGTTCAGACATACAGGTAAAAGAACTACGTGGGCTTTGATTCCTCACCCCCGGGAGGATACGTAGGCAGTCGGGAAACCGATTCAAGCCATTCTTCCTCCCCCCCCCCCCCCCCCCAACACTCCCTAATACAAAAATTGTACAACTTTTTTGTAATTTGTAAAACTTATAGAGTTATAAGTTGTAGACTTTTTAGTTTTGAAAATTATAAGATGTAATATTACATATTGTATTTTGTACGTAAATACTAAAGAGTCAAGTTATGATTTGTGAACACGAAAGGATATTTGTCAAACATATAGGCGTTCAATTCCCGTTCCCTTTCTCGACAAATCCGACAATTCAGATTCCGAAGTCCGAACTAGTGCAAACCCGTCCAACCCGGGTCCAACTCGTCGGGTCGACCCGGCGGGTCAACCCGTCGACCCTTTGACCCGCCGGGTGACCCGAACCCGCCAACCCGTGGAATTCCCGGGTTAGGGTTTGGGTCGCCCTTCCCCGACCCTTGACCCGGCGGATCGAACCCGTCGACCCACCGGGTCTGACCCGTGGCCACGCCTAGGTTCTGCCTCATCCACCTCCGTCCTCTCCGCTCACTATGGCATCCGAAGGCGGTACAACTTTCGATCAATGAAATTTCGTAAGAGGCGTTCACCGTCCTCTCACAATCTCAGAAGATGTGTTGGCCACTTGGCCTCGGACTTCGTCCTGTTAGTTTTGGTGTTCTTCTGTTTGGTTCATCGTAATTGATTTCATAAATTTTGGGATGAACTGCGTAAATCCATGATCCTCCAATGGAGGCGGCGGACACGCCTCTTTCCAATTCAACCCAAGGAGCGCTGACAATTAGGGGTGTCGGAGGTTTCTCGAGCCCCTTTGGTAGTGCGGGAGATATGGGGTCTTGAGCAAGAGGGCAGTATTGTTACATCCATGGTTGGAGATGATATTTTTACTCATTGCAAGTCACTGGTGAATTTTTGCTGGAGATTGAAGAATGACAATTGTGTTTAGGACATGTGTGCAATTTAGTTAAAATTGTCTTTTCAATAGTCGTTTTGATATCTTATCTACTGCCCTTATGATTATGTATTAGGAAAATTTACAGAAACCACCCTTTAAATAAAGGGGTTTTCACTTAACCACCTCTTAAATTCGAAATTACAGAAAACCGCACTTTAAATGTTATTTGTTTACAACTCACCACCCATTCATCTATTTTCATCAATTTATCATTAAATATATTATATTTTAATATTTTTAAACTCAAATTTGATTGTAAATATATTCAAAATTTGAATTTAAGGGCTCGATTTTTTTTTTTATCAAAGATAATTATTGAAAAAAATATATTTCAACTATAGACAAATAATAACATTTTTAAAATATTTAAAATATAAATAAATAAGAGTAATTTATATAATATTTTAAAATTTTATAAACAATTTCAACCATAAATTAAGATAATAATTCTAGGCTATATTTATTATTATTATTTTTAAATAAATAAAATAATCCCTAGAATATAATCGAGTTCTTATATTCAAAATTTGAATATATTTATTATCAAATTTGAGTTTAGAAATATTAAAATATAATATATTTAATGATAAATTAACGAAAATAAATGAAGGGGTCGTGAGTTGTAAGAAAATACCATTTAAATGGTGGTTTTCTGCAATTTTGAATACAACTCAAAACACAAAGAGATGAATTGACTAGTTTTATGGGTCACATTACAAGGTGTTAATAACACAAAAGTCTTGAAAGAACAAGCAGAACAGGCTAGGTGTCTTTCGTTTGATTTGCAAGTACTATGGGCATCCTAGAGACACAACTGATGTGGATAAGGATTTCCTACCATCGTCAAATAGAGAAGCAAAGTATAAGAAAATTAGATGTGCATTTGAGCTCTAGGGTCGTGAGTACGAGATAGATAAATGGAGAGTGTTTGTCATATGTCGTTCTCACAAGTCACAACCATAATCTTCCGAATAACTTGTTCGGAGCCTTTGTCGGATGGTTGACTCCGAAGCAACATCAGAAAGATGTGAGGGGTGCCATGATCGGTTTAAAACCTTGGGACTTGAAGTATCCTTAAAGATAAGATTCGGAATGTGTGAAGTATCCATCGAGTGTACAATTATGTTGTGAAGATGAAGAGGGCAGAAACGGAGGGTCGGGGGATATACAACAAGCATTGCACTTACTAGAAAAAAATACCACGTATTCATAGTTCCTAAACAAAAAAAAAAAAAATACCATGTTTTCTCACTCAAAGTCGCAACATTTACTTAGATTATGATAGATGCAACATACAAAGTAATTAGGTTGGCGCCTTCAGTCTTCACATCAACAAGGCTGAATTCGACGCTCAACTATTATCATGTACGTGGTAGGTTTTACTTTCACCTTTTAGAGGCTGTCTCTCAAATACGACTGGAATCCCTACCGAAAATGAAGCGTTTTGACCAATCAGAAACCACCAGAAACCTTGTCCTCCAACTTACTTGCTTGCTGTATGGAGAGAGACATACACATACAGTGTTACCACGGAAAGCATAAGTAAATATGTAGAGCGAAAATTGAGTGGAAGTGAAGGAAAGCTGGAAAGGTAACCTTGCATAAACAGAGTACCAAAGCCACTGGGTGCTGTGACCCATTGATACCCAATCCCCTGGAAGTTCAGCAGCTGCTTGTTCCCCTCCCAGAGGTGCAAACTGTCCAAAGTGCTTGTACCTGTTCATCGTCATCATCCGATCCAAAAGAATTTAAATCTGCCTAAATTGACAATGAAAACTGAGCGAGCTTTCATCTCCAAACAATCCCATTAGCTTCTTGCTTTGCTAAGAAGAGTTATACACTATATGGTGCAGTATGGCCAGTACCTGAAGGGGCGGAACTTGTGGTGCCCAGAACCTCTGAAGCGTCGAGGACCTTCAGGCTCAGCATCACATTCGTCCATACGATTAAAGCAGTGAGCAAGATATTCTCCCTGTTGGGCAGCAACCTACAATGCCAAATCTCACCAGCTCACACAGGAGCATCATACCACTGTACATGATTCTATTAATGTACTAAAAACAGACAGAGACATGCAAGGACCTGAGCAGTTGCGGGGAGACTCTTCATTTGAGAGTCCACGTGACACAGGGCTGACTTGAAGGCTTCAATGTCGACTTCCTCTCGCTTATTCCCCTCAGCATCCTTTAACAGATCTGTCACTTGCGACATATGATGGCTTTTCAAGTAAAGCTCCACTTGCGGGTATCTTACTAAGATGTCCCCAACCACTTCTTGAAATTCTTTCACAGTTAATGTTCCTGAATTATCCACATCTGCTGCCTCAAAAATGGTTGAAATATCGTCCTGGCGAAACCAAATCAATATGAATATGAAATACCAAAAAGGGAGAACTGATAACGCATTGATTATCAGTCAATTTCTTCTTGAAAGATTACCCTAGTCAGTACTTACAATGATATTAAAGAAAAACAAAGTAATCAGGAGTGCATCACATACCATGATCTTCCGTTGGTCTATTGAAGTACAATCACCTACAGCAAACACATCGCTAGAGCCTTTTACACGCAGCCATTCATCAGTTGCAAGAACGTGTCTTTTACCCTGTTGTGGTGACCAGCAGAGATCTTTAGTAGTTAGTTAATGATACAAACCTAACCTTTTAATTTTTTTCAGTTTTAGTTATTATCTTATTTTTCTGCATAATCTAGTTAGTTTATCATTCCCACTTCCTAGTTTTTAGCCACTTTCCCATTTCTATACTTTCTCCTAGTTCACTTTTGTTTTCCTGAATTTCATTTATTAAGATTACAAGTTATTATTTGCTTTCCATTATTAATTTAAAAAAAAAAAGAGGAAATGTTTGCTGCAGTGACAGATGAAAGGAAAATGTCGCTGCAGTAGTAATAGAAGAGGAGATGAAGTTATTACAAGTGCATCCATCCAATTTGTCTAGGGACTCAACACAAAAACGTCGAACACAATGCAGGAATTTGTACTAACGTCGACCAGACAGAACTCGACGTCGACTCGATGGAACTGGACGTCAAGTCGACAGGTGCTGGTATCGACTCGATAATCTCCAACTCTAACAAACCATAGTTTCGAACTAGATAATCTCTAACCTAATCCTATTTATAACAATAAGATAGAAACTACTTTCTAATATAAATATATCCTAACCAAAAGCTTATTTGGTTAATTTATTTATTCAACCTAACTATGAAATCCTAAAATGGGTAATTTCATAATTAGGCTCTACCTAACATAGGAGTTACTAAAAATATAAACTAATAAAAATAACTAAATAAAATAGTCTAATTCTCTTCTCCAAGGATTTCCAAGGTGCAGCCTTCTTATTAGCCTTGAGGAGCACAACCTTCTCCTCAAGTAATCCTCGAACTGCGCTTGATTTGTTGCATGGGTTAAGATCATTATTTGACACACGGAAGGCCATCCCTGTCTGCATCACATGTCCTCGGGGTTGTTAATGCTTCAACCCACCACAACTTCAACTTTGAAGGATAGGACCAAGATTACTATTTGGGTGCTATGACATAAAAGATGGGCTTCCAATTCCTTCTGCCTTGAGGTCAAGGCGGTTTTTCTAGGAGGATGCATTGAACCCAACCAAATGGAGGATGCATTGAACCTAACCAATTAATTTTATCCGTTGTACTTATTACCTTATTTGTCTGCATAATCTAGTTAGTTTCCCATTCCTACTCCAAGTTTTTAGGCACTTTCCCATTTCCTCCACTTTCTCCCTGTTCTCTTCGAGATGTTAATTATTTGCTTTCCATGATGAAAAGGAGAAAGTTGAAATATTGTATTCGGACTTTGATTATTGAACCGAAAACAGTTTTGGAGATTCTCCAAGGTGCAAGATACTTGCATTTTCCTATGAGTGAGATACTTGCTCCTAGTGGTTTATATCAGTTAATGCTAAATCAACCTAAGTTCCCATAAAATCAGCAAGCCTGACAAACCATTTAACTGATGAAAATAATTGTTGTTGGCTCTGCTCAAGTAAGGATATGATTTGTCAGAAAGATGAAAAATACAACTATGCACCTGTCCAATTTGCTCCATGAAGTCCTTGATAACAGGCCGAGTTCCAACTCCTGTGGACCAAACAACCATCCCATAAGGGATGGTACAATGCTCTCCTTTGGCTTTTATAAGCATGTTGATCATTCCATCAGAAACACTCACAACTCGACACCCAGTCAGAACCTCAATGCCATCTCTGGAAAATTTGGATTCAGCAAATGAACTGATCCTCTCATCGAACCTGAAAGTTATGCAGTCTGTTGATTTGATAATGAAAATAAACTTCTGTGTGTAGGCACAATAATAACTCAATTTCAGAAGATGGATGTTTCCTTCAGCTAAAGGATTTAAGATAGCCAAACATTCATTCAAGCCAAAATAAAAAATGCCACACTTCAATAGATTAAAGCAAGAAAATAGAATAAAATAAAATAGAGGATTATTTAGCCAGCCTTACGTGTTCAATATATGGTCTCCTGACTGAATCACTGATATTTTAACCAAGTCATGCAGAGTTGGATAGAGACAGTTTAAATCTTCATGTACGAAATCATGCAGCTCTGCAGCAAATTCAACACCAGTAGGACCACCTCCTACAATTACAAAATGAAGATGTTTCCTCCTTTCTTCTTCACTTAATCCAGGAAGCATAGCGTGTTCAAAACAGTCTATCACAGTCCTACGGATCTTCTGAGCATCCTCTACTTCCTACAGAATAGATATGGATCATCGCCAGCCTAATGATAGATAATATAGAGCTCCAACGGAATAGTGATCCAGCCACTAACCTTGAGAAAATGGCAATGTTCCAAGACACCAGGCGTGTTAAATGTGTTTACTTGTGCTCCTACTGCTATGATTAAGTAATCGTAGTTTAAATAAAATTCACGGTTAGGATCTGAGCAATTCTCAAAGGCAGATTTGCAGAGTAACGTCTTGTCTTCAGCAGCAATCTTGATGCATTCTGCTTCGCAATATCCAATTTCTCCATTCTTCTGCAACAGCAAAACATTAAACTCATAAATCGACTAGAATAGAAACACCTGAGATAAACAGCCTTTACAAATCTTGGCAGAACGCATTTTTCTAACATGAGTATGCAAAATCTGTAAGACATCAAACTTATAGATTACAACAGTTGCAACAAAATGTAAGAAATCCAGTCTCCAGAGCTGCATAGTCTAAAAAAATAATTTTGCTAGTGACGAATTATTTTACAAAACTAGATAACAAACTAGTCAAAATCCTGCATCCAGAAACAATGTATGGAGTTGTAAAAAAAAAATCAGCTACATAAAAGAAATCTAAATCAATCAAACTAGTGTAAACTAAAATGCATATAAAGTAGTTTAGGACCTTTAGGATGAAGATACCTTGGTCAAGAGATTCCGAATAGGTTCGACAATGCTCCGTGCTTCAACTGTACCGCAAGTGACACTAGGTAGCAAAGGAGTAAAAGCGAAATAGTTGCGGGGAGAAACAACCTTGATATCATAGAGTGAAGGATCAAGATTTTTTATGAAACTGGTACCAGCCCATCCAGTCCCAAGTACCACCAGCTTCTTCTTTCTCTTCTTGGATTCCATCAGCTTGCTTTCTTGGTCCTGCAAGCCAGCTGCTGGCTGCGACTCGGAGTATGCCACCACCCCTCCGGTACTGATTAAGCGGAAATGTAACAGTTCCATTTCCATCATCAGTGACAGTGCTCATTAAAGCCATCAAGAATGATTACAAGGTATAATGTTCCATGAAGAATTCAACATTCTAATCTATAAACTAGATAGCATCAGGACGCATTCCGGTGGATCAAAAGGTGGAGATGAATTTTGAGTCAATGAAATAATTAAAATTGGGGCTTGGGATAAGATGGATCCGTACTGTACAGGAATTCAAAAGATGCTGTTATCATATTCATATGATCATATCAATGAGATGGTTTTAGATCAACGCAGGACAGATCCGAAATGTAAAATAAGATCTGATCAACAATAGATAGCATAGAGATGCGACAAAATCCAAAAATAGCGAGACATTAAATCGGATGAGCGAACAGAAAAGGAAACTGTAAGGGGCGAGCACCTGACTGCGCAGAGAACAAGTAGATTAGAGTAAGAAGAGTAGCCATTGATGAATTTTGAAGCTCCGTTGAGGAAGGAATTCATTTGTAATTCGTGAGTGAGAGATAGAGAGAGAGCGGATTGGGTGTTTTTCTGTCTTGCTCTTGTCTCGTTGCAGGTTGAAGTCGCAATTTGGCAGCTGTACAGTGTACACTTTTACGGGTATGTAAAAAATAAAAACGCAACCTTTTTCGCTTTTTGCCCATTTTACCGAGCTTGTGGGTTGTGGCCTGTGATGCTTCCGTACCATGTCGCATGGGATAATTGGATAATGTGTATGTTTCCTGAAATCAGACGTGCCATCTTATTTTGGTCCGTCTCAAAATTTAAGTCGTTTTAGTATTTTATACAAGTTTTAATAAAACACTCACCCCTCAATTAAC
Source organism: Persicaria tinctoria (assembly GCA_037127255.1). Lineage (NCBI taxonomy): Eukaryota > Viridiplantae > Streptophyta > Magnoliopsida > Caryophyllales > Polygonaceae > Persicaria > Persicaria tinctoria. Next base: position 52,206,513 of record JBANSL010000015.1, on the reverse strand, counting down.
ATTACTATTTTACTAACTTTTTCATTAATTTTTATTGTTTTTAATACTCACTACATTTTTTAACCAATCAAAATCATTAAAAAAATTCAACAATACACAAATCGATATAAACCATGACTCCCCTACGTAGAAAATTTAAAATGACATTTATTTTAATACAAGAATAAAGTACTAAAGCAACCTAAATTTCGAGACGGGGGAGTATTATTTAGGCACATTTTGTTAGAATGATAAAAATTGTATGATATACCCATTTTTTACATAATTTTTTTTTTAACAATTTCGTAATTATTATTAATAAATTGTTAAAAAAAATTATTTCAAAATTGGTACTCTCTTCGATCGGAAATAAACAATGTTTTAGATATATGTACAAAGATTAAGAAATGTCACTTCCACCTTTAAATACCCCATCAAATAACTTTTACTCCCCTATCACATTTATTATGCGCAAATGGGATTGGTTAAACAAAAAAAAAAGTACAAATTATATTATTATTATTATTATTATTATTATTATTATTTTTATCTATATTATTATTATTATTATTATTATTATTATTATAATTATTATTATTATTATAGTAAAACCAAATTACACAAAGTTGGTTGGAAGCCTCGTAACAAATTGGGCTCCAACACCTTTCTGAATAGTAAAACCAACTCTATGAAAGATAAAATCGCCCTTAACAAACCCACTATCATGACTATTCGTAACCAACTGAACCCGCTTTAGGAAACCGATAGCACCACCCCCCAACTCCCCAAACGTGGAGAATGCAAATGCCATGAAGCAGTACCCCTTAGCCACACAAATATCTGCATACTTTCTCTCCTTCCTTTCCGTTGCTTGAGAGACTGCCTTGCCCGGTACAAAGGAGTCATTGGCTCTGGTTGTGAACGGCGACGCCCCCACCACATCAACACAAGTGTCTCTACCCTTGTCTCACCCATACACTAACAAATCACCCGGCCTCAGCTCAATACCATCATCACTGCTCATACCTGTATGTGCTTCCTTCTGAACCGCGATGCCTGCTTTAAAACAAATGTCCGCTAAAACATCTCGGACCATATTGTGTCGATGTTTAGTCCCTATGCCCCTACTGCAATGTAGAGCATGATCTCCAAAAGGATCCATCCTATCTAGCTCACAACTGGGGCAAGTTGGATAACCACTAAACATAGGAATTGAAAGATGGTACTGCAAGACAGAACGATATTGTCGCGATGGCATGGTCTGGGCAAGCCCCTCAATAGGAGTGGCCAACAGAAAATCTTGTGCTCTTTCTCCTCTTACAGCCTGTAAAATGTGTAACTGTCTTGGAGTTGGATTAAGGGTAGACACTAAGTTGTCGTCAATGAACTTGAAGTATCGATCCGCCATCACTGACATGAATTTTTTGGGGGCGGGGGATACAACTCGAGATGGACTGGGTGAGAACAATGTCAGGGCCAATATCAGGGCGTCCGGGTGCTGATGTGGCTAAACCAGCCTGATCAAGGACTCTGGAAAAAGTATGAGCATGCCCATCCCGGCGAGCAAGATTACTCAAAATGAAGGTTTGGAGTTCAGCCGTTTGGAGACGGGATGCAGTAAAGGCAAAATGACTAACGTCATATGTCGTGAGCACGCCAAAGCCACCAATCTTTAACGGAAGAGTGGCCTGATGCCACTGCCATGGACCAAACCCAGGACCCCCTGCAGTAACAACATGCTCAAGGGAGACCCGCAACTCCTCATCAAAACAACTAATAACACCAGAAAGAGCATGAGGGGAGCAAGTACGAAGGGCAAACATCATCTTTGAGACACCAATACAATTTCTGAGAAGGAGCAGTTCGCATTGGGGATCATCAAGCTTCCTTACAGCCTTTAAAACCTCTAACGCCTTGTCAACCCTCTTCATAACCAACCTGTTGCAGAATGTATCATTGTTGCTGGCTGGTCCACCTAACAATTTCACCCCTAATTTGGGTCTAGAAATGTTAGATGGAAACAAACCAACTTCTAAGCTCCTTGCATCTTCGGTTGGCCAGAACAATTCAGTTTTCTGAATGTTAATGAATAACCCCAACTTCGGACCCTCCTTGACCACAATCTCCAGAGCCTTAGCAACCTCAACGGTTTCACCAGCTAAAGTACCATCATCTAAATACCAAGCATTGATATCAAGAACACATGAGGTATTGATTTTCGTGACAAGCGGATGCAGAACCAGAGCAAACAAAAGCGGACCTAGGGGATCACCCTGCTGCACACCTTGACAAGAGCGCAAAGGAATGTCCTGCCAGTAAAGACGCGTAGGTTGGGCATAGCAAAATTCAACCCAATGAGAAATAGAGGGGCAACGGGCACGCACTTCCCGAATCAAAGCGCTCCTATCGACAAGATTAAATGCGTTAGAAAAGTCCACAAGAAGTAAGGACCTGCCACTTTCCAGTCCTTTATCCACCAAAAGTCTGTTAACTGAATGAAGGATAGCCTCCCCGCCCCCAGACACTCCTACACCAAACTGGTGTGTGCCTAAATATGTGTTGAGCTCCTTGACCACGACAGAAGAAGCAACTTTGGAAACCAACCTCCTCCAAATGGACCCGACTGCAATGGGACGGACACCCCCTCCCGGTTTCAACAATGGTGTGAGGGGTGCACTCGCCACAAACTCTGCAAGGACACGAGGACACGAGCCTGACAGAAAAAGATTAACAACCCTCGTAATGGCTGCAAGGAGTTCATTGGAAATACCGTCACATGCCCCACTAAGAATCTCAACAAAATGTTGTGCTCTAAGACCATCCTTACCACAAGAAGTACCTTTGGGGAAACTTCTAATCCTGTTGAGGACCAAATCTTTACTAACTGACAACGCAGGCACTGAAAGAGGATCACATGAAACAACCGGCGGGGGAGAGGTGGGGTGTTTAGCAAGAAGCTCAACAACTGTGTCATCATTGAAAGGGGCAACCCCAGAAGAAGTGAGGACTCTAATAGCAGCAGCATAATGACCATCTCCCATTTTGCGTTTGCACTGAACCACATTCAACTCAAATTGGGACATGTCTTTTTTCTTCTTAACTGTATCGGAGGTGTGAGAGGTAGATGGATTGAGTATATCCTGAACAAGGGAATGCATTCCTCCTGGCTCTCTCCATAAAGCCAAGGCAGCAGCCATAGAAGCAAACCGATCCCTCTTCCTTCTATCAGACAAGCCCTTAGGGCGACCCCGCAGCGCTGCCGTATTAAGAACACATGCCGGGAGAACAAACAACTGAACCCAACAGGAAACATCCGATGGTTGAGCAATGACCTTGCAAAGAGCTTCAAGATATGCTCTTCCAAACTCAAGACGGAGCTTGAAAGGGATACTTTTGGAAGTCACACACCGTTGTTCAAGAAAACGCTCAAACAAATGCTCATCAAAAACCAAATCCATTGGCCTAGCACTGCCAACATTATGGGTAACAGGAGAGCCCTGATCCCCAGAAGATAATTAAATGTAGGAGTTTGGAATAAATTAGTGGGAAGCCGAGAGACAATCTGGGCCCCCACTCATTTAGCAATAGAAAACCCCACCCTAGTGAAAATATGAGCTGCATTATGAGCCCCTATATCGTGAGCTTGAGCAAATTTCTGGATCCTCTGTAGAAGAGCTATGGCGTCCGCCTCAAGTTCCCCCAATGCAGAAAAAGAGAAGGGTAAGAACCCGTAACCAATGGCTTTACACTTATCTTGATACTTGATCCGCTTACGACGAGCCGCCTCGACCACTACATGCCCTGTAACAAAATCAACCATCCCAGATTGCGTCAAAGGGGATGACTCTGTCAAGTCAACACAAACATCCATCCCTTCATCCCACACATAAAGAAGCATGTCCGCAGGACGGAGGGGTTTTTCGTCTCCCCCACACAGGCCAATGTCAACCTCTTTACCAGCTGAGATCCCAGAACGATAACAGACATTCACCAAAGTGTCACGAACAACATTATGACGATGTTTAATCCCCACAACATCAGCACACGACACAGCATGATCTCCAAAAATGTCTCCCTCAAATACCTTGGAGCAAGCAGAACAAGGCTTCGGAATGGAAAACAAAGGGATGCCTAATCGATAGCATAGCACACAACGATACGTCTTACCATTCATAGTCTGACCCAACCCTGAGATGGGGACAGCCCTAAGTCGGTCAGTAGCATGGTCTCGACGCTGAGAACTCCACAAAGCCATCTGATGCGGTGATAAGGAAAAGGTATTCTCTGCATCTTTCGTAATCCGTGTGAAATATATGTCTGCCAGTTTCTTCATGAGTTTGGGGGCAGCGATCTCACTCGGGTTACTTAGAATATCAGTCCCTACCTTTGTATTGAAGACACGCACGGCGTCATCGAAGGCATACCCAGGTGATGTGACCTCAGTATGCTGGAGAAGCTTAATCTGCAGGCTAGCTGATTGCAAGCGCGAAGCCAGAAAAGCATAAAAGAGAGCGTCACCTGCAGAATAGACACCAAGCTCCCCACACCTGAAGGGCAACGTGGCGAGCCTCCATTGCCAATTGCCAAAACCCGGCCCAGAAGCAGTGACAATACGCTCCAGGGAACGTCGAAGGGCTATATCAAACTTAACCTGAGCAGACTCAAAAGCATGCGGCGGGCATGTACGCAGAGCAAAATAAAGTTTTGAGACCCCAGTACAAACACGTAGCAACAACAACTCACATTGCGGGTCACCAATCTTAGCAACCGCATCCATAAGTGCGATCGTTTTGTCCACTCTCTTCATCACAAGCTCGTTACTAAACACATAGTTAACACTGACAGGTCCACCAAGGAGCTTAACTCCATGCAACGGCCTAGCAATATTAGGCGGAAAAACACCAGCCAACCTACTCCTCGGGTCCTCTTTCGGCCAAAAGACTTCAGTTTTATCAACATTGAGGTGCAGACCATAACTGGGTCCTTCCTCAATAATCATCTGCAGAACCTTCCCCATGACCAAGGTATCCCCAACAATAGTGTCGTCATCCAAATACCATGCCTGAAAACACACCTGAAACGTGTCCCAGATTTTGCGCACCAACGGATGCAAAACTAAGGCAAAAAGAAGAGGGCCGAGAGGATCCCCTTGCTGCATCCCCTGACAAGGCCGAAGGGTATGATCCCCATAGTACAATCCCAGATGATGATGATGATGATTATTATTATTATTATTATTATTATTATTATTATTATTATTATTATTATTATTATTATTATTATTATTATAGTGCAAAGGTAAAAAAGAGTGTAATTATTACTTCTCAAAAATCAAATATTGTTGATCAAATTTCACCTCCTAAAACATCAAATATTTACGATCGGATGGAGTATTATTTATACGAAATTGTTTAAAAAATGATTTAAAAAATTGATTTTATATAAAGTTCCTATCATCTAAAAAAGTTTGCATAAATAGTAAACGATGTGTTTTGCCGAACGAAGAGGATATATGATTAGGACGAAGTGATTTTGGAAGCTAAGAGATGTTGGAATGTGCACAAAGTATACATATTGGGTGTGACCGGGGTTTGTATGCGTGAGTATGGCAAGTGTATCTTCAATTTTCATTGAAATAGTTGTTACTTGTCAGGAATGCATTTCAGAATTGATCCTATTTCGATCCTTATCATATGTTAAATGTATTGGTCCTATTCATACCTTATATTGTTGTGTTGATATGGTAGAAATTGAAAAAAAAGACGTCCCATTCAGTGAAGCTTAGATAGTCTAGTGAGGAGTACCCCAGGGAAGTGATGCATGATGAAGGTTCGATAATGTATAACAAAGTAATATAAAGATACTCTAGAAGGGGGGTTTGAATAGAGTATGCCGGCTTTTCGCAGATAATTTCAAGACTTTTGAAACGCTTGCAAAACCCTTTGAGATTAGACGTAATTCTTTGTTCTGGAAAACCTGAATCACAACAGAGTTATACCATTCGAAACAAGTGCGGAAATATGGTAAAGCAATAAGTAAAGGACGTAATGAATTGTTGACGAGGTTCGGCACGAACTTGGCCTACGTCCCCGCCTAGGGTTCTTCCACAACCCTAGGATTCAACCGACTTTATTGATTCACAAGACTTAGGATCCTAATAGCTCACCGAGAAGCCTCTCTCCTATAAAATTGCAATCTAGTCAACTCACTTTCCCTTGGAGTCCTAGACCAATCTAGAAGAGCCCCACCTCTCTCAGCTATCTAGTACAATCCTCTTACACTTAGTGAATTAATCGCCTAGTGTCCACTTCCTGAGTTACAAACTCTCGAGTATAACACTCACTCGGAATATATCATATAAGCTCACTATGTAACTCTCAAATGCTTTGAAAAAAAATATACGACTCTTAAGAACTAGCAGAGAGCACACGAAGAAGACAGATTAACTTAAAGGCTTGAGTGTAAATGAATGCTTGTGTTCAGCGAATGTATCTGTCCTCTTTTCTTCAACTCCTTCTTATACAGATCAAATCGGCGCCTATGGATCTTCTTCAATGGCTAGAACCGATTATGGCTTGAGAAGGAATCTTCATGATCTTCTATTTGTGGAAACTCGGAAGCCATGATCTCCGATTTGAATCTTCTCGATTTCAAGCTTAAGGAAGGAGATAATATTCGAAAAACTTGCTGCATATGTTAGTGTATAAAATATATAATAATATCTGGAAAAATATATAATAATAACATACAATAACATTCGGACATAATATGCACATAATACAGGTTTTGTGTTTCACCAATACAGATGTAGCTTCAAGACCTTTGACACAAGCTGTGTGTCAAAGCCTTTGAAACCATTTCCGATTTTCATCAAGGGAGTGGAGTTATCAATCTCCCCCTTGATGAAAGACAAAACCTGTGCATCCTTGCAACTTAGTCAAGCAGATATATCATAAGCAAAATCGGACTAAGTACCTGCATGGGTTAGACAAATGTTGGATCATAAGTTTTCAAAGTCAAACGAGAAATATCCAACAAAGTAAAACAAAACAAAGTCTTCCAAGACTCTTGGTTCACAACATTTTTTAAAGTCTAAACCATCAAACCATCTCTCCCTTTTTGTCTTTCAACAAAGGGAGGAGCGTGAAAATAGTCACCAAAATCAGACTTACCAAAACAATTTCAAAATTCAAAAAGATCCTTTCTAATCTTAAAGACAAGAAAAGATTTATCCGATATTAAAATAATTTCCACAAATAAAATGTACTCGGATAAAAAGATTTTTCGGAAAATAAAATAGTTAACATATAAAGAAGGTTAAAATCCATTAAAACTATATTTGATCAAATATCTAATAAGATATCCACCAAATATATGATCCGTTATATGTGCTCTACCATTCAGTTCACAAACTTTGACATGAATCTCAAAGGTCTTGACACTGAGTAGAATTCTTCTTTCGTAAAGGGAAAGCTCCCCCTACGAAAGTGCATCCCTGTTAAGCATTCCGATCTCACGTCTAATGAAGGTGAACCTGTCCTCTGCCAAAGACTTAGTAAAAATGTCAGCCCATTGATAATCAGTTGAAATAAAGGATATGGACACATCACCTTTTTCGACATGGTCTCTAATGAAATGATGTCTTACATCAATATGTTTGGTCCTTGAATCCTGAACAGGATTCTTTGTAATGGATATGGCACTTGTATTGTCACACTTAATGGGAATGTCTTTGAGGTTAATGCCAAGATCTCTCATTTGTTGAGCTATCCAAAGGATTTGGGAGTAACATGCTCTAGCTGCTATGTATTAAGCTTCGGTGTGGATAGAGCAACTGAGTTTTGTTTCTTTGAGTGCCAACTAATCAAGGATGCTTCTAAGAATTGGCAACATCCCGACGTGCTCTTCATATCCACCTTATAGCCTGCAAAGTCTGCATTAGAATACCCGATTAATGTAAAATCTTTTCGCTTCGGCTACCACAAGCCAAGCTCCTTAGTGCCATTGAAATATCGAAAGATCCTCTTCACAGCCATGAGGTGAGATTCTTTAGGGTCAACTTGAAACCTAGCACACATGCAAACACTAAACATGATGTCAGGTCTACTAGTTGTAAGATATAATAAAGATCCAATCATCCCTCGATACTCCTTTTGATTGACACTCTTCCCAGTCTTGTCTTCATCTAGAGACAAGGTTGAGCTCATGGGTGTCTTGGCTGCTTTGGATTGATCCATCTTGAACTTCTTCAAGAGATCCTTAGTGTACTTGATTTGGTTGACAAAGATCCCTTTCTTAGATTGATGAACTTGTAACCTCAAGAAGAAGTTGAGATCTCCCATCAAGCTCATCTCAAATTCACTACACATAATGTCAGAAAATTCCTTGCACAAAGATATGTTAGTAGCCCCAAACAATATATCATCAACATATATTTGAATAACCAAAATGTTCTTTCCTTTTGAATAATGTCCTTTCCTTTTGTCTTGATAAAAAGAGTCTTATCGATCAACCCCCTTTTAAAATCATTTTCTAAAAGATATTTTGACAAGTGCTCATACCAAGCTCTTGGGGCTTGTTTCAAACCATATAGCGCTTTGTCTAGTTTGTAAACATGAATAGAAAATTCCGACGTTTCAAAGCCTGGGGGTTGAGCCACATAGACTTCTTCCTCTAAGAAACCATTAAGAAAAGCACACTTGACATCCATTTGATATAAATTTATGCCCATAAAAGATGAAAATGCTAATAATATGCGAATGGCTTCAAGCCTGGCTAGTACGGGAGCAAAAGTCTCCTCGTAGTCAATACCTTCCTCTTGATTGTAGACTTGAGCAACAAGCCTTGCTTTGTTCCTCACGGTCTTACCATTCTCATCTAGCTTGTTTCGAAATACCCAACGTGTGCCAATGACTGATTGATGCTTTGGCATAGGCTTCAAGGTCCAGACTTTGTTCCTTTCAAATTCGTTAAGCTCACTTTGCATAGCAATGATCCAGTCTGGCTCTTGAAGGGCCTCATCTACCTTATTTGGTTCTATAAGAGAAACAAACGCGTGAAAAGCACAAAGATCTTTAAGTTTAGAACAAGTTTGAACACTAGATGTAGGGTCAGAGATGATATCCTTTAATGAGTATTATGAGAAGTATTTGAATTTTCTTTTGCTAGTATCAGCTCCTTGATTCGTCACACCAACATGATTGATTAGTGGTACATCTGACTCCGTGGATCTGTTAGGTTCAGTTACAACAGTTTCTAACGTCTCAACACTTTTGGATTGGTCGCCAAGGGCTTTGGACGAAGCTTCAATACCTTGGGGCCAATTCTTCAGTGTTAAGAATCTGATCCTGCATGTTCCTCTTCTCTGTGTTCTTGGTAGCAGCGTCATCACCATCCTCGTTCTCTGTATAGATGTTAAGATCTAAATCTGCAACACTTTCACTCAAAGAACCATCATTGCATTCATCAAATATAACATGTATACTTTCCTCAACTAACTTGGTCCTTTTGTTGAAGATTCTATATGCTTTGCTACTTGTGGAGTAGCCAAGAAATATACCTTCATCACTACGCGCATTAAATTTCCCAAGGTTATCTTTTCCATTGTTATGAACAAAACAAGTACAACCAAAGGGTTTAAAATATGATATAAGTGGTTTGCGGCCTTTGAAAAGTTCATAAGGAGTTTTCTTTAAGATGGAGTGAATAAGACAATGATTTAAAATATAGTTAGCTGTGTTAACAGCTTCAGCCCAATAGGTTTTAGGTAATGCATTTTCTAAAAGCATAGTCCTGGCCATGTCTTCTAGGGTGCGGTTCTTTCGTTCCGCAACCCCATTTTGTTGAGGTGTTCTAGGAGCAGAAAAATTATGGGAGATGTCATATTTAGCACAAAACAAATCAAACTGAAGTTGATCAAACTCCCTACCATGATCACTTCGAATTGACACTATGAGCTCGTTTCTTAAAGTTTGCAACTCCTTACAAAGTTTTGAAAACTCAAATAAGGAATCTAATTTTTCTTTTAAAAATGCAACCCAAGTATATCTCGAAAAATCATCAACAACAAAAAGCATGTACTTTTTACCATTGGGAGATTTGACTCGCATAGGACCACATAAATCCATATGTAAAAGTTCAAGGGGTCTAGAAGAACTTACAACCTTTTTGGGTTTGAAAGAGCTACGTGTTTGTTTACCTCGTGTGCATGCTTTGCACATCTCAATACCTTTGAAGTCCATCTCAGGTAGTCCTCTTACAAGCCCTTTGGACACAAGCTTCGGTAGTGTATGTGGGCTTACATGACCGAATCTCTTGTGCCGGAGCTTTGGATCGTCCGTCAAAGCCTTTAGACAGGTTAAGCTTCCTTGTGCCACTTGCTCAGCATTCACAACATAGATGTTGTTATAACGATAGGCAGTTAGAACTACTTCACTTGTATCTTCTCTGCGCACTAGACATCTTTTCTTGTTAATTAAATCCAACATTATTACCACTATCACATAGTTGAGAAACACTAAGCAGATTATACTTCAAACCATTAACAAGATAAACATTTTTAATACTATGGTTAGGATCACTCCCAACACTACCAATACCAACGATGTCACACTTTCCTTTGTCACCAAGAGTGATTGTTCCAGTGGATTGTTTCTTTAGATCATGGAAGAGAGACCTCTTCCCACTCATGTGTCTCGAGCATCCACTATCAATAATCCATTTTTGCTCTTTCACCTTGGTGATCTTCTGCAAGACAAACATCAACCTTTGTGGCTAGACCAATAAGCAAATTTAGATCAATTATTGGGATAAACCATATTTGGTAAAATAGTGCCTTTGGGGACCCAAACTTGCGTTATCTGTTCTTTTCTCACATGAAATGTATTGCGAATGATATGTGGATCCTTTCTTCTATAGGGGCAAGTCTCTTTTACATGTCCCTTTCTCGCACAGTGGTGACATATAGGAGAGGTTCTGCTTCCTTTTTCCTTTACAAAAGTGGTCATGTGTTGCTTCTTTAAAAACCTTGGATTGTAACAAATACCACTTTTGTTTAGAGAACTTTGTTGCTCACCCAACATCTTATCAAGAGTGCCTTTGGATTTGGTAAAACTTATGAGGGCTATCTGTTGGTCTTGAATCTTTTTATTTAGGGAGATCTTCTCGTTCTCTAAGCCATGATGTTCATTTCTTAGAGAGGAGAGATTTTTCTTAAGTTCAGATTTCTCTGAGTCAAGAGTCTTGACTTTAATGTCAAGACCTGAATAAGAAGTGTCAAGACTTTTGACCCTCATAGACAGATCCTCAATAGTTCTTTCCTGGTCCATAGTTTTCTTAATAAGAGTGTTAGTTTGGGCAATAAGTTTCTCTTCATTGGCAATCATATTAGAAAGGAATTCCGATAATACCTCTTTTGGACTTGCCATAAGCTCTCTTATAGTTACCTCAAGCTGCTCATCGTGGGATTCATCTCCTGAGGCCATAACACAGACATTGGTCTTCTCATCATTGGAGTCCGTGTCAAAATTGCTCCAAGTTGCCACCATGGCTTTCTTTTTCCATCTATCACCTTTCTTGGACTGACTCTTCGTCTTTTGAGGGCAGTCTTTCACAAGATGGTTTGTTTCACCACATTCAAAACAAGACAAAGGTTTAGTCTTCTTGTCATATTTGTTGTGTTGAGACTTACCTCAAAATCTAGAAGACTCTGATCCATCCTTATTGTTGAATTGCTTCTTCATTTTGAGGATTCGAGAAAGGCCCCTTGTAATAAGAGCAAAAGGATCATCCTCATCGTCATCCTCATCTTCAAAATCAGACACGTCTTTGGACTCATCCTTCTTAGACTTGAGCGCCAAGTTCTTAGTGCTTGCTGGGAGTTTTCCATCGTCTTCTTTGAGAATCATCTCATGTGTGATCAGCTTTCCAAGCAAGTTATCAAGGGGTAGAGTGGTGAGATCTTAGGCTTCCTCTATGGCTGTCGCTTTAGGGGCCCATTTGTCTTTTGGGAGGCACCTCAATATCTTCCTCACTTTCTCAACGTTCTTAAAGGTCTTGCCGAGAGAGTCAAGGTTGTTGGTGATTTCCGTGAATCGTGAAAACATGGTCTTAATGGACTCATCAGGCTTCATTTTGAAAAGTTCATACTTTCAAAGGAAGATATTGATCTTGGTGTCCTTCACTTGGCTAGTTCCTTCGTAGGTGACAACCAGCTTGTCCCAAATCTCTTTAGCTGACCTACAAGATGAAATAAGGTTAAACTCATCATTACTAAGACCATAATATAGTAAGTTAATGGCCCTGTAGTTTTTGGAGACGAGTTCAAGATCCGCTTGGATGTATTCAGCCTCGGTCTTCGCAACTTTGGTTCCATTTGGTCCATCTTTCTCTGTAACCTTCAGACAATTCTCTATAATGTTCCAAAGTTCCAGATCTTAATCTATAATGAACATTTTCATCAAATATCTCCAGTGGACGAAGTTGTTTCCTACAAAGAGTGGTGGTCTACTGGTGGACCTCCCTTGTGCAAATCATACGCTTGCTTCACCAGACATGATCAAAACTCACAAGATTGTTAGATCAAAAGCAGTGAGTAAGGCTCTGATACCAATTGAAGGTTCGATAATGTATAACAAAGTAATAAAAAGATACTCTAGAAGGGGGGTTTGAATAGAGTATGCCGGCTTTTCGCAGATAATCTCAAGACTTTTGAAACGCTTGCAAAACCCTTTGAAATTAGACGTAATTCTTTCTTCTGGAAAACCTGAATTACAACAGAGTTATACCATTCGAAACAAGTGCGGAAATATGGTTAAGCAATAAGTAAAGGACGCAATGAATTGTTGACGAGGTTCGGCACGAACTTAGCCTACGTTCCCGCCTAGGGTTCTTCCACAACCCTAGGATTCAACCGGCTTTATTGATTCACAAGACTTAGGATCCTAATAGCTCACCGAGAAGCCTCTCTCCTATACAATTGCAATCTAGTCAACTCACGTTCCCTTGGAGTCCTAGACCAATCTAGAAGAGCCCCACCTCTCTCAGCTATCTAGTACAATCCTCTTACACTTAATGAATCAATCGCCTAGTGTCCACTTCCTGAGTTACAAACTCTCGAGTATAACACTCACTCGAAATATATCCTATAAGTTCACTGTGTAACTCTCAAATGCTTTGAAACAAAATATACGACTCTTAAGAACTAGTAGAGAGCACACGAAGAAGACAGATTGACTTGAAGACTTGAGTGTAAATGAATGCTTGTGTTCAGCGAATGTATATGTCCTCTTTTCTTCAACTCCTTCTTATACAGATCAAATCGGCACCTAAGGATCTTCTTCAACGGCTAGAACCGATTATGTCTTGAGAAGGAATCTTCATGATCTTCTATTTGTGGAAACTCGGAAGCCATGATCTCCGATTTGAATCTTCTCGATTTCAAGCTTAAGGAAGGAGATAATATTCGGAAAACTTGCTGCATATGTTAGTGTATAAAATATATAATAATATCTGGAAAATATATAATAATAACATACAATAACATTCGGACATAATATGCACATAATACAGGTTTTGTGTTTCATCAACACAGTTGTAGCTTCAAGACCTTTGACACATGTTGTGTGTCAAAGCCTTTGAAACCATTTCCGATTTTCATCAAGGGAGTGGAGTTATCACATGACTTTGACGATGAAGGATACTAAAGCGATGGAGCATACATCTACAACTATGACTCGGCAGATGAGGGCCACTGTTACCTGAGTGAGTGTCCATTAGCTTGTTCAGACGTAGAAGACGTTTGCTACCAAACAGGAGGAGGAGATCTTGAAGCAAATTGTCAATTAATATCTCAGGAGGAGGCCGGCTTGAAAAAGGGCAATGTTAATACAAAGAAGCTGGTGGAGGAGACTAAGAAGATGAAGAAGGACAATGACCGACTATAAAGGATAGAGTGGTCTTCCTGAGGTCAAATCCTTCACGGCAACCCAAGTGGATGTTTCAAGGGCCAAATTACTCCTACAAAGGACCCCAACTAGCTTGATGGCAATAGTTTCGTTGTCTACCAAGAAACATGAAAGGGATCATTAAACGTTTCAGCAAATGGTTATATTTTTAAAATTTGGGAACCTTTACTATTTTCATGGTTTGTTTGTTGGTTGTGTTAATGACATACCTCCTTTTGGACAATAATGATGGTTCTTTGGACAATATTAATAGATTCTATTGATATTGGTGGTTCTATTGAATAGAACCACCAATTTTGTAAAGTTAAAAGATATCACTCTAATTACATCAATTTGATCAACAATGGTAAGTGGTATATGCTTAATCAATCCCAACTTCGCAAGTATGAAATCACCAAGTTAGGTGTTGATTATCTTCGCATATTTGTACAAAGTACTTGATGTTTGAATATCTTATTAACCAATGTGTTTGATGCAATGGTCACCAATGTGTTTCAATGTGGATTCAAAAGTCAACTAAATTTTTTGGAATTATGGATCGTTTGTTAAACAAATGGATCAAAGTGTATATGTACATCCAATGTACAAATATAAATTGCACAACTGTGATTGCAACAAATATAAATTGCAAAAACGTTGTTGCTTCTACTGTCAGGCATCCATATCCGCTTCCCACCTATTTATTTGTCTTGCATAACAGTGTCACTGGCAACTAGACCTGTCAAACGGGTCATTCGGGTCGAATCCCGGGTAAAATAGGTATCATATATAATATTCAATGAGATTGTATTCGTGTTGAAAATAAGCAAACGTATATTTTGCAAAAATATTTTCCTCAAGATAAAATAATTTAAAAGTTAAGAGAATAATCGGTCTTTTATATCATTTTGACTAATTAATTTAAGTAATTATGACATAAAATAATGTTGGGATTAACTCAAGGAATACACTAATTACAACTATGCGTTAGTGTAACACCCCTTTCTATAAACGAAGAACATATCACAACGCCAGTGATTACTCGAAACCTTAATGTCTTCGTAATCTTTAGGCTTAATAGGGAAATGAAACCATGCTCCTATAAACAAGATGATAACATATTTGTAAAGTAAATACAACAGAAGTATTTTACCAAAAGAAAATTATATTTTTATTTAAATTCACTTTACAATTGTTTAATTTGTATAGAAGAAGACTTTCAAAACAAAATAGGAAAATAAATAACCAATTTGAATACATTTAAGATTACCCTTTTTAGTTCAAAACATTTAAAATGACACTTGATGTTCTCCAACGCCTTCAAAACTTCTTCATTAAGATCTTTATACATGTAGATTAGGTTTGATGCATCGTAAACAAACGAGCAAGTGAAGGTACGAAACAAAAGACCATTTTACACTAAAGGTTCATTGACCATAAAACGGTATGAACCAAATAGTCCAAAAGAGAGTAAAATAGATTATTTAAGTGTGAAAAAAGAAGAGGAAAGAATAAAGTCATCATCAAAAGGAAGAAATGAAGTATGGCTATCACAAGAGCATATTTGTTACGTATTGGAGTTTATGTTATTGAAATGGTTTGCGAAGTATGGAAGTTTTGGTTGTCTAGTTGTACCGTCTTAACCCTTTTTCTCATATTTTTAGCACCACAGACCAAAATATTTCCCATGTTGTATCTTCCTACCATGTAGGCGTGGCCACGGGCCGGACCCGCCGGGTCGACGGGTTCGACTCGCCGGGTCAAGGGTCAGGGTTGGCCGACCCGAACCCTAACCCGTAAATCTCACGGGTTGACGGGTTCGGGTCGACCCGTTGACCCGGCGAGTTATATTATTTAAAGAAAAAATCATTTTTTTTTAAAAATAATGACTATTAAAATAAATAAATAAATAATATGTAAAGATTTTATCTTCACAACACATTTTATCACTTTGATATGAAGTGTTAAAAATGGGTGATGATATCTTCACCGCTAATTTTTACTATTTTCACCGCTAATCACCGCATAGGTATGCGGTGGTCTTAATCCACTTTTTCCCAGACCCACCGCATATACATGCGGTGGATCCGTTGACCGTATACAAACCCACCGCATACCTATGCGGTGCGTTATGGCGACAGTATACATGTGGTCAGTTTTTGGGCAATTGAAAACGGTTTGTAGAAGTGGTCCAAAACCATCGCCATAACCCACCGCATATGTATGCGGTGGGTTATAGCGACGGTTTTGGACCGTTATGGCGACGGTTCAAACCCATCGTATACCTATGCGGTGGGTTATAGCTACGGTTTTAGATCGTTATGGCGACGGTTTTAAACCTGCATACTTCTCGACCCACCGCCATACTTTGCGGTGGCCCACCGCATAGATATGCGGTGGGATCATTGTGTGATGTAAGAGAAAAATATGAGAATATATTTCTCAAACTTCATTTCCATCTTAATTTCCAATGTAGGAAATGTAGGAAACAAGTGAAGTGGAAGAAATGTGGTAGTGGGATACATATATATAGCTCCATGCCTTCTCATTCTAACTCCATATTTTCGATGTGGGACAAAGCCTTTATCCCACATTGGAAATGAGGGAAAGGAAGGAAGACTTCCAACTCTATAAAAGGAGAAGGATGGGGTTTATTTGTCTCACATTGCTCTTTGCATATTAGTTTATGTATTATTGTGAGTTATTTTAAGAATAATTTACATAATTTACATAATATTATAAATTTATTTTATTAAAAATAAATTTTTCCAAAAAAAAAGTATTTTGAAAAAGCGGGTTGACCCGTCGGGTCACGGGTTGAAAAAACCCCAACCCTAACCCTAACCCGCTACCCGTCCCCACCCGGCTACCCGTCAACCCGGACCCGCCGGGTCACGGGTTGACCCGTAAACCGTGGCCACGCCTACTACCATGACCCCATTACAACATTTATAAAAGACCTCATGATATTGTTTGCAAGTGATAACTCTCATGGTGAAGATTTGGTGATAAGGTTTTCAATTCCTATGTAGCATAGAGCATTTTGGATTGAGTTGAGAGTTGCATTTAAATCCGAAACACATTGAGAGCAAGATAAACACATTTCCCCTGTGAGATTGGATGGATATTTTCCTATTACGTCTTGATCTCTTATATACATCCTATGACGTTTGTTTACCTTGCTTGTGTTTTCACCTGCATATGATCTTTCTTTTGACGAGGCGACTGCATGAAGGGTGTGTTTGTGAGATGAATAGTTGATGATATGCTCTATTTTGCTCGAGGACTAGCAAAAGTTAAGTGTGGATGAGTTTGTTAATGCATGTTTTGTATAGACATTCTAGATGTTTTTAGGGTAGTTTTAGGTTGTATATCATATATTTTCTAGTTAATTCGCATCCTTATCATTTGGTGGTTGAAGTTTGGAATCTACTATTTGTATGGTTAAATGTGCATATTCATGGATCCATATTCGAAGGGTCAATCAAGAGGGTGATGCTGGAGCCCTAGAGCTACTGAGGGTGGCCAAGGAGAAGAGCAACCATGTCCAAATAAGAGCTTGAATGGAGCCATGACGAGGAATTCCGGACACTTGGGATCGGCGCCCGCCAATGGGGGTCAACACCCACCACTCAGGATAAGACCGAACCGGAGTAGAAGCTTCCGAAGTTTATCCTATACATATTCTATTCTATCGTTTAAGATACCTTCCTATCATATTTTGGTCGATTTTTCTAGGGTTTTGGCCAACCTTAACTCTATAAATAGGGTAGTTTTATAGGGTATAGCACAACATTTTACACAACATTCTACAGAGTATTCAATAGACAGTTCTACAGTTTCTTTGAGATTTTGAGGTAAGCCACGAGTGACTAATCTATTTTGTTAGTTTTGCTTGCATATATTTCAAGACATGGTTGATGGAATGTAAGGACTAATATGAGGTTAAAGTTATTTCAATTCTCTTTGTTCCGATAATGATAATGTTGTTGATTGTGTCTTAATTGGCCACTAAGATAAAGTCACATTGCGCTAGGGTTATAGCTTCATCCTTTACAGGACCTTAATCCATAAGTAGCCAACATGTATTGCAAGAACGGTTTGAAAATCTTGGTGTAGGAGGATTGAAAGGTACAGATTGTCTATAGCTAGGCTGACAACCAGGTGAGAAGATCGATGATACGGGATAGATGATGTCTGTGTACTAGGAGTTTGTGACCTATTGCTACTCCCCCCCCCCCCCCCCCCCATGCTAGAGTAAGGGGCCTTAGTGGTAATCGAATAGGCAACCTACTAAAGTATGTACATAAACCAAACCCTAGAGTATTTAATAGAAACCAACGTAGCTAAAGTAAAGCTCAAGGATCGAGTATCAATCATTGTTGCGAAGTGTGAGTAAATCTATATTTCTTTATATCAATCATCATTACACTTATTACATTATAGCTTTCTCTACGTATTATCTCTACTTCTTTATTTCATTATTGACAAACATACATAAAGTCGCACGCACTCTCCCGCTATGCTAGCATATTGAGTTGGAGATTATCTTTGGAGGGACCAATAACCAATTTCGCTTGCCAGACGAAATTGTGGCTTGATTACTCATTTAAACACACAAATTGATTGCACACTGATGAATAGCGCGCATTGAATTTGGGATAAGACTTGTGTGTAAAACATGTTGAATTAAAGTTGAATTTGATAAACCTCCATGGAAGGTGAAGGTGATGGTGCGCATAACACTGTAAATACTTGGAATTTGACAAACCTCCATGGAAAGAGAAGGTGAAGTTGAATTAAAGTCAAATTTGAAAAAGATGTCTAGATGTGGAAAATTGATGTCCAACCAAAAAACAAAAATATATTATGGAACCTTTAATTGGATGATTTGCCAACTAAATGTAGACTAACACAAAAAGGAGTCATGATACCTACACAATGTAACTTCTGTGACACCCAATACGAAGATGCATACCATCTATTCATAGAATGTCCAATTCCAACCAACCAAGTTGCATGCATCCAAGTCCAAACTGTGCACATGAACCAACCACCACAATCAAAGAACATTTAAACTGTACTAGAAAACCTAGGCACCAGTCTAACTAAAACAGAAAAGCAATCATTAGCGGTTAATTGGTGGACCATTGGTGGTTTCGAAATAAGATACTCTTTGAAAAGGAAAGCCTACCCTACAACTACAGAACTAAAACAATTCATCAATAAAAAAAAAATATGTGATGACACAAAATTTCCACAAAGACGAGAATCATCCCACAAAATTAAGGGAAAGATGGCCCACCCCAACACAGAGTAAAAGGAAAAAATGTACCAAAACCCCAAAGGAAAGGTTAAAATCGATTTTTGATGGGTCCACATTGGGATGCATAACGTAACGAGTGCAATAGGATACATCATCCGGGATGATAAGGGCCAACCAATTGACATGGAAAAACGGTCGGAATACAAACACTCCTTAAAACAAAAGCGCTTGTCAACCGGCAAAACAATTACACATTGACAATATTAAAGTGGAAGGCGATTGTCTCACCTTAATCAATAGAATCAATTAAGCAGGAATGGAAACCACCATGGGAAAAAGAAACCATAGTAGCATATATTCTATACACTACACAATATTTCACATTTACACAAACACAATGGTGGATAAGGTTGAACATTGCATTCACTCTTGTTCCAATCCTTTCCTGTAGAACTAGGGGTGATATACGAGCTCACGAGCAAGGGTACCTAGTGTTCAAACTCGGCTTGAGCTCTTTTGTAAACGAGTCGAGCTCGAGCTCCATATGGAAACGAGGCCAAGAAGGTGCTCGAGCTCGGCTCGCGAGCTGGTAAAGGTACTCGAGGCAGCGATGGGAGAGAAAAGAACGAGGAGTCGCGGTGCTGCTTGAGAAGCACAACTGCTGAGAGTGAGAGAGTAGATAGAGACGAGAGAGAGTAGAGGGACTGAGTGAGAAGAGAAGCAAAGAGAGACTCGAGAAAGAGCAGAGAAAAGATGGATGGTGAAGAGAGAAGATGGAGAGTGGGGCCCGGTGGCTGGAGTTTGGAGACAATTGGAAAAGGAAAATTGGGAGAGGGGATGTTATTGGGTGAAAATGAAACCTAAGACTAAAAATGTAATTACATCTTAAAACGAGCAAGCTCGAGCTCGGCTCGTTTTTAAATTCGAACGAGCTCGAGCTACTCGGCTTGAATACCAGCCTTATGTAGAACCATCCAAGTCTTCTTAACCTTATCTAGAAGGATGTCATCAGCCCGCCAGGAGAGTCTCCTAAGAGCATCTTTATTAGTGGTACTTGGAGTACCATAGCAATTAAAATAAAAGGAAAAGTCGTAATTTTTAAAGAACCCAAAAGAAAAAAGGAGTCCAAGTATCGTAAACATGACACTTAATCTGACACAATATCATACAATTTTACCCAATCAAACATTAATTGTGGGTCCCCTTTAATTTTCACTTCAATTGTTTTTTCCGGTAAATGCCCAGCTTTTATACCCTGGTGAATGCACAACATTAATTCAAAACAATTTCCAAATTGAATTTGATGAATGCACCCAGCTCAAGGCAAATGAATGCACAGTGGAAACTGAATTCAACATGGTAAACACCGATTAATTAATTTCTCGGTTGATGTATTTTTTTTAAAATTGGGGTTGTAGTCCCTTTTATAAAAAATTATATCGGAAAAAAAAAGTTAGCTATTTTATAAAATTTGCCATAATTAAACCGATTCAACATACGGAGTATTAAACACCGAGTATAAAAATATGCATAATGTAATATATAGAAATACGGGAACGTATGATTCAAATCCATTACACAACGATTTAAAAATACAAATTAAAGATGTTTTTTTTTTGTTCGTAATATTTTTTCCTACCTATATTGTTTTACTAAATATAAAATATTTAAAATAAAATGTAAGACAAAAAGTTTTTAATTTTGACAAAAAATAAGAATTTTGATGTAAAAAGTGAAATAAGATACTCATACCAAATACCATGGTTGTGGAATATCAAATATCAAAATGAGGTGGAAGAGAGAGAAATGACAAAAAGTAAGTTATGATACTCATTTTGACTATCATGGTTAAAGATGCTCTAACAAATTGAATCATTTTTTTTTTTTTTACAGTGGACAAAAAGAAATTGAATCATTTCTTAAACAAAAAAAAATGTAGAGGCTAATAGGCAAAATTAATAAATTTAATTTTTAAAATATAAAGTCAAGCTTCCATGACAAGACTCCTCTCCAACTACACTCCATGTCTCCATGTTCCTTAATATATCTTTTTCAATCCTACACGTTTTTTAAAAAGGTAAAAACTATATAAAATATTAATTTTTATTCAAATTTTTAATAATATTATACTTATTACTAATAAGTATGAAATCATTTTAAAAAAATAATATTTTATAATCCTTAGAGCATCCACATCCATGAAACCCAATTCGATTCCTTAACTTTCCTTTTTATTTTTATCTCTCCTTAAGAAACCCAACTTAATTTTTTACTCATATCCGTAGAACCCATTTCATTATAAACTAAATAATACTATAAAATTAAAAATAACTCCATCACTTATCTCAAACCCCCTCTCTTTCTCTCACCTATGTCTCCCTCCTTTCTTTCTTTGAATTTTAAGAGTTTCTTACTAACAAACACTTCCCATCATTCCTTAATAAAACACCTCCCTCCTTTATTATTTCACTCTTTAAGTTTCTTATTTTTATCATTTAAACACTCCAATGTGGGTGCTCTTAGAGCAACCCCAAGAGAACTTGCAAAATAGAGAAAAGTTAAAAATTTGGAGAAAAGATGCATTTTTTAGCCCCGACAGATTTTGTAAACCTTTCTCTAAAATAGAGAAACATAGGAGAGAGAAAAAAGAATCTGTAAATTTGGAGAAGGATTTAAAAACGCTAAAATTAAATTCTTCACATCTCCCAAGACAATTTGATTCTTCCTCACCCTTCAAAATGCTCCACCAACTGTAGAAGCTCTTTCCATTAACAATCTGATTCCGACCCCCTCTGAATGAATCGCAAGAGGCAAGAAGAAGCTTCAACAATGGCAGAATCACCGTCATCTCACATCTGCACTGCCGACTCCGTCATCTGCACTGCCGAATCCAACTTCAGCTTCCTCTCTCCCGCATCCGTTAGCAAAGATCGCTCCTCTTTCGCCTTCGATGCTCACGATCTTGCTTCTCTTTCATCTGATTGCTCTCAAGTACAATTTAGATTTTTTCGATTCAGTTGGTACTGGTTATTTTATCAATCTTCTCAATAACTCCCTCGCTCTCTTGCTATTTTTTATCCATCGTTTCGATTTAATTGGGTTTGTTTTTTTACTCGATCTTCTATGAAGCAATGAGGTTCCTTGCAGTTTATATCAATCGTTTTGATTCAATTATTTCCTTTTTTTCGATTCATAGAGATGTTTCGTGTGCTTCTGTTTGAATGTTCAATCTCCTCTGAGTTGCAGTTTGATCTTCCATGCCTACGGTGCTAAGGAAATCAGCAAAAAGGCATATATTTTTTTTTACAAGAAGTTGAAAATTTCTTGTATTGTGAAATATTTATAGTATGTATAATGACATTTTAGTTTACATACAACAAATTTAACAGGAAGAGAAACAAATTCAACCATCACAATACTGGATAACATACCAAGAAGATTCCAAATGAGATTACTTTAAGTGGTTAGCTTGATGATCTTGTGTGCTTCTATTGTGCTATATGTCTTAATATTTTAAGTGTTTGATGATCAGTTGTGTGCTGTTATTGTTAAGTAGTAAATGTATAGTATTTATAGAATGTAATAAATGTAGAAATTATATGTAAAATAGAGAAGCTGTTGGAGTTAAATATAAAAATTATAGAGATTTTGATATTTTTTTTCTTTATAGTAGAGAATTTTTAGAGGAGTTGTTGGACTTGCTCTTAGTACCTTAAAAAACATATCTAATTTGAATGGTAAAAGGTCAAATATTAAAGAACGAGGTCAAATATCAACGGAGGGAGTAGCACTTCGCAAGATTTTTTTTTTTGATTAAGTAATAATTCGGATGCGAAACCGCTATCCGACAGCATCCTTTCGGATGAAGTCGATAAGACCTGGGTCAGTGTATAGAGAAGGGATGGAGGCAATATGAGCAAGGTGTACAACCTTATCTGCCACGCAATTGTCGTTCGAAGAATGTGTGAAAAAGAGACTTCGTAAAACCCAGTAAGTAGATTACTAATATCTGACATAATTAATTCAATTTCCCATGGACATTTGATTATAGACTGTAAATGCTTGATGATGGTCAGTGAATCCCCTTCAATTATAATTTTGGTGATTTTCATCTCAAGAGCCCTTCAATTATAATTTTGGTGATTTTCATCTCAAGAGCCCGCAGAACGCCCACCCTCAAAGCCAAGGCTTCTGACATTAAATCTTACAGCATTGCAAGCTATTTCAATTCAATGTTTCGGTTTTCTTTTTTCCTTTCTTTTTTCCTTCTTTTATTTTTGTTCCATGCATTCTGTTGGGAGGTAGGAAAACGCCAACTAAAACCACCGAGCAGGACAGCGTTGACGAGAGGCAACCGATGACCAATCAGACGACACAAAGAAAGGTCATCTGGCTAGCCGCAACCATAACCAAACTGTTGACCATGTAACGGTCTATTTTGATTATCCCTTTTTTCACTTTTGGCTAATAAACACAAAGGTCTAATACCCAAAGTACAGCTTCTCTTCCAACCAAGGGAAGAAGAAGATGCAGTAATCAGTATGTGTATGGCAACAGGCTCATCCATATGTTGCACCGGCAGCAGCCTGGTTCTCATCTTCGCCTCGCTCTTCCTTGGCAAACTCTTCAATTAATTCTCGTTGTCTCCGAGTCAAATTCCTGCCGAAATAACAAATCTTTTAAGTTCACCATCAAATAGATACAGGTGATCTTCTACTTCTTTATCAATCCAAGAGCACAACGCTGTAAATCTTACGTCGGAATGCTGACGTTGAAGTGCACATACTGATCACCATACAAAAACGAGCCCCTAGGTTTGATTCCTGCCAGCATAACACAGTCACAAGTATTAACATAAAGGAAAAACAGCAATTCTTCAGACACCTCCTGATGTTACCACACATAAGACATCATGATTGAAGTGATATTCTATAAACTGAACCAGACATCAAACTTGAGACCGGATTGTAACTGTTTGGTCAATCTGCTGAATAACCAAATGGTTAGAATTTCCCATCTTTGTCGACCTACAAGTTTTCAGTGCCAACATTAACCTACCAATACGTTTCTGATGGGGAAATAAAAGTTTCCATCACCAAGAAGAAAAGATAAGGAAACCAATTCTATAACAGGCATGGATCTATTTCACATTAAGTCTGGTTGGAAGCTTTACTGGATTATCAGACAGACACAGCCAAGTATTCCTACTAACAATAACCTACCAGGTGACAAAATTAAACATGCCCTTGGCATCAGAAACTATTTTTTTCAGAATTTCTAATGGGGAAATAAAGTTCCATTACCAAGTAGAAAAGACGAGGAAACCAATTCTATAACAGGCATGGATCTATTCCACATTAATTCTGGGTGGGAGTTTTACTGACTTATCAGACAGACACAGCCAAGCATTCCTACCAGTTTTCACATTCTTCTGCTGATAAAGCTTTTACAATAATATATGTAAACAAACCATAAAATATTAGACCATGAACAAAAGAAAATGATGAATCTTTTCTGTTCTTACCTTTCTTCTTCAAGACAACCTTCTGCCCAGGCTGAGTGCCAGGGCGAACCTACAATGCAGAAGACAAATAGTTTATATAATAGATCATTCAAAAGATAGATAAGAAGAGCCCAAGAACAGGAGTTGAGCAAACCTTAAGAACAACATCTCCTGTTAGAGTTGGAACCTGGACAGTCCCACCAAGGATTGCCTGCATAAGGAATCAAGCTAAATGTCTAAATGATGCCCTGATATGAAATTAAAGCCCAACAACATCAATATAGCCACAACTTTGCTAGTTTATACCAACAAAAAAAATTAGAAACATAAGTAACAGATTAAACAACTAGCAATGTCCTACACACGCCAAGACAGAATAACTTCAAAGATTGGCAAGCTTTAATCACAAATCCAGAACAGAATAACCTTAACTTGAGGTCAGATATCAAGTTTTAAGGGTAACTGCATTTTTGTATTTGTTTTTGGTTGCATCAATTCTGTGTTTAATTTAATCAAGCAATACCTCGCTATAAACATCTAATGTATGCATATTAGTAACTATAATACATCAAGTATACATGTACAATAGTATGAGGCGCGCGCTTTAGGCCGAGGTTGGTTAAATTTTATCAATTTAAATTCGATAATATAGATTTATTAGTTGTAATTTTCACTACATATTATAGATTATAAATTATGGGATATAAAAATGATTTGAAAAAATAAAAATAAAGAAATGAATGATAATTAGAAAATGATTTTAAACATCTATATATGATTTTATACTTTAGTGGGTTAGTGCGGTGGGTAGTCAAAGTGTGGCGGTTGCAACAATAAAGTGACAGTTCAACAACGAGGTGGCTAGTGGGATAGTGGGGTTATGGAGCAAGGAAGCAGGTGATATGGTGGATGACATGAACTAATTTACAACTGGGAGACTTTTTATTGGTTTATTTAGTGACGGAAAAGTACATGGTTGACGTGACATGTCACGTGGGACAGCAGAAGTCTCATGATGCCACATGGGATAGATTTGCTTCGGTTTAACAGTAGTATAGATATAAATAAAAGTGAAACCCTAGGTTAATTTTTGAAGCAGGAAACTTAACCTGTGTAATGCTAAGAATAGCATCAACATGAATGTTCGAGCCTTCTCTACGAAACACTGGATCGTCCTTCACCTGAAATGAACTTTCAGGTTAGTTATATAATGCTTACATATTATCCACAGTTCAAACCAAAAAGGGCAGGGAAAAAAAATCAAGATAGTACCTTGATGTTAACATAAAGATCCCCAGGGTTATATCCATCAGGATCTGCTCCAGCACTTTTAGGCACTATAATGGATTCATTATTGTCCACTCCTGTCATATACCAAGAAATCACAACAAACTTGAAAAACCACAAGAAATGGAAAGAGAAGTAAGAGATTTCATATTCAAAAAATTGTTTCATTGTATATAGCTCCATTAGAAAAGGTCATGCTGCTGCATGAAAAAGGATAACCTAAGCCAGGTAGTGTTAAATTAAAAACCCCAAATAACTTCAGGCATTCATGGTATATAGAATTGAATGAACTATTAGGTTAACACTCTGGATTCAAACATTTTCAGAGTAGGCTCCATTCTCCTACACAGAAAGTTAAAAACTACATACAAAGATGAAAAGAAAATAAAGGAAAATGCAGTTTTTGGGTCCAACTGGCCCTGATTGCCTACATAATCCAGACACTTCGTAACACCTTTAGAAAATTATGAAGTTACAAGCATTCATAATAGGTTTTGGTTGTAGCAAAATTTACGAGTTCCCTTTCAAACTCTCCCCAAAACATGTTCAGGCATCAGCCCTGTTGGATTTGCTATTCTGAATTATTTTGTATTTTGTTTGTTAGGTTATGTAAGCCTAATTTTAGGCCTTATTATTCAGCTATTAATGTTAGGTTATGCTATAGGCATTAAGTTCTGTTACCTAGCTAGTTTTCTGGACTAATTTTTTCTTTTGGGTTTCCTCTTTTCCTGTATTTATACAAGGCTCTACCGTTGTAATTGATGTAGGGCAGGAAATAGGGCATAGATATCCAATTTACCCACTCCACCCGCACCATACCAATTTTTCGAGCGAAAACCTGCAAAAAGCGGGTGGTGGGTGATGCGTATAAAGGGTGAAGTGAGTGGTGGGGCGGGTATGGATGATGATTTTTCGCCCAATAGCCACTCCAATAACCCGCCCCATACCCCGCTCCATTAACCGACACCAATAATCACCTAATAAGTGTCCAATAACCCAATTAAACATATGATTTTACTTTTCTACCCCTTAAAAACCTTAAATTTCTTTCTTTTGCTATTACTTCCGCATATTGATTTTATATTGTGCTTTTATATTTGAGTTTATATTGTTACAAGATTCCGTAGTTAATTTGAAAATTAGATTAAGTAGTTAATCCAAAAATGTTTCTAAATTGTGATCTTATTGAAGATATTCCCATCATTTTTTATTTTCTAAGTTTTGTATTTTCCACGTATTGTTAAACTAGAATCCAAAATATTTTTTATTTTATTAGTTGTGTATTTTCCACGTATTTTTGAATTTGAACTTGATATATTAGTATGTGCTTCTAAGGTAAATATTTCATATAAGGTTTAAAAATAAACACAATTAGTTCGTCTTATTGGATATCCAATAATCACTCGCTCTCCCGCACGGGTTGGATGCGGGTGATGGAGCGAGATGGATGGCAGAGCGGGTGACGGAAATTTTCACCCATAACCCGCCCCATTTCCACCCCTTCTCTTCTGCAGCTCTAAATAAGTAGTTTTCTTACATAGATTTGTCTTCTCTCCCCCTCTCACTTTTACTAACAAGCCCAAAATTCCTTGACGTGTGTCAGCAACATCCTTCTCACCACGTGAAAATTGCAAACCGAGGGTGATGCAGCTGGACAGATTGATCTTTCTCTACTTACAAAGAGCAATGGCAGCTTAGCTTGTGGCGAAGCTTATGATGTGCTTACAGAGAATGGGGAAGGATGATTTGGAAGAATGCCCAATGCAATAAGTGGGTTGTTATCGTCTGGCTGGCTGCTAGAGGTCGTCTCCAAACCAAGCAGCAAATATCCAAATGGCGTGCTAATACTGACCATGGGTGTGAGCTCTACGAGAGGGGCGAAGAAAGTGTTGATCACTTATGGTTTAATTGGACATATGTTCAAGAGGTTGAAGATTATGTGTAGAAATGGATGGGGGTGCAGCAGCCAGCAGCGGAAAGGAAACATTGTAAAATGGCTCCAATGGTCTGCGCAAGAGCCCAATTGTGTCCAGAAACCACCCGTGTTTCAAAGTAAACTCATGCTATTTGGTGCTCTTATTTACTTTGTATGGTGGGCAAGAAATAGACTTATTTTTTAAGAGGAGAAATACACACCAGTAAATGTGGTAGGATTATTATAGAGGCTTGTAAACCTTGCATTTCTCAAAAGTGTAAGTTCAATTCACTTATGGGGGCTCAATATGTAAGGGGATCACAATGATGCGAGGACTCTTGTGGTTTTTAGAGGTCTTGTGCATTTGTATAGGTAACCAGTAGTCTATTTACTATGCATTTGTATATGACGTGGCAAAAAAGATGTTTTAGTATTGTATAAGATTTTGGGATGTCAACCTAGTTAGCCGCATACTTTTTCACCAACAGACTTAGTATAGTGTTGGACTTTTGTAACTCGGTTACGTGCAATATATTTACCGCTTCAAACATCCTTCTCACCAGAAGAAATAAAGGCGGCACATATTTCTAAATCTAAGCCATCATCTCCCTTTCCCTTATTGGGATTTTCCTTAGTTTTAAAGGGCGCAAGGCGCACTGAGGCGCAAAGGGTCCCTCGAACCGATGTTCATAAATTTTCTATTTCAGGGTTCAGCATCACTAAACATGTTTTAAAATTACCCATCTTCTAATGTCTTTTTCGAAGATTCATGAAACAATCTCAACATAGCTGATCATCAATAGCAAATACTATCATAAATCGTGAAACATAGTTAGTTTCATTAGCAAAGTCTAGTA
The DNA here is from genome assembly GCA_037127255.1 of Persicaria tinctoria. Classification (NCBI taxonomy): domain Eukaryota; kingdom Viridiplantae; phylum Streptophyta; class Magnoliopsida; order Caryophyllales; family Polygonaceae; genus Persicaria; species Persicaria tinctoria. Next base: position 52,177,763 of record JBANSL010000015.1, on the reverse strand, counting down.
TTTTGGAGAAAAGGAAGCACCTGGACTAATATCCAATTTTACTGACTTGGAACCTATCACCACCCTGTTACCATTGCAAGATCTGCAAAGACTCTGCACATAAGTGACAATAAAATTTGAATCAATGTTGCAAAAGAATTTCTCAACAAAATTATATAAAGTACAAAACAAATCCTTGAATTCTAGAAACAATTTTAGCACAAATAAAGTACCAAAGCCGCTTTTGAATTCTATAAGCAATTTTGGTACTTTTTCTATTCTTCTAAGACATTAAAAAGGTCTCATAATGAGAGGGAAAAAAAAAACAATTGTCATAGCATAATTTGGTATAGCAGCAAAGATTCCATTAGGCACGTGCATCCTAAGAATGGCATAATATACTATTCTTTGATGATTTAAGTTTAGCCTCAGAGTTTGGATGTTCTCGAGCATTGTGTCAAGTTATCCACAAAAATGTGAAACAGAGAGGATGACAACATAGTACACAGTAAATTGAAAACTTGAGTGGGATGATAAAATGCCCAAAATGTAAATTGAAAACTTGAGTGGAGTAATAAAAATGCCCAAAATGAGATGTAAATTTGGGAGAGGTATAACTAGAATTAAAATCTGCCTTGCTACATCCTCCCTAGTCCCTATTGTTGACACATCATATAAGATTTGAAAAATGAATTCAAACCGGTTTAGGATAACACCACGGACCAATAATTACTAAGTGATATATATAACCTTCGCCAATATGAGAAAAGACTTCAACAACACAAAAAGGGTAAACCTAAGGACCTTAGAATATATTGCTCATGGACTATCTCTTTAAAATGAGTAACTCGCGTGAAGAAGGCAGTAAGGAAGGGCATATACACATAGCAAAACCAAACTCCAATCAGCATCATATTTACATGTTGAATGACCAGAGGTTCAAGCCTGTGAAACCAGGGTCAATGACAGATTACTGTAATTCAGTTATAGTATTGCTTAAGCAGTATGTAATTTATTTATTTTCAAAAAAAATCCTGTATTTACAGAAAAATTAAAACAAGAAGCAACTTTAAAACTCAAGATAGGTCCCATCTGGACAGAGTAGGGGCTATATGGCAAAACATTCATTTGCCTCAGGCATATGTATCAGCAGATTATTACCTTATCAATTGAATCATTATGCCTTAAACGTTGCCGCATCAGAATAAGTATGAATACCATTAGGCCCCCTAGCTCTTTCCTTGAAAAAGATGGTAAAAATAATGGGCTATAGGTCCCCTATAGCACTATAGCACAAATGATGTATGTATACCATTAGGTCCCCTATAGCACAGAATGAAGTCTTACCAAGCACATACACAATCTACATCACATAAAGAAAATAAAGCCAAGTAAAAGATGCAAGAGTAAAATACTTGCATTTTCTCACGTATAGAAAATATCAGGCTGGAAACTGGGATTGAGGGAACCATAGCACCATAATGAAGTCTTATCAAGCACATACACATACACATCCACATCACATAAAGAAAATAAAGGCAAGCATAGGATGCAAGGTTCAAACACCTGCATTTTCTCATGTATAGAAATTAGAAACTACCATGCTGGATTCGGCCCGGGAGGGAAAGGGTAGGGGAGGATGAGGGAGGTCTATTTACCGTAAATGCCTTCCCTGTTCCACCGCACTGCATACAAGTAGACTGAACACTGAATGGGCCCCTTTGCATAAATGTCTGAAAATGTTCAAATTTAAGTATTGAAACAGGTACTATCAATATATAAAGGTGAAATCCAAAAGAAAAAATGTACTTCTCACGAATAACTAACCATGCCTTTGCCTCTACAGGGCTTGCAGGTTTCAGGTTTAGAGCCAGGGGGGACACCAGTGCCACCTATAGATATAAAGATGAGAAACGATCAGTGATCAGGATGTTAATGACATAATCAGATGCTCACTTAACAAGGATGACATGGAAACTTCAGCATAGATCTTCCCATGCAATGCAATCCTAGATCGATTCATGATAAAGATGTGAGACACAAGTAAAACTCCTGAAAACTGGTTAGCGAGAGCAAAAACAATTAAGATTGCAAACACAAAGATAATTAATTCTCTTACCACAAGATTGGCAGGGCAAAGTAGTCTGAAATGATATAGTCTTACTACAACCCTCAACAGCTTCCATAAAGGACAGCTCTAATGAAACCTGTTTAGAAGGCTTATTGATGTCACACAACCTATTCAATCTTTAAAACTTAGCAGCATGGGCAATGTGAAGAAAGAACATTCACCTTTGCATCCTGGCCACGTAATGATTGGCCTGCTCCTGGTCGAAACATATTGAAGATCTACTCCCAGCAGATCAGCAAATAGATGAATATCATATGTAAGAAAAATAACAAATAAATAATGACTTTGAGATGTAGATTAGAGAAGAAATACATATTTTGTGCATGTCATCATGTACTGAAAAGTGTAGACAGGAAAGTGATGATACAGACGAAACAAGAAAGTTATAATAGCTTATCTTAAGTTCCTTAAGCATCACTCTTAGAGGTCAGTAGCAGCAATAACTAAATTCTAGGGGCTACGAAAAGGTTCATCGCAAACTCATCTTTACTCTAGAGTAAGTATAGAATTCATGACAGAGTGGGTCTCCATCCGACGAAAATAGTGACATACCATGCAGGAGAGAACAGCTGAAAAAGCTCAAAACATCACATGGCATTTTCCCTATATTTTTTTTCTTCAAAGCCCTCTTTAAATCCGAAAATTAACCATCTAAAATGATCAAAACTACGAACCAGCATTAAATCACTCTTTTCTTCACTCTCAATAGCTACTGACATGCATAAATAGATGAACTAAACAGATAACTCACATCTTCAAAGCCTGTGCGAAAAATATCTTCAAATGGATTAAATCCAGAGCCATGATAAGCACCTCCACCTTGACCTTTGCTTTGTTCATATGCATCATGGCCCATCTGGATTGAAACACGCCAAATAAATTACGATTACCATGAGAAACACATATAGTTCACAGAGGATACAGGGAGAGATTATCCTACTAAATTAGCTAACCTGTTCTCTAATAAGAAAATAAAACAGGGACATAATTCAATTAGCTGGTATTAGAGAGAGAGAGAGGAGTGGATTAATATGATAAATTTTCAAAAGGAGTTAGGAAAAGGGGGGAAAAAAGAGCAATCATGCCAAGCCCTTGGATTGTCATTAATGAGGTGTGGTTTACTATTATAACCATCGGAAGAGTAATCATCTTTATGGAAAGGAAATAAGTTTATTTTCAGCCATACTGAAAAAAATGCAAGTACCCGAACCTGATCATAAGCTGACCGCTGTTGCTCGTCTTTTAAGACCTACAAAGGATGAAACCTGCAGATTTGAGTATGTATTGCACAAAAACTTAAATAAGCTACAGGGGAACCGATCAAATAAAGTGGTTCCACCTCATATGCCTTATTGATCTCCTGAAATTTTGTTTCTGCATCAGGGTCATCTTTGTTCATATCTGGATGATGCTTCTTTGCAAGCTGGGGATCAATCATAACCCAAGAGATAAATATGACATCATACCCAGCAGAAAAAAAAAAAAAAAAAAACAGCAACCAGAACGTAAACATGTTATGGCCTCGAGGCACACCGCATAAAAAGCTTTCTTAAGCTCGGTAGGAGTGGCATTCCTGGAGACACCAAGTATCTCATAGTAATCTTTGGCGAGAGAAGCTAGCACAAAGCAAATAAAGGGAGAATGTATGAAATGTGACGTAGATAAAAACAAATAAACTATTTTGTGGCAATGAATTCAATAAAATAGTGATACCAGTGCTATGAATTGGTCTTATCACACCAAAGAGTCCATGTCCATGCATAGCTCCAAATAGTAAGCAGTTTCTGGCTTGTACTAGGCAATGAATCGTAGTGAAAATAAGCATTTATTTATGATTACTATAGCTAGATATCCAGGGAAAAAAATGGAACTTATGGCAAAATCAAATGGAAAACTACCATCGTTGGCAACTGTTTTCGAGGATTTACAAACTATAGAACTAACTGATGTATGAGTAGCGCCTTTATACAAGCCATGGCCCTGCAAGAAGGATTTCAAAGAATGTAAAGATCATAATTTGGTTGCAAATGGAAATTAGAGAAACCCCCTCTTAATATGATCATTACTTTGCACAAAACCATCCTTTATAAGCAAAATTGCATTTAACTCCTCATTATCCGTAATTTGTTGGTAAATCAACCCTCATGCATACTTACATCTTATAATGCAAAACTTTCTCAACATTTCGGGCGCCATCTTGTTACCAAAGTCCAGATCCTTGAATGCTATTTTGTATATTATTGGCAGTTTGGTGCAATCAGCCACCACTCAGCACCAACTTCTGATTACCATGGCATGGGTGGCAAAGATGAGATGTTGTGCTCGATGTGTGGACACACGAGATTGGACAAGATTAGAAACAAAGTCATTCGAAGCAAGTTGGAGTGACCAAAAGTGGGGATAGGACATGGGAGTTTAGGCTTTGTTGGTTTGGGCAAGTGCAAAGATGGCAGCCTTCTTCACACGTGCGTACAAATGAGCATTTAGCCCTAGAGGATATCCAATGGAGCAAGCTAGACCAAAAAAGTGTTGGATCTAAGTTATTTACCGTGACCTTTCTCTTTTGGCGCTCACGAAAGATATGACCATGGACTGGAGGAGCTTTGGGCTATTGATGTTTAGTTTATGTTTTTGTGCCTTTTTGGAATGTTTTTGGCTTTTCCTTCTTGTGTATGTTCCCCTAGTTGTGACCGCCCTACTTCGGCACTGATTGTTCCCTCTTGCTAACTATTTCTAACCCTTTCTGTGTCTACCGGCCCTGGCTCTCTCGGAAACACCTTATCCCTACCCCTGAAACCGTATTTCATTGCAGGATATACTTGGAGATTGTTGTATGGGCAGTTTTGTGCAAAGTGAGTCTATATTAACAGGGGTGTGTGCAATTTATTCTTCATAATATCAAATTATTAAATGAAAAGCACACCTAGATAAGCCATTTACAAACACTTCCAAGTGACCCAATTTTTGTGAGGATTACTTGTCATTTGTCATGTCGTTCAAGAGGACATTCGCAAATTATATGAGGTGTGCTAATGTGATCTTAAAAGGACCTATATTCGCAAATAAAATCACTATAAAATGTAATCGATCAACAAAAGAAGGAGACTCGCCAGGGTTGAGGTGGAGCGACCAATCATCCAGCAAAAGAGTCTGGCGCCACTTGAACCAACCACTGCAACCAACACTCATCATCGATTGATTCATTCAAAACACAAAAGAAGAAGGAGAAGAACGATGCCGAAGAAGACTCACTTTGGCTGGCTAGAGAACGATGGAGCCGCGATGTCCGCAGACCAAGAGCCACGACGAGAAATGACGAATGAAGCCGCTAATCGGTGGCGCCGCGGATGCCGGCGGGCGACTGTGGCGGGGTAGGATTCAGTGGTGAACGATTGGGAGGCTGAGCGGTGTGGCGGGGCGACCTCAGGCTTGGAATCGTATGTTCCAGCAACTTCTTTATTTGGGATTTGGGAACCAGAGAATCGTCGAAACCTACAACTCGGGTTTCCAAATTATGCACTTCTTGCTGGAGTACCCAACTCGTCAAAACAAAATGGAAAAATGGACAAAAAATAGGCAAAAATGCTAAATCCACCGTTTATTCATTGTTGTTTGCAAATAACCACCTCTTATTCAAAAATTGTCAAATAACTACCCATTAAATATAGTTTGGTTGCAACTAACCACCCATAACATTTTCTTGTTAAACCTCACTTAATTTAATATGAAAAGACAATTATACTCATATTCTTTAATGTTTCATTTTTATACTCATATTCTTTAATATGAAAAGACGTTGTTCATAAATTCTAGTGCTTGTAATTATATACTATATCTAATCTAAAATATTTTATTTTTATTATTTCTCGTAATTTTTAATAAAATGTAATAATATATAAATATCAAAATTTTAAATAATTTTTTAAAAATTTTGATATTTTATATATTATTACATCTTATTAAAAACATTTGATTTTTATTATTTCATGTAATTTTTAATAAAATGTAATAATATATAAAATATCAAATTTTTAAATATTTTTTAAAAATAATTTCATGTAATTAGTAATAAGCATAGAATTATTTTAATATTTTTTAGAACTTTTATCTTCTTAAAAATTGTGTTGAAAAATAAAAAAATCAAATATTATCGATCGGACGGAGTATTACACAATACAAATAAATATAAAAATTGATTTGAAAATGAAAGATCAAGTGATTGTAATTATAAAATGTAATAAATTGAAATCTCCATAAAAAAATTAATCATATATAATTATAAATCAACCGGGTCAAAATTACCGTGTCAATCGGGTCACCGGGTCGAAACCCAGATTACTCGGAAAATTTCCGGATTTTATGGTATAATTGTCTTTTCATATTAAATTAACGTGTTCCCTATATATACCGCAAATACTTCGTCGGATTGGACGTTGTAGCAACGTTGGATTAGACGTTGCTACAACGTTCAATTTGACGTTGTATATGGTGGTAAATTTTGCCCAAGAGGAATGGATCCGACGTTGCAGCCTAGAGCCTAAGCGGGCTCCGTCGGGCTTAGCAACGTCCACTTGAACGTTGCAACGACGTCAGTTTTAACGTTGTTGCGACGCCCAAATCACCCCAAGGCAAAATCTGGGTGGGCTTAACAACGCCCATTTTGACGTTGTAACAACATCATATCTAATGTTGTTACGACTTCCCCCAATCAGCCCCCTATAAAAGGGAAGAGAAAATTTGCGCCGGCCAAATTAGAGAACTATACACGTTTTGGCAAAACTATACATCAGTGCTTTTTAATTCTTTATACAAGCAGCGTCCGACTCTTTCATGGCTGCCCTCCCTCATCCAGTTCTCCTCCACACAGATCCGAAACCGTCATCCACCTAGAACGCCGACAACAACGCCGCCTCTCCATGTTCCCTCTATCTCTCTTCTTCACCACAGATCTGCCTCTCCATTCGCAAACCAAACATAAGGCAGGCGGCAATTTTGAGTTCGATCTATTCTTCACCACATAACGATGACAAAGTGGATGTCAATGACGCTGTCAGCAATGGTTCGAATTGTCTTCATCTTCAATGGCTACGCAGTGGATGTCTTCAGATCTGGAATTTCAACATCGCCGTCGCCGATAGGGTTAAGCTCCTCCTCAACCAACCGCCCCTTCCTCTGCCTCGGCGTCAAGGCTCGCGGCTGCAACGAAAACATCTCGGACGGCTATGGAGGAGTAGATCTGGAGAGGGATCCGAACCTAGCCTTGGCTCAGGAATCGTAGATGGATTCGATCGATGCTCGGCGTTCGCTCTTCCTCATCCTCCGTTTTCCTCCTAGTATATCTTTGGTGATTACAATTTTTAATTCTCTATGTTCGACAAGGCAACTACAGCCTATACGCATCTGTCAACGGTTTCAGTGGTGATTACAAGTATGAAAGCGACATTCACATTCTACCAGGTCCGTCTTTTCCCCATTCTTTGCTTTCGTATCAAAGCCTTGCACGCACACGAAAATGTTATGTTTTAGTAGACACTTCACTCACTTCTACTGTTTGGATGCAGGAAATGCAATGAAATTAGGTGACCTCATCTATGGGCCTTTGAGGACGTTTCGCCTGCGTCTCCGTCAGCGCCGACAACCGAACGAGTGCAATCTTCCAAGGTGACCAAAACTTGAACCGATGGCGTTCTCTGCGAATCTTGGGGGTTGGATTGCAGACACACTGGTGAGCAAAGGTGTATCTGTTACAACAGTTCGCAAGGTACTGCCCAATATTTTACCATGTTGCGTATGTGCTACATCAGATCAACATATGAATCTTTGACTACTTCTTAATCACTCATATGTACTGAATATGCTAAACTGAATGGAGTAGGAAGCTTAGTTTCTTTGGATTTAACAGGTTATTTTGGTGGGCTCATATTTTAATATGGGCTTTAATGTTGAGTAGTCCGAGTATATTGGGTGCGGCCCCAGTCCTTTAGTTTCATTTGAAGGTGGGTTGGGCTTTCCTTAAACTTAACATATATACTACCGCATGAGTTAGTTTATATGTTAAATTTAATTATGGCCTAATACTGCTCACCTTCGGATTTAATTACGGACTGGTGTTGAGAGTGGGAAAATAGAGGTGGGGGATATGTAGTTTCTAGGAGACCTTGGGTATGATCTTATATTTTTTTTAGTGCTGACATCGTTTTTAGTTTGATATTATATATGTAGATATATATGTATGCTTGAGTCCTTAAAAATTGGTTTATTTTTTAGTGCTGACATCGTTTTTATGAACTATTTCTTCCACGCTGACATCGTTTTAATGCGTAATTTTTAGTGTTTACATCGTTTTAATGCGTAATTTTTAGTACTGACATCATTTTTATGTGTTGATATCGTTTTTTATGCTTATTTTTTAGTGCTGACATCGTTTTTATGCATATTTTTTAGTGCTGACATCGTTTTTAGTTGGATATTATATATGTAGGTATCTATGTACGCTTGGGTCCTTAAAAATTAGTTTGTTTTTTAGTGCTGACATCGTTTTTATGTGTAATTTTTAATGCTGACACCGTTTTCATGCGTATTTTTATGTAGATATATATGTGCTGATATCGTTTTTGCAATATAAGAGATGGAGGAGGAAGGATGTACAATGATTTTGAGCGATTCGGCGGCAACAACGGACGTCAGCGGAGGAGCCTCCAATGTCACCGTCGGTGGAGCTAGGAGGAAGATGTATAATGATTTTGAAATTTTATTTAATTAAACTTTTGCCTAACTAGCTTATTTATTTATTAAACATTTGTGTTTATATTTGTGGTTTCTATTAGTTAAATTGTGTTAGCGAAATTAAATATTTCAGTGTCAACAAAGGTTATTGTTAATATTTCTGTCATCAATCGTATAGATTTTTTCTTTGAAAGTTTCTTATCAACAATTGTTTTCTCCGACACTGACGTCAGCAATGCTGTTGTCAGCATTTTTTACGTTTGCGTCAGCATCCTCATAGACAGCGTCAGCAATACTGATGTCAACATTTTCGACGTTGACGCCAACATCCATGTAAACGGTGCCAGCACTACTGACGTCAGCATTTCCGACGTCGGCGTCAGCACTGGCGCGTGAAAAAAATAAATCCGACGTTGGCGTCAGCATCCCTGTAAACGGCGTCAGCAATGCTGACGTCAGCATTCCCGATGTTGGTGACGTCGGCGACATCATTGACGCGCGAAAAAAAAATACATTTCATGCGCGACGGGAAAGTATTGACGGGAAATTCGATGTAGTTGGTGTTGGTGTCAGCAATGCTGACGTGCGAAAAAAAAAGTATTGATGGAAAAAAAGGCTGCTGACATAAAATTAACATATGCATAAATTGATCTATATACCAAATTCATTGGGGTTTGTCCACTGGTATCCACATACATACATCATATAAAATTAATATATGCAATTTGGAAGATGTGATATATGATGCATCAAACCACATTTACTACCTGCAACTTTATTATCTTCCATTAAGCAGACAAATACTCCCAAATGCATCATATAAAATTAAGAACGCAATGCTCCTAGATGAATCTTAGTATTTCCTCTGTAATTGATCCTTCAGTGCATTCTATGCGATGCAAATACAAATCAATGAAAAACCGAGACAAATGAATTAAGGTAGAATTGACACAAAATGTTAAAAATGCAAGAACTGAACTTGCTTTGCCCAACAGATCAAGCAATCAAGAGGTTCTATGGCCATAAACACTGACATCAATTTGGAAGACTTTCATCCAGAGGAACTTCACAGCATGTTTCTACAGCCCACAATCAACTCTCGACGGGAACAACACACATGATTTGGCACTTGCACATCCAAACGAAGACCATGTCAGCACGAGGACATACCACATGGAGATCACGGTGCAGAGCATCGCGAATCCAGATCCGGCTGTCCATGGAAGAAGACGGAGATTGAGCAAGGAGGAGGAGGACTCGCTGCAATTGAATCACCGATATAAGAGAGGATTTAATCGCCATCTTCTCTGCCTTGTGCATCCAGTCGTCGGTCGCCAGATTCAGTCGCCGTTCTCGTCAGAGGAAAAGGAGAAGGTCGGTCCATCTTCCTCCGCCTCTGTCAACGCCCAATGGGAGGCGGAACAACCACAATTCAAAACAACAGCCTGAAGGAGCCTCATCAAATTAAAAACAACAGCCAGATCTGCTTTCGACAGTCGGAGAAGAAAACAACTACTTCTCTTGCCGGGAGAGATCTCGAATTCCAGATGTAGTGTCGGCAGAGACAACAACTACTTCTCTTGCCGGCAGAGATCTCGAATTCCATATGTAGTGGTAGATATGCCTTCGGGACAAATCGGACAAGCCTTCGATCCGATCTCCAACGCCTTCAATCGGAGAAGGATGTGGAATCTGATAGTCCGCACTTCACATCGCCACCGGGAGAAAGACAGAGATCTGAGCGATCCGAGAGGGCGGGGGAGGAAGACAGAGATCGGCTCGGTCGGATATGGCTTCTCCTCCGCATCGACGCCGCATAGTTTTCTCCCTAACTGGATCTGAGAAAAGGAAGAGCGTGAAGGCGGATAGATAGACCGAGCGTGTATAATTTGCTAATTTTTACCAGAACGTGTATAGTTTGCTAATTTGGCCCACTAATATGTATATTTTACAAACTGTCCCAAAAGGGAACGAGGACCAAATTTGAAAAATGCAACACAACAATTTCACATTTTCATTCCTTCCATGGAGTCGGTTACATCTGGAATAGAAGGCTCAACCCCCCGCATTGATTTTGTAATCAAAAGGGTTCGGTACCCAATGCCCCCGGAGGAGTCCAACTGTGCTTGCCACAGTCCAAAATACAGTTGCATGCATCCATGCGCGTTCTTTCAAGTCGTGTGTGAAAATGAGAATCACATTTTCGCACCCTTGCAGTTCGGGTGTCTGGACTGCAATGATTTTCATCCGGACATTCGTGGAGCGTATGAGTGGAGGGTTGGAGATCTTCTTCTTCAACATATTCGGTCATTCTTCCCCGATTTAAACATACATTACCACATTTATGTGGCTCAAACAACAGGGATACTTGTGAGGGAAGCAAATATGGAGGTTGGAAGCTTTGCATTCAACGAGTTAAAGATTAAACTCATTCTGAAGGCGAATTAAGTATAAGTTGGTCGATTGTAAGAAAAAATTTATGTTGTTATCCATAGTGTATTTGTTAGTTTTAGTAATGCCTCGATGTGTAATATAACCGTTACCTAATCGTTATCTATGAAGTGAAGCGTTTGCATGTGATTGTTGAAAATAATAACGCAAACAACACGAACTACACAAATATAGTATACCCACAAAATACAAAATGTATGTCTACAACAAACAGACTATAATGTATCTACTACAGAGATCGAATGTAGCCCATGAAATGCTCATACATCTGGTCTAGCTAGGGATGCCCGACCGATGCCTGAATAGCCTGGTTCATCTCGTCAACCCGAGCCTGTCACACAACAGCCTCATCCTCATCTGGTCCAATGACGTCGTCTGGGTGGGTAGGCCCAGCCGGAGGAGCATCAGGTAGTACCACTGTCGTGGGCAACACATGACCTCGACTCTAGGACTGGAACCAAGCGAGGTAGTCAGCTGAGACGCATCCCTGACAGCTCTCGACCGTCCTCCGGTGACCGGTGACAAGGTAGAATCTCTCATGGTCCTAATCTGTCCAACGGTGGTGTTGCAGGCCAAACGTCACGATGTAACGCCTATGTAGGCGAAACGGTCGTTGCGCGAAGGTCGGAGGGATGACGGCCAATGGCTGCTCCTGCACGCGGCCGAACTGTCGGAGCACCCTGTCTAGCATGTACGGCTCAAAGACGTCACCGAATCTGAGGGTGCCTCGATAGGTGGGGGAGCGAAACTAACCTGCAAAATCCAGGTCTCTGCCAAAAGGCATCTACTCGACCTAGATTGAAAAAATGATAAAAGGGAAACAATGTTACTCGACATATGTAGTTAAAATCAAAGAAAGTGAGAAACAGGTTACCTATTTGATGGTCATGCGCTCAAGCTGTGCTCGAAGCCTCTTCTCACGCTTGCGCCTCTCCTTGTCATTCACCCTCTTCGCGGCCTTTGAAGGGTCAAATCGTGCCAGGTATCGGGGATCATCAGCCAGTGCATCCTTGTCCATACGAAGTGGACCCGCAAAAAAGGGAAGTACGACCAGATCCATGCCTAAAAAGTATAAACCATTAAAGCACCATTAGAGCACTTATTTTATGTAACTCGCAAGCAGAGGAACATATTTACCGTAATAAAGAAACAGGTTACCTGCAACAGTGCAGCACACCCATGTAGACCCTTAGCCTCGCCTCTCGTGGTCTCCCCTAATCCTCGGTAGAGGAAGGCAAACACTTCTACTCCCCAAGCTAGTCTCCCAGAATGCAGCAAGTCCCAAACTAGCTCGAACAACGAGAAGTGTACGCGGCTCTGGGACTTGTCGATGAAGAGCGCCGCACCCAGCAGCGCAGCCAAGAAAGAAACGGCGAGCTCGTGGTGGAGCTCTTTGGCAACTAGGGTCTCGCCGGCCAACTGATCCCGACGGCGGCCGTGCCTCTCCTCCCACCAAATAGTCAACTCCAGGATGGGCGCTCCGCAAGCCTTCTTATGCTTCTTCAGATGGGCCGCGTTCCAACCAAACAACTGCCGTAGTCGAGGCTCGAGCTGTAGTGGAAGATAGTCAGGGAGAGGCTCGCAAGGGAGTCCGTCAATCGGCAGCCCCATCAGACAAGCGACGTCATGGAGTGTGATGGTAATCTCGCCCCATGAGAAGTGGAAAGAGTTCGTCTTCGGCTGCCAGTGCTCAATGAACACGTTAATTTAATATGAAAAGACAATTATACCAGAAAATCCGGAAATTTTCCGAGTAATCTGGGTTTCTACCCGGTGACCCGGTTGACACGGTAATTTTGACACGATTGACCCGGTTGATTTATAATTATATATGATTAATTTTTTTTATAGAGATTCCAATTTATTACATTTTATAATTACAATCACTTGATCTTTCATTTTCAAATCAATTTTTATATTTATTTGTATTGTGTAATACTCCATTTGATCGATAATATTTAATTTTTTATTTTTCAACACATATTTTTAAGAAGATGAAAGTTCTAAAAAATATTAAAATAATTCTATGCTTATTACTAATTACATGAAATTATTTTAAAAAAATATTTAAAATTTTGATATTTTATATATGATTACATTTTATTTTCAACAATTTATGCTGAAAGGTAGGGTCCGTCCACAACCAGTGAGACCTATGGTGCCTAAACGAGACCAAAAGATCTCCTGGAGGCAAGTCACCATGGGGGAGCTCATCGTCCCCATCACCAGCCTCCTCCTCGCCCCCCCCCCCCCCTCGCCCCTCCTCTTCCTCCTCGCCCCCCCTCCTCATAAGCCGCCACCCCATCCCCGGGTGCCGCCCCCTATGACTCCTGAGCCGGCCCCTGCAGGTCCTGGACTTGAACATGCCCTCCCCCATCCTGCTCCTCACCAGCCACCTGAGGATCCTCTGCATCCTCCTCGTCACTGTCATCATCGAGCTCATCTTGATCGAAATGAAGATCCTCTGCATCATCCTCCCGCGTGTCATCCGCTACCACAGGAAGTGTAAGACAACCACTTGCGGCTACGATGACCTCAGCCCAATCAGCGTCTCCATAAGCGTGTCCGGAGGTACTGACACCGACCCTAGGATCCACAAGCCCAGTAGTCATGCCGAAGAACGTACATTCAGTGTCCACAACACCCATATCCTCCGCTATCGGTAGCGTCGGGTCTGTATCAGGCTCAACCGCCGTATCTCTCACAGTCATAGTCTCTTGCTCCGCAAGAGCCATGAGATCTGACACCGTCTGCGAAGACGAGTCAGTGATGATGACCTCCGTCAGATCGGCGCTCTCTACGGCATGTGAAGGCGGATTGCGGTCTCGCCCGAGAACGATGCGAACGGTCCTGTCATCCCTCCGCATCCGAGAATCCTATTAAATTTTGAACTAGCTGTTAAATATATTATTTTATTTAAGTTGAATGTTTCTATTCACCCATCTATTTCATTCAAAAAATGAATTTTAAATCTGCTTACAGTAGTTCACTTTAAACATCTTATTTTATAACAATTTGTTTCTATAATTTTTTTTTTGTATGTTTCTATAATTTCTTTTTAAACATCTTATTTTGTAATAATATGATTCATAATTTCTTTTTTGTATGTTTCTATATTTTGTTTCTATAATTTCTTTTTAAACGTCGGAACCAGCGTTGCATAGGGTACATTGAATACACAAAATCAATTGGATCAGTTGCTCCCAACGGACTCCGTAGGTGCCGCTGGTTGAATCTCAATCAGCGCATGTTGGAACGCATAAGTCTCCATAGTTTCTTGGGTGGGCCGCGCTACTAAGTCCACTACGTACTGGGCTATGCTACAAATACGCGAATGACTCACGTCGTTGTACAAACTTTTGATATTATCCTAGGTTAATTTTTGAAGCAGGAAACTTAACCTGTGTAATGCTAAGAATAGCATCAACATGAATGTTCGAGCCTTCTCTACGAAACACTGGATCGTCCTTCACCTGAAATGAACTTTCAGGTTAGTTATATAATGCTTACATATTATCCACAGTTCAAACCAAAAAGGGCAGGGAAAAAAAATCAAGATAGTACCTTGATGTTAACATAAAGATCCCCAGGGTTATATCCATCAGGATCTGCTCCAGCACTTTTAGGCACTATAATGGATTCATTATTGTCCACTCCTGTCATATACCAAGAAATCACAACAAACTTGAAAAACCACAAGAAATGGAAAGAGAAGTAAGAGATTTCATATTCAAAAAATTGTTTCATTGTATATAGCTCCATTAGAAAAGGTCATGCTGCTGCATGAAAAAGGATAACCTAAGCCAGGTAGTGTTAAATTAAAAACCCCAAATAACTTCAGGCATTCATGGTATATAGAATTGAATGAACTATTAGGTTAACACTCTGGATTCAAACATTTTCAGAGTAGGCTCCATTCTCCTACACAGAAAGTTAAAAACTACATACAAAGATGAAAAGAAAATAAAGGAAAATGCAGTTTTTGGGTCCAACTGGCCCTGATTGCCTACATAATCCAGACACTTCGTAACACCTTTAGAAAATTATGAAGTTACAAGCATTCATAATAGGTTTTGGTTGTAGCAAAATTTACGAGTTCCCTTTCAAACTCTCCCCAAAACATGTTCAGGCATCAGCCCTGTTGGATTTGCTATTCTGAATTATTTTGTATTTTGTTTGTTAGGTTATGTAAGCCTAATTTTAGGCCTTATTATTCAGCTATTAATGTTAGGTTATGCTATAGGCATTAAGTTCTGTTACCTAGCTAGTTTTCTGGACTAATTTTTTCTTTTGGGTTTCCTCTTTTCCTGTATTTATACAAGGCTCTACCGTTGTAATTGATGTAGGGCAGGAAATAGGGCATAGATATCCAATTTACCCACTCCACCCGCACCATACCAATTTTTCGAGCGAAAACCTGCAAAAAGCGGGTGGTGGGTGATGCGTATAAAGGGTGAAGTGAGTGGTGGGGCGGGTATGGATGATGATTTTTCGCCCAATAGCCACTCCAATAACCCGCCCCATACCCCGCTCCATTAACCGACACCAATAATCACCTAATAAGTGTCCAATAACCCAATTAAACATATGATTTTACTTTTCTACCCCTTAAAAACCTTAAATTTCTTTCTTTTGCTATTACTTCCGCATATTGATTTTATATTGTGCTTTTATATTTGAGTTTATATTGTTACAAGATTCCGTAGTTAATTTGAAAATTAGATTAAGTAGTTAATCCAAAAATGTTTCTAAATTGTGATCTTATTGAAGATATTCCCATCATTTTTTATTTTCTAAGTTTTGTATTTTCCACGTATTGTTAAACTAGAATCCAAAATATTTTTTATTTTATTAGTTGTGTATTTTCCACGTATTTTTGAATTTGAACTTGATATATTAGTATGTGCTTCTAAGGTAAATATTTCATATAAGGTTTAAAAATAAACACAATTAGTTCGTCTTATTGGATATCCAATAATCACTCGCTCTCCCGCACGGGTTGGATGCGGGTGATGGAGCGAGATGGATGGCAGAGCGGGTGACGGAAATTTTCACCCATAACCCGCCCCATTTCCACCCCTTCTCTTCTGCAGCTCTAAATAAGTAGTTTTCTTACATAGATTTGTCTTCTCTCCCCCTCTCACTTTTACTAACAAGCCCAAAATTCCTTGACGTGTGTCAGCAACATCCTTCTCACCACGTGAAAATTGCAAACCGAGGGTGATGCAGCTGGACAGATTGATCTTTCTCTACTTACAAAGAGCAATGGCAGCTTAGCTTGTGGCGAAGCTTATGATGTGCTTACAGAGAATGGGGAAGGATGATTTGGAAGAATGCCCAATGCAATAAGTGGGTTGTTATCGTCTGGCTGGCTGCTAGAGGTCGTCTCCAAACCAAGCAGCAAATATCCAAATGGCGTGCTAATACTGACCATGGGTGTGAGCTCTACGAGAGGGGCGAAGAAAGTGTTGATCACTTATGGTTTAATTGGACATATGTTCAAGAGGTTGAAGATTATGTGTAGAAATGGATGGGGGTGCAGCAGCCAGCAGCGGAAAGGAAACATTGTAAAATGGCTCCAATGGTCTGCGCAAGAGCCCAATTGTGTCCAGAAACCACCCGTGTTTCAAAGTAAACTCATGCTATTTGGTGCTCTTATTTACTTTGTATGGTGGGCAAGAAATAGACTTATTTTTTAAGAGGAGAAATACACACCAGTAAATGTGGTAGGATTATTATAGAGGCTTGTAAACCTTGCATTTCTCAAAAGTGTAAGTTCAATTCACTTATGGGGGCTCAATATGTAAGGGGATCACAATGATGCGAGGACTCTTGTGGTTTTTAGAGGTCTTGTGCATTTGTATAGGTAACCAGTAGTCTATTTACTATGCATTTGTATATGACGTGGCAAAAAAGATGTTTTAGTATTGTATAAGATTTTGGGATGTCAACCTAGTTAGCCGCATACTTTTTCACCAACAGACTTAGTATAGTGTTGGACTTTTGTAACTCGGTTACGTGCAATATATTTACCGCTTCAAACATCCTTCTCACCAGAAGAAATAAAGGCGGCACATATTTCTAAATCTAAGCCATCATCTCCCTTTCCCTTATTGGGATTTTCCTTAGTTTTAAAGGGCGCAAGGCGCACTGAGGCGCAAAGGGTCCCTCGAACCGATGTTCATAAATTTTCTATTTCAGGGTTCAGCATCACTAAACATGTTTTAAAATTACCCATCTTCTAATGTCTTTTTCGAAGATTCATGAAACAATCTCAACATAGCTGATCATCAATAGCAAATACTATCATAAATCGTGAAACATAGTTAGTTTCATTAGCAAAGTCTAGTATTTTGGAGAAAAGGAAGCACCTGGACTAATATCCAATTTTACTGACTTGGAACCTATCACCACCCTGTTACCATTGCAAGATCTGCAAAGACTCTGCACATAAGTGACAATAAAATTTGAATCAATGTTGCAAAAGAATTTCTCAACAAAATTATATAAAGTACAAAACAAATCCTTGAATTCTAGAAACAATTTTAGCACAAATAAAGTACCAAAGCCGCTTTTGAATTCTATAAGCAATTTTGGTACTTTTTCTATTCTTCTAAGACATTAAAAAGGTCTCATAATGAGAGGGAAAAAAAAAACAATTGTCATAGCATAATTTGGTATAGCAGCAAAGATTCCATTAGGCACGTGCATCCTAAGAATGGCATAATATACTATTCTTTGATGATTTAAGTTTAGCCTCAGAGTTTGGATGTTCTCGAGCATTGTGTCAAGTTATCCACAAAAATGTGAAACAGAGAGGATGACAACATAGTACACAGTAAATTGAAAACTTGAGTGGGATGATAAAATGCCCAAAATGTAAATTGAAAACTTGAGTGGAGTAATAAAAATGCCCAAAATGAGATGTAAATTTGGGAGAGGTATAACTAGAATTAAAATCTGCCTTGCTACATCCTCCCTAGTCCCTATTGTTGACACATCATATAAGATTTGAAAAATGAATTCAAACCGGTTTAGGATAACACCACGGACCAATAATTACTAAGTGATATATATAACCTTCGCCAATATGAGAAAAGACTTCAACAACACAAAAAGGGTAAACCTAAGGACCTTAGAATATATTGCTCATGGACTATCTCTTTAAAATGAGTAACTCGCGTGAAGAAGGCAGTAAGGAAGGGCATATACACATAGCAAAACCAAACTCCAATCAGCATCATATTTACATGTTGAATGACCAGAGGTTCAAGCCTGTGAAACCAGGGTCAATGACAGATTACTGTAATTCAGTTATAGTATTGCTTAAGCAGTATGTAATTTATTTATTTTCAAAAAAAATCCTGTATTTACAGAAAAATTAAAACAAGAAGCAACTTTAAAACTCAAGATAGGTCCCATCTGGACAGAGTAGGGGCTATATGGCAAAACATTCATTTGCCTCAGGCATATGTATCAGCAGATTATTACCTTATCAATTGAATCATTATGCCTTAAACGTTGCCGCATCAGAATAAGTATGAATACCATTAGGCCCCCTAGCTCTTTCCTTGAAAAAGATGGTAAAAATAATGGGCTATAGGTCCCCTATAGCACTATAGCACAAATGATGTATGTATACCATTAGGTCCCCTATAGCACAGAATGAAGTCTTACCAAGCACATACACAATCTACATCACATAAAGAAAATAAAGCCAAGTAAAAGATGCAAGAGTAAAATACTTGCATTTTCTCACGTATAGAAAATATCAGGCTGGAAACTGGGATTGAGGGAACCATAGCACCATAATGAAGTCTTATCAAGCACATACACATACACATCCACATCACATAAAGAAAATAAAGGCAAGCATAGGATGCAAGGTTCAAACACCTGCATTTTCTCATGTATAGAAATTAGAAACTACCATGCTGGATTCGGCCCGGGAGGGAAAGGGTAGGGGAGGATGAGGGAGGTCTATTTACCGTAAATGCCTTCCCTGTTCCACCGCACTGCATACAAGTAGACTGAACACTGAATGGGCCCCTTTGCATAAATGTCTGAAAATGTTCAAATTTAAGTATTGAAACAGGTACTATCAATATATAAAGGTGAAATCCAAAAGAAAAAATGTACTTCTCACGAATAACTAACCATGCCTTTGCCTCTACAGGGCTTGCAGGTTTCAGGTTTAGAGCCAGGGGGGACACCAGTGCCACCTATAGATATAAAGATGAGAAACGATCAGTGATCAGGATGTTAATGACATAATCAGATGCTCACTTAACAAGGATGACATGGAAACTTCAGCATAGATCTTCCCATGCAATGCAATCCTAGATCGATTCATGATAAAGATGTGAGACACAAGTAAAACTCCTGAAAACTGGTTAGCGAGAGCAAAAACAATTAAGATTGCAAACACAAAGATAATTAATTCTCTTACCACAAGATTGGCAGGGCAAAGTAGTCTGAAATGATATAGTCTTACTACAACCCTCAACAGCTTCCATAAAGGACAGCTCTAATGAAACCTGTTTAGAAGGCTTATTGATGTCACACAACCTATTCAATCTTTAAAACTTAGCAGCATGGGCAATGTGAAGAAAGAACATTCACCTTTGCATCCTGGCCACGTAATGATTGGCCTGCTCCTGGTCGAAACATATTGAAGATCTACTCCCAGCAGATCAGCAAATAGATGAATATCATATGTAAGAAAAATAACAAATAAATAATGACTTTGAGATGTAGATTAGAGAAGAAATACATATTTTGTGCATGTCATCATGTACTGAAAAGTGTAGACAGGAAAGTGATGATACAGACGAAACAAGAAAGTTATAATAGCTTATCTTAAGTTCCTTAAGCATCACTCTTAGAGGTCAGTAGCAGCAATAACTAAATTCTAGGGGCTACGAAAAGGTTCATCGCAAACTCATCTTTACTCTAGAGTAAGTATAGAATTCATGACAGAGTGGGTCTCCATCCGACGAAAATAGTGACATACCATGCAGGAGAGAACAGCTGAAAAAGCTCAAAACATCACATGGCATTTTCCCTATATTTTTTTTCTTCAAAGCCCTCTTTAAATCCGAAAATTAACCATCTAAAATGATCAAAACTACGAACCAGCATTAAATCACTCTTTTCTTCACTCTCAATAGCTACTGACATGCATAAATAGATGAACTAAACAGATAACTCACATCTTCAAAGCCTGTGCGAAAAATATCTTCAAATGGATTAAATCCAGAGCCATGATAAGCACCTCCACCTTGACCTTTGCTTTGTTCATATGCATCATGGCCCATCTGGATTGAAACACGCCAAATAAATTACGATTACCATGAGAAACACATATAGTTCACAGAGGATACAGGGAGAGATTATCCTACTAAATTAGCTAACCTGTTCTCTAATAAGAAAATAAAACAGGGACATAATTCAATTAGCTGGTATTAGAGAGAGAGAGAGGAGTGGATTAATATGATAAATTTTCAAAAGGAGTTAGGAAAAGGGGGGAAAAAAGAGCAATCATGCCAAGCCCTTGGATTGTCATTAATGAGGTGTGGTTTACTATTATAACCATCGGAAGAGTAATCATCTTTATGGAAAGGAAATAAGTTTATTTTCAGCCATACTGAAAAAAATGCAAGTACCCGAACCTGATCATAAGCTGACCGCTGTTGCTCGTCTTTTAAGACCTACAAAGGATGAAACCTGCAGATTTGAGTATGTATTGCACAAAAACTTAAATAAGCTACAGGGGAACCGATCAAATAAAGTGGTTCCACCTCATATGCCTTATTGATCTCCTGAAATTTTGTTTCTGCATCAGGGTCATCTTTGTTCATATCTGGATGATGCTTCTTTGCAAGCTGGGGATCAATCATAACCCAAGAGATAAATATGACATCATACCCAGCAGAAAAAAAAAAAAAAAAAAACAGCAACCAGAACGTAAACATGTTATGGCCTCGAGGCACACCGCATAAAAAGCTTTCTTAAGCTCGGTAGGAGTGGCATTCCTGGAGACACCAAGTATCTCATAGTAATCTTTGGCGAGAGAAGCTAGCACAAAGCAAATAAAGGGAGAATGTATGAAATGTGACGTAGATAAAAACAAATAAACTATTTTGTGGCAATGAATTCAATAAAATAGTGATACCAGTGCTATGAATTGGTCTTATCACACCAAAGAGTCCATGTCCATGCATAGCTCCAAATAGTAAGCAGTTTCTGGCTTGTACTAGGCAATGAATCGTAGTGAAAATAAGCATTTATTTATGATTACTATAGCTAGATATCCAGGGAAAAAAAATGGAACTTATGGCAAAATCAAATGGAAAACTACCATCGTTGGCAACTGTTTTCGAGGATTTACAAACTATAGAACTAACTGATGTATGAGTAGCGCCTTTATACAAGCCATGGCCCTGCAAGAAGGATTTCAAAGAATGTAAAGATCATAATTTGGTTGCAAATGGAAATTAGAGAAACCCCCTCTTAATATGATCATTACTTTGCACAAAACCATCCTTTATAAGCAAAATTGCATTTAACTCCTCATTATCCGTAATTTGTTGGTAAATCAACCCTCATGCATACTTACATCTTATAATGCAAAACTTTCTCAACATTTCGGGCGCCATCTTGTTACCAAAGTCCAGATCCTTGAATGCTATTTTGTATATTATTGGCAGTTTGGTGCAATCAGCCACCACTCAGCACCAACTTCTGATTACCATGGCATGGGTGGCAAAGATGAGATGTTGTGCTCGATGTGTGGACACACGAGATTGGACAAGATTAGAAACAAAGTCATTCGAAGCAAGTTGGAGTGACCAAAAGTGGGGATAGGACATGGGAGTTTAGGCTTTGTTGGTTTGGGCAAGTGCAAAGATGGCAGCCTTCTTCACACGTGCGTACAAATGAGCATTTAGCCCTAGAGGATATCCAATGGAGCAAGCTAGACCAAAAAAGTGTTGGATCTAAGTTATTTACCGTGACCTTTCTCTTTTGGCGCTCACGAAAGATATGACCATGGACTGGAGGAGCTTTGGGCTATTGATGTTTAGTTTATGTTTTTGTGCCTTTTTGGAATGTTTTTGGCTTTTCCTTCTTGTGTATGTTCCCCTAGTTGTGACCGCCCTACTTCGGCACTGATTGTTCCCTCTTGCTAACTATTTCTAACCCTTTCTGTGTCTACCGGCCCTGGCTCTCTCGGAAACACCTTATCCCTACCCCTGAAACCGTATTTCATTGCAGGATATACTTGGAGATTGTTGTATGGGCAGTTTTGTGCAAAGTGAGTCTATATTAACAGGGGTGTGTGCAATTTATTCTTCATAATATCAAATTATTAAATGAAAAGCACACCTAGATAAGCCATTTACAAACACTTCCAAGTGACCCAATTTTTGTGAGGATTACTTGTCATTTGTCATGTCGTTCAAGAGGACATTCGCAAATTATATGAGGTGTGCTAATGTGATCTTAAAAGGACCTATATTCGCAAATAAAATCACTATAAAATGTAATCGATCAACAAAAGAAGGAGACTCGCCAGGGTTGAGGTGGAGCGACCAATCATCCAGCAAAAGAGTCTGGCGCCACTTGAACCAACCACTGCAACCAACACTCATCATCGATTGATTCATTCAAAACACAAAAGAAGAAGGAGAAGAACGATGCCGAAGAAGACTCACTTTGGCTGGCTAGAGAACGATGGAGCCGCGATGTCCGCAGACCAAGAGCCACGACGAGAAATGACGAATGAAGCCGCTAATCGGTGGCGCCGCGGATGCCGGCGGGCGACTGTGGCGGGGTAGGATTCAGTGGTGAACGATTGGGAGGCTGAGCGGTGTGGCGGGGCGACCTCAGGCTTGGAATCGTATGTTCCAGCAACTTCTTTATTTGGGATTTGGGAACCAGAGAATCGTCGAAACCTACAACTCGGGTTTCCAAATTATGCACTTCTTGCTGGAGTACCCAACTCGTCAAAACAAAATGGAAAAATGGACAAAAAATAGGCAAAAATGCTAAATCCACCGTTTATTCATTGTTGTTTGCAAATAACCACCTCTTATTCAAAAATTGTCAAATAACTACCCATTAAATATAGTTTGGTTGCAACTAACCACCCATAACATTTTCTTGTTAAACCTCACTTAATTTAATATGAAAAGACAATTATACTCATATTCTTTAATGTTTCATTTTTATACTCATATTCTTTAATATGAAAAGACGTTGTTCATAAATTCTAGTGCTTGTAATTATATACTATATCTAATCTAAAATATTTTATTTTTATTATTTCTCGTAATTTTTAATAAAATGTAATAATATATAAATATCAAAATTTTAAATAATTTTTTAAAAATTTTGATATTTTATATATTATTACATCTTATTAAAAACATTTGATTTTTATTATTTCATGTAATTTTTAATAAAATGTAATAATATATAAAATATCAAATTTTTAAATATTTTTTAAAAATAATTTCATGTAATTAGTAATAAGCATAGAATTATTTTAATATTTTTTAGAACTTTTATCTTCTTAAAAATTGTGTTGAAAAATAAAAAAATCAAATATTATCGATCGGACGGAGTATTTCACAATACAAATAAATATAAAAATTGATTTGAAAATGAAAGATCAAGTGATTGTAATTATAAAATGTAATAAATTGAAATCTCCATAAAAAAATTAATCATATATAATTATAAATCAACCGGGTCAAAATTACCGTGTCAATCGGGTCACCGGGTCGAAACCCAGATTACTCGGAAAATTTCCGGATTTTATGGTATAATTGTCTTTTCATATTAAATTAACGTGTTCCCTATATATACCGCAAATACTTCGTCGGATTGGACGTTGTAGCAACGTTGGATTAGACGTTGCTACAACGTTCAATTTGACGTTGTATATGGTGGTAAATTTTGCCCAAGAGGAATGGATCCGACGTTGCAGCCTAGAGCCTAAGCGGGCTCCGTCGGGCTTAGCAACGTCCACTTGAACGTTGCAACGACGTCAGTTTTAACGTTGTTGCGACGCCCAAATCACCCCAAGGCAAAATCTGGGTGGGCTTAACAACGCCCATTTTGACGTTGTAACAACATCATATCTAATGTTGTTACGACTTCCCCCAATCAGCCCCCTATAAAAGGGAAGAAAAAATTTGCGCCGGCCAAATTAGAGAACTATACACGTTTTGGCAAAACTATACATCCGTGCTTTTTAATTCTTTATACAAGCAGCGTCCGACTCTTTCATGGCTGCCCTCCCTCATCCAGTTCTCCTCCACACAGATCCGGCACCGTCATCCACCTAGAACGCCGACAACAACGCCGCCTCTCCATGTTCCCTCTATCTCTCTTCTTCACCACAGATCTGCCTCTCCATTCGCAAACCAAACATAAGGCAGGCGGCAATTTTGAGTTCGATCTATTCTTCACCACATAACGATGACAAAGTGGATGTCAATGACGCTGTCAGCAATGGTTCGAATTGTCTTCATCTTCAATGGCTACGCAGTGGATGTCTTCAGATCTGGAATTTCAACATCGCCGTCGCCGATAGGGTTAAGCTCCTCCTCAACCAACCGCCCCTTCCTCTGCCTCGGCGTCAAGGCTCGCGGCTGCAACGAAAACATCTCGGACGGCTATGGAGGAGTAGATCTGGAGAGGGATCCGAACCTAGCCTTGGCTCAGGAATCGTAGATGGATTCGATCGATGCTCGGCGTTCGCTCTTCCTCATCCTCCGTTTTCCTCCTAGTATATCTTTGGTGATTACAATTTTTAATTCTCTATGTTCGACAAGGCAACTACAGCCTATACGCATCTGTCAACGGTTTCAGTGGTGATTACAAGTATGAAAGCGACATTCACATTCTACCAGGTCCGTCTTTTCCCCATTCTTTGCTTTCGTATCAAAGCCTTGCACGCACACGAAAATGTTATGTTTTAGTAGACACTTCACTCACTTCTACTGTTTGGATGCAGGAAATGCAATGAAATTAGGTGACCTCATCTATGGGCCTTTGAGGACGTTTCGCCTGCGTCTCCGTCAGCGCCGACAACCGAACGAGTGCAATCTTCCAAGGTGACCAAAACTTGAACCGATGGCGTTCTCTGCGAATCTTGGGGGTTGGATTGCAGACACACTGGTGAGCAAAGGTGTATCTGTTACAACAGTTCGCAAGGTACTGCCCAATATTTTACCATGTTGCGTATGTGCTACATCAGATCAACATATGAATCTTTGACTACTTCTTAATCACTCATATGTACTGAATATGCTAAACTGAATGGAGTAGGAAGCTTAGTTTCTTTGGATTTAACAGGTTATTTTGGTGGGCTCATATTTTAATATGGGCTTTAATGTTGAGTAGTCCGAGTATATTGGGTGCGGCCCCAGTCCTTTAGTTTCATTTGAAGGTGGGTTGGGCTTTCCTTAAACTTAACATATATACTACCGCATGAGTTAGTTTATATGTTAAATTTAATTATGGCCTAATACTGCTCACCTTCGGATTTAATTACGGACTGGTGTTGAGAGTGGGAAAATAGAGGTGGGGGATATGTAGTTTCTAGGAGACCTTGGGTATGATCTTATATTTTTTTTAGTGCTGACATCGTTTTTAGTTTGATATTATATATGTAGATATATATGTATGCTTGAGTCCTTAAAAATTGGTTTATTTTTTAGTGCTGACATCGTTTTTATGAACTATTTCTTCCACGCTGACATCGTTTTAATGCGTAATTTTTAGTGTTTACATCGTTTTAATGCGTAATTTTTAGTACTGACATCATTTTTATGTGTTGATATCGTTTTTTATGCTTATTTTTTAGTGCTGACATCGTTTTTATGCATATTTTTTAGTGCTGACATCGTTTTTAGTTGGATATTATATATGTAGGTATCTATGTACGCTTGGGTCCTTAAAAATTAGTTTGTTTTTTAGTGCTGACATCGTTTTTATGTGTAATTTTTAATGCTGACACCGTTTTCATGCGTATTTTTATGTAGATATATATGTGCTGATATCGTTTTTGCAATATAAGAGATGGAGGAGGAAGGATGTACAATGATTTTGAGCGATTCGGCGGCAACAACGGACGTCAGCGGAGGAGCCTCCAATGTCACCGTCGGTGGAGCTAGGAGGAAGATGTATAATGATTTTGAAATTTTATTTAATTAAACTTTTGCCTAACTAGCTTATTTATTTATTAAACATTTGTGTTTATATTTGTGGTTTCTATTAGTTAAATTGTGTTAGCGAAATTAAATATTTCAGTGTCAACAAAGGTTATTGTTAATATTTCTGTCATCAATCGTATAGATTTTTTCTTTGAAAGTTTCTTATCAACAATTGTTTTCTCCGACACTGACGTCAGCAATGCTGTTGTCAGCATTTTTTACGTTTGCGTCAGCATCCTCATAGACAGCGTCAGCAATACTGATGTCAACATTTTCGACGTTGACGCCAACATCCATGTAAACGGTGCCAGCACTACTGACGTCAGCATTTCCGACGTCGGCGTCAGCACTGGCGCGTGAAAAAAATAAATCCGACGTTGGCGTCAGCATCCCTGTAAACGGCGTCAGCAATGCTGACGTCAGCATTCCCGATGTTGGTGACGTCGGCGACATCATTGACGCGCGAAAAAAAAATACATTTCATGCGCGACGGGAAAGTATTGACGGGAAATTCGATGTAGTTGGTGTTGGTGTCAGCAATGCTGACGTGCGAAAAAAAAAGTATTGATGGAAAAAAAGGCTGCTGACATAAAATTAACATATGCATAAATTGATCTATATACCAAATTCATTGGGGTTTGTCCACTGGTATCCACATACATACATCATATAAAATTAATATATGCAATTTGGAAGATGTGATATATGATGCATCAAACCACATTTACTACCTGCAACTTTATTATCTTCCATTAAGCAGACAAATACTCCCAAATGCATCATATAAAATTAAGAACGCAATGCTCCTAGATGAATCTTAGTATTTCCTCTGTAATTGATCCTTCAGTGCATTCTATGCGATGCAAATACAAATCAATGAAAAACCGAGACAAATGAATTAAGGTAGAATTGACACAAAATGTTAAAAATGCAAGAACTGAACTTGCTTTGCCCAACAGATCAAGCAATCAAGAGGTTCTATGGCCATAAACACTGACATCAATTTGGAAGACTTTCATCCAGAGGAACTTCACAGCATGTTTCTACAGCCCACAATCAACTCTCGACGGGAACAACACACATGATTTGGCACTTGCACATCCAAACGAAGACCATGTCAGCACGAGGACATACCACATGGAGATCACGGTGCAGAGCATCGCGAATCCAGATCCGGCTGTCCATGGAAGAAGACGGAGATTGAGCAAGGAGGAGGAGGACTCGCTGCAATTGAATCACCGATATAAGAGAGGATTTAATCGCCATCTTCTCTGCCTTGTGCATCCAGTCGTCGGTCGCCAGATTCAGTCGCCGTTCTCGTCAGAGGAAAAGGAGAAGGTCGGTCCATCTTCCTCCGCCTCTGTCAACGCCCAATGGGAGGCGGAACAACCACAATTCAAAACAACAGCCTGAAGGAGCCTCATCAAATTAAAAACAACAGCCAGATCTGCTTTCGACAGTCGGAGAAGAAAACAACTACTTCTCTTGCCGGGAGAGATCTCGAATTCCAGATGTAGTGTCGGCAGAGACAACAACTACTTCTCTTGCCGGCAGAGATCTCGAATTCCATATGTAGTGGTAGATATGCCTTCGGGACAAATCGGACAAGCCTTCGATCCGATCTCCAACGCCTTCAATCGGAGAAGGATGTGGAATCTGATAGTCCGCACTTCACATCGCCACCGGGAGAAAGACAGAGATCTGAGCGATCCGAGAGGGCGGGGGAGGAAGACAGAGATCGGCTCGGTCGGATATGGCTTCTCCTCCGCATCGACGCCGCATAGTTTTCTCCCTAACTGGATCTGAGAAAAGGAAGAGCGTGAAGGCGGATAGATAGACCGAGCGTGTATAATTTGCTAATTTTTACCAGAACGTGTATAGTTTGCTAATTTGGCCCACTAATATGTATATTTTACAAACTGTCCCAAAAGGGAACGAGGACCAAATTTGAAAAATGCAACACAACAATTTCACATTTTCATTCCTTCCATGGAGTCGGTTACATCTGGAATAGAAGGCTCAACCCCCCGCATTGATTTTGTAATCAAAAGGGTTCGGTACCCAATGCCCCCGGAGGAGTCCAACTGTGCTTGCCACAGTCCAAAATACAGTTGCATGCATCCATGCGCGTTCTTTCAAGTCGTGTGTGAAAATGAGAATCACATTTTCGCACCCTTGCAGTTCGGGTGTCTGGACTGCAATGATTTTCATCCGGACATTCGTGGAGCGTATGAGTGGAGGGTTGGAGATCTTCTTCTTCAACATATTCGGTCATTCTTCCCCGATTTAAACATACATTACCACATTTATGTGGCTCAAACAACAGGGATACTTGTGAGGGAAGCAAATATGGAGGTTGGAAGCTTTGCATTCAACGAGTTAAAGATTAAACTCATTCTGAAGGCGAATTAAGTATAAGTTGGTCGATTGTAAGAAAAAATTTATGTTGTTATCCATAGTGTATTTGTTAGTTTTAGTAATGCCTCGATGTGTAATATAACCGTTACCTAATCGTTATCTATGAAGTGAAGCGTTTGCATGTGATTGTTGAAAATAATAACGCAAACAACACGAACTACACAAATATAGTATACCCACAAAATACAAAATGTATGTCTACAACAAACAGACTATAATGTATCTACTACAGAGATCGAATGTAGCCCATGAAATGCTCATACATCTGGTCTAGCTAGGGATGCCCGACCGATGCCTGAATAGCCTGGTTCATCTCGTCAACCCGAGCCTGTCACACAACAGCCTCATCCTCATCTGGTCCAATGACGTCGTCTGGGTGGGTAGGCCCAGCCGGAGGAGCATCAGGTAGTACCACTGTCGTGGGCAACACATGACCTCGACTCTAGGACTGGAACCAAGCGAGGTAGTCAGCTGAGACGCATCCCTGACAGCTCTCGACCGTCCTCCGGTGACCGGTGACAAGGTAGAATCTCTCATGGTCCTAATCTGTCCAACGGTGGTGTTGCAGGCCAAACGTCACGATGTAACGCCTATGTAGGCGAAACGGTCGTTGCGCGAAGGTCGGAGGGATGACGGCCAATGGCTGCTCCTGCACGCGGCCGAACTGTCGGAGCACCCTGTCTAGCATGTACGGCTCAAAGACGTCACCGAATCTGAGGGTGCCTCGATAGGTGGGGGAGCGAAACTAACCTGCAAAATCCAGGTCTCTGCCAAAAGGCATCTACTCGACCTAGATTGAAAAAATGATAAAAGGGAAACAATGTTACTCGACATATGTAGTTAAAATCAAAGAAAGTGAGAAACAGGTTACCTATTTGATGGTCATGCGCTCAAGCTGTGCTCGAAGCCTCTTCTCACGCTTGCGCCTCTCCTTGTCATTCACCCTCTTCGCGGCCTTTGAAGGGTCAAATCGTGCCAGGTATCGGGGATCATCAGCCAGTGCATCCTTGTCCATACGAAGTGGACCCGCAAAAAAGGGAAGTACGACCAGATCCATGCCTAAAAAGTATAAACCATTAAAGCACCATTAGAGCACTTATTTTATGTAACTCGCAAGCAGAGGAACATATTTACCGTAATAAAGAAACAGGTTACCTGCAACAGTGCAGCACACCCATGTAGACCCTTAGCCTCGCCTCTCGTGGTCTCCCCTAATCCTCGGTAGAGGAAGGCAAACACTTCTACTCCCCAAGCTAGTCTCCCAGAATGCAGCAAGTCCCAAACTAGCTCGAACAACGAGAAGTGTACGCGGCTCTGGGACTTGTCGATGAAGAGCGCCGCACCCAGCAGCGCAGCCAAGAAAGAAACGGCGAGCTCGTGGTGGAGCTCTTTGGCAACTAGGGTCTCGCCGGCCAACTGATCCCGACGGCGGCCGTGCCTCTCCTCCCACCAAATAGTCAACTCCAGGATGGGCGCTCCGCAAGCCTTCTTATGCTTCTTCAGATGGGCCGCGTTCCAACCAAACAACTGCCGTAGTCGAGGCTCGAGCTGTAGTGGAAGATAGTCAGGGAGAGGCTCGCAAGGGAGTCCGTCAATCGGCAGCCCCATCAGACAAGCGACGTCATGGAGTGTGATGGTAATCTCGCCCCATGAGAAGTGGAAAGAGTTCGTCTTCGGCTGCCAGTGCTCAATGAACACGTTAATTTAATATGAAAAGACAATTATACCAGAAAATCCGGAAATTTTCCGAGTAATCTGGGTTTCTACCCGGTGACCCGGTTGACACGGTAATTTTGACACGATTGACCCGGTTGATTTATAATTATATATGATTAATTTTTTTTATAGAGATTCCAATTTATTACATTTTATAATTACAATCACTTGATCTTTCATTTTCAAATCAATTTTTATATTTATTTGTATTGTGTAATACTCCATTTGATCGATAATATTTAATTTTTTATTTTTCAACACATATTTTTAAGAAGATGAAAGTTCTAAAAAATATTAAAATAATTCTATGCTTATTACTAATTACATGAAATTATTTTAAAAAAATATTTAAAATTTTGATATTTTATATATGATTACATTTTATTTTCAACAATTTATGCTGAAAGGTAGGGTCCGTCCACAACCAGTGAGACCTATGGTGCCTAAACGAGACCAAAAGATCTCCTGGAGGCAAGTCACCATGGGGGAGCTCATCGTCCCCATCACCAGCCTCCTCCTCGCCCCCCCCCCCCCCCCCTCGCCCCTCCTCTTCCTCCTCGCCCCCCCTCCTCATAAGCCGCCACCCCATCCCCGGGTGCCGCCCCCTATGACTCCTGAGCCGGCCCCTGCAGGTCCTGGACTTGAACATGCCCTCCCCCATCCTGCTCCTCACCAGCCACCTGAGGATCCTCTGCATCCTCCTCGTCACTGTCATCATCGAGCTCATCTTGATCGAAATGAAGATCCTCTGCATCATCCTCCCGCGTGTCATCCGCTACCACAGGAAGTGTAAGACAACCACTTGCGGCTACGATGACCTCAGCCCAATCAGCGTCTCCATAAGTGTGTCCGGAGGTACTGACACCGACCCTAGGATCCACAAGCCCAGTAGTCATGCCGAAGAACGTACATTCAGTGTCCACAACACCCATATCCTCCGCTATCGGTAGCGTCGGGTCTGTATCAGGCTCAACCGCCGTATCTCTCACAGTCATAGTCTCTTGCTCCGCAAGAGCCATGAGATCTGACACCGTCTGCGAAGACGAGTCAGTGATGATGACCTCCGTCAGATCGGCGCTCTCTACGGCATGTGAAGGCGGATTGCGGTCTCGCCCGAGAACGATGCGAACGGTCCTGTCATCCCTCCGCATCCGAGAATCCTATTAAATTTTGAACTAGCTGTTAAATATATTATTTTATTTAAGTTGAATGTTTCTATTCACCCATCTATTTCATTCAAAAAATGAATTTTAAATCTGCTTACAGTAGTTCACTTTAAACATCTTATTTTATAACAATTTGTTTCTATAATTTCTTTTTTTGTATGTTTCTATAATTTCTTTTTAAACATCTTATTTTGTAATAATATGATTCATAATTTCTTTTTTGTATGTTTCTATATTTTGTTTCTATAATTTCTTTTTAAACGTCGGAACCAGCGTTGCATAGGGTACATTGAATACACAAAATCAATTGGATTAGTTGCTCCCAACGGACTCCGTAGGTGCCGCTGGTTGAATCTCAATCAGCGCATGTTGGAACGCATAAGTCTCCATAGTTTCTTGGGTGGGCCGCGCTACTAAGTCCACTACGTACTGGGCTATGCTACAAATACGCGAATGACTCACGTCGTTGTACAAACTTTTGATATTATCCTTTGTCTGCCCCAACACGCGAGTATAGTACGACTCAGGGTCAATATCGGACTCCATACAACGGAAATATACCTCCCTTGACCTCTCAGACCTGCAACGACACTGCACAGAAAATAAATTGCATGGAAATAAAAGGTGATACTTCCTGTGCTTGCAGTTGCAAATGTGACGTTCAGTCGGCACACTGTGTCTGGTCACTCTAATAGTGTAACGAGTGCCATCTGAGAACTCAACTGTCTTGACGAAACTGTACGTCGTTGAAGGCATGGTAGAGGGCAAGGCTGTTGGGTGTTTGGGGTGTATGTGTGATGTGGAGAGGGGGAACGGAGGGGCCTTATATGTTGCCCCCAATTACAACTTTGGTTTCGACGTTGTAAGTGGTACATTCCCCCATTACAACGTCTAATCCAACGTTGTAAAATCCTTTACAACGTAGGATTGGACGTTGTAATGGGTACATGTACCCATTACAACGTTGGATTAGACATTCTAATGGGTACATTTACCCTTTACAGCGTTGAATTAGACATTGTAAAGGGTACATACACCCCAAACAAACGTTGAATTATACGTTGGATTAGACGTTGTAATGGGTACATTTACCCTTTACAACGTTGAAGGAGTTCCAATAACACCTGACGACATCCATCCATTTTGGAGAGATCTGACGTGGGATGAATCAGCAAATGCAACCTTACCCTATGCCATGTCGGCTTCGTACACTGCGTCCAATGAAGCTTGTGACCCGGAACTGCACCCACCTGAGCGGGGTAGCATGCGGTCAAAGGGCAGACCTAGAGGGAGCGTGCAGAACAAATCCCTTGCAATATGAGGAATATCGAGCGAATTTTGAAAGGGAGGAAGCCAGATCAGGTCGTCGCGATCGGGACCGACAGTCCCGACCTCCGTTTGACGCACAATACTGAGGTTTTAGCTGGGGCTACAACAATGTGGACCCTTTCATGTTCATGTACATTGCGGTAGCCGTGAACACCGTGGGAGATGGTCACTGCGGATATCGAGCTTTGGCGCAACTGATGTTACGACCAGGGGAGGCACGGTTCACAGATATGAAAGGATTATTGTGCAACCATTTGGAACAAAACTATCAGCTTTACGCTGGTTGTTACATGGGAGGGTACTCGGTGCGAGAGTTTGTCGACCTGTAGAGTTACTCTGGCATAGTGGGAGGTGACCGAAGATACTGGATCGAGTTGCCGATCATGGGTCTTGTGTTCGCAACCATCTACCAGGTTGTCGTCTTATCTTGACACATGCCGTTCACATGCCTCCATATGAACACCGAACAACCAAATGACGCACCTCTCGAGGCCATACTAGGCATGGCCTACATCGGCAACCAAGATCATTTCGCAGCGGTGAGTATGATATGTGTTACTCTCGCTTCAACCATAAATTAACATTCATAAATTACCCCACTTAACATTATACTATACTTATTGCAGATATGGTTACATCCCAACACTCCTTTACCTTCTCCAACGTATGAATGGACGGTATACCGTCACCCGAGCATCAACAAATGAGATACTCGCTTCCAAGACCAATTTTATAGATTTAGAGCATTGCGGGTTCAGGAAGGTCGTCTCCTACACCATGTTTAGGAGTCATTAAAGTTGGAATTATCCGTGTTGTATTTGTTTTTTTTTTCTTGTCTATGAAGTTAAGAGTTGACATTTGAATGTTTGTTGTTATGAAGACGTAGAAACCATAAAAAAAACAATCATTCAAGCAAAACGAACATCAGTTGGCCCCATATCGAAAATTACAAACATTTTTTAACTTAACATTTCAGCAAGGGTTTTTGTATTAAACGGAACAACTACCGACAGATTCTTCAGGAATGTTTGGGTATATCCAAATCTGCACTTGCTGGAACGGATATGTCGTCATCTGATCTTGGGCAGGGTGCACTATTGTATCAACTGCATAATGTGCTACTCTGCGACAACGCACCGGAGACACGTCGTCGTACAAAACGATCAGTATATCCTTTATATGCTCAGTCACGCGTATATAGTACAATGCAGGGTCGTTGTCACACTTATTACACCCGAACTGCAACTGCGCTAATATCTCCAGGATGCGGCAAACCTGCACATAAAATAGATTGCATCTAAATAAATGCTTATAGTTCATGTGCTTGCAGTTGCAAGCACCCTCGTTAGGCGGACGACGATGTCTCTCCACTTCAACAATGAAACGGGTCCTATCATTGAACATGCCATATTTAACATAGCAATTTGGGCTTGATGCCATGAGTTTGTGTCGTGTATGTCAGTTGACTTGCCTCGGGGAACAGGTGTTGCGGTATTTATAGAGGCCTAATTACCAACGTCCGATTGAACGTTGTTATGGGAGTTTTTTCATATCACAACGTCCGATTTAACGTTGCTATGTGGCTCGACTAGGCCCATTTTGCAACGTTGGATTTGACGTTGTCAAGTGCCCGACCCACCCAACTATCCTCCAATTCACAACGGCGTGTATGGCATATTGCAATGTTGAATTCAACGTTGCAACAACGTTTAATCCGACGTTTCTACAACGTCATATCCGACGTTGTATTAGCAGCGCTAAACAACGTCCGTTGTATTAGCAGCGCTAAACGCGGATTTGCAGTGTATATAGGGAGACCCTAAATTAAGTGAGGTTTAACAAGGAAAGGGGTATTGGTGGTTAATTGGAAACAACCTATATTTAATGGGTGGTTATTTGACAATTTTTTAATAAGGGGTGGTTATTTGCAAACAACAATGAATAGTGGGTGGTTTTATGCATTTTCACCCAAAAAATAATACTGCCAAGTATCAACTTTTGACCAAAAATAATACTACCAACTTTGAAATTAACAGTTTCATATACGAACTATCTCCCTATTAACCGAAAATAATACATATGTGTATTCCGGTGAACTTTCCAACTAAATACGCCACATGGACGTCGGAAAACACACGTGGCATCCCATTTTGCCACCTCATCAAATTTTTAAGTTTGCCATGTCATAATATATTTTCCAATTTTTTTTAAAACGAAAATTAAAGAAAGAGCTACAGTACGTGAGAACGAAGCTTGGAGGGAGATTGCAGAGAACGAAGAACACAAATGAAGACGCCACTCGATTGCACTGGAATCGGCTCGGCAAGTCGGAATATTTGAAGGAGACAAAGGTAAGGACCTGATTCACAAGAAGACACAAATTCTATTTCGAGTTTAGGGTTTTTCAGTACTTTTATATAGGAAAAACTTGTTCTAAAATTTAGGAGTTTTGATTTCATGTGGTAAAGATGTTTCGGTTTTGTTATTGGTATCTTTAATTTCAGAAAGAAGAAGTATATTGGTTTCAATTTTGATGTTTAAGGAGTTTGTGCATCTGTTGTTGTTTCTGATTTCATACAGTGAAGATGTTTTAGGTTTGTTATGTTTTGAACCTTAATAGGTGTTATAATGGATGAACCTGATCCTGGTGACAATGATGTTGCGAGCAATGAGGTGTTTGAAGAATCCGATGTGGATTGGGAAGATTTTTTAGTTAAAGATGTAGATATTGGAATGTCTGGGGATGACTCCTTTTTTGTTGCCTCTAATGAATATTCTTCAAGTGAAACTGATGGTGAAGGTGCATATGAGAAAGACAACATTGCAGCTGTAGTAGAAGACATTAATACTTCTGAAAGAAACAAAATTCGCACAATGAGGAGTTTTAGAGGGAGATTCTGTATGAACTTGAGGAGTCTTCTGAAGAAGAGGAATTAGAGGATTATGGCTTAGCTCCTAGTGACATAGACAATTCTGATAAAGAGTTTCAAATGGTTAGAAAAAAGGTAATTGAATACAAGACCGAAGTTGAAAAGCAAAGGGAATGGCAACTGAGTGAATATGAGGACTCCGATTGTGATATGGAGTTGATTTCAGAAAATGAAGATGATGTCGATGGTTTGATGAGGAGAAAGAGAAAGGATATGACTGTTGGAAAGAAAACTAACTATAAGGATCTTGTGTAGAAAGTTGGATTGCGCTTTCCGAGCATCAAAATATTCAAAGAAGTTGTGAGAAGGTATGGTATTTACAATTAGACCTGAGCATGGGCCGGGCCGGGCGGGCTTGGGCCGGGCCTCCGACCTTTTCGCAGCCCATTATACCGGGCCGGGCTTGGGCCAGGCCCGGTTCGTGGGCCTACTACCTTGCCCAAGCCCGCCCATGTTGGCGGGCCGGGCTGCCCACCGGGCCTAGCGGGCTGTTCATATAAAACACACCGATGGATTGACACACTGATGGATTACGCACACTAATGCATGAAGACTTAAAATTTGGCACTGATGGTTTAGCTTTTGCGAACAGTGATGAGAGACTACGGCTATGGTTGCAAATGAAATTAAAAGAGAAGAGAGAATTACAATTTGGCACCTCTCCTCCATCTATCGATAAAAAAGAAAGAAAGTAAATTGCCCTTTTTTGTCTTTATTTTATTTCATATAAACATAAGGTAAGACTTCAAAGTGTCAAACACATATAAATTTATATATAAACATATATTATTAAATATTAATATATATCGGGCCGGGCCTACCGGCCCGCTTGGGCCTCGTACTCTGCCCAAGCCCAGCCCGGTGGACCTACCGGGCAGGCCTATCGGCCCGCTTGGGCCAATTGCTCTACCCAAGCCCGCCTTTTTTACCGGGCGGGCTGGGCGGGCCGGGCGGGTTAGCCCACGTCTGCTCAGGTCTATTTACAATGGATATAGTTTGAGGTTTGGTGTGTGTGATAAACGGTAAGGTAAAGTTTGGGGTAATTTGTAATAAGAACGATTGTCCATTCAAGATATATGCTTTGTGGCATCAAAAAGAGGGTTGCATTATGGTCAAATCATCAAAGAATGAGCATTGTTGTGTGAGAGATATGCAAAGAAATAGCCAACTTACATGGCTTGCCAAAGAATATCTCGCTCATTTTAAGGAAAACCCTCATTGGCCCACAAATGACATGGTGCAAAGTGTGAGGAGAAGGTATGGAGTTATCATAACCAAATGGATGGCTTATAAGGCAAGGAGATCGGCGTATAAAATGCTACATGGATCAGTCAAACAACATTACAACAAGGTTGGGGGATTCATCGAAGAGCTTAGGAGAGCAAATTGAGGAAGTACATTTGAATTAGTTACAATCCCATCTAGCCCTCCAACATTTCAGAGATTTTTTCTTTGCTTTGAAGGGTTGAGAAGTGGGTTTATGTTAGGATGTAGAAGATTTATATTTTTGGATGGATGTTTAATAGAAAACATTTTTGGGTGGTATATTACTTTCTGCAGTGGGAAGGGATGGAAATAATAAAATGTTTCCAATTTGTTGGGTTGTAGTTGAGGGTGAGAATAGAGATAGCCGGGAATGGGTGTTAAAGCATTTGAAGTATGAAATGATTGAGACAAATGGAGAAGGATGGACTTTTATGTCTGATCAACAAAAGATGACAACTCAATTAATCTTGTTGTAATGGGTATTTTTTGTTGCTTGTAATTACTTTCCTATTGTTAATCCATGTTTTTAATGAATTTATTTCCACAAGGGCTGCTTACAGCTTCTAAAGCAATGTTTCCTAATGCTCAGCACAGAAATTGTGCAAGGCATATATATGCAAACCGGAAGAAGGTGCATAAAGGAGATGAATTAAAGCTAGCATTTTGGAGGGTTGTCCGAGCTTATACTGAACCAGATTTTGAAGAGGTTATTGATGAGCTGAAGCTAATATCCCCTAAAGCAGCAAAAGATCTTTTCTAGCAAAATCCGAGGGTATTCTGTAGGGCATTCTCCTATGATGAAAGCAAGTGTGATTTGGTGGTTAGCAACATGGCTGAGACCTTCAATGGATACATTCTCAAAGGTAGGAGCAAGCATATAATTGATATGCTAGGTGATGTCAGAACTTTACTCGTGGAGATAATGGTTGCTAAGCATAAATTAATGGAGAGTGAGGAAGAAAATGTCATTTGCCCACGCATAAAACTGAAATTGGAGGAAAAGAAGGTGAAGCATGGGAGTTGGGAGTCTCACCTTCGTCTTTGAAAGTTTTCCAAGTGAAAGAGGTTGTGGATGTCTTCAAGGTGGATATTGAACATCAATAATGCACTTGTCGGAGATGAGATCTCACGGGCATTCCATGCCATCATGTCGTAGCAGCTGCAATATCTTATATGAAGTTAAGCCCGGAGAATTTCGTCCACAACTTGTCGGAGATGAAATCTCACAGACTTTCACCAGTGCTATTTTCTAGAAAGGATGAAGCAGGACAACAATTCGAGTTTTTATACCCAATTCGATTCTATGACAACAATTCGAAAACCCTAATCTATGACAGCAAAACGAAAGAACGAAGCTTTTCACTAGTGCTACTTTTTATACCCAATTCGAAATGCCAATTTGATATCCACAGTAGAATCCCTAAAATTAAAACCCAATTCAAAAACCCTAATATTTTCCCCAATTTGAAACGCCAAAAATTCGATCGAACGGGTGAGATAAACTAAAGATTGGAATCATACCTTGCATAATGGACAAACATAAAATTGTCTTCCTGAATTTCTAGTGCATTTGTAAGTTTGCAATCTCGCAGGGAAGCCATGGTTGCAACTTTCAATTGAAGATTCATCGACGACTCTTCTCCGATAATTTGATTTCATGGATGAGCTTTGTTGTCCCCAACCCTCCGTCATCCTTAGAAAGCCTTCGCTCTTGTTATCAATCGAGATCTTTCGACAGTTCACTTCTCTGCTTTGTTTGTGTTCTTTGTTCTTTGCGATCTCCCTCCAAGCTTCGTTCTCACGTACTGTAGCTCTTTCTTTAATTTTCCTTTTCAAAAAAAATTGAAAAAAAAAATATGACACGGCAAACTTAAAAGTTTGGTGAGGTGGCAAAAAGGGATGCCATGTGTGTTTTCCGATGTCCATGTGGCGTATTTGGTCGGAAAGTTCACCGGAATACACATATGTATTATTTTCGGTTAATAGGGAGATAGTTCGTATATGAAACTGTCACTTTCAAAGTTGGTATTATTTTTGGTCAAAAGTTGATACTTGGTATTATTTTTGTCCATTTTTCCAAACAAAAAGAAAATATACTCGACTCGTTTGACAATACCCAACTTGTTAAATTTTTCAGAGTTTTTTGTTTTAATATTTTACTAGTATAATTCCCGTGTCATGACGCGGTTTTTTATAAATAAAATATTAACACCATGTTCAATTAATATTATAAAATAATAATAAAAGTTTAGATTGTCAAGTGTTTTGAATTAACTCATTGGTTGAAAATGCAATTAAAGTAGTATATATAGATATATGTAGATATAGATTACTAATATTAATTTTATATTTCATTATTATTAATTTTATGTTTTAAATTAATTCCATTGTTTTTTTTATGAAAAAATTACTAAAAAATTGATTGAATAACCTACTTTTAAGGCGAGAGTGACACCTCATTAAAAATAACTCTTTTAATAGTTAGATCTAGATGTTTTTTAATAGATAGATAGATAGGTAGGTAGGTAGGTAGGTAGATAGATAGGTAGATAGATAGATAGACCCAAACGTTTCACAATTCTAATCATTTTCTCTCATATGATTAGCCAGTTTGTATCAGCTACTCTATCACCTGAGTTACCAAACATTTTACTGGCTTATGAAAACTCTAATTTAACATATATTTAACACACTTAATCCATCAGCTTCAGCTACTCCATTAGCACCATATTACCAAACTGACCTTCATTATCCTAATCTTCTATATAATGCTAAAACACAAATTCTGTTTAACGCATGTTTTTTCTTTTTTCTTAGCACAAGATTGCAATGACCATGATAGCAACGATGCGAACAGGTCACAACAATCACAAAGTCATCTGGTCACCGCAACCATTTGACATATGGTCGTTGCGACCATGGTCATTAATGTTAAGTTGTTTTTTATTAGGTAATAATTCGGATGAAAAAGACCCTATCCGAAAGCATCATGTCGGATGAGGCCAAGAAAGTCTGAATCAAGATATAAATCTGCCCCCTAGTAGAGTAGTTTAATTAATGTTAAGTATTATGATAAATCCTACAGTATTATTTAGGATTTAATTAGTTTAATTATTTCTATTATTTAGGGTTCGAATAAGTCAAAGTTAGTTGGAGTAAAACACTTCATCACTCCCCCACCTCTCCACATTAATCTCCTCATCAGATTAACCTCATTGTATTGCTCTATTTATATCTCCTTTGTGAATCAATGGATGTGTATTGAAGTTACATCAATCCTAATGGTCCGTGTCAATCCCGGTCTAGTAACTATATAAGCTCAGTTGTCCAAGTGTCAACTAGATGAGTCATTGCACTTGCGGAACATGTTGAGAGATGTGAATGAGACCATAAAGAGTCTCACATCGAAAGTTGAACATAACGAGTCTTAATATATAACTCGGTGGATTACTCCTTCTATTGCCAATTGGTTTTAGAATGGAACCGCACTCGGCTTGTGTGCTAGACAACTAGCGCATGTGTGCTCGTACACACGAGATAATAATTCTCAAAAACCATTATGTTACTTAATTACTTGATCACTTGTTTCGATTTTATCTTCCATTATATGGTATATTGCTTGAGATTCTGATTTTTGACTTCGCATTATTGGTGCTCTCAATGATATATGGTAGGGTGATCACAGTGGCCTTGGTCACAACGACCTGGTCGCCATGACCTTGGTCGTTGTGATCAAATATAGCGTTGGTCGTTGCGCCCATAGCCACTGCAGGGACTTTTTTTTAATGTTGTGACAATTTATAAATCAATTATGGCACTTGTTTCAATGGTTATTGGAAGGGGAACAGAGACACCGAATTGTACATCGATTATAGTTTTGACCATGTGGTGCCAAATAACACCCTCATACCAAGCCAGTCAATTAACGAATAAGAATATAAAAGGGCGCAATTGGTTCAACTAAGGACTCTTGTGTCATCATTAGCGGGAATGCACTTGACTAGGAACGAATCAAAACACATAGAAGTGCCCACGAAGCTTGTACGGGAGTGATCGGCACATTACAGTGAGTTGTTTTCTATTAAGGAGATATTTGAAGTAGGGAGAAAGTTTTAGCGTGGGCAAGGAAGACCGGAAAATCTAATCAAATGTGCATTGTGATCAAGCGTGCTATAAAGAGTGATGCAATTACACTTGGGTGAACATGGATGTATTGTGAGGGGGGGGGGGGGCATACACTGATGTAACACTTGACCACGCATAACCAAAGACATTGATCGCGGACTGAAAAATGCGTTTTAAGAAAACCCTTGGCCTCGGCTGGAGAATTCTCTGCCCGACCCAACAAGGCGACGTGGAACCTATGCCCCCAACCC
Organism: Persicaria tinctoria; assembly: GCA_037127255.1. NCBI lineage: Eukaryota > Viridiplantae > Streptophyta > Magnoliopsida > Caryophyllales > Polygonaceae > Persicaria > Persicaria tinctoria. The sequence continues at coordinate 52,136,051 of JBANSL010000015.1, read as the reverse complement.
ACAGGTCGCTAGGAATTGCCCGCATGGCATAACCTTTAGGATATTTGTCACATGTGTGGTCGTATAACTAAGACATTATACAATCGCATCCAAGAGCATTTAGAAGGAGCTTTTTGGAGCGAGAAAGAAAAGAGAGGAGAGCGAAGAGAGTGTGTCAGTCCCTAAGTATCAACTGTGGTCTCACTAGCGATTAAGTACTTGAGGAGTTGAGGGTGAGTGTTGTGCAGGGACCAACATATGCTCCGAGGCTCTTCGACCCATAACCATCTGCATCCGATCTCCAAATAGGAGTGCCTCATCATACCAACCGGACAAGTATTCTCCGACCACGAACATCCGAATATTTGAACAGAGGAGACATTTAAGGTGTATGAGTAGGCACAATATAGGAAGTTTTATTCTCTCCATAGGTCGACTCTTAATTCCATTAAGCTTTTGATGGAACCCATTCCGGATCAGCGGCACAGGTAAAGGTGTGTGGTTGTTTACCCGCCCACGCGTTTCAGGTGAGCCCATTGACTAGTGGTGCGCTGGGCCTAACTGATACCATCCATTGTTGAAGTGGGGTTTGAACCAATGGAGTTCGTCATACACACCCGTGAAAGATAACATCCATAGACATGTGAAGACGAAAAAATATGGATATCAATTCAAGTTGAATGTTTTTTAGAGTGTTATGGGATCTTGGAAGGCGGAGATGATAGAAAGAATACACAATCACGAGATAGACAAGAGTTTGCAAGGGCATCTGCTTGCTGGTAGGCCCACATCAACAGAAATCATTTAATGGGTGTTTTTTTATATAATTTTTTATTTAATGAGTAGTTAAATATAAAAGTCTATATTTAACGTGTCGTTTTCCGTAAATTTTCCTCTCTTTTTTTCTAGTTAAAAGATAAATATTTTTTTAACACTCCAATAAAAATTATGTTGTTTAAATTAGAGAAATTGCAGCGGTGAACCGGTGAGCTCATCCACCTTCCACCTTGGAAAAAGGTGGGTTCATCACCCACTTTGCATATTAGACAATTTAAAAGTGGCAGCGGTTGGAAATTAAACAATTTAAAAGTGTTTTTCTGGCATTTTTTGTAAATATTAAAACAAAAAAAATTATATTCCAGTGTGAAATAATTTTATCTATCCATAGACACCCTTTTTGCATATGTTTTGTTTAAAAAAAAATTATGTCAATAATACGCATATACTATTATTTTTACCCACTCTACAAAAAAAATTATTTTTACCAAATAAAAAACTATCTTTTGTTCATTTTTCCCCGTTTTAATGATGATGATGATGATGATGATGACGATGATGATTGAGTATTTGATAGTAGCTCGAATCCTCGCCGCCACCTTGCTTTGCTGCATCGGCACCACCTTTCTCTTCCGCGCGCTAACCAGTCTGGCTTCTCATCTCCCTTGGGCCATTCCTCCTCCGTCGGCATCAACTGCTGCTTGAATTAGTGTTTACTAATTGGGGGAAGAAGCTAGAGAAAAAAAAGGAGGTTGGATTTATATATTCTTTTCACTCTTTAAGTAAACCTAGCTGATAAGGTTGAAACTAAATCTCGAAAGAGCTTATTAAATTCCAAAAGGACTTGATTCAATCCCAAAAAGGGACTCTTGATGTGTCTTACAAGGGTGGTTCTCGACGACGAGTCCGGTTGTTCGTGGCTTTCCTCTCCCGAGTTGGGGGCTCTGACGCCCGATGTCAGGTTTGATTGGGGTTGTGCCGATGTATATCGAGGCGACTCCGCATTACGGAAATTTTCTTGGAGGATCGTCTTCATTACCCGTAGAGACTCCCGATGTACCGCTGGCCACCGGTGTCACTGTTTGGTGGTGCTTGGCGTCGACTCTTAGTCTATGTTGTCCCATCCTCCCAGATTGTTTGGGTTAGATTTGCTTGTTCGATTGCATTTGTACGCTTCCCACCTTTTGTATTGTACTCTTTTTCCGCTTCTTATATGGTATGTTTTGACGGTTCACCGTTTGTCGATTTTGTCGGCCTCTTGAGCTGTCGGGCATGTCCGACCCTCGAATTATTTCCTAATTAAAAAAGTTTTAATTTGGACTTCAAATACTCCATCCGTCTCAAAATACATGTCTTTTTAGCCCATAAAATTTTGTCAAAAATACATGTCTTTTTAGATTTAATAATTACACTTAACATACTTTTACCTCTCATCATTACTTTAATTTTTACATCACCCCTACTCTCCTCCTCACAAATTTAAAAAAACAAAAAAACAAATACTCTAATATCAAAGCTGATAACTCCCTCCCTTGATGAAAATCGGAATAAATGTTTCAAAGGCTTTGACAGGATGCTTGTGTCAAAGGCCTTGGAGCATTAACAGTTGATGAAATACAAAACCTGTTTTATAAGTCCGTATATTATTTAATCTTATTATATACTTCCTTTATATTATATATATATGTATGACTAATCTTTCAGGAAGTATTTTTCGAGATTATATCTTTCCTTGTGGTGCATATCGAGGAGATCCAATTCAAAGAAGATCATGTCTTCAAAGTGTTCTAAAATAGAAGATCCGGGCGCGCCATAATCTTTACAAGCCGTTGTTGAAGATCTGGTGTTGAAGAACCTCATGCTCCACATTACTTCTATAAAGGAAAGGAAGAAGAAGACAGAACACACAAGTGCTACACGAGCTTTCATTCATTCAAGCGAGATCTGTCTTCCAAAGTGTCTCTCTGCTAGCGCTCAAGAGTTTGTTGTTTATTTCAAAGCCTTTGAGAGTCACTGTGAGCTTATAGGATATATTCATTTAAAGTGTTACTCGAGAGTTTGTAACTCGGGAAGTTGCACTAGGCTATTGATTTGTGAGAGTAAGAGGATTGTACTAGATAGCTGAGAGAGGTGGGGCTCTTCTAGATTGGTCTAGGACTCCAAGGGAACGTGAGTTGACTAGATTGCAATTGTATAGGAGAGAGAGGCTTCTCGGTGAGCTATTAGGATCCTAAGCTAAGCGAATCAATAAAGCCTTTTGAATCCTAGGGTTGTGGAAGAACCCTAGGCGGGGACGTAGACCAAGTTCGTGCTGAACCTCGTAAACAATTGCTCGTGTTCTTTACTTATTGCTTTAGTTTATTTCCGCACTTGGTTCGATTGTCTAACTTTGTGATTCAGGTTTAATCTCAAAGGTTTTGGTACAAGCTCCAAAAGTCTTGAGACTTTATGCGAAAAACGGGCATACTCTATTCAACCCCCCTTCTAGAGTATTTCTAGTTTACATTTTTTTATATTATCGAACCTTCAATTGGTATCAGAGCATTACTCACTGTTTTTGATCTAACAATCTTGTGAGTTTTCGATCATGTCTGGTGAAGCAAGCGGAGGATTTGCACAGGGAAGGTCCACAAGCAGACCGCCACTCTTTGTAGGAAACAACTTTGTCCACTGGAGATCTTTGATGAAGATGTTCATCATAGACCAAGATCTAGAGCTTTGGAACATTATAGAGAATGGTCCGAAGATTCCAGAGAAAGAGGGACCAAACGATACCAAAGTTTCAAAGAAGGAGTCTGAATACAACCAAGCAGATCTTGAAACCATCTCCAAAAACTACAGGGCTATTAACTTACTTTATTGTGGTCTTAGCACTGATGAGTTTAACCGTATTTCATCTTGTAGGTCAGCTAAAGAGATTTGGGACAAATTGGTCGTCACCTATGAAGGAACGAGCCAAGTGAAAGACACCAAGATCAGCATCTTCCTTCGAAAGTATGAGCTCTTCAAGATGAAGTCTGATGAGTCAATCAAGGCCATGTTCACACGATTCACAGAAATCACCAACAACCTTGACTCTCTCGGCAAGAGCTTTACCAACGTCGAGAAAGTGAGGAAGATACTGAGGTGCCTTCCAAAGGAGAAATGGGGTAAAAAAGTAACAGCTATAGAGGAAGCCCAGGACCTCACCACTCTACCCCTAGATGACCTTCTTGGGAAGCTGATCACGCATGAGATGATCCTTAATGAAGACGATGGAGAACTTCCAGCTAGCACTAAGAACTTGGCACTCAAGTCTAAGAAGGATGAGCCCAAGGATGGATCTGATTCCGAAGATGAGGATGACGATGAGGATGATCCTTTTGCTCTTATCACAAGAGGCCTTGCTAGAATTCTCAAAATGAAGAAGCAATTCAACAACAAGGATGGATTAGAGTCTTCAAAATTTCGAGGTAAGCCTCAATACAACAAGTATGAAAAGAAGACTAAACCGTTGTCTTGTTTTGAATGTGGTGAAACAGATCATCTTGTGAAGGACTGCCCTCAAAAGACAAAGAACCAGCCCAAGAAAGGTGACAAATGGAAGAAGAAAGCCATGGTGGCAACTTGGAGTGATTCCGACTCTGACTCCGACGATGAGAAGGCCAACATTTGTCTTATGGCCTCAGAAGATGAATCCCACGATGAAAAGCTTGAAGCTACTGTAAGAGAACTTATGGAAAGTCCAAAAGAGGTATTATCGGAATTCCTTTCCAATATGATTGCCAATGAAGAGAAGCTTATTGCCCAAACTAACATTCTTATTAAGAGAACTGTGGACCAGGAAAGAACTATTGAGGATCTGTCTATGAGGGTCAAAGGTCTTGAAGCTTCTTATTCAGGTCTTGACATTAAAGTCAAGACGCTTGACTCGGAGAAATATGAACTCAAGCAAGATCTCTCCTCTCTAAGATATGAGCATCATGACTTAGAGAACGAGAAGATCTCCCTGAATAATAAGATTCAAGACCAACAGACAGCCCTCATAAGTTTTACCAAATCCAAAGGTACTCTCGATAGGATGTTGGGTGAGCAACAAAGCTCTCTAAACAAAAGTGGTATTGGTTACAATCCAAAGTTTTTAAAGAAGCAACACATTACCACTTTTGTAAAGGCAAAAGGAACCAGAACCTCTCCTATATGTCACCATTGTGCTAGAAAGAGACATGTAAAAGAGACCTGCCCTTATAGAAGAAAGGATCCATATATTATTCGCAATACATTTCCTGTTCATTTGAGAAAAGAACGGATAACACAAGTTTGGGATCCAAAAGGCACTATTTTACCAAATATGGTTTACCCCAACAATGGATCCAAATTTGCTTATTGGTCTAGCCACAAAGGTTGATGTTTGTCTTGCAGGAGATCACCAAGGTGAAAGAACACAAATGGATTATTGATAGTGGATGCTCGAGGCATATGAGTGGGAAGAGTTCTCTCTTTCATGATCTAAAGGAGCAATCCACGGGAACAATCACTCTTGGTGACAAAGGGAAATGCGACATCGTTGGTATTGGTAGTGTTGGAAGCGATTCCAGCCATAGTATTAAAAATGTCTATCTTGTTAATGGTTTGAAGTATAATCTGCTTAGTGTCTCTCAATTATGTGATAGTGGTAACAATGTCAGATTTAACAAGAAAAGATGTATAGTGTGCAGAGAAGATACATGTGAAGTTATATTGACTGCATACCGTTACAACAATATATACGCCGTAAATGCTGATCAAGTGGCACAAGGAAGCTTAACCTGTCTAAAGGCTTTGACGGACGATCCAAAGCTCTGGCACAGGAGACTCGATCATGTGAGTCCACATACACTACAGAAGCTTGTGTCCAAAGGGCTTGTAAGAGGGCTACCTGAAATGGACTTCAAAGGTATTGACATGTGCAACGCATGCACACGAGGTAAACAAACACGTAGCTCGTTCAAACCCAAAAAGGTTGTAAGTTCTTCTAGACCCCTTGAACTTTTACATATGGATTTATGTGGTCCTATGCGAGTCAAATCTCCCAATGGTAAAAAGTACATGCTAGTTGTTGTTGATGATTTTTCTAGATGTACTTAGGTTGCATTTTTAAAAGAAAAATCAGAGGCCTTATTTGAGTTTTCAAAACTTTGTAAGGAGTTGCAAACTTTAAGAAACGAGCCCATAGTGTCAATTCGGAGTGATCATGGTAGGGAGTTTGATCAACTTCAATTTGATTTGTTTTGTGCTAAATATGGCATCTCTCATAACTTTTCTGCTCCTAGGACACCTCAACAAAACGGGGTTGTGGAACGCAAGAACCGCACCTTAGAGGATATGGCCAGGACTATGCTTTTAGAAAATGCATTACCTAAAACCTATTGGGCTGAAGCTGTTAACACAGCTAACTATATTTTGAATCGTTGTCTTATTCGTTCCATCTTAAAGAAAACTCCGTATGAACTTTTCAAAGGCCGCAAACCACTTATATCTTATTTTAAACCCTTTGGCTGTACTTGTTTTGTTCATAACAATGGAAAAGATAACCTTGGGAAATTTGATGCGCGTAGTGATGAAGGTATATTTCTTGGTTATTCCACGAGTAGCAAAGCTTATAGAATCTTCAATAAAAGGACCCAGGTAGTTGAAGAAAGTATACATGTTATTTTTTATGAATGCAATGACGGTGCTTTAAGTGAAAGTGTTGCAGATATAGATCTTAACATCCATGAAGAGAACGAGGAAGGTGACGATGCTGCTATCAAGAACACAGAGAAGATGAACATGCAGGAACCGATTCTTAACACTGAAGAATTGGCCCAAGGTGTTGAAGATTCGTCCAAAGCCCTTGGTGTCCAATCCAACAGTGTTGAGACGTCAGAAACTGCTATAACTGAACCTAACAGGACCACCGAGTCAGATGAACTACAAGTCTATTCTACTGGTGTGACGAATCAAGGAGCTGAGACTAGCAAAAGGAAATTCAAATACTCCTCATCACACTCTTTAAAGGATATCATTTCTGACCCTACTTCTAGTGTTCAAACTCGTTCTAAACTTAAAGATCTTTGTGCTTTTCACGCGTTTGTTTCTCTTATTGAGCCAAAGAAGATAGATGAGGCACTTCAGGAGCCAGACTGGATCATTTCTATGCAAAGTGAGCTTAACGAATTTGAATGGAACAAAGTCTGGACCTTGAAGCCTAGGCCAAAGCATCAATCAGTCATTGGCACACGATGGGTATTTCGAAACAAGCTAGATGAGAATGGTAAGATTGTAAGGAAAAAGGCAAGGCTTGTTGCTCAAGGCTACAATCAAGAAGAAGGTATTGACTACGAGGAGACCTTTGCTACCGTAGCCAGGCTTGAAGCTATTCGCATTTTATTAGCATTTGCATCTTTTATGAGCATAAAGTTATATCAAATGGATGTCAAGAGTGCTTTTCTCAATGGTTTCTTAGAGGAAGAAGTATATGTGGCTCAACCCCCAGGTTTTGAAAGTTCAGAATTTCCTAATCATGTTTATAAACTTGACAAAGCGCTTTATGGTTTGAAACAAGCCCCAAGAGCTTGGTATGAGCGCTTGTCAAAATATCTTTTAGAAAATGATTTTAAAAGGGGATTGATCGACAAGACTCTTTTTATCAGAACCAAAGGAAAGGACATTTTGGTTATTCAAATCTATGTTGATGATATATTATTTGGTGCTACTAACACATCTTTGTGCAAGGAATTTTCTGACATCATGTGCAGTGAATTTGAGATGAGCTTGATGGGTGAACTCAACTTCTTTTTGGGATTACAAGTTCATCAATCCAAGAAAGGGATCTTTGTCAACCAAAGCAAGTACACTAAGGATCTCTTGAAGAAGTTCAAGATGGATCAATCCAAAGCATCAAAGACTCCCATGAGCTCAACATTGTCTCTAAATCAAGACAAGACTGGAATAAATGTCAATCAAAAGGAGTATCGAGGAATGATTGGATCTTTATTATATCTCACGGCTAGTAGACCTGACATCATGTTTAGTGTTTGCATGTGTGCTAGGTTTCAAGCTGATCCTAAAGAATCTCACCTAGTGGCTGTGAAGAGGATCTTTCGATATCTCAATGGCACTAAGGAGCTTGGACTATGGTACCCAAAGCAAAAGGATTTCACTTTAATTGGATATTCTGATGCAGATTTTGCAGGCTATAAGGTGGATAGGAAGAGCACATCAGGATGTTGCCAATTCTTAGGAGCATCTTTGATAAGTTGACACTCAAAGAAGCAAAACTCAGTTGCTTTATCCACTGCAGAAGCCGAATACATTGCAGCTGGAGCCTGTTGCTCCCAAATCCTTTGGATAGCTCAACAAATGCGAGATCTTGGCATCAACCTCAAAGGTATTCCAATTAAGTGTGACAATACAAGTGCCATCTTCATCACTAAGAATCCTGTTCAGCATTCAAGGACCAAACATATTGATGTAAGGCATCATTTCATTAGAGACCATGTTGAAAAGGGTGACGTGTCCATTTCGTTTATTTCAACTGATTATCAATAGGCTGACATTTTCACTAAGCCTTTGGCAGAGTACATGTTCACCTTCATAAGACGAGAGATTGGGATGCTTAACAAGGATGCACTTTCGTAGGGGGAGCATTCCCTTTACGAAAGATAAATTCTACTTAGTGTCAAGACCCTTGAGAACTATGTTAAGGTGTGTGAACTAAATGGTAGATTACATATATCGGATCATATATTTTTGGTTAATATCTTTCTAGATATTTATCAATTATATTTTTTTTCGGATTTCAAAATTGCCCATTTTAGTGATTTTCTTAACCGTTAAGATATTTTAATTTTGGAACTAAATCACTCTATTTTTAGTCCGATTTTAATGGAAATATTTGAATTTTGAATTGGAAACTCTTCAAATCTTGCAATGATATCATTACCCTCCCTTGGAACTCTAAACCCGTCCCATCACTCCATCACTTCTCTCTACTTATACCCACCTATGTACCCGATTTCTTCACACTCTCAAACTGATCCAAACCCTTTCGCTTTCTCCTTCTTCAACCTCTCAACCTTTTCTAAAAGAAACCCTAGCCGATTCCCTCCTTGGCACCCAAAACAAAGAAAGTTATCACACCCAAAAGACTTGGCGCCACCCCCAAGGGACGTCGGGCCACTGCCACCTCTCCCACACCTGAACCCAATCCTCAAGCCATTGTCCCAACTGTTGTCCAGAGCACCATCGCTGAGATCACGGCCACTGCTACCAAGGGCGCTCAAAAGCGCTCTGCTAAGAAGCCTCTCAGTGCCAAACAGAAAGGGAAGAGGAAGATTTTGGCTGAGGAAGTGGACGAAGAAGAAGAGGAAGATGACCTAGATGCCATCCTGGAGAGAGATGTTGCCAAGGAAGCCGAGGCGGAAGCCTTGAAGAAGAAAAAGGCCGATGAGGAGGCCGAGCTCGCTAGGAAACTGGTCGAGGAGGAAGCTGAGCGGATTCGGAAGGAAGCCGAAGCCGAGAAGGTTCCATCCGAGGAGGAGCCTGAGGAAGAAAAAGAAGAGCAAGAGGGATCTGGAGATGACGAGGAAGCTGAAGGAGATGAAGCGGGGTCCGGTGAGGACTCGGGGTCTGAGGAAGAGGAGGAAGAATCTCCCTCTCCTTCTTCTCCTCCCCCGTCTCCGAAGAAGCAGAAAGCCCCTGCTGCTGTCAAGCCTCCCTCTCCAAAGCGCACCAGGAAGGGCACCCTCAGGACTCTTGTAGCGCCTGTCAAGAGAGCTGCTCCGACAGTTGCTCGCAGAAAGAATGCTGACCCCCCGGCCTATATCCAGGTAAATCAATCCTTGCCCTCCTCTTGGTTTCAAGATGCTGAGACTGCTGGTAAGTGGGTAGATGAGTTTTGAACTCGTAAGATTAGCTGTTCTGATTTTTTGGATTTTGAGTTCTTCGAAGCTTTGAAGTTACCATGCATTGATCTTCTCAAAAAATCCCCAGCCTGGACCCTTCTTAACCTTGAAACTGTCTACTACCCCCAGCTTACCCGTCTGTTTTACATTAACCTAAAAGCCAAAAACGACACCAATGGTTGGTCTTTGGAGTCTGTTGTCAAAGGGGTTAGAATCTCTCTCAACTCCAATGATTTTGCAGATTTCCTTGGCTTACCTACCCCAGTTCCACCCTCTGAAATACACCCCTCAAAAGAGAATTGCATCATCCTTGCCCGAGCCAAGTACATCCTACCCGAAGCATCCAACGACACCTCAAAGCAACTCACCCACTCATCCCTAACCCTTGAGGCAAAAATTATTTTCAACATCATTGTTCGATGCCTCTTACCCCGTCTTAACTCTGGCTCACTCCTTACTGACAATGCCATGGTCCTGCTCTACCGCATCTTAAATGGCATTGACCTTGATCTGGCCAATACTATCCTTGGAACCATGGCTCATGCTAGAAAAGCTAGAAAAGGCTCTCCCCTCCCCTTTGCTACCCTTTTGACCCCTCTCTTCAAAGCTTCTGGAATTGATGTCAAAAATGAAGAACAACTGCATCATATGGGTAAGTTCGACTCTAAGGGCCTTGAAAAGATTGGCATCACTCGGTCTCCCCAAGGGACCTTGAGTCTTGCCACTCCTTCAAAAGCCTTTCCCACTGCTCCAGCTTTCGATGAACGCTTGGACAACCTAGAGTTGGGCTTGGAGGAAGTTCGCCTGGATATCAAGGAGCTGCAAAAGGAGTTTATGACGGAGATGAACGGGATTTTCAAAATACTACAAGGACTGTGGACGAGGCTCACTGATGATGCTCCGGATGACGAAGCTTAAACCCTACCCTACCCTATCCCACCCACTTGATACATTGCTGGTTTTTGGAAACGTTTTCAAAACTTTTGGTGACTGTTTTACCTCCGCCCTTTGTTGAAAGACAAAAAGGGGGAGATGATCTGTGGTGTTGTTTAGACTTTGAAAACCTCTACTTAAAGGTCTTGGAAGACCTTGGTTTTTGATTTATGGTTTTCGGTTGGATGGTTTTTGCATGCTTTAAAAATTTTGATCCAACATTTGTCTAACCCTTGCAGGTACTTAGTCCGATTTCTATTTTATTATCTATGCTTGACTAAGTTACAGGGATGCACAGGTTTTGTCTTTCATCAAGGGGGAGATTGATAACTCCCTCCCTTGATGAAAATCGGAATAAATATTTCAAAGGCTTTGACAGGATGCTTGTGTCAAAGGCCTTGGAGCATTAACAGTTGATGAAATACAAAACCTGTTTTATAAGTCCGTATATTATTTAATCTTATTATATACTTCCTTTATATTATATATATATGTATGACTAATCTTTCAGGAAGTATTTTTCGAGATTATATCTTTCCTTGTGGTGCATATCGAGGAGATCCAATTCAAAGAAGATCATGTCTTCAAAGTGTCCTAAAATAGAAGATCCGGGCGCGCCATAATCTTTACTAGCCGTTGTTGAAGATCTGGTGTTGAAGAACCTCATGCTCCACATTACTTCTATAAAGGAAAGGAAGAAGAAGACAGAACACACAAGTGCTACACGAGCTTTCATTCATTCAAGCGAGATTTGTCTTCCAAAGTGTCTCTCTGCTAGCGCTCAAGAGTTTGTTGTTTATTTCAAAGCCTTTGAGAGTCACTGTGAGCTTATAGGATATATTCATTTAAAGTGTTACTCGAGAGTTTGTAATTCGGGAAGTTGCACTAGGCTATTGATTTGTGAGAGTAAGAGGATTGTACTAGATAGTTGAGAGAGGTGGGGCTCTTCTAGATTGGTCTAGGACTCCAAGGGAACGTGAGTTGACTAGATTGCAATTGTATAGGAGAGAGGCTTCTCGGTGAGCTATTAGGATCCTAAGCTAAGTGAATCAATAAAGCCTTTTGAATCCTAGGGTTGTGGAAGAACCCTAGGCGGGGACGTAGGCCAAGTTCGTGCTGAACCTCGCAAACAATTACTCGTGTTCTTTACTTATTGCTTTACCTTATTTCCGCACTTGGTTCGATTGTCTAACTTTGTGATTCAGGTTTAATCTCAAAGGTTTTGGTACAAGCTCCAAAAGTCTTGAGACTTTCTGCGAAAAACGGGCATACTCTATTCAACCCCCCTTCTAGAGTATTTCTAGTTTACATTGTTTTATATTATCGAATCTTCAAAAGCCTAATCATTACACTTAACCTACTTTTTACATCTAATCATTACACTTAGAGCACCCACAATGGAGGTGTTTAAACATCAATATAAGAAATTTAATAATAAAATAAGAAGAAGAAGGGACATTTTATTAGGGAATAATTTGATAGGTTTCTAAGTAACAAACCCTTAGGGCACAGATAACCGTGTACACTTTGTTTGTTCTTAGTCCAAAAATAAATAAAGAAAAAAGAAAAATGTGAAGAACAACTTCAGTTGTGCGTCTGCAAGAACACTAGCAAAAAGTGCATTTCACCACAAAGTACAAATGAAAGCCAATCACATGTGGACATGTGTACAAGATTGTCCCACTAGTAGTCAACAAAAGTAGGCTCCCATTTGTATATTATTTTAATAATTTGAAGATTTAAAAAAAAAACCATTTACACAATATTTAAGTTGATGTATTATTTTAATAATTTCAAATTTCATTAACAAAATCGATTACAAAATATTTGAATAATAGTAATATCATACCCCAATATAATTAATAATAATAATAATAATTTAATAAATAAATCAATTTGTAATATCAAGTTAGAAGAAAATCGAAAATGATTAAAAATCAAGCGAGGATCCCGAAAGTGAAGTATACGGATGTGGGTGTAATTGATAAAAATATAAAAGAGTGATTTTATGCTGACGTGACAGAGAAAAAGTGGTTGAAGTACAGAGAGAAATGCATACGGATGTGCATGACCTTAAAGAACTTAAAGTGGAAGTGAGATTGGGGCCACTTGCGTAAGAAGGAAGAAAGAGAAAGAGATAGGATGATAGTGGTGTGGTTAGGTGGTGGGCCCAATTTTATTTTTATATTATTTAGTTTTTAATAAGGTGAGTTGTAGGGACGTGAGTGTAAATTTTAATAGGTTTTCTAATGAGAGAAAAAGATGAAAAGTAAAGTTAAGAAACTCAATATAGGGGCGTGTTTGGCAGGGGGTGCCGGGGATGGGGGTGGGTTTTCGGGAACAGCACCTGCGTGTTTGGCAAGGGGATGCCGCATTTGGAGGGGGATGCGAAGCAAGGGATGCAAGGGGTGAGACGGGGTGCGGAACGCACCTGATTGAAGGGGGATGGACGGGATGGGAAGGGGAAACGTCCCAGATTTGCCCCTTCCCCTTCCCTCTCTCCTCATAAATCTTCACTCCATTCTCACTCTTCACACGTACGCCTCAAACTAAGCGATCCCAAGAACGACGATTTCTTCCGAGAGCTTTTCCTTCGTCCTGCATCTTCGATTAGCCAGGTAATCCCGTTCATCTCCAATATCTATGTGTTTATGGTTGAGTTTCGGTTCCAATTTGATGGGTTTTACAGTTTTCCCCCATTTCGATTGAAATCCTAGGGTTTTGTTCAATGTCGTGATTTTAGGGTTTCGATTCGATTGAAAAATCTATGATTTTGGCTTTCATGTTTAGGGTTGTAGGGTTTTACATTGAAAGCTTCGACTTTTCCCTCCAGAAAGTAAAAGGGTTCGATTGAAATGTATAGGATTTGTCAGTGACATGGGTAAGTTTTTAGGGTGTTCGATTGAAACCTCAAAGTCTGACAATGGCGAACTGAAACCAAAATCCCGACATCTTAAGATGATGATTTCATAGGGGGTCACTTGCACCCAACAGTTAAGCATACCAATTTGTTTCTAGATTACATTGCACCCAGCTTTGTGTTGTGGCTTGCATGTCTGATGTCTGAGGAGTAAGAACACCTCTTCATAGCATGCTTTATTTTTCCTCATTAGAGCTTCAATTTGGATGGAACTGTTCTCACTTTGTATTATCCCTTTATCGGTGATCCACCTTAACATCTACTTTCATTATGCATATCAATTCTGTAGTTCTTCATTGGACATAAATTTGCAAACCAGTTAGATATCTTTATGCTGTAGTTTTCATTTGATCACATGTGTTGTAAACCTAATATTTGTTAGGCGTGTTTTTTTATTTCTTTGTGTTTCACTGTGTCTTCTTGCATTAGTGATTTTAAAAGTCTGTGTTATGGCATCTATTGAGCTATCAGCTATGGCATCTATTGAGCAGATCTAGATCTTACTTTCTTCATATTTTTTTGGTTATCATAAACTGAATATTTTTTTTTGTCGTTGTTTGTTTGCATTTGTTGATGGGGTTTTGTCCCAACTATTCACTCTACATGAATCCACTGTCACTCCAGTATCTTGCTTGCATTTTATTTCTGTTTGGGTGAGCACTGCTTGCAATAGATAATGAACTGGAGCCGAATACTTTCATCCTTATTTTTCTGTTTGGGTGATCACTAGTGCCAATAGGTAATGACTGATTACTTTGATCCTGTTTTTTGATGGTTTTATATCATGATATCATCCCAAAATGTCACTGCTTCTTAACTGATTACTAGATAAAGATGTTGGTCCTCCTCTGATTCTTGTTGCTTCTCACCTTACATATCAGACACTCTATATGGGTTTGATTCTCAAGTGATTGCACTACCTCATGTTGCTTTCTTCTACATTTTGCTTTCTTTTCGCATATGTGTTCACTTCATCCATGAAAAAGTCAAATGAATTGAGGTTGTTGAAAATGGAAGTAAGGCATGACTGCTATTTATCCCTTCTTCTGTGACCATTACCTTCTTTGATGAGTGAAGTGTGACCATTACCTTCTTCTGTGAGATTTCAGAATTCTTTTCTTCTGTCAAGCTGTATGTTAATATGTTGGTACGCGTTTTGAAGATTACATGTACATTCCTGTTGCTTTCTTATCCTTTTTGCTTTCCGTTCCAATATGTTGTTGCCTCTTCCATTCGGACAATATGTTTCAGATGCGTTTTGTAAACTCCGGTTTGAATATTGATTCTCACAATATGCTTCCCATGTCAACGTAGGAATCATGTGGCCGTACTCCGACACCGACTCCGACAGTGACCGCAGCTACGCCAGCGGTGACCCTCGCAAGTACCCTTAGTTTAGGATGTCATACAAGCAGGGCCGGTCCAGTCGTCGCCGGGCAGAGGAAGATGACAACGCACAGTCTGATCGCCCTGACCCCGAAGACGTCGCGAAGGATAATGCACTGTGGGCATACGCCGCCGACGAACTGAAGGAGCTCGGCGCCCAGGTCCAGGGGCTTCTGGCCCAGGACGCCCTGAGGGAGCACGCTCTGATTGCAACGAACACTCAGCTGCAGGAGACCAGGGAACCCAACGTCTCCCTCACGAACAGGCTCGTCGCTTCTAAGGTGAGCAACGACCATCTCGTGCAGAGGGTCACTGACGTGTGCTCCTTCATGTGTGGCTGGTGGGTGGAGCACGCAGGGGACCAGCTCCAGTGTGAGAGGCTCTCCCGCATGAACAGGCTCCTCGGTTGGATTATTCTCATTATGCTGGCGATCATGGTGCGTCTGGTCACCAGGGCGTAGGACATCAAGCCGTTCATTCATTTTGTTACCCCTTTTTGTGAAGATTTCCAAGCATTGTTGTATTTCGTATTTGCTAATTGTGAACTTGTATTGAAACTCTGGATTTCGGCCCCCATTTTGTGCATTTCGGGGCCTCGGATGTAATTCAGGAACAATGTTTGCGCAACCTCGGTAGTGATTACCCCTTTTTGTAAGCCGAGTGTTGTTGCACCCTTTTGCAATGGTGCATTATCCTAACAGTTGTAACCGAAACAATTTCCATCAGTTATGTATGATATGCATATGCCCCGACTACAATTGACGTTGCATTACTTTAATTGTTTTCCTTCGATCATGTCTTACACAAAATCAGTGAACATTATAGACATTTTTCAATAAGTCTTATACAAAAGGTTATGACCATACACATCCTGTTTTGATCAATTACATGAAGTAGTGGTTTGCATCCTACCAATATTATAGGCATTTGTCAATATGTCTTTATACAAAAGACCACTCCCATCTAGCCTCTCCAGTTTTGATCAATCACATGAAGTAGTGGTTTGCATCCTACCAATATACAAAATGACATCAAGGCCACACTCTAGCACTGTGAGCATCCAAGGTTTACCTGTCCCTGCGACGGTCGTTCCAAATCTTCTGAGCAATGTTGTCCCTCAGCACCTTGATCTCTGCGTTTGACCCCGGAGCATCGTCGAAAGGGAAAAAGGGGTCATCGTCATCATGTCCAACATTCTCTCCCGCGTCGTACGCGTCTTCATCGCCGTCCCCGTCGGATGGAATGTCACTCCCCATCGGAGGCTCCATGAACCTCGGATCGTCTTCGTCGTCGGACTCTGAAGCATCGCGTGAATCCCGCATGTAGTTGTGGAGGGCGAAGCACGCAATAATAATAGAAATATGCTTACGGATCGGATACATAGGGAGATGACAGAGGATCCTCCACTTCATCTTCAACACCCCGAAGGACCTCGCTATCGCTCCTCGGAGGGAAGAGTGTGACTTGTTGAAGGCTTCTTTCTCATTTTTCGGTTGCGATGCGAAGAAGGTTGGGGGGTGGTACTTCATCGTCGAGAAAGGAATCATGTACCCATTTCGGAAAGCGTAGCCCTTGTCGCATAGATAGTACCTCCCTGCCGGTGGATGGAGGAACCGTAGCGCCGACGTCTTCAATGAGTGATCGAACACCCGTGCATCGTTCGCACTTCCCTCCCAGCCAGCGGATATGAATGTGAATCGAAGATCGAAGTCGCGGACGGCCATGACGTTGTACGTTGTTGTACCCTTCCTGCATTGGAACCGGATCTGGTCATCTTTCGGCATGATCACCTCAATATGCATGCCGTCAATAGCGCCAATTGCGCCCTTGAAGTACGGCCAGTACCGGTTGTCGTTCCTGATCTGCTCGAGTATGGCTCTGAAATGAGGGTCGCGAGGCCGGATCAAGTCCCCTGCTAGACCGCGGAACCCGTTACATCTCCCCCCGCACATGGCGTCCAGTACCTCCGATATTGTCTCTAAGACTGTGTATGTCGACCGGAAGAACCGCTCACAGGAGTTTCGCTGACTCGACCCCCAGGCCATGGTATTCACGAAGATAGCAACCTTCTCCATCACAGAAAGTTGCACTGACCCCCGAAGACCGTACTGGTGCTCTAGAATGCCACACAGTCGAGTGAAAGCCGCCTTCTCCATTCAGAATGCGTTAACGCTCATGGCGTCTAACCGGTGGGTGAGTATCTGGTCTACCCATCGTGCCCTAGTGTACTCTTTAAGGAACTGGGGTACCTTGCGCACTTTTTGAAGTAGTGGTTAGCAATGGTGAGCCACATGCCAAGGATGGCGAAAAATCCTGCCACGCCCTTCGCTTGTCTGCGGCGACGTCGACGACGACGTTCGATGACCGTTTCCTTCGTCCTGCATGCACAGACGACGATGATGATGACAATGAAACACAACATAATGCGGAAAATCAGTGACTGACGCCGAGGAACCACAAAAACGATGCATATCCAACAAGATTGAACAACTTTATTACAAGGGGAAAAACGTTACGAAGGCCACACAACACATGCGGGAAATCAGGGAGATGTAAGTCATAACAACCACAGCATATAATTGTATCTACCATTTTCATGAGCTGGTATGTAAAAGCAATAAGAAACAAACAGATGAAGTCAAGAGAAACATAAGTCTTCCAACACATTCTAAATTATCTCCTTATTTCTGAAATGAAGGCGCTCACTGGACAATGTTCTCGTATGTGAGAGGCTCGACAGAGGCGAGGGGTCACGGTCAGCCTAGGTGGATGGCGCTCAGCTGCTGACCTTCGTTGGTCGAATACAACCACTGAAGCCACTTCAGTCGGGCGACGTTGCTGTCAAGTTGAACTAAGACCTCACGTCGCTCGGGTGACTTGATGATGGCTAAGCTGAAGCACCATAGGGGGTCTCCTTCGCCGAAAAGCCCCTCCCCAACCATCGATCGCACAACATCCAACACTTCTTTCGTTGTGTCTTGGGGGGCATTCGATGATACCTCATCCTTCTCCTTATCCTTTTTCATCATGTCAATGATGTCACGCGTGCTGTCTTTGATGACCCCGACGCTGCGCTCGAACAGCCTGGTCCCCTCCGTGACGCGAACGTTGCGCTTGGAGCTCCTACGGGAGGAGGTCGTCTCAGAACCTAGGCCTCGCTTAGGCCTAGAGGGTTGTGACTCCCCTGCGCTTGAAGCTCCTGGCGCCCGACTAGAGGAGGAGGCATCGTCGTCCGCAATGCCCTGGACAACGTTTTGCATGGAGGGCGTTGCAGATTCAGCGCGAGGGGTGTTGAACAGCTCGTCGAACACTTGTTCAACACCCTCATATTGTGAATCCTTGGGGTCACCCCTTGCGTCGGGGTCATCATCATCTTCCTCGGAGGGGTCATCAAGCCTCTCCTTCTAAGCCTCGTTGTGGTCCTGCGCAGCCATAGCCTCCGGGTCCATGGAGGGGGCGACGCAGTACTCGCCGGTGGCTACGGTGCCTCCAAACACCTGGTCAAACAACTCTTCCAATTCCGGAGGGATCCCCTTCTTTCGGAACCTTTCCAATTTGCTATCCTCCTGCGCAATTCAAGTCACGTGACAAGTTTCGCTTCATTGCAGTCTCTCTTGCATTGAAGTAAGGGAAAGGGAAGGCAAGCACATCATACCTTGATTTTCTTGTCCCACCATTCGTCAGGTGCCCTTACGGTGCCAGTGGCCAGATCCCATCTTAGGCCGGTCTCCCTTTTTTTCAACTTACACCAGGCTTGGTATATCGTCTTCATGTTGCGAGTTCGGTTCTTCAGAGTGTACTGGTTGCACCTCTTACATGTGGCAGCCTCGAATACGGTTGTGAGGGGCTCCCATTTGAAGGACTGATCCTTACCATTTTCCCGCTGATATGCGAGGAGCACAAGCATCAACTTCTTTGTCAAGTCCAATGACCAGTAGAAGGCAGCGGGGACACAGTTCTTGTCCTCAGAACCCAACGATGCTTTCTTAGCCTTCCCTTTGCCTTTCCCCTTCGCCTTGGCAGAGGAATCCATATGGGCAGCAACGATATTGCAGTGGACGAGGATCGCTAGTATATCGAATCAAAACGTCGGTTTGGTTTTGGGAAATATCATGGACGACAAAATCAGACAGTCAGTGTGTGGCAACTACAAATGTGAAATTCAACACCCAAAAATACACCCATAATAAAAATCATTGATGATACTAACAGTTGCCCAATGCCATTCAATCACCCAGTGCCAACAACAGCTGCCAATGGCAAAAACAAATGTGAAAATCAAGCAATTGAACCCAGTCATGCAATTCAATCGCCCACAAATGAGTGCCAAGTCCTAACCACGTTACGAAGGGCCACTCTAACTAGTTCAATTACTTGACACCATCGTCAATGCCATAACCCTAAATTCTAAACTTTGAACCGTAATCGAACATGGTTAATTTTCATTCTCGTTCGGATTATACCCATCATGCAATTGAACACAATCTCCTATGAACGAAATCCCAATATCCTCTAATCACCACTGCATCCAAAACCCCCAATTGCCTATGACCGAATTCCCCGACTAGAGAAAAAGGGGAATCCAATGTCTCCTACACCGAATATCTATGTGAACTCACTGAACATACCACAGTTAGGGATTCAGGACTTACATGGAGTCGGACGTCGGCGGAGGCGTCGGCAGCGCAGGGGCAGGCCGGAGATGCGATGAGCTGCTCCCGGAGTGAAGGTCGCGGCCGACGAAAGCGGTTGTCTGGTGGAACAAATATGAAAACAACGAGAAGGGAAGAAGATGGGGTTTTGATTTGAGGGGTAATTTTGTCCTTTTGTGTCAAATAGTGGGGGCAAGCATGTCTTTTTCAGTGACTTTCATCCCATAAACTTTAACCCGACCAAACACGAACGGGATTAAACTGGATTCAAAAGTCCACCCGATCCACCCCGAAATTCCATCCCCATCCCTTCCATCCCCAATATTCCATTTTCATTCACCTACCCCATCCCGTTGTCAAACACGGCCAAGGTTTCATAGGTGCGGATGCTCTTTATATATACTTCTAAATTTCCGTGCTCCGTCCTAAAAAGACATGTATGTCGAGACAGAGAGAGTAATACTCAACGGAGATGTTTTTGATCAATGGCCAGTAGACGTACACCACAGCACAAAACAACACGAGCCACAAGCCAGAGTTCACAAAACAAATTGATCTGGGCCAACTAATTTGCCGTTAGTTTATTCCCTGAAACGATAAGCGCAGGTATCATCATCTAGCTTCTCCTAATTCTGGCCTGATTTCAGCGAACTCGGTTTAGGTGAGCTGACCGGGAGAGATGGCGTTGAGTTTGAACGTGGGGAGCTGTTGGTGTTTCCGTCGGCGTTTGGGGGGAACAAGGAGAAGGAGAGGGCAGGAGAGATCAGTGGTACAGAGAACACTCGCAGTAGCTTCGGAGGATTACACTGCTTTGAAATTGGTAGAGAAGAAAGTGAAGCTCGGAGGCTCTGATTTGGAGGTCACCAAGCTTGGGATTGGGGCTTGGTCTTGGGGCGACACCAGTTACTGGAACAACTTTGAATGGGATGGTATTTGTTTTTCATTCTTTCTTTATCCTCTTTCTTTTTAATTATTCATTTGCCATTGTTTTTTTTTTTTGAAAGAGCAGGCCGTAAATTATGAATGAAGCATTCCACTGCAGAAATTGATTCCTCTATTTCAATTTTAGGGCTCATTTGTTTCTATGAGAGGGAATGGAAAGAAAAGGAATGAAATTTTATCTATAAAATGTACATGATCATTATTTTTTGTGAGCCTATAGAAGGCGGTGGAGGAAAATGATTAGAACATCGCAGTTACCCTCTTTAAACTAGGGAATGGAACATGGGAAAACTAACAAATTTTGTATGAAAAATGGGAGAAGGGTAATAATTAGAACAATAATCAATGAATTTTAACTTAAATATGGATTATATTCATAAAGATAATCATTATCTTTCTCCACACAAAAACAAACGGGGTTTAGTGTAGTCAGTGGAATTGGATTGCAGATCATAAGGAAAAAGAAGAGAAAATTAGAACCAGCTAATCCCCAAAGCCTATGCTATTTGGTGAAAGCCATACCTGGATATGTAGGTGGACATGTTCTTTGTTGGTTTTGTATACATATGCTTACTGAGGCATGCCAATAAGTTACTGCATTTTTTTATTCAGATCTAGCCATACATCTTATATTTTTCCTTGCCTCGACCTCTCAGATAGAAAACTGAAGGCAGCAAAGGCCGCTTTTGACACTAGCATTGACAATGACATTAACTTCATTGATACTGCTGAAGTCTATGGGTCGAGGGTGAGATCCTTGGGAAATGGTTTTCTCTTCTTCTTTTGATAGATCTTGGGAGCTGTTATGTTACCATTTATCTTGTGATTTATATATAAAAAAAAGGGTTCTTAATGTTTAAAGGAAGTAGCCATGTCTTGGTGCAGTTCTCGCTGGGGGCCATAAATTCAGAGACTCTTCTGGGGAGGTATCACTAACAATTAGCTTATGAGACATGGAGGTTCTTATTTTGGCATTCTTTTATGTAACTGCTCAAATTTACTTGTTGGGAAGGTTCATCAAAGAAAGAAAGGAGAAGGATCCCGAGGTAGAAGTTGCTGTTGCGACAAAGTTCGCTGCACTGCCATGGAGATTCGGCCGTGAAAGTGTTGTGAATGCTCTTAAGGATTCCCTCTCTCGCCTTGGGCTGACTTCTGTAGATCTTTATCAGCTCCATTGGTGAGTGCTATTGGAAAATATTGGAATTTGGAATGTTTACAGCCAAAAATACTGAGGTAACTAATGTGTTGCATCGATTTGCAGGCCTGGAATATGGGGCAATGAAGGTTTCTCAGCAGCTACAACTTTGCTCAACTCAACATCCTAGTTGACATAATGCACAGTATTGAATTTTGAATCTGCGGATGATCCAGGTTGTGGCAAGTCTAATTCCTAAATAAAAATTTCCAGGGTATATTGATGGTCTTGGTGATGCTGTTGAGCAAGGACTCGTGAAGGCAGTCGGGGTTTCCAATTACAATGGTATGCCTCTAACTGTATTACTTTTTGTTTTCGGAACTTGGGCCACAATGGCAAATGAATTCTGCATTTTGTTCTTTTATGGGATGGGGTTGAACTTGTGGCTGTAAACAAAATTATGGTTTCTTTGTTTACAGAAAAGCGACTTCGTGATGCACATAAACAGCTGCAGAAAAGGGGCATTCCACTGGCCTCAAACCAAGTGAACTACAGCCTAATCTACAGAATTCCCGAGGAGAAGGGGGTTAAAGCTGCTTGTGATGAACTTGGGATCACAGTGATTGCTTATTCACCACTTGCTCAAGGTGAGGCCTACACATCCACTTCTCTTGTTTTCATTTGCATTTGTTTAACTACTTATTGCAGACGAGAAGTTGTTGAACAAAAAACTTAGGCTTCTTACGAGCGTGACACTTGCCCTAAATTCATAGGATTTTTACGCCTAAAACTCTACTAGAAGGATCTTAGGGTATGTCTAGATAGCATAATTATGCTTTATAAAATGTTATTTTCACTTATTATGATACTCTCTGGAATGTGTGTTTGGCTAGGAAAAAATAATACAACCATTCCGGAATGGTTCAATCGGAAAGGACTTGTGGATAGTATCCATAGGTCTCTGGTTTGAACCCCGGATGGCTGCTCTTTATTTACCAATTCAAGGAAAAAATAATACATTCCCCAATTACTGCACCATTTATTTTTGAATTTATACATTTCTTTCACCTTCACTTTCCTCGGTTAAAATAATTATTATATTTACTCAACAGTCAGTGTGCACGGCTGTGCACCTTCACTTCCATGGCTAGGTGTTTAACATAAGAATAAAGGGATTTCTTCTTCCACTGGCTAGGTGGAATTCAACTTATATATAGTTCTCTTTTTCATCTGTGTGCACCTTCACTTCCATGCTGGTCCTGGACAGGTGCAAGATGAGCACCTGCACAGGGCCTCCATTTTCTGTGGACCTGATTAGTTAGCAGCTGATATATTGCTGGCATGGGGAGGATATTTTCACCAATCAGATCTTTCTCAAATATGAGAACATCTTGGATGTGGAATGGCTTATCATTATGATCATGGGTGTGACGTGAGCATCTCTTGGTGTGTGTTTTGTGAACATTTCTTGGTTCAGGGGCTTTGACGGGCAAGTACACGCCAGAAAACCCTCCTACTGGTCCCAGAGGCCGTGTTTATACGCCTGAATTCCTTACCGAGGTACTCTTCCCCGGATATCCATGAAATTAATCCTTAGGAGTGAGACCTAGCTATCAGAGTTGTTCTTACTGCAATCCTTTTAACTGTGCAGCTGCAACCATTGGTGAATAGGATCAAGGAGGTTGGAGAGCGATACGACAAGACTCCAACACAGGTAGTTCTGAATTGGTTAATTTCCCAAGAGAATGTAATACCAATACCAGGAGCCAAGAACGGAGAACAAGCCAAGGAGTTTGTGGGTGCGCTTGGGTGGAGACTGAGTGCCGATGAGCTCCAAGAACTTCGCTCTATAGCATCTAAGCTGAGACCTGTTGTTGGTTTCCCTGTTGAAAATTTGTGAATCTTTTAAGTATATATGCCAACTTCTTATATAGCATCATTCATATACTGTTTGTTCTTTGAACTTAAAATGGCCTTGCCAAAAATCCCAACGTGCCTGCCAAGCGCCGACAAATATTTGACCTGTGCTAGGGTAAGCTTACCTAGTGTATTTGGATTTTGGATGTCCAAAATAAAAATAAAATAAAATGAAATGAAAAAACAAAGAAAAGTAAAGCAGTTTTTTTATATTCTCCTTTATTATATGAGTCATCCGCAACTTGCGCACTCGGGGTACGTATATGACCTTCGTTACCAAAAAAAAAATTACGATTCAGTGAGCAAAAATAGTTTCGTTACATCTTGAATATATGTCGGAAATCGATCCAGGCTTAAACTTTGAAGCTTCATGTCTTGCAAGTTCGGGAGGAATCGGGCTATTACTTGAATAAGCACTTGCTTCAAATCATAGAACACCTCATAATCACTTATAGTCAAGAAGGTTGTGGCTATTCCTAATTTACTAGCTCAACTGGTGCTACCAATGTGACGAGTGTGTTTCATGGGTAATCACATGCGCATCGATATACTTGATGCTACCAATGTGACGAGTGTGTTTCATGGGTAATCACATGCGCATCGATATACTTGATGATGCGCTTGTGATATCGGCGATACCACGTCATTCCACATCTGTAGCAACCATGGCATTGTATCTCTTTGCCCTGAAACCCTCAAGACGGATTTCTCTCTGATCTTGTGACTTTCCACCATGTAGAGTAGTGACATGATACCCATTCTTATCTAAGGACTTGAAAAACAGTCTTCTCGACGATACCACGTCAGGAGTTCGTGGCTAATGTTTTCTTTCTTAAATTGTTTTTCAAAATCACTTTTAATTTATGTGGTGATGTTTTCGTCCCCCATAATTTGAGTCCCTTCTTTCGTCATTATTACTGTTATTATTTTTGTTTCTTCTTTCGATTGTAACTCGATAAGAGTAACTTGAGTTTGTGTCTGCAAGCTTTAGGTGCTTACATTTCACCCTTTGACTCCAGTATGTCTTATGATATTGTAGTAAATTTTCCTTTTTACGGATTAATCTCTCTTGTATAGTATGTATCATGTTTGTTTTTGTTGATGGTCGTTTCTTTTTGGATATCAACTAAATTCTTATCCACCTTTTTTATCCGGGTAAAAATATTCTCAAAAGTGTTTTTGTTCCACTCTTTTGTAAGTCTTTTTAGTCGATAAGTTTTTCATCCTAGGTTGAACATTCGCGATCATGGAATGTTCGTTCTCCAAGCATATCTAACAATATTTTTAAAATCTGGTCTCAAAGGCCAAATCTTTTCTAACTTAAATGGTCTTCCCTTATTATTATCAAATTTGAGTTCTAATGAAATCAGAAAATGATCTGATGATGAGAAAGCATGGTTTGTTGTTATTAAATTTTCAAATTTATGTAGGATTTCTGAATGTAACAAGGTTTTGTCCAGTTTTTCATAGATATTTTTAATGTCATTTTTGTTTCTTCTCCATGTGTACTCATTTCCTTTCGTGGGGATTTTAAGTAGTTCACATTGGTCTATAAACTTCGCGAGTCTTTGGAATATGTTCTGTGAGGGGTTGCAACCCTCTTTTTTTGTAGTAGATGATTTTATTTAGTTAAGATCTTCCACTATCACTGATGGGAGAGTGATTTCCTTTATGTATTCATTAAATGAATCCCATATTTTATTTTGTTTGTTTCATTTGGTGGTGCATAGACTAAGCAGAGGATTGAGGAAAATAGGGAGTGGGAAATGGAGACTCTTTGTGAGATGAAAAGCTTCTCTTTTCGAAGTACCTCTACTTTCTCATTATGCATTTGGTGATCTTTTCAAATTACACATATTATACCCATCCTTTCTTTTCCGGGTATCCATTCAAGAGTCTCAAAACCCAGTTTTCTTCAAATTTTCTCACATGGCATTTAGTTTGTTTTGGTTTCCATGAGTGCAATTAATTGGATATTTTCTATTTTACAGGGGGTGTCAATTTCAGTCCAAAGGTTTTTTCGAGCAATCCTTGTGTATTCCATGTACTAATATTCATGAATAGAGAGGAGTATATATTGGTTCAATTCCTTTGTTCTCTTTGTTACAATATTAATTTATTTTTACGTTTATGATTGTGATGCATACATTTATTTTTGTTTTTATTGCTTTCTTGCACTGTCCCATTTCTCCTTTGGATTGGTTCTCCTAGCATTTCTATCTAATTTCACATTTTCCTTATGTAAGGCATTGACCTCTTTTTTCCTAATGCTTTTAGTTTTTCATTAGTTCATTATGCAAAATTCGACCAAACCAAAGTTTATCATCATTACATCTCAAGCATAGGGATCTTTCCCTATAGTTCCCAAACTTTTTTTTTTTATAAGGTAAAAATTTGGATGGGGTCAGACCCTGCTGGACCACCATCCAAGAGCATCCTTGCGGATGAGGACGCGCAGAGCAGAATCGGCGAGGAGGTCCTGCTTGGGCGTAGTGTGGATTAGGGCTGGGCAAAAGTTGGATCAGACCGGGATCAGACCGGAAATTATGGTCTTTGGATCGAACCGAAAGTATTACGGTCTGGTCCATGGTCCAAAAAATTCTGAATTCCGGGTTCCGGAATTTCCGAGTCGGACCGGAATTGGACCGGTTTCTGTTTTTTTTTTTTCGGAATTAAAAAAGAGAGAACATGTTGTTTGCTTAACCCTCGTCCCTCCCATTCTCAGCTGCTTCTTCTGTTCAGTTCAGAGTTCAGACTCAGGGTCTCAGCCTCGTCTTCTCTCACTCAATCTCCTCTCTTTATTCTCGCGGCTCTGCTCCTCGGTCGGCCCTCCTCCGTCCTCCCTCGTGCTCGCCAGTCTCGCTCCTCAGTCCTCAGTCGGCCCTCCTGTTCGCGCGCGGCTCTGCTCCACAGGTAAGCGTTCTTCTCCTTCCTCTCTTTTCACTTTTAGATCTAGGTTTCTTACTTTGTTTTATGTATATTTTCATAAATAAAGGTCGATTTTAGTCTAGATTTGGAGAAAATGAGAAATTATATTCATTGAAGACAAGATTTGAGAATCTCATCCCAATTAGAAATCTAGGGTTAGAGAAACTTTAATTTGTAATATTTTTCAGATCTAGATTTTAGTGTAGTTTTTGTGCTTGAAAAAATTATGAAACTACATAAATTGTCAAGCCTTGATTCAATTTGGCCAACCCTACTTGCAATTTGTTAGTCAAGGACTCAAGGGCGTTCAATTCTATTTGACAAGACAATTTGTTACTTTAAAGTATTCAAATGGTCAGGCTTCTCTACTGAGTATCTTGTCCAAAGTCCATATAATCCAGTTTATGTTTGGTAATGGTGAAATATGTGAATATGTTTAGAAGGGAAGGGAATGAAGCTGAAAAACAGCAACTGCATATCCTTATTGATTCTATATTTATTATGCTGCAAAGTGCAAACTGATGTTGTCTTGTGAAATTAGTCATTAACTTTCTCCAATTGTGATATATATATTTACTATTGCATATAAATGAAAATGATGATGTAACTTTGTCATCTGCTTCATTTGTAGGCTATTACATCTAATGGAGTCAAGAAGGGAGACTTGCTATGTGCAGATGTCACCACTAAGCTAGTAAACAAGAACATCATAACAAAAGTGTGGTACTTGATCGAGCACTTGATATCAATTCTAGGTCTTGGTCTCATGTAATTGGATGTGTTGTGTGGGGTGTGCTTTTTATATATTATTTGATCTTGTTAGAGCTTTTGTTAAAGATTTGATTATGGTTGTTCCATATATGGTCATATGTTATTGGGAGACTGTGTCCAATACATACTCTCTCCCATTGATGATCGATCTTATGTTATAATTTTTCATACAAATTGCTCAGTTTCCAAACCGTTTCATATGAATTGCTGCTGTGTCCCAGAAATATGATTGTTGTAATAATCTGTATTGCTAATTTGTTGTAAAAATATAGCCCAAAAAAATATAGAAAAACAGAAAAATGCATGGCTGCATCTACATTTTCGGTCCAACCGGTCTTTACGGTCCGTGGACCGGAAAGACCGGGACTATATTTCTCGGTCCCGGTCCGATCCGCGGTCCAAGTTTATGAAAATTCCGGTCCGGTCCAGACCGGATGCCCAGCCCTAGTGTGGATGAGTCGTGCGATCCTGTCCGCGGTCGAGTTGACCTCCCGGAAAACATGGCCAAACTGCACCACAAAACACGCAAACAGTTGATGACGGACAGACTATCGCCTTCGATCATGATGTTGGATAATTGAAGCTCCTTCGCCTTGGCGATGCCACCTTTGATCGCTAGAGCCTCATCCGCCAAAGCTTAAATGTGCCCATATTTGAAGCCGCCACAGTCGATGATTGCCCCGTTGTGGTCCCTGATGATGAAGCCTACAGAAGCTTCATCTTAAGACAGTTTGGATCCGTCAAAATTAATTTAGAAAAATTCCTCATATGGTTTGCTCCATCTCAAATTTCTTCTTCTTCGTGGCTCAGTTGTTCGAATTTTCTAGTGGTGGTATGTGGGCTCCTCTTCAAAGGTCAATTTAGAGGCAGCTCAGTTCTGTAGTTATTGTTTGGTATAATTCTCCATAATGTGGAATATTGTGGATGGCTGTTGTTGATGTGATCATATTACTATATGAGCCTGAATCACACGAAATTTCAATTGAGAAAACAGCTTGGTGATACATCGGTATTTTGGATCCACCGGAATGTATAAAATTCCGATTGAAGCCTATGCGCACTTGTTGGAAAGCTATTTTAAGTGGCTACAACTTATATGCATAACACTTTTGCCAAATCAGCCTTGAAGATGACCAAAAATGTTGTTCTTTACAACATTATGAAATCTGGCAGCTTGTTGAAAATGTGTTTATTGAAGACAGAATTCATTCAATGAGACCGAATAAATTGGTGCAATCAAGATGCACAATTTAACATGTATTGATGGCCTTAAAGGTTGCCGACTCCTCTCCTTTCCCTCCCTTGGTTTCCCACCTCCTTTTCCATCATTCTGAGGGACCTTTTATATTATCCGCTCAATAAGTGTTTTAGCTAGTCTTTCGCCTTTCTTTTAGTATTGGTTTTCCTATATAAAGAGCTTGTATGCTCACTTAGAAATCAGATTTGAGATTAATGAAAAGTATCTTTCCTTTGAATCGAGATGATTCTAAATTGTTGTTGGTGAGATGCCTTCAACGTCCTCTTAGGTGAGATGTCAAAGAGAAACCTGTTTGTTGAATCATTACCGGTGAGATGCTTGTGATTGATTCCCAAACAAAGACTCAATCATTCGAAAGTGAGATTTCGACGTTTGAGAGAGTGAGTTTTGTAGATCTTGTGGTGAGATGCTCCAAGATCTAGCAATCCATATCCTTGTCTTTTATTTCCAATAAATCCCCAAAAAAAACACCCCACAAAAAAAGTGTTTGAAAGTTCGAGGCTTGGTCGATCGATCATTCGGGTCACATCAGTTGTATTGAGGTTTTCAAATACTTTCCGATTTCAGCTTGTCCATAAGCTCCACCATGTCGTCGCAAGCCTTCGTTTTTGCTCAAGGTTGAGTTTATTAAAAATTCCGCATACAATGTCTTTGATCGATGTGTAATGTCTTTGATCGATGTGTTTCTAGTGTCGATTTCTCGAATCACTTTTTCAATGTTTGAGTAAATTTTTTGAATCAGTTGTAGGGTGTGGGGGCATTCGGTAAAGAGATGGATTGAGCTTTCATCCGTCTGATCACACAGAGCGCACGTTAGTGGAACATGTATACCTTTGTTTGCTAACCTGGTCTTCGTCGGGATTCTATCTAGTGCAAGCTTCCAAATGAAGTTTTTAACTTTTGGAAATGTGTCTAGGTTCCATATCCATATCGTATCGCTGGTTTCTGTTGTATTTTGCCTTGTGATGTGTGCTAGGGCACTATCCGTGCTGAACCAACCATTTTTACTTGGTTTCCAGTATAGTCTATCTACTATGTTGTGTTCTGGTATGTAGATGTTCTCGATCTTATTGACCACATCCATCGGAAGGATGTTGGATAGTTCATAGATATTCCATTTCTTGCTAATGTTGATGTATTTTTCCGCCTTGTCATTTTCATTGATTGTGATGTTGGGATGTTGTCGACCTTGTAGTGGTTGTTCGTCTAGCCAGATATCCTTCCATAAATTGATAGTCTTTCCATTTCCTACTTGCCATATTAGCCCTTTGCAAAATTCTTCTTTTAGTTCTATTAGTTTGGCCCATTGCCAAGATGCATTACCTTTTCGGTGGTATTCAAGGAGGGGGGTTTCTTTCAAATATTTTTCTTTGATTACTTGGACTCATGGGTTACATGGCTCTGCTAAGATTTTCCACAACAATTTCATTTGTAGTGCTTGGTTCATATCTTTTGTTTTATGTATTCATGCACCTCCCAATCGTTTCTGCTTGCAAACCTTGTCCCAACCGATAAGAGGAGAAAAGGTTTGATCTTTGTTCCAGAAGAAGCATCTATTTATCTGGTCAAGTTCTTTATGGATTATTTTGGGGAGCATAAAGTTTTGCATGATATAATTTGGCTTAGTTACTAGGTTTGATCTTATAAGGGTCACCCTTCCTTCTTGTGAGAGGGGGTTGGCCTTCCATTTCGTGAGTTGTTGCCTGGTTTTCCTTACTGTTTCTTCAAATGTGTTTCGGTTGACACGACCATTGATAATGGGACAACCGAGGTACTTATTAAGTGTTATCTGATTTGTTATATGGATCGTACTTTGGATCAATTGTTTTGCACTATTCGGGACTTTTGGGGTAGTTTGAAAGGCCGATTTATGGAAATTGACCTTTTGTCCTTATATGGCACAGTAGTCATCAATAATATTCTTTACCACTCGACACGAATCTTGGTTTGCCTTGGAGAATATCATCATATCGTCCGCAAAGGATAGGAATGGGATTTTCATTCCTGGTCTAGATATTTTAAAACTGGTGGAATTGTCTGTCTGGTTCGATGTGGCTTGTAGCTTCCTTGCAAGAATTTCTGCTCCTATGATGAATAGATAGGGTGAGAGCGGGTCTCCTTGTCTGATGCCTCTCCTTGGTATGAAAGGGTCCGTGAGGCTGTCAACTGTCATTTACCAAGACTGAGAAGGAGACAGGAGACAGTCTTGACACATTGCTTTATTCATGTCCGGAACTTTTGGCAGAAGCCAAATTTTTCTAAAACTTTAAATAAAAAGTCTCATTCTACTCTATCATATGCTTTTTCCATATCTAGTTTGATGGCAATCCATCATTCTTTTCCGCGTCTACTTTTAAATGAGTGAAAATTTTCATGGGCTATTAGGACATTGTCTTGGATAGCCCTTTCAGATACAAAGGCCCCTTGGAGGGGGTGAATAATTTTCTTTACAAATGGTTTCATCCTTTCAGCAATGATCTTGGCTCTAGCTTTGTAAATCGTTGAACATAGGCTTATTGGTCTGAAGTGGTTGGTAGTTGTCGAATTGTCACATTTTGGGATTAGGGTGATAAATGTGTGGTTGATTTGTTTTAGGATTCTACCAGAATGGAAGAATCCTTTGATTGCCTTTATGACTGATGGGCCTACAATATCCTAGTATTTCTGGTAAAATTCTGTTGTCATTCCATCGGGATTTGGGGATTTATCCTTTCCAATCAAGAAAAATACATTTTTGATTTCCTGGTTTGATATCTTTTCAGTTAGCTTTGAATTGTCATTGGCAGTGATTTCTGTGTTCATGAGTGAGAGGTAATCATTTAGAAGGTTATGGTTGATGGGTTGCATCCTAAACCTTTTTTCGAAGTCGTTTTTTATTTCTCTTGTAATATTTTCTTCTCCCGTGACTAGTGTGTCATCTATTGTTTGAATTTCCTTTATGAATTTTCTATTTCTCCTTCCTGATGCCATTAAGTGGAAATATCCTGAGTTTGAGTCAGTCGGCTTAAGGTGTTTGGTTTTTGCTCGTTGGCTCCAATACATTTTGTGGTATGATAAGATTTTTTCTCGTTTATTTATGAGTCTGGTCTGCTTTTGAATATCGTTTCCAGTTTGGGATATTCCATTTCTGTTTTGTAGAGCGATGAGTGAATCATCGATTTCTTTTAATTGACAGAATATATTTCTAAATGTTTTCTTATTCCATTCTTTAGACAATCGCTTAAGTATTTGTGTTTTTTTCACTAGGTTATACATATGTGATCCCGCGACATTTGATCTTCAAGCCTGTTGGACAACGTGTCGGTAATCTTTTCGTGTAGTCCACATTTTTTCAAATTTGAATGGTTGGGCCTTGTATTGTTCTTGGTTATCTAATTCTGTTACAATAGGGCAGTGATCTGATGATGTAAATGCATGATTTTTGGTTGTAATATTGGGGAACCGGGTGAGTTTTGCTTTTGTATTAAGGTTCTATCAAGTTTTTCCATGATGTTATTGTCATTGGATCTGTTTTTCCTCCATGTAAAAATGTTTCCAATCGTAGGCACTTCATGTAGTAAGCAATTATCTTTGAATTCTGTTAATATTCTATATCTATTCGGATGTGGTTCCATCCCTCCTTCTTTTTCTGAGCCATTTTGAATTTCATTTAGATCTCCCATGATCATGAATGGGCATTCCAAGGTTTGGACGTATCGTTGTAGTCCAGTCCAGAAGTTTGATTTTTCGTTCTCATGAGGTGGTCCGTAGACGAAAACAATGTTGATAGTAATGTTTCTGTGTTTATTTTCATACTTGATTACTATGAATCGTTGATCCGTATGTACCATTTCTAGTGATTCGTTCCGAAGATTATGACTTTTCCATAGAACACATAATCCTCCGGCCCTTCCTGTCGCCGGGGCCCAGATCATATGATCAAACCCAGCTTTTTTCCAATCCGTCTCCTTTGGTTGTCGTTCAATTTTTGTTTCTAATAAAGCAATTACTTGGATTTTTTCTATTTTACAAAATGAATCTATTTCCGTCCATAGGTTTTTGCGGCCTATCCCGCATATGTTCCATAAGCATAGTCTCATATTAACCTTTTTGGTTTAGGAGTTTCTGTCATATCATCTTTTCTTTGATCGAAGCATTGGTTCATGATGCAAGTAAGAGGATTCGTACCAAAAGTTTCAAGAGAGAAGAAATTAAGGTCGAACCAGATGATGAAAGAGGAGATACAAGTGTCGATCCGACTATCAAAATTCAAATCAAACCACGTCACTAAGGTTTCGAGTGTATGAATATCAATCTTATCACATTGAGTCATAAGAACAAAGCACCAACCAGGACAAAGCAAAAGAACCATATCCCGATACAAGCACAAGTTCTTAGGCGGGCAATTCAAACGCACTTCAGTTGTCTGCTCATGCTTACTTATCCATAACATTGAGGTCTCAAGAAAATTGCACCTATGGGCAAGGAGCATGAGAGCATGTTCTTCTTTTAATATTTGTTCGGGTTATCTATGATTCAATGCTTTTGATTCCCTTTTCTTGGTTTTGGAGGCTTCTAACATCTTCTTAAGGTTATTATGTGAGAACCCATTTTCAATTCTTTTCCTGCTTTTTACCAGGACATAGTGATGCCATTTCGAATGGATCTCAGAGAGCTCATGCAAGATCTTTTGTTCTTTTTTATGACTCTGTTTGCTTCCTGTTTTAGACATCAAAATGTCAACCCAGAACCATTCGTAGAGTGCCTGCTCGGTTACAATGAAAAGGAAGTACCCAAGAGATGATAGGGGATTCACAATACAGTTATTATTTTTTGATCTTTGCTCCAATTTCTTCAGATCATGGCTGGATTTATGCTCCAATTTCTATAGATCAGGGAGTTTCTTATTGTCTTTCGATTCCTGTTTGCTGCATATAAACACCAAGTATTTTGTAACAAGACTGAGAACCATGTTAATTCGTTCAAATTCTTTAGTCAGGAGCCGAGTGTAGTTGTATATCCAAAAAATCCAACAGTTCAAGAGAATTAAACAGATAAGTTCAATAACTCTAATGTCATACATTTCATGCTTCATTTCTATTTTTCCTATTGAGCACCAAATCTATTTGGTGTATACAGATCCGAGGTCTGAATCGAAGGCAAGCCAACATACTATTAACATAGGGAACTCGCCGCAGAGCACCGAATTACTTTGATGTTCACTTCTTATCTTGTCATTCTTACATTTTTCATTTCTTCTTTTCCCCAATTTTCTTTTTTGTTGTTCACAAATTGATTCACCACCAAAAGTTGGGAAATCAGATTCTTGTTTCATGGGCTCTATAAGCCCATGATCTTTTTCATCTTTCAATACAGTTGATTTCTGATCGTTTCTCGCAGATGACACACATGACATCTCAGATCGATAGTAACAGGAAGGGTATTCACAGTCCTCAAATAATTTACAGCACTGTTGATTCATTCCCATCCACAACCAAATAAAGGAAGGGAGAGGAAGGGATCGACGGTACCTGAATATCGGATCTGATTTCACCTTGTCTCCGTTCTTGTTCGATTTAGTGAAAGTGACTTTCACTGATAGATTCAGGAAGCCAGTACACCAAGCGAGCCACGAGGAGGGAGGGCACAGGCCCGGAAACACCAGGAGAAAGGCGCCGCTTCCAGAAGGGAGGGCAAGATGACGTCGGAAGACCCACCCCGAATCAACCCGCCACAGCAGAAGCCACACAAATCGATCCATCCACCCCCAGATTAGGACAACCTATAGTTCCCAAACTGAAAGTATTTGGGTCTACACATGAAATTTATTTATTTATGCTATATTTTTTTCTTATTTTTGAATTTGTTTTGTTTTCCGCTTTTTTCTCTATATTTGCTTGTATGTTCCTTTTTGTTCAAATCCTTATTGATTTGTTTTTTTATTTGTTTGTCTCTTGCTTTATTGGTCAGTGTGCTTTAATTGCTCCATCAATTGGTGGATAGGAAGGAACAAAGGGACATCAAACTTGTTTCTTCCTCTTATTCGATTTTTCTGATCCATTGATTCGCTTGTATCATTTTATTTTTATTTTTTGATAAGGAAAGAATTCGGGTGGGCTGACCCTACCCGACAGCATCCTTGCGGATGAGGTCAAGGAGACCTGGATCGTTTTTAATATCGACTCCTCGGGCAGAGTGGCTAAGGTGTGCAACCTTATCCGCCACTCTATTGCCCATGCGAAGAACATGGAAGAAATCTACTTCTTCCATAGTCGATAGCAGGACTTGAACATCCGACAATATTAGTTCGATCTCTCAGGGGCATTTGGATATCCTATTTAAGTGATCGATGATAATCTTGTTGTCGCCTTCAATCTGGATCTTTCCTATATGTAGTTGTCGCACCTGTTGGATCCCTAGTTTAAGAGCTAAGGCTTCTGCTTTGAGTGGATTTTGCTTGCCCAGTCGTTGGTGGTGTACTGAAATCGGGTGACCAACCCAGTCCCTAATAATGGCACCTACTGAGCTTTCGCCGTTAGAAAGCGTTGAACCATCGAAGTTTAGTTTGAAAGTGCCCAGGGGAGGTTTCCGCCAGGAAATTGTTTTTTTATTCTTACTTTGTTTTTTGACAAGGTACTGTCGAAGCGGGCGAAAGTCTTCCTCAAAGTCAGCCTCAGCAACCGATGTCTTATTCCAGTTATCTATATGGATTTTGATCAGTCGTAGGGCTATTTCTTTTTGTGGGATTGCAGCCTGTTGAAACAGATGTTTGTTCCTAACACACCATGTCGTCCACCACGAGAAAGTGAGGTTGGTCAGAGCGGAAGAAGGAAGGCTTTTCCCAAGGGTAGATAGGATGGGCTTAATATCCCGGGACTGTGCAATCAGGGAGACAATTTGTTGCCGATCTTGAGGCGGAACCTGGTGTATTTCTTGGATGAAGGAACACTCCAGAAACATATGGACCTCATCCTCATGTGCCGCATTACACATAGAGCAGGTAGGTGGGATCGAAGCACCCCTGTTGGACAGCCTGGAAGCGGTTGGGAGGCCATCCTGAGTGATCTTCCAAAGAAAGTTTTTAACTTTCGGAGGTGTGTTAATCTTCCAAATCCAGGCATTGTGGTCTGGAAGTGGAGCCGACTGAGCTGTAATCAATTTATATGCACTGGCAGTAGTAAACCAGCCTTCCCTGTCCGGCCACCAATATAAGCGGTCTTGCATAGTCGAGGTAGGTAGGGGGATATCTTGAATATCATGCACTATATCAATTGGGAGAGCCTCTTGAAGCTTTTTTGTCCACCACTTACCCCCAGAATATACTCACTAACAGTTTCGTCTTGATTGTAACTTTGAGGGCATTCTTCCCTATCTGATAGAGGCGAGGTTGAGATTCAATTGTCTGTCCAAAACTTAATAGTTCGCCCATCTCCAACTGACCAAATAAGCCCATCTTTAAACTTATTGATTAGAGCAGACAACTTGGACCACTGCCAAGAGCTAGATCCTTTGATTTTGTAATAAAAAATATTGACAGAACGCAAGTATTTATGTCTAATCACCGACACCCATACATTACCCGGTTCGGCCAGAATTTTCCACAATAGCTTCATTTGGAGAGCGACGTTCATGTCGCTAGATTTTCGAATTCCGAACCCCCCATACTGCTTCGTTTTACAGATCTTGTCCCAGCTAATCAGCGGCCGGTACTGGAGATCCTTATTCCAAAAGAAAGAGCGGTTTATCTGGTCGAGTTCTTTGTGCACAGCTGCGGGGAGCATAAAATTTTGCATAGCATATAACGGCTTAGCGGACAGGTTGGAGTTGATCAAAGTGGCACGACCTTGTTGGGAGAGGGCATTAGCCCTCCATTTTGTCAATTGTTGTTTCGATTTACAAATGATCTCTTCGAACGTGCTTTTAGTAACTCTTCCATTGATAATGGGACAACCTAAATACTTTTCTATTGAATTTTCATTAGGGATATCGAGGCATGTGCGTAGTTCGAGTATCCTGTGGTTCGGGATACCTTTCGTAGCTTCAAAACTAGATTTATGATAGTTGACCTTTTGACCCGACACTTTGCAGTATGAATCAACAATCGCCTTCACTATGCGCCCTGCATCCAAACTACCTTTTGAGAAAATTATTATATCATCGGCAAAGGAAAGGAACGGAATTCGAGGACCGTTATGTCCAATCGGGAACCCAATTTGTGTTTTGTCTAGGCTAGCTTCAGCAGCCAGTTTCCGGGCCAGAATCTCAGCCCCTAAAATAAAGAGGAAAGGAGATAGCGGATCCCCTTGGCGAAGACCCCGAGATGGATAAATCAGATCCGTAGGGCCATTGTTGACTAATACCGAGAAAGAAACCAACGTAATACATTCCATTATCCAGGAGATGAATGTGTTGTGAAAACCAAACCTTTGAAGCACCTTTTGAATAAAGTTCCAGTCGACTCTATCGTATGCTTTTTCCATATCCAGTTTTATTGCTAGCCATCCTTCCATGCCCCTCCGATTTTTGTAGGAGTGGAAGATTTCATGAGCTATCAGAACGTTATCTTGAATAGCCCTGTCTGATACAAAGGCACCCTGAAGAGGATGGATAAGTTTACCAATGACCTTTTTCATTTTGTCAGTTAAGATTTTGGAGATAATTTTGTAGACATTGGAACATAAA
This sequence comes from Persicaria tinctoria, assembly GCA_037127255.1. Taxonomy (NCBI): domain Eukaryota; kingdom Viridiplantae; phylum Streptophyta; class Magnoliopsida; order Caryophyllales; family Polygonaceae; genus Persicaria; species Persicaria tinctoria. The sequence continues at coordinate 52,098,886 of JBANSL010000015.1, read as the reverse complement.
CTGATAGGGCGGTAGTGACTAGTGGTCGTGGGATTGTCGCTTTTAGGAAAGAGGGAGATGAAGGTATGATTTATTTGTTTAAGCATTTTTCTGGAACGGAAAAACCCTTTGACTGCACAGGTTACAGATTTACCTATGATATCCCAATATTTTTGATAGAATTCGGTAGTGAAGCCATCCGGACCCGGGGATTTATTCCCCCCTAAGTTAAACACCACAGATTTAATTTCCGTGTTGGATGGGAGTTTTGTAAGGAAGTTGTTTTCCTCCGACGAGATGGAAGTCTGAATTGGGTCTAGCAACTCGCCGAGGAGTCTGTCGTCTATTGGTTCTTTCTTAAATCTCTTCTTGAAACCCTTTTTGATCTCATTCCTAACATTCTCTTCACCCACAACAACCGTGCCAGTGGAAGAGACGATGTTGAGAATCTGTTTCATGTGCCTACGGCCTGTCGCCACTCGGTGAAAATATGCGGTGTTAGAATCCGATAGTTTGAGGTGTTTGGTTTTAGCTCTTTGGCTCCAAAAATGATTTTGAAATATTAGGAGCTTCTCTTTTTTGGTGATCAGGTGCTTTTCCTTGCTTGGATTAGTTTGAGAAACTATCCCGGAACCCGAGGATTGAATATGTAGCAGCTCCGACTCCACCTCTTTTAATTGCCGGAATATGTTCCCAAAACTCGTTTTTTTCCAATCTTTTGCCTTTATTTTCAGGATTTTTTGTTTGAACATTAATTGGAACATAGCAGAGCCAGGGCAAGTAGCCCTCCAGGATTGTTTAACTACGTTACGGAAATCTTTCCGAAGTAACCAAACATTTTCGAATTTAAAAGGTGGGGCTTTGAAACTAGGATTAACTTCAAAGAAGATGGAAATTGGACAATGGTCCGAGGTGGAGAAGGCGCCATTGTATGTGATCAGGTTAGGAAAAACTTCGATGACCGGTTGATGTACAAGCACACGGTCAAGCTTTTCACGGATGTGAAAATTCTCCTCCGGGTTTTTCCTCCACGTGTAAGGGTTGTCAAAGGTGGGAAGGTCTAGTAGTGAGCATTCATTTTTGAACGAGATAAGTCGGGAAAACCTGGATGTCCGAAGGGAGGCACCACCAAGCTTATCAGCACTGCAGAGGATCTCATTAAGATCACCCAGAATAATGCACGGAATAGTTGCGTCGTTGATAATCGTTTTTAATAGTTCCCAAAAAGGAACTTTCTCACTTGGTGTGGGCGGTGCATAGACACATAGGGCTAAGATTGGAAACCCAGCAAGCAGGCTATCCAATCTTAGGCCGATAATACGCGGAAAGTGGACAACAATAGAGATATTGAAATCTAGTAGCGGGTGAGATTTCCACAAGACTCCTATTCCACCAGATCGCCCGATAGCCGGTGACCAAGCCCCTTCATCAAAACCAATATTTCTCCACATTTTGTCGTCCGGAATATTTTCCGTCTTAGTTTCTGCTAGTGCCATGATTTGTATATGTTCATTTTTACACATTGAGTCAATTTCCGTCTAGAACGTTCTTTTCCCTATCCCCCTACAATTCCAAAAGCCCATCTTCATATATGATTGTCGACGGTAAAAGGACTAGGATCCAGAGTCCTTAAACCAAGATGTTTTTGATGTATTGTTGTGGTGGGATCCTCATCGGGAATTTGATAATGTAGGAATCTGGTGCTTGTCGGATGGATTGGACCAGGGCAAGAGGCCCAACCGAGCGAATGAAACCAAACTGATTTTTTATTGTCCATTTGTTTAACTAGCCACGACAGGCAAATCAAGATCAATAAACGAGCATACCAAGACCCTAGTAGACCGATTGACGAAAACATGCCACCAAGGAAAGAGATACACCAAGTGGACATACCCGTAGTGAATGAAAGGATGATCAGAACGAGGCATAATACACCCCCAAGCGATTGCGGAACAAGGCCAATGAGTACATAATATGGTTGAGAATGGGTACTCAATAAATCCATTTGAAAATTGTGGCAACATATGAAATCGTGAGCACCATGCCACCCCCACCGATTACCCGTGGAAGGAACAGGGAGTGAGCAAGACACTAAACAAATCCATGAAAAAGGAGTGCTAGACACACCCGGTTTAGTAAATTGATTACTAAACCTCCAGTCCATGAAGCAATTAATCTTGCAATTAGATCGAGGCCTCAAAAATACTATGGTGGACTTGAGAAAAATCCAAATAATGGAGTTATCATTAGCACAATGTGTTAAGTTAGAGCTGTTGGCCAGAAATGGGGGGTAAACAAAGGGCCTTTGTTTATTTTTTATTGGATTATATTTTGAATCATAATTTGCACCCCTAAAATGTTTTCTAGCTTTGAGCAAATGGAGGTGAACAAAACACAGAGTGGTTACACATAATTTACCTTTCACATACCTAGTTGGAAAACCACATAAGCCAGCTAGTCTTACAGATTTTGGTTGTACACCATAGGACACAAGCTGTCCATACAAGGGAGGAAGGAGGATAGGCCAGCTAGCAATGGGCCATGGCTGACAATCCCAACTAGAACAGAAATCAAAATAGACATGAAGGGTGCTCAAAACGACCGAGGCCAAGATCAGACTTCTCATATTGAACAAACGGGTGAGACTAAACATCCCAACGCAGGCACTCCCACCTTTTTTTTAATAAACCACCATGTTTATTCTTTTTTGTTCAGCAGTAGGTAATTGCAAACAACTTGATTTTGTAATCCACCAAATAACCACTCGGAACAATGAAATCATAACAGAGTGAAGATCGAGCAGAGATGTGACACAACCAGGTGCAAAGAGAAGAGATTCCCAAGCAAACTGAGCACCCGAAGTGCCAAACCACAGGGGCGAAGATCTCCACAACCGATAGATGGTTAGGGAGCCCACCGGAATGCCGACAATCGAGGCAAAAAGAGAGGTGAGTGCCAGATTATCGAAGATATCTTGAAAACCATCCAAAGAACTTACCAAGCCATCCAAGTTAAGTGCTTGCAAAAACTGTTTAATCTTTTGTTTCACACGATTGTATCATTCATCAGGGAAGGGACCCTGAATCAGGGGTTGTTTAGCCTCGCTAGGAGGATTTGGGCCCTTTCGGGAGTTAGAAAAGGAAGATGCAAAATGCACCTCCCCAGTTTTGGTGTTACCATGAAATGAGACCCCATCAACCACCATAACCTGCCAGCACATCCGAAAACAAAGACACCGGGGAAGAGGAAGAAACCAGTAGATGGGAGAGAAGCGATTGAAATCCTTTTTTTTCCTTTTTTTCCTCCCTCGAGCACGCCTAATTGGGGCATACGGGACAACCCTCGGGGGAAAATCCAGGCCAGAAAAGATGCCGGTGGGAAGAACAAACAGAGCCGGCGGCCACTGGAGAGAGACGAAGCCACAAGCCCGACGGCAGGCGGCGCCACCAGCCGCACGACGGCACCACCACTGCAAAACAAAGCCGGCGAGAGGGCGCGGAGCACAGGCGAGAAGCAAAAGCCTCCACTCCGGTAAACTCAAGACCGCTGATACGCCACCGGAGACACTCCGACAGACCTCAAAACCGGGGCACAAGAGGAAGCCGACGGCGGAGAGGTGAAGAAGACGAAGTGCAAGAATGCTCTGAAGCACAACCAGGAACAAGAATCGCTTGAGGAAGGGGATTTTTCACAGGCGCGTGAAGCGCGTTGATTCGGCTCCGAGGGGAGTTTTTTCTTAATGGAAAGTTATGCTTGTATCATTCTTATGTTTCTTCTTTGCTTTGCTCCTTATTGTTTCATTTTTTCAATATAATAATGCATATTTTAGATAGGCATTATAAGTAGACATGACCACAAGTCCGACCCGCCGGGTCGGCAACCCGGGGGGCATGACCCTAACCCTGACCCGGGATTCACACGGTTCGGCTGGTTCGGGTCACCTATCGGGTCGACGGGTTGACGGGTCGGAGTCCCGGGTCGGCCACGTGGAAATGAAATGTGGAAATAGGTCGACCTACCGGGTCGACCCACCGGGTCGACCCGTTGACCCGACAGGTCACATTATTTTTCAAAAAAAATTAAAAATTAACTATTAAAAATAAATAAATAAATGATATGTGAAGATAAAATCTTCACAACACATTTTATCACTTTGATATCTATACTATTTAAAAAGAGCCAAGTGCCAACTCTCAAATTAATAGTAATTTGACGGGGTTATTGTAATTCCGTTAATCTTAACGGCGCTTTGTAATGACGGTTACTTTCCACAAAAATGCCGCAAATCACCTCCGAAATCCAAGCCCAAACACAAAAAGTTTTCGATTGTGGAAGCTCTGAGTGATGAAATCAGTAAACCCCAAAAAATCCCCAAACCAACAAGTCATGAAAAATCGAAGTTCTGTGGCAAATCCAAGTTAGGTCGGAGAAGCTGATTCAAGTCTACTGCCTATCAATGGAGACGAAGTCAACGACGAGCAAGTGAAGTGTGAGGGGCGGCATCGACGGACGATCTTTCGCCCAACAGAAGGTGTGACAACCATTGTCTTCCAATGGAGACGAAGTCGCCGACGAGCAAGTAGTGTGACTGGCGGCATCGACGGACGATTTTTCGCCCAATAGGTGTGCTTTCGATTTTTCTTTTGAAATTTCCATAATTTAGGGTTTAGGTGTTTGAATTTGAGAATTTGATTAAATGGAAATTTGGAATTCAGGGTTAGTTGGTTTTGAGTAATGGGCCATCAAATTTGAAAATTTAGGGTTTAGGTACCGAAACGTCTTATTCATTTGATTTATCAAAGTTGGCTTGAGTGCTTTTTTTTGTTTGATGATATACCCTGCTCTTTTTTTTTCCCCTTTTAGAAGTTAAAATGGCAAAGGTTCAGTGCTTAATGAGAAAGAAGAAGAAAATAGAGAAATCCCAACAATCGATCAATGAGTCATAGAAATTCGTTGCCATAGAGCAGAGGTTTGAGCCACCAATCATCTCATAGCTCATGAATCTCATTCTTCTTTCTATGATTTGTGTATTAATCTCATTTGTTTGATTCATTGAATTAGGTATAAAATTTGATCTGTTAGGAATGTTTCTTGAAATGTAATTGTAGTCCAAATCGATCCTGACTTGAAATTCTTTTGCGATTTATTTAGGTGTGTACTGTCTACTGATTTCTGTGTTGATGTATAATTTGTAATTTGTAACATCACTTGTTTATGTATATACCTCTAATAAATTACCAATTGCAAAAAAATAAAAAAAACACCTGATGTAGTATCCAGAAATATATCTTTATATCAGACTCGATCCAAAAAAAGATCCAAATAAGCTTCTTTAACCAAAATGCATTATTTAATCATTTTAATTAGAACCTAAACAACATTTAAGTAATTAATTAGATAACTACTCTGTAACCAGCATTGTGTTAGATTATATGAGGTTGGGCTATCGGCGGAGTGAATCTTTTTCCATGTTCTCAGTTGTTCATCTTGTTGTTGTTGTTTGTTTTTCAGGGCCATGTGAAATGTGGATCCATCAATTTGCTTATTTTATTTTATGCATTATTGTTGCCACCGCCTCCCTTTCTTCCCGAGCAGACTTGAGAATTCAGGTACAAACAGAGTTGTTCACTTGTTCCTCTTTTGTTTCACTTTTACAGCTGCAAGGACCTTCGTTTTTTTTTGGATTCCTGATCTTATGTGCCGGTGGTATTTGGCTTCTTTTGCATTTTTATTTATAGAGGCAGGGTATTTTTATGGCCCGATGAAATGCTTAATCCATTTATTTGTTTACTCTACCCATTAGATATTGATTTTAGGGCTTACGTTTTGTTTTTGGGAGTTCAAAAGTTGTAGTAAAATCTGGAAGTTAAATCCAACTAATTAAACAGAAGTTCTGAAAACTTTAAACTCATATCAGTCCGATAAGCAAAGAGGAGGGGAGGGTAAAAAAAAGGGTTAAAAACAGACTGGAATTTGCAAATCTTTGAGCAAAGATCCAGCTTCTTCAGCTTCCATCTTCGCTGCCTCCTCAATTGGTCCTTCCATACTCATTTTCACAAAACAGAAATAATATCACAAGATTTAAATTAAAAATACACATGAATTTTCGTATCCAGATGGTTCAGATTTTAAATATTGCACAGAGGACGGTGGGCAATTAGGGTTAGAGCATGAGGCCAAAGAAGGCCTGGTTGATTCTTAATGAATTGAACATTTCGTATAAATACACATGAATTTCCATTTTTTGCATTTAGATTGAATATAAATACCTTGTTAAGGTCTTAGACTTAAAAAATTTCAAACTGTGCAATTCATTCAATTTTTTAGCTTTGCTCAGTTGTGTTTTTTTTAGGTGGTAGTGGTCTCCAATTTTGCCTTCAAAGATTTAAATTAAAAGCAAAAAAAAAAGAAAAAGAAAAAAAGAATGCATTCATTTTTTTTAAGCTTTGCCCAACTATGTTTGTTTTTTAAAGTGTAGTATGTTTCATTTAAGATTGAATATAAATGCAAAAGGGGGGGAAAAATATACCCACGAAACAAAAAATTTAGGACCACAAAAAAAATATACTTCAAAATTTTAAAATTGTGCATTCATTCATTTTTTTTTAGCTTTGCTCAGTTGTGTGTTTTATTTAGGTGGTAGTGTGCTCCATTTTTGCCTTTAAAGATTTAGTTAAAAAGCAAACAAAAAAAACACACATAATGCATTTATTTTTCATAAAAGCTTTGCTCAGCTGTGTTTGTTTTTTTAGGTGGTAGTGCGTTCCATTTTTTGCCTATATATAAAGATTGAATATAAGTGCAAAAGGAAAAAAAATATACCCATAGAATAACAAGTTAATACTACAAAAAAAATATAGAAAAATCAAGGATTAACCATTTAAGGATTACTAGGGTGTTCCATTTTTTGCCTATATATAAAGATTGAATATAAATGAAAAAGGAAAAAAAAAATATACCCATAGAATAACAAGTTAATACTAAAAAAAAAAAAGGATTAACCATTTAAGGATTACTAGGCCAGGGTCTCAGTTCTTTATTGATTATTATACATATACATATGCACTCTAGAAAATACAAATTATAGTAGTGCAATGGCTATTGTTGGGTGATAAGATAATGTAATGAAATTAATGAAATATTTTAGCTTGTACACTTGAATTGCAAATACCTATCAGATGCACCTACATATTATGTTGCTAATGTACTGGATTAACGAAAGAAAAAAAATAGTAACTATGCCTCAAATTAGACCGCCTCCATCTTAAGTTTACTTTAAGTAGATTCTTAGCTGGTAGTCAAACCAAACTGAATAATGTTTATAGTATAGATACGATTCATTTTATTTATAAATGCATGCATATTATATACTCTGTGTACAACAAATATGATGTTCTATTTATCAGATTTACATTTAATAAAAGCCCATGCACTTTAAAATTGCATATACGCATTATAGTTACACATAAACACACCATTTAAACATGCCACAACGCCACACTTTACCTCCTTATTACCATTCTGATATTGTTCTCCAATAATCAAATAGAATAATACTGTATTACCATTATCAGCTGAGCAATCTGATTCTACTTCAGAGGTAGTTGACACCAATGCTGCCAACGAAAGTCGAATTCATGATTCCATTAGCACCCGTAAGTTTTCGATATCACCAACTACTTTCTTTTAAGTTTGTGTTGATTTTTTTTTTCATGTCATGCTTTTAAAAAATGTGGCATGAGTGCTTGTCCACTCAAGAATAGTGATACACAAAGAATGGTGAAGAGTAATTTCTTTGGCTGATACCCGAGATGGCATGTGCTTTCTATTGATGTTATTGTATTGATGTTCTTTGTGAATGGTGAAGAGGGCTGATTTCTGTTCTAGAAGACTTTCTAGCATGAGGTTGTTTTAGATCTTGCTCTCAGGATGCTTATTTCTCAACATATATGGTTTTGATGCATGACGGATTATTAAAAGCTTTCATCCTGATTTTTTTTATGTGTGGCCGATTGCTGGATTATTGATGCCAATCTAGCAATTACACGTGAAATATCGGAAATTTTTTAACTATCCAGTTCCCAAATGTTCATCTGCCTTCTCCTTTTTATATCTCTTTCTTCTATTATGCAGCAATTGTACTCTAAAATCTGTCCTGTGATCAAATTACTACACAATTAATGGATTGGTTTGCATGTTCAAAGCAACTTGATTTCTTGCATTCCACTGAGTCTAGCGGTCAAGGTGTTGATACTGATTCTGACTTATGAAACTGATTGATCTATCTACAACTTAATTCTAAGTTCTCCAATATGCCAATTCAATATATAGGTTGCTATAAAGAATGTGACTATTAGTCATGGACTTCTTATGTTGGTTCCTGAGGTTTTGGAAGTTCTAGGAGGCTTTGTTGATCGAAGATCCAGAAGCTGCAAGACAAAGCCTTGTTGCTGAAATAAACAAGCCACCTAGGAGAAAAAGGGGTATTGTTAACTTATGCAGTAGTTTTGATTTATTTTAGCACATTGGCAAAGTGGAAGAGCTCAATATCTTATTTTTGTTTCTATATTAATTAGTAGTCTGACTAGATCCTGTCGCTCTATGGAACAAGGCAAGGAGTACTTTCTCCTTTGGCAACCAGAGCAACTCGGGCTGCATGGCCATAAAATGGTCCAAGCAATCCATTGCAAAATCATTTTAAATAAATTGCTCAACACTCATTTAAACACTGGTGCAAAAAAAATATAATATAAAAATTGATTTCATGAAATTTGATTTGTACCAATTGGGTCCATGAATTTTAAATGAGTGCTCATCACTCATTTAAACATTGGTAGGCCAAAAAAAGAAAAAGGAAAAGAAACTCTAATATAAAAATGGAATTTTCTGCACAGCTATTTGATTTCCATATATAGGGGCCTACGTTGCAATGTTTTTGCATGAGAACATTGTCTGATAGCACTGCTGCACTGCATGACATTCAGTTTTCTTTGCCTGGTAGAATAATGTTTATATGCATGCATAAACGTGAAAAATGATTGGGCATTCAGTTGTAATTACGCAAGGGAGTTCTGAATTCTAAGACATCAAATTTGGATGAAGCACCTAATCAACTGATGAGAAATCGTTTTCTGTACATGATAGAATTGAGTTATTGATTGTATATCAAAAGAGCTGATTGTTCCCTCTGTTTTGTAGAATGTTTGCGTACTGATTGTATTTCAAACAATTTAATTGTGGCCTCTGTTTGTAGAATGTGTGTAGACTGCCATTTACCTGGAACTCTTTGCATGTGGACTGATTGTACCACATGCTTTGAGAGTTGTGCAAGTACTTGAAAAACTAACGCTCGAACCAATGGCATTTCTCCCGTTGAAATTGTCACAATTTATGAAGCAATGTCGAAGAAGGTAATTTTTATATTGTATTAATGTATCGTACTTGTTCTTCCTTTATTTGTATGAGTATAGTGATTAAAATTCTACGTACAATGTTCAGGTTAAGGAAATTAATTCAGGGATGAAATTGAAGATCATACTGAGATGTTCAAAAGGGATGAAATTGAAGATAACTGTGCATATTGCGAGGTCGGATTAGGAGAGGTTTTTAATTGTATTATGTATAGAATGCGAATATGACAGAACCGCGCGCGAATGCGCGCGGTTCTTACCTAGTGAAGTGTTAAAAATGTGGGAAGCTTTTATATCTACATACCAAATCTTTGATCCACAATGATTTCAATGTGGGATGTAAGAGAAAAAAATATGAGGGGTATATTTTTTCTCAAACTTCATTTTCAACTTCATGTAGGAAACAAGTGAAGTGAGGGGAATAGGATAGTGGGATACATATATATAGCCTCATGGGTTCTCATTCTAACTCCATATTTTCGATGTGGGATGTAGTGGTTGTCCCACATTGGAAATGAGGGGATGGAAGGAAGACTTCCAGTTCTATAAAAGGAGAAGAATGGGAGATTATTTGTCTCACATTGCCATTGCATATTAGTTTATGTAATATTATGAATTATTCTAAGAATAATTTATATAATTTACATAATAATTATAAATTTATTTTTTATAAAATAAATTTAAAAAAAAAAATTGAAATGGAGGGTTGACCTGTCTGGTTGACCCGGGTCACGGGTTCTAATTCCCTCGACCCTAACCCTAACCCTCAACCCGAGCCGACCCTCGAACCCGAGGACCCTGACCCGTCGGGTCTCACGGGTCGACCTGCCCGACCCGTGACCCGTGGTTGTGTCTAATTATAAGTAGATTTAAGTTCATTTAGGTGTAAAGATTGCATGTTTAATTGATAGCTTGCATACTTTGTCATTGGGTGGTCAAAGTTCGGAATATACGTTTTTTAGTGCTTAATTTCAAGTTAGTAGATCCGAGGTGGAAGTGAAGCATTCATGAAGAGTCAAGAAGAGAGCCTAAGGGAAGAACAAGTCAACAACAACTGATAGAGACCTCGTTGATACGATTTATGCATATGAATATGCGTTGGAAATATCTTTTCAATATCTACAACTTTTGTGAAGACATCGGGACCAGATTCGGAGTGTTCAAGGGTGAAAAAGAAGAAGTTCCGACCCGGAACTCTAAAGTCCTTACCCAGAAGATTTGATGCTGAATGCACGCCGCGTGTGCAGAAGGCCCGTCGCCCGCCATGGAAATAGCGGTACCCACTGCGGAAGGCACGACACCTGGCGTGAGTGATGATACAAAATCCACAGAATATCCGAAAAGATCTTTCTTTGTGTTTAATCTTTATCCTTTTAGGATTGTTTATTATAGGGTTTTGCCGACCTCTATGACTACATGTATACATGTTTAGACTCATTTTTATATCATCGAAGCATTGAGGATTAAAGTTTAGAGATTTCAGGTGCGTCATGAGTACCTAAGACTCGTTTGGTTTTGCCTAAGATTCAAGATTTGGTTGGTTGAATCACGAGGATTGAATTATAGTTATTTCTCTTGATTATTTCATCTTCTTTGTGTTGATTATTATGTTGTGGGTTTTATCTTGATTAGCTACCTTGATAAAATCACATCGTGCTAGGGTTTTAATTGACTTGCAAAAGTGATTGAACCTATTGTAGCAAACATACAATTGCTTTCTTTATTGCTTTTCTCTACTTTTCAATCTGCAAACTTTCGCATCTATTTCCCTTGTTAGCAACGAAAGTGCATAGGAAAAGGTAATTCTCCTCGCGGATCGACTTCGGACTTGCCTACTATACTAGCTTGTATGTTTGGATTTATCTTTGATAGGAACCAACGATTTTCATCTTTTCACATTCATTTATCCCTTGCTCTCTTGGTCGGTGTGCTTTAATTGTTCTATCAATTGGTGGATAGGAAGGAACAATAGGTCATCGAACTTGCTTCTCCCTTCTAGTTGATTATTTTGATGCATTGGTTATTTATAACATTTTCTTAGCAAGTAGAAAACTTGCTTGATTGGCTCCTTAGTTATCTTCACATGAATGGATATGGGGTGCATAATAGGATAGATTCGAAGAATGATTGGAGTTGCTCATGTACTCCACAACACAATTGGGTTTGCTAACCCATTCAAGGATGCAAGAAACTACACGAGACAAAATAGAGAATAAAAACCGAACAATAGAGTAGAGCAAGGATATATAGGACACACCTAAAGTTGAGGAGAACGTTGTGCCAATAGTCTTATCTTCATTTCCACTTTCTCAATTTGTTCTTTTTCTACTTTTTCCTCCAAGCATTTAACTATGTGAATAGTTGTTTGTCTCCTTAAAGACTGATTGATTATTGGATCGGCATTTGCAATTATCAAAAGCACCAAGTTTGTCTGTGCTGAGATCAATTTTGTTTGATTCAGAATCTCTCGTTTATATGGTCTTCATCCAATTCACTGGGAAATCATTGAAAGAGATATCACGTCCATTAATATTAGTCATGGATTCCACTCTTAAACACACATAATTTCCTATATGCACTCTCAACACAAATCGAAAGGTATTGATATTAAAAGCTATAGTCGTTACTTTTTTCTGATTTGGATTTTTCAAGTTCATATATCACTTCACTTCATAAACATCAAACAAATCATTAGACACTAGATAGTCCTTTTCGAAAGAGATGGTGCAATATTTTTCCTTCGATTTCTTACCCATATAATTAGTTAGTGTGTTTATCTCATTTCCATTTGCAATGATGTCAACACTAAGAATGTTAATCATGTACAGAAGCAAGTTTTTTTCATTTTCGGAATGTCATAACAAAAAGTAAAGAGGAAAAACAACACCTGGTCATGTTGGATGGTCCAAAAAGGTTACTCGTTAATTAGTGGGATAGGATGGTTGTTTCTATTTTCATTTAGGGCTCGTTGGGTATAAACATGCAAGGTAAGCATATTGAAAACAAAATTTGTGTAGGAAAATATATCTAGATAAGAGAAGAATCCTATTTTTTTTTATGAAAAATAAGATAGAACAGATAATGATCAGAGGAACGTAGGGATATAGTTATCCTTGTTCAAATGAGTGATTGAAATAAGGAAGAACAAAACCAAATAAAGTTGAGATTAACAATGTATTTTAAACTATAAATAGACTATATTCATTTACTTTCCCTTTACATTTTTAAAATATAAACCAAATGAGCTCCTTAACTAATGTCAATTTTGTTCTTAGTGGATCAAATTCAAAGAGGGTTGTTAATGTGCATTGAATCATCGTTGACCGGCGGCACATCGGAGGGTCCGGGGGCGGCGAGGGCGCGTCACTCCGCCTTTACGGTATGCGATGTTTATTGTAAATTGGCCTATCGTCTGTCTATTTCGGGCTTTCAGTCCATTGTCTGTTTAGAGTTTCATGAGTATTTTCATATACTCATAAAACGTCGACCCCTTGTGACCCTAATCTGTTTTGCTTCATCTAATACAAATCTGGTTCTGTATCCGTGGACGTAGGTTACACATTTTTACCAAACCACGTAAATCTCAATGTCTTTCTTTGCTTTTATCATTCTCGTTATAACAAGGGTTTTCGCTGTTCAAGCTGTCGTGCCCTTGATTTTGTGTGAATTTTAATCTTCTTTTCTTCCTTTCTGCATTTCCCTTCTTCTAGACTTTATAACTGAATTTGCAGAGTGGGAACGAATTACATAAAATCCAATTTCCAATCTCAACTCTCTCTTTACTTCAAAATCCATCAGTTCACCTTTGAATCAGCTCTTCAACCACTCGTAGCTGGTTTCTAGGATTTGGCAAGCTCGGCTTCGAGCTCTTTTTCGAACTTCTAGCAAAGAAGCTATCCTTGTTCTTCGGTTTTCTAGATCGAGCTATCGATTTGTGAAATTCCCGTGACATACTTATCTATTATTCATCTGCAGTTGACCCAAGGCACCAAATGTGGCCAATCAAAGCTCTGTTTTTGGCTTTAAATTCGACAGGTTTGTGATGGTGAATCAGAAAGAAAAGGCTATGCAAACCATCCCCCACCCAACCTCCATATTCGGCAAAGTATACCCGTAAAAGTGGTTGTTTTCTTGTTAAGTTGCCTTGGCATTGGCACCATCTGCTTCTATACTTTCAGATCCTGCATCAAATGGACTGAAACCAATGGGATTGTCGACGCCCTTTAACTTTGTGTTGTGACCATGACCACAGTTGGGTATGTATGGAGAACTCATTCCAGTCCAGACGCAGCTGTCACAAAGCTACTCGCCTGTGGGTTCGTCATTATGGGTATGGCTCTAATCGCACTAGTTCTCAACAGGTGAGCTGACTACCTTGTCGAGAAGCAAGAGTGTTTCCTTGTTAGAGCCCTGCATTTGCGCCATGATTTTGGCACTAATGTTTTATGATCATCGCCGTGATTTTGGCACTAATGGCCACCGGGACTGATGTTCATGTTGTTGAGAAGAAGGACGTGCTTGACGCTTTCTATTATGTTTGTTGAACCATCACGACCCTGGGTTACGAAGATCAAAGCTTCTCGACTGAATGAGGGCGCAAATTTGCTATTTTCAGGATCCTGACTAGTACCATTTGTCAAGGCTTGTTCTTCCCCTACACTGCTGAGCTCCACACAGAAACAAGAACAAAGAAGCTAGTGATATCTGTCCTTGGTCGGCGGGGCGGGTGACAGACAAGATCTTGAGGCCGCTGATCTGAATAATAATGGATGCTGTCGTGTTTCAAATTGTTTCATACATTATGATTAGCTAGTTGTGCAGAATTCATCTTGTTCACGCTGAAAGAGATATATCAACGGCGATGGAGGATGTTGATCAATCAGTTAGGTATGATATCTGTGTGCGTTAGGTCAATTAGTGGCGTGAGAAATGAGCCAACCTTAACTACAAATGCAGCAACCAGTGCAAGGGGAGTGGATCCGCAGCAGCAACAGTTAACACTGTATTGATACTCTTCAGTTCAACAAGTTAGTATGACTAGTAGGTTGTGTGACGTGCGCAGATAGGTCTCACACGAACACCTATATATATATATATATATAAGACAAGACCATCCAGCGAATAGCATTATGAAATTGTAACACTAGATGAGTTGCATCAAACATTAAATTGTGTTTTTGACGAACCCTAATTATTTTCTATTGAAAATTAAATTCCTTTCAATTATCTGAACAAGGTTCTTGCAGAATCGAAAATGGAAAAAAGGAAGGAGACAGACAGGATACAATGAGCCGATAAAAGATGGTTCCCATAAGAGAAAGCCTACTAGTATATTCAGATCGGAGAGGGATAGAGGAGTTACATGTGTGTGCTGATTCTAGTAGAACTTCTCCGATTTCAATCGAAATGGTAACCGTCACGGGGAATAGGCTCGGTAGCTTGGCCGGCGACGTAATCGAGGATCCCCTCGCCGGCCTTATTTCCTGATCCACTCTCAGGGTGCGGCGGCGAGATCCAACCGAAGACGACGACGGCGACGAGGAAGAGTGCGGTGGAGGCGAGCAGCGGCCAGAAGAAGAAGAGGAGGTCGATAAATCTGGGAGCGACCATGACGAGAGCGATTAGCGCGAGAAGCGAGGCCGCGGCGGCGGCGATGTGGAACTTGAACTGCAAAATCCGGTCGCCGATCTCCATGGCTGGATAGCTAATTTGCGATTGCGAGGCTGCTTCTCAACTTCGGCGCTTGGTTTTCTGGTAGGGAGGGATAGAGAGATTGAATTGGGGGGGTTGATTGTGCGCAGAGATTCTCTGCAACAGGAGGGGGCGTGTGGTGGATTTCAAGGCTAGTCAGTGAGTGAGTGAGGAGAGATTATTGATTATTCCTCTCGTAAGTCGTAACTCGTTACTCGGTGGTGATTTTTACTGTATAACCTTTTGTGAACATCCATGCTACTATGTTACTCTCAAAAACTGGTTCACGAGTCCGATATTCTTCAAGGAGGCCTTATCCCCTACCAAAAAAAAAAAAATTGGGTACCATCTAATAGCGTTCATAAGATCCCGTAGTTCAGGATGAGGAAAGAGAAATATATGATCTCTCATAGTGCTTAAGTTAAATCGTCTTATCAACAACCTGGATGATTTCCTGAGAATATGAAACACTCTTGAAATATAAGAGAAATCTTCTGTCGTCTATAAGGATATCTCTATCTTCCAAGGACAACTCTAGACGTTTTTTATGGCGTTGATGATTGCAAGACTATCACCTTCGACCTTGATCCCTAACCGATAAGCATCCATCAGCCCCACATGAAGGACAAGAACTTCAGCTTTCAATTCAAAGACTCGACCGCAAAGAGAAGAACGACTAAGCCATGGTCACGAATTACCACCCTTATTGAAGCCTCACCGGAGGGAAAAGAGAGAAACATCAAAATTAAGCTTGAAATATCCTACCATTGGTTTCTTCCATCTAAGTTTTTTTCTTTTTCTTGGTATCTGTGGTTTCTTTTTATCCTTGTGATCAATGTCCTCCCAGAATTTCCTTTTGGAATCCTCCCATTGTTGTAATTGTTACTTCAACTATTGTTCTTGTTTTTGTTTGTTCTTGAATCATTGGTCATCAAATACAGCCTTGTTTCTAATTGTCCATATGCTCCACCGTAGGATAGCCAATTTTGTTTTTTGAGTTTCACTTAGCTTTCCAGAGATTTCAGCAATGATTTCCTTCATATGTTTGTATGTTGTATGTGTAGCTTGTATGATTTTCTCAGTGAGCCCTTTATTAGTAGACTTATTATCCGTGTCGATCGACATGTTGTATACTTGTATGAGCATCATCGATTGGTTTCATTTTTATCAAAAGATTATTTTTTTTTACAGTGGGCAAGAAGTAGATCGACTATGCGATTTTGAAGTCATCAACAGATTGCTTGGATGATCCTACGCACAGGGTCGCCAGTCAAAAAAGAAAAAATTGTCTAAGATTACAAGTACGGAAATTTAGAATTAAAAGTGCCTATAAAATTAAATCCTTGATTCTAAAAATAAAATTGGAGTCGTTGATTCTTGATTCCGTTCGTGTGGCTGGAAAAGCGGTGATGATTGCAGATCTGGATCCCGCTACAGAAACGAGCGCTCGTATTGTTGCATGTGGTGGCTCGGATTCGAAAATTTGAGATATGAAGTTGTACAATCATTTTTCAAAGAATTAAGGTGGTGGTGATGTCAGATCCAGACCCAAGGGTCATGAATCAGAGCACCAACAACCGACTATTTTGGGTTTGGATATTGGGGATAAAATGAGATTTGGGTTACTTTGATTTTGTGGATCTAGGGGTAAAATCATTTTTGTTTTAAAATTTGGGGTTGCATGTTGAGTATGCAAGTTGGATGAGGGTGTTTGATTTTAAGATTTGGGGTTTCAAGGTGGAGGAGCAGCTTGTGGACGTGCATGCAAGCTGTGGATTTGTGGTGTTTTAAAGTTGATAACTAGATATGGAGGAGGAGAGGCAACATGTGGCCCCAGGAGGAGGATCAAGGGGGCGGCGTCGTCGGAGTAGAGCCCGCAGGACACTGAGCCAAGAACCCTCCCGTCGAAGCTCTAGAAGGGGCATGTGGGGACGCCCTTCTTGATGTCGTCCCAGGCATCAAGAACCCATCAGAGGAGCCTCGGGAGAGTGCAGGGAGATCCGCCCTTGCTGCAGATGTTGTTGTAGAGGTGCAGGCCGTCGGAGTTGGCGCCACCACAACTGGAGGACGACCAACGGGTCGACGGATGGTATGGTCCCAGTGGGAGAGGAGGAGTGTGGCGTGGCAGGTGTCGTTCGCTGAGTCAACATGGCTAGAGGCGGAGGGCGGCGCTGAAGGTCTCCCAACGGAAGAAATCAGGCGACGCCGGTGAAGGTTGTTGTTGGGTTAAGGGTTAAAATTTCAACTCATCAGCACCACCGGAGTCCATCGCAGCCAGGACCAAGGAGGTGTGGTCGGGCTTGGAGGTGTCGATGAGGGCACGGGTTGTGGCGGCGAGGCCGTCGGTTGAGGGCACCGGTAGAAAAGTGGGGCGGCTAGGTTTTTAGTGGAGAGTACCCTTGTATTACTATCTGTGCCTATTGGTCTTCGGCTTTTGTCAAAAGATATTCAGCATCTTCATCATTGCAATTACAAAGACAGTAAGTAAGGGGACTGTCACATCTTTTCATGCTAATCTCGTTTTTATGGGTATCCCATCCATGGCTAGTTTCCATAAAAAAAATTGAATTTTCAGAAAGTAATTTATCCTCCAAATTCATTCAATATGTTGGCCTTTTTTATGTCCCTTAATGGATCATAACCTTACAAGGGAGATTGGTAGGAAAAGGAGAGATAGAGGGAAGAAGATGATAAATTAGGGAAAGAGAGATTAGGGTTTAGAGAGGAAGAGAGAGTAAAGGGATAGGGAGAAAAGGGTAATTGACATTTGATTAATTCCATGATGATCCCTCCATTACACTAATAAGGGTATTTATACTAATACCTTATCTAATACACATATACATGACAGCCTTATATTTTTCGAGATCCTGTAATGCTTTCAAGGGCCGAAGTTGTAGTAAACCACCCATGTTTGTTGGCCTTCCAGTGTAGTCGATCCTCGATGTCATGTATGGGGATTTTCATGCATTTTATTGTACCACACTAATTGCTTATTATTTGGCCTAAAAAATGTTGCTTATTTTCCATCATTAAAATGAGGCATCGGCATCACCGGCTGCTCTCACCTAGAATAAGCCAATCAAACCCAACAAAACACCGCTGAGCTCTTCTGAAAAATATACTCACTAAGTCACGAGATGTGCAGTGCGCAATGATGCTCATTAACACTCGAGTCCAAGCTAAGACTAAGGTTTCGGCTAATCCCTTTACCTTCCCAGTGACAACCAGTTACAGAGAACAAGCAAGCTGTTTACAACCGGTGACAGCCAACTCTAAACAAAAGCCATAATAACTCGCAAGAAACAAGCAAGGTTTGAATGTCAAGTATCAGAAGCATAGCAAAAATAAAAACAGCTCTTTACTAAAATCACAGGCAAAGCAACCCTAGACACTGTTGTAGTGAAATCAAGCCTGGACTCAGTTCATGCCAAAGTTTGTCACCTCACGAATAGGCAGCCTACATGTCCAACCTCAGTGACTAGAGAAACACTTAACCCAGATAAAAAGAGATCCACAAAAACACTTGCCCCACCAAGCATTTCTGGTGTCGCGATGCCAAACCAGATGCTCCAAAGTCGTTCAACGTCCAAGAGCAAGCCAGTCCTTCCTCAACCAAATGTTGCAATTAGGAAAGCCTTGTAAATGCTCATAAACTTTGCCACAAATGCTGTTTAATAATAGAAAAGGAGTCAGCTGCGGAGAAAGAATCAGCATACATGGATATCATCAAACAGTGGTTTTGCTAATGCACTTCGTAAGTCAACAGTTGAGGTATGTGCTTGAAAGAGCTGTCTTAAGGATGAAAGGTTACTTAAGACCATTCATACAAGATAGTGAACAAGGGGAATGGATTAAAAAAGAAGAATGGTGGAACTCAGAACATATATGATATATCTAATTATTTTCCTCTCCATCACGTCAAGTGCTACACACCATCACCTGAATTAGGTTTTAGACAAGTGATAGACTAAATGCATGTTATAAGCATCAATTATAAAGTGGCTTGCTAGATTTCCAGTCATCAGCATACCTTCAAGGTGGAATATGGCCTTCTGCCCAAGACGCATTCGGTGTTCCTGCATGAAACCCATGAACTATTAGCACGGCTGGATGTTGGGACATAGATGGAATCATGCAGACTTATTATTAAGGAAATTAACTCTGTTAGACTCTTTTACTAGTTTTCTAGGCAACTAACCCTAAACAGAAACTACTCAAAGAATGGACAAATACTAAAATGCTAACTAAAATAAACTTAAGACCACTGAACTGAATTCTTCTTCTTCTGGAGTCGTATCACACCTATTGTGTAACCAAGTAATAGCTACTAGCAAGTCCTCGAGGCAAAGTTTATGATCTGTGCCCCTACTCATTGAGAATATACAGAAACATAATAGCCAGAAACACTAGACTTACATAATAGGCAGCCCAGCGACACACATCGTGTTTTAGCTCAGCATCCAGTTTCTTTAACAAATCAGAAAGAAGCTTCTGGTATACATAACACATAAAATTAGTCAATAAAAGATTAAATATGGATTCCACAAGAAAGAAGATTTGAAGGCGCTTCTACCTTTAAAATAACTTCTGGTGGTATACAGTTAGTAAGCAGCTCATACAACTTTCCACGAACCTGGAACAATCTGCCAAGTCAATCATGCAAAATCAGATATACTGTTAGCATTATTACATTAGTAAATCAGGTATCAACATCTTCGCTTGGGAAGTTTAATTATTAAAATAGTAATTAAAAGATATCAAACTTTTTTGGACTCTGCTCCTTCATCATGTCAGATGCTATCTCGGAAACGTATTCTTCCCAGTCCATTGGAGGTATTACCTGGTCAGTTGTAAAAGGGTACCTAGGGAAAAGATCAAATAAAAGCAGTCATCAGCACACAAGATTCTTAGGGAAGTACAATGGACCAAGAGAAGCTGCTAAAAGTATGCAAGTGAGCAAGCCTCAACTGTTGCACATGACAGGTTTCAAATAACAGTATAGCTCTTCTTAAACTGCGGTTTGATTTTGCTGCTACACGACTCGCAAATCCAGGTGGAATTTGCAGTCCTTCCTTCTTGCCTATGAAATCTAATACTTTCACAATCTGCATGAAAAAGTTCATTTGCTACTGTAACAAAGAATTTTATAATGCAGCCACAAGCAAGAACTAAAGACTCAGCATGTTGCACACTTTATTCTTTTTGGAAAAGAAAAGTGAATCGATCCACAAGACATGGTCTATCGAGAGGCCAGAAAAAAGCCAAATGAACTGACTAACCAGCATTTTGCTCACTGAATATGCATTTACATATTTATGAAAACTTGAGGAATAAAAGATACTATAAAAATTAAAAAAAAAAAAAAACTCTTCCTCCTTTCCACTTTTCCTTCAAGTAATAGTATAGTTCAGTCGCTACTAAATCAATTGGAAACATGGATTCCATACTCTTATCTAGACCAGGCAATACCCAACCCGACCCGAGAAAACCGATTCAATTGATCCAATATTGAATCCGACCGATACCCAAATAAATGAAAAAAAGTTTCGATCCGAGACCAACCGACCCGATTTAAGCATGGACCCGAAACAATCTGAACCCAATAACAACCCAAACCCGATTATATCCGAATGGACCGACCCAAAATCAAACGTAACCCGAAATTGCCCGACCTGAAGATATTTGGACAACGAAATCACCCGAACCTAATTATACCCGACACCTAAAACAACTCGAACCTCATTATATTCCAAATCCACAACAATCTTAGCATTTCCCCTAAAATATCTCACATATAGTATCCGAAACCAAAAACAACATAAGTATTTGATTACTTAATATCAGACGTTAGTATTATCATGCACACTGTATAATTAAATATTATTTTGTACTCCATCCGTTAAAAAATATAAGTTAGTTGACTTTTTATTAATAATTTTTACAACGCTAAAAACTATGTAAATTTCAATTTTTTGTTAATTTTTACAATTTCATATTCATGAGTAACAAGTATGAAATTAATTTAAAAAAATAATTAACAAAATAAAAAAAATTAATATTTTATATAATTAATATTTTTTATAGAATTGATAAACATTATCTCAACTCAATCTATATAAAAAGATAAATATCTCATTGGTAAAAAAAAATATATAAAAAAGAGTAAAAAATCAAAATGAAACTTATAACCCAAATTTTAAAATCAAATTGAAATTTCAATGAAATCAAAGTTTGATTTGACTAAATTTTGATTTGATATATTGATTCATGCGGCTTCAATTTGACTAAAACCCGATTTGACCGAACCCGTTTTGATCAAAATCTGATTTATCCGAACTTGTTTAGACTGAAGCCCGATTCGCCCGACTAGAATTGCACTCAATAACCCGATAAGTGTGATATCAACTTGATTTGAACCGAATAACTTGACCCGAACTTGATCCAAGCCGAGTTCAATATAACCCAAAACCTAATAACTTGACCCGAACCCAATCCGACTCGCCTGATTACCACCTCTACTCTTATATAATGGCTGATTCAATATTGATCCTCGGGTCCAAAATATTAGTCATCCTACTAATTCTAGTATCGGAAGCAAGTCCTAGTGTCTATAAAATTCGGCTAAAATATCTATTGTGTATATTTGCTAGAAGTTCTCAAACAATACTCCTAAAGCATCTATCCTGAAGTTTGTTAGTTGTTGCTAGAATATTCTCCTTAAGTAGCTCTTTTGTATAATTGTTAGTAGCCTCTAGAATATTCCGACAAAGTAGTCCTGTTGTATAATTACTAGGCATTTCTAGAGTTTTTCCCTTAGCTCTTTCCCTAGAATATTCCCACAAAGTGAGTCTATAGTATAATTACTAGGAGTTTCTAGAGTTTTCCCTTAGCTCTTTTATAACCTATAAAAAGCTAGAGGGGTCATTTTGTAAGACATCTTTTGGAAATGAATATATAAAAAAAGAACTCTTGATTGTAGTATTCTTCAATCAAGTTGAGTGTGAGATTCTTGGAGTCCAACTTCGAAGATCCACTCACCCTCTCATACAGATTTGCCATTTCTCCATACTATGTATGTTTATATATTTATTATTAGAAAGAGTTATGTATCTTCAGCTCAAGATAATTCCCCCAAAATTATAAAGTCTTGGTTCTTCAGCTCTGCAGCCATATAGCCAAAACGTTTAATAGAGGTTCAGGTTCTCACAATGAGAATATTAACCACACTGATCAAGTCCCTAAAAACTTGTCTCATAATTGATTGAGTACCTGTTCCTCTGTTGGAGCATTTATCCGCATATTCAAGCAGCGAGACTGTACTGCTTCAGTAACCTTGGAAGAACTATTGCAAGAGAGAATCAGCCTGCAAGATGCACTGTATTTCTCCATTGTTCTCCTTAGTGAATGTTGAGCCTCTTTTGAGAGTCTATCAACCTCATTGAGCACTAACACTGAAATTAAATAATACAATCATCAGGCAATAAAGCTTCCATATGAAACACACCAGTTGAACTTTAAAGATCATCCATTTTCCAAAGTAACACCAAATAAATGAGATTAGAGGTGCACAAGTTAAATAGTTCGTGTGGGGATTCGTTTAGCAAGGTTTCATGTAATCTTATTGTTGATTGGATTTCAATGAAAAGCTGATGAAAGAAAGTCATTAAAGGTGGGTTTGTTCACATATTTAGTGAAATAACTTAAGAGTTTTCGAAAATTGTCAACCAAAGGGAAAGTTCCAAGGAGAAAGGTCTCAGGAACTACATATAATCTAAAAACAAATATATATCTCGAAAAGACTTCCTGTGCCTACAGGGGCATTACAGTGGGAGTTATAATCTATAAACAGCTCCTCAATGCAGAGCATGCCCTCAAGTTCAAAACATTGTGGGGGGGAAAGGAGAGAGTAATTGATCAAGTAAACAAGTCAATTGACAAGGGCCTCATTTATGTTGGACCTGTAAATGTAGTCTTTTATCCCTCTTTTCCTTGGGTTGAAAGTTGATAATCTTTTTTATTTTTGGTGTATGGATCTTTCTTCTATCCTCCTTTTTATAATGTCTTTTTCCTAAGTTGCTTTTCTCGCTGACAGAATATAAGCCATGCTTTATTCTCGTCCATACTTAGTTGTTATTTCAGGTTGCAATTTGAATAATTGCCCAGAAATGCACAATTGGACATACTGAATTCTTTAGGTACCTTCACATAGTTATAATAGTGGTTATCAGCAGATGATGTTTTCGCATAAGACAGTTGACCAAGTTATCCGAGTATAAAGCAGAAAGGTCAAGTAGAGCATCACCTTTAAAGCTCTTCTTTCCTTTAGAGTCAATTGGTCTATTCCTGGCCATTTCTTTAATTACCTCCTGAACAATATATCTGTCCTGAAAGCCCGCATCACTTGGATTCATCTCAATGTGGTAGGTACTTGACAGTGTTGTCATCTCAATATCAAGTGTCCTGCTCCCAGCCTTTATAAAGGTCAACATAGAAATATCGATGTGAGTATAGGACCAAACTTCTAGGCATGCGTGTAGGATAGAATCATTGAAGTGTAATAATGATAACTCATAACAGGAAAGAAGAAGAGCAAAGATCTACTAATGTGACAAGAATCCAAAACATGTCCACTAATGAACACAATACCAAGGAAATTTTTTGAGTTAAAATATACTTTATCAAAATTGTTCTTAATTTAAACCCATTACCCAACTACTGATATGTATGGAAGTTAATATACCAAGTTAACACCCCAAGGCATTCTGTGTGGCCTTTATTTCTCCGTTGCTAACTTTTTCTTTACGATATGGCCACATAGGTTTGCTATAAGCACAGTGCATGCAATATGCACCCAAACAAACCCTAGTTCTTTATAAGGGAGCCACTCTATTTGCAACCCAAGCTAAACACATACATAAACAATTTCCTCCAACGGCAAGATAAGGCAGTGAAAAAACATCTCCAACAGGCCTCAGCCCCAGAACTAAAGGCTTATTAACCTACGCATATCAAAACTGCTTGAAGATTGTTATATTCTTCAATCCATGATCTGCTTCCATAAATTAAGAAAATAAAGTTCCAATTGAAAACATAAATTTGAGTGATTTCATATAGATGTATAGGAACTCACATCAACTTTCCATTCTTTATTCTCCACCTTCACCTGCAAAGAAGAAGAAACAACTTGTATTGTAACACAACACTCGCAAACAGGAGCAATGACACTCAAGGAGGAACAAACCAAAACTAGGGCAAAATCGAGGACCTTTTCAACACCAGGACCAAACATAGAACAAGAATAGAAATCTCACAACTTTATCAAATCAAAGCTTCAATTTATAGACAAAGCGGAATAGTTTAGATCTTAATAAAAATAAAACAAAGTATAATCAGGGTTTAGAGGATAAACGAAGTCAGTCGGTCACGGTCTCCGTCTCTAACTGTCCGCTACGGTTCTCCTTACCTCCGTAGGAATCTACCTAATTCTAATCTATTCTATCCTAAATATTATATAATATAAATATATATAATCTATCTAAATATAATTCTAATATATCTAAATATATATGGTAAAACACAGCCCTCGTTTGACTTGTTGGCCAAGGAGTCGTTCCTCCTACCGCCTCTTTACATATGAGTGCCTCAGCCCTTCATCCTAACTCAGCCCACGTTGCTTTCGATCACGATCAAACGATCAACCCCCGAATTCATACGATCTGACCCAAAAATACCTGAAATATATAAAAGCACTAGTGTAGACTCTGAAAACTAAATAACAACAAATAAGATATAAAACGTGTAAACATGCTCTAAATTAATATGCAAGTCTATACTAAAAACATGACTAAAATAGACCCTATCAAACTACCCCATGCTTAGACTTTTGCTTGTCCCCAAGCAAACTATCACAAAACAAAGACAACTCAAAAAGAAAGACAACGACTCGAAGAAATTTCTATGAATGATCACTCATCAGTATGGTTATCATGGCTTCAGAGGTATTTATTACGTTAAAGCTCAAAATAATTAAGACACTATGAGTCCCACATCAAACCTTTCATACTCATTGCTTTAAACTACAATTAGGTTCATGGGATGTTTGCATTTAGAATGCATTGAGCAATCAATAGGGATGGCAATTTCACCCGCACCCGACGGATATCTGTCTCACCCGATCCAAAAAAGTGGGTGAAAATCCAAAATTAAGCGGATATTAAATGGGTGATGGATGAACGGGTGATGGGTCGGGTCGGATCCGGGTGAAGACATTCCCCACCCATCACCCGACCCATCACCCGACCCATCACCCGATCCATCACCCGACTTATATTATATAATTATATTTTATATGTGATATTACCAATATACCCCTAAACCCTAATTCAAGATATCTATCAAACGATTAAAATGAAAATATCTTGTCATAAAGTAAGTTATGCAATTTTTATTTGAAGATATGCAATGCGAATGGCTCCTTTTAAAATGGAAACGTGAATACAATGAACTCCTAATTAATGTTTATTCGTCAATGTATTCGACGTATGTTTTTCAATAAAAAAGTTTGATGAATTTGGTGTCTTGTATTTCACCCGAATTATCACCCGATCCACCCGATCACCCGGTGGGTGATGGGTGGACGGGGTGGGTGAAATATTTGGTGGGTGATGGGTCGGGTAGGGTGAAGAATTTTGGGTGGTGGATCGGGTGATGGAAGTAGATCATCCACCGATCACCCGACCCATTGCCATCCCTAGCAATCAAATTCATTAAGCACATAAAAATGGTCATAAACACCCATAGATTACTAGGCATTTTCTACTTCGGATTTTCATTCAAGCTCATATATTTTCGTTCTCTTTTTTGTTTCTAAACACTTTCTCTTCCTCCTTGCGTGAATTTTATCCTCCACAAACAGGATCGGTTACTAACCGTATTTTTTTTTCCAATTCTTATGATTGTCGAGTGAATTTTATTCTCCTCGAACATTGGTTTATTGATGATTCTTTTCACTCGAGTGAATTTTATTCTTCTCAAGGGCTGCAAGTGAATTTTATCCTCCTTACACTCATCAACCCAGCATATATCAACGCACATAAAAAATCACATCAAATAGATAACCAAATTTACTAGTGCTTTGGAAGTACTCACTGACTCGGCATGCCTTGATCTAGCAACCATTAATAGGGACGAAACGGTTGACCAATACATTACTGGTAGAGAATGGAACTTGGTGAAGCTTAAGTCAACGCTGAGAAGTGATGTGGCGCAACAAATTGCTGAAATCCCTCTCCCTGTAAGCCAGAAACAGGATAGGATGTATTGATGGCCGGATAAAAAAGGGCGGTTCACAACATCGAGTGCATATAGACTAAATACAAAAACGGAAGAGTTAACTGATGACATAAATGCGTGGATCTGGAAACTGAATGCCCCACCCAAGATTAAGAATTTTATGTGGAAAGTCTGCCACAATGGGCTTCCACCGGTTGCTCGACTGTCAAGGAGAGGTATTGCGATTCCACCATACTGCACTATCTGTGATCACCATGAAGAAGATACTACTCACTTTCTCTTTGAATGTAAATACTCACTGACTTGTCCTATTCTGTCTAGCGCAATAAAAGCAAAAATTTCTGACAAAATTAAAATGTCAAGAAACATTGAGTCATTAAGGGCTTTTACTGCTGGTTTACTTGATGGCCAGCAAAGAAAGACATTGGCTTTTCATTGGTGGACAATATGGCTAACACGAAATAAACTAATCTTCCAACAACAAAAACTGCCAAACACGGAGGGATTCTTAAAAATGGTCCAATCATTTTACGACGAATGGGAAAAGGCTGATAAACACACTGTTATAGAGAAAAATGAAATCAGAAATCAAACCAGTAGGGTTCCGAATAACATGAGTGCAACGAAGCAAGTTAAATGGAATAAACCGCCGTCGGGGAAGTGGAAACTCAACTTTGATGGTTTTGCTTCTGGGCAGAGGCAAAGCTCTATAGGTTATATAATTCGTGACAACATAGGAGACCCCATAGTTGCCGATGGAAAAGTTATTGGTTTTAAAAAAGTGTTAATGGCCGAGGCACTAGCTGTGAGAGAGGGAGTCCTCAGTGCCCTTGACATGATAATCCTCAACATAATTATTGAAGGAGACTCGCTTACAATCATAGATCATTTACGATCTAAAACAAAATGTCCATGGGAAATTGAGCTAATTATGTCTGATATTAGCACTCTCATTACTGGGTTTTACGAAGTATCATTTTCTCACGTCCTTCGTAGCGGCAATTTTTAGCAGATAGGGTTGCACACCTTGCTCATATTACCCCGAATCATTCATTTCTCAATGATCCAGGTCTTAACGACCTCATCCGAAAGGATGCTATCGGATAGCATTGCGCTTCCAAATTCTTACTCAATCAAAAAAATAATAATTTACTAGTGCTTTTCATCAGGGGTTTAGACATATACATTACAAATCATATAAAAATTTTCAAAATTGCTCTAATCTGAACATCCAACCAATAATCAAGTTATAATTAAAGCTCATAATCTAGATTATCTATGGAAATCCCACAAGTGTCTTTACTCAATTAAAATTCCATTTTATTAACTCTTAAGCCATGAAAAACCATATATCATCATCGAGGTCATATCAATCATAGAAACATCTCTCTATCACAACTAAAAGAAAACAAACAAATCAAAAACAAAGACTCAATAACTTACTACGAGCATGGGATAATCATCAAACACCTAAAAATCTATAATGCAAACTATAATACAGTGCAATTCATAAAAAAAATTGAAAAAGAAATAAAAAAAAACTAACACATGTATGAATACGGAGCTACACTTGAATTCCCCACTCCATGCTTAAAATCTTACTTTGTCCTCAAAGTAAAGAAAAGGAATAAAAGAGGTAGAGGAAACTCACAATTAAATCAGACATTCTCGAACAAGCTTTCGGCTCAAGAGGAGGTAGTGTTGCAGCCTCTAAAGTCTGAACAACCCCTAAAATTCAGCAACTGTCTAACACCACCAACAACAGTAAAAACAAGCCAAACTTGAATAGAAATCAGCAGCATATTCAATTCAGTAACAAAGGAATATGAAAAGCAGAAAATTCAGCAAGATAGGTGACTATTCCTAAGTACTAACACCGTTAAAACATGATAAAAGAGTAGAAATTACGGCCTTGGGCATTTCAAAAGAATCTTTCAGCAACTCTTGGATGTAATCGGCATTTATGAACCTTCTTGGAGTTGGAAAAATATAGATTTATCCTCTTTGCAATAACGCCTAGCCAAGACACAAAACAAAAAGAACGCACCGCAAACAAACACATTCCCACATCCAAGAAAAATATATCATCCAAGACTGAAGAACAACAAAGACCATCCAAACAAAAAAAAAATCAGTCCTGATTCCCATGCTCATCCATCTTTCGCAAGCAAAATCATGCAAATTTTTATGGATACAGGGAGAGTGAGACAAGCACGTGAACAAGAACCAATCATAAAAATCACTTAGGCCAACATAAAGTACAACCCAACTAATTTAGAGAGTAGCAGAAGTAACTTAGCTGATTTTAGACATGATGAGAAGAAACTGACCAACTACAGAGAGTTCAAGGCATAAGAGTTTCAAAATCAACATTAAGGCACCTTGACAAAATCAATAGTAAACTAACTCAAGAGCAAACAGACTCAATGGAAAATTCACATATATGCATAATGTAGTCTAGGAGAATGCTTAAAAGTTAGAAAATCATAACACCTACTCTTCCTAATCAAGTGGAACACAAGCAACACTTATACATTCCAAAAATATCTAGCATAACAACAGTAATTCAAAGTTGAACGGCAAATCTTCAACAATTCAGCAGTAATCAAAAGCCGTCCATAGTCACACCAGTTAGTCAATTCATGAGCAAAGCTACACAACTTCAAAGGCAATTTCAAGCACAATTTAATCACTTTTGCATAGCTAAATCAGAGAACAAGCCAAAAACCAATCAAACAAATGGGTTTCAGTCCCCCAATCTATTGATTTTCCACCGAAAACTAGATAAACAGATCAAAATTTTCCCAATAATTTCATAAAAACACAACTAGGTAGGGGAATGAGGCATACCTGCACTTATCTGTTCTAATTTTAGACCCAGGGCAATTCGGAGTAGCCTTGAAGCACAACAACAGAAGCAAATCGAGGCGAATCGGAAGCAGCTGCAGTAAAAAAATTTCAAGCAGAAACGGGAAGGGTGGTGGCTGCAACAGAGGCTGGAGTGCGCGGTGATTGAAGCGGAGAGTGGTGGTGCGGCGCCAGAAGTTGTTGTGGAGCTGTTCTGGTGTGCAGCGACCCAGTTGTGGCGTCGGGGGTCGACAGTTTCAGATGATCGGACGGAGTGCGGATTGCTGGGCTTCAGGACGGAGTGCGGGAGGAGGCATTATTGTGAGGAGGCAATGCAGCGGTGGGAGGCATGGCGGTCGAGCACTGTTGGTAGCGGAGAACAAACGCCGGAGAAGGGGATGGTGTTGAAGGCGGACGGGAGAGAGCAGAAGCGGCGAGAGAGAAACAGGCGGTCCTTTGGTTAGGGTTCCGTCGGGAAAGGGCGAAGGAGACGGCGGTGAAGAGCGGGCGGTGGAGAAGGGCAGCGCTCAAGGCCTCAAGCCAATTTTACCGAAAGAAGTTTTTTTTTTCTTTAGTTGCCTCACAATCTCTCTCAGATCGATTCAGACATTGTTGAAGCCCTCAACAACTTGTCAAACTCTTGGGCACATATAACAAGAAAGCATATATAATATAATGATAATCTGAAACTAAATAATATTGCATATAAGAATCGTTTCAACCTATCAAACAAGCGAGTATGACTCTCTGTAGAGAGTATATAATACCACCAATTCAATTCCATTGGTGGCTTTTCAAAATAGCAATTAAAAGGATCAATATAATCATCATTACCTTTCAAATTGCAAGAGTTTGCCTTTATTAACTCTCAAGCCTCAGCAGGTGACTCTAGACATGGTTCATCAACGGGTGAGCTCGTAATGAATGCATCAGATGGAGTAGGTGACAAAACACATGAAACCTCATGCGTCGACTCATGAGATTCAACGTCAGGAAGCATGGGACCCTCTTCTCCATCGTCAATTGAATCATTGGTGTTTGTGTCTTGGCTTCTGACGGAGGTAAAACCTGTCGTTGATTCCGCCAAAGAAAACTCAAACCTATAGCAAATATAGCAATAAGCAAAAGGTCGATACATAGGGAAATTTGTAATTCAAGTATGATTCAAGTGTCAATTAAAGTAACCAAAGAAAGGGTTTTTGTGTGTGAAAGTTCTGCCTTTTATCAAAGCAGAGTAAAGAAAGCAAAGTAAAGGAATTTGTTTTAGACAATTAGGAGAGATAATTCTACCTACAATTCTCCACTTTATTGGATTGAAGCGATCCTTGAAACTTCTTCTCGTCCTATTAAGTTTCCTATGAATGCCCTTGTCCAGACCTAATATAGTTACTAGTCCAATCAGTCCTAGAAACCCTTATCAATCGAACAGTCCCTAAAGAAGGATTTAAGCCAATTGATAGCTTTAAATTCAGAGATTAGCCAAGGTATTTGCAGTCCCTAAAGAAGGATTTAACAACACATTCAACTTCCTACTTGTTCAATTAGTTCAATCAGCCCTAAAGGAACAAGTTTGCCACTTAGGTTAAGGTTCACAATCAGGAATCTACAAAACCTTAGCAATTGAATTCATTCTAACTAGTTGCGCGGGCTAGATAGAATAAAACAATAGACAATCAAGCACAAAGAAGTTGAAGCATTCAAATATAAGAAACAAGAACGAGAATTAGAAACTCACAATCAATCCAAATAAAGCTTCAAATTGCAGGCAGAATAGATGAGTTTAGTTGCTCATTCAAGACATTGCTCAAAATCTCTAAAGTGTCAAATGGAAGAAAGAATAGAATAGAAGTAATGGGAAATAAACTAAAATTGGCCTTATAAAAAATCCAAAGTCGGCCATGAACCAAAACAAAAGCATCCGGGTTTTTTAGTAATCAAAACGCAGCGTACTGGCGCTGACGGCAAATGCGGCGGCCGCCGCATGTATGCTGCAGCCGCAGCATCAGCATCTCCAATGTCTCTTATACTCCTCTTCAAGATACTGCATCTCCCACATGTGTTCCGATTCGATCTGCAAGATAAACACAAATTTGCGCAGAATCCGAAATCTTCTAGAATAATCACAAGACGCAATTTAGTAACAAATAATGAAAGAAATGCAACTTATCTAAGCTAAAAATGCCTATAATGACTATCTAAGATATGCATTATCAAATTCCCCAACATTTAACCTTTTCTTGTCCTCAAGCAATGATAGAATGAACATGAATCAATGTATCCCACAGGAAATCCCTTCAAGTTTCAATCCTCATCAAAAAGCAACATCATAGCAAGTGAAAACATAAACCAAGGAAACAAATGTCATAGCATGTATTTCACTCATGTGTTTAGGCTTTAACATACAACTCTCAACTCAAAACAATCATGCACTAAGCTCATAGACATTGACCACCATATCACCAATTCTCTACCGAAATGTCATTACTTGCGGGACATAATAAAGAAAAAAAATGCGACACTTTTTTTCTTTTTCTTTTGTTTTGTTTTCTCTTTTTTTTTTCTTTTTCCTTTTCTTGTCTTGGTGCTTTCCTTACGCGAAGCGCAAAAATGTGTGTCATGAATGGCCTCGGTCTATCAACACCTTAACTTACTAATATGAAGTCCACTTGAACATCTTTTGACGCAAGTTGCAAACATGGGTGTCATGAATGAACCTGGTTACTAAGTGATCAAGCTTTCTTTCCTAGTGGATAGTTTTCAACACCTTTTTGCGCGAATCATACCCATGGGTGTCATGCATAGATCCGGTTACTAAGTGCATCAACCATTGCCACCTTATTCACTAAATATGCAAAAATTCAAACAAAAGACTCAAAATATAGACATAAACTCCACAAGCAATCAAACATATGCATCGGTCTTTAAAAATAGATACTGCAGTCAATGCCAAGAGGTAGCAACACTAGGCGAGTAATTCACACAACTGAGCCAAAAAGTTCAAATAAGGCCAAACATTTTCACAGGGTCATGTTTGGAGGACTTCAATCATACTTTAGCTCAATCATACATGCTCAATTATATTTGCTAGCTCATGTTCCACGAAAATCAAATAAAGACAATAATCAAAACATCCAGAACTCCATGGGATTTTTATGAATCATGCTTGAAATTTAAAATAGAGGACAAACTAAGCCAAATGGGTATTTGAATAACAGATATGTATGCAATGCATGGTCTATTTTTGGATTTTTGAATTTTTTTTTATATATATATTCCGAAAATGCAGAAAAATAAATAAATAATAGACATAAATTAAACTTAACAAAAAAAATAAATAAACTAACTATTACAGAACTTAAACATGTTGTGCAGAAATTTAAACATGGTCCTAGAAATGACAGAATTGACATAGTATACATATAATTCTCCATCCTCACACTTAAAATTTTCAGTGTCCTCACTGAAACAGTACAGACAACCAAAATAAAACATAAAAATTCAGAGTGAAGGAGGTAAGACTAACCACTCACTGAGGCGGCGACTGGTATGGTGGCGACTGGTACGGTGGGATATGAGGGTACTGCTGTCTGTGCAGGGGCATCATCCTCAGCCTCGTCCTCATCATCCTCATCATCCTCCTCCTCAACCACATTCTGATCAAGTGCTATGTAGAGGGGGGCGTTGGTAGGCCCATAAGGTAAGGCCGTAGGCAAAGTCAGACGGTGGTCTCCATGCTTCTCCGCCTTCCAAATAAAGCCCGGCCCATCAGCTCCCTCAATCAAGTACGCCCTCCTGAGATGATCGATCGTATAAGTGTACCCACCGGACATGGGTACACCGCACTGTGCAGGCTCTAGAATGTGGTGGGCTATCAGGCTAATCATTCCACCCAAACCAATTCTCCACTTCTTCTTCTTCTTGTGGATCTTCAGGCAGCTATCAATAAAGATCTCAACCTAGTCCGACGTACCACGGGACTGGGGAGCCAGGCTCCATAGCCCGGACAGATCGCCTGCGGGCACCTTGTTCACATCGCCCTGGCCGCTGAAAGACATGGCCAGGACCTTGTGAACTAGACGTAGGCATGGATGTACAAATTTGTAGTTGTATTCGCCCAGATGTCCATCAAATTTGGTGCCAGTAGCTGCGTACCAAACATCATGGCGTTGTTGCTCTGATGCTAGGGAATGCCAATCCGGCGAGGGTGCCCGAGTAATCCCAAAAGCCTGTCTCAGTTGGTCGTGCGTGCAAGTATGGCTTTGGTCTAACAAGTTGAACCGAATCCTCGAGACGTCCACACGCTCAAATGTAACCAGAAACTCTGCTGCCAACTCTGGGTATGTGGGGGCGTTGCATTCTATGAATGCCCCTAACCCGCCATGAGTGAGCATTCGACGGGTGACATCCAACATACTTAGTCTCTGAAGTGTAGGCACATCAAAGAACTTTGTTTGTATAAATCTCTTAAGATCGAAGTTCTCGAATGCCTTCTTCTGTTCTTTAGACACGTTCTTCAGCCGGCGCACCATTGTTATCAATTTCAGCAGTAGATATCAACAACCCAAACAAATCTAGAATTCAACAACAAACCGTCAACACAACTCAAGTCAATCAACAAAACACCCAAAACAAACACACCTCAAGTAACTCATTAACCTTAAATCAAAACCCCAACACAAATATCTTTGAATTAAACTACCTAAAAACCAAATCCGTCAATCATCCACCCAAACTCAAGAATACTTAACAATTATCAACAATCACACCCCAAATTACTCAAATTACCACTTTCAAACCAAAGTTCCAACTTTGAACTTCACAACTCAAAAATCAGCCCCATATATACCGGTTATAACGACCATTAAAGAACAACAAAAAATATCCCACGCAAATTTCAACCCTTAAGCAATGAATAAGCAACTCAATATCAAATTTCTACCTAGTTCTCAAGCATAATAAAATCTGAAATTGAGAGAGAATAGGGGAGAAATCATACTAGGAGAGTTGTAAAAGAAGGATTGAACTGAAAATATAGCAATTTAAGGCGCTCTCGGTGGTAGATTCGGTGGAAGGATGAGTGGCCAGCGACGGCGAGGTTGGATCTCCGACTTCCGACGTTGCTGAGGTTGCTGAGGGCGGATCCGGCAAGGAGGAGGTGGATTTGGGGGAAAGAGAGAGAAAAAGAGAGAGAAAAAGAGAGAGCTTGGGAGGGGCTATGGAGATTATGAAAGGATGAAGAAAGAGGCAAGAGGGTGTGAGGATGGTGGGAGCGGCAGGTGGTGTGAGAAAAGTGGGGTAGGGTTTGAAAGAGGTAAAAAGGCCCGTGACAGACATGTATGTATTTTATTTATTATTATTATTATTTTTTAAAGAGAGGACTGGGTCATGGAATGATATGCGGCAGCCGCCGCATGCAATACTTCATTTTTTTTAATTACTACCTATGTCAACTAATCCTAAAGTAATTAACTAATGAATATACCTAAAAAAATAAATATAAGAAAGAAAAGGAACTTACCTCGAGTTGCCTCCCGAGAAGCGCCTTTGTTTCAAGTCGTTGGCTCGACGTGATAGCCCTTCAGTGGCCTAGTCGGTTGGTTCAGCCAGCAACAACTCCTCTTCTTCATTATGTGAGATGTTTTCAAGATACGGCTTAACCCTATGACCATTGACCTTGAAGAGCTCATTAGACTTAGGGTCATAAAGTTCAATTGCTCCATGAGGGAATATTCTTGAGATGGTGTAGGGTTCTTCCCACCTTGATCTAAGTTTGCCTGGAAAGAGTTTCAGACGTGATTGGTATAGGAGAACCTTGTCTCCTACATTAAGTTCCTTCTGTAGGATATGTTTGTCATGCCAAGCTCTTGTCTTCTCCTTGTAGATCATTGCATTATCATAGGCATCCAAACGCAATTCCTCCAGCTCTTGCATTTGAAGTTTCCTAAATTCTCCCACTTCATTCATTTTCATATTGCAGTTCTTGACAACCCAGTATGCCTAATGCTGAAGTTCCACCGGAAGATGGCAAGCCTTCCCAAACACAATTCGATAGGGAGACATACCAATGGGAGTCTTATAGGCCGTCCGATAAGCCCAAAGAGCATCATTCAGCCTTAGACTCCAATCCTTCCTATTAGGAGCCACTGTTTTCTCCAAAATGCTCTTAATCTCCCTATTCGATACTTCTGCTTGACCATTGGTCTGAGGATGATAAGCAGTGGACACTCTATGCGTGACATGATACCTCTTTAGCAGGGCAGTGATGGTCCTATTGCAGAAATGTGTCCCCCCTGTCGCTGACTAGAGCTTTAGGTACCCCAAATCTTGTGAAAATCGTGTCTTTTAAGAATTCTGCAACCACTTTGGAATCATCAGTTGTGGTGGCCTTTGCCTCCACCCACTTGGAGACATAGTCCACCGCAAGCAAAATATAGACATTCCCAAAAGAACTAGGAAAGGGACCCATAAAATCAATACCCCAAACATCAAAAATCTCACAGAATATGATCTTAGTTTGTGGCATTTCATTTCGAGCTGATATGTTCCAAATCCTTTGCCATCTATCGCAAGATTTACAAAAAGCATTAGCATCCCTAAACAAGTGAGGCCAAAAGAAACCTGCTTCTAAAACTTTCCTAGCAGTCTTTTGAGGACCAAAGTGGCCTCCACATTCATGAGCATGACAAAAAGTAAGGACAGATTGTACCTCATTTTCCGGTAGACACCTCCTAATTACCTGATCAGCACAATGTTTCCAAAGGTAGGGGTCATCCCAAACGTAGAAGCGAGAGTCATGTCGAATCTTGTCCTTTTGAGCTTTTGTAAAGTTTGGTGGAAATTCTCCCGTGACCAAGAAACTCACCATATTGGCAAACCAAGGTCGAGGAGTATGGATACCCATCAAAAGTTCAGGAATATCAGAACTTACCTCGTTAGATGGGAGGGAAAAAGGTGAAACGGGGGCTTGAACAGCGTGTGGCGGGCGCAACATAAATGTTGTAGGCGCAACACGATTGATATGCGGCGGGCGCCGCAAGGTTGCTGCGGCCGCCGCATCTTCCGTCGTTGTTATTTCTTGCAGCTGCAAAGAAGAAGTGTGAGTTAGGTACAACAACGTATCGTCGGGAAACTCACCGTGAATGGGTGTTTGATCTTCCGGCTTGTCCTCTCCTTGGACAAGTCTGCTGAGGTGATCCGCTACTAAGTTTTCTGCACCTTTCTTATCTTTGATTTCAATGTCAAATTCACTCAAAAGTAAAATCCAACGAATCAATCTTGGTTTCACTTCTTTCTTAGTCAATAAATAGCAAAGAGAAGCGTGATCAGTGAAGACAATTACCTTAGCTCCTAGGACATAGGAGCGAAACTTCTCCAGTGCAAAGACCACAACCAGGAGCTCTTTCTTAGTGGTTGAGTAGTTTCTTTGCGCTCCATTCAGAGTCATGGAGGCATAGTAGATGACATAAGAGCTCCTTCCTTCCTTTTGTCCCAAAACAGCCCCACAACATAGTTGCTAGCATCACACATAATCTCAAAAGGTTGAGACCATATGGGTGCTTGAATTATAGGAGCGCTAGTCAGGCGACCTTTAAGCTCATCAAAGGATGCTCTACACCTGTCATCAAACTCAAAAGCTACTTATTTTTTCAGTAAATCACAAAGAGGTGCAGAGATCTTAGAAAAATCCTTAATAAACCTGCGATAGAACCCTGCATGGCCTAAAAAGAGAATTTCGCGCACATTGGTGGGGTAAGGTAGAGACTGAATGACATCAATCATAGCCTTATCCACCTCAAGACGCCTGCTAGACACAATATGACCCAAAACAATGCATTGCTCAACCATAAAATGACACTTTTCAGAATTAAGGACTAAGTTGGTGTCTACACACCGCCTAAGCCCAAGTGACAAATGATGCAAGCAAGTATCAAAATCATCTCCATGCAGAGTGAAGTCATCCATAAATACTTCAATAAAGCGCTCTACATACTCAGAAAATATGCTTACCATACACCATTGGAAAGTCCCAGGTGCGTTACATAGCCCAAAAGGCATTCTGCGATATGCAAAAGTGCCAAAGGGGCATGTAAATGTCGTTTTTTCTTGATCCTCCGGTGCTATTGGTACCTGAAAATATCCTGAGTAGCCATCTAAAAAGCAATAAAAGGAGCGACCGACAAGGCGCTCAAGCATTTGATCAATAAAGGGAAGGGGGAAATGGTCCTTGCGAGTAACTGCATTCAATTTTCGATAATCAATACAAACTCTCCATCTAGTTTGTACCCTGCTAGGGACCAATTCACCATCCTGATTCTCAACGACAGTAATACCTCCCTTCTTAGGGACAACCTGAGTAGGACTCACACATTTGCTGTCAGATATGGGAAAGATCATACCTGCCCGAAGGAGCTTCAACACCTCCTTCTTTACTACTTCCATCATTGGCAGGTTGAGTCTCCGTTGAGGTTGTCTAGATGGCTTGGCATCATCCTCCAATAGTATCTTATGCATGCAGAGGGTAGGACTGATGCCCTTAATGTCTGCTATCGTCCATCCTAATGCCTTCTTGTTTTCCTTTAGAATAGTCACCAATCGCTCCTCCTGTCCAAAGGTCAATTTATTAGAAATAATGACAGGCAGAGTATCATTTTCACCAAGAAAAGAATATTTAAGGTGATTAGGAAGTTGTTTCAATTCAACATCAGGCGCTTTGATAATAGATGGAAGAAGCTTTTCAGTAGGAATGGTAAGCTCGATGTGGTCTCCCCTTGGTGGCACATAGGTGGGAGATCGATGGTCTAAAGCTACTATAGCCTCCTGCAAATCAGATGACAATACATAATCTCTAGCAATTTCATCTATAGGAGCATGTAAAGCAACTTCCATCTCATCAACACACTCCAAATCAAAGCAATCTTGTGCCATAGTATCAATAACATCCAAAAAACACAGAGAAGGATCATCGGATGGGAATTTCATGGAATCATAAATATTATATTCAACTCTTCAACCATCAAATTTCATAGTAAGAGATCCTGAATAGACATCCATCTTAGTCCTAGCAGTTTTAAGAAAAGGTCTGTCCAACAGAATAGGGCCTTCATTGTTACCAGGACCCATGTCAATCACAAAGAAATCAGCGGGGAATATTAAATTGTCAACCATAACCAAGACATCTTCAACAATCCCTTTCGGGTAGATAGTATATCGATCAGCAAGTTGAATCACTACCCGAGTATCATTCAGAGGTCCCAATCCCAAAGCATGATAAACATTAGAATGCAAAACATTAATAAACGCTCCTAAATCTAACATGGCTTTGTCAAATTTAGTATCACCTATCACACATGGAATAGCAAACATACCAGGATCACTACACTTCTCAGGCATACGTTTTTGAAATACAGTAGTGACATGTTCGCTTACCTTCACCTTTTCTTACCTTTTAGCTTCTGGTTCCGCTTGATAGTACAAAGTTCCTTCAAAATTTTAGCATATATAGGAATGCTTTTGATCAAATTAAGTAAAGGAATGTTTACCTTGTTGGCGGCAAATTTTTAAGACTATATATATATAAAATAAAATGTCGTTATATGTCACAAATATAAACATATGTATAGGGTCAAGCCATTGCGCGCGCCGACTATGTATACATTATGTACATCAACAAATACATATGCATGTAACGGCTACACCAAATTAAAGAGAGAATGTATGTATATTCTCCCTCCCCAATTCAAATTAAGGAAAAAAATAAAGAGGGGATCGACCTTAAAATTATGCCGTCGGTTACAATTGGTATGGAATGAAACGGCTAATTCAATGTGTACTAATCAATGGACCCATTTAATTTGTAACCGGCATTGAGGTGGGTATATACTATATAGATCCCGGTTAGTGCATATGGGAGAGGCCAGTGGAGCAAAGAAAAACAAAACACAAGAAAAATAAGAAAAGAAAGAAAGAGGTAGAAGAAGCAAAGCCTGCAGAAAGGACTGTGTTCAACATCGATCAGCTTGCAAAAGGCAAAAACAAAGGTATAATCCCTTCCTTAAAATGTGTTGTTCCTATTGCAGGTGTGGCCGAGAGTGGGTTTAGATGTAGGCATGCTCGAAACATTCAGATTCGCCTCCTACATCGAAGATCCGTGGACCATGTGCACACCGTAGGCAGGCTCGAAACATTCCGCTTCGCCTCCTACATCGAAGACATGTGGCCTATGTGCACACCATCTCGCCTCTTGCATCAAAGACTCCTGGAGGGCTTGAAACATTCCATCTCGCCTCTTGCATCAAAGACTCTTGGAGGGCTTGAAACATTCCATCTCGCCTTCTACATCGAAGATCCGTAGAGGGCTCCAAACATTCAGTTTTGTCTCTGAACAATGGCACTCTATGACAAGCTTAAAGTCTTCCTCTCCGTCGGCTATTCCCAGCCCTTTCCATCAATCGAAGTAGCCCACATATCGCCACTTCTATGAAGATCGATGGAGGCAAAAGACCTATTGCCTAGGTGCTTAATCAACCAACGCTGCAAATTAAGGACCACAAAGTGTGAACTGGCGCCAATGTTGAAAGCAACAAACGTGAAGCTCACCCAATGTTGCCAAAGGCGTGCTCTCAAAAGCCGATGACCCTCATCGGAGCGACATCGATGGTTCTTGATGGCTCGCGGATGTCAATGGTCAAATCTTGATGGTTCTCAATAGCCTGCATCATCAACGCCTTAAATGAAGGCCAATGTTTGGGGCGACTCGACCTTACAAATGACTTGAGCAAAGCCACGCAACAAAGCAATAGGAACTTCCACCGCCAAGCCATACGACATCACACAAGGAGCCTATCAACATCGCCAAAAGCTTACCCTCGGAAGCCGGCGACTCACAACGGAGCCTCCTCGGTGATCCCCAACAGCTGCACAAGGCATCTTCCACTCTCCCGCAGCCTCAAAGGTCACTAATATGACGCCAAAACGATCATCAAATGCAGCTCAAGGAGAGACATGATACATGGCCAGTAAGGCCTCTTTCCGCGACTCTCGATCGGTCACCAATGATCCCAACATGCCTGCGACCCAAGTTACCAAGCCTATGCTATGCCACCTACCCTCGAAGGTCAACAGCTTCCCCTGAAAACTGGTCGAAGCAGCCCCGAATGCCTAACAAAATGACCAGCAAAAAAAGCCTCAAAATCATATACATCTGCGGAGAAGAAAAGATACTCAAACAGCAAAGTTACAGGCCGTGGTGCGAACAGATCGATAAGTATCCAAGACTGAAATGTTGATTCCAAAAGAAGGCTATGCAAGGAGTATGCCGGAAGAAACGGCGGCAAAAACGGAGCTCTTTGGTGGCCGCGGCAAACACCAGAGTTTGGCTTGTCGACCACCTTTGGAGGATTCCTGCACAACATAGCAATTTTGTGCACTCCTCGAGCAACCGAAGATGATATCTGCGTGCTCTTGGCTCCATTTTCCAGATTAATGCCATACCTACTACATCACAAGGCCCACAAATGCCCCTGAGAGGTTGATCGAGGAGGTCTCGAACGCCACGCAAATGGAGCCACGCAAAACATATATATGTTATATAGCAAAAAATATAAATAACAGTCACGTTTGTGACACTAGTGTGGACAACTCCATCTATTTCCAAGTATACAGACAGTAGAGGTCAATAAAAGACACTGCAAAGAAAACGTCCAAATAGAGAGCAACGAAAACGGAGCTCTGTAGCAGTCGAGGAGACGCTGAGAAGTTGACACATTCATGCAGTTTTTGTGAAAAATCTGTCCAGCAGCTCACTTCAAGGCTCTAGTACAGGCAGTTCATGACATATCTAGATGGGAAAAAAGGTTGATATCGATAGAGCCATAGAGGATACTGTAAGGAGCATGTCAATGTAAAAATCATCACCAACAAAGCAGCGTAACAGCAGCTGCAAAGCCCAAAAGATGACCCGTTGACACTTTTTTCCATAGATTTTCGGTGGTGTTTTCTTCCTCTTTTGGCCAGCTGCTGCATCGGTGCTTGCTAGGCAGCCTCCTAAGTACTGGAAGAGCGAAATGGTGTTGGTCAGCAACTTCGGTTACACTCACATCGTGATCGAGATGAGCCGAAATGATCGAAAATCAAATCTACAGTATATATTATATATATGGAGAAAGCAAAAGAGTGTCGTGGTCAAAATGATGTTCCACATCCCCGGTGACGTTGTTTCCAAAAAAGGAGGAACCCATGCCGATCCATGAGACAAGGCCGAGTCCCCCATATATCAACCGATACAAGAGAATCCAAAGATGTCAAAGTCATTTTAGATCGCCTATAATTGACCTTAAAAGAACTACATAAGATTTGATTCCGAGTCATCGGATATGTAGGAAACTCGATGATAAGTCAAAGCCCATCGAGTCCAATTCCAAATTTCCTACTCGATGATAAGTCAAAGCCCATCGAGTCCAATCCCAAATTTCAAAAAGACTTTCTTCGGTTCCAAATGAAGTTAAGTCAATCAAGCAAAGTCAGTTGGTGTAGAACTACGTTAAGATTTGATGCTCTTTACGAGCTACGTAGGAAATCCGGTAAAAACACATGTCTATCGGATTCAATCACATACCCCAAAATCAAATGAAGTTGTTCGTGGGAACTACAACGACTTGATACAAAGGGCGACATTTCTCGTCGGATCTAGTCACAAGTCCAAGATCAAATGAAGTTGCTCGTGAGAACTACAAATGACGATATTTCTCATCGGCTCCAACCACAAAATAATGCTCAAACCCAAGACGCCCGAACTATGAAGGTTTGATTCTCTCAAACGAGCTACGTAGGAAACTCGACCTCAAATCATACAAATGCCGAGTCCAGCCACAAGTTCCAAAGCAAATTCATACATTGGAACTACGAGTGATTTGATTCCATCATCACGGATACGTAGGAAACCCATATCCGGGTCCAATCACAAACCTCAAAGAAAACAAATCAAACTCGATACTCTACCGATTTGAAACCCAAACACATATACCAAAACACATACCCAAACTCAAATCAGACACCAAGTCTAAACCAAATCAAATCCAAACACCTGACCATATGTCAAACCAGACACAAAGTCTAACCAAACCAACCCCAAATACATAAAACCTTATATCTTCGAACTACGTTGGACTTGATCCTTCCCATGAAGGTACGTAGGCAACCCTCATCAACGGGTGCAGTCCAAACCACCAAAAACCCAAATCATTGTCCTTTTAAAGTATCCGCATAATTTAAAATTGTGAAGAAGTACAGATAAGGGTCGAACTTTATAAAAAAATAATTCAAATTCAAATGTGTTATGCGAGATTGTTCCTTTAACAATTTTCACCTAACATACCTCATACTTACTGAATGTTTCGAAGA
Source organism: Persicaria tinctoria (assembly GCA_037127255.1). Lineage (NCBI taxonomy): Eukaryota > Viridiplantae > Streptophyta > Magnoliopsida > Caryophyllales > Polygonaceae > Persicaria > Persicaria tinctoria. The sequence continues at coordinate 52,056,266 of JBANSL010000015.1, read as the reverse complement.
TTTCCTTGTCATTCTCATACCTTCGTGTATCCTTCAAGGCTTCCGGGAAGGGCGGAATGGGCTTTGGAGTCTCCATAGGTAAGGAGGAAGAAGGGGGAGAAGAAGAAGGAGGAGAAAGAGGGAGAGAAGAAGAAAGACGGGAGGAAAGCATACCTGGAACGGAAGTGGCGGTGGGCTCGCCGGCGGAGGGCGCAGCATGGCTCGAGCATCTGGCAGCGGCCGCCGCATGATTGCGGCGGCCGCCGCACGGTGGTTTTCCCGTCTTCTTCTTCAATAATCTCTATCTCCTCGTCCATTTTCTCCTCATCGTCCTTTTGAATTGTGACAACCAGTTCCTTGCCACTCCTAAGCGTTACAACACTGACATTCTCCTTTGTTGGATTCTCGATGGTCTGTGATGAAAGCTTTCCTGAACTATTTGCCTCTTTAGAACTTAAGATTTGAATGAGCTGACTCATTTGATTCTCAAGATTTGTCATCCGATCGGATTGCTGCTTCTCTAGATTTGACATCCGCTCTGACTGTTGTTTATCATTCCTCATGACCAACCGTGACAGTTTCTGTAGTGGATCCTCATTATCCTCATTTGATTGCTGCTGACCTCCCTATCGAGGTTCATATTGGATGGTGAATTTGGCGCCGTTGCCGGGGAAATTTATTTAATTCTTGTGTGTTTTTAGTGTTGATCTTGGTGTGGATCGTCTTATATGGTCCATACCCGTGGTACTATTTCTTCTTTGTTGCCGTTAGATGCAGAGCTTGAAAGGACCCTTGCCGCTCTAAGGCGAGAAGCTCGTGATCGCTTTCGCGAACTCCCTTTTGATCAAGAATAACCTACAACAGAGATGGCTAACGACGTGAACCGCACTTTTAAGGAGCTTTCTGCTCCTGATCTGGCACAACAACCCTTGGCGATCCAATTCCCTGCGCTTGCAGAAGGAGTCAACTTTGAGCTGAAGTCTAGGGTAGTTCATCTTCTACCCAAATTCCATGGGTTGAGTGGGGAGGACCCCCACAAGCATCTGTCTGAATTCCATACGGTGGGTGTTGGGATGAAACCAGAGAATGTAACTGAAGATCAAATCAAGATGATAGCTTTTCCCTTCTCTTTGAAGGATGAGGCTAATGAATGGTTCTTCTATCTGCCACCTATATCTATTTCTACTTGGGATAAGATGAAGAGAGTCTTCCTAGGGATGTACTTCCCTACAACAAAGCTCAATGCTTTGAAAAGGTCAATCAGCAGCATTGAGCAGTACGCGACAGAGTCAATACATAAGTACTTTGAACGCTTCAAGAAGCTCTGCGCCAGCTGCCCATGTCATGGGTATTCTCAAAAGGATCTAGTGCTCTTTCTCTTTAATGGGTTAACTGATATGGAGCGCAAAACAGTGAATTCCGCTTGTGGAGGAAACATGCTGAACAAGACGCCTGCCGCAGCTTGGGATGTGTTTAAGGAGATATATGAGGGCTCCAGACAGTTCAATAAGAGCCCTCGTGCCAGGGGTGTACTTACTGTTGATGCTCCTGTGGCTGCACTTCAGACTGATATGGCAGAGGTGAAGGAGATGATGAAACAATTGGTTATTGATAGAACTCCTCAACAACTGAAGGCATGTGGTCTTTGCAATCAATACACTCATCCTATGGACATGTGCCCGCTTCTACAAGATCCTAATTTTGATTTGAATGTCATTGGGAATTTCACTCAACAAAGGCCTAGGGAAGGCAATTATGGAAATCCTGGGTATTTCAACAACAACAATTACAACAGAGGCTATCAACAATGCTATGGGAACTACCAAGCTTCTTTCAATCAGCAAGGGGGGCAACAGGCAACGGCGCCAAATTTGACGGAGGTAAAACCTGTCGTTGATTCCGCCAAAGAAAACTCAAACCTATAGCAAGTATAGCAAAAAGCAAGAGATCGATCCACATGGAAATTTGTAATTCAAGTATGATTCAAGTTTCAATTAAAGTAACCAAAGAGGGGGTTTTTGTGTGTGAAAGTTCCGCCTTTTATAAAAGCGGAGTAAAGAAAGCAAAGTAAAGGAATTTGTTTTAGACAATTAGGAGAGGTAATTCTACCTACAATTCTCCACTTTATTGGATTGAAGTGATCCTTGTAACTTCTTCTCATCCTATTAAGTTTCCTATGAATGCCCTTGTCCCGACCTAATATAGTTACTAGTCCAATCAGTCCTTGAAACCCTTATCAATCGAACAGTCCCTAAAGAAGGATTTAACAACACATTCAACTTCCTACTTGTTCAATTATTTCAATCAGCCCTAAAGGAACAAGTTTGCCACTTAGGTTAAGGTTCACAATCAGGAATCTACAAAATCTTAGCAATTGAATTGATTCTAACTAGTTGCGCGGGCTAGATTGAAAACAAGAACGAGAATTCAAATATAGGAAACAAGAACGAGAATTAGTTTGCCACTTAGGTTGAAGCATTCAAATATAGGAAACAAGAACGAGAATTAGAAACTCACAATCAATCTAAATAAAGCTTCAAATTGCAGGCAGAATAGATGAATTTAGGTCCTCCTTGAAGACATTGCTCAAAATCTCTAAAGTGACTAATGGAAGAAAGAATAGAATAGAAGTAATGGAAAATAAACTAAAATTGGCCTTATAAAAGATACAAAGTCGGCCATGAACCAAAACAAAAGCATCTAGGGTTTTTAGTAATCAAAACGCAGCGTACTGGCGCTGACGGCAAATGCGGCGGCCGCCGCATGTATGCTGCGGCCGCAACATCAGCATTTCCTCTTGGATCGGCCCTGGCGGCGGCCGCTGCACACCATGCGGCGGCCGCTGCATTCCTTTTGGCGGTTCTTCTTGCCTTCTCCGAGAGTAGCTTCAAGTCATTTGCTCTTTTCATTCCTTGCTTCTCTCCAATGACTCTTATACTCCTCTTCAAGATACTGCATCTCCCACATGTGTTCCGATTCGATCTGCAAGATAAACACAAATTTGCGCATAATCCGAACTCTTCTAGAATAATCATAAGACGCAATTTAGTAACAAAGAATGAAAGAAATGCAACAACCTATCTAAGTTAAAAATGCCTATAATGCCTATCTAAGATATGCATTATCAGCTTCCTTCATGTATCTCGCTCGACATCGGTTTGAAAGGTAAGCGTATGGATGCTAGCTTGTAGTTTTCTTCCACCTTTGCCATGGCACCCACGCAAAGGAAAAGATCCCACAATTCCGGCCAATCCAAACCGCAAAAGCCTTCCTTTTTCAAAGATTTGGCGAATTCTCATATTTCGGGAAGCATGCCATCTAAAACACAAACTATTTGTTCAATCAAATCATCTTAGATACCCTGTGAAGCACGGTCCTCCACTAAATCTTGCACTCTTGCGAGGTAATGGTGAAAGTATTCTCCCTTGTATTGCCACAACTCCAACTTCATTGGAAGCAATTAGTAACGAGGTATCGTGAACCGTAAGATAGATCCACGACGGAGTTAGATATATATACAAAAATCAATAAATACACAAAACAAAGAAATAAACTTGATTCCCCGGCAACGGCGCCAATTTGACGGATGGAAAAGTCGTTGATTCACCTCGTCAAAAATAATTCCCAAACAAACAAACTATTATAGTATGCAAGTAAGGGGTCGAACCCTAGAGAATCAAGTATTTCTATTATATTGTTTATTTATCAATATCAAAAAGAAAATATTTTTAATGAATGAAAATAAAAGAAAATTATATTGACAAAAGCAAATAAAGGATAGAAGAAAAGCGTTTCCACCTACAAGCTCTCGACTTTGGTTGGTTTTATTGGTCATCGAATCCTTTTCAGGTTATTATCTTTTCCTGCGAATTCCTCCCGTCTTGGTTTAAATAGATTAAAAGTCCTACGAGTCCAATTAATCTCTTACACCTCAATGCAACCTTAACACGGTCAAGATTTAACAAAGAGATAGCAAATAGTCCTAAGAACTTGAGCATATAAATAACACCAATTAAATACGGTAAATCAATATTTAAGATATATATAGTAACTCCCTACATAATCATGTTTCAAACACGGAATCCAAAATATTATGCTTGCTACTACGAAAATAACACAAATATGAAAGTATTAAATCCTAGCATAAAATCAATATTATCAAGGTAGGTAATCAAGATAACATCAATAGCATAATCAATATCACACAAAGAAGTTGAAAGAATTAAAGAGGAAAAATAACTTAAATTAGAAACCCACAAACACCAACCAAGTCTTGAAAGTGTAGGCGAAAACTAAATAATTGAGCCCTCCTTAAACATGAACCAAAATAATATGAAGAAAACTAAACTAAAGCCGGCCACCGTATAACACCGTATACACGGCTCCTCCCCTCGTCTCTACCGTATGAACTATATATATAATATAGTATAAAAATTCAGTGGCGGATCCAGAATTTTGTTTAGGGGAGGGGGCTAAATTTTTTTTTTAAGAAAAGAGACTTTACACAACCATAAGAATACATAATTTCATAGGAAAAGAGATTACCATAGTGATGGGTTGTGTTGTGTACTTTACACAAGTACAGAACCCATAAGAATATATACCCTCTCCATTTTTTGGTGAACTATATATACCCTCTCCATTGTTCCTTCTTTTTTTATATATATAAATTAAATTAAATTTTCAACCTTGCCTTAACCCTCTTCCCCTTTCCATTGGATTGTATAGTTTCTTGGCTCCGGAAAGAACCCATTTGTAATCTCCTCAATTTGAGTTGATTATCAATCTATTTTGCCAAGACTTGTGAGGCAAAAACTTGGTTTTCATGGGTCTAATGATTCTGGGTTTTTTTTATTTATGGGTTTTGATTCCCCTTTGTATAACTATTCGGTTGTTCTGTGAATTTTGACCGGAAATCGTAAAGAACAAAACAAATCCACAAACAACAATTTCATATCACAAACCACAAATTCAGAAATTTATTTCTCAAAATCATAAATCACAATTTCAAAACACAAAGTACAAATTCACAAATTCTAATGCAAACCCTAATCTAAATTTTCCTTCTCAAATCCACAAATTCTAATCTAAATTGATTATATCTCAATCAATTGAATTTAAAAACAATCAAAGTATAAGGAAGAGTAATAAAACTAACCGGGCTAGATCAAATGAGTGAAGAAGAAGAAGAACGAGGATTGCCGACGGATTGCAACTGTGCGGCCGTGCGGGAGGGAGACAGCAGACTGCCGAGGCCGAGCGGCTGGGTGCAGTGGCCGGTGCGGCGGTGCCAGGTCCGGCCGGAGGTGTACCTGGCGGCAGCGGGCGAACCTTCTGGCGGCTCGGGTTCGCACTTCGCATTAGCTCTATGTTAGTTTGCTGTGTGACTGACTGTGTCTGTCTAAAAAAAAAATAGGGCTGCTTTTGATGTTTTAAAAAAATTATGGGAGGAGTGGGAATCGAACCTGGGGTTACCTGCTAACCATTTTAAAACAAAATCCCGCTGATCCCGTGTCAATACCGCTGAGCCAAATTGTGTTTATGATCCTTAGGCAACTTAAGTTATATATATTAAAACTCACAAATATATAGAAATATACCCACACCCTTTTTTAGGTTAGGGGGGACTTCAGCCACCGCGAGCCCCCCGTAGATCCGCCTCTGTAAAAATTCTATCCTAATCTATCCAACTAACTATCCTAATTTATATAATATATTATTTTGACATCTAACTCTATCTAATTTAATATATGGAAAATCTATCTAGTAATATGGTAACATGAAGAGCTTGATGCGGCAACACTTGAAAGTCATGTGGGCTCCTCTCATCCGACTCCGGACAGCCCAATCGGTGGTCTTTGATCCATATTGTCAACCCGTAATGTGCACACTTCGTACCTCATTTGAATCTCTGAAATTTATTCCGAATTTGCTCCAAAATGCCTGAAATAGATAAAAACACACGTGTAGACCCCGATAACCAAATAATACCAAATTAACTATAAAATATGTAAAATATGCATGGATATAACATACTATAATATGCAAATATATAACTAAAATAGAGCCTATCATATAGCGATGAAGTCCGATGTCAAACCCATAGGGAGAAGCGATTTCCTATCCAATTACTCTAAGCAAAGACTCTTATAGCAAAGCAATGATTCGTAACGAGTAGCAAAGATGTAAAAGTAACCAAATTTATGATCGCAAAGTAAATTGATATCAAAGTAGAAATAACATTTCACCTGCAAGTCTCTGACAATGGTTGGAATTCATGGTCCTCGGATTGATCTATTAATTATTCATATTCCTAGGTCTACTTGACTAATGCAGAGAGATCCGCGGAGATTCACTCAAACCTACAAACTACTATAGCAAGTAAGGAATAGGTCGATCCCACAGAGAATCAAGTATTTTTCAGCAATGTGTATTTACCAATTAGTAGGAAGGAGGGTTTTGGTGATTGAAATAAGAAAGAAAACAAAGTTAACTATAACCAAAGTTGATGCAAAACAATTTAGAGAAGATCGTTCTACCTACAACTATCAACTTTATTTGGTTAAGTTGATATTGTAACTTCATCTTGCTCTTTTATGATTGTTATTGATGTCCTTGTCCCGACCTAATATAGTTACTAGTCCAATCAGTCTTAGAAACCCTTATCAATTGAACAGTCCCTAGAAAAGGATTTAACCCAATTGATAGTTTTAAGTTCAGAGATTAACCAAGGTATTTGCAGTCCGTAAAGAGGGATTTAACAACACATCCAACTTCCTCCCTGATGAACTATTTTTAGTCGCGTAAATCGTATCAAAATAAAACTCAAACCTACAATCTATTATAGAAAGTAAGTAAGAGGTCGATCGCACAGAGAATCAAGTATTTCTCAGCAATGTGTATTTACCAATTAGTAGAAAGGGGGTTTTGGTTGATTGAAATAAGAAAGAAAACAAAATAACAATCATAAAAGAACAAGATGCCCTTGTGCCACTTTATTTGGTTGAATTGATATTGTAACTTCCTCTTGTCCTTCTTGATTTCCTATGAATGCCCTTGTCCCAACCTAATATAGTTACTAGTTCAATCAGTCCTAGAAACCCTTATCAATTGAACAATCCCTAAAGACGGATTTAACCCAATTGATAGCTTTAAGTACAGAGATTAGCCAAGGTATTTGCGGTTTCAAAAGAGGGATTTAACAACACATCCAACTTCCTACTTATCCAATTAGTTCAATCAGCCCTAAAGGGACAAGTTTGCTACTTGAGTTAAGGTTCGCAATCAGGAATATACAAAATCTTAGCAATTGAATTGATCTAACAAGTTGGCCAGACAAGAAAGAACAATACAATCAATCAATAGGCACAAAGAAGTCGGAACATTCAATATAGGAAATAAGGAACAAGAATTAGAAACTCACAATCAATCCAAATAAAGCTTCAAATTGTATATAGAACGAAGAGAGTTTAGCCGCCCATGGCGAACATCGCTTTCAATCTCCAACTAAAATCGTCTTGAATCATATCCTAATGAATGTATGGAAACCAAGGGCTAAGCCCTCTCTAATCTCCTCCAATTTTGTGCCCAAGTTGGCCTCTCCAAAGACAAGATAGACAAATAGGGTTTAGATAGAACAAAACTGTCGTCGAACTCAAAACGCCTCACTCTGGGCATATGCGGCGGCCACTGCATTGGTCTCTTACGGAAAATCCACTTTGAATCAGCTCTTGATGTCAACATGAAAGTTTTAGCTGTATGAAAGAGCTTTTCAACGCATGGTCATAAAAGTCGATCGTATAACCGAGGCCTCTAGAAAGTGCAAAATAAGTTCAGCATGTCTGATGACAACTTCTGCAGACTTGTTCTTCGTTTAGCCTCGCTTCTTCTTCTCGTAACCTCTTTAGATCTTCATTTAAGCTTCTTTGGTTAATTAGATTTCCTTATCTAATGCATCATCAGCCCATTTCTTCTTCTCGGATCCACAGTTACCTGAAATAATCAATAAAAACATATAGATTCCGACACCACCAACATAGAGAACAAATATGCAAATTGTATTTAAACCGTGCATGATATGCATCATAACTCAGCTACATGCAACCTATTATGTCTACCTAAATGCATGTTATCACTACCCATCCAATTAGTTCAATGATCCCTAAAAGGATAAGTTTGCTACTTAGGTTAAGGTTCGCAATCAGGAATCTACAAAACTCTAACAATTGAATTGATTCTACCAAGTTGATTAGGCAAGATAGAATAAAACAATTAAACATTCAAGCACAAAGAAGTTGAAACATTCAATATAGGAAATAAGGAACAAGATTCAGAAACTCACAACTCACTCCAAACAAAGCTTCAAATCCTAAATAGAACGAAGAGAGTTTAGTTGCCCATGGCGAACATCACTCTAACATCTATTTGTCTAATGAAAAGTAGAATAGAATCGAAGTAGAAGTAAAAGAAGATTAGGGAAAAATCAGTATTAAAGGCTCAAAGTCAGCCAAAAACCCTAGAGTTTCCACAAAGATAGAAGTTGGGTCGCTTGCGCAGATCCGGATCTGAAGGGACAGCGGGCGCCGCCTTGACAGCTTCGCAGACTGAACTTGTAATGCATTTTACAGAGTCGTCGTTTGTCTGATTGAAGCATATGAATATGCGTTGGAAAACTCTTTTCAAGAAATACAACTCTCATGAAGAACTCAGAAGCTGAATCTACCTTCTCAGAACCTCAAAGATACGATTTCTCCATTTGCTTCATTTCCGCTCATGTTCTTGTGCTCCTTTGCTTCCCCAATCGCCTTCTAATCCTTCCTTGACTAATTCCTTGCTCTTTGGACCTTCTCTTCGGTCTCTCCAAAGCTCCTCACCATGTCGGCACTATGAAACTGCATAAATCCAATAAAATAGTGTAGTTTCCGAACATTACCACTAAAAGAGCATAATATGCAATTAACTCTAAAACATAACCAAACACCTATGAAACACAATTAAAAATACTCTATAATGCCTATCAAAATATGCCTTATCACATTCCCCCACACTTAAGCTTCGATAGTCCTCGAACGAATCAATAAAAAGCAGCATATACCTACGAGTTCATCATCCATGCAATAGCCTTAATCAAAAGCAACATCAATATGAAATGGAACACATGATCAAGTGAATAAACATCCTAGCATGTATTTAGTGATAAAAGCATATAAGTAGAAATCATCCAACCTCACAAGGAATATGTGTTTCACTCATGCTCTCATGTGTTTAGGCTTTTAAGTTGAACTCTCAACTCAATCCCAAATATACTAAGGACATAGACATTGAAACAAATATAATCAAATCTCCACCGAAATGCCATCACTTGAGGAAAACAATAAAAACAAACAATTTGGCTCTAGATTATTCACTTTTTTTTTTCTTTTTTTTTTCATTTTCTTGCTATGGTATCTTTCGGCTTTGTTGTATTCCTTACACGAGTCGCAAACATGTGCGTCATGAATGGCCCCGACCTATCAACACCTCAACTTACTTGAATAAAGTCCACTTGAACATCTTTTCACGCGAATTGCAAACATGGGTGTCATGAATTAAACCGGTTACTCAATAATCAAGCTTCCTTTCTTAGCGTATAGTTTTCAATACCGATTTGCGCGAATCATACCCATGGGTGTCATGCGTAGATCCGGTTACTATGTGTATCAACCATTTCTACTTTATTTCACTCAAACCTCCAGTATTATAAAAGGCACTTTGAGGCCACTAGGCGGTGGGTGGCCGCCTAGCGCCTAGGCGGTTAGGCGGGCATCTAGGCGGTGCCTAGGCGGACTTAAACTAAACTTGATTATTTCTCTATATTTCAATGGATAGAACATGTCAATAATTTATATAATGTAGTAATATCTATAATATCACTCATGAACCCAAATTTGGTGTGCTTAACTAACATTAAAGTCAATGTATGTAAAAGTGCTCGTTCGACTGATAACTTTAAACTTCCTAAAATTCGAAACCATAGGCTTGAATCAAAAGTAAATGCATCCCAACTTGGGGATAAAAAACCATAAGCCGACTAATAACTCTCCGAGAAACTAAATGTAAATAATCACCCACCTAGGCGGGGCTAGGCGGGATTAGGCGGGGACTATATGGCAACTAGGCAGGATTAGGCGGCGCTTACGCGAAAATCCACCTAGAGACCGCCTAGGCATAAAAATTCCTAGGTGCCTTGCCGCCTAGGCGGTGCCCAGTCGGCGCCTAGGCGCGATTTTTAGAATAGTGCAAAACTCACAAAACTAAAGCCAAATATATAACGTAAAGGACAAACTCCGCAAGCAACCAACATGTGAGTCGGCTTCGACAATAGCTAATGAAGTCAATATCAAGAGGTAGAGACATAGGAGAGTAAATCACACATTTGTAGGGCTGGGCAAAAGTTGGATCAGACCGGAATCGGACCGGGACCAGACCGGAAATTACAGTCTTTGGATCGGACCGGGAGTATTACGGTCTGGTCCACGGTCCAAGAAAAGCTGGATTCCGGGTTCCGGTCCAAACCCGAGACCAGACCGGAATTAACGGTTCATTTATTAAAAAAAGAAAAGAAAAAAGAGGAGTGCGATTCTTGTCCAGACCCTCTTCACCTCGTCTCTCTCACGCAGTCTCCTCTCTCTCAGAAAAGTCTCTCTTCTCGGCGTGTTCGCGGCTTCGCTCCTCAGTCGGCCCTCCTCCCTCGTGCTCGCCAATCAGTCGCGCCTCTGTCTCAAATAATCTGTTCGCCGGTCGCGCCTCTCTCTCAAACAATCTGTTCGCGACTCCGCTCCTCGGGCGGCCCTCTTCTTTGTTCGCGGCTCCGCTCCTCAATTTTAACAGAGGTCAGGGAGTATTTGTGTATTTATTTCATAGTTTGGGGTAGAATTTCTATCTCTTCTCCTCGCCTCTGAGATTTTCATGAAGGAGTGTATAGCCTCCCAATCTTATGATTGTAAGCTTCCTCTTCATAAGATCTTCTCTTGTTTTAAGTAGATTTCTTGTTTGCACGACTCATTCTTTGATGGGTATAAGGAGGAAAGTTATGGGTTACTGCTATAGTTTTATTTCCCCCCCCCCCCCCCCTCCATTTCGCTAGATTTTGAAAGGTGGGGTGTTATTTATATGGTTCTTTGTTGTTTCTGGGAACTTTGTGATTGTTCTTATTTTGGGAAGTTTTGTGGGTGATGCCTGTTTTGAGCAGTCAGGTTTGTGTGTGGTGTTTGAAGTGATTTTTGAGGCAAGAAATTAAATTACATGTAATTGGCTATTGCTATGGATCAATAAGGAAATTGGAATTTGGGTTTGTTAAAGAACACTCTTATTATCGGTGGCCTATATGAGAATTTTTCTTCATTTGAGTCTAATTGCTGAGCAAGTTAGCATGGCTACAGGGATGAATCCAGCTGATGTGTACAGATTAGAAATTGGGCTGTTGTAACTCAAAAAAAAAAAATCATGGTTGCAAAGGACTCCGGCCCAAACGGTCTTTACGGTCCATGGACCGGAAAACCCGAGACCGTATTTCTCGGTCCCGGTCCGATCCACGGTCTATGTTCTTAAAAATTCCGGTCCACCGGTCTTGGACCAGACCGAAAATTCCGGTCTAGACCGAAAGCCCAACCCTACACATTTGAGCACAAAAATTATAGATGAATCCAATAAGGCTAAAACAATCTCACAATGGTCATGTTTTATAGGATATCAATCATACTTAAACTTAATCATACATGCTCAATTACATCACCAATAATGCTCCATATGAACATTTAAGAACAATAAGGCTAAACAATTCAAACTTATCGTAGGATTTACATGTTCATGCCATAAGAAAATGTAGAGTTTCTCTAACTAAGGTGGGTATTTAGATAAAAACAAATATACGCAGTGCATGATATTTTTGGGATTTTTGACATTTTCTAATAATTTTTGTTTTCTTAATGCATAAATAAATAAAAATAAAAACACAATCGAAATTGAAACATGACCTAACTAGACACAATAAATCCCTCCCCCGCACTTAAATCTTTCATTGTCGTCAATGAAACATAAAAGACAACAAAAATAACCAAATAGAACTCGAGGTGAGGGAATAGAAGACTTACTAATGCTCTTGTGATAGTGGTTGTAATGCCCGGAACTGAATAACTCGCGGCCATGAAATGTAGGCTTACGACGGCGAGACGAGTGTTATCGCTGGGGCTCGGATGTGGGAGTTGTTGCGGCCGTGAGAGGTGAAGTCATGGCGGCGAGGGGAGGGGTTCCGCTGTATGTGGGCAAGGGAACTCGCAGTGGCGAGTGTGGGATGTCGCGGCCGCGAAATGAGATCTCGCGGCGGCGAGATGAGTCGGTATCTGGCCTCTGCATAACTGGCGCCCGCCATGGTGAAACAAGGCCGACCACCTTGCGAAGGCGATTTGAGTCTCACGGCAGCGACTTACTTGGGCGAGCCTTGGTTGCTCCTCTTTCGTCCATTCCACTTGCCTTACCATTATATCATCCCAAAAGCTCCAAAAAGACTTTACAGAAACCCATTAGCTATTGAATAGGAACTCTAAAATTTATTGAAATTGAACAACTAACTAGGAATTGAAAAGCAAGAAAATAGCAAACTTACCTTGGGTTGCCTCCCAAGTAGCGTCCTTGTTTATTGTCTAAGACTCGACAGTTTGTTGTTCTTACCTTCCTTCAAGACTCATTCAGACATTGTCAATGCCCTCAAAAGCAAATCAAAATCTTGTGCCCACCCACAATTTGAATGAACACTAAACATAAAAAATTGAAAGCTAAAGATATGAAGTTAAAGAATGAATGCAACTTATCATGTTCTTGAGCTTGACTTTCAGCTGAGGGAATGTAGTACCACCAACACAGTTCCGCTGGTGGTTTGTAGAAATAGCATTCAAAAGGATCAACATAATCACCATTACCTACCAAATTGCAAAAGTTTACCTCTATTTCCTCCCGAGCCTCTGCAAATGGCTCTAGACCTAGTTCATCGATGGGCGAGCTCAAAATGGATGATTCAGATAGAGTAGGAAATACATCACATGTAACCTCATGCGTCGACTCATGAGATTCCAAGTCAGGAAGCACTAGGCCCCTTTCTCCATCGCCGAAGAAACTATCGTTGTCAGCAACCAATTCCTCCTCATTTGGCATGTCATTGTCGTGTTGAAAACACATAGGAGGGAATGAACTAAGCATAACGACATCGATAGGCTCTTCCATTAATGTATCTTTTAAAACCTCAAGGGGTGGTGGGATGGGTTCCTCAAAGTTGAAGGAAGAAGACTTTGGGGGTTCATCAGTAACAGCGTGATGGTCGCCACTTCTCCGATTCGTCAACCTCCAACACGGTTTCGTCATCCCCTTCGAGGCTTGTATTTTTCTCACATTTTGCACTCAATAATTGAATGATTTGGCTCATCTGACTCTCTAAGTTTCGATATCGCAATGATTGGTCGCCAAGTGGGTGTCTGTCTTGATGATCTGCACTCTTTCGATGGAGAAAAGGTCTACAATATTGCCAACCTGAATTGGTGGGGCATTACTAAGCATGCCCAGCGTCCGGATGGAACATGGTGTTTCAAATGGATGTCTCGAGGACTTCCGAGCATCACCTTTATCTGTCTGCTGAACTACCATATTGTTATAGGATATTAGTTTTTCATATCCGTCACAACAGATTTCGCTTGGATCTGGATGAACATAGTATGGAGAGACGATGGCCCGAGGTTGTCGATGAGGTAATTGAGGATGAGCCTGTTGAGAATGAAGAAGTTGTTGTGGACGACGCTGGTCTTATATGTGTTACTTTGGATGTTCTGGAGAGCCGATTTGCTGAATTTGAGGCAAGCACTGTTAACAAGCTCGCTAGCCTTGCAGATAAGCTCTCTGGTCTTCAGAATGCGATATTGATTGTTCTCCAGGACATCAATCAGCGATCTAGACCTCAGACCTTCTTGTAGGAGGAAAATCGAGAATGCAAATATAAAATATAACTAAAGTAAGCAAACCAGATTCCGTCCTTTGCAAATAATTACAAGACTTCCTCCCGATGCAGCAGTGGGAAGTCAGGATCGATCCACGAGGAAGCGTGTCAGCGGATCCTAGGTAGCGGAGAAATCTCACGGAAGTTGACAACAGGGGTCCTAGATCTCGAGTACAGCAACTCGACAGAAGATCGGACAGTCGAACACAGCGAAGCAGCAAGCACAGGGTTAGTCAATCTCGACAAGAGCCTACTCGAGATCGAGTTGGGTCTTCGTCGACGTCGGCTTGGTTTGGTCGATTTCCTACACACAGAAGCTACAGCAACCTTGGTCGAAGATCAGTAACTCGAGATCGAGGAGTGCTAGTCGATCTCAAGGAAAACAGAAACTAAAAGGAAAGAAAATAAAGTGAAGGCAAATGCTTTTGGGATTTCGAACTAAACTGTATGAAAAGGACTTTCAAGATTGGGGTTTGCAACAACGATAACCAAGCATGCATAAGGCAGAAATAAACAGATAATCATGTGAATTGCATCAAAGGACTGAGCTCTCGCCTTTTCCAACATTTATACAACTCTTTCAAGAAACTCTAATTGTCTCTACTGATTTTATATTTACAATCCAAGTTGTTGGCATGGACCTCCATTAGATGGGTAATAAACACATAACAAGTAGTAGATGCTCAAAACATGATAAAAGTCGGATCTTTACCTCAAACACGCATGGCTATCATCGCAACCTCAGAAGTGGGTGGACTACTCACGCTTCATCACAACCTCAGACATTGATTGAAAGGAAATAACAACTTGCATTTAAACTAAATTCAATGACTTTACAATCCCGGCGATCAAACTTTTGTTGAACGCCAAAACCCTAAAATCTTCGAACTCCTAAACCGTCTCTGTGAACTACTTCTCTAGCTTGTGAATTAATTGAAATCAGCCCCATGGGCTTTATTTATAGGCTTCTAAACCTTGCTACTCAAGGTTAGAAACATCTATCTATATCTAAATCTATATCTAAAACATTAATGATAAATAAAAGCAACAACATAATTAAATCTAAAAAAGGGAAATTATATCTAAAGTCTTCAAGTGGATAAATGTTGATAGATCGGATAGAACTTCGGCAAACTTCGGCTCCAAGGATTCCAACACCGAGTAGGACTGCTCGACGGGTTACGCGGCTTCTAGAAGCTTCCTCGATCTCTAGTAGAACTGGCGTCGACTTGGCTGGCTCGGCATCTCGGGTTGCTGGTCATCGATAGGGCTCGGATAAGCTCCTAGGGTTGTCAACCTCGAGGAGTTTCCTCGATCTCGAGGAAGGTGTCCTGGCACCTGGTCGGGTAATTCATCTTCGACATCCTCGACCAAGGTTTCCTCGATGCCGGGCATGGTCTTCAAGGCTTAGACTACATCGAGTTGGGTACTCGATCTCGAGGAAGGTCCTGGAGTCGGGTTCTTCGTCTCTCGACTTCTCGACATAGGCTCCTCGATCAGTGCAGTGTCCGAACATGGGTTGTCGAGATCGACTATGGTTAGTCGACATCGAGTAGACTTTGGGCCTCCGTCTTTGCTTCTTGGTTTTCTCCCGAAATGGTAGATCTCCATTTCTGACAAATTAACATAAACTACATAAATTTGACATATTCCCAACCCGAAATATGCAAAATGTATAGATTATCGAACTAAAATATGCATAAAGACATGGCTACTTTAGTGACATCAAATCACCCCATACTTAGACTTGCTTGTCCTCAAGCAATAACCAAACAATAACCAAGACCTACAACACATCCTTCGAGTTTTCGCCTTTGTCAAAAGCAACATCTTAAGTAGTAGCAATGTAAGACAAGTGAATTTAACGTCATCACACATATATGAGCGATCCATAGGCATAGGCAATATAAATCCAACCTCACAGGAATAATGTGTTTACACTCAACTCTCAGTGTATTTAGGCTATGAAGATCAACTCTCAACTTAATTCCATATACAGTCTCATAAACATTGCAATTTAAATATGAATCCACTTCGCAACCAATTATGAAAATGCAACAAGAATTATTAGGAGGACTTCGCTCAATAGAAGTTTTCGAAGAAGATTCCATTCGGCGGGGTTGTAATGGGGCTTGGTGAGAAATATAAGGGTATGGAATTATTTGGCCATGTGGTGCTTAATAAAATTCGGGAATCAAGACTCCTAAATCTCCAACACAACTCAACCAAACCATAACTCTCAATCATATGCATCAACCAAACTCTCCAATTTTTCTCAATGAAGTATGTAACCTTTCAAACTTCCTCAACCTCTCCAAAGTATGTATCTTGCGAAATAATGAAAGAAATAAGGTAAATTTGGCTCATGCACTTTATTCACAAACATATGTACTTTTTCTCTTCTTCTTTTTTTTTCGAATTTTTTTTTAAAAGAAATAACATAAAATAACACTAGTGCATTTATACGGTGAGCCAAAAATCCTTTTACATATTATGCATAAAACCAACCCATTTCTTTCATAGTATGCATAAATCCTTTTACAGGGGTCCTAGATCTCGAGTACAGCAACTCGACAGAAGATCGGACAGTCGAACACAACGCAGCAGCAAGCACAGGGTTAATCGATCTCGACAAGAGCCTACTCGAGATCGAGTAAGGTCTTCGTCGACGTCGGGTTGTCTTGTCGATTTCCTGCACACAGAAGCTACAACGACCTAGATCGAGAATCAGTAACTCGAGATCGAGGAGTGCTAGTCGATCTTGAGGAAGACAGAGAATAAAAACGAAATAAATTAAATGCAAAGGCTTTGGGGATTTCGAACTAAACTGTATAAAAAGGACTTCCAAGATTGGGGTTTGCAACAACGATAACCAAGCATACATAAGGCAGGAATACAATGGATAATCATGTGAATCGCATCAAAGGACTAAGGTTTTGCCTTTTCCAACAATTGGACAACTCTTTCAAGAAACCGTAATTGTCTCTACCGATTTTATGTTTACAATCCAAGTTGTTAGCATGGACCTCCATTAGATTGGTAATAAACACATAACAAGTAGTAGATGCTCAAAACATGATAAAAGTCGGATCTTTACCTCAAACACGCATGGCTATCATCGGGCTCGCCCCAACCCTAGAAGTGGGTGGACTACTCGCGCTTCATCGCAACCTCAGACATTGATTAAAAGGAAATAACAACTTGCATTTAAACTAAATTCAAAGACTTTACAATCCCGGCGATCCAACTTTCGTTAAACGCCAAAACCCTACAGCCTTCGAACTCCTAAACCCTCTCTGTGAACTACTTCTCTAGCTTGTGAATTAATAGAAATCAGCCCCATGGGCTTTATTTATAGGCTTCTAAACCTTGCTACTCAAGGATAGAAACATCTATCTATATCTAAATCTATATCTAAAACATTAATGATAAATAAAAGCAACAACATAATTAAGTCTTCAAGTGGATAGATGTTGATAGATCGGATAGAACTTCGGCAAACTTCGGCTCCAAGGATTCCCACACCGAGTAGGACTGCTCGACGCGTTACGCGGCTTCTGGAAGCTTCCTCGATCTCGAGTAAGTCTCCTCGATCTCGAGTAGAACTGGCGTCGACTTGGCTGGCTCGACGTCTCGGGTTGCTGGTCCTCGACAGGGCTCGGATAAGCTCCTAGGGTTGTCGACCTTGAGGAGTTTCCTCGATCTCGAGGAAGGTGTCATGGCGCCTGGTCGGGTAACTCATCTTCGACATCCTCGACCAAGGTGTCCTCGACTCCGGGCATGGTCTTCAAGGCTTTGTCGACATTGAGTTGGGTACTCGATCTAGAGGACGGTCCTAGAGTCGGGTACTTCGTGTCTCGGCTTCTCGACATAGGCTCCTCGACCAGTGAAGTGTCCGGACATGGGTTGTCGAGATCGACTATGGTTAGTCGACATCGAGTAGACTTTGGGCCTCCGTCCTTGCTTTTTGGTTTTCTCCTGAAATGGTTCTATATTCTGCAATATTAAACAGAAACTTATGTAGATCTCCATTTCTGACAAATTAACATAAACTACATAAATTTGACATATTCCCAACCCGAAATATGCAAAATGTATAGAATATGGAACTAAAATATAAATAAAGACATTGCTACTTTATTGACATCAAATCACCCCATACTTGGACTTGCTTGTCTTCAAGCAATAACCAAACAATAACCAAGACCTACAACACATCCTTCGAGTCTTCGCCCTTGTCAAAAGCAACATCTTAAGTAGTAGCAATGTAAGACAAGTGAATTTAACGTCATCACACATATATGAGCGATCCATAGGCATAGGCAATATAGATCCAACCTCACAGGAATAATGTGTTTACACTCAACTCTCAGTGTATTTAGGCTATGAAGATCAACTCTCAACTCAATTCCATATACAATCTCATAAACATTGCAATTTAAATATGAATCCACTTCGCAACCAATTATGAAAATGCAACAAGAATTATCAGGAGGACTTCGCTCAATAGAAGTCTTCGAAGAAGATTCCATTCGGCGGGGTTATAATGGGGCTTGGTGAGAAATATAAGGGTATGGAATTATTTGGCCATGTGGTACTTAATAAAATTCGGGAATCAAGATTCCTAAATCTCCAACACAACTCATCCAAACCATAACTCTCAATCATATGCATCAACCAAACTCTCCAATTTTTCTCAATGAAGTATGTAACCTTTCAAACTTCCTCAACCTCTCCAAAGTATGTATCTTGTGAAATAATGAAAGAAATAAGGTAAATTTGGCTCATGCACTTTATTCACAAACAAATGTACTTTTTCTCTTCTTATTTTTTTTTGAATTTTTTTTGAAAAGAAATAACATAAAATAACACTAGTGCATTTATACGGTGAGCCAAAAATCCTTTTACATAGTATGCATAAAACCAACCCATATCTCAATAATTTCAACAATCCTTCCTACTTGAAATGAAACATAAGCTCATTCTTTCCACAAATCATTCTTCCAACCAACTCTAATAACTGGTAGGACATCATTGTCTTCTTCCTCTGGTCCCGAACTGCAATAGTCGTCAATTGCCTGCTGCATAATTTCCTGGGAACAGAAAGAAAACATTAGCATCCTACACAATAAAATCATCCAAAGAACTCAACAATGACATCCTACAAGTCAGAGATAGCTAAACCGTCAATACACACTCACCGTAGTCAACTAGTCTTCATCGTCCTTGAGGTATTCGTCTATTGAAGCTTGCACAAAAGGGGCCAAGTGTCCATCCTTGTACAGCTGCTCTGCCCGGTAGCACACAGGTCTTGGCCCTGAGTGGTGCTTTATAGGCTTGGGATTCTTAGATCTGTTGAGCTTGTTGCGGTTGCTTATTTCCTCCAAAAACACAACAACATATAAACATCAGAGAACAGTAAATATATGGAAACAATTAAATGGAAAATACACAAAAAAAGCTAACCAGTTTTTCAGGGGCGAGGAACTCCTTCTCGACAAGGTAGCACCATTGCTCAGGACGGAGTTTGAACTCAAGAGGTATGGGTGGACCATGCTTCAAGAAGTGGGAATGACACTTGTACTTCCAACTGCGGTATCTTGATGCTGCCTGAGTCTCAATATACTTCTTTAATTTTTCATCATCAGGAGATACAACGTACATAGTCTACAAAGTGAAAATGAGAGAACACAGAACATGAGAGATGGGCAAAGCAAAGTGAAAATCAACAGATGCAAGTGAAGAAAACAGTTTAATGCATTCAGAACACATAACAACTAACCATGAGAATGCAAGTGAAGAAAACAGTTTAATGCAAGTGAAGAAAGCAAAGTTTAGAAAACAGTTCCTACATTATCATATATCATTATCAGACCCTGATAATGCAAGTGATTTAAAAATATTTGCTATATATTATATATAATCACAATGCACAAATGATTTAAAAATATATCACAACACTAACCTCAAATGTCACCCATCAACGTTTTCTTTATATAGAAATGGAAGTTGCATCCAATTCTTATCCATCATCTTTGCACAACCCCACTCCCTATTAAGAAATATATCCACAATAAATTCAACACAAACACACATATTTGCTATATATGCTCCAATTTCACAAATTAAAGTTTCTATGAACACAAGCACACATATATACTATATATTACATATGTGAATCAACACAAACACACATATGTCAATCCCTTGATCAAATTTTCATTCTTTTTCAAAAGAACAAAAAATTCCACAATTTCAACCCTAGTTCAACATAGACACATCTATATATTATATATATAATCACAATACACAAATGATTTAAAAATATATCACAACACTAACCTCAAATGTCACCAATCCTTCTTTAAATGTAACAAATTTAGGTTAGGTTTGTGGCTTGAGTTTAATAAAAATTAACAGGATATACGCTGCATTTTGTGATGCTTTCTGTCCGAAACCAAATGTAACCTAAAACACTGCATTCAACATAGAGTGCACCAGCACCCATTTCATACATAAAAACCTGCCATTTCATATATAAAACCTGCATACAAGGCAAATGTAACCACCAACACTACATATTCCATACATTAAAACCCGCATACATTGTTCATACATGCATTAAAACCTGCCATAACATCCTTGTTCATCAACCAACCCATGCAAACACCCATGTCAGCAAAACAAACTACCAAAGTACTTGAGTTGAAACACAAACGGACATAAAGGTTAGAAACACCATGTTCAAACACAAACTGCACTTACAAGTCTAGAATTGTGACCCAAAAGTTGCACAAACTAACCCAAAAGTGAAGCATAGAAGTTGTGCAAGGTGCAACCAAGTTTGTGTTAATTGTCACCTACCTAGATCGCCAAGTGCTCAAACCTGCACTTCGGTAGGGAAGTGTCGAGCTATCAGCCTCTCAAAGTGCTCCATTTTGTCCTTCATCTGATCATATTTTTCATTGGCTAGCTTGGCGTTCTCCTCAGCCTTCCTTGCTCGCTCATTAGCCTCCCTAGATTGGTCTTCCAACTCTTGTCTTTTTGCCGGGCCTAGAGTGGACCAATCAGCCCTTCGCTTCCTTGGAGGCTTCTTGACAGCCGCGCCCATCCCTAAATGAAGGCAAAGAATGTGAAAATTACATAGATATTAAGTTTATAAAATATGATGGTAAAGTATGAAATTGGTTCCTAAAATATGATGGTAAAGTAAAAAAATCAGATTTCATCCTCTTACAGTTGGAATTCATGGTGTAATGTAGCTCTTAAATGATGTAGAGTTATGAAAATCAGCTTGTAAAGTTCCTAACTCAGATTGAGATGAATGAAATTATATATAATTGAACTCACTTTGAATCCTTATATATTTGCATATATAACTGATAGTAATGATAATATACATACTCATCAAGTTATATATATATAACAGATCAATTATTGTACTCATTTTAAAGCCTTATCCTAAGTTGGTTTACCTCGTACAGAAGTGCCCCTCCTCTCTCCTGTGAAACAGTCAAGATCAATCTCATATGAAGGTGAAATGAAGAACAGAAAATGAAGAAAATGAAAGAGGGAAAACCGTTATGTATTTCCTCATAGTTTGTTACAAGTGAACTGAATGAATTGACAGTGGAGAGAGTTTATGTATTTATATACAATGACACACGTGACACTACAAGTGATCTCATCCATTGAATTCTAACAAACTCTTTAACTAACTTTGCATAGTATAGCTGCATTTTTAACATTAACTCCTAAGAAATTGACAACTAACAAACATCAAATACCAATCTCATAACACATTATACAATCCAGCAAAATAAACACCTCAATTTATTGACAACAACTTGTAAACCAACAGACACAATAGGACAAGAGAAGAGAACAGTTGCTTACATCCAGGTAAGCAGCAAGTGTATCCCTGTGCTTCTTCTCAAGCTACTCGAAGGAGGAGGCTAGCATTGGCACGTGTGTCTTCACAGCAGTCCCTATATCCCTAATCAGCAAATTGTATTGGTTGAGCTCGGGGTTTCCATGGAACTCCGACCACGAAATCTTTATCTTTCCAGTGACCCTC
Organism: Persicaria tinctoria; assembly: GCA_037127255.1. Taxonomy (NCBI): domain Eukaryota; kingdom Viridiplantae; phylum Streptophyta; class Magnoliopsida; order Caryophyllales; family Polygonaceae; genus Persicaria; species Persicaria tinctoria. The sequence continues at coordinate 52,034,190 of JBANSL010000015.1, read as the reverse complement.
ACTATCTGCATAGTCTTGTTACTCACCACAATCCTTCCTTTCCCTACAAATCATGAAGACAACGATTAGATAAGCAAAGACACATACAAAGCCTACCATTTGGGGAATCAGAAAACCCTAACACAAAGATAAACCCTACAAATCCATATTCTCTCTGAAATCATCAAACAAAGATAAAAATTGGGGAATCAATTAACCCTAAAACATCTGAAATTAAAAAAATCTAACCTCTTATTGGTAGATAGACTTCTTGGGGTTCTTCCTCAGCCCGTTCTCCATCGACGTTCAGAGGAGGGGGTGGAGGGGAGGTCGACGGAGCCCGTGAGGCACTCACTAACAGAGAGGAGGCCAGAGGGGTTGCTGACCGAGCTCGTGCACCACCGACAGACGGAGGAGAGTCCAGAGGGGTGGTGGACTCATCTTCCGCTGCAGCCACTGAAAGAGGGGGAGGCGCCTGTCGGGTGGTGTCCGTCGGTGTTGGAGAGGAGGCCATGGTTGCCGGCGAGGAAGAGCCGCTCCATACCAGTCGTCTCTTCGGGACGGGGGTGGTGACTTCCGAGGAGCTGGTGGCTTCCTAGGGCTCCTCCGAAGTGGTAGTGACGCCAGCTGAGTTGGCCTCGGAGGTGGTGGTGGTGACGCGGGCTGAGTTGGCGGAGGTGGTGGTGGTGACACGGGCTGAGTTGGCGGAGGTGGTGGTGTTGAGTGGGGCCAGTTGTGGAGTGGGGGCCAGTTGTGGAGTGGTGGCCGGGCTCGGCGGTGGTGGAGTAACCCTTGGGCGAACATGGATCTTCTTGGACTTTTTTGATGGCATGTTGGAGGCCGGGCTCGACGGTGGTGAGTGTGAAGAGGGCGGAATCGGAGGTGGTGATGGTGAGAGTGAAGAGGAATCGGTGGTGATGGTTGGGGTTTGGTGAGAGTGGAGGAATCGGCGGAGAGAGAGAGAGAGCGATGAGGGTTTTGGTTTCAGAATGAGTGAGACAGAGAGAGAGAGAGGGGAGGGTTTGGGGGGTTCTTGAAAAGTGAGAGGGAGTGTGTGGACAACCGAACGACACGTCAACCCATTGAACAGAGTGGGGGGGAAATCCCGCCTAATTGAATTTCATTCAAGACACGAAGTGTGGTTATGTTTGTGCCTTGAATAATGTAGAGTTAAAAAATTTCATTGAAAATTAATTTGGACTGAATATTATCCCGCCAAATACTAACTTTGGGTCGAATATTATCCCGCCTATGTTATTTATATGTGTTGGTGTTGATAATAACTTTTATGAAGGTTATATAAAAGATTATAACTTTTATAATTACATATAACATTAGGTATAAAAAAATATGAACTCGTATAAATATAAATTCATATATTTAATATTTGTAACATTTGTTCTAGTTTTTATACCACTTATATATTTAAAAATGAAATTCTAGTGTTTGGTTTAACCGATCATCTATAAAATTAGAACGAATATACGATATAAAACTAAAACCAATATATCTTGGTAAGAAACGGCCTCTCATATCTCGATCTCAAACAAAAATTAGAAAATTCTGACATCTTCATCTAAAACGAAATTTAGAAATCTCGGCCTTCATCATATGTTTTGCTTTATTCTTCGTCCTCGATGTCTTCCCCGTCCTCGACGTCTTCACCTTCCCCGTCTTCTGTTTCAATCCCATACTCTTCGGAGGCTTCTTCTTCAGTTTCGACCTCTTGGTCTTCCTCAACTTCGGTTTCTTCGCTCTCTTCTTCATCGTCGCTCTCTTCTATATGGCTGAATAGCTGGAGATCAACTGCAAGGTTAAAATGCCCAGTAACGGTAGGGGCGTCCTCTTGATAGGCTTCATCTCCACCTGGAATGATATCACCTTCGATTTTCGCCAAGGTTCTAGCATCATAGATGTTCCTATGTGACATTACATTCACCACCTTCCATCCATCACCCACCTTTGGGTCATCAACATAGAACACTTGCTTTGCCGTGGTTGCTAAACAGAATGGAGAATCATCATACCAACTGCTTTTCGTGTCAATAGATAACAACCCATGATCGATCATATGTGTGATACCGGGATTGTTGGGATCAGTGTCATACCATTTGCACTTGAATAGCACCACTGGCATGTCGTTGGCGTACAACAGTTCAACCACGGCTTCAAAGATCCCGTAATAGTCGGTGTCCTCTGTACTTACCTTCACTCCACAATTTTGGGTAAGCAATTTTCTATCTCTGTTCCACGACACGAACTTCACCCCATTCACAACACATGATGAGTAAATCCTATGGAGTTGGGGTTTTCTCACCAAATTAAGAATCTCTGGTTGAACAGATATAGCCTCATCTCTTTGTGGTCCATAGATCTGTAAATAAGTGTCCATTACTTAGTGCAACGATGACAACAAACCATTCAAACCCATGAATAACATAACTACGAAGAATGCTTACCCATCCGATGAAATAGCGATGGAAATGCAACATGTGATCCTTGTCATTGTGATCCTTTAGCTTCATTGCCCTCAAAACAGCACTCAAAATAGTTTCCTTACATCCGTGAAACAACGGAGTTCGAGCTTCCACTAACAGCCTCTCATATTTTTCATAATCGTCGTCCACCACGTCCTCAAAACGAACTGAACCATCACCTGCCCCGTATCCGGCATGATACGGGAAGTTGTCATGAAGAATGTTCATCACCGGATCAACGCTAGAAGAACTTGAAGCCCCTTTCTCCAAATATCGCGTTCTGGCAAGGGAGAAAGTCGGCTCCATCGGGGCTTCGCCATGTTTGTCCCAAACTGTATAACATGGATCCATACCTCTACTATACAAGTGTGAAAACATTTATCCAGGTGTCACTGGGTCTCGACCATTACGACAATGGTTGCACGGACAATGAAAATGGGTCCTCCCTGTTGCTTTCTCGATCTCATGGACAATTCGCACAAACTCGATTATCCCATCAACGTTTTCTTTACATAGAAATGGAAGTTGCATCCAACTCTTATCTATCATCTTTGCACAACCCACTCCCTATTAAGAAATATATCCACAATAAATTCAACACAAACATACATATTTGCTATATATGCTCCAATTTCACAAATTAAAGTTTCTATGAACACAAGCACACATATATACTATATATTACATATGTGAATCAACACAAACACACATATGTCAATCCCTTGATCAAATTTTCATTCTTTTTCAAAAGAACCAAAAATTCCACAATTTCAACCCTAGTTCAACATAGACACATATTTGCTATATATTATATATATAATCACAATACACAAATGATTTAAAAATATATCACAACACTAACCTCAAATGTCACCAATCCTTCTTCAAATGTAACAAATTTGGGGAGAATTTGTGAATTTTTTTTAAAAGATCCACCATGAAAGAGGATGAAGAGGAAGACAAAGCTCTCGGCTGCTCCCGTATACCCAACACAATAATTCAACCTTAAACATTTAAGGTAATGAGTACACATTCATTAATGCGGTGGTTGGAAAAGTTGAATTCAAGGGACGAACAAATATTTGTTTGTCCCTTGAATGAGGTCAACGTCTGGTCAACTGCATGACACATGGGCTTGTTGAATTGGGCTGGATCTATGTGATTCATATTCACTTCCCATGTAACGGCCCATTGTATTTTGTAGGTCAAACAAAACACACTTGAAGCAACAAATACATACAAATCATACCATACAAAACCTACTTTACTTGATGCTAAGTTCAACAAACCAATATCCGAAATGTTATCTTCAAGAAACCGACATAGTAGCTACAATACCATATAAAAGCCTTAAGTCTGAACATTCTACTTGCCTTCTTACCAAATCCGACTACGAGAATGAAAACATTACATGAATTAAGACACGATTACATAAGGTGGAGGCCATGCCTACTTCTTCGCAAATGAAACAACGAGTTCTCCAAGCTGACAGTTGCGTTCGATTAGAGCCCGGTTGCGCTCAGTTAGCTCCTGGTCGCTCTCCGTTAGACACCGGTTGCGTTCTTCCACTTCATGGAGCCGCTCAATTAGATTCTGGTTGTGCTCGGTTAGATCCTGGTTGATTTCTACCATCTGATGGAGCAATGGGTTCTCGCTACTGGTTGCATCATTCTCCTCAGCAGCCATGACATGAATCTTCTCCTCTTTTCCCCTCGACACTTCCTCCATCTCTTCAGTATAAGGAGTCCACTACGAATTATGACATTATATTCATAAGCATGGCATTATTCATACAATGTATCATGATGATTTAAAGTCAAATAAGTTCATTTTAAGAGTCATATGCACCAAAGGAACAAATCAACATCCATGTTTTAGAAAATGATTATTCCTATGAACAAAACAACATTCGATCTAGAAGTACAATGCACAAAATTCAGTCATGAATGAATTACATTCATCTCCATCAATGCACCAAAACAAAATTCGATCTAGAAATACAATGCACCAAAACAACATTCGATCTAGAAATACAATGCACCAAAATCAGTCATGAAGGAACAAAGAAGCTAAGGCCAAAAAATTCTTCTCCAACAACATCAATCATGAATGAATTACATTCATCTCCACCAAAATCAGTTCTTGCCTTCATTACAAAGTAAATTAAAAGCAATTTGTTTACCTGACGTTCGCATGGCTCATCCCCTCCAATCCATGGGTACTTTTCTGGACAACCGCTCGGCCAACTACCGGAAGTGTCTTACATGCCTATGGACGGAACAACATGGAGTATAAGCAACAGAGAGAGAGGGAATCAATGAACTAAATTATGTAGAATCTGTTAACTTGTTCAACTGATAGTTTGTTACAGCAAGAGGCTTTATATAGCCTGAAAATGTGATGACTTTCTAACATAACCTAAAGCCATCATTTATTACTCTATAACATACTTAGTTTGTCAATATCGAATGACAACAATTGTGTTAGTTATGTTTGCTGTGTGGTTTGTCGATTTCGACTTAACTTGACACTAAATGTTAGTACGACAGTTAGAGGCTTTTATCAAAAATTGGTAAGTGTGTGCTATTTGTGTTCTTCCTAGAGTCAAGTCTTCAAATCTGTGTGGGTTTGAGTGTGTGTGATCCATGAGTCCAGTTCCAACATAAAAAAGAATGCTCAATTTAAGAAATCACTGCGCCGAAATGCTAAAAGAATAAAATAGATGTCACGCATAAGAGGCCAAATGAATAGATTGTCACTTTGTCATTGTATTAGCAGATTGATTATAAACAAAATCCTCAATGGAAGCCACCCAAGCCAAGGAGAATCCTCAATGCAAGGAAGGAGATGAGGTCGAATTGAGCAATGATGAAATTGGGGATGAAATTGGGGTTTTTCTCGTTCTCCTACAACTACAGGTTCTAATAGCTCGAATTGAGCAATGGAAGCCACCCAAAGCCAAGGAGAAGTAGCAGCTAGCTCAAAGGAAACAGATCTAGATGAAACCAATGGAGGCTAGGGCGATTTGAGTTTCGGATCTAGAATCACAGATCTGGAATTCTAGTCGAACCAAAACAAAAACCAATTAATCAAACAGATCAATCAAAAGGAAGGAGAAGACTCACCTGATCGAGCGCGAGGGCAAGTGCAGAACAATGCAAGGAAGTCGAGGAAGAGATGCCAAATACCTCGGCCCTCACTGTCTGGAATAGAGGATGCAAAATAACCTCACTGTCCGGAGAAGACGATATATGCCAAACACGTACGGAGTCACATGTTTTTTTTAAAGTATAGTTGAATCAAGGGACAAACATATATATGTTCGTCCCTTGAATGATGATGGTACGACTGCACCTAACAATCCTCGATCATTCACCATGTTTATCGATGGTCAACGGCTTGGTCAACCTCCACTTAGTATTCAGGAGACGAACTTAGTAATTGTTCGTCTCCTGAAAGGCTCCCTTAGATGGGTGTACATCCGGTCCTATTGTAAGTGACGACCCAGGCTTTGTTCGTCCCTTGAAGTGCATTCAGGAGACGACAAAAAAGCCATTTGTGTCTAGAACGTCAATCTGGCCTAGTGTTACCACCCCGGACACAAGCTATAATTTGAACACAAAGTGAAACAAAAATTGTATATAACAAATTTTAAAAGATATTGGGCCTCAAAAATTTTGGGGGCCCTGTTCCATCGAACCACCTGAATACCCTATCCGCACGGGCCTGTGTGTAATTTTTTTTACAAAAAGTAAGATAATTTCATTAGTTTTTTTTTATGATTTTATTTTCCTTTTTGTTTTAAATGTATTGTATTTAAATGGTGTATAAAAAATACACATTGCAATAATAGAACAAATTACTAAAAAGTGATATGTAAATCTATACGCTTTAACCAAAACCATTGTGAATAGTCTAAGACTGATGACTATGCTAAGGACTTACTACTATTTGTTTGTAGATTAGGATAAAATGAATCAAATTATATATAGAGAGAGAGAGAGAATTGATTGATTCAACCGATGACTTTGCATTGATTAATTTTCAGTAATTAAAATACATCTGGAGATAGAAAGTGGAGAGATTTACTCAACCACTTTTGACTAAATAAAAATACATAACAATAATAATAAAACACAAATTATTCTCCTATACACCTCGATCGGCAAGATGGACTATGGTGAACTAAGTCCAATCTTGGAAAGCAGAACGTGTAGACGAGGTCGAAGAAGAGGTTTGGTGATGCAGTCTGTAAGTTGATTGTCAGTGTGAACATAAGACACCCAGAGGGCGCCTAGCTTAACCTGTTCTCGAATGAAGTGAAATGAAAAGCCCACATGCTTCATTCTTGAGTGAAATACAAGATTAGAACTAAGGCTTATTACACCAAGGTTGTCACAGCAGAGAGTTGGTTGAGGGATGTTCAGAATGCCGAGCTCGAGCAAGAGAGATCGGATCCAGAGAAGTTCAGTAGCGGCGTCTGCAAGAGACTTGTACTCGGCCTTAGTCGAGGATCGTGTAACGGTTCATTGCTTCCGAGAGAACAACAAGATGGGAGTACAGCCAAGGAAGAATATGTAGCCGAATGTAGAGGTGTAGGCGTCCTTGTTGCCGGCCCACTCGGCGTCGGAGTAGGCATGAAGTGTGCGGTAGTCAATGGTGCCCCGGTGATGTATAGTAATTGGCTAGGCTGTCCAATTGCTAAAATAAACGTGCAATCTTGCCAAGCTCCATGATTTCATTTCGTGTTGGAACAATTTAAACAAGTTCAAGACTATTTTAGAGACAAAACCAAACTTAGAAATTTAAGCAACTTGATTAACAGCAAATAGCGACAGCTTCCTGGGTTTGGTGACGGTTCTGCAGTCTTGGGTGTTTGGTGTTTGGACGTGTGTTTGGGTAAGAAAGGGGTTGGATTGGAGAATTGGGGAACCTTTTTAATCCTAAAAAGGGTTTCTCAATATAATTTCCAATCTGATTAAATTCAAAGTACAATAAGTGTTTAAATAGGAAAGCCTAACCAATTCTAAATGATATATCAAACCTATCTAAGATAGATCAAACTAGCTAAAGATAGATAAATAAAACTTGGTGGGAAAGAAATTTATCTAGATGAGATATTTTCCTTCCACACATTATTTTCCTAAATTCATAAAATGGTTAAATCTAATTTAAATAAATAAATCCGAAATTAATTACATAGATATGTAGAAATTCGTCCAAACGGTGACAACTGAAAGATGATGAACTTCAGCCAAATTTGAGTTTGATTCTGGAAAAACCTTCAACAAAAAAGTTGTAGATCTTTTTGTTCTCGTTCCAACAAGGTATGGCACGATCCAATTCGATAAATATGGACTCCAAATGACCCATTTTACTGAGACGTTGAAAAGTTATCAAACGATTCTAAACGAACGAAAAATGTGACCAAGCTTGCACCTTTGGACCTTCTTTCATGGTGGAGCCTTCTACTTTCCCTTCAGTAGGACATGCTCTTCCTCCAATAGCTCTCGAATCGGTCTTGAGAGCTCGTCTGGATCAAGATCATTGTTTGACCCACAGAAGGCCATCTTGATCTGCATCATTCTCCCCCTCTTAGCTTCGATTTGTCCTCGAATCAAATCATTGAAGAGCAGTGGGGAAGAAGCAACAATCAGATTGGATGACGATGGAGGTAGGGGCAAAATAGGTGCCAGAAGATTTCGAGGTATAGGATTGCAATCCATTGTTCATTGGTTGGGGATTGGATGAACGAGGATCGCATATTGACAAAGAGGTCAACATCCGGATGGGTGAGAGAGGGGTATTGAAGAGTACCAACAATCATTCTATAATCAGTAGGATTGTCAATACAAGGGCTTGAATTTTTGGCGAGGGAGGTGTTTGGATCTATTGGGGTGGAGACAGGATTACAGTTTAGCATATTGGTTTTGGAGAGGAAGTCATGGATGTATTTTCGTTGGCTGAGGAATAGGCCTTTTAAATTGGGGATAACCTCAGCACATAGAAACTAAGAGAGAGGACAAAGGTCTTTTATGGTGAAGCGGTCAGAAAGGGAAGAGATGAAAGACTCTAGATGGAATGAGTTGTTCCTGGTGATAATTTGGAAATGAGGATTAATTAATCTTATGGGATTAATTAAAGATGAGAGATTTGGAGAGGAGGTCCTGATTGTAGTATGCAAGCTCCGCTGGTATGTGGTTGTTTGCATAGAGCCCTTTGCAGTCCTTCTTCCTCTTTCTAGTCCTAGTCCTGCGCAGGTTAGCTCTCCACGAGGCCTTGTCTCCTCTAAAATTTTTATTTTTATTGATGGATGGAGGAGATTTAGGGCTTGTACATGAGCTTACCTTTTCGTGCCCAAAAAAGAAATCTTTGGGCTTAGGGTCAATCGATATCGAGTAGAAATGGTCGATGTCAAATGCAGGGACCCCATACTTAGGCTATTGGCAAGTCTGCAGCTCACCCCCGTTGTTGCCTATGCTCTTCACCTACATCCATGGAATTTCCTCCTTTGTAGGACCAAAAGAGAAATCTAAGACCTCATCGCATATCGTGAAGGTGAGCAATCGCTTCCTGACGCTGATCTTGGCATCTACAGTAGCTAGAAAAGGTCTACCAAGAATAATAGGGCAAGTAGGATCTTCTGCATAGTCTATAACCTAGAAAATCAGCGGGGATATAGAACTTACCAACCTGGACAAAGACATTATCTACCATACCTGTAGGGATTACCACCACAGTGCCTCATATCTACATTTTCCAAATCCCACAGTAATAGAAAACTTACCAGGGTCAGGTCTCTTCTTAGGAAAATCCATACTTTTGCAGTCACTGGCGATTTCTGTGATAAATCGCTTGTTGCTAAGGATCTCCTTAAAAAACTTGACATATGCAGGCATCTCTTGAAGAGCTTCTGTAAAAGGAATTGAGACATTTAATTCCTGAAGCATCTTAACGAATCGTTTAAACCTACATGCAGTGGGATCTTTTAGTGCATTATAAGGGAAATGTAGCATCTTCTTTGGTTTTGGAGCGGAATCAGCTGTCGGAGGTGCTGCAGACAGATCGACATCGACTGGAGGGGACTGCTCGATATCGACCAGATGGTGGTCGATATCGAACTGGTTATGGTCAATTTTGACAGTTGTGGTCGATTTCGGGGTCGTTGGTGCCGACGGGTCAATATCGACCTGAGGGTGGTCGATATCGACCAGGGCTTGGTCAATTTCGACCTGCTGTCCAGTTCCGTCGTTTGCTTCTCCGACCTCTCGTTTGTGCAGTTCGCGACCACTCTTGAGCTTTGCAGCAGTTACGTGTCCAGATTACCCCTTAGGATTAGGATTTGTGTGCCCAGGGAGCTTTCCGGCTGGTCTTGGGATCAGTCGCGCGAGTTGACCCAGTTGGATCTCCATATTCTTCTTCTAGATATCCATCTCCCCAAGTCGTGTATTGAGGCCATGGAGTTGTGCCTGGTTTCTCCTCATCTCGTCGAGGATCATCTATAGATCATCCTTCCGCTGGTCCCTTTCTAGATGTCCTGGGACTCTGTATGGTGGGGGGTTCCTAGGGGCACCTTGGTTCCACTATGGTTGATGGAACCGCTGGTCCTCCATATAGCGATTGGGACCCCCTGCGTAAGCTACCTCCTCGTGAGTTTCTGCCATCCTGACTTGCTCTATATGTGGGCACTCTGGAGTGGTTTGCCGCTGTGAGCCACATTCAATCCAGGGTTGGTTGACAGAAAGAAACTTGACTTGCTTGAGGAGCTTGCGATTCTGATCTTTGTAGTACTGCTCCTTGACGTCTGGATCAATCTCCTTAGGAGGCTCATAGAGGGGTATAGATGGGGCTAGCCTGGCATAGGTGTTTTCATCATAATTTGCAGGAGCCCTATAGGTGTTGTCGAAGTTGGTTAGCCTTTCGATAGTTGCTCATGCCTCTGCCGGTGTCTAAGTCAGATACGCATATTGTGTGTACTGATTAATCATTTCCTTGACGGCCAGATCAAGAGAATTGTAGAAAATCTCCTGAATAACGTATGATGGCTGCCCATGAGTGGGGCAGGATCGCAGTAGATCCTTGTACCGATCCCATGCTCGTGCTAGTGGTTCCCTAGGCTTTTGTTGAAAGCTGTAATCTTTTGTCTAAGGAGCGCTGTCTTGGCGGGAGGAAAGAACTTATTGAGGAACGGATTCCTAACCTCTTCCCATGTTGTGAAGGATCGTGCAGGGAGACCTTCAAGCCACTTCAATGCTGGACCTGCAAGAGACCAACGAAAAGCTTTTATTTTTACATATGCAAGAGTAGTGCCTTCAACAAGAGTATGACACATATTGGAAAAAGTAGTAATATGTTCAAGAGGGCATTCATTAAATCTTCCATAGATAGCATTACTTTTAATTTCGATAAGGAAGGCAGTGCGAATTTCAAAGTTATTAGGAGGGATTAGAATTGCCGATTCAGGCACGACAACAGTCGGGTGCATGTAATCCTCAGCAGTGGTAGGGTATTGGGCAAGCTCAGCCTCTGCTTGCCTCCTACGTTCAGCTTCCTGCTCAGTGCGTGCTCTCTCAGCGGTGAGAGCAGCATTGTTGGCTACTAGTTCCCTCTGAAGCCTCGTAATCATCTCAGCTTGTGTTTCGACGGTTGCCATGATCTTTTTTAATTTAGAGTGGATGCGTAGAAGGCGTTCTAGATCGTCTAAGGCGTCAAACTCAGGTGGTTGACCAGAACGGAGCATACACATGTAAAAGAAAACTCAAGGCAAACATGAGATCTAACTACCTAAGGCGCGAATGATTGCTTCCCCGGCAACGACGCCAATTTTGTTGTAGAAAGAAATCGAGTTAAAAAATATAGAAATATAAATCAAATCAGACTCTGCCCACACAAATAATTACAAGACTCCCCCCCCCCCCCCGATGTAGAAATAGGAAGTCAGGATCGATCGTCGAGGAAACTGGTCAGGTAGCGGCAAAATCTCACGTCGATTTCGATCTCAGAGGACCACTCGAGATCGACCAAGAGTAGTCGATATCGACCAGTTCAGTTGATTTCTGAACAATTCTGCAGACGTCAGGCAATATTGACTAGAGGCACCCGATATCGACCAGGTAGCTCGATATCGACCAATTTCTCGAAATCAACCTGTACCTGCAGAGACACAAACGAGCAGCGATCTTTCGGGATCGAGAAATAGAAGTCGATATTGACCAGTAGGTGGTCGAAATCGAGCAGATACAGAAACGTAAAAAAAAAGACAAAGCTTGCGAATTTCGGAATAAACTATGTATGAAAGAAAAATTCCAAAATCGGGGATTGCAACAACGATAACCAAACATGCATAAGGCAAGATAAAGAGAAATAATTGTTGTTGCAGGAGGATGGTCAAGTATGAAATAAATATGAAATAAAGTTCAGACTGACTTCCCTGTCTCAGCAAATAAATACAAGACTTCCTCCCGTTGTAGTAGAAGGTTGTCAAAATCGAATCCACGAGGAAGCACGTCAGCAGTTCTCAGGTAGCTGTAAATTCTCACAGACAGAGCAGCAGAAAAGACAGAAACACAGAAATCGACAACAGAACAGAACTCAACTCGACCTAGACGAAGCGTACTCGAGATCGAGTACAACCAACTCGAGATCGACAAGATCTCCTCTGTATCGACAAGAATTGACAGAAAATATAAATTGCAAATTCGAAACTATAACTCAGATTTTTGACAGAAATAAATCAATATAATAAAAGATTTCAAAGACTAGGGTTTCAACACCACAACGATAACCACGCAAAGTAACACACAAAGGCATAAAAGATCATGCTTTCCATCAAATAATTTTCGTCATTAACAAATAGGCATATAGAGGCTTTCGCATAAACCCTAATTGTTACTAACCCATTTCACATAATTAACCCAAGTTGTATTAAGATCACTTTCGCTTCAATAACACAAACAAGGATCACCTTCAACTCTCACAAAAGAATCATGCTCATAGGGATAGAATATGAATCGCACAAAAAGATCTGACCTTTATCGTATCGCCTCACATGGCCACCATCGGCCTCACCCCAGCCACAGAAGTGGGTGGACTACTCACGCCTCATTGCAATAACGGACATTGATTGATGAAAAGAACTAAATTGCATTAAAACTAAATTCAAAAGCCTTTACAATCCTGGCAATTAACTTTCGCAGAAAGCCAAAACCCTAAAAACTTAGAATTCCCTAAACTTCTCTACTGGAATTGAATTGTGTGTTGTGGAATTCATAAAACTGAGCCCCTAGGGCCTTATTTATAGTGATCAAACCTCGCTAATCAAGGAAATAATCATCTATCTCTATATCTAAATCTATATCTAATTTGCTAAAAGATAAATAAAATGTTTAATGGAAATAAATCTATAAGGAAAAGATAATTCTAAAGTGGGTAAGTCTTCATGATGTTGATAGATCTCCTTCCTTGGATAGATGATGATAGGATCGGATAGATCTTCAGCCTTCGGCCCCAAGGAATCCCAATTCTACTCGGACAGCACTTCGTCGACGCGTTTCTGGACACTGACCTACTCGACCTCGACAAGGGCTCATCGACCTCGAGTAGGGTGGATCGTCGACTGGACTTCCCGACTAGCTCTGCTCGATGTGGCTCAGTCTTGGCTCCTGGTGCTCGTCGACCTCGACAAGGCGTAGTCGACCTCGAGTAGAAAAGTGTTGCCGACTAGGTCTCCTCGGGTAGGTTTACTCGACTGGCTCGGATCTGGACTCAGGCGCTCGTCGATCTCGACCGGGTGGCTTGTCGATCTCGACAAGGGTCTTCCCTTCCGCTTCCGCGAGTTGGCTTCTTCGTCGGCTTGGTGCATCCCGCTGGCAGCGAGATTTTCCGCGGCAGCGAGAGGTCTGCTGCAGCGAGTGGAATCGCTGGCAGCGAGTGTCGTCAGGTCATCCTCGTCCTCGGCTTGTCGACTCCAGGTGTGGCGCTGGGCTTCGTCGATCTCGACTAGAGCTTGTCGAGATCGAGTAGACTCCGGAAGTCGGGTTGGTCTGGCTTTCTCGATCAGGCTCTGTCGACCAAGGCTGCTCGGACATGCTCGTCTAGGTCGAGTAAGAGCTACTCGAGATCGAGTAGCCTGGGTTCTCGGCTCAATTCGACTGGTTCCGCTGCTCCTTTGACCTTGGACTTCTGTAGTGGTTTTCCGAGCTTTTCTGACCTTCTGTAGAATTGCTGTAAAATGCCTCGATTTCTGCGAATTAAACAGAAACTGGTGTCGATTCCATAATTTGGCAAATAAACATAAACTACATAGATTCTGTACTATCTTAGCCCAAATGAATGAGATGCATGCAGAAATCGATATAACAGTTACTGTAAAACATGGCAGATTCAGCTCACAACAAACACCCCATACTTAAGCTTGCTTGTCCTCAAGCAATACTTTTATTTGTCATTCAGGGGAAGAAATTAAAACTCTCAACATCTCAGATTCATTCTTATATAACCCTGCAATCAATTACCATCCTCGAAAAGGTACTAGTGTCACAGATTTATGCATGTGAAAATATGTAAAAGCAACATCTACTCATAAAAAGGAGGGTTATGCAAAACATAATTCATTCGTGACAAAGCATTGATAATCAAGAAGACTTTAATTTAGGCTCATGCGGGAGTAGATTGGTAAAAGGCAAAAGGTGGGCAATTTTTGGCAATGTGGTGCTAATGATCAGGGGAAATGGAGTACTTTCCAAACTGAATTTCCACATTCCTTCTCCATTTGATTCATCACCTTTCATAATGCTTTTCTCAATAATAATGCTTTTACCTCTCTAACCTCAGCACTGCCTTCTCGCGAGTCGCAAACATGGGTGTCATGAATGGCCCCGGATACTTAGTGCTTTGGACTCCTCACAATGTGTCCCATCTCTCCAAACTATTATCTCAGAGAGCAGGGTCAATCTACCTTTATCTCCTGAGGTGATTGGATTTTCTTTCACTCATTAAATTTTCCATATATTTCAAATATTTTCCTTCCAAACTCCAAATATGATAATAATCATAACCATATAACAATCTCCATAATGTAACATCATTCTCAACATAATCCCCGGATAAGGTAAAGAATGGCAATATTTAGATCATGTGGAGCAAATATGAAATAAGGCATATTATGGCTTTTGTGATGCATAAGCATAGGTAAGGCTAGGATTCAAGTAATGAGCATTATATGGAAATATAAAGTCTTCCATCATCTTATCATGCAACATGTCAAAAGCAATTTCAAATTTTACCTCCTTTCATGGTTTTCAAGAAATAATGCACTTCATTGTGACTTCCCTTTACTAGGCAATTTCATGCTATATCTCTAATGAATCCAATTTTGCATCGTCGAGTTAAATATAAGCTTCCATGACATTAATTCAAATTTTCAATGGGGGTCATTTTTCTTAAATTTTTGGAAATCATGCATATAAGCACATAGATCAATAATGCATTCCAAAATAGCCATGTAGCAATTCTAAGAAATAATGCACAAGTAATGTCAAATAAATCAAATATGCATAAAGTAAGCCCTTCCCCCACCCCATACTTAAACATTACAGTGTCCTCACTGTATAAAAAAACAAGGTAAGGGTAAAGAAAGAAACTCACAAGACAGATGTGCAGATTTCTCTAAATATCGAATGGAGCACCTCCTAGGCCGAGTATGAATGTTGATATAGCTTGCCTCTATCCATGGACCTGAAAAGTGTAGAAGACATATACCCACAATAGCAAAACTAAAAGTTCAAAACCAAAAATAAAAACAACAAAGTCTCAAAATGTCCTAAAAAGTCTATGTACATGCTCTAGATTTTATAGTCGCTAGGCCGACTTTCCATTAATGCTCAAGGTGGCATCTGCAGGGCCCATGTAGCCTGGGCCTCGAATAAGACTCCATTCTTGTCCATCAGCTGCAATCCTCCGGAATGGATCTTGTTCACCACGAAGGGTCTCATCCGCTTTTTGTTGAATTTGTTAGGAAACCAATGATCCTTTGATTTAGAGACATAGAGCCTGTCTCCAACTTCATATTCTTTAGGCTCATCATTGGATATCCTGCACAATCGCACATACCAAGGCAGACCTCTCCCATGTATAGATAAATCATTAATGGAAATAGGAGAAGAAAGATTCATACCTTGGCTTACCTTCGCAGAGACGGAATCGGGAACCATTGTATTTGGCCGATCTCGAATAGGGCTAGTCGATCTCGACGAGTCTGCCGTTTCTGGTGGTGTCTTGCTCGCAGATGCAGAAGTCGACGAAGGACAGGTCTTGTCGACCTCGAGTAGCCTACTCGACATCGAGTAGGGCTACGCTCCTGGTGGCTCCATCGTCGAGGAAGCAGGGTCTGGTGGCGCCGGGTGGTGGTCGACCTCGACAAGGCTTGTCGAGATCGACGAGGCTGGTCCGTCTGGTGGTCTCAGCGTCGAGGAAGCCGGTGCCCGAGGATCTTGGTTGATCTCGACTAGGGTAGTCGATCTTGACGAGGGCTCTAGTTCCGGTAACGTCGAGGAGGGCGAAGTCGGATTTGCCGAGTGGTGGTCGACCTCGACAAGGGTGGTCGAGATCGACGAGCCTGGTTTGTCTGGTTCGCTGCTCGACGATGCTGGTGCTGGTGGGGTCTCCTTGGTCTGGTCGAGATCGACTAGGGTTCTATTCGACGTCGAGGAGCCTTGGTCGATCTTGACCCCATACTTAGTCCCTGTCAAGGCATCCGAAAAATATTTAATCCACAACGACTTGCCTTGGTCCTTGTCGATTGGATTCTCTGTGTTCTCCTTGAGGATTGCCATGATCTCCTCCACCTGGGCCTCCATGTCCCTCTTTTCTAGCTCCTCGGGGGTCATATTTCTGACCTTAGGTTCCCCGCAGTTGATGTAGCCAGCTGAGATAGATTTGACCTCTTCCATTGGACCTGTATTCCTTTCAGTTTTATTAAAGGAATACTCAATTACCTCATCGCTGATGTTGAAGGTGAGCACTCCTTTCCTTACGCTTATGTTGGCATCCACCGTCGCCAAGAATGGTCTTCCTAGAATAATTTGACAAGCAGGATCTTCTTGCATATCAACAACTAAGAAATCAGCAGGGACAAAGAATTTACCTACTTGTACTGGGACGTTGTCCACCATGCCTGTTGGAATGACCACCGTGTTGTTGGCCATGTAAAGTCTAGCATCCACAGGCTCTAGGGCACCTATCTTAATCTTGGACCAAATCGTTAAAGGCATTATACTCACACTAGCTCCAAGATCACATAGGGCATTAATTTTGTGTGGACCAAATCCAATAGTTATAGCAAACTTACCTGGATCCGGCCTCTTCTCCAATATGTCCAGATGGCTGCACTCCTTTGTGATTTCAGCCATCGATCGCTTTTTGCTCAAAATATCCTTCAGGAACTTGACATAAGATGACATTTCATTGAGAGCTTCTGTGAAGGGGATAGTGACGTTGAGTTTCTGAAGCATCTTGATGAAGCGCTGAAATTTCTTTTCTGCCGGGTCCTTTAGAGATTTTATGGGGAAAGGCAGCTTCTTTTTCTGATTCGGAGCCAGAACAGACGTCGGAGGTGCTGCAGGCTGCTCTATGTCGACCAGGGGCTCCTCGACATCGACTAGGGTCTTGTCGACATCGACCAGGTTGGGCGTAGTCGAGTTCCTGTGTAGTGCAGACGAAGATTTTTGCAGATTCTTCTCGAGATCGACGAGGCCTTCGTCGAGATCGACCACAGGTTTGTCGAGGTCGACTTGCTGTTCCTCGTCGTTCTGCTGCTTTCCGACCTCTTGCTCTTGCAGCTGATGTCCACTCCTGAGTTTGATAGCTGCGACGTGTCTGGTTTTCCCCTTAGGATTTGGTTCAGTTTGCGTAGGGAGTTGTCCGGACGGTCGTGGGATCTGGGCAGCGATTTGACCCATCTGCGTTTCTATTCCCCTTTTCCAGATGTCCAATTCCCCAAACTTTGTAGTGATATTCTGGAATTGGTTATTGATGGTGCCCTGATTACGACGCATCTCTTCAAGGATCAACTGCAGATCATCTTTCTTTTGATCCCTTTCTGGATGTCCTGGAGCTCTGTAGGGTGGGGGATTCCTAGGAGGACCTTGGTTCCACTGTGGTTGGTAGGGTCGTTGGTCTCCCATGTAGCGATTTGGACCCCCAGCATAGGCTGCCTGCTCATGTGTTTCTGCCATCCTGACTTGCTCGGTGTGTGGGCACTCAGTAGTGGTGTGCCTCTGTGATCCGCATTCAATGCAAGGCTGGTTGACAGATAGATATTTGACTTGCTTGATGAGCTTCTTATTCTGGTCTCTGTAGTACTGCTCCCTAACATCGGGATAAATCTCTTTTGCTGGCTCATAGAGTGGCATAAATGGCGTTGGCCTGGCGTAAGAGTTCTCCTCATAGTTTGTAGGAGCCCCATATTTGTTGTCATAGTTAGTGAGCTTTTCTAGCACACCCCATGCGTCGCTTGGTGGCATCGTCAGATACTCATAACGAGTATAATGGTTGATCCTATCCTTTGTGATTTGATCCAGAGAGTTGAAGAAAATTTCCTGGATGACGTAGGGTGGCTGTCCATGAGTAGGGCAAGATCGCAGAAGTTCCTTGTAGCGCTCCCATGCTTTTGCCAGCGGTTCCCCTTGCTTCTGTTTGAAGGCGGTGATTTTCTGGCGGAGATGTGCTGTTTTGGCGGGTGGGAAGAATTTGTTCAGAAACTCTTGCTCTACTTGGGCCCATGTTGTCAGTGATCTTGGTTTTAGCCCTTCAAGCCACTTCAGTGCAGGTCCGCCCAGCGACCAGCGGAAAGACTTCATCTTCACATATTCCAGAGTTGTACCTTCAGCAAGAGTACGGTACAGTCAGAAAAGTTCGTAATATGTTCAAGAGGGCACTCATTAAATTTGCCATAAAAAGCATTATTTTTAAGCTCTATCAAAAATTGAGTGCGAATTTCAAAAGAGTTATCAGGGATTAGAATCGCCGATTCAGGCACGACGAGAGTTGGATGCATATAATCCTCAGCAGTGGTTGGATATTGGGCAAGCTCAGCTTCTGCTTGCCTTGCACGCTCAGCTTGCTTTTCCCTGGCTACTCTCTCAGTGGCGAGAGCAGCATCTTTGGCGGCTATTTCCCTTGTAAGCCTTTCGATCATTTGCTCTTGTGTTTCAACGGCCGCCATTATCCTTCTGAGTTTAGAGTGGATATGTAGGTAGCGCTCTGGTTCGTCTAAGGCGTCAAACTCAGGTGTTTGACCAGAACGACGCATACACCTGCGAATTCACTCAAAGAAATACTGAGAACTGACTACCTAAGGCGCGAATGATAGCTTCCCCGGCAACGGCGCCAATTTGTTGTTACATGAGGATGGTCAAGTATGAAATAAATATGAAATAAAGTTCAGACTGACTTCCCTGTCTCAGCAAATAAATACAAGACTTCCTCCCGTTGTAGTAGAAGGTTGTTAGGATCGAATCCACGAGGAAGCACGTCAGCAGTTCTCAGGTAGCTGTAAATTCTCACAGACAGAGCAGCAGAAAAGACAGAAACACAGAAATCGACAACAGAACAGAACTCAACTCGACCTAGACGAAGCGTACTCGAGATCGAGTACAACCAACTCGAGATCGACAAGATCTCCTCTGTATCGACAAGAATTGACAGAAAATATAAATTGCAAATTCGAAACTAAAACTCAGATTTTTGACAGAAATAAATCAATATAATAAAAGGTTTCCAAGACTAGGGTTTCAACACCACAACGATAACCATGCAAAGTAACACACAAAGGCATAAAAGATCATGCTTTCCATCAAATAACTTTCGTCATTAACAAATAGGCATATAGAGGCTTTCGCATAAACCCTAATTGTTACTAACCCATTTCACATAATTAACCCAAGTTGTATTAAGATCACTTTCGCTTCAATAACACAAACAAGGATCACCTTCAACTCTCGCAAAAGAATCATGCTCATAGGGATAGAAGATGAATCGCACAAAAAGATCTGACCTTTATCGTATCGCCTCACATGGCCACCGTCGGGCTCACCCCAGCCCCAGAAGTGGGTGGACTACTCACGCCTCATTGCAATAACGGACATTGATTGATGAAAAGAACTAAATTGTATTAAAACTAAATTCAAAGGCCTTTACAATCTTGGCAATCAACTTTCGCAGAAAGCCAAAACCCTAAAAACTTAGAATTCCCTAAACTTCTCTACTGGAATTGAATTGTGTGTTGTGGAATTCATAAAACTGAGCCCCTAGGGCCTTATTTTTAGTGATCAAACCTCGCTAATCAAGGAAATAATCATCTATCTCTATATCTAAATCTATATCTAATTTGCTAAAAGATAAATAAAATGCTTAATGGAAATAAATCTATAAGGAAAAGATAATTCTAAAGTGGGTAAGTCTTCATGATGTTGATAGATCTCCTTCCTTGGATAGATGATGATAGGATCGGATAGATCTTCAGCCTTCGGCCCCAAGGAATCCCAATTCTACTCGGACAGCACTTCGTCGACGCGTTTCTGGACACTGGCCTACTCGACCTCGACAAGGGCTCGTCGACCTCGAGTAGGGTGGATCGTCGACTGGACTTCCCGGCTAGCTCTGCTCGTCGATCTCGACCGGGTGGCTTGTCGATCTCGACAAGGCGTAGTCGACCTCGAGTAGAAAAGTGTTATCGACTAGGTCTCCTCGGGTAGGTTTACTCGACTGGCTCGGATCTGGACTCAGGCGCTCGTCGATCTCGACCGGGTGGCTTGTCGATCTCGATAAGGGTCTTCCCTTCCGCTTTCGCGAGTTGGCTTCTTCGTCGGCTTGGTGCATCCCGCTGGCAGCGAGATTTTCCACGGCAGCGAGAGGTCCGCTGCAGCGAGTGGAATCGCTGGCAGCGAGTGTCGTCAGGTCATCCTCGTCCTCGGCTTGTCGACTCCGGGTGTGGCGGTGGGCTTCGTCGATCTCGACTAGGGCTTGTCGAGATCGAGTAGACTCCGGAAGTCGGGTTGGTCTGGCTTTCTCGATCAGGCTCTGTCGACCAAGGCTGCTCGGACATGCTCGTCTAGGTCGAGTAAGAGCTACTCGAGATCGAGTAGCCTGGGTTCTCGGCTCGATTCGACTGGTTCCGCTGCTCCTTTGACCTTGGACTTCTGTAGTGGTTTTCCGAGCTTTTCTGACCTTCTGTAGAATTGCTGTAAAATGCCTCGATTTCTGCGAATTAAACAGAAACTGGTGTAGATTCCATAATTTGGCAAATAAGCATAAACTACATAGATTCTATACTATCTTAGCCAAAATGAATGAGATGCATGCAGAAATCGATATAAAAGTTACTGTAAAACATGGCAGATTCAGCTCACAACAATAATCATGCAATCACATCAAATGAACAAGCTTTCGCCTTTTCCAACAATTAGACAACTCTCTCAAGAAACCCTAATTGTATCTACCAATTTTATGTTTATAATCCAAATGGTTAACCTGAATCTATATTGAATAGGTAATAAACATATAAAAGGTAGTGATGATCAAAGCACAATAAAGGTCGAATCTTTTACCTCAAACAACTCTTAGGAGGCCGGGGGTCTTTATCTCGTTCTATTTTAGTTCGAATCAGTCCACTATCGGTCGTGTCTTTACATCAATTTCGAGTCTTTATTACTGTTTTGTCGAGTCTTTGTCTTCTTGGTTTAGTCGGAATCGAGTTCCCCCTTGGATCTTGGTGATCTTGCGTCGTTCTTGTTATTCTTGCTGCGTTTCTTTTGTTTCTTGGTCATTCTTGATCGATCTTGCATGTTTCTTCGTCGAATCTTGATAGTTGCTTGCTGCGTTCTTGAGTCTTGTTGAGTCTTTCTTTAGTTTCTTGCTTGTTGTCGAAGATCGGGCCATCTCACGGCTAACCCCGTATCACTCGACGTCGACCAGCCCGTACTCGACGTTGACCAGAATCCTGAACCTGCCCAAAAGTCCACTACTCCAATCTGTGTCGACCAGCCCGTACTCGACGTCGACCTGAATGCTGAACCTGCCTAGAAGTCGACTACTCCAGTCGACGTTGACCAGACACCACTCGATATCGAGCACACTCTAGCACATCTGAAGAAGAAAGCACTACCATTCCCAATAAAATCTTTGAAGGACACAGTGGAGAAAAAGTTCCAGCATTTCGTGAAGATGCTTCAAAGGCTCAACGTCATCATTTCCATTACAAAAGCTCTTCATGAGATGCCCTCATATTTGAAATTCCTCAAGGATATCCTGAGCAAGAAGCGATCGATGGCTGAGATCATAGAGGAATGCAGTAAGATGAACCTTCTAGAAAAAAGGCCAGATCTAGGTAAGCTTTCTATAACTATTGGATTCGGTCAATACAAATTCATTGCATTATGTTACTTAAGAGCCAGCGTCAGCATCATGCCTTTATCAATCTGGTCCAAAGTCAAGATAGGAGCTTTTGAGCCTATGGATGCCCAATTATACATGGCGAACAACACTGTGTTCATCTCAACATGCATGGTGGACGATGTGCCAGTGCAAGTAAATAAGTTCTTAGTTCCTGCTGATTTCTTAGATATTGATATGGTAGAGGACCCTGCTTGCCCTATTATTCTAGGTAGACCTTTCTTAGCAACCGTCGATGCCAACATAAGCGTAAGGAAGGGAGTGCTCACTTTCACCATCAGCGATGAGGTAATTGAGTATTCCTTCAAGTCAATTTCAGAGAGGTACATCACTTGCGGGGAGCCTAAGGTAAGAAATATGACTCCTAAAGAGTTGGATAAGAGGGCTATGAAAGCCCAAGTAGAGGAAATCATGGCAATTCTGAACGGGGAGACCGAAGATCTACTCGACATCGACCAAGGTAAGTCGACGTCGACTACAATTATTTCAGATTTTTGCCAGGTCTTAAGTATGGGGTCGACATCGACCAAATGTACTCGACGTCGAGTACAGTGGTCGGCGTCAACTAGATCTGCAAGCTCTCATCGACTTCTCCAGTTTCGAGCAACCCACCAGTAGTAGAGGAGTACTCGACGTCGAGTACATCTACTTGACGTCGACCAGATCCAGAGGTCCCAAACGATGAAATTTCGGCGAAGGTATGCCGAGGTAAGGACATCACTTCCCCTATTTCAATTAAGGATTTATCTATACATGGAAGAGGTTTTCCTTGGTATGTGAGATTATGTAGGGTTTCCAATGATGATCCCAAGGAACACGAAGTAGGAAACAAGGTGTATGTCTCCAAGTCAAAGAATCATTGGTTGGTTTCCCAACAAATTCAACAACAAAAAGATGGGACCTTTCACGATGCATAAGATCCATTCCGGGGGACAACAACTGATGGACAATAATGGAGTCTTACTCGAGGCCCAAGCCACATGGGCAGAAATTGTAGGTACAAGGCCCAAGCCAGATGCCACCTTTAGTGGAGAAAGAAGAAGTCGGCTTAGCGCCTATAAAATCTAAAGCTTGTAATAAGGCAATTAATTTTTAGGGTTTTTAGACACTATTTGGATTTGCTTTTGTGGATTTTGTCTTTCTAACACAAATTGTAGGTACAAGGAGTTGCAGAAGATGAGCATGTGGTTGAGGAGAGGCCACTATGAGGATCCAGTATACTCGATGTTGAGTAGGTTTAGTCGACGTCGACCAACCTTACTCGATGTCGACCACCCTGCAACAATTTTCAACACTTGATTTCGAGCTTCTACACATATGTCTAGTCAGCTTATTTCTTTACCCTTGTTTTTATACAGTGAGGACACTGTAATATTTAAGTATGGGGTGGGGAAAATGCTTACTTTGTGCATATTTAACATATTTCTTCAATTGCTCCATACATGGTTACTTTGGATATTTCATGTTCATCTATGTGCTTACATGTTATTTTCCAAAGTTTATTTTTATCACCCTATCACCCCCATTCAATTTTTTCTTCAATATCATGGAAGCTTTAATTGAACTCGACGATGCAAACTTAGATACATTAGAGATATAGCATGAAATTGCCTAGTAAAGGGAAGTCACAATAAAATGCATAATTTCTTGAAAACCATGAGGAGGTAAAATTTGATATTGCTTTTGACATGTTGCACAATAAGAGGATGGACGGCTTTATATTTTCCATATAATGCTCATTCTTATATTTCTAGCCCTACATATGCTTATTTTGCATCACAAAAGCCATATTATGAGCCTTACATATCGTTACATTATTTCTGCTCCACATGATCCAAATATTGCCCATTTTCTACCTTATTTCCTTATCCGGGGATTATGTTGAGAATAGAAGTTACTTTTGGAGATTATTATATGGTGTTTGTATTGTATTATCATTACTGGAGTTGGCAGGAAATTGAAAAGTCTATGAAAAATTTAATGAGTGAAAGAAAATTGGTCACCTCAAGAGACAAAGGTAGATCGACCTTGCCTGCATTGAGAAGATGGTTCCACAGAATGGAACACACAAGTGAGGAGTGTTGTAGGAAGAAATCGAGTTTAAAATATAAAATATAAATCAAACCAGATTCGTGCCCACAAAAATAATTACAAGACCTCCTCATGATGCAGCAGCTGGAAGTCAGGATCGATTCTCGAGGAAGCGTGTCAGGGGAGCTCAGGTAGCGGCAAATCTCACTGGCAGAAAATCAAACAGACAGACATAAATAGCAAAGAAAAGTATAAAAGAAAGCAAAAGCAGAAACTGGTCGATATCGACAAACAGTGCTCGATATCGAATAAAGAAATCGACCAACAGTAAGTCAAAATCGACTAACAGAAACCAAAACACAGCAAAAGTAACTCGATGTAGACAACCCTTCCTCGATATCGAGGAAACTCTTCGATGTCGACAAAAACTTCTCAAGATCGATGAAAAACATAAACTTAAATTGCAACCTTTCGCAACATAGAACACGAAATTCGGCGAAATAAATCAATAAACTAAAGACTTCCAAGATCAGGATTTCAACACCACAACGATAACCATGCAAAATAACACTTAAAGGCATAAAAGATCATGCTTTTCATCAAATAACTTTCGTTATCAACAAATAGGAATATAGAGGCTTTCGCATAAACCCTAATTGGTACTAACCCTTTTCACATAATTAACCCTAGTTGTTTTAAGATCACTTTCGCTTCAATAATACAAACAACGATCACCTTCAACTTTCGCAAAAGAATCATGCTCGTAGGGATATAAGACGAATTGCATAAAAAGATCATACCTTTACCGCATCATCTCATATGGCTACCGTCGAGCTCACCCCGACCCTAGAAGTGGGTGGACTACTCGCTCTTCATCATGAATAAAGACATCAATAATAAAAGGAAATAACTTTGCATTAAATTAAAACCAAAGAGAACTTACAACCGATCAAGCCAAATCCGCTCTCGCCTTTCCACCTTCTCTCCTCTCGCCACAAGCTCTCTCTCTCTCTCTCTCTCTCTCTCTCTCTCTCTCTCTCTCTACTACCTCTTCTCCTTCTCTAGAATTGAATGAATGAAAATAAGCCCCTAAGGCTTTATTTATAGCCTTCATTCCAAGCTAATCTAAGAAAGAAAACTATAGCTATATCTAATTATATCTATCTTTTATCTAAAGATTAAATAATGGAAATAAATAATTAAATCAACTAGGACTATATCTAATGCGGATAAAATATCTTCTCTCTTGACTTGATGGCACTTGATAGATCTTGATAGAATTTCATCTCGAAAATATCACCATTGGACTCGGGATAGAAACTTAACAAGATCCGGATAGCTCGACGTTGGCCATTGGGATTTCCTCGATATCGAGTAGAATTGCTCGATATCGACTAGCACTTTTCTCATCTTCCGCTAAACAACTCGATGTTGGCTCCCATGAGCAAGAGTCGACTTGGGTTTTTCCTCGACATCGAGTAAATTCCTCGACGTCGAGTAACTTTTCTTTGCCTTCAGTCTTCTTCGTCGATCTCGGCTCCAGGACGGCTCATGGATTTGAGTTTTACTCGATATCGAGTTGAATGTTCCCGCTCCTAGCTTCACTTTGTCGATGTATGGTGCTCAACTCGATTTGGCTTCCTTGATATCGACAAAAATACCTAGATATCGAGTAAATCTCTCAGCTCTGCTCGATTCTTGGTTATCTGAGTGGAAATCGACTTGACTGGTACTCCATATCGACTAAGCTTGCTCGAAATCGATCAAATGTTGTCGGGTAGATTTCCTTTCTTTTCACCTCTATTTGCCCCTGTTCCGCTGCTTCTTGACATTGGGCTTCTATAGTTGACTTCGAGCTTTTCTTCCTTCCTCTGAATTGGTGTAAATTGCTTCGATTTCTGCGAAATTAAACAGAAACTGGTGTAGATTCCATAATTTGGCAAATAAGCATAAACTACATAGATTATGTACTAATTTAACCTAAATGCATGAAATGTATGCAGAAAACGATATAAAAGTAACTATAAAACATGGCGAATTAGGTTCACATCAAACACCCCATACATAAGCTTGCTTGTCCTCAAGCAATACTTTTAATTGTCATACAGGGGAAGAAATTGAAACTCTCAACATCTTAGATTCATTCTCATATGTCCCTGCAATCAATTACCATCCTCGAAAAGGTACTTGTGTTACAAATCCATGCATGTGCAAATAAAAAGCAATATCTACTCACAAAAGGAGGGTTATGCAAAACAATTCATAAGTGACAAAGCATTAATAATCAAGAGGACTTTAATTTAAGCTCAATAAGGAGTAGATTGGTAAAAGGCTAAAGGTGGGCAATTTTTGGCTATGTGGTGCTAATGATTCGGGGAAATGGAGTATTTCCAAACTTTCTTAACCACATTCATTCTTCATAAGATTCATCACCTTTCATAATGCTTTTTCTCAATAATAATGCTTTTACCTCTCTAACCTCAGCACTGCCTTCTTGCACTGGCACATTGTCCATCATGCCTGTTGGGATGACCACCGTGTTGTTTTCCATATAAAGCTTAGAATCCACATGCTCTAGGGCACCTATCTTAATCTTGGACCATATTGTTAAAGGCATTTTACTCAGACTGGCTCCAAGATCACATAAAACATTGAATTTATATTGACCAAATACAATAGTTATAGCAAACTTACCTGGATCTGGCCTTTTCTCAAGAACGTCCATCTACCTGCACTCCTCTGTGATCTCAGCCATTGACCGCCTTTTGCTTAGGATCTCCTTGAGGAACTTGACATATGATGGCATTTCATTAAGAGCTTCTGTGAAGGGTATGGTGACATTGAGCCTCCGAAGCATCTTGATGAAGGGCTGGAATTTCTTCTCTGCTGGATCCTTTGGAGATTTTGTGGGGAAAGGCAACTTCTGTGATGTCGGAGGTGTTGCAGCTTTCTCGACGTCGACTTGGTTTTTCCTCGATATCGACAAGATCTTTCTCGATATCGACCAGTTTCCTCGATGTCGAGTTGCTGTGCTGTGCAGACGAATCGTGGCCAAGTTTTTACTCGACATCGAGTTGACTTTCCTCGATATCGACCAATTTTTGGTCGACATCGACTTGTTGTTCGTCGATATCGAGTTGTTGTTCATCTCTGTCCTGCTACTTTCCGACTTCCGGCTCGCGTAGTTTGTGCCCGCTCCTGAGTTTTACGGCTGCGATGCGTCCGGTCTTCCCTTTGGGATTGTGCTCAGAAGATCTAGGGAGTGTACCTGACTGTCTTGGGACGCCTGCTGCTAGTTGGCCAATCTGTGTATCAACTGATTTCCTCCAAACATCGATTTCTCCAAGTTTTGTATTGATGTCCTGGAACTGATTGTTGATGGTGCCCTGATTCCGACGCATTTCATCAAGGATAAGTTGTAGGTCACCCTTCCGCTGGTCCCTTTCTAGATGTCCTGGAGCTCTGTATGGGCACCTTGGTTCCATTGTGGTTGCTGAAACCTTTGGTCCCCCATATAGCGAATGGGACCCCTTGCATAAGCTACCTCTTGGTGGTGTTCTGCCATCCTCACTTGCTCTGCGTGTGGGTACTCAGTAGTGGTGTGCCACTGTGATCCGCATTCGATGCAGGGCTGGTTGACAGAAAGATACTTGACTTGCTTCAGGAGCTTGCGATTCTGATCTCTGTAGTACTGCTCCTTGACATATGGGTCAATCTTCTCAGAAGGCTCATAGAGGGGCATGGATGGGGCTGGCTTGGCATAGGCATTCTCATCATAGTTTATTGAAGTCCCATACTTGTTGTCGTAGTTAGTCAGCTTGTCGAGTGTAGCCCATGCGTTAGCTGGCGGCATTATTAGATACTCATAATGAGTATACGTGTTGATCATATCCTTAGTGTCCAGGTCAAGAGAATTGAAGAAGATCTCTTGAACGATGCAGGGTTGCTGTCCATGTGTAGGGCAGGATCGCTGTAGATCCTTATATCGTTTCCCTTCTTTTGCTAGCGGCTCCCCAGGCTTCTGTTTGAAAGTTGTAATCTTCTGGCAAAGGAGTGCTGTCTTGGCAGGAGGAAAGAATTTTTTGAGAAATTCCTGCCTCACTTCAGCCCATGTCGTGGGTGATCGTGGACGGACACCTTCAAGCCACTTTAATGCTGGACCAGCCAGAGACCAACGAAAAGCCTTCATCATGACATATTCCAAAGTGGTACCTTCAGTAAGAGTACGACACATATCAGTAAAGTTGGTAATATGTTGAAGAGGATATTCATTAAATCTACCAAAGAAAGCATTATTTTTAATTTCAATCAGGAAAGAAGTGCGAATTTCAAAATTGTTTTTTCAGGGATTAGAATGGCCGATTCAGGCACGACGAGAGTCGGTTGTATATAATCCTCTGCAGTGGTAGGGTATTGGGCAAGCTCAGCTTCCACATGCCTCCTTCGCGCAGCTTCCTGTGTAGTGAGTTCTCTCTCAGTGGTGAGAGCAGTATCCTTGGCTTCTAACTCAGCTGTTCTTGTATTTCTGCGGCCGCCGTAGCTCTTTTCAATTTAGCGTGGATGTGTATAAGGCGTTCCGGATCGTCTAAGGCGTCAAACTCAAGTGTTTAAACAAAACGGCGCATACACTACAAAATTAAAATCTTAAAGAAAAAGTGAGATCTAACTACCTAAGGGGCGAATTATTGCTTCCCCGGCAACGACGCCAATTTGTTGTAAGGAGGAAATCGAGTTGAAAATATAAAATATAAATCAAACCAGATTCGTGCCCACGCAAATAATTACAAGACCTCCTCCTAATGTAGCAGCGAGAAGTCAGGATCGATCCTCGAGGAAGCGTGTTAGCGGATCTTAGGTAGTGGCAAATCTCACAGGCAGAAAATCAAACAAACATACAGAAACAGCAGAGAAAAGCAGAAAAGAAAGCAAAAGCAGAAACAGGTCGATATCGACAAACAATGCTCGATATCGAGTAAAGAAATTGACCAACAGTAAGTCAAAATCGACTAACAGAAACCAAAACTTAGCAAAGGTAACTCGATGTCGATAACCCTTCCTCGATATCGAGGAAACTCCTCGATATCAACAAGAACTTCTCGAGATCGACAAAAAACAGAAACTTAAATTGCAACTTTTCGCAACACAGATCACAAAATTCGACGAGATAAATCAATAAACTAAAGACTTCCAAGATCAGGGTTTCAACACCACAACGATAACCATGCAAAATAACACATAAAGGCATAAAAGATCATGCTTTTCATCAAATAACTTTCGTTATCAACAAATAGGAATATAGAGGATTCCACACAAACCCTAATTGTTACTAACCCTTTTCACATAATTAACCCAAGTGGTATTAAGATGACTTTCGCTTTAATAATACAAACAAGGATCACCTTCAACTTTCGCAAAAGAATCATGCTCGCAGGGATAGAAGACGAATTGCATAAAAAGATCAAACCTTTACCGCATCATCTCACATGGCTACCGTCAGGCTCACCCCGACCCTAGAAGTGGGTGGACTACTCGCTCTTCATCATGAATAAAGACATCAATAATAAAAGGAAATAACTTTGCATTAAATTAAAATCAAAGAGAACTTACAACCGATTAAGCCAAATCCGCTCTCGCTATTCCACCTTCTCTCCTCTCGCCACAAGCTCTCTCTCTCTCTACTATCTCTTCTCCTTCTCTAGAATTGAATTAATGAAAATCAGCCCTAAAGGTTGTATTTATAGCCTTCATTCCAAGCTAATTTAGGAAAGAAAACTATATCTATATCTAATTCTATCTATCTTTTATCTAAAGATTAAATAATGGAAATAAATAATTAAATCAACTAGGACTATATCTAATGTGGATAAAATATCTTCTCTCTTGACTTGAAGGCACTTGATAGATCTTGATAGAATTTCATCTCAAAAATACCTCGATATTGAGTAAATCTCTCAGCTCTGCTCGATTTTTGGTTGTCTCAATGGAAATCGACTTGACTGGTACTCCATATCGACTAAGCTTGGTCGAAATCGACCAAATGTTGTCGAGTAGATTTCCTTTCTTTTCAGTTTGATTTGTCCCTGTTCCGCTACTCCTTGACCATAGGCTTCTGTAGTTGACTTCGAGCTTTTCTTCCTTCCTCTGAATTGCTATAAATTGCTTCGATTTTTGCGAAATTAAACAAAAATTGCTGTAGATTCCATAATTTGGCAAATAAGCATAAATTACATAGATTCTGTACTAATCTAACCCAAATGCATGAAATGTATGCAGAAAATGATATAAAAGTAACTATAAAACATGGCGAATTAGGCTCACATCAAAGAGTCCGAAGCACTAAGTATCCGGGGCCATTCATGACACCCATGTTTGTGACTCGCGAGAAGGCGGTGCTGAGGTTAGAAAGGTAAAAACATTATAGTGAAAAAATCATTGAGCGATTAGAGAAAGGTGAGAAATCAAATGAAGAAGGAATGTGGTATAAAAGTTTGGAAAGTACGCCATTTCCTCGGATCATTAGCACCACATGGCGAAATATATGCCACCTTAAGCCTTTTACCAATCTACTCTTTATTGAGCTTAAATAAAGTCCTCTTGATTTTTGTTGCTTTGTCACCCGTGAATCGTTTTTGCATAACCCTCCTTTTACGTGTGATGTTGCTTTTATTCACCTGCATGGATTTGGTGACACTAGTACCTTTACGAGGATGGTATTTGATTGTAGGGACATATGAGAATGAATCTATGATGTTGAGAGTTTGGATTTCTTCCCCTGTATGACCATTAAAAGTATTTCTTGAGGGCAAGCAAGCTTAAGTATGGGGTGTTGATGTGCACTCAAATAACCATGATTTTCTATTACATCTATATCGATTTTTGTATGCATTTCATATTTCTAGGTTAGAATACTACATGAATTGTGTAGTTTATGCATATTTGCCAATCATGGAGATCTGCACTAGTTCTTGTTTGATTTTGCAGAAACCGAGACACTTTACAAGCAATTCGGAGAAGGGAAGAAAAATATCAAAGAGCAGAAGCTGAGCCAGAAAGCATCGACCAGAAGAAGAGAAGAAATCCACTCGACATGACTAGTCGAAGTCGACCAAACTGGTCGATGTTGAGTACAATCTGGTCGACCACATCATCGTAGATCGAGATTGAGCACGAGAGAAGCCCAGAGCATAAAGTCTACTTAATGTCGAGTACTTTACTCGATGTCGAGTACATCCTGGCGTCTAGTACGAGTCGAAATCGAGTACCGATCCGGATGAGAAATTACTTGAAGACTAAGGTACGAGATCTATCACGAGGAGAAGATATTTATCCACATAGTAAATTCCCATATTTACTTTAGGGATTTGTAATTGTTTTATTTTATTTATTCACCAATTATATCTTAGGAAAAAGATAGATAGATTTAGGATAAAGATAGATTGTTCTTTCCTAGATTAGCTAGGTTTGAACACTATAAATAAAGCCTTATAGGATGAGTTTTAGGAGCATCCAACAATTCTATTCTCAAGCAATTGAGCAAACACTAGTTAGGAAATTTAGAGAGGTTTTGGAGAGCTTTGGCCGAGTAGAGTTTGAGAGCAGAAGTGATCTGGCTTTGTTCGGTTGTAAATTTTCCTTTGATTTAGTGCAAGTTTGTTCGTTTATGTTATTGATGTGTGTTTCTATGATGAAGAGCAAGTAGTGACCCAACTTCTAGGGTCGGGATGAGCCCGACGGTAGTCATGTAAGGTAATGCATCAAAGGTACAACTTTTATTGTGATTTCATTTTCTCCCTCGAATTGCATGATTCTTCTACGACAGTCAAAGATGATCCTTATTTGTGTTATTGAAGCGAAAGTGATCTTAATCAAAACTTGGATTAATTATGTGAAAAGGGTTAGTAACAATTAGGGTTGATGTGAAAGCCTCTATCTTATTAATTGTTAATGACGAAAGTTATTTGATGAAATGGCATGATCTTTTGTACCTTTGTCATTATTCTTAAATGATTATCGTTGTGACATTGATACCCTAACCCTGGAAGCTTTTATTATATTGATTCGAATCTTAATCAATCTGTGTTTGCTTTTATCTTTTTATTTCATTAGAGGTTACACTTTTCTGCACAGATGAACTCAACATCGCCTACTTTCTAGTTTACATCGAGTACTACTGGTCGACGTCGAGTACCTTCTGCTCGACATCGGCTCTGTTTTCCTTCTCTTATGCAGCCTGCAAGAAAGTCGATAGCTTTGGTCAATATCAAGTACTTTTACTTGACGTCGAGTAGCTTCTGGTCGATTTCGAGTGAGATTTGGAAATTGAAAGGCGAGCGCTAATACGCTTCCTCGTGGATACGATCTTGAATACCCTACCACTACAACCGGATGGTGTCTTGTAATTTATTTGTTGGTTCAGACATTCGGTTTTCTTTTATAGTTTTATATTTGCATACTTGATATCCATCCCTAATAAATTTTGAAACGTTATTGATAAAGGACAAGGCTTTCACCAAAATCTAACAAGTAGGCATATAAATCTTCCAATTAATAAACCTAATTATGTCTATGTTCTTCATAAAAAGAGATTATAAACTTCCGAATAGAAAACCTAATTACTATCCCAGTTTTATAACATGAGTTCCTCAAATTGTCATTCAAGGATTAAACACAAGATAGAGCGAGATAAAGTAACTTCTTTCGCGACTTACCAATCCCCCAACATGGCTATCGTCGGGCTCACCCCGACCAGGGGCGGATCCAAGGGTGGGTGACACCTAGCCGTCGCCCACCCCGATCCAAAAAAAAATACAAGAATATATGTGTTATGTAAAAAAATTGAAAGGTAAAATACAAGTATCTTTAATGGCTTAGTGGTTAAGCCCGCCCTATTTTAAATAGTATTCAATCAACCCTTGTTCAAATCCCACTAGGCAGATATTCTCATTTCTTTTTTCCTCAATCCATTTTCCATTATTTTAAAATTCTTATAATTTATTTGGTATTTTAAAATTAAGTAATTATAATTTTTCTTACAAATTTAAGATATTTTTTTCATATATTTTTTTAATAAATTTTCCTCATAAATACAACATAAAAATTATCCAAAAAATTGTGCCCACCCCGAAAAAATTTCTGGATCCGCCCCTGACCCCGACCCTAGAAGTAGGGCGACTATACTCGCTCATTGCAATGAAAGACATGATTGATAAAAACAAAATAACTTGCATAAAACTAAATGAAACTCTTTACAATTCCGGCCCTCCAACTTTCGCAAAAGCGCCAAAACCCTAAAACTTTTGAAAACCTAATACTGTACGAGAACTGTTTGCTCTATAATTGAATGACTAACTACTAGCTATTGTGAGCCTAATTCGCCATGTTTTACATTAACTTTTATGTCAATTTCTACATGCATTTTGTATATTTGGGCTAGAATAATACAGAATTTGTGTAGTTTATGTTTATTTGCAATATATAGAGGTCTACACAAGTTTTTGTTATATTGCTTAGAAATCGGACGCACTTTGGATCTTAAAGAAAAGTCATGAAGAAGCTAAGGATGGTGCAGCTGGAGAAAAGCCCACCTTTCGTCATTCATCATTATGAATCAAGTTATGATGTCTTGATGAGAGTTGTAGACCTCAAAAAGAGCTTTCTAACGCATGTTCATATGCGTCAATTGGACAAATGAGGACTCGGGAAAGTGCATTTCAAGAAGAGAGAAGAATGCTGAAAACTGTAAAAAAAGGTCGATATCGACCTTACGTGGTCGATATCGAGTGGAGAAAATTGACCAGAAATGCCAGAAATCGACCGGAGTAACTCGAGCAACACAGAAGAGATCGATATCGATTACCTTTGGTTGATATCGAGTAAAGACAACTCGAAATCTACTCCAGAGGCCGAGATCGAGTGAAGCTGAGAAGAAAGGTCGATATCGACCTAACTTGGTCGATATCGGGTAACCCACAGAAGCCGATTTCGAGGAGTCTGAGTCCAAATTCCGAGATGGATTTCTTCCACATGAAGCAAAGAATATTCTATCAAGATGGAATATATTTATCTACTTTAGTAATTTCCTAATTTGCCTAGGGGGAATTTTATTAGTTTTATTTCTTTTATTTATCAAACATTTATCTTAGGGAATAGATAGATAGATTTAGATAGAGATAGACTTTCTCCTTCCTTGGATAGCAAAGATTGTGGCCTATAAATAAAGCCCTAAGGGGCTGATTTCCAAACATTCAAGCCAAGATGTCTTCGGGCGCAAGGAGAGAGGAGAGAGAGAGATAGAGGATGAACGTTTGGAAGGTTTTGTAAGTTTAAGTATTATTTTGAATGTTAAAGTTAGTTTCTTTTTGTATGTTTTGTTTCTAATTTCCTTCTTCTAGGGTTGGGGTGATCCCATTATAGATATGTTTGTTTGTTTATGAATTTATATGTCTTTATCATCATCTACCTATGTGCTTAATCCTTTGCGAGAGTTGAGGAAATTCCTTATTTGTGATATTGAAGCGAAAGTGATCTTATTATGAATTTAGATACTAATTAGGGTTTATTTGCGAAAGCCGACTAATCCTAATTAAGAAAAGGTAGTAACACTTAGGGTAAATGCAAAAGCCCCTATATTCCTCTTTGTTAATAACGAAAGTTATTCGATATAAAGCATGCATCTTTATGTTATTTATAATCTACAAATATGCTTATTGTTGTGGTGATCCATAACCTTGGAAGTTTGCATCTTTATTATTCTATTTTTGTTATTTTAAAGTTTTTGCGCAGCCACTCGACATCAGACCACCATTCTCTCTCCATCCCTCAACATCGACCCCTCTGTTCTTTGTCGACAGCCACCCTCATCACCTTTTCCCGCTATCCCTGAACACCAAAACACACTAAACCTAGAACCGCTGACTTTTCGCATGAGCACGAACCTGACTCCCATATACTATAGCGGGGGTCTTGACTACAAATTTATTTGGTCGAAAAACCCTCTCGTCACTAGCCCCAAATAAACCTAATTGTTGCTTTCATATTCAGTCGGCGTCGAGTAAGGCACCCGACGTCGAGTAGCTCAGTCGATATTGAGTCTTCACGGCTAGCTTTACAATAGCATGTATCTACATCCTTAGCCAAATTTTCTCTTTTCTTCAGTCGACGTCGAGTAAGCTCACTCGACGTCGAGTCAATTCCTACAGTTGTCTTCTCCTTTTGGTTTCGTCCCAGAATGGCTCCAAATCCTGCAAAATTAAACCAAAACTTGTGTACACCTCTATTTCTTGAAAATAAGCTTATACTACATAAATTCAATATATTCCCAACCCAAAATATGCAAAATACTTAGAATAAGGAGCGAAAATATGCACAAAAAAATGGTTACATTAGTGGACATTAAATCACCCCATAAAACCCTCAATATAGTGGACATTAAATCACCCCATAAAACCCTCAACATAAAACCCAAAATATGCAAAATACTTAAGCTTGCTTAATAACTTGGATGGTCATTCAGGGGAAACCTATAAAACCCTCAACATAGTGGATTCTTTGTCATATTACCCAACACTCAACTGCCATCCTTAAAGAGGTACTTAGTGCCTTGAAATTCGTGCATGTGAACGAAAAGCAACCTCTTACACAAAAGGCGGCTATGCAAAATAATCTTCCCTGTGACAAAGCAACAATAATCGAGAGGACCTTATGCAAGCTCAAAAAGGAGTAGATAGGTAAAAGGCTAAAAGTGGGAGATTTCTGGCCATCTGGGGTTAAATCCGGGGAAATCAAACTTTATTTCCAAACTTTCATTTACCACATTTCTTCTTCATCATATTTCTCACCTTTCACTATTTCGCTCAATGCTTTTTTTTCAATATATTGTTTTTACCTCTCCAACATCAACACTTAGACCTGTCAAAATGAAACCCGACGCCAAAATCCGACCCGACCGCCTGGCAATTTTTGGGTCAAAACCCGAAAATTTAGACCCGACATTTTTTTTCGACCCGAACCCGAAAACCCCATAAATTTCCAGGTCAACCGGGTTCGGGTTCGGGTTAGCTCGGTCAGGTCAATGAGTTAAAACAAAAAAAAGGGAAAAGAAAGAAGGGTTTGGGGCAAAAGCAAAACGTACATATTCAATCTTCAGTTTTCCGCCTCCGTTCCACTCAACCCTAACCATCGTCTTCAACCGGCCGCTTTTCCCCTGTTGCGCTCGCCTTCTTCTGATGCTGCTGCTCTCAACTTAGTTGCGCTGCCTGTTCCTGCTTCTATTGAGCCTCGCCGTCTCGACCTGCTGCTCTTCCGCCTGCTGCTCCTGTTGCTAACCATCGTCGTCTCGATAGCGCCCTCTGCTATCGAGCCGCTCTTTCGCCTGCTGCTCTCGCCTGCTCCTCCTGCTGCTCGGTGGCCTACTCCTCAATTCAGGTATGTATGTATATTATATATGCTTATTTTCGATCGGTTTGTGTATTTTATACTAATTTTCGATTCACTCTTCACCCAACTCGCCTGTTGTTCAATTAGGAGTTTAGATTCGGTTTGGATTGTTCAATTAGATTAGGTGTTTCGATTCACTCTTTAATTAAGATGAGTTTTTCAATTTGGTGTTTCAATTTGGTTTCTATTTTGGGTTGTTCGATTTGGTTAGTCATGTTGTGCTGTTGAACCAATTAGTTGTTCGATTCACTCATCTATTAAGATATGAGTTGTTCAATTAGTTGTTCAATTTGGTGTTTCGACTCAAAACTATCTTACATTGCTTGTATAGGAAACATGCCCCAATGACATCCACCAAGAAAATGTGCAACAAAAAGACCAAGTGGACCTTTGTTACCACTTCCATTTTGACCTAGATTTGGAAACCATTCTACTGTCCTATCGTCCCCGTCCTCGCCGTCACTTCAGGTTCTGAATCAAGGTAGTTATATTTCTATACAAATTAATTCTTTCTTTGAAATTTGAAAGTGTATTATCAATATTATTAAGTTGTGTGCTTATTGTTCTTATTCTATTTCGTAGGAATTTCTCTATCACCTTCGAGTCACTCACTTACTCCGGCTACTACAAATATGGAAGATTGTGCCTCTCCTACCACTCCTATGCCTTTTCCAACTCCAATGGAAGATACAGAAAGTAGGATTGTGATCTCCGAAACCTCTGAGCATTCTGAAACTTATGGCAAAACAAAGAAAAGGAGATGGATTGTTGATGCTTCGACTGAATATGATTTATATGATGGAGATAAGTTTGAAGATGGCATGGAATGGCTATTTGCAAGTTTTTCCATAAAGGACCAATCTTGGTAGGGTCTGAATATGGCACCTCAAATTTTTTATGCCATAACAACACTTGCAAAGAACGTTTAGCTTCACTTGATAAGGAAGGGCTGGCAATTAAGGATGGGAAGGTAATTGCTAAATTTGATCAAAATGTCTATAAGGAAATGGTTTCACTTGCTATCATTAGGCATGGATACCCTTTTACCTATGTGAAGCATGAGTCAAATAGGGATCTTCATGAGTTTCTGAATGCAGATTGCAAACCCATATCTTGAAATACGGCCAGAAGTCATGTCATGAAAATTCATATTAGAGAGAAACAGAAGTTGAGAAATTTCATGATGAATATTTCTGGGAATATTTGCTTGACTTCTTATATGTGGACTTCTGTTGTTGGTCAAGGGTACCTTTCATTAACTGCACATTATATTGATGATGAATGGAATTTGCATGCTAAACTTTTAAAGGAATGGGTACTTCATAAGAAAGTGTTTTCCGTGACACTAGATAATGCTAGGTGCAATGAAAATATGCAAGACTTGTTATTCGAAAGTCTCTCGTTGCATTGTCCTTTGCCTTGTGGGGTTGACTATTTCCATGTGCGTTGTAGTGCCCATGTTTTGAATCTAATTGTTCAAGATGGGTTGAAAGTAATTGTTGATGAGGTGAAGAAGGTTTGGAAGTTGGTGATCTACAATGTTGCTTCAGAGCGTAGAGTGTTGAAGTTTATGGAAGTTGCTTCTGCTGCCCACGTTGATCTTTCCAGGAATTTGAGCTTGGATTGCCCTACTAGATGGAACTCTACATATAAAATGCTTGAAAGAGCATTGGTATATCGCGTCCCTTTGTCAAGGAGAACTGATCGGGACTATCATGAAATTCCAAGTGAAGAGGAATGGTGCATAATAGAAAAGATTTGTGCCCTTTTGAAGCCTTTTTATGAACTTACAACTCTTATGTCAAGAAAGAAATATCCGACATCCAATATGTATTTGAAAACAGTGTGGAAGATTGAGCTTCTGTTACATATATATGCTTCTTGTGATGACCCAATCTTGAAAGACATGGCAATCTGGATGAAGGAGAATTTTGATAAGTATTAGGAAACATATAGTGTTGTTTTCTCTTTTGATGCAATATTGGATCATCGCTATAAGTTTCAATTTGTCCTTTTCTGTTTCCAAGAATTGGATAAAGTGTTCAATCCTACAACTCCTGCATCAAAGGGTGAACATGTGATGGAACAGTTTTGTAAGTTATTTAATGAGTATGCATACCGCAATGTTACTCAAACGAGTGTAGGAGGCATACAAGAGAACCAACATCGTGAAGAAGATGAGATGGAGGTAAACTAATCTGAATCTTCCTTTAAATTTCTATGTTTAATTGTTTATTTATTTATTTATTAATTCTCTGTATTTAGAATCTTCAAATGATCAGATATTTTGGATATTTTAAGTATTTGGTCATCTTAACTTGTTGGTTATTGTAATATTTGGTTATGTTTGTCTTTTTGTCATTTCCGATAAGTTAGGCCTTTTCATTTTAGCGTTTTACACTTTTTATGGGGCGTGGAAGTGTCAATTTTGATTGAGAAAATAAAATAATTGACAATCTAAAAATTGCCCTGAAATCGACCCGAAATGACCAGAAACTCGGTTCAACCCAAGTTAGGATTGACCCGGGTTTACCCGATACCCGTTTATCCGAAACCCGTTTTATCCAAAACCCATTACGACCCGATCGGAACCTGACCTGTTTTATCCGATTGACAGGTCTATCAACACTGCATTCTCACAAGACGCAAACATGAGTGTCATGAATGACCCCAGATATTTAGTTCTTCGGACTACGCATATTGGTGTCCCATCATGCGGTGATGCGGAACTAACATTTCAACGCAGGCAGGGTCGATCTAGCTTTATCCCCTGAGGTGATTGGATTTTTTCTCGCTCATTAAATTTTCCATAACTTTGAAACTTTCCTGCCAACAACTTTCAATAAATATGCAACACCCTATCCCCATATAACAACTCCAAAGATGACATCCATTCTTAACAAAATCCTCAGATAACGTATAAGGTAAAAAATGGGCAATATGTAATGTATGTAGAGCAAATATAATGTAAGGCATATATATATGGCTTTTTTATGCAATTAAGCATAGCTAATGCTAGGAATATGAATATGAGCATTATATGGAAAATATAAAGTGATCCATCCTCTTATTATGCAACATGTCAAAAGAAACATCAAAATTTACCTCACTTTTGTGGTTCTCTCAAAAAAATTCGCACATCATTGAGATTTCCCTTTTCTAGGCAATCTTGTGCAATATCTCTAACAAATCCACTCTTGCATTGTTGAGACTTCTCTTAGTCTCCATGACTATTTTCTTTGAATAATTCACAAGCGGGGCTAGTCTTACAACTCTCATAAAAACATTTGGGTAAAAATCATAAGAAAAGGCAAACACATATGCAAAATAATGCCATTCTAAACTCATAAAACAGTTGTGCAATGTCCTAAACAATAAACCATCAAACCATGCAACAATAAGTCAGAAAAATAAAATACAAAACAAACCAAAAGTAGTCATGTCTCATAAACACAGTTTTACCCCACCCCATACTTAAAATTGACAGTGTCCTCACTGTCATAAAAGAAATCCTGGGGGAAGGGGGAAAATTACTAAAATATGAAGTGTAGAATACCTAATAAGAAGGCTGAGGTGGCTGGCGCTATCCACTCCGAGGAGGAAGTAGTGGATAACCTCTAGGCGGAGGGTACTGTGCATCCGGATTGTTCCCTAGTGTCTTACGACACCAGGAGACATCCTCCCGAACGTGGTCTATGTCTAGCTGCAGCCGCGTGATGCGGAGGGAAATTGAGTATGAAAATAAATCAAAATATAAAATCAAACTAGCTCCCTGTCTCAGCAAATAAAATATAAGAAACCCTCATGTTGTAGTAGTAGGGTATTCGGGATCGTATACATGAGGAAGCATGTCAACGATCGCCTTTTCAGTCCCAGAATCCTCTCGTAATCGACCAGAAGGTTCCTCGATATCGGGTAGAGTACTCGATCTCGACTAAACCTTTCAACATAAACTACAAAAGCATCCAACAGAAGCGAAAACAGAGCAAGTCGAGTATAACAGAGTACTCGACGTCGACCAGAGTCCTCGATGTCGACTAGAACTGGACGAGATCGAGTAGAGCAGTGAACGAAAACGTTACTTTACGAACGAAAATAAAGTAGAATCAACACAAAATTTGTGGGAAATTCAATAAAGTAAAAGACTTCTAGAATCGAGGTATCAATGCCACAACGATAACCATATAAGAATCATGCTAAAGGTAATAAAAGATCATGCTTTTCATCAAATAAATGTTGTCATTAACAAGTAGGGAAGTAGAGGCTTTCGCATAAACCCTAATTATTACTAACCCTTTTCACATAATTAATCCCAGTTGCATTAAGATCACTTTCGCTTTATTCATACAAACAAGCTAGGATCACCTTCAGTTGTTGCAAAAGAGTCATTCTCATGGGGATAGAAGACGAAATCGCATAAAAATTCGTACCTTTATCGCATTACCTTACATTGCTACCGTCGGGCTCACCCCGACCCTAGAAGTTGGGTGACTACTTGCTCTTCATAAAGAAACTCAGCAATAATAAAAGGCAACTAAATTGCATTGAATAAAACTGAAGAAAGTACAAACCGTACAAAGCCAGATCACTTCCGCTCTCTTGCTCCACTCGACCTCTCTTTCTCCAAAAGTTGTTGAAAACACTATGAAACACAATTGTCTTGTGGCTTGGATTGGATGATTCCTAAAATCAGCCCCTAAATCCTTATTTATAGTACTCAATCCCCGCTATCCAAGGAAAGAATATTCTATCTATATCTAAAACTTTCTATCTAAAGCTTAATGATTAAATGTGGAAATAAAACAAATACATCTTTAAGGTAAAACATCTAAAGTGGATAAATCTCTCTTTAACTTGATATATCTTCTCTTGAAGTAGATAGAATTCACATGCCTTCATTTGCAAGTAATCTACATAGCTCGGATTTCCCTAGATTTCGACTCGGATTTGCCCAGAAAAGTACTCGACGTCGACCAAGTTACTCGACATCGAGTAGGACTGTCTTCTCTTCGTGATGTGCTCGAGCTCGGGTAGAATTATGGCAGTCGACGGGTACTCTACATTGAGTAATCTCCTCGATGTCGACTAGTTCTTGCTCTCGAGTGGATTGCTCGTCTCTTTCTCGACTAGGTGATTCTTGACCAAAGTGCTCGAGATCGACTAGAGTAGTCGAAGTCGACTATTCTTGTCAAGTGCTTCTTCGTCTCTTTTCTGCTCGATGTGCTTTGGTTCAGCTCCTGTGTGATCTTAGACTTTCTGTATTGGACCTCGAGCTATTCCATGATTTTCTTCCTTTCTTTAACCTGCTGTAAAATGGATCGATTTCTGCGAATTGAAACAGAAACTAGTGTTGACTCCATAATTTGGAAAATAAGCATAAACTACATAGATTATCTACTATCCTAACCCAATGATATGAAATGCATGCATAAATCGATATAAAAGAAAGCATAAAACATGACAATTTAGGCTCACATCAAACACCCCATACTTAAGCTTGCTTGTCCCCAAGCAATACTTTGAATGGTCATTCAGGGGAAGAAATCTAAACTCTCAAAATCTTAGATTCATTCTCATATGTCCCTGCAACCAATTACCATCCTCCAAAAGGTACTTGTGCCACAAATCCACGCATGTGCATAAAAACAACATCTACACACAAAAGGAGGGTTATACAAAAACATTCATTCGTGATAAAGTATTAATAATCAAGAGGTCTTTAATTTAAGCTCGTGGTGAAGAAAAGGTTAAAGGTAAAGTGGTGGGCTATATTTGGGCAATGTGGTGCTGAATCCGGGGAGAATTTTTACAACTTTTCTTTCTTGCTTTGATCCACTTTCTCCCTTCATATGATATTTCCACAACCCTTATCCTCTCATAAATCACTTTTTGCTTTTTTTCCTTATATGCTTTTATCTCTCTAACCTCAGCACTCCCTACTCACGAGTCGCAAACATGGGTATCATGAATGGCCTCGGATACTTCGTGCTTCAGATTCCTCACCTTGGTGTCCCATCATGCGAAACTATTATCTCAACAGAGGCAGGGTTGATCTACCTTTATCTCCTGACGTGACAGGATTTTCAGAAGGCTGGTCGATATCGACAGGGGGCTGGTCGACATCGACTACAGTAGTTGATTTCAAGGTGGGTTCTGAGTTTTGCTCGATTTCGAATGGAGACTCATCGATTTCGACCAGATTCTGGTGGACGTCGAGTAGTCTGGTCGACGTCGAGGAGTCCGGTGCAGCTTCTCCTTCTGTGTTCTGTTCGGACGTTTGTGTCTAATGCCCACTCCTTAGATTCATCGCAGCTACCTGTCCCGTAGATATATTTTTATGATTAGATTTAGAGGATCCAGGAAGCGTACCTGATTGCTTGGGGATTGATGAAGCTAATTGACCCATTTGGGTCTCCATTTATTTTCGCCAGATATCAATCTCCCCAAATCTAGAGTTGATGCCATGAAGTTGAGTGTGGATGAAATTGATGGATTGCTTGCTGTCTGAATGCTTCCTCCGCATCTCTTCAAGAATAACCTACATGTCATCCTTCTTACCTGCCCTATCAGAGTGACCAGGAGCTCTGTAGGGTGGGGGTCTCTTTGGTACTGGGGCTGGAAATAGTGGCTCTAGTTTCGCTGTTGATGTTGTCATGAGTAATTTCCCCCATATAACGCGCTTCTTCGTGGGTCTCAGCTACTAATATTTGATTGGCGTGTGGGCACGTGATGTCTCTAAAGTAGCCATGTTTTTGTGCATATTTTAGTTCCATATTCTATACACTTTGCATATTTCGGGTTGGGAATATGTCGAATTTATGTAGTATATGCTTATTTGTCAGAAATAGAGATCTACATAAGTTTCTGTTTAATATTGTAGAATATGGAGCCATTTCGGAAGAAAACCAAGAAGCAAAGACGGAAGCAGCAAGTCTACTAGATATCGATGAGTGGTACTCGATATCGACAACAAATGTTCGGACACCCCCTCATCGGAGAGAACCATGTCGAGAAGCCAAGGACAAAGTTACCCGACTCCAAGGAGTTCCTTGAGATCGAGCATGTTACTCGAGATCGACAACAAGCAAGGACCAACCCATAGTCGAGGAGAAGCTGATCGAGGATGCCAAGAAGCGTTACCCGACCTGACCAGACAACCCGGACACCAAGCATCACCCGTACTCGATATCGGGGAAGGTCCTCGATATCGACAACATCTAGAGCGCCAGTCCGAGCAACATCGAGCAGAGGCTACCCGACACCACCAAGCAACCTAATCGATGAGCCACCTTTACTCGAGATCGAGTTATTTGCTCGAGATCGACTAAACCCAGGAGCCAGAGTCCGAGCCATGTCGAGGACCAGCTACCCGAGATGCCAAGCCACTGAAATCGACGACACCCTGTTACTCGAGATCGAGGAAACTCCTCGAAATCGAGGAAATCTTCCGGAGACGCGTAACACGGTTTGAGCTGTCCTACTCGGTTTGGGAATCCTTGGAGCCGAAGATTACCGAGTCTATCCGAGATCTATCAACATCTATCCACATGGAAGATGTTGATAGATCGGCGACGGGCTCGAGCTAATCCAAGGAAACTCCGGACTGGTGTGCTCGGGCCCGGGCTCCAGCAAGAGGATCGGCGATGAGAGTTCCAAGAAGGTTGGAAAGTTTGGTCAGTTTCTGGAGTAGCAGATCAGTCGACAAAGAATGTCAATTTCCCATCGATTGGCTTGGCTTCTAGGGACGTGCGAGTACTCGATTTGTAGATCTTGAAGTCGCGGTCGCAGATTGGGGCGGATCTTGGCAATCAAAGGTTAGACGAGGCGGGAAATCACGTTTTACCGGGACGTCGCCTGTGCAGAAC
This sequence comes from Persicaria tinctoria, assembly GCA_037127255.1. Classification (NCBI taxonomy): domain Eukaryota; kingdom Viridiplantae; phylum Streptophyta; class Magnoliopsida; order Caryophyllales; family Polygonaceae; genus Persicaria; species Persicaria tinctoria. The sequence continues at coordinate 51,989,954 of JBANSL010000015.1, read as the reverse complement.
GATTCCAACGGGGCCTTGTTTGAGAGGGCTTTAGGGGCTGCTTTGGAGTGACGTTTTGGGGGTGGTTTGAGGGTGATGATGGGGCTGTGGAAGGCCTTAGAATGGTGGTAAAGTAGGGGATGGGGGTTGAAGGATATGTGATGCAAGATCCCGAGGGTATCGCGCCCTTAGAGTCTCCAACACTCGACCAAAGACACCCTCCGAATCGCACTTCGGGTGTTGTTGATCCTTGTCGTCATCGGTATCGCGCCTAGGACAACTTTCTCGTAGGTATCATGCCTAAGAGAGATCAATTTAGAATCGCACTAAATCTGATTTTGTGGAAACACAAAGAGGGTTTTTTTCATTCAAATTCAACTTGTTGAATATAGCCTTGTTCTTACAATATATATAGGAAAAACACAAGGAACAAATGCAAAGAGGGAAGGGCAATGGGTGGCCAGCTCCTAGGGAAGGGGAAAGGAATGGTCTTGAGTTGATTGTGGCCATGAAGATGGCTACGGGAAAGGGTTGCCGGCCATGAAGAGTTAAAGAGGAGTGATTGCTCTCATTGTGGTCTTTAAATGAGTTTATGGGTGAGTGGATTTTTAATGTGAGAGAAGGGATTTATTTGAAAGGGTTCATGGGTAAGGTGAGGCTCGGCATGGGTCCTTGGTTGGCCTCAAAGTTGGCTCGCGCGCGACTTGAAGCATGGTAAGTATTAGAACCGGTGAGCTCTTGTTGCTAAAAAGTCCGGAGGATAGGACCACATGACCAAGTGTGCGTGCTCGGGCACGAGTGATGGGCGGCGTGGTCCTAAGAAGAGGAGGGGTCTCTCCCTCGGTCTCTTCGATGTCCAAGTCTCGGGGAGGGGCCTGAGAAGCAAGTTCGCCCTCGGTCTCTTCGATGCTAGATTGGAGGATCACATCATCCTCTCCCACTTGGAAAGGATTCGAACCCCGAATCCGCTAGTTGGTCAAGCAATCCATCACCTGCAAAAAATGGGGTTATGTCGGCAATATTAAAGGTCGGATGGACGCCATAGTGATTCGGGAGCTCAATGCGGTAGGCGTTGTCGTTGATCTTCCCGAGGACCCGGAAAGGACCATCAGCTCGTGGTCGTAGTTTGGATTGACGGTGAGCAGGAAAGCGATCCTTGCGAAGATGAACCCACACTAAATCTCCCGCCTCGAAGAGAACTTCCTTGCGGTGCTTGTTAGACTGGCGCACATATTGCTCCGTGCGGTGCTCAAGTTGGTGCCGAACCTGATCATGTAGAGAGCGAATGAACTCAGCCCTTGCTACACCTTCAAAGTCTTCTTGCACCTTAGGAGGCTGTGGAATAAGGTCAAGAGGAGTGACAGGATTGCGCCCATAAACTATCTCAAACGGAGAGCGTTTGGTAGCGGAATGGGTAGCTCTATTGTAAGCAAACTCTATGAAAGGCAAGCACTCTTCCCACCTGCGCAAGTTAGTGGACAACATAGTACGAAGCAACACACCAAGAGTACGGTTAACAACCTCGGTTTGGGGATGACAAGAAGTCAAAAATAGTAGTTTCGTCCCCAACTTAGCCCACAGAGTTCTCCAGAAATGGCTAAGAAATTTAGAATCCCTATCCGAAACAATGGTTCGTGGGATCCCATGCAACCGCACAATGTTATCAAAGAACAAGTTGGCTACATTAGAAGCATCATCGGTTTTTGAACAACCCACAAAATGTGCCATTTTAGAAAATCTATCCACAATCACAAAAGTAGAATCATGGCCTCTTTTAGACCGAGGCAAACCCATAACAAAGTCCGTAAAAATATCCTCCCAAGGAGCATGAGCAATAGGTAATGGGAGATACAAACCTATCGAGCTCAATTTGGACTTAGCTTTCTTACACACGACACAACTTGCACAACACTTCTCGACGTCCGATTTTAGCTTTGGCCAATAGAAATGTTCCTTGAGGATGCCGAGGGTTTTCGTGACCCCAAAATGCCCCATCAAACCACCACCATGTGCCTCTAAGACAAGTAAACCACGCATGGAACAAGAAGGAATACACAAGCGGTTTGATTTGAAAAGATAGCCATTATGCACAAAGTAGTGACGATCATGGGTAGATCCAGTAGGCAACAAACATTGGGCATAAATTTCCCCAAATTCAGAATCATGGGCATATAAATCTCGTATCAAAGTAAAACCCAACACGCTAGCATCAAGAGATGAGATCAAGGTATACCTCCGAGACAAAGCGCCGGCGACGACATTGTCCTTACCTTTCTTGTACTTGACAACGTATGGAAAGGGTTTGATGAACTCAACCCAGCGAGCATGCCTTTTGTTCAGCTTGACTTGCCCTCTCAAGTATTTCAAAGCCTCGTGGTCAGAATGGATGACGAACTCTCGCGGTAGTAGGTAGTGTTGCCAAGTGTGGAGAACTCGGACAAGGGCGAAGAGTTCCTTGTCATAGGTGGGGTAATTGAGGGCAGCTCCTCCTAACTTCTCATTGAAATAAGCAACGGGACGCCCTTCTTGTGTTAGAACACCCCCCAGTCCAATCCCCGAGGCATCACACTCAATCTCGAAAGTTTTCGAGAAATCCGGCAACACTAGCAACGGTGCATGCGTGAGGCGCTCACGAAGGGTGGAGAAGGACTGTTCATGGACAGGTCCCCATTGAAATATCACGTTCTTCTTGGTTAGTTCCGTGAGAGGGGCTGCAATGGTGCTAAAGTTCTGGACGAAGCAACGATAGAACCCGGCTAATCCAAGGAAACTCCGGACTTGTGACATGGACGTGGGATGCGGCCAATCCCGTATGGCCTTGATCTTTTCTTCATCTACACAAAGCCCTTCCTTTCCTATAACAAAGCCAAGAAACACAATAGATTCGGAGCAAAATTCATATTTTTTAAAGTTAACACACAAGTGCTCGGCTCTAAGGACTAACAACACACTCCGCAAATGCTCAACATGCTCATCAAGGTGTTTGCTATAAATCAGAATATCATCAAAGTAAACGACAACAAATTTTCCTAAGAACTTTCTAAGCACATGATTCATCAATGTCATAAATGTGCTAGGGGCGTTAGTGAGCCCGAAGGGCATAACCAACCATTCACAAAGTCCATACTTAGTTTTAAAGGCGGTTTTCCACTCATCGCCCTCCTTCATTCGAATTTGGTGGTAGCCACTTCTCAAATCAATTTTAGAAAAAATTTGAGCACCATATAATTCATCAAACATATCATCTAAGCGTGGAATGAGATGTCGGTACTTAACTGTGATTTGATTAATCGCTCGACAATCCACACACATTCTCCATGTGCCATCCTTCTTAGGCACCAATAGAACCGGAACCGCGCAAGGGCTAAGGCTCTCCCGGATGTAACCTTTCTTCAAGAGCTCCTCCAGTTGCTTCTGAAGCTCCTTAGTCTCGTCGGGATTAGCTCTATAAGCTGGACGGTTCGGTATAGCAGCCTCGGGAAGGAAATCAATTTGATGCTCTATCCCACGAATCGGTGACAATCCTTCAGGCATGTCGTCTGGAAGCATATCCTTGAACTCCCCGAGTAACTATGCGATGGGTAAGGGTAAATCAGCCACACAAGTAGATGAAATCATGGATAAATTGTTAGTACACACAAGGAGAAAGCAAATAGAACCCCCCTGAATAGCTTTTCGGGCATCCTGAACCCGAGCAACAAGAAGGTTGCGAGGATTGGAGACGGTGCCTAGCTCCTTCTTTCCCTTCAAGGCTGTTTTTGCAACTTCTTCCTTGGCGAGTTTCCGTTGTTCTCGGGCCACATGGTCAACCATTATCTCATGAGGAGTGAGAGGTAGCAGTTTTACCTTTTTCCCGTTAAGTGAGAAGTTGTACTCGTTGGTGTAGCCGTCGTGGATCACCTTGCGGTCGAATTGCCATGGACCTCCAAGGAGAAGATGGCAGGCGTTAATAGGGAGGACGTCGCAGCTCACAACTTCATGGTAACCTCCAATGGAGAAGGCTATGTCGGCTTGGTGCTTCACTTGGAGAGGAGCATCAGCGTTAAGCCACTGGAGCGTGTAAGGAACCGGATGTGCTCGAGTAGGAAGTGCAAATCGTTCAACCACCTCCTGGCTGATGATATTACAACAAGACCCACCATCAATAATAACCGTACATAGTATGTTATTAATCAAACAACGGGTGTTAAAGAGGTTTTCTCGCTGCGAAGTATCTGGAGATTTCTCACAAGTACTCAAAGCACGTTTTACCACAAAACATTCTCCGGTAGAAGCATGAGCAATGATATCATCGGCCTCTTCACATGTCTCAAGGGGAGGATCATCAACACTAGTTCCGGAGACCTCGGTTAACACATCACCAAAAGCATTATAAAGTACCTTTTTGGGATTAGGACACTCACGAGCGTAATGGCCATACTCGTAGCATCGGAAGCAGTTGCTAGAACTGGTGCCTTTGATAGGCTCGGGCCTAGGTGTTGGAGGAGGCGGCTGCATAAAGGGAGGGGGCGCAGCTGCCTTAGAGCCGGAGGGAGCCGAAGGACTAGTTGACAAGAGAGCATAGGGTTGTTGCGAAACACGTGTGCCACGAGGATGCTCGGTACCGGTCTCTTGTGGGTTCCATCGTCGGGATGAAACCGTAGATTTCTTGCTTTGAATCCGATCATATGCATGTGTGGCATGATGAAGGGCAGCAACTATGTCGGTGTGACGCAATTGCTCCACAATCTCGGACACATCGGAGTTGAGACCTGAAAGAAACTTAGCAAGCACATATGTATCACTATGTCTAGAATGAGAACGTTGCAAAAGGGTTCTAAGTTCCTTATAAAATTCATCGGGGGAACGAGGGCCTTGTCGGAGTTGTTCAACCTTGACCAAGAGTTGTTGCTCGTAGTCGATGGGAATGAACCGTGCCCGCATCATTCTCTTAAGTTCAGCCCAAGTCTCAATGGGCATCTCCTGGTGGTACTCACGGTCATCACGCTCCTCTCGCCACCAAGTCAAGGCAAAATCAGTAAAATGGATAGTGGCAAGCTCCACTTTCTCAATCTCGGTATAGCAGCAATACCGAAAGACTTGTTCCGCTTTGGCTTCCCAATCTTGGTAGACACCTGCATCGGAATCTCTTGAAAAATAAGGAATGTTAAGTTTTAAGCCATGGTGTCGACGGTGGCGGTCATCCTCCTCACGGCGGCGACGATGGTCATCGTCATCACGATTGTTGTACACATTGTCCTCTCGGCGGTTGTGCTCACGTGAGTGCCCGCGTGGAGGTCGGTTCCGAGCGATGTTTTCCATAGAAATCCTAAGTTGCTCGATGTTCTCCATCATTGTCAATTGATCCGCTCTGGCGGCCCTTTGTGCGTGCTTCATTCGGGTCATTCGATCATCAAGAGGGGCTGTGTGGTTCTCCTCGTTGCCATGGACACTCGGCTGATCATTGGCCATTGCAACACAAACACCACAACAAAAACACTCACACTCGTGTGTTTTGGATGTGTTTGTCCTCACAAGCACTCACACTCCTCGCTATAGGTGTTGCTCTCAAACTCACGATCACTCGCGGTCTTCTCACCTTTTCCAACGCAGGGGCGCTGCACTCAACGACAAACTCAAGAAACACAATCAAGTACAAGTGGTAAGTGTGCAACGATGGCGCCTTAAACTCCTCACACGATCAACAACCAAAAGTTCCCAAAATACGCACACTCTCACCAAAATACCGCAATAATGCTTCAATTTGATCCAAGTCAACGCCACAACCGAGCAACGATGGAGTATCGCAGCAATGATACTCAAGGAAACGCTCAACTTCGGCCGATCTCCGAACCCCTTTTGTACCTGCGAGTTTAGTAGTACCAAAGAAAAACAAACACAAGCGTTCCGACGAGTATTTGCAAGATCTAAGGCCTCGATGTAGCCGACACTATCAAGTACGAATCCGGGAATTTAAGATCGATGGGAGATTAAGTAACAACACAAGAACAGTAACACTTGGAAGCAGATTTTTTTTTTGTTTTTTTTTTTTGTGTATCAAATACCGAATCTTTTTTTTTTTTTTTTTGGAATTCGGTTTTCTGTTTTTTTTTTTTTTGAAGAGTACTAACACAATATGATAAGTAAAGGAAATGGAAAATGATATGGAACCGTATGAAGACAAAAGATTAGCAAATAGCAAATACCGATTCTTCTATTTTGTTTTCTGTAGTTCGGTTTTTTCTTCCTCTTTATTTTTTTTTTTTTTTGAAGTGCATGAATAATATGGAGGAATATGAAGATGAAAGGTAAGGAAATGGAATTCTTATGGATCGAAGTTGATGATGGTGTTGATTTTCCTGAAAATGCACAAGTAGTTCTAGCAAATCGAAGACACAAAGACAAGCAATTCGTACCTCGAAAACCTTGAGGAACTTGTGTCGGTTGGCTCTGATACCACTTGGTGTGCTCGGGCCCGGGCTCGAGCAAGAGGATCAGCGACGAGAGTTCCAAGAAGGTTGGAAAGTTTGGTCAGTTTCTGGAGTAGCAGATCAGTCGACAAAGAATGTCAATTTCCCGTCGATTGGCTTGGCTTCTAGGGACTTGCGAGTACTCGTTTGTAGATCTTGAAGTCGCGGTCGCAGATTGGGGCAGATCTTGGCAATCGAGGGGCAGATCTTGGCAATCGAGTTTTACCGGGACGTCGCCTGTGCAGAACGATTCCAACGGGGCCTTGTTTGAGAGGGCTTTAGGGGCTGCTTTGGAGTGACGTTTTGGGGGTGGTTTGAGGGTGATGATGGGGCTGTGGAAGGCCTTAGAATGGTGGTAAAGTAGGGGATGGGGGTTGAAGGATATGTGATGCAAGATCCCGAGGGTATCGCGCCCTTAGAGTCTCCAACACTCGACCAAAGACACCCTCCGAATCGCACTTCGGGTGTTGTTGATCCTTGTCGTCGTCGGTATCGCGCCTAGGACAACTTTCTCGTAGGTATCACGCCTAAGAGAGATCAATTTAGAATCGCACTAAATCTGATTTTGTGGAAACACAAAGAGGGTTTTTTTCATTCAAATTCAACTTGTTGAATATAGCCTTGTTCTTATAATATATATAGGAAAAACACAAGGAACAAATGCAAAGAGGGAAGGGCAATGGGTGGCCAGCTCCTAGGGAAGGGGAAAGGAATGGTCTTGAGTTGATTGTGACCAAGAAGATGGCTAGGGGAAAGGGTTGCCGGCCATGAAGAGCTAAAGAGGAGTGGTTGCTCTCATTGTGGTCTTTAAATGAGTTTATGGGTGAGTGGATTTTTAATGTGAGAGAAGGGATTTATTTGAAAGGGTTCATGGGTAAGGTGAGGCTCGGCATGGGTCCTTGGTTGGCCTCAGAGTTGGCTCGCGCGCGACTTGAAGCATGGTAAGTATTAGAACCGGTGAGCTCTTGTTGCTAAAAAGTCTGGAAGATAGGACCACATGACCAAGTGTGCGTGCTCGGGCACGAGTGAGGGGCGGCGTGGTCCTAAGAAGAGGAGGGGTCTCTCCCTCGGTCTCTTCGATGTCCAAGTCTCGGGGAGGGGCCTGAGAATCAAGCTCGCCCTCGGTCTCTTCGATGTTAGATGGGAGGATCACATCACTTACCTATTTTAGATAGAATTTCACTTTTTGATTTAATTCCTTTATTCCATTTATTTATCATTAAGCTTTTAGATATAGATTTAGATATAGATAGAGATATTCTATCCTTGAATGGAAAGGATTAGAAGGCTATAAATAAAGCCCATGGGGCTAATTTTAGGAAGGATTCAATTGAGAAGTAGAGAAGTAGTTCACAGAGAAGTTTTAGGAGTTCGAAGGTTTTAGGGTTTTGGCATTCAACGAGAGTTGGATTGCCGGGATTGTAAAGGCTTTGAATTTAGTTTAATGCAAGTTGTTATTTCCTTTCAATCGATGTTTGAGGTTGCAATGAAGCGCAAGTAGTCCACCCACTTCTAGGGTTGGGGCGAGCCCGACGATAGCCCTGCGTGTTTGAGGTAAAGATCCGACTTTTGTCATGTTTTGAGCATCTACTACTTGTTACTTGTTTATTACCCATCTAATGGAGGTCCATGCTAACAACTTGGATTGTAAACATAAAATCAATAGAGACAATTAGAGTTTCTTGAAATAGTTGTCTAATTGTAGGAAAGGGTGAAAGCTTGATCCTTTGATGCAATTCACATGATTATCTGTTTTATTCTTGCCTTATGCATGCTTGGTTATCGTTGTTGCAAACCTCAATCTTGGAAGTCTTTTACATACAATTTAGTTCGAAATCCCAAAGCATTTGTCTTTACTTTATTTCGTTTTAGTTTTCTGTCTTCCTCGATATCGAATTGCACTCCTCGATATCGAGTACTGATTCTCGATCCAGATCGTCGTAGCTTTTCCTCTGCAAGTGATCGAGAAAGCTAACTCGACCAAGACGATTCTACTCGATCTCGAGTAAGACTAGTCGAGATCGACTAAGGTCTGTGACTGCTTCTGCATGAATCGACTTGTCCGATCTTCTGTCGAGTAACTGTACTCGAGATCGAGGACACCTGTTGTCGACCACTTCTATGAGATTTCTCCGCTACCTAGGATCCGCTGACACACTTCCTCGTGGATCGATCCTGACATCCCGCTGCTACATCAAGAGGAGGTTTTGTAATTATTTGCAAGGGACGGAATCTGGTTTGCCTTAGTTTATTTACATTCTATTTTGCATACTCTATTTTCTCCTTCAACAAATTGGCGCCGTTGTCGGGGAAGCTATCATTCGCGCCTTAGGTAGTTAAATCTCACGTCTACTTTGAGTAACTTTACAGGTGTATGCACCGTTCTGGTCAACCACCTGAGTTTAACGGCTTAGACGAACCAGAACGCCTTTTACACATCAGAGCTAAACTACAAAGAGCCATGGCGGCCGCAGAAAAACAAGAACAGCTTATTGAAAGGCTTACAAGGGAACTAGCCGCAAGGGATGTTACTATCGCCGCTGAGAGAGCAGGAAGGGAACAAGAAGCTGATGTCAAACAGAAGCATGGGGAACCGCTAGCAAAGGCATGGGAATGCTACAAAGAACTTCTGCGATCTTGCCCTACTCATGGACAGCCACCCTACGTCATTCATGAGATCTTCTTCAACTCTCTTGACCAAGTCACTAAGGACAGAATCAACCAGTATACTCGCTATGAGTATCTGACGATGCCACCAATTGACACATGGGGTGTGCTCGACAAGCTCACCAATTATGACAACAAATATGGATCTACTGCAAACTATGAGGAGAACTCCTATGCCAGGCCACCACCATCTATGCCCCTCTATGAGCCTGCTAAGGAGATTGACCCAGATGTCAGGGAGCAGATTTATAGAGACCAGAATCGCAAGCTCCTCAAGCAAGTCAAGTATCTCTCTGTCAACCAGCCTTGCATTGAATGCGGATCACAACGGCACACCACTACTGAGTGCCCACACACTGAGCAGGTCGGGATGGCAGAGACACATGAAGAGGTAGCCTACGTTGGGGGTCCTAATCTTTTCATGGGAGATCAAAGGTTCTATCAAACACAGTGGAACCAAGGTCCTTCTAGGAATCCCCCACCCTACAGAGCTCCAAGACATCCAGAAAGGGATCAAAAGAAGGATGACTTACAGCTCATCCTTGCGAAGATGCGCCGGAATCAGGGCACCATCAACAACCAGTTCCAGAGCATCACTACAAAATTTAGAGAATTAGACATCTGTAAGAGAGGCATAGAGACTCAGATGGGTCAAATCGCTGCACAGATCCCACGACCATCCGGACAGCTCCCTAAGCAAACAGAACCAAATCCTAAGGGGAAAACCGGACACATCGCAAGTATCAAACTCAGGAGCGGGCACCAATTACATGAGCCAGAGGTTGGGAAACACAAAGAAAAAGCAGAGCAGCAACTCGATAACGAGCAACAGCAAGTCGATATCGAGGAGCCTATACTCGATCTAGATAAACATCTCCTCGACACAGACCAGAAGCTCAGCTCAGACTCCACTGCGAAGCCCAGCCACTCGAGGTCGACAACCCAAGTCGAGATCGAGGAAACACTGGTCGAGATCGAGGAGAAAGTGGCCGACTTCGACGACTCTGCAACACCTCCGACGTCTGATCTAGTTCTGAAGCAGAAAAAGACATTGCCTTTCCCTTCCAAGGCGCTGAAAGATCCCACTGCAGGTAGATTTAACCGTTTTGTTAATATGCTGCAAGAACTGAACGTCTCTATTCCTTTTACAGAAGCCCTGCAAGAGATGCTTGGATATGTCAAATTTCTGAAGGAAATCCTGAGCAAGAAGCGATCCATCTCAGAAATCGCAGGCGAATGCAAAGTACTCCAATTCTCTGCAAAGAGACCCGACCCCGGTAAGTTTTCTGTTACTGTGGGTGTTGGACAATATAAATATGAGTCTCTGTGTGATTTAGGAGCAAGTGTAAGCATCATGCTCTTATCAATCTGGCGAAAGGTAAAGATAGGATGCATAGAGCCTGTGGATGCTAAGCTATACATGGCAAACAATACAGTGGTCATCCCTACAGGTATAGTTGAGAATGTCCCCGTCTAGGTTGATGAATTCTTTGTTCTAGCAGATTTCCTTATTATAGACTGTGCTGAAGATCCTACTAGCCCTATTATTCTTGGTAGACCATTCTTAGCCATTGCAGATGCCAGAATTAATGTCAAAAATCGATCGTTCACCTTCACCATAGGCGATGAGGTCTTAGATTTCTCTTTTGGCCCTACAAAGGAGGAAATTTCATGGCTAGAGGTAAAAAGCATCAGCAACCACGGGACCAAGCAAACAACGGAGGAAGGCACCAGCACTGTACTCGAGATCAACAACGTCTCCTCGTTCTCGACTAACCATTTACTCGATCTCGACAAAGGTTCATCGACATTGACGACTTCCTCTGCTGAGCCACAGACTTGCCAAGAGCCTAAGTATGGGGTCCCTGTACTCGATATCGACCAGTTCTGCCCGATATCAACTAACCCTAAGCCCAAAGATTTCTGTTTTAGGTCCGAAAAGGTATGTTCAGGTATGAATCCTACTCCCCCTCAGTCCATTAAGAAATTTATCAATAATATAAGGGGAGGTAAGGCCTCGTGGCGAGAGAATATGCGGAAACTAAGGGTTGGGAAGAGAAAGAAGAAGGTAAAAGAGGATTATGCAAGCAACCATCTATCAACTGAGCTTGCATATTACAATCAGGACCTAGATGATCCAGGAGAAGGGCCAAGCACAAACAGGCCCCACACTAATCGTCCATGAGCATAAAAGAAGAAGTCGGCCTAGCGACTCTAAAATCTAGAGCATGTATATAAGACTTTTTGAATTTTGGGACTTTTGGACCTAGATGATCCAGGGGAATTTTGTGCAATCTAACACTTTTAGGTCGGCAAGCATATAAGGATCGCGAAAAGTTGAATAAGAAGTCCCTGAAAAACAGTCAGAATCGACGAAGGCCAAGTCGACAACGACGTAGAGGAGCAGCCCAGAAACTCTTCGATATCGAGTAGGCCAACTCGATATTGACTATGCCAGACAACACTCCTCAATTTCAGAAGCCACTGGACGCAGAGAGCCTCGTCGAGATCGAGTACTGTACTCGAGATCAACTAAGACCATTTCCTCGACCTGCACTGATCTACCTTCCTCGCTGCATTATTCGGTGAGTTCCTTACTTTACTCTCTAATGAGTTCATTATCATTATTATATGTTTTAGTCTTGCTTTTTGGTTTTACATGGTGAAATTTTAATTTTATGTTATGCATTCATGTTTAAGTTTTATGCATTTAAGTCTTTTGTCATATTTTAGTCTTCTTTTTAGTAACATTAAATAAAAAAAAATTGTCGAAAAAAAATAAAAATATGCATGTTTAATTTTTGTATTGTCTTAGTTTGTATACCCTAACTTAGATGTCCTATGATGATAAATAATGACTGACTTGATCATATAAATCCTATGGCGTGTTTGGAATGTTTAGCCTAAGTCCTCGAAATTGTTTTTATGTGGATTGTGAACTTGCGATGAAATTAAGCACATATGATCCTAAGCTAAAGGTGAAATCTAACAAAAATTGTCCCAGTGAAAATTAAGCCAATGAATTTATATGTTGATGTGAACGGGAATTAAATGATGGAGGCACCTTTTAAGCCAATTTTATCCTCTCTTTACCTACCCTGCATTATCCCTGCTTGAAGCCAGAACATTAGCCTGAGATTTTTTATAAACTCCACAAAATTATCCTTAGCCAAATTGAGCGTGACCCCCATTTGGGAATTAAGACTTAGAGTTGGTTGGAATAATGGTTTATGGAAAGAATAAGCTTGTGTTTCATTTCAAGTAAGGAGGATTTTTTTTGAACTTATTGAGATATGGGTTGGTTTTATATTTTTATCTTGCTATGCATACTATGTGGGATTTTTGGCTCACCCTATAAATGCACTAGTTATTTTTAAATGTTAAAAAAAATCAAAAAAAAAAAGAGAAAAAAAAGTTTGTATATATGTTAGTGAATAAAGTGCATGAGCCAAATTTACTTTATATTCATTTTCGCAAGATACATACTTTGGAGAGGTTAAGGAAGTTTAAAAGGTTACATACTTCATTGAGATAAGTTGGAGAGTTTGATTGATTCATATGATTGAGAGTTATGGTTTGGTTGAGTTGTGTTGGAGATTTAGGAGTCTCGATTCCCAAATTTTATAAAACACCACATGGCCAAATAATTCCATACCCTTTTATTTCTTACCAAGCCCCATTACAACCCCGCCGAATGGAATCTTCTTTGAAGACTTCTATTGAGCGAAGACCTCCATATAATTCTTGTTGCATTTACATAATTGGTTGCGAAGTGGATGCATATTTAAATTGCAATGTTTATGAGATTATATATGGAATTGAGTTGAGAATTGATCTACATAGCCTAAACACATTTGAGAGTTGAGTGTAAACACATTATCCCTGTGAGGTTGGATTTATATTGCCTATGTCTATGGATCGCTCATATATGTGTGATGCCGTTAAAATTCACTTGTCTTACATTGCTACTACTTGAGATGTTTCTTTTGACAAGGGCGAAGACTTGAAGGATGTGTTGTAGGTCTTGGTTATTGCTTGAGGACAAGCAAGTCTAAGTATGGGGTGATTTGATGTCTCTAAAGTAGCCATGTTTTTGTGCATATTTTAGTTCCATATTCTATACACTTTGCATATTTCGGGTTGGGAATATGTCGAATTTATGTAGTATATGCTTATTTGTCAGATATAGAGATCTACATAAGTTTCTGTTTAATATTGTACAATATGGAGCCATTTCGGGAGAAAACCAAGAAGCAAAGACGGAAGCAGCAAGTCTACTAGATATCGATGAGTGGTACTCGATATCGACAACAAATGTCCGTACACCCCCTGATCAGAGAGCACCATGTCGAGAAGCCAAGGACAAAGTTACCCGACTCCAAGCAATTCCTCGAGATCGAGCATGTTACTCGAGATCGACAACAAGCAAGGACCAACCCATAGTCGAGGAGAAGCTGATTGAGGATGCCGAGAAGCGTTACCCGACCTGACTAGACAACCCGGACACCAAGCATCACCCGTACTCGATATCGGGGAACGTCCTCGATATCGACAACATCTAGAGCGCCAGTCCGAGCAACATCGAGCAGAGGATATGATAAGGCATGTTTCCAATAGGCATTATAGGTTAGTTTAGTTGCATTTCATTGTTATATAATTATGTTTTAGTGTTAATTAGATTAGTATTCATTTTGTGGGAAAGTTCGGAATCTACACTATTTCGATGGTTTTATATAGATTCGTAGATCCGAGGCAAAGAACACGAGGAACGGAGCTAGGAGCCATGTCCGAGCACAGGCCTTGTCGACTAGGAGCCATGTCGAGAGCCAGACCAACCCAGCTCCAGAGCCCTACTCGATCTCGACAAGCCCTAGTCGACAAGGCATGTGCTCGGACATGCTCGTCTAGATCGAGTAAGGTCTACTCGAGATCGAGTAGACTGGGCTCTCGTCTTGATTCGACTGGTTCCGCTGTTTCTTTGATCTTGGACTTCTGTAGTGGTTTTCCGAGCTTTTCTGACCTTCCTTAGAGTTGCTGTAAAATGTCTCGAATTCTGCGAATTTAAACAGAAACTGGTGTAGATTCCAAAATTTGGCAAATAGACATAAACTACATAGATTCTGTACTAGCTAACCCAAATGTATGCAAAGTATGCAGAAAACGATATTAAAGTTACTGTAAAATATGACAAATTCAGCTCACAACAAACACCCCATACTTAAGCTTGCTTGTCCTCAAGCAATATTTTTATCTATCATTCAGGGGGAGAAATAAAAAATTCTCAACATATCAGATTCATTCTTATATAACCCAACAGTCAATTACCATCCTCGAAAAAGTACTAGTGTCACAAATCCATGCATGTGCAATTATATCAAAGCAACATCTACTCACAAAAGGAGGGTTATGCAAAAAAAAACATTCATAAGTGACAAAGCATTGATAATCAAGAAGACTTCAATGTAAGCTCAAACAAGGAAATAAATATTGCTTCGACAACGGCGCCAATTTGTTGTTGCAGGAGGATGGTCAAGTATGAAATAAATATAAAATAAAGTTCAGACTGACTTCCCTGTCTCAGCAAATAAATACAAGAATTCCTCCCGTTGTAGTAGAAGGTTGTCAGGATCGAATCCACGAGGAAGCACGTCAGCAGTTCTTAGGTAGCAACAGATTCTCACAGACAAGCAACAGAAAGACAGAAATAAAAGCAGAAAAGACAAAGCAAAATAGAAACAAAAGCAAAGACAGAAAATAACGAAAGAAAGTAAAGAACAAAAGCAAACGAAAGTAAAGAACAAAGCAAGGCAGCAACTTTACTCGATCTCGACAAGCAGTACTCGAGATCGACAACAGTAAGTCAAAAATCGAAAACAAAAACTAAAAATCGACGACAACAGAAGAAATCTCAACTCGACCTAGACAAGACTCTACTCGATGTCGACTAGGGTCCTACTCGAGATCGACAAGGCTCTCATCTGTATCGATAAGAAAGACAGAAACTTTAAATTGCAAATTCGAACACAGAACTCAGATTTTCGACTGAAATAAATCAATATAATAAAAGACTTCCAAGGCCAAGGTATCAACACCACAACGATAACCATGCAAAGTAACACATAAAGGCATAAAAGATCATGCTTTCCATCAAACAACTTTCATTGTTAACAAACAGGCATATAGAGGCTTTCGCATAAACCCTAATTGTTACTAACCCTTTTCACATAATTAATTCAAGTTGCATTAAGATCACTTTCGCTTCAATAATACAAACAAGGATCACCTTCAACTCTCGCAAAAGAATCATGCTCATAGGGATAGAAGACGAATTGCATAAAAAGATCTGACCTTTACTGCGTCATCTCACATGGCCACCGTCGGGCTCACCCCAGCCCCAGAAGTGGGTGGACTACTCACGCCTCATTGCAATCGCAGACATTGATGTATAAAAAGAAACTTGCATTAAACTATATTCAAAAGCCTTTACAATCCCGGCAATCAACTTTCGCAGAAAGCCAAAACCCTAAAAACCTTAGAACCCCTAAACTGTCTCTGTGGAACTACTTCTCTACCTCTGAAATTGAATTGTGTGATGGAATGAATGAAAAACCAGCCCCTAGGGCTTTATTTCTAGCCTTCTAACCCTTGCTAATCAAGGATAGAATATTTATATCTATATTTAAAACTATATCTAAATTGCTTAATGATAAATAAAAGCGATAAAGAAATATATCTAAATATATCTAAATGTCTTAAAGTGGATAAATCTTCTCCGTCATGATGTAACTTGATAGAATCGGATAGATTCTCGGCCTTCTCGACTTCCTTCGTGCCCAAGGAATCTCAACTCTACTCGGACTGCTCGGGTGACTCTGCTCGACAAGGCTCTGACAAGGCTCCTGGGCGTCGTCGACCTCGACAAGGCTTCGTCTACATCGACTACGTACTTCCCTTCCGCTGGAGCGAGTTGCTTCTTCCGCTGCAGCGAGGTCGTCGATCCGCAGGTGCGAGAGCCCCCTTCCGCTGCAGCGAGGTCGTCGATCCGCTGGCTTGGTGCATCCCGCTGGCAGCGAGGATTTCCGCGGCAGCGAGAGGCCCGCTGCAGCGAGTCGAGTCGCTGGCAGCGAATGCTGCCTGGTCGTCTTCGTCCTCGGCTTGCCTCCTCTTCTCGTCGACTCCGGGTGTGGCGCTGAGGCGTCGTCGATCTCGAGTAGGGCTCCGGAGCTGGGTTGGTCTGGCTCTCGACATGGCTCCTAGTCGACAAGGCCTGTGTGCTCGGACATGCTCGTCTAGATCGAGTAAGGTCTACTCGAGATCGAGTAGCCTGGGCTCTCGTCTTGATTCGACTGGTTCCGCTGTTTCTTTGATCTTGGACTTCTGTAGTGGTTTTCCAAGCTTTTCTGACCTTCCTTAGAGTTGCTGTAAAATGTCTTGAATTCTGCGAATTTAAACAGAAACTGGTGTACATTCCAAAATTTGGCAAATAGACATAAACTACATAGATTCTGTACTAGCTAACCCAAATGTATGCAAAGTATGCAGAAAACGATATTAAAGTTACTGTAAAATATGGCAAATTCAGCTCACAACAAACACCCCATACTTAAGCTTGCTTGTCCTCAAGCAATATTGTTATCTGTCATTCAGGGGAAGAAATCAAAAACTCTCAACATATCAGATTCATTCTTATATAACCCAACAGTCAATTACCATCCTCGAAAAGGTACTAGTGTCACAAATCCATGCATGTGCAATTATATCAAAGCAACATCTACTTACAAAAGGAGGGTTATGCAAAAAAAACATTCATAAGTGACAAAGCATTGATAATCAAGAAGACTTCAATGTAAGCCCAAACAAGGAGTAGATTTGGTAAAAGGCTAAAAGGTGGGCAATTTCTGGCAATGTGGTGCTAATGATCCGGGGAAATTGAGTATTTCCAAACTTGAATTTCCACATTCCTTTTCATAAAATTCATCACCTTTCATAATGCTTTTATCAATAATAATGCTTTTACCTCTCTGACCTCAGCACTGCCTTCTCGCGAGTCGCAAACATGGGTGTCATGAATGGCCCTGGATACTTAGTGCTTTGGACTCCTCACAATGTGTCCCATCTCTCCAAACTATTATCTCAGAGAGCAGGGTCAATCTACCTTTATCTCCTGAGGTGATTGGATTTTCTTTCACTCATTAAATTTTCCATATATTTCAAACAATTTCCTTCCAAACTCCAAATACAACACAAACACCATATGATAATCTCCACAATGTAACATCATTCTCAACATAATCCCCGGATAAGGTAAAGAATGGCAAGTATTTAGATCATGTGGAGCAATAATTAAAATAAGCCATAAAATGGCTTTTGTGATGCATAAGCATAGGTAAGGCTAGGATTTCAATCAATGAGCATTATATGGAAATATAAAGTCCTCCATCATCTTATCATGCAACATGTCAAAAAGCAACTTCAAATTTACCTCCCTTCATGGTTTTCAAGAAATAATGCACTTCATTGTGACTTCCCTTTACTAGGCAATTTCATGCTATATCTCTAATGAATCCAATTTTGCGAGTTTAATTAAAGCTTCCATGACATTATTCAAAATTTTCAATGGGGGTTATTTTTCAAACTTATGGAAAACATGCATATAAAATAATGCATTCCAAAATAGACATGTAGCAATCTAAAGAAATAAATTCTAAATATGCACAAATAATGTTAAATATGGCAAATATGCACAAAGTAAGCCCTTCCCCCACCCCATACTTAAACATTACAGTGTCCTCACTGTATAAGTAACCTATATTTGGATTGCTGCTCGATGACGCTGGTGCTGGTGGAGGCTTCTGTGTCTTGTCGAGATCGACTAGGGTCCTCGATGTCGAGGAGTCTTGGTCGATCTTGACCCCATACTTAGTTCCTTTCAAGGCATCCGAAAAATAATTAATCCATAACGACGTACCTTCATTTGTGTCGATTGGATTTTCTGCGTCCTCCTTTAGGATTGCCATGATCTCCTCCACCTGGGCCTCCATGTCCCTCTTTTCCAGCTCCTCAGGGGTCATATTTCTGACCTTGGGTTCCCCGCAGGTGATGTAGCCAGCTGAGATAGATTTCACCTCTTCCATTGGACCTGTATGCCTTTCAGTTTTATTAAAGGAATACTCAATTACCTCATCGCTGATGTTGAAGGTGAGCACTCCTTTCCTTACGCTTATGTTGGCATCCACCGTCGCCAAGAAGGGTCTCCCTAGAATAATTGGACAAGCAGGATCTTCTTGCATATCAATAACTAGGAAATCAGCAGGGACAAAGAATTTACCTACTTGTACTGGCACATTGTCCACCATGCCTGTTGGAATGACCATCGTGTTGTTGGCCATATATAGTCTAGCATCCACAGGCTCTAGGGCACCTATCTTAATCTTGGACCAAATTGTTAAAGGCATTATACTCACACTAGCTCCAAGATCACATAAAGCATTAATTTTGTATGGACCAAATCCAATGGTTATAGCAAACTTACCTGGATCCGGCCTCTTCTCCAGTATGTCCAAATGGCTGCATTCCTCTGTAATTTCATCCATTGATCGCTTTTTGCTCAGTATCTCCTTTAGGAACTTGACATAGGATGTCATTTCATTTAGAGCTGGTGACGTTGAGTTTCTGAAGCATCTTGATGAAGCGCTGAAATTTCTTTTCTGCCGGGTCCTTTAGAGATTTTGTGGGGAAAGGCAGCCTCTTTTTCGGATTTGGAACAGTCGTCGGAGGGGCTGCAGCTTTGTCGACTTCGACTAGGGGCTCCTCGACATCGACTAGGTCCTTGTCGATCTCGACTAGATTGGGCGTTGTCGAGTTGCTGTTTAGTGCAGACGAAGGTTTCTGAAGTTTCTCCTCTACGTCGACTAGGCCCTCCTCGATGTCGACTACAGTGTTGTCGATGTCGACTTGCTGTTCTTCATCGTTCAGCTGCTTTCCGACATCTGGCTCTTGCAGCTGATGTCCGCTTCTGAGTTTTACAGCAGCGATGTGCCCAGTCTTTCCCTTAGGATTTGGTTCTGAAGACCCAGGGAGCGCACCCGACTGTCTGGGGATTCCTACTGCCAGCTGACCAATCTGTGTATCAACTGATTTTCGCCATATATCAATCTCCCCAAGCCTAGAGTTGACCCCTTGCATCTGAGTGTAGACGGAGTTGAAGGAATGCCTAGTTTCTGAGTGATTCCTCCGTATTTCCTCCAGGACTGTCTGTATATCATCCTTTTTCTAATCTCTTTCCGGATGTCCTGGAGCTCTATAGGGCGGGGGGTTCCTAGGGACACCTTGGTTCCATTGTGGTTGTTGAAACCTTTGGTCCCCTATGTAGCGATTGGGACCCCCTGCGTAAGCTACCTCCTCGTGGTGTTCTGCCATCCTGACTTGCTCTGTGTGTGGGCACTCAGGAGTGGTGTGCCACTGCGATCCACATTCAATGCAAGGCTGGTTGACGGAAAGATACTTTACTTGCTTTATGAGCTTCTTGTTCTGATCTCTGTAGTACTGTTCCCTTACATCCGGATCAATTTCCTTAGGAGGCGCATAGAGGGGCATGGAAGGTGCTGGCCTGGCGTATGGGTTCTCTTCATAAGTTGCAGTAGACCCATACTTGTTGTCGTAGTTGGTGAGCTTCCCTAGCACACCCCATGCGTCACTTGGCGGCATTGTCAGATACTCATAGCGAGTATAGTGGTTGTTTCTGTCCTTAGTGACTTGATCAAGAGAGTTGAAGAAGATCTCCTGAATGACGTAGGGTGGCTGTCCATGAGTAGGGCAAGATCGCAGAAGTTCCTTGTAGCGCTCCCATGCTTTTGCCAGCGGTTCCCCTTGCTTCTGTTTGAAGGCGATGATTTTCTGGCGGAGATGTGCTGTTTTGGCGGGTAGGAAGAATTTGTTCAGAAACTCTTGCTCTACTTGGGCCCATGTTGTCAGTGATCTTGGTTTCAGCCCTTCAAGCCACTTCAGTGCAGGTCCGCCCAGCGACCAGCGGAAAGACTTCATCTTCACATATTCCAGAGTTGTACCTTCAGCAAGAGTACGGCACAGTCAGAAAAGTTCGTAATATGTTCAAGAGGACACTCATTAAATCTACCAAAAAAGGCATTATTTTTAAGCTCTATAAGAAATTGAGTGCGAATTTCAAAAGAGTTTTCAGGGATAAGAATCGCCGATTCAGGCACGACGAGGGTTGGATGCATATAATCCTCAACAGTAGTTGGATATTGGGCAAGCTCAGCTTCTGCTTGCCTTGCGCGCTCAGCTTCTTGTTCCCTCGCTGCCCTTTCATTGGCTATAGTGGTATCCTTTGCGGCTAGCTCCCTTGTGAGCCTGGCAATCAACTGTTCTTGTGTTTCAGCAGCCGCCATGATCCTTTTGAGTTTAGAGTGGATGTGTAGGTAACGCTCTGGTTCGTCTAAGCTGTCAAACTCGGGTGGTAGACCAGAACGGCGCATACACCTGAAAAGTAACTCAAAGTAGACGTGAGATTTAACTACCTAAGGCGCGAATGATTGCTTCCCCGGCAACTGTAACACCCCTTTTTAGAACACCGAAGAGATGTTGCAGCGCCAGCAATTACGCAGACTTTAATGTCTTTGTAACCACCTTAGGCTTATAGGGACATGCAACCATGCTCCCACAAACAAGATGATAGTAAACAAATATTAAATAAGCGGAAGACTTAAATATAAAATAACATTCTAAAATAAATTAAGTTACCCAAAACAAAGGGGTCCAAAAGCAATAACCAAATTGATAAAATAGTAGCAGCGGAAACAATAAAATACATCTCATAATTTCTGAAAGTTTGTACCTTAAGTCAAAAACACAATAAATTGAAAACAATGAAATCTTTTATTCTTCAGCGCCTCAAGACCGTTTACCTAAACCTGCGGATTAGTGGCTGAGGTGTAGTATGCAAACCAGGGACCCCAACCGTCCAAAGGAGAAAAATAGGACGGTTAGTCTTTTTACGACTAGCAAGTAGCAGAAAGTAAAATGTTCAAGACTCCGTCTACCACCCATTGACCATAAAAGGGTATTGGTGATTGTAGACTAAAATATGAATTAGGAGTAAATATTTATGTGGAACCTGACTCGTTTGATTAAAATAAAATAAAATAACAGGATGATCCAAAAGGACCGAGTGTTTGAATGGGATGCGGATCCGGAGATCCTAGGGAATCATATTCCGAGTACGGAAAGAATATGATATAACATCACTGAAAGTGGGTCACCTATTAGTAAGTAATGTACAACAATAATAGTAATAATACAATATACACAACATTATCGTTTACTTAGGACGAGTGGTACCGGCCTCGGCCGCATATACTGGGCGGATGACCTACTACCCTTAGGTAGATGTACCCATTCGAGAGATTTGCAAGTTCGAAGGGGCATCTCATGAGACGTTTATAGAGCAAGGTATAACCGAACCTTGACCTGACTTTACCCTTTTTCCATTATTTAAGACACATCATAATAACAATAACAACAACAACAACAATAATAATAACACAACTCGTATAAGTAACAATCCACAAATACATCCTAGGTGACCACAAAAGGCATAATATACACTTTAGATCTATAAAGTGCACGAAATAATATAACTGACAAGCATGCATATTCAAAACCAATAATATACCATACTTAACTAGCATGAAGGAACAAAATGGACAAATCATGCTTTTTAGGGAGTTCGGGCATTTAATGTAATTTTCTCAAATCATAGGATCAAATTATATTTACCCGAGTTGACATGCTATGTGAGATTAAGGAATTTATAAATAGCAACAAACTGAACTAACTTGCATATTTATCACAAACTCATAGCATGGAACTTATAAAGGACACAAAAAGCAATAATTGCGTAAAAGGCACGAAATTTGCAGAAATGCACTGATTGAACCAAACTACTTGCCTTAATCCGACGAAATGCTTATTCGTGGTTGAGCAAAATAATCTGATAAAGGACCTGAGATTTTACAGAATTAAATAGGGTATTAGTAACTTTTCAGAAATTACGGAAACGGCACCGTAACTTTTAAAAAGTACAAAACTTACCCTTTCTTTTCCCAAAAGCCAACCCGATTCTGTCTCACAAAATCTCAGGAGATATAAAGGCTGTAAACTGTTCCAAAACAGTAGGTAGGTTGGATTAAACATCGCATACTTATTCGAAACTCGACAATTAGCGATGAATAGAGCGGATCTTACCCAAACGGGACTCGAAAACGTCCAAATTTCGAGCCTATGATCCCTTGATATGATATGAATCTGTAAAAGAATGATTTTGGTCAGACAACAGCCCTTGGATTGAAGGAAAGAAAGAAAAACGAACATAAATCACGTTTTTCTGAACTACAGAAACAGTGCTCACCAGTCAAGTTCGAGGCTGTGGTGCGATTGCCTCGAAGAAGCTATGAAAGAATGAAAAGATGGGTTCGATAGAGGGTGTCGCAAACTTTTTGATGCAGTCGACGTCGTTGCCTTTGGACCACGGTGCTGGTGTTGGCAAAGCCTGAAAGTAGGCTTGTCGAACACTGTCTGCAGCAACTTCCGATCGCGTTTTCGTATACCTCCCGGTGATCTGCTGCTATGGCGCCTTCACGGTGGTTGCCTGGGTGTTGGAGGAGACCATTGGTGGCGGCCTTAAGCCTTGGTGGCGCCGGAATCGCGGTCGAGGGTGATCGGAGATAGTTGGTGGACTGTGCTCTTCGGTCTCTGTTTGAGGGTTTGTAGAGGATGAATGGGAATTGTTGATGGCGAGAGGGTTAACTGGAATAGAAGTATGCAGCGTTCCCTTCAATTTAATCTAATCCAAATCCCCTAAAGATAGAGATTTGAGGTTGAAAAATCTGGCCAAAGATTACTAGTTATCACTAAGTTAAAGATAGAATTTTTGTTACAAAAATTCTGGAAAAAAAAAATCTGATTCTCTTCTCCCTTGTGGCGTGAAGTTGCTGGGCTGCTGGCTCGGAATGTCGAGTGGGCCGGATTCATTTGCTTCGGATTAGCCCCCAAGTAGTGTCTATACAGTATACTTAATACACATGTATTATATATGATGTATATATATGTATAATTATTTACGTACATAAATAATTCATATACATAAAAATCTAGGTATCCACTAATTTACCCATAAATAATATATAAATATTATTTATGAAACTTTAATTTATTTAAATAATTTAAATAAATTATTTTCCCACATTTCACATTATAAAATGCGAAATAACCATCTTATGAACTTGACACATAGGAATAAGAAAAAAAAAATTCCGACTTTTATTTATTTAAATTCTAAAATTAAATAAACGGAAATACGCGGGTATTTCAGCAACGGCGCCAATTTGTTGTTGCAGGAGGATGGTCAAGTATGAAATAAATATAAAATAAAGTTCAGACTGACTTCCCTGTCTCAGCAAATAAATACAAGACTTCCTCCCGTTGTAGTAGAAGGTTGTTAGGATCGAATCCACGAGGAAGCACGTCAGCAGTTCTTAGGTAGCAATAGATTCTCACAGACAAGCAGCAGAAAGACAGAAATAAAAGCAGAAAAGACAAAGCAAAATAGAAACAAAAGCAAAGACAGAAAATAATGAAAGAAAGTAAAGAACAAAAGCAAACGAAAGTACAGAACAAAGCAAGACAGCAACTTTACTCGATCTCAACAAGCAGTACTCGAGATCGACAACAGTAAGTCAAAAATCGAAAACAGAAACTAAAAATCGACGACAACAGAAGAAATCTCAACTCGACCTAGACAAGACTCTACTCGATGTCGACTAGGGTCCTACTCGAGATCGACAAGGCTCTCCTCTGTATCGACAAGAAAAACAAAAACTTTAAATTGCAAATTCGAACACAGAACTCAGATTTTCGACTGAAATAAATCAATATAATAAAAGACTTCCAAGGCCAGGGTATCAACACCACAACGATAACCATGCAAAGTAACACATAAAGGTATAAAAGATCATGGTTTCCATCAAACAACTTTCATTGTTAACAAATAGGCATATAGAGGCTTTCGCATAAACCCTAATTGTTACTAACCCTTTTCATATAATTAATCCAAGTTGCATTAAGATCACTTTCGCTTCAATAATAAAAACAAGGATCACCTTCAACTCTCGCAAAAGAATCATGCTCATAGGGATAGAAGACGAATTGCATAAAAAGATCTGACCTTTACTGCGTCATCTCACATGGCCACCGTCGGGCTCACCCCAGCCCCAGAAGTGGGTGGACTACTCACGCCTCATTGCAATCGCAGACATTGATGTATAAAAAGAAACTTGCATTAAACTATATTCAAAAGCCTTTACAATCCCGGCAATCAACTTTCGCAGAAAGCCAAAACCCTAAAAACCTTAGAACCCCTAAACTGTCTCTGTGGAACTACTTCTCTACCTCTGAAATTGAATTGTGTGATGGAATGAATGAAAAACTAGCCCCTAGGGCTTTATTTATGGCCTTCTAACCCTTGCTAATCAAGGATAGAATATCTATATCTATATCTAAAACTATATCTAAATTGCTTAATGATAAACAAAAGCGATAAAGAAATATATCTAAATATATCTAAATGTCTTAAAGTGGATAAATCTTCTCCTTCATGATGTAACTTGATAGAATCGGATAGATTCTCGGCCTTCTCGACTTCCTTCGTGCCCAAGGAATCTCAACTCTACTCGGACTGCTCGGGTGACTCTGCTCGACAAGGCTCCTGGGCGTCGTCGACCTCGACAAGGCTTCGTCTACATCGACTACGTACTTCCCTTCCGCTGGAGCGAGTTGCTTCTTCCGCTGCAGCGAGGTCGTCGATCCGCAGGTGCGAGAGCCCCCTTCCACTGCAGCGAGGTCGTCCATCCGCTGGCTTGGTGCATCCCGCTGGCAGCGAGGATTTCCGCGGCAGCGAGAGGCCCGCTGCAGCGAGTCGAGTCGCTGGCAGCAAATGCTGCCTAGTCGTCTTCGTCCTCGGCTTGCCTCCTCTTCTCGTCGACTCCGGGTGTGGCGCTGAGGCATCGTCGATCTCGACTAGGGCTTGTCGAGATCGAGTAGGGCTCCGGGGCTGGGTTGGTCTGGCTCTCGACATGGCTCCTAGTCGACAAGGCCTGTGCTCGGACATGCTCGTCTAGATCGAGTAAGGTCTACTCGAGATCGAGTAGCCTGGGCTCTCGTCTTGATTCGACTGGTTCCGCTGTTTCTTTGATCTTGGACTTCTGTAGTGGTTTTCCGAGCTTTTCTGACCTTCCTTAGAGTTGCTGTAAAATGTCTCGAATTCTGCGAATTTAAACAGAAACTGGTGTAGATTCCAAAATTTGGCAAATAGACATAAACTACATAGATTCTGTACTAGCTAACCCAAATGTATGGAAAGTATGCAGAAAACGATATTAAAGTTACTGTAAAATATGGAAAATTCAGCTCACAACACTAGTCGAGATCGACTAAGGCCTGTGACTGCTGCTGCGTGAATCGACTTGTCCGATCTTCTGTCGAGTAACTCTACTCGAGATCTAGGACACTTGTTGTCGACCACTTCTGTGAGATTTCTCCGCTACCTAGGTTCCGCTGACATGCTTCCTTGTGGATCGATCCTGACTTCCCGCTGCTACATCAGGAGGAGGTCTTGCAATTATTTGCAAGGGACGTAATCTGGTTTACCTTAATTTATTTACATTCTATTTTGCATACTCGATTTCCTCCTACAACAGCATGCAGTGGTCTTGTGCCTCACATATCCAAATTCCAAACAAGGTTTATCTTTAGAAAGGAATTTAACTTGTTTGGTAAGACGACGTACCTGATCATTATGAAACTGGTCCCTGACGTCTGGATCAATCTCCTTAGGTGTCACATATAGAGGCATAGATGGGGCGGGCCTTTCATACCTTTCATCGGATCCACAAAAGTCCCATAAGTATTGTCATAGTTTGTCAGCGTCTCAAAGTTTTCCCAAGCACGTCGTGAGGTGTACTCGAGATACCTATAAGCGGTTTAATTGTTGATCATATCCTTAGTTGGTGCATCCAGGCAGCTGAAGATGATCTCCTAGATCACGTAGGCTTGTTTTCCATGCGTAGTACAACAATTCAGAAGCCTTTTGTAGCGCTCCAAGACTTGTGCTAATGTTTCTCTTAGCTTCTGTCTGAAAGCCGTGATCCACTACTAAAAACGCAGGAAATAGCTACGGAAAATGAGTCAATGAGTCTTGTTCTAATCTCTTGGATGAGATTGTCGATGCATCTCTACTTCCGCTTTCATGTTAATGAGTCAATGAGTGCCCAAACTTGCTCTGAGATAAATCCATTGAACCTAAAACAAGAACAAGTGAATCAACATTTAAAACAAAGGAATCAACATTTAAAACAACTATGACTTGATTTGTAGATGAGATCAGTTTTGTGAGAAATTGAGAATGTATATCCAATATTGTACTTTGATATAGATTCGTAATTGCTATTCAAACATAGATTTGTATGCAGCACAACATTAATAAAAAAAAAAACTATGTTGTTGGGTAAAATCTCTTCTTGACAAGTTTCTAACCTATTTAGAAGAAATAAAATTCCAGATTTTGTTTAATTAGAGGTGGAGCAAACCCATATTTGGATATGCCAATTCTAAACACTAAAAAATCAAGCTCATCCCAAGTGAAAAAAGAAGTCAGCTACAGCTGGTTTCTAAAAGCCAAAAGAAATACGGTTGAATTTTTTTTAAAGGACATAAAGCAAAAGTCACCAGCAAAAACAAAAGCACAAACAGATTGAGTCTATAAATTGCCCTAATTTGGGGAGAAACGGTGCTGAAATTTACCCAGAAAAATTCTAGCAAAGGGTGTCAATCAACCCATTTAAACAGAAACTGATGACACAACTTAGTCAAATTCACACAACTGGTTCTATATGAAGCAAATTAAGTTGCAATCAGCATCAGAACAAAGAAAAATCATGCTCCATTCAGCATTAGAAAAATCATACTTACCATCAGCATTAGAAAAAACTAAATCCCTAATTCTCAAGATACGCTGCCAAATTGAAATTGCAATCTTCGAAATGCCAATTTTTGTTTTTTCTTTCCTGGTTTTCATATTATAGTTAAAGGATATTGACAACAGAAAATTGTACTCATTGAATTCGATCAACCAACCTACAAGGCCACAAAAGATCCTATTTTTCAAAACTAACAGAAATCTCCTCACCATATATTTTTTTTTAAAACCAAGCTTGTAGGTAATCTTACCAAGGTGATGGATGGTTTTTAGTCGCGTAAACCGTATCAAAATAAAACTCAAACCTACAACCTAGTATAGCAAGCAAGTAAGAGGTCGATCCCACAGAGAATCAAGTATTCCTTTGCAAAGTGTATTTACCAATTAGTGAAAGGGGGGTTTTTGGATGATTGAAATTGAAAAGAAAATAAAATAAACTATAAACAGATTGATGCAAAAACAATTTAGAGAAGGTCGCTCTACCTACAATTATCCACTTTATTTAGTTGAATTGATATTGTAACTTCCTCATGTCCTTTTAGTTTTCCTATGAATGCCCTTGTCCTGACCTAATATAGTTACTAGTCCAATCAGTCCTAGAAACCCTTATCAATCGAACAGTCCCTAAAGAAGGATTTAACCCAATTGATAGCTTTAAGTTCAGAGATTAACCAAGATATTTGCAGTCCCTAAAGAGGGATTTAACAACACATCCAACTTCCTACCTATCCAATTAGTTCAATCAGCCCTAAAGGGACAAGTTTGCTACTTGGGTTAAGGTTCGCAATCAGGAATCTACAAAACCCTAATAATTGAATTGATCTAACTAGTTGGCCAGATAAAATAGAACAAAACAATAAACAATCAAGCACAAAGAAGTTGAAGCATTCAATATAGGAAATAAGGAACAAGATTCAGAAACTCACAATCAATCCAAATAAAGCTTCAAATTGCAAGTAGAACGAAGAGAGTTTAGTCGCCCATGGCGAACATCGCTCTCTCTTCAATTGTCTGATAGAACGTAGAATAGAATAGAAGTTTTCTAAAATAACATAAAACTTGGCCTTTTCAAACATCAAAGTCGGCCATAAAAGAAATCAAAAGGTTCTAGGGTTTTCATTTAATAAAACGCAGCGTATAATTGCTGTAGGCAGATGCGGCGGCCGCTACATGGATGCGGCGGCCGCAACGTCAACAATTTTCTCCAACTCCTCTGCGACGGTACTGGCGGCGGCCGCTGCACACCATGCGGCGGCCGCTGCATTGGTCTTTCACGGAAAATCCGTCTTGAATCAGCTCTTGACGTCAACATGAAAGTTGTAGCTCTCTGAAAGATCTTTCCAACGCATGGTCATAATAGTCGATCGGACAACCGAGGCCTCCAGAAAGTGAAAAACAAGTTCAGCATGTCTGGCGACAACTTCTGCAGACTTGTTCTTCGTTTAGGTTCGCTTCTTCTTCTCCTGACCTCTTGAGATCTTCATGTAAGCTTCTTCGATCAACTAGACATTCTCATCCAATGCGTTATCAACCCATTTATCCTTCTCGGATCCACTATTACCTGAAATAATCAATAAAAGCGTGTAGATTCCGACTCCAACCACACAGAGAACAAATATGCAAATTATACTTAACCCATGCATGATATGCATCATAACTAAGCTAAATGCAACCTATTATAACTCTCTAAATGCATGTTATCAAACTCCCCCACACTTAAGCTTTTGCTTGTCCTCAAGCAATCAAAAAACAAATATAGAATTGATCATCCCACAAATAAGATCTTCATGCTATAGTTTTAGAAAAGCAGCATCAAGCAATAGGAGACATGAATAAGAGAACAAATATCCTAGCAAGTATATGAGCAATCCAATAGTAAAGGCAAATTTAATCCAACCTCACCGGGATAATGTGTTTCACTCAAGCTCTCATGTGTTTAGGCTTTAAAGTCCAACTCTCAACTCAATCCAAAATGCTCTATACACCGTGAAAGTTATCACTTGCAAACAACATCATGAGGACTTTTATAAGGTTGTAATGGAGCTTTGGTAGGAACATAAGGCACGAGAAATATTTAGGCTTGTGGTGCTAAAAATCCGGGAAAAAGGAACAACAACCAACGAGAACAACACCAAAACTTCCATACTTTGTAAACCATTCCAATAACATGCATACACTCCATTACATAACAATAAACTCTTCGATTTCAATGGTCATACAACTCATGCATTTTTTTTCATTATGATGACTTCTTTTCTTTTATGCTTACTTTTGCCCCTAGGTGAATTTTATCCTCTCTAGGTCCAAGCTTACTAGACTTTTACTCCTAAGTGAATTTTATCCTCCTTAGGCCCCTAGTAACAAGTCATCTCTATTATGCAATAAGGGTTACCTTATTTTGGTTATGCCTCTCGCAATGCACAACCATACATACATCATATCCACTCAAAGCAACTCCAACATAATGATTTTTCACCAATTCTCCTCCTAATTCCCGGATAGGGTCATGCTAATCCTTGGCTATGATATATTTTTGTGGAGCTATAAAAAAGAATAGGCTTTAAGGCTCAGATGGGCTTTAAGCAAAGGGTAATGCAAAGGGTAGATAAGGTATAATATGGCTAAAGAAAACATGCCTCAATCATTTGAAATTCACAAGCAACAAACATGTGCAATACGGTCATGAAAAACAAGCATATGGAGAGTATAATCACACAATAAAAGCAAAAGAGAAATAATTATGAATAGTCCCTATAAGGCCAAAACAAACTCATAAGGGTTATATTTTTTTAGATTTCAATTAAACCTCAACTATGAACCATAATTGCTCAATTATATTCTCAAATCATGCTCCAAAAATCATTTTCAAGCAATTCAATCAAATCATGGGATTTATGCATTAAGATCATAAAAATAAATTAGAGGACAAACTAAACCAAGATGGGTATCTTTAATAACACCTAAATGCAATGCATGATATTTTTGTGATTTTTTTTTTCGAATGTGATATATGAGTAAAAATAAATATGAAAACATAAATAAACATGATAACATAAGTAAACATGATATGCAAACTCTATCTATATGCAATGCAATCCCTCCCCCACACTTAAACCTTTCATTGTCCTCAATGAAACATAAAAGACAAAAAAATAAAAACATAGAGGAAGAGATGAATGAAATACTCACAATGTGGTGGAAGAGTAGGATCATGACATCACTGACAAATAAGTTAGATCTGAGCATTGCGGAGGCCTTTCCTGAAAGCTTAGTCTATCCCAAACCAAAAACAACTATCTAATGCCTAATGAGAAACCTAATTTATTGAAAAGAAAACTAGCTAACTAGGAATTGAAATAACTAAATTAAAAAACTTACCTCGGGTTGCCTCCCGAGAAGCGTCTTTCTTTAATGTCATTGACCTGACTTATTATGAATCTCAAGACCTTATCTCTCGGACATCGTCAAGGCCCTCAGTAGCCTATCATATTCCTTTGCACACATCTTACAAGGCACATCATAGCACAATAAATTGAAAGCATAAAATGTGGAACTCAAGAACCCTTTCAATCTATCAAAGAGTCTAGCATGACTCTCTGCAGAAGGAATATGATACCACCAACACAGTTCCGCTGGTGGCTTTTCAAAATAGCAATCAAAAGGATCAACACAATCACCATTACCTTTCAAATTGCAAAAGCTTACCTCTATTACCTCTTGAGCCTCAGCTGATGGCTCTAGACCTGGTTCATCAATAGAAAAGCTCAGAATGGATGTTGCAGATGGAGTAGAAGACACATCACATGTAACCTCATGCGTCGACTCATGAGATTCCAAGTCAGGAAGCACTAGACCCTCTTCTCCATCGTCGAAGACACTATTGTTGTTTGCAACCAATTCCTCCTCTTCTTCTTCGAAGCTCCTTTCTTTCTCACCTTTTGCACTTAAAATTTGAATGAGTTGGCTCATCTGTTCCTCCAAGTTTTTACAGCGACTCATTTCTTCCTTTAATTTTTCGATTCGGCTCATTTTTCCTTCTTCCAACTGCTGCAGCACTTGTGTGAGAGTTCGGATTGATACTTCCCGCTCAACCTGTCGACTCATGTTGTAGAAAAAATCCCACATCTCAAAGAGTCCCATATCCAATAGGCCTCCATTACTCATGGACTCAGCAAGATTCCGTGTTTCAGCATTCATCCCATCAAATATGCAAACACACATCTCCCGTACACCATATTGATAACCCCACGAACCAAGGTCGTTAACATACTCATGCAATCTAGTGAAATATTGATGAAAGTTCTCACCTTCAAATTGCGCTAATCTCAACATCATGAAAAAGTTAGTAGCAAGGGTGTTGTGAACCGTAAGATAGGTTCACAACAAAGTTAGATATATAAACAAAAATTAATAAATACACACAACAAAGAAATAAACTTGATGCCCCGGCAACGGCGCCAATTTGATGGACGGTTTTTAGTCGCGTAAACCGTATCAAAATAAAACTCAAACCTACAGCCTAGTATAGCAAGCAAGTAAGAGGTCGATCCCACAGAGAATCAAGTATTCCTTTGCAAAGTGTATTTACCAATTAGTGAAAGGGGGGTTTTTGGATGATTGAAATTGAAAAGAAAATAAAATAAACTATAAACAGATTGATGCAAAAACAATTTAGAGAAGGTCGCTCTACCTACAATTATCCACTTTATTTAGTTGAATTGATATTGTAACTTCCTCATGTCCTTTTAGTTTTCCTATGAATGCCCTTGTCCTGACCTAATATAGTTACTAGTCCAATCAGTCCTAGAAACCCTTATCAATCGAACAGTCCCTAAAGAAGGATTTAACCCAATTGATAGCTTTAAGTTCAGAGATTAACCAAGATATTTGCAGTCCCTAAAGAGGGATTTAACAACACATCCAACTTCCTACCTATCCAATTAGTTCAATCAGCCCTAAAGGGACAAGTTTGCTACTTGGGTTAAGGTTCGCAATCAGGAATCTACAAAACCCTAATAATTGAATTGATCTAACTAGTTGGCCAGATAAAATAGAACAAAACAATAAACAATCAAGCACAAAGAAGTTGAAGCATTCAATATAGGAAATAAGGAACAAGATTCAGAAACTCACAATCAATCCAAATAAAGCTTCAAATTGCAAGTAGAACGAAGAGAGTTTAGTCGCCCATGGCGAACATCGCTCTCTCTCCAATTGTCTGATAGAACGTAGAATAGAATAGAAGTTTTCTAAAATAACATAAAACTTGGCCTTTTAAAACATCAAAGTCGGCCATAAAAGAAATCAAAAGGTTCTAGGGTTTTCATTTAATAAAACGCATCGTATAATTGCTGTCGGCAGATGCGGCGGCCGCAACATCAACAATTTTCTCCAACTCCTCTGCGACGGTACTGGCGGCGGCCGCTGCACACCATGCGGCGGCCGCTGCATTAGTCTTTCACGGAAAATCCGTCTTGAATCAGCTGTTGACGTCAACATGAAAGTTGTAGCTCTCTGAAAGATCTTTCCAACGAATGTTCATAATAGTCGATCGGACAATCGAGGCCTCCAGAAAGTGCAAAACAAGTTCAGCATGTCTGGCGACAAATTCTGCAGACTTGTTCTTCGTTTAGGTTCACTTCTTCTTCTAAGGACCTCTTGAGATCTTCATGTAAGCTTCTTCGATCAACTAGACATTCTCATCCAATGCGTTATCAACCCATTTATCCTTCTCGGATCCCCTATTACCTGAATTAATCAATAAAAGCATGTAGATTCCGACTCCAACCACACAGAGAACAAATATGCAAATTATACTTAACCCATGCATGATATGCATCATAACTAAGTTAAATGCAACCTATTATAACTCTCTAAATGCATGTTATCACAAGGGAAGAACAATAAATAGTGAAATCGATGGAAACAGGGTCATAGGGAACTCGAGAGAGCCGAGAAGAGAAACGATAGAGAGATTTGTACCTCGGGGGATCTGAACGGAAACCTTAATTCGAGCAGGAGCAACGAATCAAAGCTGGGACGATGGATGGGCTCTCGGATCTGAAGCATACCACACAGGATCTGGAAGCTTTGAGGAAGGGGTGACTACCCGACTAGGCAGCACCGCCGTGGGTGGCCGGACAAACAAAGAATCTGAGCAAGAAACCGCCGAACAATTGCGAGTTTCGTTTTAAGTTTTCGTTTCAAATCAGGGGGGGAATGTGTTTAAGGGACGATTAGCAGGAGACAATGGTAGAATGAGGGAATAGAGGAGCAATGGGCTCACCGAAGCTATGGGGAGCTCGCCGGAAAACCAATAACCATGGTGATTCTGTGGGAATGAGCCGCCAACCCTAAGGGGAGAAGCAAAAAAGCGTGTTGGCGTCGTTCTCCATGGGAGGAAGACAGGAGGCCGGGCGAATAGGCTCGAGGGTGAGGATGAGAGATCTGAAATCTTTGAGAGAGAGATCTGGATTCCATTGAAGAGGGAGGGGCGAGAGGTGATGATAGTGTGTGAAAAGAGGCGGTGCCCAGAACTGAATTAGGGTTATACCGCTTCTCAATTTCAAAGTCCAAAAAGTATGCCGCCTAAGAAATGAATTGGGCGCTAAAAAAAACTTCGACAGTGGGCATAAAACTTTCCTTCACATTTTACCTCTACTTTAATTTTCAAGCGAAAAATTTACCGCTCATATAACAATTTGGCGCTAAATTTTTTTTTTTCACAATTGGCATGAATTGCTTTTTTTTTTCATTCAAACTTTACGTCAAGAAAATACTTATAACAAAACATTTAGAAAATAAAGCTATCAAAACATAACCTTATAGTATTATAATAAGAATTTATTACTTAGTATAAGATTTTATTAGCTACTTATATGATTTTTCCTCAAAACATAACCTTATAGTATTATAATAAGAATTTATTGCTTAGTATAAGGTTTGATTAGTTAATTATCTGAGTTTTCCCCAAAACATAACCTTATAGTATTAAAATAAGAATTATTACTTAGTATAAGGTTTTTTTAGTTACTTATATGAGTTTTCCTCAAAACATAACCTTATACAATTATAATAAGAATTTATTACTTAGTATAAGGTTTTATTAGTTATATGAGTTTTCATCAGAACATAACCTTATACCATTATAATAAGAATTTATTACTTAGTATAAGGTTTTATTAGTACTTATATGGGTTTTCCTCAAAACATAACCTTATAGTATTATAATAACAATTTATTACTTAGTATAAAGTTTTATTAGTTACTTATATGAGTTTTCCTCAAAACACAACCTAATATTATTATAATAAGATTTTATTACTTAGTATATGGTTTTATTAGTTACTTATATGAGTTTTATTCAAAACATAACCTTATAGTATTATAATAAGAACTTATTACTTAGTATAAGGTTTTATTAGTTACTTATGTTAGTTTTCCTCAAAACATTACCTTATAGTATTATTATAAAAATTTATTACTTAGTATAAGGTTTTATTAGTTACTTATATGAGTTTTCCTCAAAACATAACCTTATAGTATTATAATAACAATTTATTAGTTAGTATAAGGTTTTATTAGTTACTTATGTGAGTTTTCCTAAAAACATAACCTTATAGTATTATTACTTAGTATAAGGTTTTATTATAATAAGAATTTAATACTTAGTATAAGGTTTTATTAGTTACTTATATGAGTTTTCCTTAAAACATAACCTATACCATTATAATAAGAATATATTACTTAGTATAAGGTTTTATTAGTTAATTATATGAGTTTTCCTCAAAACATAACCTTATAGTATTACAATAAGAATTTATTACTTAGTATAAGGTTTTATTGGTTACTTATACGAGTTTTCCTCAAAACATAACCTTATAGTATTATTATAAAAATTCATAACTTAGTATAAGGTTTTATTAGTTACTTATATGAGTTTTCCTCAAAACATAACCTTATACCATTATAATAAGAATTTATTACTTAATATAAGGTTTTATTAGTTAATTGCATGAGTTTTCCTCAAAACATAACCTTATTGTATTTTAATAAGAATTTATTACTTAGTATAAGGTTTTATTGGCTACTTATATGAGTTTTCTTCAAAACATTACCTTATAGTATTATTATAAAAATTCATTACTTAGTATAAGGTTTTATTAGTTACTTATATGAGTTTTCCTCAAAACATAACCTTATACCATTATAATAAGAATTTATTACTTAATATAAGGTTTTATTAGTTAATTATATGAGTTTTCCTCAAAACACAACCTTATGGTATTATAACAAGAATTTATTACTTAGTATACGGTTTAATTAGTTACTTATATGAGTTTTCCTCAAACATAACCTTATAGTATGATAATAAGATTTTATTACTTAGTATAAGGTTTTATTAGTTACTTATATGAGTTTTCCTCAAAACATAACCTTATAGTATTATAATAAGAATTTATTATTTAGTATAAGGTTTTATTAGTTACTTATGTGAGTTTTCCTCCAAACATAGCCTTATAGAGTTATAGTATTATTATAAAAATTTATTACTTAGTATAAGGTTTAGTAGTTTTGAACCGGTAAATATATAGATATGGTGGTTAAACAAAGAGAACAAAAAGATAAGTCCAAACAAGGGGTCTTACCGTAAAAGAAACAATCGTACTCTAAGGATCTATCCCACTATTTTCCACTACACTATATACCCCAATCCAATTTAATGGTACCGGAATAAAAAGGATCTAAGCTGACCACAATAAAATAACATATAAGCCCATTCACACACACATATATATATATATATATATATATAAAAGGTTTAGTAGTTACTTATATGAGTTTTCCTCAAAACATAACCTTATAGTACTATAATAGGAATTTATTACTTAGTATGAGGTTTTATTAGTTACTTATGTGAGTTTTCCTCAAAACATAACCTTATAGTATTATTATAAAAATTTATTGTTTAGTATAATGTTATATTAGTTATTTATATGAGTTTTCCTCAAAACACAACCTTATAGTATTATAATAAGAATTTATTACTTAGTATAAGGTTTTATTAGTTACTTATATGAGTTTTCCATAAAACATAATCTTATAGTATTATAATAAGATTTGATTACTTAGTATAGAGTTTTATTAGTTACTTATGTGAGTTTTCCTCAAAACATAACCTTACAGTATTATAATAAGAATGTATTACTTAGTATAAGGTTTTATTAGTTACTTATGTTAGTTTTCCTCAAAACATAACCTTATAGTATTATTATAAAATTTTACTACTTAGTATAAGTTTTTATTATTTACTTATATGAGTTTTCCTCAAAATATAACCTTATAGTATTATAATAAGAATTTATTAGTTAGTATAAGGTTTTATTAGTTACTTATGTGAGTTTTCCTCAAAACATAACCTTATAGTATTATTACTTAGTATAAGGTTTTATTATAATAAGAATTTATTACTTAGTATAAGGTTTTATTAGTTATTTATATGAGTTTTCCTCAAAACATAACCTTATACCATTATAATAAGAATATATTACTTAGTATAAGGTTTTTTTAGTTAATTATATGAGTTTTTCTCAAAACATAACCTTATAGTATTATAATAAGAATTTATTACTTAGTATAAGGTTTTATTGGTTACTTATATGAGTTTTCCTCAAAACATAACCTTATAGTATTATTATAAAAATTCATAACTTAGTATAAGGTTTTATTAGTTACTTATATGAGTTTTCCTCAAAACATAACCTTGGACCATTATAATAAGAATTTATTACTTAATATAAGGTTTTATTAGTTAATTATATGAGTTTTCCTCAAAACATAACCTTATGGTATTATAACAAGAATTTATTACTTAGTATACGGTTTAATTAGTTACTTATATGAGTTTTCCTCAAACATAACCTTATAGTATGATAATAAGATTTTATTACTTAGTATAAGGTTTTATTAGTTACTTATATGAGTTTTCCTCAAAACATAACCTTATAGTATTATAATAAGAATTTATTATTTAGTATAAGGTTTTATTAGTTACTTATGTGAGTTTTCCTCCAAACATAGCCTTATAGAGTTATAGTATTATTATAAAAATTTATTACTTAGTATAAGGTTTAGTAGTTTTGAACCGGTAAATATATAGATATGGTGGTTAAACAAAGAGAACAAAAAGATAAGTCCAAACAAGGGGTCTTACCGTAAAAGAAACAATCGTACTCTAAGGATCTATCCCACTATTTTCCACTACACTATATACCCCAATCCAATTTAATGGTACCGGAATAAAAAGGATCTAAGCTGACCACAATAAAATAACATATAAGCCCATTCACACACACACACACACACACACACACACACACACACACACACACACATATATATATATATATATATAAAAGGTTTAGTAGTTACTTATATGAGTTTTCCTCAAA
This sequence comes from Persicaria tinctoria, assembly GCA_037127255.1. Taxonomy (NCBI): domain Eukaryota; kingdom Viridiplantae; phylum Streptophyta; class Magnoliopsida; order Caryophyllales; family Polygonaceae; genus Persicaria; species Persicaria tinctoria. The sequence goes on along the minus strand of JBANSL010000015.1, from coordinate 51,952,359 downwards.
ACATAACCTTATAGTACTATAACAGGAATTTATTACTTAGTATGAGGTTTTATTAGTTACTTATGTGAGTTTTCCTCAAAACATAACCTTATAGTATTATTATAAAAATTTATTGTTTAGTATAATGTTATATTAGTTACTTATATGAGTTTTCCTCAAAACACAACCTTATAGTATTGTAATAAGAATTTATTACTTAGTATAAGGTTTTATTAGTTACTTATATGAGTTTTCCATAAAACATAATCTTATAGTATTATAATAAGAGTTGATTACTTAGTATAGAGTTTTATTAGTTACTTATGTGAGTTTTCTTCAAAACATAACCTTACAGTATTATAATAAGAATGTATTACTTAGTATAAGGTTTTATTAGTTACTTATGTTAGTTTTCCTCAAAACATAACCTTATAGTATTATTATAAAATTTTACTACTTAGTATAAGGTTTTATTATTTACTTATATGAGTTTTCCTCAAAATATAACCTTATAGTATTATAATAAGAATTTATTAGTTAGTATAAGGTTTTATTAGTTACTTATGTGAGTTTTCCTCAAAACATAACCTTATAGTATTATTACTTAGTATAAGGTTTTATTATAATAAGAATTTATTACTTAGTATAAGGTTTTATTAGTTACTTATATGAGTTTTCCTCAAAACATAACCTTATACCATTATAATAAGAATATATTACTTAGTATAAGGTTTTTTTAGTTAATTATATGAGTTTTTCTCAAAACATAACCTTATAGTATTATAATAAGAATTTATTACTTAGTATAAGGTTTTATTGGTTACTTATATGAGTTTTCCTCAAAACATAACCTTATAGTATTATTATAAAAATTCATAACTTAGTATAAGGTTTTATTAGTTACTTATATGAGTTTTCCTCAAAACATAACCTTGGACCATTATAATAAGAATTTATTACTTAATATAAGGTTTTATTAGTTAATTATATGAGTTTTCCTTAAAACATAACCTAATGTTATTATAACAAGAATTTATTATTTAGTATAAGGTTTTATTAGTTACTTATATGAGTTTTCCTCAAAATATAACCTTATAGTATGATAATAAGATTTTATTACTTAATATAAGGTTTTATTAGTTACTTATATGAATTTTCCTCAAAACATAACCTTATTGTATTATAATAAGAATTTATTATTTAGTATATGGTTTTATTAGTTACTTATGTGAGTTTTCCTCCAAACATAGCCTTATAGAGTTATAGTATTATTATAAAAATTTATTACTTATTCTATTGTTTAGTATTTTTGAACCGGTAAATATATAGATATGGTGGTTAAACCAAGAGAACAAAAAGATAAGTCCAAACAAGGGGTCTTACCGTAAAAGAAACAACCGTACTCTAAGGATCTATCCCTCTATTTTCCACTACACTACCTACCCCAATCCAATTTAATGGTACCTAAATAAAAAGCATCTAAGCTGACCACAATAAAATAACATATAACCCCTTCACATCTATATATAAGGTTTAGTAGTTACTTATATGAGTTTTCCTCAAAACATAACCTTATAGTATTATAATAAGAATTTATTAGTTAGTATAAGGTTTTATTAGTTACTTATATGACTTTTCCTCAAAACATAACCTTATAGTACTTTAATAAGAATTTATTACTTAGTATAAGGTTTTATTAGTTACTTATATGATTTTTCCTCAAAACATAACCTTATAGTGTTATAATAAGAATTTATTACGCAACAAGGTTGGTGTTGTTGCCAAGTCAGCATCGAATATAGCCACAAAATCAGCCATGGACATTATGTTCGTTGCTATTAGCAACGAATTTGATGATGTGGCATTCTTGGGTGAACACCAGTCACGAAAATAGCCACGGTCAAGAACAGTCGTGGCCAATGTCATTGCTATTGGCAACCAAAACAGCGTCGGCTGACATTCGTGGCTAAAAATCCGTAGCTATTTCCTTTTTTTAGTAATGATCTGTTGTCTGAGCGCAGCTTTTTTGGCAGGAGGGACGAACTTAGTAAGAAACAAGTCTTGCAGTTCATTCCATGTGTGAATGGATCGTGCAAGCAAACCCTCATGCTACTACAAAGCTAATCTTGCAAGGGATCAACGAAAAGCCTTTAGTTTTAAATATTCTAGATTGTCATTGTCTGAAATAGCGTCGCATAAATCTAGAAACGTTGTACCATGCTCTAAAGAGCATTCCTTGGGTTTCCCCCTAAATTGACTGCTCTTTATTTCAGTAATAAAAGAAGGACGAATTAATTAATAGGGGGAAGAACGATTGGTGATTTGGGAACTTCGAGATTAGGATGCAGATACTCCTTTGCGTTTGCTGGGACGTGCCCAATCTGCTCCTCAAGTTCCCTTCTAGCGTTAACTTCGCGATCTACCCTTGCTTCCCACCTTTGCTGATTTTGTGTATATTCCGCCTCTCGTCTGGTGTACTCTGCTTCTTTGGTAGTGAACTCCTTAATCCTTAATTTGAGTTGTTCAAGCTCCTGCGGTGGTGTGAGCTGGACCTCGTTCTCATTGTTATTGCTAGTTTGCGACATCCTCTTTAACCTTTGTCGAAGGTGGAAGAAGCATTCTGGTTTGAGAATTGGGTCTATAGGTGTGCGATCTGTTCTTCGCATGCATCTGAAAAAACAAAAAAAAAAGAAAAGAAAAAGAGCGTAAAAAGGAACTAAAAAGGGCGCGATTGATTGGTTCCCCAACAACGGCACCAAAATTTGATGCGGAGGGAAATTGAGTATGAAAATAAATCAAAATATAAAATCAAACTAGCTCCCTGTCTCAGCAAATAAAATATAAGAAACCCCCATGTTGTAGTAGTAGGGTATTCGGGATCGTATCCATGAGGAAGCGTGTCAGCGATCGCCTTTTCAGTCCCAGAATCCTCTCGTAAACAGAGCAAGTCGTGCAACAGAAGCGAAAACAGAGCAAGTCAATCTCGACTAAACCTGTCAACATAAACTATAAAATCGTGCAACAGAAGCGAAAACAGAGCAAGTCGAGTAGAACAGAGTACTCGAAGTCGACCAGAGTCCTCGACGTCAACTAGAACTGGTCGAGATCGAGCAGTGCAGTGAACGAAAACGTAGCTTTGCGAACATAAATAAAGCAGAATCAACACGAAATTTATGGGAAATTCGATAAACTAAAAGACTTCCAGAATTGAGGTATCAATGTCACAACGATAACCATATAAGAAGCATGGTAAAGGTAATAAAAGATCATGTTTTTCATCAAATAATTGTCGTCGTTAACAAGTAGGAAAGTAGAGGCTTTCGCATAAACCCTAATTGTTACTAAACCTTTTCACATAATTAATCCAAGATGCATTAAGATCACTTTTGCTTCAATAATACAAACAAGGATCACCTTGTTGTCGCAGAACAATCATGCTCGTAGGGATAGAAGACGAAATCGCATAAAAAGTCGTACCTTTATCGCATTACCTTACTTGGCTACCGTCGGGCTCACTCCGACCCTAGAAGTTGGATGACTACCTACTCTTCATCATAAAGAAACTCATCAATAATAAAAGGGAACTAAATTGTATTGAATAAAATTAAAGAAAGTACAAACCGAACAAAGCCAGATCACTTCCGCTCTCTTGCTCCATTCGGCCTCTCTCTCTCTCTCCAAAAGCTCTCGAAAACACTATGAAACACAATTGTCTTGGGGCTTGGATTAGATGATTCCTAAAATCAGCCCCTAAAGCCTTATTTATAGTATTCAATCCCCGCTATCCAAGGAAGGAATATTCTATCTATATCTAAAACTTTCTATCTAAAGCTTAATGATTAAATTTGGAAATAAAACAAATAAATCTCTAAGGAAAAACATCTAGAGTGGATAAATCTCTCTTGAACTTGATATATCTTCTCTTAAACTTGATAGAATTCACGTGCCTTTACTTGCAAGTAATCCATATAGCTCGGATTTCACTCGATTCCGACTCGGATTTGCCCCGAAAAGTAATCGACGTCGACCAAGTTACTCGACAACGAGTAGAATTGTCTTCTCCTCGTGATGTGCTCGAGCTCGGGTAGAATTTTGGCAGTCAACGGGTACTCGACATCGAGTAATCTCCTCGATGTCAACGAGTTCTTGCTCTCGAGTGGATTGCTCGACTGGGTGATTCTCGATTAAATTGCTCGAGATCGACTTAAAGTAGTAAAAGTCGACTAGTCTTGTCAAGTGCTTCTTCTTATCTTTCCTTCTCGATGTGCTTCGGTTCACCTCCTGTTTGATCTTAGACTTTCTGTATTGGACCTCGAGCTATTCCATGATTTTCTTCCTTTCTCCAAACTGTTGTAAAATGCCTTGATTTTTGCGAATTTAAACATAAACTAGTGTAGACTCCATAATTTAGCAAATAAGCATAAACTACATAAATTATGTACTATCTAACCCAATGATATGAAATGCATGCATAAATCGATATAAAAGTAAGCATAAAACATGGCAATTTAGGCTCATATCACCGTGCCACCTGCGCAACCAGGTCATCTAAATAGACGCCAACATAAGCAGGCTGGTCGGGGGGCTGCTCATCCACCAAGACATCGCTATGATGGGACCGTCGTGGGCTCCCACCTCCATCGTTGTTGTCAGCGTCCTGGTCAACCTCCGTGGGAATGGATTGCTCATGATCATAGAACTCTGGACGATCTTTCTAAGTTGGGTCGGCCATTAGGTTGATCTCTGGCGGGTAGTCGTGCCCCACCCACGTCTGAAACCAATCTAGGATGTAGTGGAGGTCCATGAGGTCCTCATGGATCGGTACCCTTGAGGAGCGGTGCACCAATGTCTCTTCATACGATGAGCGGGCTACGATGTTCCCTACCCTGAGAGAATTAGGGTCAATGCACATGAATTCATAAGGTATATACTTGTCAATGCGGACTCCCTCCATGAGGGGTTGAGAGTACCAACGGGCTCTACAGGCCCTCTCAGCTAAGTGCCAGGCAAGCTGACGAGTCTCGCGGTCAGCTATCATCAAGTGGTCAACATTGAGGTTCTTTGATCTCACCATTTTTCTGAAGGAAAAAATAAACATTATACGGCAACTTCTACATAAGAAATATCAAAATATAATAATTGCAAGAACCACATACTTAGTTTTACAACTAGCCTGAAATTAATATCAAATAGACCTAAGCGAGTTCATATTGCCAATCATGCATAAACTCACATAATATTCTAAAAAGAAAGCAAATCAGTCTATAATTCATATATATGTAAGTTATCAATGAAGAACTCATTCAAGAAACTTCAAATAAATCAACCATAATCCTATAAATATCAAATTTCATGAATCGTAGAGCAATATGCAAAACTAAGCAAATCCAACAATAACAATTCCATAAACTCAGCAGATCCATATAATTTCAACCTTAATCATAACAGTAATAATTGCCTAATTCCGTAAATTTCAATTTCCCACGCAATTTCAAACCCTAAACTATCAAACTTCAACTCAATATGAAATCTCAACCCTAAATCATTCAAATTAATTCCAAATCTATAAAAAAAAAAAGTTTAAAGTTCAGATCCATACCAGAAGAGGTGCAAAGAGGACAAATTGGCTGGCGGGGCGTTGCTGCTGCTGCTTGGATCTGGTGTGCCGGCGGTGGTGCAATGAGGTTTGGTGGCCGGAGAGAATGGCGGGCGAGGGTGCGAGAGCGAGAGAGAGATGACAGCTGGGTGTTTTAGGTCAAAATTAAGAGAACGGAGAGAAGCGAGAACTGGGTGAGTGGGGTTTATTATAACGTGGGTTAATAATAAAAAAAAAATAGTAAACAATAGAGGAACCAACCTGTTGCTACCATCGATGTTGACTAGATCAGTTGAGTCGAGCCTTTCACCTGTTTGAGTACAGTCGCTGTCGAGTATAGTACTCGACGTCTAGTGGAAAACGGCTCTCCCTTCTTGGCTGTTGGTGGACACCCCCTTGGGAGTCGACATCGACTTAAGGTCTTCTTGCATGTGTGTTCGTACTCGACTTCTAGTGGTTTTGTGTAGAAATTCCGTCGACGTCGAGTTGCCCTTCAGTTCTCCATTTTGCCTGTATCTCTATCAAGGAAAAGAGATCTTGCACGGAAATAGAAAAGAAAATAAAATAAAACTAAAGAAGACGAAATAAGAAATAGCAGGTTGCCTACCGTAAACGCTAAGGTTTAAGTCGCTAGCTCGATCTACTTTCCTTTCAAACCGTTAGTTCAACGCCAGGGTGGCGTGAATATCTTCCTCAGGGTCTTCTTTGTCATAGTATTTCTTGACCATGTGCTCATTTACTTTAAAGGTGGTGCCGTCGGTGCCAAGGAACTCCACCGCTCCATGGGGGTAAATATTGTGAACCAAGAAAGGTCCACTCCATCTTGTCCTTAGCTTCCCTAGGAACAAACATAGTCTAGAATTGTATAAAAGCTCTTTGTCACCTACCTCATATGTCTTAGGCACCAATTTGCTATCGTGCCATCTCTTCGTGCGCTCCTTATAGATCTTGGCATTCTCATATACCTTTAGTCGCAACTCCTCAAGTTCCTACAAGTCAATAAAACATTTCTTACCTGCCTTGGCGAGATCCATGTTGAGGTCCTTGATAGCTCACATTGCCTTATGCTCCAATTCGACTTTCCATAAACTAAGTTGTAAGGAGTTGTCCGCATTGGTGTTTTATAGGTCATCTGATAGGCCCAGAGCATGTCGTCAAGCTTGGATGATCAATCCTTCCTTGAGCGGAAGACTGTCTTTATGGCTTTGATATGACGATTAGAGACCTCCACACTTGGCCACTAGTTTGGGGATGATAGGGTGTTGCCACCTTGTGCGTCACCTCATACTTAGCCAAAAAAGCCTCAAACCTTCTCTCGATGAAATGTGACCCACCATCTGAAATAAGAATTCTAGGAACACCAAAGCAAGGAAAAATGTTAGTTTTAATAAACTTTGAAACTACCTTCGCATCGTTGTTCCTAGTTGCCACAACCTCAACCCATTTATTTGTAGGGGCCTGACCCAGGGAATGGTCCCATAAAGTCAATACCCCACACATTAAAAAGCTCAACATCCAGAATCCTTTGTGAGCAGCGTCTCATTTTTCCAAGTAATGTTGCTCGCTCGTTGGCACTCATCGCATGAAGTGACATACACCTGCACATCCTTGAAAAGATTAGGCCACTAAAAACCACAGTGAAGTACCTTTGCTGCAGTTTTGAATCCTTTAGCATGCATGTCTGGATGTAGAGAGAGTGTGACAATTCGAATGACACTCTTGACTTCTTCCTCCGGGATACAATGTCGAAAGATACAGTCTTTCTCTTTCTTGAACAATTAGGGTTCATCCCAATAGTATTGCTTGATATAGTGGAGGAACTTCTTCTTCGCTTGCGAGGTTAGGCCGGACAAAATCTCGTTCCCAACAAGATAGTTAGTGAAATCCGCATAGCAAGGAAACTTTGCTCACTTTATAGCAAAAGCATCTTAAATAGGACTAGAGGGAGGGGTAAAGAAGAAATCATCACCGGAATCTGTGTGTACCAACTTACCCAAAAGCTTCGTGGAATCTAGTCGATTTCAGGTGGAGTCAGTCGACGTCGACTAGGATTCTGTCATCTTTTCTTCACTCGATTATCGGTAGGTGGTCGAGTGATCTTTACTCGATGTCGACTGACTGTCATTCGACGTTGAGTGGCCCTGTAGTTCAACAATAAGAATGAAAGTAAATTTACCTACAGGTATTTGAGTCCACGTCGAGTGGAGTAGGTTGACGTCGAATGAACATTCAGCTCAAGAAACCTTAATTAGGTGCTCGTCGAGGCAAGAATCGTCGATAAGCGTGATTTCCTTGGACTCCTCCATCATGTTTTTAGGTAGCTTGGAGAGATGATTGGCCACCGAATTCTCCGCGACTTTCTTGTCCTAGTTTGACGTCGAACTCTTGAAGTAGGGGCACCCATCGGCTTGGCATCATTCTTCGCCATCAAATACATAAAAGCTAGATGGTCAGTGTGCACAAGAACTTTAGATCCCACTAAATAAGAGTGGAATTTTTCAAAAGCAAAGACCACGGCCAAGAACTCTTTCTCCCTTGTGGTGTACTTAGTATGCACCACGTCAAGAGTCTTGCTTGCATAATAGATGGCGTGAAGCTTCTTATCCTTCCGCTGTCCTAGGACAGCTCCTACGACATAATCGCTGGTGTCGCGCATAATTTCGAAGGGTAGCGACCAATCCGGTGATTGAATTATTTGGGCAGTGGTAAGGGCCTTCTTCAACCTATTAAAAGAATCAAGACTTTCATGCGAAAACTCAAACTCAACCCAAATGGCCAAGAAAACTCCTTATGTCTTTTATGTTTGAAGGTGGGGCAACTTCTCCACTAGCTGTATTTTGGCTCTGTCCACCTTAATGCCCTTCTTGGACACCTTGTGTCCTAGCACAATCCCCTCTCTTACCATGAAATGGCACTAATTAAGAACTAGGTTTGTATCCTCGTTGACGGGAGGAAATCGTTGTGTCTCCTATCAAAAGTAAAACTTAAACCTACAAACTAGTATAGCAAGTAAGCAAGAGGTCAATCCCATAGAGAATCAAGTATTTACGAGCAATCTCTATTTATCAATTAGTAAAAAAGGGGTTTTGGTTGATTGAGAATAAAAAAAAAACTATAAACAAGCTAATGCAAAACAATTTAGGGAAGATCGCTTTACCAATACCTATCCACTTTATTTGGTTGAATTGTTATTGTAACATCCTCTTGTCCTTTTAGTCTTCTTATGAATGCCCTTATCCCGACCTAATATAGTTACTACTCCAATCAGTCCTAGAAACCCTTATCTCATGAGCAGTCCCTCATAAAAGGATTTTACCCAATCAATAGCTTTAACTTCATAGATTAACCAAGGCATTTGCAGTTCCCTAGAAAGGGATTTAACAACACATCCAACTTCCTACCCTTCCAATTAGTTCAATCAGCCCTAAAGGGATAAGTTTGCTACTTGGGTTAAGGTTCACAATTAGGAATCTACAAAACCCTAGCAACTGAATTGATTCTACCGAGTTGATCAGACGAGATAGAATAAAACAATTAACAATCAAGCACAAAGAACTCGAACTTCTTTCCTATCAAGGGGAGGCATGAAATTAGACTTGAATCTCGCGGTTGCGACTCAAGGGATTCAGCATACCCTCTCGCGGACATATCTCCATGGTGAACTGGGTGACCTCGCGGGCATGAATTGGGGACTCGTAGATGCCAGTGGTGGACTTCAGTTAACTCTTCTCGCAGGTGGCCTTCATGGTGGAACAGGTGGACTCGCAGCCGCGACTCATTGCGGAACTGTGTGTTCTTGCTCTTCTCTTCTTGGCCTTTGCTTACCAATGCTTCTTTTCTCTTCTTTTCTTCCTCTTCTTCACTCCACTAAGACTTTTCCAAGCTAACCACAAGCCGGATCTATGAACCTACATAAAACCATCGAAATAGCGTAGTTTCCAAACATTTCAACCAAAAGAGCAAAATATGAAATTAACTCTAAAACCTAACCATACAACCATAAAACTCAACTAAAAATACTCTATAATGCCTATCTAAATATGCATTATCAAAATCCCCCACACTTAAGCTTCGCTAGTCCTCGAGTGAATAATAAAAAGCAACCTATACCTACGAGTTCATCATCCATGCAACAGTCCATTCGACGGGGTTGTAATGGGGCTTGGTAGAAATATAAGGGAAATGAATTGTATTTGGTCATGTGGTGCAATAAATTCTGGGAAAACAAGATTTCAAAACTCCCAACATAACACAAACCAACTCAATAATATCAAGCTCACAAATGTACATCTCTCAATATCATAAAAATAACTCCAAAAATCATCATCTCATATCTCAAATCTCATCATCATCTCACATATCATGCAATCTCAACACCCAACCAATAAGACTCATAACCAACATAAATTCAATTATTCCTCATTATGCAAAAATAAAATAAATGACTCTTTTTTTCCCTCTTTTTTTCAGATTTTTTTTCTTTATTTTTTTTTCTTGAGCCAAAATACATGAAAATCAAATGCCTAAGAATGAGGGACTAAATAAGCATATAACATTACATCTTCTCAAAACCATAAACCATAACATAACACATTAGCTTCATTCTCCTCACTCTCCAAAATATATTCCATTACCCGGTCAAAATCTCAATTCCCCCAAAATAAGGGTAAGGCTCATCATAGGCTAGGAATAATAATTTTGTGGAGCTATCAATAAAAAGGCTAAAGGCTCAAATTAGCTTCAAAGCAAGATATAACATAAGGTAGACATGGATAAATATGTGGCTAAAAGCTAGGTTGTCTTTATCATTTGAACTTATCAAGCAATGAAAATGTATATACTCGGCCTTGAAAATAGATAACCATTGCAATACTCAATGATAAATTCATAGGAAGAGTAAATCACACAGAAAAAGCAAAAGGAATAAAGATGTATCCCTTATAAGTCCAAAAATATCTCATTGGGATAATTTTTTTTTTGAATTTCAAGCATACTCCCAAACTTAGATCATACATGCTCAATTACATATGCTTAATCATATTTCACATAAAAACCAATTTTTCAGGATAAGATCAAATCATTCCAGAAGAAATCCAGTGGGAATATCAAGATCATCATCAGCCTCATCTCCTAGAAGAAATCCACTTGAAGAGGGCGAGTCCACAACCATCTCAGCGGGTGCTGGAACATGACTAATACCGAAAGCAGCCAAAGTCGGGACAACAAGTAAATGCACAGGAAGATACAGGTGGTGCTCACCCTTCGCGCTAGATAACCAACGGAAACACTCACTATTGTTAGGGTGGATGACCCTTTCAATAATACGAGTGTTCAGTAGGATTGAAATGTCATAATAGAAAAGTGATGGAAAGGGTTGCAGGGAGCTCAAATCCATACCCATATAGCATGCTATAAGGGTAATCAATCCACCAAAAGTAACAATATGGTCACTCATATCATCTCTCCTACGAAATGCATCTGCACAAGCAACTAGAAACAACTCTATCCAATCTGGTACACTCTCGGCCTCCGGCGTCAAACAATATAACCACATCCACATCCTCTTGGGGATAACCGTCAGATCAATAGAACCATAGAAGGCAGGGGTCAACACCATGTGGCATAGCCTAAGGGTAGGATGCCTAATCAGATAATCATGAAAGTTCTCAGTCCCTCCAGCATGGCCTGACACTATAGCCCAAGTCTCGGCAGGTGTAGTAGCAGACAAGCTCCGACGCAAAGGATTAGACCAAGGTATATGCATTCCCAAAGCATGGGATATGAACCTTTTTTGAATTGAGCATTCAGTACCCATTAATATGAAACGGATGTCCTTGTCATATCACACATCCAGAGTTGACAGGAACTCATGCACCAACACAGGATAAATCGGCACGCTCATCGATATGAAGCTAGCTAGACCTCCCTTATCCAATAGTAGAAATAATGGACCACGGAGACCAAGCCTTTGCAATGTCTCTAGATGAAAGAACCGAGTCGACTGGTAACTCACATCTCTTAGCTTGAACCAGCGTTCCTTTTCAACTTTAGACAAATAGGCGGGAGCATCCATCTTGGGAGAACGAGACATGATGCAACTTGAGGGTAAACTTAAGAAAAACCACAAAAACGACCAAAAGACGGGCTCGTTGTAGGGATGGCGGGCGCCATGTACTCAGAACAACGAATTCGAGTGAAAACGTTGGAAGACCGACATCTACACTCCTCCAAACTCGAAACTTTCACGAACAACTTGATTTCAAAGGGTTCGTTTGTGATAGGTAGGCGAATGGTATGGGAAAAGTTGAATTTTGTTGATGTAGGGTAATGCTTGAAAGTGTTTTGGTGGATAGAATTGATTGGAATGCAAGGCTATATGTATTTAGAATGGATTCAAGTAGGCTTTTGGGTTTTGTGGATTTCTTGAGCAAGCATGGATAATTCAAAGTAGGGAGTATCAATATATGGTGAGTTGGAAGGAATATCTATCAAAAAGAAAAATAGAACATCTTAGAATTAGATAAAATAGAAATAGAAAACATAGAACCTCTAATCCTAAGAAATAAGGAAACTAACCCTAAAAAGAAAATTTTAATCACAAGATAGAAGGAAAATAGATAAAAGATAAAATAGACTAACCTAAGATAGATAGAAATAATCTAATCCTAGAACAAAATAAGAAGGAAATAAATCTAATCCTATAAAGATATAAAATAAAGAAAACTAACCAAAACGAAAATAACCCAAAATAAAAAAGATAGAAACTTTCATTCCAAGTTTACCAAAATTCGAGCTAGTCTAGCGGATAGGGGACGACGGGCGCCGCATGACAGGCGGCGGGCGTCATGTCCACAGAATGTGACTTTGCACTCCAAATCAATCAAAACTCGACCCCGCACAGGTTTTAACTCACCAAGACCCAGTATCCCAAGGGCCTCGGCCCTCAAGCACGTTATACCCCCCCCCCCCACCCCCCACCAAAATATGAACATCTGAATGGTCATTATTTCATGACTCTTGGCCAACTTTAGGGATGTGGATATTGATCGATATCTGGAAGAAAGACCCATGAGAATGAAAAGGTTCATGCTTTATGAAGTGCGGAATAGGCAGATAAAAGGCTAACAAATACTCTAGAAAGGGGGAAGAATAGAGTATGACAACTTTTCGAAAAATCAGAAACTGTAAGACCTTACCGCCAGAGATAAGACCTTATTTGAAACGCAGAAACAAGTTAAGAACGAAATAACGAATAATAGGCAAGGCAAACGTAAACAATAAAGATAAAGCGCAGTAAGTAAAGGACACGAGAATTGCTAACGAGGTTCGGTATAACCTTGCATACGTCCCCGCCTAGGGTTATCCAACCCGTATGATTCAACACAACTTTATTTCACTTCTTCCTATGAGTTCTAGATACAACCTTTAGAAGACCTTCCCTCTTCTAAACTTACTTCCTATCTAGCAACCCAAACACACCAGTGAAACAAAGTCCTACCGATACAGAAGTATCTATACGTTTGGGTAGATATGTACCCTTAGTATAATCCTAATGAATTGTACGATAAAGCTCAATGTAAATCTCACACACTCAAAGAAATAAAATGCTCAAGCAAGGAGTGATGCGAGATTGGTGTTGAAGAAGACAAAGTATTGCAGGAGAACTTGTATGCATGGGGGGTGAAGCTTGTGTCAACTGCTATCCCTTTGTCTCTGTATAAAGGCTCCCGTCCGAGGTTGAATTGATTTGACCATTTGAACTTTGGACGCCTGATTTGTTGAGAGACGTTACAAAAGATCCACTGGGGAGAAGCTTCAACATTTGAAAAAATATTCCAGAAGCTATGCCTGGGATATGGCTTGAATTGAAACGTTGAAAGAGCTAAAGAAATCCCTAGAAAATCTCAACAAACAAGCTAACATATATATTTGGTTAGAAGGATAAATCTTAAAATAATTGATCCAAATCTATATGTCGAAGACTTCAAAACTGGCCCAAGTAATGTCGAAAATATAAGCCCATTAAAACCGAGCTCATGTAAAACTTGAGCCAGTACGGTAAGGCCTTACTTTCCTCTAATAAGGTCTTATCATCAATCAGTAAGGCCTTGACTCTGTTTTGGTATTGATGGTTTGTTTTGAAACGTTGAAGGCAACCAAAGATTGGTTCAACCAAATATCTTGAATATCTCAACAAACCAACAACCTTTTGAATTTGAAGATTGCTTCACAAGATCTTCAAAGAAGCTTTTAGAAAGTTAACCCCAAATCTTAAATAACCAAATCAAATCCTGCACAAAATCTCCAACAAATAATTAAATATAAATCTCAATAAATAATCTAATTGATATTTGTATAAAATAAATACTACATTTCTCTGTCTTTCATCATACATATAATATAACATCAAATACATATAATATAACATCAAGATAGACTCAACACTTTAGTCAAGAATTGTTGTGAACTTGGAGTAGAATTGATCAATCGTCTCATTAGGCTTCGTCTTGAGCTCCCTTAACTCGTTTTGGAGCACATAAACCCGTGTGTTCCTGGGGTCATTGGAGCCCTCATTTAGGTACTTGAGTACGTCTCAATCTTCTTTCCAGTCTTCAAACCAACTACCTTCATGACATCATCTTGGGATACATCAGTTATTAGAGTTAGCATTTTTTTTCCTTATATTTTCAAATCCTCAGTTGTGAGATCCCTCCAAATGATCATACTCGCCCCCTCTTTATGCTTTGTTGAGTTGGGGGTGACTTGTACTTGGATAATATACCAACATGAAATGTCTTGAGTCATTATCCAAAACATTATTTGGTGGCTCCACCCCTCGCACCACCTAGCCTTCAGTGATGGTGGCTTCGCTTGTTGCTCGAAACACCGAGTTTAGGGATTTACTCCTTGTAGCCCATTTTTACTTTTTAACCTACCAAAAAAACGCACATAGTCTAAAGCAGTCAAGGTTAGCTCTAATACTAATTGTAAGGACCCTTAATTAGGGTGCATCAATGTTTATAACCAAGTTACACATAAGTAAATACACAAGATGACAAATTGATTATGGTAGAAACCCTCAAACCACAAGTAGGTAGTGGGGGATGAAAACCACTACCACCCTTTGCCTCGGGAAGAATTTTCAATAGGTATACCCTTTTTGCTGTGCACTATTACAACCTGTAGCACTAACACTTCTGATCGCTAAAACCAACAAAAGCCACAAGTACACCTATTACATACAATGAAACTAATTTTTACTCACATCAAATACTTCTTCTACTTCAACTCGACAACTAAAAAACTTACCTAGGTCGGGTATATAAACTCTCAAAATAATCACCTACATATATATGGAAATAAAGTATTTTCTCTCCATTAGATAAACTATATACACATATATTTTATCCAAAACAACTCTAAAATATCCTCCAAGCGATCTTCTTATTTGGTATCAATATATATTTTCGATCATCTTTCAAGATGGAGGTACTAACGATCATCTTGAAAAAACATGGAGGTACTGACGATCCTCCAACACATCTACATCCTATCTTGAATATGATCCAATAAAAGATGGTATAGGAGTCTTGCGCGGCTATGTATCAACTAATCAAGTACCACATGTGTAACGAAGACTGCCTAGCTAGCTAGCTTGTTTCATTAACGTTATAATTATCATATCTCTCTCTCTCTCTCTCTCTCTCTCTCTCTCTCTCTCTCTACGAAAAAAAAAGAAAAAAAAAAGTTAAGTATGTGGTTTAGAGGGTTTAATTCACTTGTAATGACATCTTAGACGACCTCTATAAATAGCTAGCTAGCTACCTTCCTAAACCCTCAAAATATCTTTCTTCTACAACTCCATGTTCCACCTCCATCTCTTTACATCTTTCCCTTCAACCTCTCTTCCTTTGAAAGTCACACCAACCAAACATAAGATCACCCGAAACATCGATCAATCAAGGTTCGGAGAAAATGGATAGTAGAAAGCAAAGTTGTAGCAGATCTGAAGATGTGGAGATAAGGAAAGGCCCTTGGACCATGGAGGAAGACTTGATTCTAATAAACTACATAGCTACTCATGGCGAAGGCGTTTGGAACTCCTTAGCCAAAGCTGCCGGTACGAAACCTTTAGTCGACATACCCTCTATATATATACATATGGACCTCTTTTGTTATATATATATATATATCAACTCAATCTTTTCCTGTGCCTTTTGTTCTTTGTCTTGTTTCTAGAGTTCTATTTATATTATCTCCTTGAATCGGTACATATTCGTGACATGAGTTTTCATTAGGTCTTAAACGAACCGGAAAGAGTTGTCGACTACGTTGGTTGAATTATCTGAGGCCGGACGTGAGAAGAGGTAACATCTCACCGGAGGAGCAGGTCTTGATCATGGATTTACATGCTAAATGGGGAAATAGGTAACCCTAATAATCAATCTTCTGCATATCATATGATACATAGTTAATTAACTCTATTATTATAACATCTTTTCTTTTTCTTTTTTCT
Organism: Persicaria tinctoria; assembly: GCA_037127255.1. Lineage (NCBI taxonomy): Eukaryota > Viridiplantae > Streptophyta > Magnoliopsida > Caryophyllales > Polygonaceae > Persicaria > Persicaria tinctoria. The sequence goes on along the minus strand of JBANSL010000015.1, from coordinate 51,936,268 downwards.
TTTTTCTTTTTTTACCAGCCACTATAGTAGTTTCTATCTTCATTTTGAGGATCCAATGGTATGTACAACGATTTTGAAAAGAAAAAGGAAAAAAAAGAAAAAGGTAGCATAAGTCTATATATTATATAAGAAATGAATTTCATCACGTGGGGGTATCAAGTAGTAAAACATGTGGGCATGGAATTTCCCTCCAAAATGCAATTTTCAGGGTGTGTTTTCGAAGCTAGCTTCAATTTCAACAAGGACAAAAAATCAGCCCCACGTTTAAATATATCTATTCGATCCTTGAAATAAATAGAAAGAACACGTTTTTACCCTTTACCTCTGCACAACCACAACGTATGCATATATATATTTTTTACTTGAAGGACACCATCTCTATTTTGATCGAGTGCAAGGGCCCCAGTCAAGTCCAAAAGGGCATCAAATTTAACCTTTATATATAGTTTCATCAAAAAAATCTTTTTTTAAAAACTGAGATTTTTGTCAAATATAACAATTTTTAACCAATTGATTTTTATATTATTATTATTATTATAATTAATTTGCTAGCTGTTATATTGTATTGGAACAAATTTACTTAGGGGAAAACCACGTTAATTGCAGTTGAAGGTGATTGTACGTTTTTTTGGTTTTATTGTTTTCTTCAAACTTAAAAGTTAAAACACACTCCGTACTCTTTAATTCTCAATAATAGAAAATTAAGGAAGAAAATAATTATGGATATGAAATCAATTTTATTATAAAGCGGCCTAATTAATTAATTAATGGTTATTAGTTGTCTTTCAGAATTGCTAAAAATAGCAACAAGGTACATAAGCTCCTGTCCTTTAATCACCTAATTATCCCAAATAAGAATCAATATAGATGTGGACATTTCTGAATTATATATAATCGCCTAATTAATTTTGGCAGTCATCCATTTTTCAAATTTATAGATATTAATATTGGTTTCTACTGCTGTTGAATTTGTAGTACTTTTTCATTATTATTTTTGGGTGATTTTAATATATACTACCTCCGTTCAAAAATATAAGTCATTTTAGACATTTGCACACAAATTAAGAAAATCATTAACTTATTCCATTTATATCCCTCGTTAATTATCCACAACCTATATTAACCAATAAAATTTGAGGAAAAAGTAAAAAAGTAACAATTCTCTTCTCCTAATACCTAGAAAATCTAAAATGACTTATATTTTCAAACAAAAATCTAAACCTAAAAAGACTTATATTTTTTAACGGAGGAAGTAGTTGGTAATAATTCAATTGAGTGTCCATATTACAGAAACTCCCAATTCAAATAGGTCACATGTTATATCTCTTGATTTCTTTATGAATAGGGAAAAAATGAAAATTATTAAGCACACAATTGTGTGCTGTTGATTTAGACATCTAACTTAATGTTTGGCTTTTTTCATATACTAACTCCCCTTCCCTTCAAATAGACATTTTAAGATTAATAAAACAAGACTCATCATCTTAATTATAGTAATTAGTTCTAGGTTATCTTAATATACAAATACTTTATTTAGCTACTTTAATTCTTATCTGTTTTATAAGTTTAATTATCTTTTTTCGATTGAATGCAACATAGTTTAGTCATAACAAAATTCAAATTCCTTCTAAAGAATAAACTAAAGTATTTATTGAATCGAGAATTTGTTTCATCTGAATTTTTTATATAAAAAATAATATTATAATACTTACAAGTATAAGATAAAATGTTTGTTAAAAATTTGAATTTTATATATCCAGCTGGTTGTCATATTTTATTATTATATATATATACATAACATAATACTGCCAAGTATTTTTCACAAACTCTTACCGATTTTATGCGCTTCTTTTAATGGATTTGTCTACTTCTCATTTCAAAAAACAATTAAGGAACTATATATGCATGGTTTAAAATATATTTCTTCTATCAAATAAAACGATCATTATAAATATTTAAAAAATAATAATAATTTTACCCTAGTTAATAAACCCTGTAATCATGGTTTTTCAGATTAAAACAGAGCATAAACATGCCTTTGAAATAATAAATAATAATAATGGAATTTGAAAGCTAGAATTGATTTTTGGAACTGTTTAATAATTTGATATAACAAGAAAAAATTACATTAAAATATATATATATAATTATTTCATATATAGAACTTATGTTTTCATTGCAAATAGTCTAGATTTATGGCTTAGATGATTTATATAATCGACTGTTGTTTGATTGGCCGTGCAATTATCATCTTTCTCTCTTCATTGTCCGTACAACCACATACTTCCACGTGCACTTGTCTAAATGTATACTTGGACAATTGGGCATGGGTTAAAGTAGTTTTATATATACAGAATAAAAAATAGAGGTGAAATAATTAAGTGAATGATTTACATATATATTATATTAACAAGTAAAGTGTGTACGTATATATCTTTAATTCATTGATATTGAGATGAAATAATTAATTAAGTGAATGATTTACATATATAAAATAAAGGTGGTCAAAAATAGCAAAGCATCTCCCAGGAAGGACTGACAATGAGATAAAGAATTTCTGGAGGACAAGGATCCAGAAGCAGCTGAAGCAAGGCGGTGCCAACGACCACAACAGCTCCGGCCAAAGCTACGAGCAGCCTGGTCAGAGCACCAGCCAGCTCTCCACCTCCGGTTCAACAGCCTTGAGCCATCATGACCATTACTCAGATTCCTCCTACGCCGAGCCCATGGACACGTCCTTCCAGTTGTCGGTTAACGGTGGTGGTGGCAGCGCTGCTGGAGGAGGGACGTACGAGCTCATGCTCCCTCCCCAGTCTCATCCTCATAATTCTGCCCTTCCGTCCCATCCAATGGGCGCCGAACCCACCGATCACTTCAGCTGGGGCATGGATCCGGATCCCTTCTGGTCCATGCAGTACTATGGAGAGCAAGGCAGGCTAACCTAAAGCACCAATTCAAACAAACATGCACAAATAATATAACCATATGAATCTCACGAGGAGATTGATGGATCGGTTAAGCGAGATTCATTGCGTGCAGCGCGCTGTTCAATATCTGCTTTGTTTATACTTATATTTATATATATACAATTCTTGAAGATGTTAATGTTATTTACTTGCAGTGCAGCTTCTCCCTTATGTATGTAATAATATTTGTTATCGCGCTCTTGCGCATTTTCTTAATTAATTATATTTTATTATATATATCATAAGACTATAAGAGTAAGTACGTACACTTCATTTACATACTTTTTTGCTATTATTTTAGAGAAAATATATTAGGTGGACAGTTCATCACACTACGTCATGGTGCATTTCAGGCAACAGACGTAAAGTCGTTGCCTGAATGCCTCTCACGTCACCTGAGCATTCAGGCAACGAATATGTCGTCGCCTGAATGGTGGTTGCTTCAACGCCGTGCCTCTATTATTCAGGCGACGAACAACCGTTTGTTCGTTGCTTGAGTCCGTTCAAGCAACGAACAAATCGTTCGTTGCTTGAATATGGTCAACGGCCTCGCAATCAAGCTTAACCATTCAGGAGACGAACTTTTGCCATTCAAGTGACGACAAAAGTTTGTCACCTGAACTCATATGGATATTGTCAGGATATCCGAATTTTTAGGCGACGACTACATCATGTTCGTTGCCTGAATGTTGTGGCAACGAATTTTGAGTTTATTTTGTTCGTGGCTTGGGTTCAAGCGACTAGTTTGTTCGTCCCCGAACTGTTCAAGCAACAAGTAATACTCTCAATGTTCGTCGCCTGAATCAATTTTTGATTTTTTTTTTAATTTCAATCAAATGTTATATGCTATGTTCGTTGCCTGAATAAATTTTACGTTAAAAAATTATATATTTACAATATTATTAGTACCCCTGTTTTTACCATACCAAATGCACAAATCCGGCTCAGATTCACATTAAATCACAAAATCACATCTGTTCACATTCAAGCACATTCAACCAATATTACATGCAGAATGCAAACCATAAAAGTGCAAATACACACTAGCCAATAGGCAATAGATCAATTCCCTAGCTGCCAACATCTCAAGGTTTGAAAAAAGAATGAAAACATAAGCCTACAGGGCTACAACTCTACAAGCTTACAATGAAAGAATTGCTGACCTTTTACACCTCAAACTAACGGGACGATATTCATCTGCACCAAGACTCCTTTCGGACGTGCAAAAGCAAAGCATGTTATGGCCAGGATTGTGCTCTAGTGGGTACAAAGTTGCCCCTTTGATGTACATTTGGTGCTCAATTGCATCTCTTCTTAGAGTTCCAGGAGAACTGTTGCTTTTGAACTATAGAAGATGCGCCAAGAGGATCAGAAGAACCAGCTCCAACTCTCCTGCCAACAGAGGAAGAATTGCCACTTAGCATGGGCTGGTGTGCACATGCTCATCTAAGCTGTCCCTTGCGAGACATCTTTGCATTAACAAAAACAGTCGGCACATTGTTTATGGCATGAATATACTAGCAAACTAACAAGATGATTAACTGCTGCCCTCAAAAGGTTATACTGGACGATAGGGAAAGGTAACAGCGATTTGCACCAGAGGGATTAAAGCATTGACTAAAACATGAGAAAATCCAGGGGAATATTTCAAGTGCAAAATGATCAAAGGAAAAAACAGGGAAAAAAACTCATAAAAAATCATATTACAGTTCTAACACAAGATCACTTGGAAATTCAGACCCTACCTTACTTCAAGTTTTAAAGACATTCATCTGTGCAGATAAGTCCAGGTTCTAAAGATTATAAAATCTGACATAACTTTTGACATGTTACTAACCTCTTGAGCATCAAAAACTGCATTTACATCATCAAGATTGACGTATTCATACTCAATGGGTTTCACGTGACAATACTCCTTCCTAAACCATTCGTCATTCTTGACCTCCCCTATTCTTATACACGGCCACACACACATGCAAAGGATTTCAGCACCAGCTTATTCGGGAAAAAATATTTATTCTTAACACAATAGATAGCAAACAAGGAGTTAAGGCCAAGACACAAAATGCAGAAACATCTTTAGTCTGTGGTCCATAAGAAGCAAATCGTGCACAAAATACTAGCATGCAATGTTTAAGAAAAACCTAAGTCATTAACCACATTTAGACTTTGACATTAATTATAATACCACTAAGAAAAAATGCTTACTATCTAACCTTAACGGTACAAATAGTTGTGAGATCAAGTTCATCAAAAGGGAGATACCAAGCCAATAGGACATAAAGTATTACCGTAGGCGCTACATAGTTGGGAGTCCCACAAGTCATCTTCAGGATGCTAACACTCTATGCAAATAACCAAGCAAGTTTGTATCTGTTACCATTTTATGATTATGAAATTAAATAAATTGAAAAATCGACCACAAAAGCAAACTTCAATCCTTCATCGATTGAATATCCTTAATGCATATACAATGCAAAATGAATAAACTGAACAAATTTAGAGGCACCTATCAGTGAACAATACTCACCAGAACAATGAAAAAGAAAAATATGCAGAGCATAAATAGAGGAAAAATCAATAATTATTAAGAAGAAGATTAAGATGGAACTAGAACAAGAAAGAGAGATTACTAGGAGTATTGTTCTGGAAGGGGAAAAATGAATAAAAAAAAATACATGGTTTCAGTAATCTATTGGTTAAAAGCATAAAATCAACTATAAAACGCCAAGAATATATATTCTTTTAGCCATTATGTTAATTGAAAGTTAGAAAGGGTCGTTCTTCATAAACATAAATTAAAACTACCAGTTTAACCAATTTTGCAGCACCTACATGAAAACTCATTTATTATATTCCCATCACACCTATAAAATGCCAAGAATATATATCCTTTTATCCATTATGTTAATCACTAGCACCACATTGAATGTACTGTGCTCTATGAAAGAGATAAAAAGGATGGAGCTCAACAATTACGTTTTTTTGGATGGCAAATAAACTCACTAGTTAATATGCTAGCATAAGAAATATTGGGTTGAAGTGGAAACTAATCCACCAATTTTAGGCAAAAGTAAATCACACAAGGTCACAAGGCAGGTTTAGAATAAAAAAAGAATGTTATCAATTAAGGCTGAAATGAAATATATATAGGCAATTAAATAAGATAAATGGAATTTCCTTCATGTATCTTATTTAATTGCAAGAATGCAATGTCATATTAGCATCCCTCACTCGACTTCACAGCCAATGAACAAAACTGAATTGCAATGACAAATGCAGTTCTCAAAGAAAAACTAAAGAATGATACAGTGATGGTGCATATAAAATGGAGAAACCAAGCAAATCAGAAGGTTACAGATGACAATACCTGAAACATAATACCGAGGAAAGCCCAGAGTTTGAAGATATGAAAAGGTACAACAATGCACAACTGTAAAGATACAAAACAAACACAACTGTCAAAACTGTAGGTCAACACCCAGTCAGTACCAATAGACAGGTGAGCACACAAATCTCACCTCGGGAGGCATCGCACTTAATCCAAATTCTGCAAGCTAACGAAATGTGACTTCAATCATTCTAAACTAAAGCAATTAGGCTTTCTAAACAAACATAACATTTAAAAAAAAAAAACTGAAAAAGGATATGAATCGTGAATAAAAGTTACATCATTCTAAGCAATTAGGCTTTCTAACTGTTACAGTGGAATTAGGCTTTCTAACTACAAACAGAAAATAAAGATATGAATAATTATGAAGAATTGAAGAAGCTCGAGGAAGGAAGAAACCGTACCATTCAGATTCCGACATCTGATGTTGAGGAGAGGTTCTTCGAAATCGGAGGGCGTGGTGGAGTTAACAGCAGATCCGGAGGTGATGGCGAGCGATTGCGCCATTTCTGTTGATGTCGAGGCTTATCCTCCAGTGGTTGTCCTGGAGGTGTTGGCTGCGGACTCCAACTGCAATGCCGGAGTAGGAGGGGTGGTATGTGGGGTTGTCGCGGCTGCCGGAGAAGGAGCCTCCGTGGAGAAGTGGAGTCGTTGGCCTGTGGGTGCGACTGGAATGGAGGAGTGGAGTCGTGTGCCAGAGGGCTCGTCCCGGGTGCCGGAGGAGGAAACTTCGGTGTCGGAGCAGGGACTGTGAGCACCATCTGCACGGACTTCGTTCGTCGACGTGGAGGCAATGAGGCATCGTGGGAGAATTTGGGGGTTTAGGGTTTGAATTGGGGAGATGAAGAAGAAGGGGATTTGGGGTGAAATCGAAGGGGATTTGGGGTGGAGATGAAGAATTTGGGTTGAACAAACCACTTTGGGGTGAAATCAACGGGATTTGAGGTGAAATCGCGTTTTGGGGCTTAGGGTTCCAAGTCGCCGCTCGGGCCGAGCTTTGTGGGAAGAGGATGAATGGAAAAGCGTCCCTCTTTTTTCAATTTATATTTTCTGTTCTGGCAACGAACATATTCTATTGTTTGTCGCCTGAGCAAGTGTTAGAAAAAAGAGGAAGAAAGAGTTGTGGCCACCACATACGCCTATGTTCGTTGCCTCGTGAAAAAATTGGCGGCAAAATTGGCGCCCTTGCAAGTATGCACGAACACCCAACATATAATATATGTTGATCTATACAAATTTTATACCACTTATATTCTATAAAATTAGAATCAATAATTGCAATATATTCTATAAAATTAGAACCACTTATATATTTAAGTATAAATATTTTATAACACTTATATATTTAAATATAAAATTTTGTTAACTAGTATTCACATCGCATATCAATAATTTATTTATACATTTTGAAAAAAAAAATCAATTAACTAGTATTCACATCACAAATCAATAATGACAAATTTAAAAATATATAAATAACATAGTTTCACGATTGTATGATTTTTTTTAAAAATTTTTATACCACTTATATATTTAAATATAAAATTTTTTTATTTTATTGTCTATAAAATTAGAACCAATATATCTTGTTATGAATCTCAATAGCTCAAATCTCAATTCTCGATCTCAATCTTTATCTCAATCTCAAAACTCAATCTTGGTCTCAATCTCAATCTCAATTGATCTTAATCTTGATCTCGATCTCAATCTCAAATCTTGATCTTAATATTAATCGCAACTCCCGATCTCAAACTCAATCTCAAATCTCAATCTTGGTCTCAATCTGAAATCTTGATTTCAAATCTCAAATCTTGATCTCAATCACAATCTCAAATCTTGATATCAACCTTTAACTCAATCTCAAATCTCAATCTCAAACCTCGATCTTAATCAATCTCAATATCAAATCTCGATCTTGCATTGATATTAATATTCATCTCAATCTCAAACCTTGATCTTAACCTGATCGATCTCAATCTCAATCACAAATCTCAAATCGATCTCAATCTCAAATCTTTATCTTAACCTCAATCTCAATCTCAAATCTCAAAGATCAAATGTCTATATAGGTCTCAATCTCAAATCTCGATCTTCATCTAAATCTTAATATCAATCTCAAATATCAAATCTTAATCTCAAATATGGATTTGAGATTTGTGATCTTAATCTTGATTTCAATCTCAAACCTCAACCTATTCTATTAGGTGTTCTAAGCACCTTTATTTTAGGATTTTCACCCAATCAACCTACTCTACTTAAATCTTAAACTCATGTAATTTTTACACATTTTTTTATAAATATTATTATTACCTATCTTGATCTCAATCACAATCTCAAATCTCGATCTTAAATCTTGATCTCAATCACAATCTCAACCTTTAACTCAATCTTAAATCTCAATCTTAGTCTCAATCTCAATCCCATAGATCGATCTTGATCTTAATATCAATCTCAATATCAACATCAAATCTCGATCTGAATCCCAAACCTCGATTTTAACTTAATCTTGATCTCAATCTCAATATTAAATCTCCATGATTTAAAAGATGATGATGATGGGCGGTTCTTGGTGGCCGGAGCCGGTGAGGGTGCGGGCACAGGCGCGGGGACTTCTTCCTCGGTGTTTTGTGTGCAGCGAATTCGGTGTTCAGCAACGTCGGTCATCAGCAGGGCGATTAGGGCGATCGGCGATCGGCGGGGCTGGGCGATAGGGGTCTCCCCGGCGGTTCTCAAGGGCGGGGCGGACATCCAATGGCCGCGATTCTGATCGATGATGCTCAGTGGTGGCTCGTCTTCTCTTCCTGCGTTTGGTGTGTGGCTGCGTTGTCTCTCTTCGATCTCCCTCTGCATCGTCCTTCCGTGTTTGCGCGAGTCCGTGGGGTCTGCGCTTGGTCTGGTTGTCGTTGCTGCGATTGGCTGCAGTTCGATCACTCTGTTGTCGTTGGTGCGGCTGTTTGTTGCTGCTGATCTGTTCCCATAGTTTCTGTTTTGTTTTGTTTTATTTTTGCCATTGATTGCTGCTGCGGTGGTTTGTTGTCAGTGCATTGGGGCTGTTCGTTACCTTATTCCGTTCATTTGTTGGTTAGGTGCAATTTCTTGTGCCGTGATTGACCCTACTTTGCTCAGTTCCGTTATGCCCGATCTTGTTCGATATCATTGTCCTTTTGTGGGCCTTTGTGGGTGCCTTGATGGCGGGGGTCGAGGTCTTGTTAAAACCTCTATGCTTCGGCATCTTCGTGATCGACATTGCAGTGGTGATGCTCAGGTGCTTACTCGTCAAACTCTATCAGAGAGTTTGACTATTTATTCTAATGTTGAGATTACTTTAAAGCATATGGGGGTTTGGTTATGTGGGGTATGCCTTAAAACACATACATTTCGTGCTCGGTGTCGGCATAGTCAGGATGATTCCGTGGCACCTCCGGACTGTGGTGATGGCCTTATTCGCTTTATCATTTATGATATTCCCCGACCTCCAGCTTCGTCTCCGTTGGTTCCCCTATCAGATGTTGGTGTAGTTCCTGTTGGTTGGTCTATATCTTTGCTAGATAGTTTTTTCTCTATGGGGTTACGAACCGTGAGATCCATCCCTCCTAAGTGTCGGCTAGGATTTTCACGGGTTTTAAAAGGTGTATTAGATGGTGTGGCTGACTCTCCGGGGGATCTCTCATGCTGGATTCGCTTGCGTGTGATGCCTCTTTATATACTTAAGACCTTTTCTCCACGGAGTAATCTTGAGTGTAGGATTGTTGTCAAGCGTCAGCGTCAAGAGGAGAGTATTGCTAGTGCTATTCGTGCTTGGGGTGTGCCTAGCGGCAGTTTGCAGCTTGTTCAAGAGACGTTAGCCGAGGTTACCCCTTCTTTTAATGTGGAAGAGGACCTTGATTTGAGTGAGCTTAACCTTCGACAATGTCGAAGGAAGATTTGTGATGGCCATTACACTGCCGCCGTTCGGGTGCTTTCTTCATCAGGTATTGCTCCGTATTCTGATGCCACTCTCGAGGCACTACGGGATAAGCACCCCACTGCCCAGTCTTCTAACTTACCGCCTTTGCTTGTGGATCACCATCCTCTCGTTGCTTCTTCCGCCATTGTTTTGGATATGATTAGAAGTTTCCCTCGTGGTACTTCGTGTAGGAGGGACGGGTTTCGTGCTCAGCATCTTTATGACTGTTTGGGTGGAGCTGCCGTTGCTATTTCAGATGAGTTGATCTCCTCTATTACTCGGGTAGTTAATCTTTTCCTAGAAGGTCGCTGCCCGCAGGCTCTGGGTGAGTATATTGCTAGTGCTCCGCTCACGCCACTTGTTAAACCAGGTGGTGGTATACGTCCTATTGCTGTTGGCACTGTTTGGAGACGTCTTGTTTCTAAGGTTGGTGCTTGTTTGGTCGGCCCTTCTTTGTCTGGTTATTTTGCTGGCCTTCAATTTGGAGTTGGGGTATCCGGCGGAGGAGAGGCCATTTTAAATGCCTTGAATCGGTTCGTTGAGGCTCGTGGTAGTGAGGAGGGTCTTTCTATGTTGTTGGTCGACTTTCAGAATGCTTTTAATTTAGTCGATCGAGAGGCTATGCTACAAGAAGTTCGTCGTCACTGCCCGATTTTATCTCGATGGGTGGATTTTTGTTACTCTAGTCCTGCACGACTATATTATGGGGAGCATAGCCTATGGTCTTGTCGTGGGGTGCAGCAGGGAGATCCTTTGGGCCCCCTGCTTTTTGCTTTGGTGTTGCATCCCTTAGTATGCAAGATCAGAGACTCTTTCACCCTTAGTCTGCGGGCTTGGTACTTAGATGATTGCACTATTATTGGGGACACTTTGGTGGTGGGGAAGGTCTTGGATCTGCTTATGGAGGATGGTCCCCGTTTCGGCCTACATCTTAATGTTGATAAGACCGAGATTTTTTGGCCTACAGAAGACCCCAGGAGTCGGCTACCTGGTGTCTTCCCCCCCCCCCCCCCCCTCTATTGCTCGGCCTTCACGTGGTGTCAAAGTTCTAGGGGGTCCTGTCAGCACGTGCCCTGTTTTCGGCAGCGACCTTGTGGCGAAGAGAGTGACTAGGACTACCGCGCTTATGGATTCTGTCGCAAGGATTAACGACCCACAGTGCGAGTTGCTTCTACTTCGGGCTTGTACGGGTATTTCTAAACTTTACTTTGCATTGCATACTTGTTCCCCACTTGTCTTTGGGTCGGCCCAACTTTCCTTTGATGTGGCACTCCGTTCTAGCTTGGAACGTATTGTCACTGCGTCTGGGCCTGAGTTTGGAGATTGGCAGTGGCGGCTTGCCACCTTCCCTTTTCAGTTTGGTGGGCTCGGAGTGTATGCTGTTGGAGATGCCCTACATTATGCTTTTTTGGCGTCTCGTTTGCAGTCTGCTGAATTGCAGGCTAAGCTCCTACGTCCTTCTGGTATCATTGCCACTGGCACTGCTTTTGATGATGCTCGTCGTGCTTTTAATGAGACCACGGGTTCTGATCTCCTATGTGATCCTAGCAAAATCGCTGCCCCCAAACTTATGAAGAAACTAGCAGATATATATTTCGCGAAGGTTGCTGCTACATCGGAATCTGTTTTCTCTTTGACTCCGCGACAGGTGGCATTGTGGAAGTCTCAACAAGGTGTTCATTCCTCCGATTGGTTGAGTGTAGTTCCTATTTCTGGGCTAGGGCAGACTATGAATGGAAGGACCTATCGTAGTGTGCTTAGCTATCGATTAGGTGTTCCTTTGTTCATGGTGTCTAAGCCCTGTCCGGCTTGCTCTCGAGTCTTTGATGGTGATGTCTATGGAGATCATGCGGTGTCCTGTGCTGGTACCGTAGGCATTAAACATCGACATAACCTTGTGCGCGACACCTTACTCGATATCTGTTACAGAGCAGGGATCTCTGCCGGCAAGGAGGTTGATATTGGTTTGCTTGATAGACATGATAAGCCCCTTCATCCGGCCGATTTGCTTCTTTATTCTTGGGACAGGGGCCAAGATATATGTGTCGATCTAACAGGATCTTCCCCTTTGACTCAGTCTAGGGTATCTGACTTTGTGCCTGGTCGTGTTGTTATTGATGCTGCTCAGCGTAAGTGTGTCAAGTATCGTGATTTGTGTCTGGCAGCTGGCTATGGTTTCCTTCCCTTCTCAATCTCTTCGTTGGGAGAGCTGGATGCGTATGTTGTTGCCTTGTTGAAGCGTATTCAGAAATTCTCGGTATCTCAGGATGTCGGGGCTCGTGCTTCCACTTATATTTTCACTAGACTCGGCTTTATTACCGCTAAGGGAGTGGGTGCCCAGATAGTATCTCAGCTACCCACTAATTTCTTGTAAATAGTAATTTGTTAATAGAAGCGGGTTTATAATAATAATAATAATACTAATAATAATAATAATAATAATTATTATTATTATTATTATTAATTATTATTATTATTATTATTATTATTATTATTATTATTATTATTATTATTATTATTATTATTATTATTATTATTATTATTATTATTATTATTATTATTATCGATCTTGAAAAGAGTGTCATTACCATAGACGATTAATGTTAAACTCCAACAATGGTCAAAATAACTCATAAACTATAAAATGTTATTTCAATATTCATAATACTTCAATACTAAAATTATAAGATTGTGATTTTATTAAAAGATAAGCAAAAAAAAAATGAGACCAATATTTATATTTTCACCAAAATTCAATAACATGATTTAAAAGATGATAATAATAATAATAATAATAATAATAATAATAATAGTCGTAGTAGTAGTAGTAGTAGTAGTAGTAGTAGTAATAATAATAAGAAGAAGAAGAAGAAGAAGAATAAGAATAAGAATAAGAATAAGAATAAAGGCAATCTTGGTGTTATTTTTCAACATTTCTTCAAGTGACCACTTCCAATATGTTCGTTGCTCAAGTGTATTCAAGCGACGAACATTGAAAAATTCGTCGTTGCCTAAGTATTACCAATTTTTGGTCAACTTTCAACATTTGTTCAAGTGACCACTTCCAATATGTTCGTTGCTTGAGTGTATTCAAGCGACGAACATTGGAAAATTTATCGTTGCGTGAATACTACCAATATTTGGTCAACTTTGAATATTTGTTCAAGTAACCGCTTCTAATATGTCCGTTGCCTGAGTTTATTCAAGCGACGAACATTGGTGGTTGCCAGAAGTCAAGTGTTTGGTGGTCAAGTTATGTGTTTGCTCAGGCGACGATTTTTCCAATGTTCGTTGCTTGAATGTAGTTCAAGCGACGAACATTGGAATATGTTGGTCGCTACAAGCCCATCCAAGGTAGATGTTGCCTTGGGTCCGGCTGGAGCGACGAAGGTCCCATTATCCGTCGCCTGAACCGTTTTCTAGCAACGAACTGAAATATGTCCGTTGCCTAACTTGCACCATGGCGTAGTGTCATATTTTAAACCATAATTGGCTAATTGAATTGTCTACTAGTTAATCCTTATTAGGTATATTAGGGTTTTAGCCCGTGCTACGCACGGGATCAATTATATATATATATATATATAAAAGTTATATATAATAATATTTCATATTATATAATTTATTTTTATAGTATATTACCATTGAAAAGTTGTTATACAAATATGTTAAGATTTTTTTTATAGTTAACATCAACCGCTAAATTATTATCAAATATATAGTTTTTCTGACTTTATACTCGATCATTAAATTTAATATCACAAACACTATACAATTTAATATTTTACTTGTTTCGATTCATTCTTAAAATTTAAGAAATTGATTTTTTAAATAAAGAAAGACAATGTTTATGCGAAATTGTAAATTATATGATATATTATGTTGTCTGCTATATTTTAATTGTGAAATGGTTAATCTAAATAGATTTGTATGTTAGAGCATTAACAAAAAGCTTCTTTTATATGTTATATATAGATATTATTATTATTATTATTATTATTATTATTAAAGATCTTACATGAAATTAGATCGAAGCCGGCTAACAAGCTGGGCTCTGCATCCCTTTTGAATACTAAACGCGATCTTAGTCAAAGTGTGACAAATAATTATTATTATTATTATTATTTTAATAAAAAAATAATTATTATTATTATAGGATTGACTTACATAAAGTTAGATGGGAGCCTCATAAAAAATTCTCCAACACCTTTTTGAATAGTAAAACCAACTCTATGAAATATGAAATCCCCATTAACGGACAACGACCCGTGGCTTTTCGTAACCAACTGAACCCGTTTTAAAAAACGAATAGCATCGTCTCCCAATTCACCAAATGTGCAAAAGTCATGAAGCCATACCCTTTAACAGCACAAACACCCGTGTACTTCTTCTTCTTTCTTTCAGTGGCTTGAGAGACCGTCTTGCCAAGTACAAAAATGAGTCATTGGCTCTAGTCGTGAACGGCGAAGCCCCGACCACATCGACACAAGTGCCTCTCCCCTTGTCCCACCCATAAACAAGTAGATCACCCGGTCTCAGCTCAACACCATCGTCACTGCTCATACCTGTATGCGCTTCCTTCTGAACTGCAATGCCCGCTTTATAACAAATGTCTACCAAAACATCTCGGACCATGTTATGTCGGTGCTTAGACCCGATGCCTCGATTGGAATGTAAAGCATGATCTCCAAATGGGTCCATCATGTCCAGCTCACAACCGGGACAAGTTGGATAGCCGCTAAACATAGAGATCGAAAGATGGTATTGGAGAACAAAACGAAAATGTCGAGACGACATGATCTCTATGATTCTTGTTTACATCATGCATGGTTATTGTCGTGGTTATCCTTAAACCTTGGAAACTTTTTATAACATTTTTGAAACCCTAGTTTTGACGTGTTGAGTGACACAAAACTCATTTGATATTTCTGTTCATTACATCTTAACCATCCTATCATTTTTTGACCTTTCTTTGTCAACAAAAGTTTCTGTTTTCCGTGTTACTGAACGCTCGATATCGAGTACTACCTAATTGACGTCGACTGCCTGTTGGACTTACTCGATATCGACTATTCTAGTCGACATCGATTGCTTGTTTATGTTTCTGTAGGTTGTGCTGAGGAGAAGATCGATTGTCCTGTTGAGATCAATCACCCTTGGTCGATATCAGGGACTCTATTGGTCGATACAGAGATCTGTTTTTTAGATAACTTTGGCCAGCGCTGAAACGCTTCCTCGTTGATCGATCCTGATTCCTTTTTACTACAGTGGGGGAGTTTTATAATTTATTTTCTAGGATAGGAGTTGGCTTGTGTTTATATTATTACATTTGCATATTCAATTCTCTCCTACATCATGGTGAAATTGGTTATGTACCCTTTTTCATCTACTTGGAGTAATAAATTTCCAGGTTGTGCTAAAAAATCCAGATCAGTAGGTTAAAGTAGAGCTAGAAGTTCTTCTCAGAGTGCACCAGAAAGTCACACGTAATCCGCACAACGTATGGGTTTATATGTGGTCTATTCGTTTAATCTTATGAGCATCTGGATCTCTTTCATACTGATAGAATGCATTTGACAATTTCTCGAATATCTGAGTAGCTTCATTTGATTTTTGGTTGAAGATATCTACTCCACTTGCAGCATTCACTTCGGCTCCATTTCTATCATTCAGCCCTTTGTACAAATAGACTATAAGATGATCAACTTCTTAGATTTTGTGCTGAGGGCGGCTGAATGTGAGCTTGCGGAACCTCGCAAGGTACTTGTAGAGTGTTTTGTTTTCCCCTTGCGTGATGTTGGAAAATCTTTTTCTTTAGTGCATTTCTTTGAGTAGTTGGGAAGTATTTCCTAAAAAATGCTCGCTTTAGGTCGATCTAAGTTGTGATGCTTCCTACTGGCTGACAATACACCAAGTTTTTAGCTCCATCACGTAAAGTGAATGGGAAGACCTTTAGCATGACCCGATCATCATTTAAGCATGCAATTCAAAGATTGTTGCAAATGCTCAAAAACTCTGCCAGATACAGGTTTGAGTTTTCTTCTTTCTAACCGTGAAAACTTGGAAGTAGAGTTGCCCATTAAGGTTTCAACTTATATCTTGATCCTTCCAGCAGTTATAGGAGCTTGATTCATAGATAGTGCGATGAATAGTCGGACTTCTATTGTTGCCCTCTGGTTTTGGGTTCCGATTATGCTATTTCTCCTATTTATGAAATCCAAAAACAAAAGAAATGGATGAAATAGCAAAAGGTTTGAATCCTCGAGAGTAGATCCACACACGGGAAGTTGACAGTAAAAAAACACACGAAAAGATTAAAGTAATGCGTCCCCAGCAACGACAACAAAATTTGGTACAACTTCTACGAGGTTCATTAATCCGTCCAAAGATAGAGTTATGAGGCACTTGACTATCTCCATCAACTGGTTGTGCTCACGAACGTAGAAAGAGTTAGGAGGCACCTGACTATCTCCTTTAGATGGTCACATGCAGGAAAGGCTCTACGATGGTTGGAGAGCTTAACCCTATAGTCCATCCGCACGTGGGGTGAGTTTCTTAACAAGTTCTTCCCACAATCAAAGACGGCGCAAATAAGACAAAATATCATGTCTTCCAAGCAAAAGCCTAGAGAGATGATAGCTCAGATCTGGGAGAGATACAAGGTCTTGCTGAGATCATGCCCTACTCATGGGCAACCAACGTATGCCATCCAGGAGATCATCTACAATGCTCAGGACGTGGCTACGAAGGAAATGATCAACACTTAAACCTCCTATAGCTAGGTATCTTGACCTCAAACCATCGAGGGCTTGGTTTACCATTGAGAGGCTTGTGGAGTTCGACAACACCTATGGGAGTCCTTTGGCTTCCGACACCTATGGAGTTGCCTTCAAGAGGTTGTGCTCAGGAACGCAGAAAGAGTTAGGAGGCATCTGATTATCTCCTCCATGTGCTCGGTGTGTGGTAACGTCGAAGAGACAATGATTCATCTTTTCAAAGACTATGCGGAAACCAGAAGACTATGGGATGACTTGGGTGCTGCTCGGCTGATCAAGGACTTCTGCATAACATCTTTTGTGTGTTGGCTTAGAGGTAATATAATTAATTCATCTCATCTCAAAGATAGTTTTTTGCGGAGGGACATATTTGCAGGTACCATATGGTGGATATGGAAATGGAGAAACAACAAAGTCTTTAACGACAAAGATTGGAGCAGATGCAAAAAGAGCTTCGTCATTAATCAAGCAATAAGCTACAAGGAAAGTTGGAATAAACACATGAAGAAGAATGAGAGCAACTGGAAAAAGGAAGTGAAGATAGTGTGGGAGAAGCCGGAGGAAGGATGGGTGAAAGTGAACACGGATGGTGTCGTTCGGGGAGATGGGCATGCTACTGCAGCGGGTGTTATTAGGGACACTACAGATGAGTGGCAACGAGGGTTTCTGAGGAACATGAGCAATTGTACGGTTCCAAAGAATGCGTCTTACTCTAACGTGGGGGACGAGCAACATTAATTACCTAAACTTCTTAGCACTTCAATGATATAATTTATACTCTCTCCTTGAATTTGTAAATAAAGAGCGGCCATATCCGGGATTTAAATTAAAGACCTTTGGGTAATATTCATGCATGTTTTTATGTGTTAAAAACTATATAAAATATTAACTTTTAAAATAAATTTTTATATAATTTCACACTTATTACAATTAAGTATTAATTTACAAAAATAAATTTTGAAAAATATTAATATTTTATATAGTTTTTAACTTTTAAATAAGCGTGTATGAATAGTAATTTAGCTATGGAATACAAGGATGAGTTTCAGCTGAACACTAAATGCTGAACACTAAATGAAGCAAAAATGGAAAACACAGAGACTTATGATAAGTCCTAATCAAACGCATACTTAGGAGTAGTTTAGGACTATCATTTCATTTCAATGAGCTGACCACGATAGAGACAGATGATTAAGCGGCCCACTCATGACAACTATATTGATCTGACTCTTATAATCCACCTAAAACCGTCTTATCATAAACCTAAATCCATCAATTATCCAAAACAATCACTTCCAACTATATCCGCGATTCTTGGCAAGTACTCGGGGAGAAAATTAACTTAATTTGACGTCTATTGATATTTTTCTACTTGGGGAGAAAATTAACTATGCTAAAAAAATATATAGGAATTTGTATTCAATATACCGAAAAATCTGCCCATTTGCAACAATGTAACGGTGTCACCCCACATATAAAATATAAAATATGATAAATATCAAAAAATAAATATTTTTTTTTAAAACTAACAAGTCACCTTAACTTTGTATTGTAGGTTTGGGTGGACTTTTGAAAATTTGGGGACCTTTTGGGTGCGATTTAAGGGATTAGAAAATGAGAGAGAGAGAGTTCACATCTTAAAAAAAGTAAAACTGCAATCTGGCGACCGAGAGAGAGAAGAGTGGTGAAGGAGGAGGAGAGAAGCGGAGGAGGCGGCGAATTCCGTTGAGCAATCTGGGACTGAGAAGCGTAGAGGCGGCGTTTGAGAAGGGGAGGCGGCGACTTCTGGTGAGAGAAGAATGTGGAGGCTGCAACTGAGAAGCGAAGGCGGAGGTGAAGGGATCCGACGAGAATCTGTCTACCATTTTGAAACAAGTAAGCAAACCCTAACTAAATCCCAACAAAAATTGTATGCAATGTGTGTTTTTCGAATGGGGATTTCGGTGTGAAATTCTTATGTAACGAGAATTTTGGTCTAACAACAATCAAGAAGAAGCGAAAGATTCAATTTCGAATGGAGATAACTCGAGCTCAATTTCAATTGCGAACAATGTACTTCAGTTGTTCGTGGAGAGAGAAGATGAAGAAACATAGGATCAAGGTTGTGTAATTCGCCAATCATCTTCCAAATTCAGCATTGGAAGCATTTTTGGGTGACTATTTGGCGGAGAACCCAGTTTCGTATTGTTGTCTTTATTATTTTGTTTCTGGACTCTTCACTAATCACTAGAGATCTACCCTCGTCCCAAATTAAAATTGGATGTCAAAAGTAGTGCAAAAATTAATGCATAAATTCTATATCCTCCGACGCTTCCGACGAACATACTGTTGTAAGGGAGGAAATCGAGAATTGCAATAAAATAAAAATAAGGCAAACCAGATTCCGTCCCGTGCAAATAATTACAAGACCTCCTCTTGATGCAGTAGTTGGAAGTCAGGATCGATCCACGAGGAAGCGTGTGAGCAGATCCTAGGCAGCGGTGGAATCTCACGACAGAAGTCGACCACAGGTTGTCGATCTCGAGTTAGGTTAGTCGACAGAAGATCGGACAAGTCGAACAGCGCAGCAGCAGTCACAGGCGGTTTAGTCGATATCGACTAGGCTTTACTCGGTATCGAGTAAAGATGTCGATGTCGAGGATGGTCTTGTCGAGTACCTGCACAGGAGAAGCTATGACGATCTGGATCGGGGATCAGTAACTCGATATCGACAAGAAGTTGTCGATATCGAGGAGGGCAGAAAGTAAAACGAAATAAAATAAAAACAATTGCTTTTGGGAACTCGAAATAAACCGTATAAAGACAACTTCCAAGATTGGGGTTTGCAACAACGATAACCAAGCATGCATAAGATAAGAATGAAACAGATAATCATATAAATCGCATCAAAGGACCAAGCTTTCGCCTTTTCCAACAATTAGACAACTCTTTCAAGAAATCCTAATTGTATCTACTAATTTTATGTTTATAATCCAAGTTGTTAGCATGGACCTCCATTAGATGGGTAATAAATACATAACAAGTAGTACATGCTCAAAACATGATAAAAATCGGATCTTTACCTCAAACATGCAGGGCTATCGTCGGGCTCGCCCCAACCCTAGAAGTAGGTGGACTACTCACTTTTCATCGCATTCGCAGACATCATTGATTGAAAGGAAATAACTACTTGCATTAAATCAAAAAGAGCTTACAACCAATGGAAGCCAATTCCGCTCTCGCTTCACAAACTCCTCTTGGCCACTCACTCTCTCTCTCTACCTCTACTTCTCCTACTGAAATTGAATTGCTCTGTGTTGGAATGAATAAAACTCAGCCCCCTAAGACTTTATTTATAGGCTTCTAATCCTTGCTATTCAAGGATAGAAATCTCTATCTATATCTAAATCTATATCTAAAAGCTTTAAAGATAAATAAATGGAATAACATAATTAAATCCAAAAAGGGAAATTATATCTAAAAGGCTATAATATCTTCAAGTGGATAAATCTTCTCCTCCATGGGTGGATCTTGGTAAACTTGGATAGAATCGGATAGATCTCGGACAACTTCGGCCTCAAGGGATCCAAAACCGCGTCGGACTGCCCAAATCGCGTAACGCGGCTCGGGATCTTTCAACTCGATATTGAGTAAACTCCTCGATATCGAGGAAAATGGACGTCGACTTCAGCTTGGCTCGGCATGTCAGGTAGCTACTCTTCGACATGCTCGGACGCTGGCTCTCGGGTGTTGTCGATATCGAGTAAATAACTCGATATCGGGTAGGGTGGCTCCATCGACTTGGCTGGCTTGGCTTGGTCGAGCAATTCTCTTCGACATGCTCGGACATGTGACTTCGTCTTTGTCGATATCGAGGAGTTTCCTCGATATCGAGGACTGGTGTTGCTCAGTGTTCGGTTGTCTGGTCATGTCGAGTAGCTCTCCGCGACATCCTCGATCAGGCTCTCCTCGACTCCGGGCTGGTCTTCAAGGCTTTGTCGATATCGAGTAACTAACTCGATATCTAGGAGTGTGCTAGAGTCGGGTAACTTTGTTCCTTGACTTCTCGACATGGTGCTGCTCGATCAGGGTGTGTCCGGACATGGTTTGTCGATATCGACGAAATGAAGTCGATATCGAGGACTCTTCAGGCTCCGTCTTTGCTTCTTGGTTTTCTCCCGAAATGGCTCCATATTCTGCAACATTAAACAGAAACTTATGTAGATCTATATTTCTGGCAAATAAGCATATACTACATAAATTCGACATATTCCCAACCCGAAATATGCAAAGTGTATAGAATATGGAACTAAACTGTGTATTTCAACTTGGGCTATTTTAGAGACATCAAATCACCCCATACTTAGACTTGCTTGTCCTCAAGCAATAACCAAACAATAACCAATACCTACAACACATCTTTCAAGTCTTCGCCTTTGTCAAAAGCAACATCTCAAAAGTAGTAGCAATGTAAGACAAGTGAATTTAACGTCATCACACATATATGAGCGATCCATAGGTATAGGTATTATAAATCCAACTTCACATGGATAATGTGTTTACACTCAACTCTCAATGTGTTTAGACTTATACAGATCAACTCTCATCTCAATTCCATATACAATCTCATAAACATTGCAATTTAAATATAAATCCACTTCGCAACCAATTATGTAAATGCAACAAGAATTATAAGGAGGACTTCGCTCAATAGAAGTCTTCAAAGAAGATTCCATTCGGCGGGGTTGTAATGGGGCTTGGTAAGAAATAACAGGGTATGGAATTATTAGGCCATGTGGTGCTTAATAAAATTCGGGAATCAAGACTCCTAAATTTCCAACACAACTCAACCAAACCATAACTCTTAATCATATGCATCAACCAAACTCTCCACTTATCTCAATGAAGAATGTATCCTTTCAAACTTAATTAACCTCTCGAAAATATGAATCTTGCGAAAATGAAAGAAATAAGGTAAATTTGACTCATGAACTTTATTCATACTTGCAAATTTTTGTTTTGTTTTTAAACGAAAATAACATAAGACTAGTGCATTTATAAGGTGAGCCAAAGATCCTTTTACATAATATGCTGATGTCTCCAAAGTAGCCATGTCTTTATGCATATTTTAATTCCATATTCTATACACTTTGCATATTTCGGGTTGGAAATATGTCGAATTTATGTAGAATATGCTTATTTGTCAGAAATGGAGATCTACATAAGTTTCTATTTAATATTGCAGAATATGGAGTCATTTCGGGAGAAAACCAAGAAGCAAGGACGGAAGCTTAAGCCAACTCGACATCGACACCATGTCCAGGCACTGCACTGATCGAGGAGCACATGTCGAGAAGCTGAAGACGAGCCAACCCGACTCCAACACCTTCCTCGAGATCGAGTACTCAACTCGATGTTGACAAAGCCCTGAAGACCCACCCGGAGTCGAGGAGAGTTTACCCGAGGAGACCGAGGAGCGTTACCCGACCTGGCACCCGGACACCACAACTCGATGTCGAGGACTTTCCTCGATGTCGACAAAGCCGAGCACCTGTCCGAGCATGTCGAGAAGAGTTGCTCGACAACACTAGAAAGCCAAGACGATGAACCACCTCAACTCGAGATCGAGGACACCCTAGGAGCAAGAGTCCGAGCCCTGTCGAGGACCAGCAACACGAGACGCCGAGCCACTGAAGTCGACGACCATTCTACTCGAGATCGAGGAAAACTCCTCGAGATCGAGGAAATCTTCCGGAGACGCGTAACACGGTTTAAGCTATCCTACTTGGATTGGGATTCCTTGGGGCCGAAGATTGCCGAGTCTATCCGATTCTATCAAGTTACATCATGAAGGAGAAGATTTATCCACTTGAAGACTTTAGATATAATTCCCTTTTTAGATTTAATTATGTTGTTACATTTATTTAATCTTTAATGCTTTAGATATAGATTTAGATATAGATAGATATTTCTATCCTTGAATAGCAAGGATCAAAAGGCTATAAATAAAGCCCATGGGGCTGATTTTAGGATTCATCCAATCCAATTCAATTCAAGCTAGAGAAGTAGTTCACATAGAAGGTTTAGGAGTTCGAAGGTTTTAGGGTTTTGGCATTCAACGAGAGTTGGATTGCCGGGATTGTAAAGGCTTTGAATTTAGTTTAATGCAAGTTTCTTTTCATACATCAATGTCTGATGTTGCGATGAAGCGCGAGTAGTCCACCCACTTCTAGGGTTGGGGCGTGCCCGACGATAGCCTTACATGTTTGAGGTAAAGATCCGACTTTTATCCTATTTTGAGCATCTACTACTTGTTATGTGTTTATTGCCCATTTAATGGAGGTCCATGCTAACAACTTGGATTATAAACATAAAATCGGTAGATACAATTAGGGTTTCTTCAAAGAGTTGTCTAATTGTTGGAAAAGGCGAAAGCTTAGTCCTTCAATGCAAGTTACATGATTATCTGTTTTATTTCTGCCTTATGCATGCTTGGTTATCGTTGTTGCAAACCCCAATCTTGGAAGTCTTTTACATATAGTTTATTTTCGAATCCCAAAGCACTTGTCTTTACTTTATTTCGTTTTAGTTTTCTTTCTTCCTCGATATCGAATTGCACTACTCGACCTCGAGTTACTGATCCTCGATCTAGAATCACCGTAGCTTCTGTGTGCAGGTGATCAACAAGAGCCAAACCGACGTCGACAACCTTACTCGATCTCGAGTAAAGGTTACTCGATCTCGACCAACATCGTCGGGAGCTGCTGCTGTGCTGAAATCGACTGTCCGATCTTCTGTCGAGTAACCATACTCGAGATCTAGGACCCCTGTTGTCGACCATTTCTGTGAGATTTCTCCGCTGCCTAGGATCCGCTGACACGCTTCCTCGTGGATCGATCCTGACTTCCCTCTGCTACATCAGGAGGAGGTCTTGTAATTATTTGCGTGGGCAGAATCTGGTTTGATTTATATTTTATATTTTAAACTCGATTTCCTCCTACAACATATGCATAGCAAGATAAAAATATAAAACCAACCCATATCTCAATAAATTCAAAAATCCTTCTCACTTGAAATGAAACACAAGCTCGATCATTCTTTCAACAAATCATCATTCCAACCAACTTTAAGTCTTAATTCCCAAATGGGGGTTAGGCTCAATTTGGCTAAGGATAATTTTGTGGAGTTTATAATAAAAGTCTCAGGCTAATGTTCTGCCTTCAAGCAGGGATAATGCAGGGTAGGTAGAGAGAGGATAAAATTGGCTTAAAAGGTGCCTCCATCATTTAATTCTCATTCACATAAACATATAAATGCATTGGCTTTGAATAACTATCACAACATTTAGAGATGCATAGGAAGAGTAAATACACTCAAGAAAGCAGAGGGATTTTTTATGTTCTCCCTATAAGGCCAAAATTCTCACTAGGACAATTTTTGTTGGATTTCAACCTTTAGCTTAGGATCATATGTGCTCAATTTTATCACAAGTTCACAATCCACATAAAAACGATTTCGAGGACTTCGGCTAAACCTTTCAAACATGCCATAGGATTTACATGATCAAGTCAGTCATTATTTATCATCATAGGACATCTAAGTTAGGGTATAAAAACTAAGACAATGCAAAAATATAAACATGCATTTTTTTCTCTTTTTTCTCGACATTTTTTTATTATTTTTTTTCTTATATTTTTATTTTTTATGTGACTAAAAAAAACAAAACTAAAGTATGACAACAGACTAAAATGAATAAAACTTAAACATGAATGCATAACATAAAAATTTCACCATGTAAAACCAAAAGCAAGACTAAAACACATAATGATAATGAGCCCTTCCTCCACCCCATACTTAAAATATACAGTGTCCCCACTATATAAAATCAAATAAAAATGAGAGTAAAGGAAGGAACTCACCGAATAATGCATCGAGGAGGGCAAAACAGGGCATGTCGAGTACTGGTCTTGTCGATATCGAGTACTGTACTCGATATCGAGTAGGCTGTCTGCGTTCAGTGCAATGTTGAAGTCGAGGAACTTCTTTTGGCTTGGTCGATATCGAGTTGGCCTACTCGATATCGAGTAACTCTGGGCTGCATCCTCTTAGTCGTTGTCGACTTGGCCTTCGTCGATTATGACTGTTTTTCAGGGACTTCTTATTCCATCTTTCGCGATCCTTTTATGCTTTGCCGACCTAAAAGTGTTAGATTGCACACATAGACAAGACTTTCCACATGAAGTATTCAAAACAAAAAAACAAAAACTAAAATCAAAAGTTCCAAAGTCCCAAAAATTCATAAAGTTTTATGTACATGCACTAGATTTTAGAGTCGCTAGGCCGACTTCTTCTTTTATGCTCAAGGACTTTTAATGTGCGGCCCGCTTGTGCTTGGCCCTTCTCCTGGATCATCTAGGTCCTGATTGTAGTATGCAAGCTCAGCTGACAGGGGGGTTGCTTGCATAATCTTCCTTTTCTTTCTTCTTTCTCTTCCCAGCTTTCAGTTTCCGCAGATTCTCTCGCAACGGGGCCTTACCTCCCCTTAAATTATTGATAAATTTCTTAATGGACTGAGGAGGAGGATTCATACCTGAACTTACCTTTTCGGACAGAAAACAGAAATCTTCAGGCTTGGGTTTATTCGATATCGGGCAGAACTGGTCGATATCGAGTACATGGACCCCATACATGGGCTCTTGGCAAGTCTGGTGATCAGCAGAGGAAGTCAATATCGAAGAAGCTTTATCGATATGGAGTACATGCTTGGTCGATATCGAGGACAAGTTATCGATATCGAGTTGGCCTCTGGTGCCTTCCTCCGTTGTTTGCTTGGTCCCGTGGTTGCTGATGCTCTTCACCTCCAACCACGAAATTTCCTCTTTTGCAGGGCCAAAAGAGAAGTCTAAGACCTCATCGCCTATGGTGAAGGTGAGAAATCGCTGTTTGACACTAATCTTGGCATCTGCAGTAGTTAAAAATGGTCTACTAAGAATAATAGGGCTAGTAGGATCTTCAGCACAGTCTATAATAAGGAAATCTGCAGGAACAAAGAATTTACCAACCTGGACAGGGACATTCTCAACTATACCTATAGGGATGACCACTGTATTGTTTGCCATGTATAGCTTAGCATCCACAGGCTCTATGCATCCTATCTTTACCTTCCGCCAGATTGATAAGGGCATGATGCTCACACTTGCTCCTAAATCACACAAGGACTCATATTTATATTGTCCAAATCCCACAGTAATAGAAAACTTACCAGGGCCAGGTCTCTTTTCAGGGAAGTGGAGCACTTTGCATTCGCCGGCGATTTCTGAGATGGATCACTTCTTGCTTAGGATTTCCTTCAGGAATTTGACATATCCAGGCATCTCTTGCAGGGCTTCTGTAAAATGAATAGATACATTCAGTTCTTGCAGCACATTAACAAAACGTTGGAACCTACCTGTAGTGGGATCTTTCAGTGCTTTGAAAGGGAAAGACAATGTCGTTTTCTACTTCGGAGCCAGATCAGATGTCGGAGGTGTTGCAGAGTCGTCGACATCGGCCAGGTTGTTGTCGATATCGACTTGAGCTTCCTCGATATCGAGTAGGTTTGTCGATCTCTAGTTGTTGGGCTGTGTAGTGGAGTCCGAGATTGGCTTCTCCTTTGTGTCGAGGAGATTTTTGTCGATATCGACCACGGGCTCCTCGATATCGAGTTTCTACTGCTTGTTGTCGAGTTGCTGCTCTACTTTGTCTTGGTGCTTTCCGACCTCTGGCTCGTGTAATTGATGCCCGCTTCTGAGTTTGATAGCTACAACGTATCCGGTATTCCCTTTAGGATTTGGTTCTGTTTGCCCGGGGAGTTGTCCGGATGGTCGTGGGATCTGCGCCGCGAATTGACTCATTTGAGTCTCAATGCTTCTCTTCCAGATGTCCAGCTCTCCAAATTTTGTATTGATGTTCTGGAACTGGTTGTTGATGGTGCCTTGATTCCGGCGCATCTCTTCAAGAACGAGCTGTAAGTCATCCTTCTTTTGATCCCTTTCTGGATGTCCTAGAGCTTTGTATGGCGGGGGATTCCTAGGAGGACCTTGGTTCCACTGTGGTTGATAGAACCTTTGATCCCCCATATAGCGATTGGGACCCCCTGCGTAAGCTACCTCTTCGTGTGCCTTTGCCATTCTGACTTGCTCTGTGTGTGGGCACTCAGTAGTGGTGTGCCGCTGTGATCCGCATTCGATGCAAGACTGGTTGAACAGAGAGATACTTGACTTGCTTCAGGAGCTTGCGATTCTGGTCTTTGTAGCACTGCTCCCTCACATCTGGGTCAATCTCCTTGGAAGCTTCATAGAGGGGCATAGATGGTGCTGGCCTGGCATAGGAGTTCTCCTTATAGTTTGTGGTAGACCCATACTTGTTGTCATAATTGGTGAGCATGTCAAGTACACCCCATGCGTCAATTGGTGGCATCGTCAGGTACTCATATCGAGTGTACTGGTTGATCATGTCCTTAGTGACTTGGTCAAGAGAGTTGAAGAAGATCTCTTGAATGACGTAGGGTGGCTGTCCATGAGTAGGGCAAGATCGCAACAGTTCTTTGTATCGTTCCCATACTTTTGCTAGCGGCTTTCCAGGCTTCTGTTTGAAAGTTGTAATCTTCTGGAAGAGGAGTGCTGTCTTGGCAGGAGGGAAGAATTTTTTGAGACACTCTTGCTCTACTTGGGCCCATGTTGTGAAACTTGTGAGGGATCTTGGTTTCAGCCCTTTTAGCCACTTCAATGCAGGTCCAACGAGAGACCATCGGAAGACCTTCATCTTGACATATTTCAGAGTTGTACCTTCAGCAAGTGTACGACACATGTCAGAAAAATTTGTAATATGTTCAAGCGGGCATTCATTAAATTTTCCATAAAAAGAATTATTTTTAAGCTCTATAAGGAATTGAGTGCGAATTTCAAAAGAGTTTTCAGGGATTAGAATAGCCGATTCAGACACGACAAGAGTCGGGTGCATATAATCATCTGCAGTGGTTGGGTATTGGGCAAGCTCAGCTTCTGCTTGCCTTGCACGCTCAACTTCCTGTTCCCTTCCTGCTCTCTCAGCGGCGATAGTAGTATCCTTTGCGGCTAGTTCCCTTGTAAGCCTCTCAATCAGCTGTTCTTCTGTTTCTGCGGCTTCCATGACTCTTTTCAGTTTAGCTTGGATGTGTATAAGGCGCTCCGGTTCGTCTAAGGCGTCAAACTCAGGTGTTTGACCAGAACGGCGCATATACTTGTAAAGTAACTCAAAGTAGATGTGAGATTTAACTACCTAAGGCGCAAATGATAGCTTCCCCGGCAACGTCGCCAATTTGTTGATAGGAGGAAATCGAGAATGGCAATAAAATAAAAATAAGGCAAACCAGATTCCATCCCGTGCAAATAATTACAAGACCTTCTCCTGATGAAGTAGTGGGAAGTCAGGATCGATCCACGAGGAAGCGTGTCAGCGGATCCTAGGAAGCGGTGGAATATCACGGTAGAATTCGACCACAGGTTGTCGATCTCGAGTTAGGTTAGTCGACAGAAAATCGGACAAGTCGAACAGCGCAGCAGCAGTCATAGGCGGTTTAGTCGATATTGACTAGGCTTTACTCGATATCGAGTAAAGATGTCAATGTCGAGGATGGTCTTGTCGAGTACCTGTACAGGGGAAGCTACGACGATCCGGATCGGGGATCAGTAACTCGATATCGACCAGAAGTTATCGATATCGAGGAGGGCATAAAGTAAAACGAAATAAAATAAAATCAATTGCTTTTGGGGACTCGAAATAAACCGTATAAAAGACAACTTCCAAGATTGGGGTTTGCAACAACGATAACCAAGCATGCATAAGGCAAGAATGAAACAGATAATCATGTAAATCGCATCAAAGGACCAAGCTTTCGCCTTTTCCAACAATTAGACAACTCTTTCAAGAAATCCTAATTGTATCTACTGATTTTATGTTTGCAATCCAAGTTGTTCGCATGGACCTCCATTAGATGGGTAATAAACACATAACAAGTAGTAGATGCTCAAAACATGATAAAAGTCGGATCTTTACCTCAAACATGCAGGGCTATCGTCGGGCTCGCCCCAACCCTAGAAGTAGGTGGACTACTCACTCTTCATCGCATTCGCAGACATCAATGATTGAAAGGAAATAACTACTTGCATTAAATCAAACAGAGCTTACAACCAAAGGAAGCCAATTCCGCTCTCGCTTCACAAACTCCTCTTGGCCACTCACTCGCTCTCTACCTCTACTTCTCCTATTGAAATTGAATTGTTGTGTATTGGAATGAATAAAACTCAACCCCCTAAGGCTTTATTTATAGGCTTCTAATCCTTACTATTCAAGGATAGAAATCTCTATCTTTATCTAAATCTATATCTAAAAGCTTTAAAGATAAATAAATGGAATAACATAATTAAATCCAAAAAGGGAAATTATATCTAAAAGGCTAAAATATATTCAAGTGCATAAATCTTCTCTTCCATGGGTGGATCTTGGTAAACTTGGATAGAATCGGATAGATCTCGAACAACTTCGGATAACTTCGGCCTCAAGGAATCCAAAACTGCATCGGACTACTCAAACCGCGTAACGCGACTCGGGATATTTCAACTCGATATCGAGTAAACTTCTCGATATCGAGGAAAATAGACGTCGACTTCAGCTTGGCTCGGCATGTCGGGTAGCTGCTCTTCGACATGCTCGGACGCTGGCTCTCGGGTGTTGTCGATATCGAGTAAATAACTCGATATCGAGTAGGGTGGCTCCATCGACTTGGCTGGCTTGGCTTGGTCGAGCAATTCTCTTCGACATGCTCAGACATGTGACTTCGTCTTTGTCGATATCGAGGAGCTTCCTTGATATCGAGGACTGGTGTTGCTCAGTGTTCGGTTGTCTGGTCAAGTCGAGTAGCTCTCCGCGGCATCCTCGATCAGGCTCTTCTCGACCCCGGGCTTGTCTTCAAGGCTTTGTCGATATCGAGTAACTAACTCGATATCGAGGAGTGTGCTGGAGTCGGGTAACGTTGTTCCTTGACTTCTCGACATGGTGCTCCTCGATCAGGGTGTGTCCGGACATGGTTTGTCGATATCGAAGAAATGAATTCGATATCGAGGACTCTTCAGGCTTCGTCTTTGCTTCTTGGTTTTCTCCCGAAATGACTCCATATTCTGCAACATTAAACAGAAACTTATGTAGATCTCCATTTCTGGAAAATAAGCATATACTACATAAATTCGACATATTCCCAACCCGAAATATGCAAAGTGTATAGAATATGGAACTAAACTGTGCATTTCAACATGGCTATTTTAGAGACATCACATACTCTCCATTACTTATGTTGTTTTGTACTGAACTTGATATGGACTGTATTGGTTAAAAACTTTAGTACTTTGTAGTGTTTGGTTTAGGTCTTAATTGTTTAATCATTTCCACCTGTTGGATGACTTGTGTTTGATGACTGATAAGGTATGTTGTGGACACTAGTTTATATGTGTTATGGATGGTTGTTTTGAATTCTGCATTATGACGCATTTTGTTTGGGTTTAATGGTCGATATACTTAGGATGTGATGTTTCTGAGATAGATAAGATATGTCAAGGGTTTCGATAGGAAATATGGGTCTGGCAAGTGGAGGGGGAGTCATTCGTGACTTGTCCGGGGTAGTATGCAAGACTTATATGTTCAAATGTGGTAGATGCTCGACGGAGAGTTGTGCGGTTCTTCATGGTCTTAAAGTTGCAAGAGATATGGGAATCAATGGGTTAATTGGTAAGTTGGATAGCGCGAATGTCTACCGAAGATTGAAGGATGATGGCGAGGTGATGCATGCTAACCAGCACCTGATTGGGCAGTGCCGGGGAATGATCAGGGAGACACTATGTGAGGTGGAATATAGACATATAAGGAGACAAGCCAATACTGGATGATCTTTCGAATATGGCTTTGCAATAAAATGAGGTTTTTAGGAAACTAGAAGACTTACCTAGCTGTCTTCAAGACTTTCTGTACCCGCCACTTGTTAATGGGGTTAACTTTAACATTTTCTCAATAAATTAAGAGGGTCATACCCTCTCCTTTAGACTAAATAAAAAAAGATATGTCAGGGGTTATTATCTTATTGGCATAGACTTTGATTTTATTGGAAAGAAAATATCATATACTAGCTAGTAAGCAAAAAATTAGCAAATATTTGTCCTTTGCATCGTCGGCAAACTAAATGGTCAGTTATGTTCATTCAAAACAACCAAAATCCTAAAGTGCCTGTGACTTACAAACAAACTAAAAAAATACTACATTTGAATATGCAAAAGAAGAGTTGTCCTACTAGACATCGATTTCTTCACCTTGACATTCCACGCTTGCTTATGTCCTCCGATGCTTCCGACAAAGGACCTATCCCCGAGACGGGTACCTGTTTGTCACCATTATCTTGTTGCTGACGGACCCAAACGACATGCTCTTCTCTATGAGCATTGCCTTGTCGGAATTACGACCATCACACACCCATCCCCCTCTTCCATGTTCCCATCGACCATTGCAAACGAGAGTAAGTAAGACCACCCCTTTCTCCCTTGCGAAAGAAAGAGATTAAGATGGTCTTGTTAGTGTTTATTGAGGGTAAGGAGAGGATGGGGAGAATCCATGTATGTAAATTGATAACAAAAACCATACTTACCCATGATCGTTGATGTATATTGTATGCAATTGCCACATGTATCCCTTTGTACGTACGTCTATAAATATTCAGTTGATGACTAGAATTTCACTTTGGCTGACTAGTAAGTAAATTTCAGGGTTTTCTTCTTCGAACTCCACTTGTTTTCCCTCCATTTTGCCACATGTATCCCCACTTGTTTCCTCTCCATTTTTCCTGAGCGGGAATTTGACATGTGCAAAGCCCTCTTTGCATTTAATGCATGTGATGTCACATGCTCAATTGACATTAAATATGTATCATCTCAGCCCTCTCTCTCCCCACAAATCTCTGCAATTTCTTTTTATTTTTATTTTTTGTTGTCAAGTGAAACCGCTTCTCCATCTCCAAATTCGACACCTATCCCCCCTATTTTTCATATTTCTGTCATCTCAACCCTCTCTCCCCAAAAATCGCTGCATCTTCTTCTTCTTCTTCTTTTTTTTTTTGGCTAAGTGACTTGCTACCTGGTGAGCATAATTTGCAAAAATAACATTTTACCACCCCCTTACACTTTCTACCCCCATGACTATTCTTCCAAAGCTGTTTTTTTTGGTATAGCTATGGCAATTAGCCAAAAAAAAAAGTGATTTAATATAATCTCCTCAATATCCTATATATTTGAGAGTAATATTTTATTTTTAATCTATATATATAAATATATTTTTAATCTATATATGTATATGTATATGTATATATATATATACATATACATATACATATATATATACATATACATATATATATATATATATACATATATATATACATATATATATATATATCTATATATATAAAAGCTATATCTATCTATGTATTAATAACTAATGTAGGACTCGTCCCGTATACAGAGAATACGTTAATACAAAATTATAAATAATCTAGATAGATTACAATAAATAATAAATAATAATCTAAATATAAATTATTTTTCCATCAAAAAATAATATATATGTAAATAAATTTAGTTCGATAGATTATATATAATCTAAATATCTTTTATTTAGATTCTCTCACAATATAAATAAAATTCACATTTATAAGGTAAAAGGTGTTTTAAATATATTTTAAATCAAATCTCATGTAATTTAATAGATCGCTAATTTTTAAAAATATTTAAATTTCTTTTTGGATTAAATATATACTATTTTAGCTAACTAAAATATCTATGCACAAATGGATTGTCGCTACATATTATGCCTACATAATATTTTAATAATTTATTTTGAAATCAAAAAATAATCTAGATATAAATAAAATAATGATTATTAAATAATTAATTTTCATCAAATAATTATTTACACCAAAAAAATCTAGATATAAATTAAATATCACATATCAAATACTACATATTTATCTATTAATATTTTGTAACAAAAAACTACGAAATAAGTATTTTCTATTTATATTTTTGTCAACGAAGCATTTTTTTCCTTGTATTTTCAAATCCTCAGTTGTGAGATCCCTCCAAATGATCATACTCGCCCCCTCTTTATGCTTCGTTGAGTCGGGGTGACTTGTACCTGGATAATATACCAACATGAAATGTCTTGAGTCATTATCCAAAACATTATTTGGTGGCTCCACCCCTTGCACCGCCTAGCCTTCAGTGGTGGTGGCTTAGATTGTTGCTCGAAACACTGAGTTTAGGGATTTACTCCTTGTAGCCCATTTTTACCTTTTAACCTAGCGACCAAAAAAATGCACATAGTCTAAAGCAGTCAAAGCTAGCTCTATGACATCAATTTTTTTTTTTAAGAAACCACACAGTGGGCAACATAAGACACTATGCATTGGTTTTAGTATATATATACTAGTTCAATTACTCGCACCTTGTGCAGGGTTTTGTAGTTTATCATGTTTATAAATATGTAGTAATTACTTATAACACAATATAGATATACATTGAACCCAAAACCATCTTATTTTTTCTAATAGAAAAAAAAAGAGTGGTCAATGCACACCAGTACAAAATGTATATTATAAGACGCCACATAGACAACAGTTTCTATAAAGATGGTGTCTATGTTGAAAAAAATTAGAGATTTTTGGGATGGACAACGATTATAGTTTTAACAATTATCGTTGGGTGTGTTTGTATTTATAAAGACAACGGGTCTTTAAACAACCATTGTTATATATATACAGAAGACTTCTCAAAGTAAACGGTTCTGCAAATGTTATGATTTTCGGTGCTGCAAATGTTGGTGCTGCAAATGTTGTTGGTTGGTAGGTACTTATAAATATACTGCTATCAACCAGTTTGGAATGGGTTGGTTAATA
This sequence comes from Persicaria tinctoria, assembly GCA_037127255.1. Lineage (NCBI taxonomy): Eukaryota > Viridiplantae > Streptophyta > Magnoliopsida > Caryophyllales > Polygonaceae > Persicaria > Persicaria tinctoria. Next base: position 51,902,202 of record JBANSL010000015.1, on the reverse strand, counting down.
ACCCTTATAGAATATGGATTTCTTGCTTATAAAAATTGGTGCACTGATTTAGTGTTACTTATTTAGATAATGAAAATCTTTGATGTTGTTGCTTATTGAATATCATTTTAGTTTCTATATAGTGATAACCTATTCTCTTTCTTTATGGGGGAGACAATCCACACGGTGAAAATATCACCATTGACACGGTGACGGCCACGGTTTCAGAAACCGTGAGAATGTTATGCGACGGTTTTGAAAATAGTCGCCATAAGTCTCTATTTGTCTCTCATCACATTCAGCGGACACGGTTTCTAAAACCGTGAGAGGCGTCCTAAGAAAATTGCCTTTCTATTGAAGGGATATGGGGACTTATGGCGACGGTTTTCAAAACCATCGCCATAAATATTCCCATGATTTCTAAAACCGTGGCCGGCCAATGGGGTGGAGAGGCAAATGTGAGTCACGGCGACGGTTTCTAAAACTGTCGCATAAACAATTTCACGGTTTCAGAAATCGTGGCCGCCACCTTGTCAATAGCGATAAATTTGGCCGTGTCAATGACAATACTGTTATTTAAATAATATTTTCTTTCATGGAAAATGATCAGCTATCAAAATATTGGGATACCAAATCTGGTAGGGTTATAATGCTTGTGGAGGTTAAAAAGTTGATTGAAGCAAACCCTCTATTCAAGGACGAAATTCAGTTTCCAGGCTTAAAAAATTCACGCTTAAGAAGCTTCATTAATTAATCAGAGGTGGGAGATTCTTACAATTTTAAAGTGTAATTAAGTATTTCAATTCTATAGCAAGTCTCTTCTACTGATGAAAAAGAGGGCTTATTTATTTATTTTCATATTCTTGTTTAAAACTTGAATTGGCAGCACCAGCTCTGCAACAATCAACGACCTAATCCTCATATTAGGACCCTTTTTATAGATCACAGTTTCGCTTAACCTAATGTCACTACAATTCTGCTAGGGGTAAGTGACTTTCCACTTTGCTTTCTTCCTAATAATATTCTTCATGTGTATTCGTGCTTATCCTTTTTAGATGGATGAATGAATACGGGAGGGGTTTGATGAATAATAAGATGATATATGTCTCACATGTTGTTGTTTCTGCATGATGATCATGTGCCTGTAATGACTAGTTGTTGTTGTTGTTGTACATACACTTGGCCATCGGTTAACTTTCAAAGCTTACTCATGCAGTTGCTTGCATATTTTCTTTTGTTTACTAAGATTGGGTGTTGTATATACAGATAATTTAATGCTCCGAGTGTGTCTATTTTCTTTAGTCTGCAGGAGCCGTCGGCACTGCATAGGCAGCACCCGTCATGGGTTAGGCAGCGCCCACCGTCCATTCAGATTCGGATATGCGCGAGCGGCCCAATTCTATCTTTGTGGAAACCCTATTTTATCTATGGACTTTTTGGCCGACTTTGACATTACTTAGGCCGGTTTTTACCTAGTTTTGCATCAGTTAGATTCTATTTTACTTCTTTTCAGATAACTAGAGCTTTGAGCGATGTTTTCCATGTGGAACTAAACTCAACAGTTCTGCCTATGATTTGAAGCTTTATTTGGATTGATTGTGAGTTTCTAATTCTCATTCCTTAATTCCACTATTGACGCTTCAACTTCTTTATGCTTATTGATTGATTGTTTTGTTCTTTCTTGTCTGGCCAACTTGTTAGATAAATTTAGTTGCTAGGGTTTTGTAGATTCCTGATTGCGAACCTGAACCCAAGTAGCAAACTTGTCCCTTTAGGGCTGATTGAACTAATTGGATAAGTATAAAGATGGATGTGTTGTTAAATCCCTCTTTAGGGACTACAAATACCTTGGTTAATCTCTGAACTTAAAGCTATCAATTGGGTTAAAACTCTATTTAGGGATTGTTCAATTAATAAGGGTTTCTAGGACTGATTGGACAACCAACTATATTAGGTCGCTACAAGGGCATTCATAGGAAACCTAAAAGGACGAGAAGAAGTTACAAGGATCGTTTCAACCAAATAAAGTGGATAATTGTAGGTAGAACTATTTCTCACCATTGTCTGAATCAATTCCGCTTACTTTTTCTCTCATCAATTCGCTTTGATCAAAGGCGGATCTTTTACACTAAAAAAAAACCCTTTTGGTTACTTAATTAGCGTCTAAATCACACTTGAATAGGGAACTTCCATGTGGGATCGACCTCTTGCTTATTGCTATACTAGTTATAAGTTTGAGTTATATTTTATCGGGATCAATGACAAGTTTTCCTCCCCTCAAATTTGGTGTCGTGTTGCCGGGGAAATTTATTTATTCTTGTGTGTTTTTTGTGCTAATTTTTGGTGTGGAACATCTTATATGGTCCATACCCGTGCTACTAATCCATCTTTGTTGTTGTTTGATTCAGAGATCGAAAAAACCCTTTCTGCCTTAAGGTGAGAAACTCGTGATCGCTTTCACGAGTTACCTTTTGATCAAGGAGAAAGCACTGCAGAGATGGCTAACAACAAAAATCATAATCTAAAGGAGCTTACTACTTCTGATCTGGCACAACAACCCTTGGCAATCCAATTTCCTGCACTTGAGGAAGGAGTTAATTTTGAGCTGAGATCTGGGGTAGTTCATCTGTTATCCAAGTTCCATCGGTTGAGTGGGGAAGATCCCCACAAGCATCTATATGAATTTCACACTATGGTGGTTGGAATGAAACCGGAGAATGTTAATGACGATCAAATCAAGCTGAGAGTCTTTCCCGTTTCTCTAAAAGATGAAGCAAATGAGTGGTTCTTCTATCTACCACCTGGGACTATATCTACTTGGGCTGAAATGAAGAGAGTCTTTCTAGAGAAGTATTTTCCTACAATTAAGCTTAACACCTTGAAAAGGGCAATCAAAAGCATTGAGCAGCGGGCTACAAAGTCTATTCATGAGTACTTTGAGTGCTTTAAGAAACTCTGCGCTGGCTGCCCATGTCATGGTTTCTCTCAGAAGGATCTAATTCTATTCTTATTCAATGGGCTTACCGATGAAGAGCGCAGAGTAATGAATTCTTATTGTGGGGGAAACATTGTGAATAAGACACCAACCGTAGCTTGAGAGGTGTTCAAGGAGCTCTCTGAGGGCTCAAGGCAGTTCAACAAGAGCCCTCGTGCTAGAGGTGTACTTGCTATTGATGCCTAAATGGTTGCATTACAGACTGATATGGCAGAGATGAAAGAGATCATCAAGAAGCTAATAGTCGACAAAGCACCTCAGCAGTTGAAAGCTTGTGAATCCTAAAACGATCCATTCTATCTTATGGATATGTGCTCAACTTTCCAAGAGCCTAGCGTAGAGTTAAATGCAATTGGGAATTTTGCTTTGCAAAGGCCTAGACAAGGCAACTTTGGTAATCCTTGGTAGTTCAACAATAATAACTGCAATGGAGGATATAAGCAGGGCTATGGTTATGGCCATCACCAAGCCCCTATCAATCAGTAAGGAGGACCTCAGGCAAGTGCATCTGATGGAAATCTACTACAAGCCCTCACACAATTCGTAAAGAATCGGGCTGAATGCATAATCGAACTTGAAGATGTGCACTAAGAACCTCGCATAGGCAGTCTTAGACCAAGGTGAACGATGTAAGAACTAGGAGAATCAGATGAGTCAAATCATTCATTTGTTAAGTGTGAAAGAGGAAAATGACTCAGGGAAGCTCCCATCTCAAACGATTGCAAATCCCAGGGAAAATGTCCGTGCAATAACGCTTCGGAGTGGAAAGGAATTGATTGCTACTTCCCATAAGGAGAAAGAAGTAAGCCTAGAAGAGGAATTCAAAACAAGTGTCGATGGAAAGGATCCGCTACTGCATATGCGGCGGCCGCCGCCAACAGGAGGCGAGCGCCGCATCACGATAGAGCAGCGATCGCCGCATGCAGGTAGCGGCCGTAGCATCCCTCCAAATGCCACCCAAGGTATGTCTTCTACCCATTCTCTTGTGCCTTTTGACATTTCAAAGCCTATCCCACCTTTCCCGGAGGCTCTTAAGGATACATGGAAATTTGAGACTGACCACCAGGAGATCTATGAGACATTCAGCAAGTGCGAGGTAAACGTTCCTTTACTTAAGTTGATTAAGAGAATTCTTAGATATGCTAAATTCTTGAAAGAATTATGCATCATCAAGAAGAAGCAAAGATTGAAAAAGAAGGAAAAGGTAAGCTTGAATGAAAATTTCTCTCATGTACTGCAAAAGAGATTACCTGAAAAGTGTGGAGACCCAGGTATCTTTACAATTCCATGTGCAATTGGGAATACTAGATTTAAACAAGCCATGTTAGATCTAGGAGCCTCAATTAAATTTATGTCCTATAACTTGTACATGTTTTGGGTTTGGGTGCTCTAACTGTGACTGGGGTTACAATGCAACTTGTTGATCGATCACAAATCAGGCTAAGATGCGTTGTTGAAGATGCGGTTATGGTTGATATATGATTTGTTTTTCCCTGTTGATTTCTTTGTTTTTGATATGGAATAGGGAGCCCCAGAAACACCCATTATCTTAGGTAGACCATTGCTGAAAACTGTGAAAATGAAAATTGATCGTTGTGAGGGTTTATTGACTATGGATTTTGATGGAAGAAAGATAGAGTTCTCTCTCTTTAATCATGTTAAGCTTTCTTCTGAAAATAGTTTCTTGAAATTTGAGCCCCCTAACATATTGTAATCTTTAGGAAAAGAAGAACTCAAAATAGGCGTTGATGGTTATGTTGATCCGTTTTAGCCGACACTTTCACCTTATGAGAAACTAATTCCAAATGGTGTGGAAGCTTTTGTGATTTCAGGATAACCCCCAGGATTAGCTCAAGGAGAGAAGCTAATGGTAATGGATGAATGTTTGGACAGAAAGCTACACCTTCCAACGGTGCCCGCACTTGTCATTGAGATGATAAGTGTAGGTGACCCTGGTGGAATGACTAATAAGAAAGAAGAGCGGGTGGAATTGGACGTCAAGGAAAAGAAGGATTCACTGCTGCATAAGCGGTGGGAGCCGCCCCAACGTGCTGCAACCTATGCAGCGGCCGCCGCATGCCTTTTCCCCGAGCCCTTTTTCCCCATTATGACGTTCCTCAGCTAGTGGTTAGTCTTCCTTCTCTCTCACCTTGTTCTATTTTGTTAATTTTGTTGTCTTTTATGTTTCATTGAGGACAATGAAAGTTTAAGTGTGGGGGAGGGATTTAGTGCGTGTAGTTAGGTCATGTTTCAATTTCAGTTGTGTTTTTATTTTTATTTGTGAATTGGAAAATGAAAAAAATAAATAGAAAATGTAAAAAATCCCAAAAATATCATGCATTGCATATAGGTTCAAATACCAACCTTAGTTAGCGAAACTCTTCATTCTTAAGGCATGAACTTGAAAATCCTACGACGAATTTGAATTGCTTAGCCTAATCGCCTTAAAATGTTTTCTTATGAAAAATGATTTGGTGATGTAATTGAGCATGTATGATTGAGCCTTGAGTATGATTGAAATCCTACAAAACATGACCCTTGTGAGAATGTTTTAGCCTTATTGTATTCATTTATATTTCCTTTTTCTTAAATGGGTGATTTACTCTTCTTATGTTTCTACCTTTTGATATTGACTTCATTATCTATTGTCAAAGTCGACTAACATGTTTGTTGCTTGCGGAATTTGTGCTTTTATGTTATATTTGGCTTTAGTTGCTTGTGAAGTTTTTGAGTGAAATAAGGTGGAAATGGTTGATACACTTAGTAACCGAGTCTACACATGACACCCATGTGTATGATTCGCGCAAAACGATGTTGAAAACTATCCGCTAAGAAAGAAAACTTGATCATTGAGTAACCGGGTTCATTCATGAGACCCATGTTTGCAACACGCATTAAAAAATGTTCAGGTGGACTTTATTGCTGTAAGTTGAGGTGTTGACAGACTAGGGTAATTCATGACACCCATGTTTGCGACTCGTGTAAGAAATACACCAAAGTGAAAGAAAGCAAGCAATAAACATGAAAAAAAATAGAAAAAAAGAGTGAATTCTATATCCAAATTTTCTATTTTTATTGTTTCCGCAAGTGATGGCATTTCAGTGGAGATTTGATTATATTATTGTCAATGTCTACGAGCTTAGTGCATTTTGGATTGAGTTGAGAGTTGAAATTAAAAGCCTAAACGCATGAGAGCATGAGTGAAACACATATTCCTTGGAGGTTGGATGATTTCTACTTCTATGCTTTGATCACTAAATACATGTTATGATGTTTATTCACTTGATATTGTGCTCCTTTCAAATTGATTTTGATTTTTATTAGGGCTATTGCATGGAGGATGAACTCGTCGTAGGTATAGGGTGCTTTCTACTATTCGCTTGAGGACTTGCGAAGCTTAAGTGTGGAGAGTTTGATAAGGCATATTTTGATAAACATTATAGAGTAGTTTTAGTTGCGTTTCATAGATGTTTGGTTATGTTTTAGAGTTAATTGCATATTAGGCTATTTTAGTGGTAATGTTCGGAAACTACGCTATTTTATTGGATTTCTGCAGTTTCGCAGTGCCGACATGGCGAGGAGCTTGGGAGAGACTGAAGAGAATGTCCAAAGAACAATGAACAATTCAAGGAACGATTAGAAGGCGATTTGGGAATTTAAGGAGGACAGGAACATGAGCGGAAATGGCACCCATGGAGAAATCGTCTCTTTAAGGATCTGAGAAGTTGGATTCTGATGTGAGCCTATTTTGCCATGTTTTACATTTAATTTCATATCGATTCCTGCATGCATTTCATACATATGGGTTGGAATAGTACAAAATCTCTGTAGTTTATGCTTATTTTCAATATATGGAGGTCTACACAAGTTTTTGTTATATTTCGCAGAAATCGGGCGCACTTTGGAGCTTAAAGGAAAGTCATGAAGAAGCTAAGGATGGTGTAGCCAGAGGAAAGTGTTGTAGGAGGAAATCGAGTATGCAAAATAGAATGTAAATAAACTAAGGCAAACCAGATTCCGTCCCTTGCAAATAATTACAAGACCTCCTCCTGATGTAGCAGCGGGAAGTCAGGATTGATCCACGAGGAAGCGTGTCAGCGGATCCTAGGCAGTAGAGAAATCTCACGGTCAGAAGTCGACAACAGGTGCTAGATCTCAACTAGGGTAAGTCGACAGGAGATCAGGCTAGTCGAACAGCGCAGCAGCTCTCGGTAAAGGCTACTCGATCTCGACAAAGGGCTACTCGAGATCGACTACAGTCCTTGTCGACTTCGGCTTGGCTTGTCGAGTACCTGCACACAGAAGCTACAGCGATGCTAGATCGAATATCAGTAACTCGAGATCGACCAGACTTGGTCGAGATCGAGTAAAGGCAGTAAACGAAACAGAAGAAATAAAGTAAAGGCAAAGGCTTTGGGGATGTTGAACTAAACTTAATGTAAAATGCTTCCAAGATTGGGGTTTGCAACAACGATAACCAAGCATGCATAAGGCAAGAATAAAACAGATAATCATGTGAATCGCATCAAAGGACAAGCTTTCGTTTTTTCCAACAATTAGACAACTCTTTCAAGAAACCCTAATTGTCTCTACCGATTTTATGTTTACAATCCAAGTTGTTAGCATGGACCTCCATTAGATGGGTAATAAACACATAACAAGTAGTAGATGCTCAAGACATGATAAAAGTCGGATCTTTACCTCAGGCACGCATGGCTATCGTTTGGCTCGCCCCAACCCTAGAAGTGGGTGGACTACTCACGCTTCATCGCAACCTCAGACATTGATTGATGAAAAGAAACTAATTGCATTAAACCAAAGTCAAGAAAGTACAACCGAACAAAGCCAACTTGCTCTCGCTCCTTTGCTCCACTCGGCCTCACTTTCTCTCTCTCTACTACTTCTCCTCCTTGTGAATTGAATGATTAAAACTCAGCCCCATGGGCTTTATTTATAGGCTTCTCAACCTTGCTATTCAAGGATAGAAACATTTATCTTTATCTAAAACTATATCTAAGAGGCTTAATGATAAATAAAAGCAATTTAGGAATTAAATCTAAAAGGGAAAGATAAATCTAAAATAGGTAAGATGTCTTCATGTTGATAGATCTTGAATTTTATGGATAGAACTTGATGTATCTCGGCAATCTCGGATTCCTTCGGCCCCAAGGATTCCCAGCTCGACACGGACAGCTCAAGGCGCGTGACGCGGTTTCGGACACGGCGCTCGTCGATCTCGAGTAGGGCTCCTCGACATCAAGTAGGATTGGCTCGTCGACTGGGGCTGGCTGGGCTTCTCGGGTGGCTCTGCTCGACAGGTTCGGATCTGGGCTCTTGGTGGTCCTCGATCTCAACAAGGATAACTCGAGATTGAGTTGGGTGTGGTCGAGGATGGCTCGCTGGTGATGTCGAGGACTCCTCCTCGGCATGGCTTCGGACTAGGCGCTGGGTGGTCCTCGATCTCGACTAGCTGTACTCGAGATCGAGTAGAGTCGGCTCGGCTTCTCCGTCTTCGGCTTCTCGACTTGTCACAACTCGTCGACTCCAGACTTGGCACTGAGGTGTAGTCGATCTCGACAAGGCCTCCTCGAGATCGAGTAGGGTTTCGGGGGTCGGGTTGCTCTGGCTCCGTTTCTCGATCAGTGCTCAGTCGACAAGGGTTGTGCTCAGACACCGTCGTCGAAGTCGAGTAGGCTTACTCTAGATCGAGTAACCTAGGCTCCTAGCTTGATTCGAATGGTTCCGCTGTATCTTGACCTTAGACTTCTGTAGTTGATTTTCGAGCTTTTCCGACCTTTCTCAGAACTGCTGTAAACAGAAACTGGTGTAGATTCCATAATTTGGCAAATAAACATAAACTATATAGATTCTGTAATATCTTAGGCCAAATGCATGAAATGTATGCAGAAATGGATATAAAGGTTACTGTAAAACATGGCAGATTCAGCTCACAACAAACACCCCATACTTAAGCTTGCTTGTCCTCAAGCAATACTTTTATTTGTCATTCAGGGGAAGAAATCAAAACTCTCAACATATCAGATTCATTGTTATATGTCCCTACAATCAATTACCATCATCGAAAAGGTACTTGTGTCACAGATCCATGCATGTGCAAATATACAAAAGCAACATCTACTCACAAAAGGAGGGTTATGCAAAACATTCATTCGTGACAAAGCATTGATAATCAAGAGGACTTTAATTTAAGCTCAAATAAGGAGTAGATTGGTAAAAGGCTAAAGGTGGGCAATTTCTGGCAATGTGGTGCTAATAATCCGGGGAAATGGAGTACTTGGATTTCATACCACATTCTTTCTCATAAGATTCATCACCTTTCATAATGCTTTTTCTCAATAATAATGTTTTTACCTCTCTTACCTCAGCACTGCCTTCTCGCGAGTCGCAAACATGGGTGTCATGAATGGCCCCGGATACTTAGTGCTTTGGACTCCTCACAATATGTCCCATCTCTCCAAACTATTATCTTAGAGAGCAGGGTCAATCTACCTTTATCTCCTGAGGTGATTGGATTTTCTTTCACTCATTAAATTTTCCATATATTTCAAATAATTTCCTTCCAAACTCCATATAACACAACAACCATATAACATCTCCATAATGTAACATCATTCTCAACATAATCCCCGGATAGGGTAAAGAATGGCAATATTTAGATCATGTGGAGCAATATATGAAATAAGGCGTATTATGGCTTTTGTGATGCATAAGAATAGGTAAGGCTAGGAATTAACAATGAGAATTATATGGAAATATAAAGTCCTCCATCCTCTTATCATGCAACATGTCAAAAGCAACTTCAAATTTTACCTCCTTCCATGGTTTTCAAGAAAATAATGCACTTCATTGTGACTTCCCTTACTAGGCAATTTCATGTTATATCTCTAATGAATCCAATTTTGCATCGTCGAGTTCAATAAAGGCTTCCATGACATTTATTCAAAATTTTCATTCAAAATTTTCAATGGGGGTCATTTTTTCAAACTTTTGGAAAACATGCATATAAGCACATAAATCAATAATGAATTCCAAAATAGCCATGTAGCAATTCAAAGAAATAAATAATGTCAAATATGGCAATTATGCATGAAGTAAGGCCTTCCCCCACCCCATACTTCAAATTTACAGTGTCCCCACTGTATAAAAATTAAATAACAACAAGAGTAAAGGAAGGAACTCACAGGATAACTTATCGAGGAGGGCGAATCAGTGCTGGTTGAGGAAAGTGTCTCGTCGATCTCGAGTACAAGGTACTCGATCTCGAGTAGTTTCGTCTGCGTCCAGTGGCTTCTGTAGTCGAGGAGCTTCTGGTGGCTTAGTCGATATCGAGTTGGCCTACTCGACATCGATGAGTTTCTGGGCTGCTCCTCCTTGTCATCGTCGACTTGGCCTTCGTCGATTCTGACTGTTTTTCAGGGACTTCTTTATTCAACTTTTCGCGATCCTTATATGCTTGCCGTCCTAAAAGTGTTAGGTTGTACACAAAAACAAGACTATCCACTTGAAGTATTCTAAAAGAGATAAAACAAAAAATCAAAAACCAAAAACCAAAAAGTTCAAAAGTCCCAAAATTCATAAAGTTTATATACATGCTCTAGATTTTAGAGTCGCTAGGCCGACTTCTCCGTTTGTGCTTAAGGACCATTAGTGTGGGGCCCGCTCATGCTTGGCCCTTCTCCTGGATCATCTAGGTCCTGATGGTAGTATGCAAGCTCAGCTGACAGGGGGTTGCTTGCATCATCTCCCTTCTCTTTCTTCTTCTTCCTTCCAGCTCTTAGTTTTCGCAAATTCTCTTGCCACGGGGCCTTACCTCCCCTTAAATTATTGAAAATTTTCTTTATGAACTGAGGGGGAGTAGAATTCATACCTGAACTTACCTTTTCGGACCCAAAACAGAAATCTTTGGGTTTGGGGCTACTCGATGTCGAGTACTGCTGGTCGAGATCGAGTACAGGGACCCCATACTTAGGCTTTGGGCAAGTCAGTGGCTCAGCAGAGGTTGTCGACATCGACAAGGGCTTGTCGAGATCGAGAAGAAGCTTAGTCGAGATCGAGTTGGCTTGGTCGATCTCGAGTACAGTGTTGATGCTTTCCTCCGCTGTTTGCTTGGTCCCGTGGTTGCTGATGCTCTTCACCTCCAGCCGTGAAATTTCCTCTTTTGTAGGGCCAAAAGAGAAATCCAATACCTCATCGCCTATGGTGAAGGTGAGCGAGCGATTCTTAACATAATTCTGGCATCTGCAGTAGCTAAGAATGGTCCACCAAGAATAATAGGACTAGTAGGATCTTCAGTACAGTCTATAATAAGGAAATCTGCAGGAACGAAGAATTTTCAACTATACCTGTAGGGATGACTACTGTATTGTTTGCCATGTATAGTTTGGCATCCACAGGCTCTATGCATCCGATTTTTACCTTCCTCCAGATTGATAGAGGCATGATGCTCACACTTGCTCCTAAATCACACAGAGACTCATATTTATATTGTCCAAAACCTACCGTAACAGAAAACTTACCAGGGTCAGGTCTCTATTCAGGGAAGTGGAGTACTTTGCATTCTCCTGCGATTTCTGAGATGGATCGCTTCTTACTCAGGATTTCCTTCAGAAATTTGACATATCCAGGCATCTCTTGCAGGGCTTCTGTAAAAGGAATAGAGACGTTCAGTTCTTGTAGCATATTAACAAATCTGGTAAGCCTACCTGCAGTGAGATCTTTCTGTGCTTTGGAAGGGAAAGGCAGTGGCTTTCTCTGCTTTAGAGCCAGATTAGACGTCGGAGGTGTTGCAGAGTCGTCGACGTCGGCTTGCTATTCCTCGATCTCGACCAGGGGCTCCTCGAGATCGACTAGGGTGGTCGACCTTGACTTGCTGGGCTGCGTGATGGAGTTCGAGCTTAGCTTCTAGTCTCTGTCGAGCAGCTTCTTGTCGAGGTCGAGTACGGGCTCCTCGAGATCGAGTAGATCTTGCTCTGTCTCGAGTTGCTGCTCTGCCTTGTCTTGGTGTTTCCCGACCTCTGGCTCGTGTAATTGAAGCCCACTTCTGAGTTTGATAGCTGCGACGTGTCCGGTCTTCCGCTTAGGATTTGGTTCTGTTTGCCCTGGGAGCTGTCCGGATGGTCGTGGGATCTGTGCATCGATTTTACCCATCTGACTTTCTATCCCCCTTTTCCAGATGTCCAGTTCTCCAAATTTTGTACTGATGTTCTGGAACTGGTGGTTGATGGTGCCCTGATTCCGACGCATCTCCTCAAGGATTACCTGCAGATCATCCTTCTTTTGATCCCTTTCTGGATGTCCTGGAGCTCTGTAGGGTGGGGGGTTCCTAGGAGGACCTTGGTTCTATTGTGGTTGACAAAACCGTTGATCCCCCATGTAGCGATTGGGACCCCTAGCGTAGGCTGCCTCTTCATGTGTCTCTGCCATTCTGACTTGCTCAGTGTGTGGGCACTCAGTAGTGGTGTGCCACTGTGATCCGCATTCTATGCAAGGCTAGTTGACATACAGATATTTAACTTGCTTGAGGAGCTTACGATTCTGGTCTCTGTAGAACTGCTCCCTGACATCTGGGTCAATCTCTTTTGCTGGCTCATAGAGTGACATAGATGGTGCTGGCCTGGCATAGGAGTTCTCCTCATAGTTTGTAGTAAACCCATATTTGTTGTCATAATTGGTGAACTTGTCTAACACACCCTAGGCGTCGATTGGCGGCATCGTCAGATACTCATAGCGAGTATAATGGTTGATTCTGTCCTTAGTGACCTGATCAAGAGAGTTGAAGAAGATCTCTTGAATGACGTAGGGTGGCTGTCCATGAGTAGGGCAAGATCGCAGCAGTTCTTTGTAGCGTTCCCATGCCTTTGCTAGCGGTTCCCCAGACTTCTGTTTAAAGACAGTGATTTTCTAGCGGAGGAGTGCTGTCTTGGCAGGTGGGAAGAGTTTATTCAGAAACTCTTGCTCTACTTGGGCCCATGTTGTGAGTGATCTTGGTTTCAACCCTTCAAGCTACTTTAGTGCAGGCCCAACGAGAGACCAGCGAAAAGGTTTCATCTTGACATATTCCAGCGTAGTACCTTCAGTCAGAGTACGACAAATGTCAGAAAAATTGGTAATATGTTCAAAAGGACACTCATTAAATTTGCCATAAAAAGCATTATTTTTAAGCTCTATAAGAAACTGAGTGCGAATTTCAAAAGTGTTATCAGGGATGAGAATCGCCGATTCAGGCACGAAAAGCGTTGGATGCATATAATCCTCTGCAGTGGTCGGATATTGGGCAAGCTCAGCTACTGCTTGTTCCCTTGTTGCTTTCCCAGTGGCGATAGCAGCATCTTTAGCGGCCAATTCCCTTGTAAGCCTTGCAATCAGCTGCTCCTGTGTTTCAGCGGCTGCCATGGCTCTTTGTATTTTAGCTCTGATGTGTAGAGGGCGCTCTGGTTCGTCTAAGTCGCCAAACTCAGGTGGTTGACCAGAACGGCGCATACACCTGTAAAGTAGCTCAAAGAAAAAGTGAGATCTGACTACCTAAGGCGCGAATGATAGCTTCCCCGGTAACGGCGCCAATTTGTTGTAGGAGGAAATCGAGTATGCAAAATAGAATTTAAATAAACTAAGGCAAACCAGATTCCGTCCCTTGCAAATAATTACAAGACCTCCTCCTGGTGTAGTAGCGGGAAGTTATGATCGATCCACGAGGAAGTGTGTCAGCGGATCGTAGGCAGTAGAGAAATCTCACGGTCAGATGTCGACAATAGGTGCTAGATCTCGACTAGGGTAAGTCGACAGGAGATCAGGCTAGTCGAACAGCGCAGCAGCTCTCGGCAAAGGCTACTCGATCTCGACAAAGGGCTACTCGAGATCGAGTGCAGTCCTTGTCGACTTCGGCTTGGCTTGTCGAGTACCTGCACACAGAAGCTACAGCGATGCTAGATCGAATATCAGTAACTCGAGATCGAACAGACTTGGTCGAGATCGAGTAAAGGCAGTAAACGAAACAGAAGAAATAAAGTAAAGGCAAAGGCTTTGGGGATTTCGAACTAAACTTAACGTAAAAGGCTTCCATGATTGGGGTTTGCAACAACGATAACCAAGCATGTTTAAGGCAAGAATAAAACAGATAATCATGTGAATCGCATCAAAGGACAAGCTTTCGCCTTTTCCAATAATTAGACAACTCTTTCAAGAAACCCTATTTGTCTCTACCGATTTTATGTTTACAATCCAAGTTGTTAGCATGGACCTCCATTAGATGGGTAATAAACACATAACAAGTAGTAGATGCTCAAGACATGATAAAAGTCGGATCTTTAACTCAGGCACGCATGGCTATCGTTGGGCTCGCCCCAACCCTAGAAGTGGGTGGACTACTCACGCTTCATCGCAACCTCAGACATTGATTGATGAAAAGAAACTAATTGCATTAAACCAAACTCAAGAAAGTACAACCGAACAAAGCCAACTTGCTCTCGCTCCTTTGCTCCACTCGACCTCACTTTCTCTCTCTCTACTACTTCTCCTCGGCATGGCTTCGGATAGAAACATTTATCTATATCTAAAACTATATCTAAAAGGCTTAATGATAAATAAAAGCAATTTAGGAATTAAATCTAAAAGGGAAAGATAAATCTAAAATAGGTAAGATGTCTTCATGTTGATAGATCTTGACTTTTATGGATAGAACTTGATGTATCTCGGCAATCTCGGATTCCTACGGCCCCAAGGACTCCCAGCTCGACACGGACAACTCAAGGCGCGTGACGCGGTTTCGGACATGGCGCTTGTCGATCTCGAGTAGGGCTCCTCGACATCGAGTAGGATATGCTCGTCGACTGGGGCTGGCTGGGCTTCTTGGGCGGCTCTGCTCGACAGGTTCGGATCTGGGCTCTTGGTGGTCCTCGATCTCGACAAGGACAACTCGAGATCGAGTTGGGTGTGGTCGAGGATAGCTCGCTGGTGATGTCGAGGACTCCTCCTCGGCATGGCTTCGGATTGGGCGCTGGGTGGTCCTCGATCTCGACTAGCTGTACTCGAGATCGAGTAGAGTCGGCTCGGCTTCTCCGTCTTCGACTTCTCGACTTGTCACAACTCGTCGAATCCAGACTTGGCACTGAGGTATAGTCGATCTCGACAAGGCCTCCTCGAGATCGAGGGTTCTGGGGGTCGGGTTGCTCTGGCTCAGTTTCTCGATCAGTGCTCAGTCGACAAGGTCTGTGCTCGGACACCGTCGTCGAAGTCTAGTAGGCTTACTCTAGATCGAGTAACCTAGGCTCCTAGCTTGATTCGACTGGTTCCGTTGTATCTTAACCTTGGACTTTTGTAGTTGATTTTCGAGCTTTTCCGACCTTTCTCAGAACTGCTGTAATTTGCCTCGAATTCTGCGAAATTAAACAGAAACTGGTGTAGATTCCATAATTTGGCAAATAAACATAAACTACATAGATTTTGTACTATCTTAGCCCAAATGCATGAAATGTATGCAGAAATCGATATAAAGGTTACTATAATAAATGGCAGATTCAGCTCACAACAGAAAGCCCATTTTTCACCATTTATCATACCAAATCAAGCTTTGAAGTCTTCATGAGAGTTGTAGCCCTCGGAAAGAGCTTTCCAACACATGCTCATATGCGTCATTCTGACGAATGAGGACTCGGAAAAGTTCGTTTCAAGAACAGAGCAGAATGCTGGAAAATACAGAGGAGGTTGATTTCGACAAGACTTGGTCGATATCGACCTGATTTTGGTCGAAAATGTCCCTGCATCCAATATCGAGTGCCAGAAGACGGAACTGAGAAGACGAGGTCAATATCGACCTATGTTGGTCGATATCGACCGACCTACAGTAGCCGAAATCGACTAGTCCGAGTTCGAGTTGTTGAGCTGACTCTCTTCCATATTAAGCAAGAGATATTCTATCTACTTAAGAGGAGATTTATCAAGTTCTATCAAGTCAAGGACGATTTATCCACTTTAGATATAATTTCCTTGTTGATTTATTTCTTTTATTTCTATAATTTAATCTTTAAGTATTAGAGGGATAGATTTAGATAGAGATATAGTTGTTCTTTCTTAAATTCCTAGGTAATGAACACTATAAATAGAGCCTTAGGGGCTAAGTTTTATCAATTCAATTTCAGTTACAATTAGTTACATATAGGGGGAGAGAGAGAGAGAGAGAGAGCTTGTGGCGAGGAGGAGCAAGGGAGTACGTTGAGAGACGATTTGGCTTCGATTGGTTGTAAGCTTTCTTTCAGTTTATTTAATGCAATTTAGTTCCTTTTATTATTAATGTCTTTCTTGATGATGAAGATCGAATAGTCACCCAACTTCTAGTTTATTTAATGCAATTTAGTTCCTTTTAGTTTATTTAATGCAAGAGAGTACGTTGAGAGACGGTGGCCATGTGGGATGATGCGGTAAAGGTACAATCTTTTGATGCGATTTCATCTTCTATCTCTATGAGCATGATTCTTTTGCGAAAGTTGAAGGTGATCCTTGTTTGTATTATTGAAGCGAAAATAATCTTAATGCAACTTGGATTACTTATGTGAAAAAGGGTTAGTAACAATTAGGATTTATCCGAAAGCCTTTATATTCCTATTTGTTAATAACGAAAGTTATTTGATGAAAAGCATGATGTTTTATGCCTTTATGTGTTATTTTGCATGGTTAACGTTGTGGTGTTGAAACTGTGATCTTGGAAATATTTTAGTTAACTGATTTATTTCATAAATTTAGACTTCTGTTCTGCGAAAAGTTTCTGTTTTTGGTCGATATTGAGTCACTGTTGGTCGAAATTTCTAGTCGATATCGAAGGGTATTAGATCGATATCGACCGGTCGTGTTTTTTTGTTTTCATTTCTGTTTTCTGCGTTCTACATGTTGTTGACAGTTTGGTCGATATCGAGGTAAGTAGTCGATATCGAGCATTTTTCTGGTCGAAATCAGTGAGTTTCTGGAACTGAAAAGGCGGGCGCTGACACGCTTCCTCGTGGATTGATCCTGACTGCCTTCTACTACAACGGGAGGAAGTCTTGTATTTATTTACTGAGATAGGGAGTTAGTTTGCTTTATATTTTATTTATATTTCATACTTGACCATCCTTCTGCAACAACAAATTGGCGCCGTTGCCGAGGAAGCCATCAATCGCGCCTTTTTTTTTTCTTTTTTTAATTTCTTCTTTATATTTTTTTTTACTTTTTAGTTTCTTTTTACTTGTTTCTTTTTGTTTTTGCTTTTCAGGTGAATGTGAAGAACTGATCGCACGCCTATAGACCCAATTCTCGAGCCTGAGCGATTTTTCCATCTTCAGCAAAGGCTGAGGAGGAGACTTATGTCGACACCCAACCACGAGAATGTGGTCCCGCTCACACCTGCACAGAAGCTTGAGCAACTCCGCCAACAGACTAAGGCATTCACCACTAGACAAGCAGAATATGCACAGAACTAGCAGCGGTGGGAGGTAGTGGTAGATCGCCAGATCAACGCAAGAAGGGAACTTGAGGAGCAGATTGGGCATATCCCAGCCAACTCAAAGGAGTATCTGCATCCTACTCTGGAAGTTCCAGAATCACCGATCGCTCTTCCCGCTATTAATTTTGAAATTCGTCCTTCTTTTATTATTGAAATTAGGAGGAGTAAATTTAGGGGAAGAATAAATGAATGTCCTTTAGAGCTATAGCTGATGGTGCTAATCTTGAATACTTAAAACTAAAGGCTTTTGGTTGGTCCCTTGCGGGAATAGCACAACAGTGGCTGGAAAGATTGCCTGCAAGATCAATTCGCACATGGAACGAACTAGAGGAGCTGTTCCCCAATAAGTTCTTTCATCCTGCAAAGACAGCTGCCCTCAGACAAGAAATTACGGCTTTTAGACAAAAGCCAGGAGAACCATTAGCACAAGTTTGGGAGCGCTACAAAAGGCTTCTGAAATTATGTCCTACGCACGGACAGCCACCCTACGTCATCCAGGAGATCATCTTCAACTGCCTAGATGCACCTACTGAGGATCGGATCAACAACTACACCGCCTATGGGTATCTCGGACACACTCCACGCCGAGCATGGGAGATATTTGAGACACTGGCCAACTACGACAACACATATGGGACTTCTGCGGCCGCTTCTAACGAAAGGTATGAAAGGCCTGCCCCATCTATGGCCTTGTATGAGCCACCTAAGGAGGTTGATCCGGACGTCAGAGACCAGTTCCACAACGATCAGGTACGTCGCTTTACCAAACAAGTTAAATTCCTCTCTAAAGATAAACCTTGTTTGGAATGTGGGTCTATGAGGCACAACACTACTGCATGCCCACACGTCGATCAAGTACATCAAACGAAAACCCATGAAGAGGTAAGGTATGTGGGGGGGACATTATTCAGGACCACACTAGAACCAAAACTGGAGCTATTATCGCTAGCCCCAGCATCAGAATCCCCCTCTCTACAGAGCTCCTGGTCACCCTGACAGAGAATGTAAGAAAGATGACATGCAGACCATTCTTGAGGAGATGCGGAGGAATCATTCCATCTACACTCAGATGCATGATGTCAACAGGCTTAGGGAAATCGATATCTGGAGGAAATCGATTGACACACAGATTGTCCAGCTGGCAACATCCGTCTCCAAACAATCAGGTACGCTCCCTGGAACCTCAAAACCTAACCCTAAGGGTAAATCTATTCGACAGATAGCTTCTATGAACCTAAGGAGTGGGCGACAGATGCAAACGCCCGAGCAAACGACGAAGGAAAAGGGCACTAGAGACCAGTCGATATCGACCAACCCGGTCTATATCGACCCCTCCCCGGTTGAAATCGACCCAATTCCTCCCCAAATCCCGAGGCCAACAAATCCAGTCAATATCGACCAGACACATGTCGATATCGACCAGACACCAGTCGATTTTGACCCCCTCCACTCGACATTAGCACCTACACCGAAGAAAAAGCTGCCTTTTCCGACAAAATCTCCAAAGGACCCTACAAAGAAGAAGTTTCAACGTTTCATCAAGATGCTTTAGAGGCTCAACGTCACAATACCCTTCACAAAAGTTCTTAATGAGATGCCATCATATGTCAAGTTCCTCAAGGAGATTCTGAGCAAAAAGCGGTCAATGGCTGAGATCGCAGAGGAGTGCAGCCAGATGGACGTACTAAAGAAAAGGCCAAATCCATTTAAGTTTGCTATAATCATTGGATTTGGTCAATAAAAATTTAATGCTTTATGTGACTTGGGAGCCACTGTGAGTATAATACCTTTATCAATCTGGTCCAAGATTAAGATATGTGCCTTAGAGCCTATGGATGCTAAATTATATATGGTGAACAACACGGTGGTCATCTCAATAGGCATGGTGGACAATGTGCCAGTACGAGTAGTTAAGTTCTTCGTCCTTGCTGATTTATTAGTTATTGATATGTCGGAGGACCTTTCTTGTCCAATTATTCTAGGAAGGCCCTTCTTGGCGACGGTGGATGCCAACATAAGCGTAAGGAAGGGAGTGCTCACTTTCAACATCAGCGATGAAGTAATTGAGTATTCCTTTAATAAAACTAAAAGGCATACAGGTCCCATGGAAGAAGTCAAGTCTATATCAGCCGGGTACATTATTTGTGGGGAGCCTAAGGTAAGAATCTGCAAAGGTACAATCTTTTGATGTGAGGTGATGCGGTAAAGGTACAATCTTTTGATGTGATTTCGTCTTCTATCCCTATGAGCATGATTCTTTTGCGGAAGTTGAAGGTGATCCTTGTTTGTGTTATTGAAGCAAAAGTAATCTTAATGCAGCTTGGGTTAATTATGTGAAAAAGGGTTAGTAACAATTATGGTTTATGCGAAAGCCTCTATATTCCTATTTGTTAATAACGAAAGTTATTTGATGAAAGCATGACCTTTTATGCCGTTATGTGTTATTTTGCATGGTTATCGTTGTGGTGTTGAAACCCTGATCTTGGAAGTATTTTAGTTTACTGATTTATTTCATAAATTTCGAGTTCTGTTCTGCGAAAAGTTTCTGTTTTTGGTCGATACTAAGTTACTGTTGGTCGAAATTTCTAGTTGATATCGAGGGGTATTAGGCCAATATCGACCGATCGTGTATTTCCATTTTCGTTTATGTTTTCTGCATTCTACAGGTTGTTGACAATTTGTTCGATATCGAGGTAAGTAGTCGATATCGAGCATTCTTCTGGTCGAAATCAGTGAGTTTCTGAAATTGAAAAGGCGGGCTGTGACACGCTTCCTCGTGGATCGATCTTGATTGCCTTCTACTACAACGAGAGGAAGTCTTGTATTTATTTGCTGAGACAGGGAGTCAATTTGCTTTATATTTTATTTATATTTCATACTTGACCATCCTTCTACAACAACAGATTCCGCTTCTGAGTTCTTCATGAGAGTTGTAGTACTTGAAAAGAGCTTTCCAATGCATATTCATATGCATCAATCGGACGAACGTAGACTCCATAAATCGCATTATTTGGATTGATTGTGAGTTTCTAATTCTCGTTCCTTAATTCCGCTATTGAATGCTTCAACTTCTTTGCACTTATTGATTGATTGTTTTGTTCTTTCTTGTCTGGCCAACTTGTTAGATCAATTCAATTGCTAGGGTTTTGTAGATTCTTGATTGCGAACCTTAACCCAAGTAGCAAACTTGTCCCTTTAGGGCTGATTGAACTAATTGGATAAGTAGGAAGTTGGATGTGTTGTTAAATCCATCTTTAGGGACTGCAAATACCTTGGTTAATCTCTGAACTTAAAGCTATCAATTGGGTTAAATCCCTCTTTAGGGACTGTCGAATTGATAACGGTTTCTAGGACTGATTGGACTAGTAATTAGATTAGGTTGGGAAAAGGGCATTCATAGGAAACCTAAAAGGATGAGAAAAAGTTACAAGGATCGTTTCAACCAAATAAAGTGGATAATTGTAGGTAGAACTATTTCTCACCATTGTCTGAATCAATTCCGCTTACTTTTTCTCTCATCGATCCGCTTTGATTAAAGGAATGTCTTTTACACTAAAAAAAAGCCCCTTTCGGTTACTTGATTGACATCTAAATCACACTTGAATAGCGAATTTCCATGTAAGATCGATGTCTTGCTTATTGCTATACTAGTTATAAGTTTGAGTTTCATTTTATCGGGATCAATGACAGGTTTTCGTCCCGTCAACCATCCAATGCGAGCGGATGGAAGACTCCTCGAGTAACCGCGATCACCAAGACTCTGCAAGCCTGAGCATATGGCGAGGCATGATCCTCTGCCAACGAAAACCTAGAAGATACCTAGCGGACTCAGGCCTTCAAATGTGACTCGATCCGCTGCAAGCGGAAGCCAGCGGATAGGTTGCGGACGGCGATTTGTTTGCTCTCTAAGGATAAAATCTTATCTTTGTTGGGATTCTTTCCTATTCATTATCCGACATTTCTAGGGTTTTTTCTTAGCCCTTGAGCACTATATAAGGAGGTTTAGTCTTCGGGTTTATTCATTCAATAACTAATTTATTAACTCATAGAAGATTAGAGGATTGACAATTAGAGATTTTGGGTACGTTATGAGTACTTAGGAATCTTATGGTTTTGCCCACGATTGAGGACATAGTTGGTTGAATCTTGAGACATTATTTCTATGTTATTCTTATGTTTATTTCATTGCTCTTGTGCTTATTCAATGTTTTTTATTCTATTTTAACTCGGACACTTATAATGCATATCTTAGATAGGCATTATAGGCATTTTTAGTTTAGTTAGGTTGCATTTTTTTCATACTTTATAGTTAATTTGTATCTTGTGATTATTCTAGAAGAGTTCGGATTCTGCGCAAATTTGTGTTTATCTTGCAGATTGAATCTGAACACATTTGGGAGATGCAATATCTTGAAGAGGAATACAAGAGACATAGGAAGAGAAGCATGGATACTTGGAGCTGCCCGCGAAGCTGAACAAAAGGACCCGGCAGCGAGACAAGTCGCGGCCGCAGCAAAGGAGAATGTCACGGGTTGGAAAAGGAGCTATGCCGCTGTCGCAGCATGGATCGTCAGCTACGCCGCGTTTCGCTTAATGAAACCCTAGTTTTGTTATTTTTGTTCCATGGCCGACTAGACTTTTTATAAGGCCGATTTATGTTATTTCTCTTTCATTTCTATTCTATTCTACGTTCATTAGACAATTTAGAGATTGAGCGATGTCTTCCATGAGGAACTAAACTCATTTGTTCTGCCTATAATTTGAAGCTTTATTTGGATTGATTGTGAGTTTCTAATTCTCGTTCCTTGTTTTCTATATTTGAATGCTTCAACTTCTTTGTGCTTGATTGTTTATTGTTTTATTCTATCTTGTCTGGCCAACTTGTTAGATTAATTCAATTGCTAAGGTTTCGTAGATTACTGGTTGTGAACCTTAATCTAAATAGATAACTTGTTCCCTTAGGGCTGGTTGAACTAATTGAATGAGTAGGAAGTTGAATGTGTTGTTATATCCCTCTTTAGGGACTACAAATGCCTAAGATAATCTCTGAACATAAAGCTATCAATTGGGTTAAATCCATCTTTAGGGACTGTTTGATTGATAAGGGTTGCTAGGACTTGTTGGACTAGTAACTATATTAGGTCAGGACAACGACATTCATAGGAAACCTTAAAAAGACGAAAAGAAGTTACAAGGATCATTTCAAACCAAATAAAGTGGAAAATTAGAGGTAGAATTGCTTCTCATAATTGTTTGAATCAAATTCATTTACTTTAATTGGCATCTAAATCATACTTGGATAATAAATTTCCCTATGGATCGACCTCTTACTTATTGCTATATTAGTAATAGGTTTGAGTTTTATTTGACGGATCAACGACAGGTTTCCCCTCCGTCAAATTTGGCGTCGTTGCCGGGGAATTTTTATTTATTCTTGTGTGTTTTTGGTGTTGATTTTGGTGTGGACCGTTTTATATGGTCCATACCCGTGCTACTAATTCCTCTTTGTTGCCATTTAATTCAGAGATTGAAAGGACCCTTGCCTCTTTAAGGCGAGAAACTCGTAATCGCTTTCGTGAACTACCCTTCGATCAAGGAGAAAACACTGATGATATGGCTAACGAAGCTAACCGCACTCTTAAGGAGCTTTCTGCTCCTGATCTGGCACAACAACCCCTGGAAATCCAATTCCCTGTGCTAGGGGAAGGAGTCAACTTTGAGCTGAAATATGGGGTAGTTCATCTTCTACCCAAGTTCCATGGGTTGAGTGGGGAGGACCCCCACAAGCATCTGTCTGAGTTCCATACTGTGGTAGTTGGGATGAACCCTGAGAACGTTATTGAGGATCAAATCAAGCAAGAGAGTCTTCTTGTAGATGTACTTCCCTACAACAAAGTTTAATCCCTTGAAAAAGTCAATCAGCAACATTGAACAGTACGCGACGGAGTCTATTCATGAGTATTTTGAGCGTTTCAAGAAACTTTGTACTAGCTGCCCATGCCATGGGTACTCTAAAAACGATCTGGTTCTCTTTTTATCCAATGGGCTTACTGATGTAGAATGCAAAATAGTGAATTCTGCTTGTGGAGGAAACATGTTGAATAAAACGCCTACTACAGCTTGGGATGTGTTTAAGGAGGTCTCGGAGGGCTCTAGACAGTTCAACAAGAGCACTTGTGCTAGGGGTGTACTTTCTATTGATGCCCATGTGGATGCACTTCAGACCGACATGGCAGAGGTGAAAGAGATGATCAAACAGTTGGTAACTGATAGAACTCCTCAACATTTGAAAGCATGTGGACTTTGCAATCAAGTTACTCATCCTATAGACATGTGCCCTCTTCTGCAAGACCCTAACATAGAATTGAATGCCATTGGGAATTTCGCTCAACAAAGACCTAGGCAAGGCAATTTTGGAAATCTTGGGTATTTCAACAACAACAACTATAATAGAGGCTATCAGCAGGGCTATGGGAACTATCAAGACTCTTTCAATCAGTAAGGGGGGAAACAGGCAGGGCCCCAACAACAATTTGAACCTCGACAGGGAGGTCAGCAGCAATCGAATGAGGATACTGAGGATCCACTATAAAAATTATCACGGTTGGTCTTGAAGAATGAAAAACAACAATCGGAGCGGATGACAAATCTGGAGAACCAAATGAGTCAGCTCATTCAAATCTTAAGTGCTAAGGAGGCAAATAATTCAAGGAAGCTTCCATCGCAAACCATCGAGAATCCTAAGGAGAAAGTCAGTGCGGTAACACTTAGAGTGGCAAGGAACGGATTGTCACACCTCAAAAGGACGATGAGGAAATAATGGACGAAGAAATAGAGGTAATAGACGAAGAGGGCGGATGTTGTATGGTGCGGCGGTCGTAGCAACCATGTCGCAGCCGCGGCACATCAACGGAGTTGCGCCCGCAGCAACATGCTGCGCCGGCCGCTAGTGCCCCCGCCGACCCTTCGGTGTTAGGTACGCATTTTTCGTCTTCTTCTTCTTCTTCTTCTTCTTCCCCTCTTCCTCCTCCTATTTCTTCTCCTCCTTCTTCCTCCTTACCTATGGAGGCTCCAAAGATGGTTCCACCATTTCCGGAAGCACTGAAGGATACACGAAGGTATGAGAACGACAATGAGATCTTTGAGACATTCAGTAAGTGTGAGGTAAACATTCCTTTGGTTAATTTGATTAACATCATTCCTAGATATGCTAAATTATTGAAGGAACTTTGCACTATCAAGCGGAACCGGAAGCTGAAAGGTAAGCAAAAGGTGAAGGTAAGCGAACATGTCACTACTGTATTTCGAAAGCGTTTACCTGAGAAGTGTAGTGATCCTGGTATGGTTGCTAAAAGCCATGTTAGATCTAGGAGCATCTATTAATGTTTTTCCTTCTCATGTTTATCATGCCTTGGGATTGGGACCTCTGAATGATACTCGGGTAGTAATTCAACTTGTTGATCGATCTACTATCTACCCGAAAGGGATTGTTGAAGATGTCTTGGTTGGTTGACAACTTGATATTCCCTGCTGATTTCTTTGTGATTGACATGGGTCCTGGTAACAATCAAGGTCCTATTCTGCTGGGAAGACCTTTTCTAAACACTTCTTGGACCAAGATAGATGTCTATTCAGGATCTCTTACTATGGAATTTGATGGTCAAATAGTTGAATATAATATTTATGATTCCATGAAATTTTCATATGATGATCCTTCTCTATGCTTTGTGGATGTTATTGGTACTTGAAGGTTCGATAATGTATAACAAACTAGAATAAAGATACTCTAGAAGGGGGGTTGAATAGAGTATGCAACTTTTCTCTGATAATCTTAAGACTTTTAAAACGCTTGCAAAACCCTTTGAGATTAGACTTAATACTTTCCTCTGGAAAACATGAATCACAAAAGAGTTATACAATTGGAAACAGGTGCAGAAATATGATAAAGCAATAAGTAAAGGACCCAACGAATTGTTAACGAGATTCAGCTCCTAAAAGGCTTAGTCCCCGCCTAGGGTTCTTCCACAACCTAGGATTCAACCGGTTTTATTGATTCACAAGACTTAGGATCCTAATAGCTCACTGAGAAGCCTCTCTCCTATACAATTGGTATCTAGTCAACTCACGTTCTCTTGGAGTCCTAGACCAATCTAGAAGAGCCCCACCTCTCCCAGCTATCTAGTACAATCCTCTTACACTTTGTGAATCAATCGCTTAGTGTCCACTTCCTGAGTTACAAACTCTCGCGTATAACACTCTCTCGAAATATATCCTATAAGCTCACTGTATAACTCTCAAATGCTTTGAAATAAAAGATACAACTCTTAACAACTAGCAGAGAGTACACGAAGAAGACAAATTGACTTGAGGGCTTGTGTGCGTTGTAGATCAATGAGGTTTTCGTTCAACACTTGTGTTTGTCTTCTCTTCTTCATCTCCTTTTTATGTTATATCAAATCGGCGCCTCTATTCAAAGAAGGATCTTCTCTCAACGGCTAGAACAGATCACGGCAATCTTCACAATCTTCTATTCTGGGAAACTCTAAAGCCATGATCCACCAGATTCGATCTTCATGTCTTTTAGCTTAAGGGAGGTGATTTCATTTGAAATACTTGCTGCATTGGTAGTGCATAATATATATAATAATACCTGGAAATATATATAATAATAACATATAACAACATCCGGAAATAATATGCACATAATACAGGTTTTGTGTTTCATCAACACAACTGTAGCTTCAAGACCTTTGACACAAGCTATGTGTCAAAGCCTTTGAAATCATTTCCGATTTTCATCAAGGGAGTGGAGTTATCAATCTCCCCCTTGATGAAAGACAAAACCTGTGCATCCTTGTAACTTAGTCAAGAAGATATATTATAAGGCAAAATCGGACTAAGTACCTGCATGGGTTAGACAAATGTTGGATCATAAGTTTTTAAAGCCAAAGAGAAACATCCAACAAAGTAAAACAAAACAAGGTCTTCCAAGACCCTGGTTCACAATAGTTTCAAAGTCTAAACCATCAAACTATCTCCCCCTTTTTGTCTTTCAACAAAGGGAGGAGGATAAAAATAGTAACCAAAAGTTTTGAAAAAGCCAACAAAACCAGCAGTGTTTAGATCATGAGCTAGGGTAGGGTTTTAGGATTCATCATCTTGAGCACCATCCGTGAACAACAAATTCCGCTCATTTAGCAACTTAGCCACCCCGCCCATCTCCAACAACAACTATCGATGCAGCTCCTTGACGTCCATGCGAACTTCCTCCAAACCCAACTCCAGATTTTCCATGCGCTCATCGATGGCAGAGGCAGTGGGAAGAGCTTTTGAGGGAGAGGTAATACTCCAAGTCCCTTGGGGGGACTGAGTGATGCCAATTTTCTCAAAGCTCTTGGAGTCGAATTTACCCATATGATGTTGTTGTTCTTCATTTTCAAAATCAATTTTAGAAGCTTTGAAGACACAGGTTAAAAGGTATGAGAATGGGAGGGGAGTTCCTTTTCTGGTATTGGCCAGATCAAGATCATGGCCATACAAAATTTGGTATAGGAGGACCATAACATTGTCTGTGAGGAGGGAGCCAGAGTTGATACGGGGTAAAAGACATCTCACAATGATGTTGAAGATGATCTTGGCTTCGAGTGTGAGGGACGAGTGGGTAAGCTGTTTGGTGGTGCTGTTAGATGCTTTGGGGAGCAGGTATTTAGATCGGGCAAGAGCAACACACTGATCTGTTGTGGGAGTTTCAGGAGAGGGTGGACAAGGTTTAGCAAGGCCAAGGAGATCAGCGAAGCCAAGGGAGTTGAAGGTGATTCTAACTCCTTTGACGACTGATTCTAGAGACCAACCATCAAAATGTGTGTTTGGCTTTGAGGTTTATGTAAAATAGACGGGTGAGTTGGGGGTAGTACACAGATTCAAGGTTCAAAAGGGTCCAGACAGAGGTTTTTTTTATAAGAGAGATGCAGGGTTGGTTCAAAGCTTCTAAAAAATCAAGATCAATAAAATCAGAACAACAAATCTTACGAGTTGTAAACTCGTCTACCCACTTTCCAGCCATCTCGGCATTCACAAACCAGGAGGAGGGTAAGGATTGGTTTACCTGGAAAAGTGCAGGCGGATCGGCGTTCTTCCTTCAAGCTTTTGTGGGAGCAGTTGTCTTGACGGGCGCATCAAAGCTTCTGAGATTTGCTTTCCTTGAGCGCTTGGGAGGTGGAGACTTCTTGGCTTTAGTGGCTTTGCACTTCTTCGGAGACGGGGGAGGAGGAGGGGGAGTAGGAGAGGGAACAAGTTTTGGCTCCTCTTCCTCTTCTTCCTCAGACCCTGAGTCTTCAGCATAAAATTCAAGATCATCTCCCTCGGCCTCCTCGTCATCATCAGTAGTCTCGTCGCCCTCCTCTTTCCTCTTCCTCTGGTTCCTCTACAGCAGGAACCTTCTTCTCTGCTACTCTTTGGGCTTCTTCATCGGCCTCTTTTGTTGCTTTCTCAGCCTATTCCTCAGCCTTTTTCTTTATCTAGGCCTCTTCCTCGGCCTCCTTTGCAGCATCTCGCTCTAGAATCTATCAAGATCCTCCTCTTCCTCTTCTTCCTCAGCAATGATCTTTCTCCTCCCTTTTAGGTTTGCACTGAGAGGCTTCTTCGTCGGGCGCTTCAAAGACCGCTTGATTTTGGCAATGGTGCTCTCAAGGAAGGTGCTCGAGACAATGTTTGGGACAATTGCTTGAGGAGTAGGTTCGGGTTGAGGGGAAATCACAAGAGGGGTCTGGCGCCCTTTGTCGGTATCGCCAAAGTGTTTGGGTGTGGAGATCTTCTTGGATTTGGGTGCCATGGATGAGATTCGGTGAAGCTTCCAAAAAAAGGTTGAAGGGTAAGGTTAAAAGACGGAGGGTTTAAATAGTTCTGTAGAATAGTCAGGGTAAGAGTGTGTCGTTTAAAAAAGGGCAAGAGGGTAAGTTGATGGGACGGGTTTATGGTTCCAATGGAAATGATCATAACACTACTGCCAAAATTAAAAGATCTGATTTGCCGAAAATTCAAAATTTAAACCATCCTTTCACATCTTAAAGGCAAGAGAAAATATATCCGAAAAAAAATAATTTCCATAAATAAAATATATTTGGATATAAGATTTTTGGAAAATAAAATCGGTAACAAATAAAGAAGGTTAAAAATCCATTAAAACTATATTTGATCAAATGTCTAATAAGATATCAACCAAACATATGATCCGTTATATGTGCTCTACCATTCAGTTCATAAATTTTGACATGAATCTCAAAGGTCTTGACACTGAGTAGAAATTTTCTTTCGTAATGGGAAAGCTCCCCCTACGAAAGTGCATCCCTGTTAAGCATTCCGATCTCACGTCTAATGAAGGTGAATCTGTCCTCTGTCAAAGGCTTAGTAAAAATGTCAGCCCATTGATAATCAGTTGAAATAAAGGATATGGACACATCACCTTTTTCAACATGGTCTCTAATGAAATGATTGACATCAATATGTTTGGTCCTTGAACGCTGAACGTGATTCTTTGTAATGGAGATGGCACTTGTATTGTCACACTTAATGGGAATGTCTTTGAGGTTCATGCCAAGATCTCTCATTTGTTGAGTTATCCAAAGGATTTGGGAGCAACATGCTCCAGTTGCTATGTATTCGGCTTCGGCAGTGGAAAGAACAACTGAGTTTTATTTCTTTGAGTGCCAACTAATCAAGGATGCTCCTAAGAATTGGCAACATCCTGATGTGCTCTTCCTATCCACCTTATAGCCTGCAAAGTCTGCATCAGAATACCTTATTAGTGTAAAATCTCTTTGCTTTGGATACCACAAGCCAAGCTCCTTAGTGCCATTGAGATATCGAAAGATCCTCTTCACATCCACGAGGTGAGATTCTTTAGGGTCAGCTTGAAACCTAGCACACATGCAAACACTAAACATGATGTCAGGTTTACTAGTAGTAAGATATAATAAAGATCCATTCATCCCTTGATACTCCTTTTGAATGACACTCTTCCCGGTCTTGTCTTGATCTAGAGATAAGGTTGAGCTCATGGGTGTCTTGGCTGCTTTGAATTGATCCATCTTGAACTTCTTCAAGAGATCCTTAGTATACTTGCTTTTGTTGAAAAAGATCCATTTCTTAGATTGATGAACTTGCAACCCCAAGAAGAAGTTGAGTTCACCCATTAAGCTCATCTCAAATTCACTGCACATAATGTTAGAAAATTCCTTGCACAAAGATGTGTTAGTAGCCCCAAACAATATATCATCAACATATATTTGAATAGCCAAAATGTCCTTTCCTTTGGTCTTGATAAAAAGAGTCTTGTCGATCAACCCCCTTTTAAAATTATTTTCTAAAAGATATTTTGACAAGCGCTCATACCAAACTCTCGGGCTTGTTTCAAACCATATAGCGCTTTGTCTAGTTTATAAACATGATTAGGAAATTCCAAACTTTCAAAACCTGGAGGATGAGCCACATAGACTTCTTCCTCTAAGAAACCATTAAGAAAAGCATACTTAACATCCATTTGATATAATTTTATGCCCATAAAAGATGCAAATGCTAATAAAATACGAATGGCTTCAAGCCTGGCTCCCGGAGCAAAAATCTCCTCGTGGTCAATACCTTCCTCTTGATTGTAACTTTGAGCAACAAGCCTAGCTTTGTTCCTCAAGGTCTTACAATTCTCATCTAGCTTGTTCCGAAATACCCAACGTGTGTCAATGACTGATTCATGCTTTGGCCTAGGCTTCAAGGTCCAGACTTTGTTCCTTTCAAATTCGTTAAGCTCACTTTGCATAGAAATGATCTTCGTTAAGCTCCCTTTGCATAGAAATGATCTTTAAGTTTCACTTTGCGTGAAAAGCACAGAGATCTTTAAGTTTAGAACGAGTTTGAACACTAGATGTAGGGTCAGAGATGATATCCTTTAATGAGTGTGATAAGGAGTATTTGAACTTTCTCTTGCTAGTCTCAACTCCCTGGTTCATCACATCAACAGGATTGATTTGACGTACTTCTGACTCCATGGATATGTTCGGCTCAGTTACAGTAGTTTCTGAAGTCTCAACACTTTTGGATTGGTCGCCAAGCGCTTTGGAGTGAGCTTAAATACCTTTTGACAATTCTTCAGTGTTAAGAATCTGATCTTGCATGTTCCTCTTCTTTGTGTTCTTGGTAGCAATATCATCACTATCCTCATTCTCTGTATGACTGTTAAGATCTAAATCTACAACACTTTCACTTAAAGAACCGTCATTGCATTCATCAAATATAACATGTATACTTTCCTCAACCATCTTGGTCCTTTTGTTGAAAATTCTATATGCTTTGCTACTTGTGGAGTAGCCAAGAAACATATCTTCATCACTACGCGCATCAAATTTCCCAAGGTTATCTTTTCCATTGTTATGAATAAAGCAAGTACAGCCAAAGGGTTTAAAATATGATCTAAGGGGTTTGCGGCCTTTGAAAAGTTCATAAGGAGTTTTCTTTAAGATGGAACGAATAAGAAATCGATTCAAAATATAGTTAGTTGTGTTAACAGCTTCAGCCCAATGGGTTTTAGGTAATGCATTTTCTAAAAGCATAGTCCTGACCATGTCCTCTAGGGTGCGGTTCTTTCGTTCCACAACCCCATTTTGTTGAGGTGTCCAAGGAGCAGAAAAATTATGGGAGATGCCATATTTAGCACAAAACAAATCAAACTGAAGTTGATCAAACTCCCTACCATGATCATTTCGAATCGACATGCACTATGTACTCATTTCTTAAAGTGTGCAACTCCTTACAAAGTTTTGAAAACTCAAACAAGGCCTCTGATTTTTCTTTTAAAAAGGCAACCCAAGTATATCTCGAAAAATTATCAACAACAACAAGCATGTACTTTTTACCATTGGGAGATTTGACTCGCATAGGACCACATAAATCCATCTATAAAAGTTCAAGAGGTCTAGAAGTACTTACAACCTTTTTGGGTTTGAAAGAGCTATCTGTTTGTTTACCTCATGTGCATGCTTTGGACATATCAATACCTTTGAAGTCCATCTCAGGTAATCCCCCAAGCCATTTGGACACAAGCTTTTGTAGTGTATGTGGACTTACATGACCGAGTCTCTTGTGCAAAAGCTTTGGATCGTCCATCAAAGCTTTTAGACAGGTTTAGCTTCCTTGTGCCACTTGCTCAGCATTCATAGCATAGATGTTGTTATAGCGATAGGCAGTTAGAACTACTTCACCTGTATCTTCTCTGCGCACTAGACATCTTTTCTTGTTAAATACAACATCATTACCACTATCACATAGTTTAGAAACACTAAGCAAATTATACTTCAGACCGATAACAAGATAAACATTTTTAATGCTATGGTTAGAATCACTTCCAACACTACCGATACCAACGATGTCGCACTTTCCTTTGTCACCAAGAGTGATTGTTCCAGTGGATTGTTTCTTTAGATCATGGAAGAGAGACCTCTTCCCACTCATATGTCTAGAGCATCCACTATCAATAATCCACTTTTGCTCTTTCACCTTGGTGATCTCCTACAAGAAAAAAATCAACCTCTGTGGCTAGACCAATAAGCAAATTTAGATCCATTATTGAGATAAACCATATTTGGTAAAATAGTGCCTATGGGGACCTAAACTTGCGTTATCCGTTCTTTTCTCAAATGAACAGGAAAGGTATTGCAAATGATATGTGGATCTATTCTTCTATAGGGGCAGGTCTCTCTTACATGTCCCTTTCTTAGACAGTGGTGACATATAAGAGAAGTCCTACTTCCTTTTGCCTTTACAAAAGTGGTAATGTGTTGCTTCTTTAAAAACCGTGGATTGTAGCCAATACCACTTTTGTTTAGAGAACTTTGTTGCTCACCCAACATCCTGTCAAGAGTGCCTTTGGACTTGGTAAAACTTATGAGGGCTGTCTGTTGGTCTTGAATCTTCTTTTTCAGGGAGATCTTCTCATTCTCTAAGTCATGATGTTCATTTTTTAGAGACGAGAGATCTTGCTTGACTTCAAATTTCTCTGAGTCAAGAGTCTTGACTTTAATGTCAAGACCTGAATAAGAGGATTCAAGACTTTTGACCCTCATAGACAGTTCCTCAATAGTTATTTCATGGTCCACAGTTTTCTTAATAATAGTGTTGGTTTGGGTAATAAGTTTCTCTTCATTGGCAATCATATTAGAAAGGAATTCCGATAGTATCTCTTTTGGACTTGCCATAAGCTCTCTTACAGTTACCTCAAGTTTCTCATCGTGGGATTCATCTCCTGAGGCCATGAGACAAAGGTTGGCCTTTTCATCATCGGAATCTAAGTCACCTGAGTCGGAATCACTCCAAGATACCACCATGGCTTTCTTCTTCCATCTATCACCTTTCTTGAACTGGCTCTTCTTCTTTTGAGGGCAATCTTTCACTAGATGGTTTGTTTCACCACATTCAAAACAAGACAAAGGTTTAGTCTTCTTGTCATATTTGTTGTATTGAGACTTACCTCGAAATTTAGAAGACTCTGATCCATATTCGTTGTTGAATTACTTCTTCATTTTGAGGATTCGAGAAAGAACCCTTGTAACGAGAGCAAAGGGATCATCCTCGTCTTCATAATCAGACACATCTTTGGGCTCATCCTTCATAGACTTGAGTGCCAAGTTCTTAGTGCTTGTTGGAAGTTCTCCATCGTCTTCATTGAGAATCATCTCATGTGTGATCAGCTTCCCAAGCAAGTCATCAAGGGGTAGAGTGGTGAGATTCTGGGCTTCTTCTATGGCTGTCACTTTCGGACCCCATTTGTCTTTTGGGAGGCACCTTAATATCTTTCTCACTTTCTCAACATTCTCAAAGGTCTTGCCGAGAGAGTCAAGGTTGTTCATGATTTCCGTGAACCGTTTGAACATGGCCTTAATAGGCTCATCAGGCTTCATTTTGAAGAGTTCATACTTTCGAAGGAAGATGCTGATCTTGGTGTCCTTCACTTGACTGGTACCTTCGTAGGTGACAACCAGCTTATCCCAAATCTCTTTAGCCGACCTACAAGATGAAATACGGTTAAACGCATCAGTCCTAAGACCATAGTATAGTAAGTTAATAGCCTTGTAGTTCTTTGAGACGAGTTCAAGGTCTTCGCGACTTTGCTTCCATTTGGTTCGTCTTTCACAGGAATCTTTGGACCATTCTCTATAATGTTCCGAAGTTCCAGATCTTGATCTATAATGAACATTTTCATCAAGAGTCTCTAGTGGACGAAGTTGTTTCCTACAAAGAGTGGTGGTCTACTGGTAGACCTCCCTTGTGCAAATCCTCCGCTTGCTTCACCAGACATGATAAAAAAACTCACAAGATTGTTAGATCAAAAGTAGTGAGTAAGGCTTTGATACCAATTGAAGGTTCGATAATGTATAAAAAAGTAGAATCAAGATACTCTAGAAGGGGGGTTGAATAGAGTATGCCAACTTTTCACTGATAATCTCAAGACTTTTGAAACACTTGCAAAACCCTTTGAGATTAGACTTAATACTTTCCTCTAGAAAACCTGAATCACAAAAGAGTTATACAATTCGAAAAAGGTGCAGAAATATGGTAAAGCAATAAGTAAAGGATGCAATGAATTGTTAACGAGATTCGGCTCTTAAAAGGCTTAGTCCCCGCCTAGGGGTCTTCCAAAACCCTAGGATTCAACTGGCTTTATTAATTCACAAGACTTAGGATCCTAATAGCTCACTGAGAAGCCTCTTTCCTATAGAATTGCAATCTAGTCAACTCACGTTCCCTTGGAGTCCTAGATCAATCTAGAAGTGCCCTACCTCTCTCAGCTATCTAGTACAATCCTCTTACACTTCGTGAATCAATCGCCTAGTGTCCACTTACTGAGTTACAAACTCTCGAGTATTACACTCTCTCGAAATTTATCCTATAAGCTCACTGTGTAACTCTCAAATGCTTTGGAACAAAAGATACAACTCTTAACAACTAGCAGAGAGTACACGAAGAAGAGAGATTGACTTGAGGGCTTGTTTGCGTTGTAGATCAATGAGGTTTTCGTTCAACACTTGTGTTTGTCTTCTCTTATTCATCTTCTTTTTATGTTAGATCAAATCAGCGCCTCTATTCGAAGAAGGATCTTCTCTCAACGGCTAGAACAGATCACGACAATCTTCACAATCTTCTAATATGGGAAACTCTGAAGCCATGATCCACCAGATTCGATCTTCATGTCTTTTAGCATAAGAAAGGAGATTTCATTCCAAATACTTGCTGCATTGTTAGTGCATAATATATATAATAATATCTGGAAATATATATAATAATAACATATAACAACATCCGGAAATAATATGCATATAATACAGGTTTTATGTTCATCAACACAGCTGTAGCTTCAAGACCTTTGACACAAGCTATGTGTCAAAGCCTTTGAAATCATTTTCGATTTTCATCAAGGGAGTGGAGCTATCAATACTATGGAACAAGATTGCTTTGATTTGGAGTGTGTTGATGAGATGGAAGTCACATTACATGCCCATATAGATGAAATTTCTAGTGATTATGTCTTGTCATCTAACTTGCAGGAGGCTATATTGGCTCTAGACCATCGATCTCCCACCTATGTGCCACTAAGGGGAGACCGCATCGAGCTTACCATGCCAACTGAAAAGCTTCTTCCATCCATTACCCAAGCACCTGATGTTGAATTGAAACAACTTCCTAATCACCTTAAATATTCTTTTCTTGGTGAAAATGATACTCTGCCTGTCATTATTTCTAACAAACTCCCTTTTGGGCAGGAGGAGCGATTGGTGACTATTCTAAAGAAGAACAAGGAGGCGTTAGGATTGACGATTGCAGACATTAAGGGCATCAGTCCTACCCTCTGCATGCAAAGAATACTTTTGGACGATGATGCCAAGCCATCTAGACAACCTCAGCGGAGACTCAACCCTCCAATGATAGAAGTGGTAAAGAAGGAAGTGTTGAAGCTCCTTCAAGCAGGTATGATCTTCCCAATATCTGATAGAAAATGGGTGAGTCCTACTCAGGTTGTCCCTAAGAAGAGGGGTATCACTATCATTGAGAATCAGGATGGTGAGTTTGTCCCTAGCAGGGTTCAAACTGAATGAAGGGTCTGTATTGGTTATCGTAAGTGGAATGCAATAACTCGCAAGGACCACTTCCCCCTACCCTTTGTTGATCAAATGCTTGAGCGCCTTGCCGGTCGCTCCTTTTATTGCTTATTAGATGGCTACTCAGGATATTTTCATGTATCCATGGCACCGGAGGATCAAGAGAAAATGACATTTACATGCCCCTTTGTCACTTTTGCATATTGCATAATGCCTTTTGGGTTATGTAACGCACCCGGGACCTTCCAACGGTGTATGGTAAGCATATTTTCTGAGTATGTAGAGCGCTTCATAGAGGTATTTATGGATGACTTTACTGTGCATGGAGATGACTTTGATACTTGTTTGCACCATTTGTCACTTGTGCTTAAGCGGTGTGTAGACACCAACTTAGTTCTTAACTATGAAAAGTGTCATTTTATGGTTGAGCAAGGCATTATTTTGGGTCATATTGTGTCTAGCAAGGGTCTTGAGGTGGACAAAGCTAAAATTGATGTCATTCAGTCTATGCCTTACCCCACCAATGTGTGCGAGATTCGTTCCTTTTTAGGCCATGCATTGTTCTATCGCAGGTTTATTAAGGATTTTTCTAAGGTTTCTGCACCTCTTTGAGATCTACTAAAAAAGGAAGTAGCTTTTGACTTTGATGACAGGTGTAGAGCATCCTTTGATGAGCTAAAAGGTCGCCTGACTAGCGCTCCAATAATTCAAGCACCGATATGGTCTCAACCTTTTGAGACTATGTGTAATGCTAGCGACTATGTTGTGGGTGCTGTGTTGTGTTAGGAGGAAATTCGACTCCCTGATCTCCGCAAATTAATTACAAGACTTCCTCCCGTTGTAGTAGAAGGTAGTCAGGATCAATCCACGAGGAAGCATGTCAGCGCCCGCCTTTTCAGTTCCAAACTCAGCAGATAATTGACCAAAAAAACAGTAAAACACAAAGAAAAGCAAGACAGAACAAAAACCGACCAGTCGATATCGACCTTTGGGACTCGATATCGACTGAAAATTTTGACCACAGTAACTCAATTTCGACTGAAAACAGAAACTTTTTGCAACACAGAACTCAAAACTCGATGAAATAAATCAATAAAATAAAATACTTCCAAGATCAGGGTTTCAACACCACAACGGTAACCATGTAAAATAACACATAAAGGCATAAAAGATCATGTTTTTCATCAAATAACTTTCGTTATTAACAAATAAGAATATAGAGTCTTTCGCATAAACCCTAATTGTTACTAACCCTTTTTCACATAATTAATCCAAGTTGTATTAAGATCACTTTCGCTTCAATAACACAAACAAGGATCACCTTCAACTTTCGCAAAAGGATCACGCATGCACCGACCCCAGATTGGTCTTTTATGGTGTCGGAACAGCAGCGTCATGATTTCTAGTATGCTGCGACTGGATCTATATTTCATGGACACAAAGGCGAGTACAACTACAAGTTTGTCCACCCCTGTCTTCGATTGGTTCACAAAGTCTTGGCCATGTCTTTCAGCGGCCAAGGCGATGTGAACAAAGTACCCGCCGGTGATTTGCCTTGGTTATGGAGCTTTGCTCCCCAGCCACATGGTACGCCAGACTGGGTTGAGATATTTGTTGAGAGCTGTCTGAGGATCCAAGGGAATAAGAAAGAGAGAATTGATCTGGGAGGCATAATCAACCTTATTGCCCACCGCTATCTTGAGCCTACACAATGCGGTGTACCTATGTCTAGCGGGTACACGTATACAGAGGAGTCGTTGAGGAGGGCCTATCTGATTGAGGGCTCTGAGGTGACGGGCTTCATCTAGAAGTCGGGAAAGCATGGAGAGCACCGACTGAGGCTTCCTAGGAGCTTGCCTTATGGCCCTTCCAACGTCTCCCTCTACCTCTCGGGCGATAAAGATGATGATGATGAGGATGCTTATGAAAATATCCAGGAGGATGCCCCTGAGCAGACCGATTATCACATGGGGGATGCACAGTACGTTGCTTGCTCTCCTGCAGGGCCTCGCTCTTGTGCGGATGATGATGCATGGCGAGACCACATGTTCACAGAGTTCCGTCATATGTCTATGCGCTAGGACTCCTTCGAGTTCACCCTCAGTGATGTTGACCGCAATGTGCGGGAGATGTCCTACAACATGGAGGAGATGCGGAGAGAGCAGACCTACTACCTTCGCCAACAGTACCCACATATTCTGCCCTACCAGTCTCCACCCTACCAGCCTCGGCACCAGTGAGTGGTTAGTTCTTGTCTCCTTCACCCTGATTTCATCTGCTTTATTTTGGTTGTCTGTACTTTTTCATTTAGGACATTGAAACCTTTAATTGTGGGGGAGAAGAATTTGTATATACTTTCATTTAGTAGTTCATATTTACATTTCTGCACCATGTTTAAATTTCTGTAATCATAAGTATTAAATTTCATTTATTTTCGGGAAATTTTTTTTTTCAAAAAATCCCAAAAATAATCATGCATTGCATCCATATGTGTGATTCAAAAACCCATCTGGCTTAGTTTTTCCTCTAATTTAAATTTCAAGCATGATCATATAAATCCCATGGAGCTTTGGATGTTTTGACCTTGTCTATATTTGATTTTTGTCGAACATGAGCTAGCAAATATAATTGAGCATGTATGATTGAGCTAAAATATGATTGAAGTCCTAAAAACATGACCTTGTGAGAATGTTTAGCCTTATTTTTAATCTTTTGCTCAATTATGTGAATTACTCTTCGTGTGTTGCTACCTTTTGGCATTGACTGTAGTATCTATTTTTCAAGACCGACTCACATGTTTATTGATTGCGGAGTTTATGTTTATAGTTTGAGTCTTTTATTTGAATTTGTGCATATTTTGTGAAATAAGGGGGCAATTGTTGATGCACTTAGTAATCGGGTCTACGCATGACACCCTTGGGTATGATTCGCGCAAAACGGTATTGAAAATTATCCAATAG
Organism: Persicaria tinctoria; assembly: GCA_037127255.1. NCBI lineage: Eukaryota > Viridiplantae > Streptophyta > Magnoliopsida > Caryophyllales > Polygonaceae > Persicaria > Persicaria tinctoria. The sequence continues at coordinate 51,863,637 of JBANSL010000015.1, read as the reverse complement.
GAAAGAAAGCTTGATCATTGAGTAACCAGGTTCATTCATGACACCTATGTTTGCAACTTGCGTTAAATGATGCTCAAGTTGACTTCTTTATTGTATCCCGCAAGTAATGACATTTCAGTAGATATTTGGTGATATTGTGGTCAATGTCTATGAGTTTAGTGCATGTTGGTTCGAGTTGAGAGTTGTACCTTAAAGCCTAAACACATGAGAGCATGAGTGAAACACATATTTTTGGTGAGGTTGGATGATTCTACTTCTAAGTTTTGATCACTGGAATACATGCTATGACGTTTGTTTGCTTGGTTTATGGTTTCACCTGCTATGATGTTGCTTTTTGATGAGGTTGAAACTGGAAGGGATTTCCTGTGGGATACATTGATTCATGTTCATTCTATCATTGCTTGATGACAAATAAATGTTAAGTGTGGGGGAATTTGATAATGCATATCTTAGATAAGCATTATAGACATTTTTAGTTTAGTTGGGTTGCATTTTGTTCATACTTTATAGTTAACTTGCATCTTGTGATTATTCTGGAAGAGTTCGGATTCTGCGCAAATTTGTGTTTTCTTGCAGATTGAATCTGAACACATTTGAGAGATGCAATATCTTGAAGAGGAATACAAGAGACATAGGAAGAGAAGCAAGGATACTTGGAGCTGCCCGCGAAGCTGAACAAAAGGACACGATAGCGAGACAAGCCGCGGCCGCAGCATGTATGTCGCGGCCGCAACAAAGGAGAGTGTCGCAGGTTGGAAAAGGAGCTTATGCCGCGGCCGCAACATATGCAGCGGCCGCAGCATGGGTCGTCAGCGACGCCGCGTTTCGTTTAATGAAACCCTAGTTTTGTCATTTTTGTTCCATGGCCGACTACACTTTTTATAAGGCCGATTTATGTTATTTCTCTTTCACTTCTATTCTATTCTACGTTCATCAAACAATTTAGAGATTGAGCGATGTCTTCCATGGAGAACTAAACTCATCTGTTCTACCTATAATTTGAAGCTTTATTTGGATTGATTGTGAGTTTTTAATTCTCGTTCCTTGTTTCCTATATTTGAATGCTTCAACTTCTTTGTGCTTGATTGTTTATTGTTTTGTTCTATCTTGTCTGGCCAACTTGTTAGATCAATTCAATTGCTAAGGTTTGTAAATTCCTTGTTGTGAACCTTAGTTTAAGTAGCAAACTTGGTCCTTTAGGGATGGTTGAACTAATTGAATGAGTAAGAAGTTGAATGTGTTGTTAAATCCCTCTTTAGGGACTGCAAATACCTTGGTTAATCTCTGAACTTAAAGCTATCAATTGGGTTAAATCCTTCTTTTCGGACTGTTCGATTGATAAGGGTTGCTAAGACTAGTTGGACTAGTAACTATATTATTTCGGGACAAGGGCATTCATAGGAAACCTTAAAAAGGACAAGAAGAAGTTTCAAAGATCGTTTCAAACCAAATAAAGTGGAAAATTGTAGGTAGAATTGCTTCTCGTAATTGTTTCAACCAAATTCATTTACTGCTTTCATCAATCTGCTTTGATAAAAGGCAGAACTTTCACAATCAAAACCCCCCTATTGGTTACTTTAATTGGCATCTAAATCATACTTGGATAATAAATTTCCCTGTGGATCGACCTCTTACTTATGCTATACTAGTAATAGGTTTGAGTTTTCTTTAACGGATCAACGACAGGTTTCCCCTCCGTCAGATATCTTGATAGAATTGTATCTTCCTAGGGGTTTAATTAATTCGTGCGGATAGTTATACCTTTTGTAGAAATCACAAACAAGTGATTCCGTCAAAAAGGTCTTAATTGTGTAGGGTAATGACAGCTTGGTTAAATATCGGTTTCTAATTTGTTAGGGTTAAGGGAGTATGTGACAACTCTTGACATCACACTAGTTGCTTAGGAGGATTGGTACTGTCATTACGTCAAGTACTTTGTGAATTTGTGCTATTTGTATGCTAAATCCAAGCAGGGCTAGCGTTGCATATAGGTGTAAGGGTTCGAGAGGAGGCGAGGAATGTCAATCCATATAAACTAAAATCGAAATAACTAATTAAGATTGAATATCTAGGAATTGAGTAACGGATCAAGTATACCAACCAATTTGCAAATTCGTAGATGAAAACACTCTTCTTCTATCTTTTAATATTCCTTATTGTTCACTTCCATTCACATCTTATTTTTACTTACATATGAATAAATACACATTGCAATTTAAATACTTGGTTCTCTATGGGATCGACCCCTTACTTACACGCTATAGTAGCTTGTTGGTTTGAGAATTATTTTTTAACGAGGTGAAACGACAAGATTCCCCTCACCACTTCTCTTAGGTTCTGCCGTTACTTTTCGGTTGGATAGCTTACTTAAGTTCAATGAAACTACTATCTTTATGTATTATATATCCTTGCAAGGAATAATAAGATGACACTACAAAAAACGCAGGAAATAGCCACGGATTTTTAGCCACGTCATAAAGTCGTTTCCACATCCGTAGCTGATAGCCACGAAGATAGCTTCGATCTGACAAGTCGTAGCTATATTAGCGTCGAATGAAAATATTCGTGGTAACGGTCGTGGCTAGTGATGAAGACATAATTTCGTGTCCAGAATTTCGTGGATTTTAGCTACGAATAAAAAAAGTCGTGGCTAGTGTCATGGCTATTAGCCACGACTTTGGCCAGTGTCACATTTTCCGTGGCCGATTTCGATGCCATTTTGGCGAGTCTAAACTGACGTGGCAATGTAGCCACGACTTTAGCCACGAATAATATCCGTTGTTGTACTCATGGCTAAGAATATGAGGCAATTAGCAATATATGACCCAAGTTGGAGGTGAACAACCATGAATTTAGCCACGGTTGGATTATCCGTGGCGGAATTCAACGCTAACATAGAGACGCCCATTGTCCCTTTGGTGTAACCGAATTGAGGAAATTCATAAATTAAAACAAATTAATTTGAATGAAAATATCGGTTTTAAGCCCAAAATCTCAACAAAAAAAAAAGATAAGGCCTAATGATGGTCAAGTCCAAAGGCGGTCAACCCGTTAGTGGTAGTAAAAGCCTAATGAATATGTAAGCCCAATTAATAGCTCTCGGCATATTAAGGAGCCCAATTAATTTCTAATGGGCTTTAATTTATTATAGGCCCAAAATACGGCTATAATTTTCGCCAAAAAGCCCATTAATGGTATATATATTTATATCTAAATAAATACTAGAACATAAACAAAACTAATAATTGTTAAATAAAATGTGTTTTGAGGGGGGGGGGGAATCATATAAGTAACTAATAATCGTTCAATAAAACCTTATATTAACTAATCAATTCATATGAGAATATTATGAGAGTTTGTCTTGAGAAAAAAATCATATAAGTAGCTAATAAGTGTGGAATAGAACTTTATATTAGCAATAAATTCTTATTCGAATAATCTAAGTGAGTGTTTTGAGGGAAAATCATATATGTACCTAATAATTGTGGAATAAAACCTTATATTATCTAATAAAATGTTATAAGAATACTATAAGTGTGTATTTTGATGGAAAATCATATAAGTAACTAATAATTGTTGAATAAATCCACATATTAACTAATAAGTTGTAATAAGAATACTATAAGTGTGTGTGTTTTGAGGGTAAATCATATAAGTAGCTATAAATTGTGGAATAAAACCTTATATTATCTAATAAAATGTTATAAGAGTATGTTTTGAGGAAAACCCATAGAACTGACTAACGAATGTTTAATAAAACTTTATTTTAACTACTAAATTCTTATTAGAATACTATAATAGTATATTTTGAGAAAAACTCATATAAGTAACTAACAAATGTTTAATAAAATCTTATTTTAACTACTAGATTCTTATTATAATACTATAAGAGTATGTTTTGAGAAAAACTCATATAAGTAACTAACAAATGTTTAATAAAACCTTATTTTAACTACTAAATTCTTATTAGAATACTATAAGAAGATGTTTTGAGGAAAACTCATATAAGTAATGAATAAATGGTTAATATAACATTATATTAACTAATAAATTCTTATTAGAATACTATAAGAGTATGTTTTTAGCAAAACTCATAGAAGTAACTACCGAATGTTTAATAAAACCTTATTTTAACTAATAAATTCTTATTAGAATACTATAAAGTATGTTTTGAGGAAAACTCATATAAGTAATGAATAAATGTTTAATATAACATTATATTAACTTATAAATTCTTATTAGAATACTATAAGAGTTTGTTTTTAGGAAAACTCATAGAAGTAACTAACGAATGTATAATAAAACCTTATTTTAACTACTAAATTCTTATTAGAATACTATAAGAGTATGTTTTGAGGAAAACTAATATAAGTAACTAACAAATGTTTAATAAAACCTTATTTTAACTACTAAATTCTTATTAGAATACTATAAGAATATGTTTTGAGGAAAACTCATATAAGTAGTGAATAAATGTTTAATATAACATTATATTAACTAATAAATTCTTATTAGAATACTATAAGAATATGTTTTGACGAAAAATAATATAAGTAACTAACAAATGTTTAATAAAACCTTATTTTAACTACTAAATTCTTATTAGAATACTATAAGAATATGTTTTGAGGAAAACTCATATAAGTAGTGAATAAATGATTAATATAACATTAGATTAACTAATACATTCTTATTAGAATACTATAAGAGTATGTTTTGAAGAAAACTCATAGAAGTAACTAACAAATGTTTAATAAAACCTTATTTTAACTACTAAATTCTTATTAGAATACTATAAGAGTATGTTTTGAGGAAAACACATATAAGTAACTAACAAATGTTTAATAAAACCTTATGTTAACTAATAAATTCTTAGTAAAATACTATAAGAGTATGTTTTGAGGAAAACTCATATAACTAACGAATAAATGTTTAATAAAACCTTATATTAACTAATTAATAAATTCTTATTAGAATTCTATAAGAGTATGTTTTGTAGAAAACTCATATATGTAATGAATAAAGGTTCAATAAGACCTTATATTGACTACTAAATTTTTATTAGAATACTATAAGAGTGTTTTTTGAGGAAAACTAATATAAGTAATGTATAAATGTTTAATAAAACCTTATATTGATGACTAAATTCTCACTAAAATACTATAAGAGTATATTTTGATGAAAAACTCATATAAGTAACTAACAAATGTTTAATAAAACCTTATATTTACTAATAAATTCTTATTAAAATACTATGAGTATGTTTTGAGAAAAACTTATATAATTAACGAATAAAAGTTTAATAAAACCCTATATTAACTACTAAATTCTTATTAAAATACTATAAGAGTATGTTTTGAGGAAAACTCATATAAGTAATGAATCAATGTTAATAATACCTTATATTGACTACTAAATTCTTATTAAAATACTATAAGAGTATGTTTTGAGGAAAATTTATATAAGTAACTAACAAATGTTTAATAAAACTTTATATTAACTAATAAATTCTTCTTAAAATACTATAAGAGTATGTTTTGAGGAACACTCATATAATTAACGAATAAATGTTTAATAAAACTCTATATTAACTACTAAATTCTTATTTGAATACTATAAGAGTATGTTTTCAGGAAAACTCATATAAGTAATGAATAAATGTTAATAAAACCCTATATTGAATACTAAATTCTTATTAAAATACTATCAGAGTGTGTTTTGAGGAAAACTTATATAAGTAACTAACAAATGTTTAATAAAACCTTATATTAACTAATAAATTCTTATTAAAATACTATAAGAGTATGTTTTGAGGAAAACTTATATAAGTAACTAACAAAGACGGAGTATATGTTTAATAAGACCTTATATTAACTAATAAATTCTTATTAAAATACTATAAGAGTATGTTTTGAGGAAAAGTCATATAATTAACGAATAAATGTTTAATAAAACCTTAAATTAACTACTAAATTCTTATTAGAGTGACTATAAGAGTATGTTTTTAGGAAAACTCATATAAGTAGTGAATAAATGTTTAATAAAACCTTATATTGAATACTGAATTCTTACTAAAATATTATAAGAGTATGTTTTGAGGATAACTCATATAAGTAAATAAAAAATGTTTAATAAAACCTTATATTAACTAATTAATAAATTCTTATTAGAATTCTATAAGAGTATGTTTTGTAGAAAACTCATATATGTAATGAATAAAGGTTCAATAAAACCTTATATTAACTAATAAATTCTTATTAAAATACTATAAGAGTATGTTTTGAGGAAAACTCATATAAGTAATGAATAAATGTTTAATAAAACTTTATTTTAACCGCTAAATTCTTATTAGAATACTGTAAGAGTATGTTTTGAAAAAACCTAATATAAGTAACTAATAATTGTTGAATAAAATGTTATATTAACCTTGTGTAAAACCCTATATTAACCTTATTATTATGATTATGATTATGATTATTATTGTTGTTATTATTATTTTATTATTTTTTTTTTAATAATAACAATAACTATTTTATTATACTGTTATTATTTTTACCATTATTTTATTATTTAAAATATATTATAATTTTATTTGTATTGATGGTTCTATTTTCTAGATGTAAATTGTGAAAGAAAAATAAAAAAGCAATACATGCCCAGTTTCGAAATTTCTTTTAGCGCCCAAATGAATATTGAGCGGTAAATTTCCCGCTCTCTCGAAATTGGAAACAACCCTAATTGATTTTGGGCACCGCCTCATTTCACATATTCTCTTCCTCCTCTCTGGCCCCTCATTTCACACATTCTCTTCCCCCTCTCTGGCCCCTCCCTCTTCATGCCTTGTCTCTCTCGCCCAAAAATTACAGATCTCTCTTCCTCCCCATCTCACATACACTCGTCTTCCTCCATCGGAGAACCACGCTGACAAACCACCACCTAAGGGAGCGCATCACCTCTCGCCGTCGGGCCAAACGACCATCACTGACCTTCTTCCCCATCCCGCTGGCCCTCTTCCCTCGCACCACCTCTCGCCGACCATATCCCTCCACCAAATCACCCCAATATTCCTCCCACCGCCTCCTCTGTCTGCCCATAGATACTCGTCTCCCCCATTCTCTATTCACTACTGGAACCCTAAGCTTCACTAGAGGTACTGAGATTGATCAGTAAACTCCCCATGGATACTCGCTCTTACTACTCCAAATACGCTCGCGAGAATTTCGTCAACTACCGGGAAGTTGAGTCCGACAAGGTTCTCGCAAGGTTTGCTTCTTCAATTTCTCTCTCTCTAATATGCATTCAATTTGCTCTTCGAATTTGTCGCCCCACCCCCTCTGTGACTGAAATTCGCAGTATTCGGTTAAGGAATCCACCGCAGATAGGCTAAAGGATATCTGCCACGATTAGTGAAATGCGAGGTTTGCCTGTGAATATGTGATGCGCTCCAACTGTTTGTGTTTTTGCCTCAAAGAGAATTTCATATTTACAACATGGATTAACTAACTTTTTATGGTTTGCTTCGTTACAGTATCACAAGTTATCTTGTGGGATTTATAAATTAATAATCTTACATGATTTTGTTGTCATAAATCCCTTCTATGCATAATCATCTTGCATCATGAATTACTGTTGCAGCATGATCTTGCAGCATGAATTAATAATCTTACATGACTTTTTTATGGTTCGCTGCGTTACATGATTTTTTTAAAAAAAACATAAATGATGAGGTGTTTGTTTGACTTCAGCATGAGTTATATGTAAGAATACTAGGGTTGTGCATAACCGGGTACCCAACACGATACGGTTAACCGTGTCGGGTACCCGAAACCGTTAACGTCAAAAGCATCGATCCGAACACGATTCGATTGGTACCAGATATCCGACACGAAATATCAAATGGTTCCGTGTCGGATACCCGTATAATCCGACACGAACCGTTTGTTGATTTTTTTTTTCTGAATGTATTGGATGAAAATAGCCATCGGAGAAAGAGGGAGAGCGAGGCATCTGAGTTGAAAATCTCCTCGACAAGTCGACGACCTGGAAGGGTGTGGCTTGAGACGCCAGGCGGAGGGAGATGAGAAAGATTTGGTGGCGATTTGCGCTTGGGCCAAAGAAATCTCGTCAAAGATGGAGAGATCTGGCCAGATCTGAATTTGAGAGAGGTTGAAGAAGAAGGTTGTATGAGAGAGAAGAGAGGTTGAAGGAGAAGTTTGTCGGTCTATTAGCATTTAGGGTTTATAGATTCACGCTCACCATTGTAGTTGCTAAAATACAGGAGAAGCCGAGTATTGGAGGCGCCGGAAATGGAGCGGTGGTCTTCCCACCGTCCTAAAGTCGCCGTCGCGGGAGAAGATGGAGAGGGATGAGGCTGAGATGACTTGGACTTGAGGGAGAGAGGCGGATCTGGAGTGAATTTGAATCTTTGAGTTGAGGGAGAGAGAGGATGAGAGGAATGAGAAAAGGGGCGGCGAAGGCGTGAGACTGAGAAAAACTGAAAGTGATTCATCTGGAGAGAGCCAGAGAGGTGGATTTAGGGTTTAATATTTTTTTTTTTTAAAAAGGAAAACAAAAAATGAGGTGTTGGGAAGGATCGAACTGCCGACCTCCGTGTATTACACAATTGGACTGGGCGTGGCTTACCATCTGAGCTAATTTGACATCTTGTTCTATAATCAACCCATAATAACAATATTACATATTCTCTGTTTAAAAATAAAAAAAATAAACGGTTCGTGTCGGGTATCCGATAAGGGAAAATGTCCGATCCCAACACGAACCATTTAATGTCGTGTTTTGGCGGTTCGTGTCATTTTCGTGTCGTGTTTTTTTGGTTTCGTGTTTTTTCGTGTCGTGTCGTCGTGTTTTCGTGCCGTATCAGTCGTGTCGGGTTTTTCTGCACACCCCTAAAGAATACAGGATTGCCCATGATTTTGCATATATTAGACATTATTGATTTTTTTTTCCTGTATTTGACATTATTGATTTTTTTTATGGTTTACATTATCTTATAGGTTGTGAATGATTGCACTGCTAACCGGTGAAGCTTTTGCACACATCATGGGCACTCTTGATTTTGGCCTTTGTTTTAAGGTGAATTGGGCTCCAACTTTTCTTTCGTCGTGCTATATGTAAGAATTTTCCACTTACGGGACATGAGAGTCAAATATATATATATGAAATTGCTTGCTAACTAATGTCATTTTTGTATGATTTTCTAAGATATGCTTTGGCATATAAATTGGTATCCGTTTTCTTAATGATCATACTACGTATTAGAAGGTTCCATTGATATAAATAGAAGGTTCTTTTATGTTCCTATCATAGGATTCGGAAGTTGTCGACATTTGTCTTAAGGCTACCAAAGCTCTTGCTGCATATCACTACAAGGAGACAGCCAATGGTAGTACAAGACTTGGGATAAATGCTATTGGTTTTACGAATGCCAATGGGAAGCGTCAGGAGGGTTTTTTGCTTCATTCACTGCCTTCTTTGCTGCAGTTGCTCCTATTTGAGGATTAAAGGTAAAGTTTCATTATTTGGGACAAAAGGAAGGCGCTTGTTGTAGAAAGGTTCGTTGTCTCATTTTTGCTATGTAGGTGTTCTAACATCTCATTTAGGCGTCTTGTGTTCGTATGGATTGAATCCATGCTTCTATTGGGTATCGTTGTCATATCCGTGCATGTTGAGACTTGTTGTATGGTTGAGACTTGTTGTATGGTTGAAACTTTTGAATGTGTTTTAGATGTGTTTTGAATGATGCAATTTATGGTTGTATTTTGGATGTGTTTGTATGATAGATTTGTAAAATTATATTTTGAATTTATTTCCTAGCTCATAACGAATAAGGCCACGAATAAAGCCACGAGCATAGCCAGTAATAAATTCACGAACTTAGCCAAGAATATTGCTACGGGAATAGCCACACGAATAGCTACGGGAATAGCCACGCTTAAAGCCAACAATAAAGCCACGATCCTAGACACCTAATTGGCCACGGTTGTTGCCACGAAAATCAGCCACGAAAGACACCAGAAAACCCGCACGTGTAAGCCATGAAATCAACCAAGGCATACACCGTGGCTAACTTCGTCGCTGCAGCCACGGATGACACGATTCCAAACCGGCCACGGACATAGCCACAGCCTTGTGAGATCGTGGCTATTAGCCACGAATATTGGGTTCGTGGTTGTTAGCGTCGAGGCATATAGCCTCGAATGGCGACGACCGTTAAATTCATGGTTATGCCCGTGGCAAAACCGTTTAGCCATGGTCATTCGTAGCCAATTTGTGGCTATTTAACTGTGGCTATTTCCTGTGTTATTGGTAGTGTGACCTTAATTGAGGCGTTGATTATCTTTGCAAGGTACTTGTACTAACTATGATCTTCCTCTTTTTAACTTTTTATAATGATCAGAGATCGATGATATGTTGTACTTGTCTTTTAAACCTCTTCTATATTAATGAAAGGGATTTTTTGGTAGCATCATCTATGAGTTATTGACCTTGCAGCATATCCGAATCTCCCTCCCTTTTTGCCACAGTTAATTACGATTTTTAGTTGACTTTTCTTGTCCTTGTTCGTTGAAAATGTTAATTAATGTGTATATCTTGGGCGTAAAGATGTAGGTAGAGAAGCCAAAGGCCGAGGTGGCAGCAAAATCTGTAGTGGAGAGAGTCAGTGGGCAAATATTATTCTTTTCCTTGTTAGTTGAAAAAAATCTAGGATCGAAGTCGACATATTTCAAAGATTGAGAATTTGTGCAGTGATTGTCCTTCTACTACCGTAGTGCTTGATCAATCACTTGATTGTGTTATTTCTAATTTATAATGGGTTGTTGTTAATTGAATTATTGTACTTATTTATTACTTCACTTGATTTTATTATTGGTAATTTAAAGCTTCTTAGCTCAATTTGGTCGAGCGTTGTGCTCAAGTACAAAGATGCAGGTAAAAAAAATACAAATATGTTATTAATTAACATAGGTCAATGTCTGATGTCTTTTTTATGTTATAACATCAGTTATAAAATATAATCAATGTTGTGAGATATTCAAATTTTCATTTTTATAATTAGAAACGATGTTATAAATACTACAGACATTGGACTTTGGCCATTGTGAATTTTTTTTGATTTTTACATCACCCACATAGACATCGATTTTTTTTAAAGACGTCGGGTATCACCCAATATTAAATGACAAATTTGTAGTAGTGAAATAAGATGAAATCACTACTAACAATGTTAAACAATGAACACGTAAAAACCTAGTTTCGTGATACGGAAAAGTAACCGAAGACTCCCCCTTGATTGGCAAGAACTTGAGAACTAATTTATAGGTTATTTCTAAGGGTGATGAAAGAAAAACAAGAGGGCTGAGTTTCAAGGTTTTGAAACCAAGACTAAAATGTTTGGTCGAATGTTAGTTCGTCTATGTGTTGACTTGTTCAAATGCAGGAAGTAATTCAAGGCCAATCCTTTTGGGCCAAGTATTGTCATGGGCCTTTCATTAGGCCATTATGATGGATCGATCATATTTACATATACATGCATCCTAACCTTTTTTATGTTGAAAGATGTAAAGATAAATAAGGACTCAAAGAGATTATGGCCTCATCAGATCCTTCCTTGAAGAACACGATCATGTAGAAGATTTCATGTGTAGAATTGGAAAGAGTAAATTCAGAAAGAGTTCAAACTCTCTTGGAAAGAATTCAAAATTCAAATGGTCCTCCCTCCATGGTCCTTGAAGATGTTTAGTTATAAAAAGATGAAGTGATGGAAGGCTGAAGACATCTAAGTAAGCATTCAAGCCATCAAGTCATCCGAAAAGCATTCGTCATCTCCGTTTCTCTCGTGCATTCTCATAAAGTCTAGTGTTGTTTATTTTTTAGAGTTGATAGAAACACAAGAACTTACTGTACAAGTCATTCATTTTACAGTAAGAGTATTTTAAACTCGATCAAACACACATTGGTGTGTGGTGAGAGCTTTTATTTCACTTGTGAGGTTGAGATCTAGAATAGAAGCGGTGAACCTTTGTATAGAAGAAGGGTAGTTCTTCTAGGAAGTTCTAGGCTCAAGGGAAGTGAAATAAGAAGTGTTTGAATCCTACGGGTTGAATAACCCTAGGCGGGGATGTAGGACAAGTTTGTGCCGAACCTCGTTAACAATTTGTATGTTTATATTTTACATTTCGCATTTAGTTACTCTTGTTCGTTCTTTTCTTTGTCGAAATTTGATAGTAATATCAAGATCTTGACAAGTCATTTTGCAAATCCTTTAAAAGTTTTACAAAAATCGAGCATACTCTATTCATCCCCCCCCCCCCCTTAGAGTATTATTCATCGCCTTGTAGACTCTTCATTTGGTATCAGAGGTTGGCTCACTGTTTGATCTAACAATCTTGTGAGTTTTAATCATGTCTACCATAAGTGGTGGAGGATTTTCCCAAAGGAGATCAACCAACCGACCTCCTCTATTTTGTGGCAAAAACTTTGTTCATTGGCGACCATTGATGCAAATGTTTATCATAGATCAAGATCTAGAGCTATGGGATTTGGTCAAGAAGGGACCACACATTCCAAAGAAGACTAATGCTACTGGAAAAGAAGTCGAGAAGTCTGAGGACGGATTTCCTCATACAGATTTGGAGATTGCCGCCAAGAATTTTAAAGTTATGAACTTATTATAATGTGGACTTAATGCTAATGAATTTAACCGTGTTTCTTCTTGAAAGAGTCCCAAGAAGATTTGGGACAAGCTGGTGGTTACTTATGAAGGAGCCAACCAAGTGAAGGAGAACAAGATCAACATCTTCCTACGACAATACGAGCTCTTCAAGATGAATCCCGATGAATCAGTAAAGGAAATGTTTAGGAGATTCACTCAAATTGTGAATAACCTAGACTCAGTTGGGAAAACCTTCTCCAATACTGATAAGGTAAGGAAAGTTCTTCGGAGCCTTCCAAAAACCAAGTGGGGTCCTAAGGTTACCGCGATTGAGGAAGCTCAAGACCTTACCGTACTATCAGTGGATGAATTACTTAGAAAGCTCACTAGACATGAGATTATCCTAAATGAAGAAGATGGAGAACTTCCCTCGACAACGAAAAACATGGCCCTCAAGGCAAAGAAGGAAGAAGTACAAACCGACGACGATGAAAGTGATGATAAGGATGATCCATTTGCTCTCATCACTCGAGGACTTGCACGAAGCCTGAAAATGAAAAAGCAGTTCTTTAATCGAGAAAATGCTGGATCATCTAGGTTCAAAGGTAAGTCTTCTAACTCATCCCAAAAGCCGAAAGTTCTAACATGCTTTGAATACGGTGAAACAGATCATCTTGTAAAGGAATGCCCTATGAAGAAAAGGTATAAATTCAAGAGGAATGAGCAAAGAAAGAAAGCTATGGTAGCCACTTTGAGTGAATCAGATTCCTCAAGCGACTCAAACACTGAAGGAGATAAGGCAAACCTTTGTTTAATGGCTGAGCATGAGGGATCCAGAAGTAAAGATCTTGAGGAAGTGGTAAGAAGGATAATGTCCAGTCCTCCTGACATTCTATATGAGTTCTTTAAGATTATGAATTCTAATGAAGTGACTTACAACAGTGAAATCAACATCCTAAAAGAAAAGCTAGAAGATCAATAGAAATGCATAGGTGAAATAGCGCTGTAAATGAAAAATCTTAAGGCTTCCCAGTCCGCTCTTGACATTAAAGTAAAGACCTTGACATCCGAGAATTCTGATCTCAAGCAAAACCTCTCCTCTCTAAACCGTCACAAAGATGATTTAGAGAGAGAAAAGGTTAAGCTGACTGATAAGTGCAAAGACCAGCATGCATCATTCAAACAATTCACGAGATCTAAAGCCAATCTTGATAAGATGATAGGTGAATAACAATTGTCAACAAACAGAAGTGGTATTGGCTTCAACAAAAACTTTCTCAAGAAATCTAGTACCACTTTTGTCAAAGAAAAAGAAAATTGGTGTTCACCGACCTGTTTTTACTGTTGTAAGAAAGGGCATGTGAAGGAAACCTGTCCATATAGACAAAGGGATCCCCACATCATTAGAAACACATTCCCAGTCTGCCTTAAAGAACTGATAAGACAAGTTTGGGTTCCTAAAGAAACCAGACTACCCAACATGGTCTATCCCTATTATGAATCTAAACCTATTTATTGGTCTAGCCGGAAGGGTTGATGTTTATGTTGCAGAATATCACCAAGAACAAGGAGCCAAAATGGATCAAGGACAGTGGATGCTCTCGGCACATGAGTGGGAAGAAATCTATATTTCAAGATCTTAAAGAGCAAACCACTAGAACAATTGCTCTTGTTGATAAAGGGAAGTGTAATATCATCGGTATAGGTAACATTGGTAGTAATTCCAAAAGTTGCATCAAGGATGTTTATCTCGTCGATGGGTTAAAATATAATCTTCTAAGTGTCTCTCAATTATGTGATAAGGGAAACAAAGTGGGCTTTGACAGGCTCAAATATGAAGTTAGAAATGAAAAGATATGAGATTTGATCCTCACTGCTCACAGATACAATAATACATATGCAGTAAACGCTAACGAAAATGTAGGTACGCTCAAGTGTCTCAAGGCCTTGAAAGAAGACCCAAGTCTCTGGCATAGAAGGTTAGGTCACGTGAGTATGCACACTCTCAATACACTAAAATGAAGAGACCTTGTACAAGGACTGCTTGACATAAACTTGAAAAGTGAGGAATTGTACAATGCCTACACAATAGGTAAACAAACACACGGTTCATTTAAACCCAAAAAGGTTATAAGTTCCTTTCACCCTCTTGAATTGCTATATATGGATTTGTGTGGTCCTATGCCTGTCAAATCTCCAAAGGGGAAACAGTACATCCTGGTTATTATTGATGATTTCTCTCGTTTAACATGTATTTCCTTTTTAAGAGAAAAATCAGAGGCTTTGTTTGAATTTTCTAAACATTGTAAGGTGTTGCAAACCTTGAAAAACATACCAATTCTCTCCATTCAAAGAGGTCATGGTAGAGATTTTGATTAGCTTAAATTTGACTTGTTTTGTGCCAAATATGGTATTTCTCACAATTTTTCAGCTCCTAGAACTCCTCAACAAAATGGGATTGTAGAACAAAAGAACAGTACCCTAAAGGACATGTCTAAGACAATGCTTTTAGAAAATGGTTTGCCAAAATATTATTGGGGCGAGGTTGTTAATACAGCTAATCATATTTAAAACCGTTGTTTAATCCGTCCCATTTTGAAGAAAACTACTTATGAACTTTTCAAAGGAAGAAAGCCTAACATTTCCTATTTTAAACCTGTTGGATGTACTTTCTTTGTTCATAATAATGGAAAAGATAACCTTGGGAAGTTTGATGCTCGTAATGACGAAGGTATATTTCTTGGTTATTCTTCTAATAGCAAATCTTATAGAATTTATAACAAGCGTATTGTGAACCTATTTCGCCATGTTTTATACTTACTTTTATATCAATTTTTGTAAACATTTCAAACATTTGGGCTAGAATAGTATAGATTCTATGTAGTTTACACTTATTTGCCAAATTATGGAGTCTACACTAGTTTCTGTTTAATTTCGCAGAAATCAAAGCAATTTACAACAATTCGGAGAAAGGACGGAAAGCTCGAAATCAACTAAAGAAAGTCCGAGGTCCAGAAGCAGCTGAACCAGGACAAATCGAGCAGAGGACGAGGAAGAGAAGTACTCGACACAACTGGTCGATATCGACCAGACTTCGTCGATATCAAGTAACTCAAGTCGAAATCCAAAAATCGAGCAGAAGATCACTCGAGGAGCACTGTTCTAGTCGACGTCGAGTAAGCCTACTTGATGTCGAGTACATGTCGACTCCCTAGAAGCTAGCCGAGCTCGAGTGCAACCCAGGAGGAAAAGACCGTACTCGATGTCGAGTAACCTGGTCGACATCGAGTAGCCTAGTGAGCAGTCCAAGTCTGAGATCGAGTGGAATCCGAGTTGATTAGCTTGCTTCTACACCAAGGCACGTGAATTCTATCAACACCACATGAAGATTTATCAAGTCAAGAGGAATCTATCCACATTAGTCTTAGTTTCCTTTATAGATTTATTTTCTTTATCATAATTTTTTATCTTATGTTATTAGATAGAAAGTTTTAGATTTAGATATAGTTGTTCCTTCCTAGATTAGATACATGGAACACTATAAATAAGGCCTTAGGGGATGGTTTTTAGAATCACCCAAGACAAGCCATTAGTTACATTGAGTAGAGAGAGAGAGAGAGAGAGAGAGAGAGAGAGAGAGAGAGAGAGAGAGAGAGAGAGAGAGAGCTTGTGGCCGAGTGGAGAAAGAGGGTTGAGAGACGTTTTAACTTCGATCGGTTGTAAGTTTTTTAGTTTATTTAATGCAATTTAGTTTCTTGAAATTATTGATGTGTTTATTAATGATGAGAAGAGAGTAGTCACCCAACTTCTAGGATCGGGGTGAGCCCGACGGTAGCCATGTAAGGTAATGCACTAAAGGTACAATCTTTTGATGTGATTTCGTCTTCTATCCCTATGAGCATGATTCTTTTGCGAGAGTTGAAGGCGATCCTAATTGTTTGTGTTATTGAAGCAAAAGTGATCTTAATGCGACTTGGATTAATTATGTGAAAAAAGGTTAGTAACAATTAGGGTTTATGCGAAAGCCTCTATATTCTTATTTGTTAATAACGACAGTTATTTGATGAAAATGCATGATCTTTTATACCTATGCATTATTTTATATGGTTATCGTTGTGGTGTTGAATCCCTGATCTTGGAAGTGTTTTAGTTTATTGATTTATTTTCACAAATTTCGTGTTTGTCTTCATTTTATTTCAAATTAAAAGTTACGGTTTTCGGTTTTGTTTTTACTCGAGATCGACAACACTGGTCGATTTCGGGTGCTACAGTAGTCGACGTCGAGTACACTGCTCGACATCGACCACTTCTCTGCTTTCGTTTGCATTTTTCTTTGCTTCACTTCTTTGCTTTCGTTTGAAAACTGAGTAGTCGAAGTCGACTAAGCCTAGTCGAAGTCGAGTGCTTCCTGAGTCGTGTTCGAGATTTTTTGAACTAAAAAGACGGGCGCTGACACGCTCCCTCGTCGATCGATCCTCACTACCTTTTACTACAATGGGAGGAAGTCTTGTATTTATTTGCTTGGGCAGGAGTCTATAAGCTTTTATTTAGTTTTATTCACTTTCTTTACTAGACACATCATCCCGTAACAACAAAGCGCACCAAAATTGTTGAGAAGAGTATCCACGTGGTATTCGATGAAAGCAATAATGGTGTGTTAAGTGAAAGTATTGTAGGTCTTAATCTAAATCACCATGATTCTGATGGAGAAGAAGAAGGGCAAATATGAAAACAAGAAGGACTAAAAATGCAATATGAAAGAGCAAATCCAAGATACAAACGAGATGTCTCAAGACCTTGAGAAGCAACAGTAGAGCCTGGATGTGAACAACACAAGCAATGAGGAATCCAACTCCAATACTATCTGTCAAGACCCTAAGGAGAGACCTACTGTTGTCATGAATGATCAAGGCCCTAAGCAATGAAAGTTCAAGCATACTTCATCACACTCAACTCAGATTCATCATCCGGTATACAAACTCGATCTAGATTAAAAAATCTATGTTCTTTCTATGCCTTTGTCTATTTTGTAGAGCCAAAAACACCTGTTGAAGCACTCAAGGACTCAGACTGGATAACGGCTATGCAAAGTGAGCTAAATGAGTTTCAAAGGAATAAAGTGTAGAGCTTAGAGTATCGCTTTCATACGGCGAGAGTCATTGGTTCAAATCCAATAGTAGGTAAAACCGGCCCTCCAACCTAAACCAAAGCATCAATCGGTCAATGAAACCCGATGGGTGTTTAGGAACAAATTGGATGAAGCAGGCAAGATCATTCGAAACAAAGCAAGGCTGGTGGCTCAAGGATATAATAAAGAAGAAGGTATAGACTACGAGGAGACTTTTGCTTATGTAGAAAGGTTATAAGCTATACGTATATTGCTTGCCTTTTCATCTTATATGGGCATCAAGCTATTTCAAATGGATGTCAAATGCGCATTTCGAAACGGGTTCTTGGAAGAAAAAGTTTATGTTGCTCAACATCCTGGTTTTGAAAGTGAAGAATTCTCTAATCATGTTTATAAATTGGACAAGGCTCTTTATGGTCTTAAGCAAGCCCCTAGAGCTTGGTATGAAAGATTGTCCAAGTATCTTCTTGAAAACGGGTTTCAAAGAGTTTTGATCGACAAAACTCTCTTCATCAAGATCAGTGGAAATGATCTTTTGGTTGTTCAAATATATGTTGATGATATACTATTTGGTGCTACTAAGAACTATCCCTTTGCAAGGAGTTTTATGAGATAATGTGCAGGGAATTTGAAATGAGCCTCATGGGAGAACTGAACTTCTTCCTTGGTCTACAAGTCCATCAGACAAAGAAGGGCATCTTCCTCAATCAAGGGTAATATACTAGGGATTTGCTGAAGAAATACAAGATGGATCAATCCAAGAATGGTAAGAATGTGAATCGAAAGGAGTATGGAGGTATGATTGGTTCACTCATCTACCTTACTGCTAGTAGACCTGATATCATGTTCAGTGTATGTATGTGTGCTCGGTTCCAAGCTGATCCCAAAGAAACTCACCTTATATTGTCATGAAGAGAATTTTTAGATACTTGAATGGATCTCAAGATCTTGGCCTCTGGTATCCCAAGCAAAGTAATTTTCATCTAACAAGCTATTCAAATGCAGATTTTGCAGGCTATAAATTGGATATAAAGAGTACTTCAGGGTGTTCCCAACTCTTAGGATCTTCCTTAATCAGTTGGCACTCCAAGAAGCAGAACTCAGTGGCATTATCTTATGTGAACCTAAATTGCCATGTTTTACATTGACTTTTTATCGATTTCTGCAAGCATTTCTTACATTTGGGTTAAAATGATACATAATCTGCGCAGTTTATGTTTACTTGCAATATATGGAGGTCTACACAAGTTTTTGTTATATTTTGCAAAAATCAGACGCACTTTGGATCTTAAAAGAAAGTCATGAAGACATTGGAGAAGCTAAGGAAGAACATAGGATAGTGTAGATGGCGAAAATGCCACTTTTCACCATTCATCGTTGTGAATCAAGTTCTGATGTCTTCTTGATAGTTGTAGCACTCGAAAAAAGCTTTACAACTCATACTCATATGCATCAATCGGACAAACGAGTACTCGGTAAAATGCGTTTCAAGACAGATGAAAAATGTTGAAAGCTAACAGGACTAGTCGACGTCGACCAAACTAGTCGACGTCGAGTACATTTTTGGTCGACTTGCCTCTCGGAAGTCGAGATTGATCATGAGACGAGCAGAAGATCACTCGAGGAGCACAATTCTAGTTGATGTCGTGTAAACTACTCGAAGTCGAGTACCCATGTCGAGTCCAAAATGTAGCCGAGCTCGAGTGCCATCTGAGGAGAAGAAAGTTACTCGACATCGAGTACTTTTAGTCGACGTCGAGTACTCACCAGAGTCGTTCCGAGTCGAGATTGAGTGGAGTCCGAGCATTGTGGATTACTTGCAAGAAAAGTCACGTGAATTCTATCAACATCAAGTGTAGATCTATCAAGATGGAAGATATTTATCCACTTTAGATATAATTTCCCTTAGAGATTTATTTGTTTTATTTCCAAATTTTATCATAAAGCTTTAGATAGATAGATTTAGATATATATAGGATTGTTCTTTCCTAGAATATCGGGGATTGAACACTATAAATAAGGTCCTAGGGGGCTAATTTTCCTACATTCAAGCAAAGTCGTCTTAGGGCGCAAGGAGAGAGAGAGGAGGCGACAGAGGAGGGGAGGAGGAATGTTTGGAAGGTTTTGTAAGTTTTAATTTTATTTAATGTTAAAGTTACTTTCTTTCATTAGGGTTTGTTCCTAATTTCTCTCTTCTAGGGTAGGGGTGATCCCAACATAGATATGTGTATTTCATTTATAAATCCATGAATTTGTATGTCTTATCATCATCTACCTATGTGCTTAATCCTTTGCGAAAGTTGAGGAAATTCCTTATTTGTGATATTGAAGCGAAAGTGATCTTATTATGAATTTGGATATTAATTAGGGTTTATTTGCGAAAGCCGACTAATCCTAATTAAGAAAAGGTAGTAACACTTAGGGTTTCTGCGAAAGTCTCTATATTTCTATTTGTTAATAATGAAAGTTATTTGATGTAAAGCATGCTCTTTTATGTGATTTATAATCTACTTTCGTTATCTTGATGTTTTTGCGCAGCCACACGACATCGAACCACCATTCCCTCTCCATCCCTCGACATCGACCAAGTCTTAGTCGACGCCGACAGCAACCCTTGCCACTTTTTCCCGCTATTCCCTAAACCCCACAACACACTAAACCTAGAACCGTTGACTTCTCTCCTGAGCACGAAACTGACTCCCCTATACTATAGCGAGGGTCTTTATTACAAATTTATTTGGTCGAGAAACCCTCTCATCAAATTGGCGCCATTGCTGGGGAGATATCAATCGCGCCTAGTGTAATTGTGTTTAAGGTTCGGAAAAGCCCATCCCTTTTCCTTCCCCTATCACATACCCTACCACCACCTACCTCATCAGTACCAACTAGGTGCCAAGCTTTTGCTACTAATTTGTCTTCTTGATTGTGATTTCAAAGATTAGGTACAAAGATGGAAGACTTTTGGGAAGGGAACCTCGAATAGGATAGATGGGTCCGAAATATGAGACAGAGGAATAGGATCGCAGTGGAGGAGACACACCTAAGGGAAATAGCCCGACTGGAGGATTAGTCAGAAGACTTAAGGGTTCCTATCGTTCTAAAGGATTAGAGCCTCCTTCTTATGAGGAAATAGAAGCTATGGAAAGTGATGAGGAAGAAGAAGATTAGAACGAACAATGGGTACTCCCACGGTACATGAGAGCAACAACGCTAGTCGATGTGGACTACCCCATAGTCGACGTCGACCACATTACAGAAACCGAGGTATGCCCTTCCCCGATCTCGATTCCACCTTTGCAATCTATCTTTGAAAAAACATTTGAAGGACCCCAACAAGAAGAAGCACTAGAAGAGAAGAAGTTGGACATTGTTGCCCAGGGCATTCCAAGATCGCTTTTACCTTACAAACTAAAGGCTATCCCCGATGATTTTGAGCAACCGATGTTCATATTCAAGTATGGGGTCCTAGCAAAGTGGCATGAAGCTCCGTAAGATGAGGAGGAAATATCACTTCCCGCTCCACGTACCGTTCTGTTGTGGTGGAGATACACAACCAAGTCAACCTATGAAGCGAAAGAGGTATGATAACGAGGTATGTATCTTTTCTTTATATCTTCCGTTAAGCAGGCCAATCGGGGCTCGGGAAGATGAATGAGTGGATCCATGGAGCGTTCACTCGGGAAGGTTTAAGCTTCTTCACATGATGCCCCCGGATGACATTCCACGCTTCCCACCCCCGGAGGAACCACCAGATCCACCTATACCTCCGAACAAAGATGAGGTAGGCTAAGACTTAAAGGGAAGTAAGTCAAGCTAAAGACTTAAAATTTAGCGCTTACGGGAGGCAACCCGCTATTTCTTATTGCTTAGATTTTAGATACGATTGGTTTTTGTTTTAAACGTTATTTTGTATTTTGCAATAGTGGATATTGTTTGCCTAATAGAATTTTGCAGGTAAGAGCATTGCAGAAGTACTCGACGCCGAGTAATCTACTCAACATCGACCACCCGGGACGAGCATAGAAGAACGTGATTGACGAGGATCACCCTAGGGGCTTTCACTGTAGTCGACGTCGAGTAGTTGTAGTCGACGTCAACTACTCCACTCGAGATCGACCACTCCTACAACAACATTCAGAACTCGATTCCGATGTTCTACACACCTGTCTAGTGAGTCTCTTTCTTTACCCTTGTTCTTATACAGTTAGGACATTGTAATGTTTAAGTATGGGGTGGGGGAAGGGCTTACTTTGTGCATATTTGATTTAAATTGACCATATGTGTGCATACTTCTAAGTTTATTTCTCAAATTGCTTATACATGGCTATTTTGGAATTCATTATCAATCTAAGTGCTTATATGCCATATTTTCCAAAGTATATAAAAATCACCCCCATTGAAAATTTTGATTAGTGATATGGAAGCTTTAACTTGAACTCGACGATGCAAAATTAAATTCATTAGAGATATAACGTGAAATTGCCTAGTAACGGGAAGTCACAATGAAATGCATATTTTTATGAAAACCATGAACGGAGGTAAAATTTGAAATTGCTTTTGACATGTTGCATGATAAGAGGATGGAGGACTTTATATTTTCCATATAATTCTCATATTGTTATATCCCATCCATACCTATGCTTATGCATCACAAAAGAAATATTTATGCCTTATTTTATATTTTGCTCCACATGATCTAAATATTTCCCATTCGTTACCTTATTTCCTTATTCGAGAATTATGTTGAGAATGATGTCACATTATGGAGATTATTATATGGCGTTTGTGTTGTTATCATTTTTGGAATTTGGCAGGAATGTTTTGAAACTATGGAAAATTTAATGAGTGAAAGAAAATTCGGTCACCTCAGGAGATAAAGGTAGATCGACCATGCCTGCGTCGAGATAATAGTTCCGCAGGATGGGACACCAAGGTGAGGAGTCCAAAGCATTAAGTATCCGGGGCCATTCATGACACATATGGTTGCGACTCGCGAGAAGGCAGTGCTGAGGTTAGAGAGGTAAAAGCATATAAGTGAAAAAAGCGAAGAGGGATTTATGTAAGGATGAGTGATGTGGAAATTATGAAGGGAGAAAGTGCATCAAAGCAAGAGAGCAAGTTTGAAGAGTTCTCCCCGGATTTAGCACCACATTGCCAAAAAATAGCCCAACACTTTACCTTTTACCTAATCTTAACCATGAGCTTAAATTAAAGTCTTCTTGATTATTAATGCTTTGTCACGAATGAAAATGTTTTTGCATAAATGACTGAGGGAAAACCTGTCGTTGATCCGTCAAAGTAAAATCAAACCAAAAACTAGTATAGCAATTAGTAAGAGGTCGTTCCACAGGGAAATTTGTTATTCAAATGTGATTTAGGTGCCAATTAAGTAACCAAAGAGGGGGGGGGTTTGAGTATGTAAAAGATCCTCCTTTAATCAAAGCGGATTGATGAAAACAAGAGTAAATGGTTGTGATTCAAACAATTATGAGAAGCAGTTCTACCTACAATTTTCCACTTTATTTGGTTTGAAACGATCCTTGTAACTTCTTCTCATCCTATTAAGTTTCCTATGAATGCCCTTGTCCCGACCTAATGTAGTTACTAGTCCAATCAGTCCTATATACCCTTATCAATCTAATAGTCCCTAAAGAAGGATTTAACCCAATTGATAGCTTTAAGTTCAGAGATTAGCCAAGGTATTTGCAGTCCCTAAAGAGGGATTTAACAACACATCCAACTTCCTATTAATCCAATTAGTTCAATCAGCCCTAAAGTGACAAGTTTGGTACTTAGCTTAACGTTCATAATCAGGAATCTACAAAACCTTAGCAATTCAATTGATCTAACAAGTTGGCCAGATAAGATAGAAGAAAACAATAAACAATCAAGCACAAAGAAGTTGAACCATTCAAATATAGGAAACAAGGAACGAGAATTAGAAACTCACAATCAATCCAAATAAAGCGTCAAACTGTAGGCAGAACAGACGAGTTTAGTTCCTCGTAAAAGATATCGCTCAATCTCTAATTGTTTGATAGAACGTAGAATTGAATAGAAGTGAATCAAAAATAACAACATTCGGCCTGTTTAATAACTCTAAGTCGGCCATGGAACAAAACAACAAAACTAGGGTTTTCATTAAATGAAATGACGCAGTAGTGACGACCAACGCGGCGACATATGTTGCGGCCGCTGCCCACGACTTCTTCCTTACCCGCGTCACATGCTGCTTGTTGTGGCCGCGACACGCCTGCTGCAGCCGCAGCATATGTCGCTGCCAGCTCCTCTTGTCCAAGCCTGAGAGCAGCTTCAATTACTTTTCTCCTCTTCATTCCTTGCTTCTTTCCAATATCCTTTTCATTTCTCTCAAAGATATTGCATCTCCTAATTGTATTCAGATTCAATCTGCAAAATAAACACGAATTTGCGCAGAATCCGAATTCTTCTAAAATAATAACAAGGTGCAATTTAACTACAAGTTATTACTTAAATGCAATCTAACTAGCCAAAAAATGTTTGTAATGCCTATCTAAGATATGCATTATAATATTCCCCCACACTTAACCTTTGCTTGTCCTCAAGTAATGATAGAATGAACATGAATCAATTCATTCCACTGGAAATCCCTTCAAGTCTCAACCTCATCAAAAATCAACATCACAGCAGGTGAAAACATAAACCAAGCAAACAAACGTCATATCATGTATTCCAGTGATCAAAGCTTAGAAGTAGACATCATCCAACCTCACCAGAAATATGTGTTTCACTCATGCTCTCATGTGTTTAGGCTTTAAAGTACAACTCTCAACTCAAATAAACATACACTAAACTCATAGACATTGACATCCATATCACCAAATATCCACCGAAATGCCATTACTTGCGGGACACAATAAAGAAAACTAAATAAAATGTGACTTTTTTTTTCTTTTCTTTTCTTTTTTCTTTTTTTTTTATATTTATTTTCTTGTCTTGGTGCTTTCGTTACGCGAGGCGCAAACATGGGTGTCATGAATGACCCCGGTCTATCAACACCTCAGCCAACTAATATGAAGTCCACTTGAACATCTTTTGACGCAAATTGCAAACATGGGTGGCATGAATGAACCTGGTTACTCAATGATCAAACTTTCTTTCCTAGCCGATAGTTTTCAACACCATTTTGTGCGAATCATACCCATGGGTGTCATGCATAGACCCGGTTACTAAGTGCATCAACCATTGCCACCTTATTTCACTAAATATGCAAAAATTCAAAAATAAGACTCAAATTGTAAACAGACACTCCGCAAGGAACAAACTTGTGAATCAGTCTTTGAAAAATAGATACTGATGTCAATGCCAAGAGGTAGCAACACAAGGAGAGTAATTCACACAATTGAGCAGAACAATTATAAATTATTCCAAATAAGGCTAAACATTCTCACAAGGGTATGTCTGTAGGATTTCAATCATACTTTAGCTTAATCATACATGCTCAATTATATTTGCTAGCTTATGCTTCACAAAAACAAATACAGACAAGGCCAAAACATCCATAACTCCATGGGATTTATATGATCATGCTAAATTTTAAATTAGAGGACAAACTAAGTCAGATGGGTATTTGAATAACACATATGGATGCAATGCATGCTTGTTTTTGGTTTTTTTGATTTTTTTTAATAACAAAAATGGGCAAAATTAAAAATTAAATAAACAACAATTTAATAAACTTAAACATGGTGCAGAAAATTAAATATGATCTACTAAATGACAGTACATACAAAATTCCTCCCCCACACTTAAAGTTTTCATTGTCCTCAATGAAACAGTACAGAGAAAAAAAATAAATCAGATGAAATCAGGGTGAAGGAGAAAGAAATTGACCACTCACTAGGGCGGAGGCTGGTAGGGTGGAATGTGCGGGTACTACTGGCGAAGGTAATAAGTTTGCTCCCTCTGCATCTCCTCAATGTTGTAGGACATCTCCCGGACATTGCGATCAACGTCGCTGAGTGTAAAATCGAAGGAGTCCTGGCGCATAGACATATGATGGAACTGTGTGAACATATGGTCTCGCCAGGCATCATCATCAGCAGAAGAGCGAGGCCCCGCAGAAGAGCCAGCAGCATATTGTGCACCTCCCGTATGATAATCAGCATGCTCAGGTGCATCATCATGCTCCTCCTTCTCAACATCCTCATTATCATCATCATCGCTCAAAAGATAGAGGGAGTCGTCGGAAGGGCCATAAGGCAAATCCCTAGGTAGCCACAATCTGTGGTATCCTTGTTTTCACGCCTTCCAGATAAAGCCCATCGCTTGAGAGCCCTCAATCAGATAGGCCCTCCGTAGCTGCTCCTCTGTATAAGTGTACCCGCCAGACATAGGTACACCGCTCTCTATAGGATAAATAAAGCGGCGGGCGATGAGACTAATCATGCCTCCCAGGCCAATTCTACCTTTCTTCTTTCCCCGGATTCGCAGACAGCTATCCACAAATATCTCAACCCAGTCTGTCGTAACATAGGAATGGGGAGCAAGGCTCCATAACCATGGAAAGTCGTCGGCGGGTACCTTGTTCACATCGCCCTGGCCACTGAAAGACATTTCCAAGACTTTGTGAACCATTCGAAGGCAAAGATGGACAAACTTGTAGTTGTACTCACCTCTATGTCCATCAAATGCCAAGCCAGTCGCTGCATACCAGAAGTCATGAATCTGCTGATCCGACACCAGGTTAGCCCAATCTTGGGTGGGCGCCTGAGTAATCCCAAATGCCTCCCTCAACTGGGCAAATGTACAAGTATGGATATGGTCCAACATATGGAACCGAATCCGAGAAGCATCAACAAACTCTAGCATAACTATGAACTCCAACGCCAGCTCAGCATATGTGGGGGCACTGCAATATATGGATGCACCCAAGCCCCCATGAGTGAGCATCAGTCGAGTGACCCCAGCATCCCTAGCCTCTATAAAGTCGGAATGTCGAAAAACTTTGTTTACACAAACCTCTTCGCATCAAAACTCTCATAAGCCTTCCTCTTCTCTCTAGGGAGGGATCTCAATTGATGCACCATTGTCACGAAATTTCAGCAGCAAATATTCCACCCAAACAGATCCAAAATCCAACCATAAACTCAAATACACCTCAAGGAAACCAACCAAATCCAAAACATCCAAACCTACCTAAATTCAAAACTTCCAAACCAACCCAAGTTCAAATAGCACCACCACACTCAATCAAAATTCCAAACTTCAATTCCCACGACTCAAAAAAAAAACAATGTATAAGAATGCCACACAATCCAACACCAGCCAATAGTGTCCGAACCTGGCGGCGGGCGCAACAGCGGAGCGACGGGCAGGGTGTTGCGCGAAGGTTGCTGTAGGTGTGAAGCTTCGGCGATGGTTGTAGATCCGGGGATGGGTTGGATCCGACGATGGTGGCTCGCGACGGTCAGAATTCGGTGGTGGGGTTGGAAGGAGAAGAAGGTTGAGGGTGAAGAAGGGTTGATGATGATGGTGAAAGAAAGCTATGGAGGTTTGGAGGTTTTGGTAAGAAGAAAGTGACGGCAGAGGGACAAAATGGACGGGTAGGGTTTGAAGAAAAGTGGTCTGTGATTTCTGTTTTTTTTTTTATTGCTGGAAAATCAGAAGGGTGGGTCTAGAGGTGGCAATCGGGCGGGTCGGATCGGGTTCGGGTTTGGTTAGTCGGGTTTCGGGTTATTCGGGTTTCGGGTAATTCGGGTTTCGGGTCATTCGGTTTCGGGTAATGTCTAATAATTTGGTCATTTGTTTGGGTTGGGTTCGGGTTTCGGTTGTATCAGGTTTCAGTTCATTCGAGTTTCGGTTGTCTCGGGTTTCAGTTATTTCAATATTCATTTTGAAAAATTTACTAGAATGTATCTTAAAGTTCGGGTTATATCGGGTTTCGGTTGTAACGGGTTCGGGTCTTAATGGCTTTTGGTTGAATCGGGTTCGGTTCATTCGGATTTGGGTGAGTTTCGGTTATCGGTTATTCGGATTTCGGGTCCAAAATGGGTTGGGTTGATCGGTGTTCAAAACAATCGGTTCCGGGTCGACCGGGTCGGGTTTTCGGGTTCGGGTCGGGTTTTGCCAGCTCTAGGTGGGTCACGGAGGAGGGATGCGGGGGTCGCTGCATAATGTTACGGCTGCTGCATCGGGATATTGTTGCTAGTTGGGTGTTGTGGCCGTGGCATAAAGCTGCGGTCGCGGCATACAGTAGCAGCTACGTCTTGTCTTCCTTCTTGTTTTTTTTAGAAGAACTACCTAGGTATGATTAAATGAAAAAGAAAGAAAAACTTAACTCGGGTTGTCTCCCGAGAAGCGCCTTTGTTTCAAGTCGTTGGCTTGACGTAATGACCCTTGAGTGGCCTAAATGGTTGGTTCAGCAAGCACAAAGTCCTCTTCTTCATTATGCGGGATGTTCTCAAAGTATAACTTAACTCTATGACCATTGACCTTAAAGAGCTCATGAGAATTAGGGTCATAGAGTTCGATTGCTCCATGAGGAAATAAGCTTGAGATGGTGTAGGGTCCTTCCCACCTTGATCTAAGCTTTCTAGGGAAGAGATTCATGCGTGATTGGTATTGGAGAACTTTGTCTCCGATATTGAGTTCCTTCCACAGGATATGTTTGTCATGCCAAGCCCTTGTTTTCTCTTTGTAGATTAGTGCATTGTCATAGGCATCCAAGTGCAGTTTCTCTAGCTCTTGCAATTGAAATTTCCTGAACTCACCTACTTCATTCATCGTCATATTGCAATTCTTTACAGCCAAGTATGCCTTATGCTGAAGTTCCACAGGAAGATGACAAGTCTTTCCAAAAACAATTTGATAAGGAGACATACCAATGGGAGTCTTATAGGCCTTCCGATAGGCCCACAGAGCATCATTCAACCTTAGACTCCAATCCTTCATGTTAGGATCCACTGTTTTCTCCAGAATGGTCTTAATCTCCCAATTTAATACCTCTTCTTGACCATTGGTATGAGGATGATAAGCCGTGGACACTCTCTGCGTGACATGGTACTTCTTTAGGAGGGTAGAGATGGTCCTATTGTAGAAATGTCTCCCTCTGTTGCTAACTAGAGTCTTAGGCACCCCAAATCTTGCGAAAATTGTGTCTTTCGGGAAATCTGCAACAACTTTGGAATCATCAGTTCTGGTGGCTTTTTCCTTCACCCACTTGGAGACATAGTCCACCACAAGCAAAATATAGACATCCCTAAAAGAACTAGGAAAGGGACCCATAAAATCAAAACCCCAAACATCACAAATTTCACAGAATATGATCTTAGTTTATGGCACTTCATTCCTAGCATATATGTTCCCAATCAATTGACATATATCGCAACATTTACAGAAATCATTAGCATCCCTGAACATGTGAGGCCAAAAGAAACCTGCTTCTAAAACTTTCCTAGCAGTCTTTTGAGGACCAAAGTGGCCTCCACATTCACGAGCATGACAAAAAGTAAGGACAGATTGTACCTCATTCTCTGGCAGACACCTCCTAATTACCTGATCAGCACAATGTTTCCAAAGGTAGGGGTCATCCCAAACGTAGAAGCGAGAGTCATGTCGAATCTTGTCCTTTTGAGCTTTGGTGAAATTGGGTGGAAATTCTCTCGTGACCAAGACATTCACCATATTGGCAAACCAAAGTCAAGGAGTATGGACACCCATCAACAATTCAGAAGCATAGGGAATTACCTCGTCGAGAAGAGACGAAAGGGGCGAGTGAGCAGCATGCGGCGACCGCTGCTTCAGTGATATGCTACGGCCCCGACATGTGTGTTGTGACTGCGGCATCCTTCGTAGCTCCCTACAGCTTCATAAACGAAGTGTGATCTAAATAAAATAATGTATCATCAGGGAACTCACAGTGAATGGGTCTTTGATCTTCCGGCTTGTCCTCTCCTTAATCAAGTCTGTTGAGGTGGTCCGCTACTAAGTTCTCTGCACCTTTCTTATCTTTAATTTCAATGTCAAATTCGCTCAAGAAATCCAATGAATCAATCTAGTTTTCGCTTATTTATTAGTTAATAAATAGCGAAGAGCAACATGATCAGTGAAGACAATTACCTTAGCTTCTAGGAGGTAGGAGCGAAACTTCTCCAGAGCAAAGACCACGGCCAGAAGCTCTTTCTCAGTGTTTGAGTACTTCCTTTGCGCTCCATTCAGAGTCATGGAGGCATAGTAGGTGACATGAGAGCTCCTTCCTTCCTTTTGTCCCAACACAGCACCCACATCATAGTCGCTAGCATCGCACATAATCTCAAAGGGTTGAGACCATATGGGTGCCTGAATTATAAGAGCGCTAGTCAGGCGACCTTATAGCTCATCAAAGGATGCTCTACACTTGTCATCAAAGTCAAAAGCTACTTCTTTTTTCAGTAAATCACAAAGAGGTGCAGAAATCTTAGAAAAATCCTTAATAAACCTGCAATAGAACCCTGCATGGCCTAAAAAGGAACGAATCTCGCGCACATTGGTGGGGTAAGGCAGAGACTGAATGACATCAATCTAAGCCTTCTCCACCTCAAGACCCCTTCTAGACACAATATGACCTAAAACAATGCCTTGTTCAACCATAAAATGACAATTTTCTGAATTAAGAACTAAGTTGGTATCTACACACCGCCTAAGTACAAGTGACAAATGGTGCAAGCAAGTATCAAAGTCATCTCCATGCACAGTAAAGTCATCCATGAATACCTCTATGAAGGACTCTATATACTCAGAAAATATGCTTACCATACACCGTTGGAGGGTCCCAGGTGCGTTACATAACCCAAAAGGCATTCTGCGATATGCAAAAGAGGCATGTAAATGTCGTTTTCTCTTGATCCTCCGGTGCTATGGGTACCTGAAAATATCCTCAGTAGCCATCTAAGAAGCAATAAAAATAGAGACCAAAAAGGAGCTCAAGTATTTGATTGATAAAAGGTAAAGGGAAATGGTCTTTGCAAGTTACCGCATTCAACTTGCGATAATCAATACAGACCCTCCATCCAGTTTGGACCCTTCTAGGGACCAACTCCCCATCCCGATTCTCAACGACAGTGACACCCCCTTCTTAGGGACAACTGTTAGGAGGAAAATCAAGTATGAAATATAAATCTCAAATTCGACTCCCTGATCTCTGCAAATTAATTACAAGACTTCCTCCCGCTGTAGTAGAAGGTAGTCAGGATCGATCCACGAGGAAGCGTGTCAGCGCCCTTCTTTTCAGCTCCAAACTCAGCAGAAAATCAACCAGACAAACAGAAATAAGAGAGAAAAGCAGTAACTTTGGTCGATATCGACCTGTAGGACTCGATATCGAGTTGGGAAAATCGACTAACAGTGACTCAAAATCGACTTGACAGAAACTTAAAACTTGAAACTTTATGAAATAAATCAATAAAATTAAGAACTTCCAAGATCAGGGTTTCAACATCACAACGATAACCATGTAAAATAACACATAAAGGCATAAAAGATCATGCTTTTCATCAACTAATTTTCGTTATTAACAAATAGGAATATAGAGGCTTTCGCATAAACCCTAATTGTTACTAACCCTTTTTCACATAATTAATCCAAGTTGCATTAAGATCACTTTCACTTCAATAACACAAACAAGGATCACCTCAAACTTTCGCAAAAGAATCATGCTCATATGGATAGAAGACGAATTGCATCAAAAGCTTGTACCTTTACCGCATCACCTCACATGGCTACCGTTGGGCTCACCCCGACCCTAGAAGTTGGGTGACTACTCGCTCTTCATCATCAAGAAAGACATCAATAATAAAAGGAAACTAAATTGCATTAAATAAAATCAAAGAAAGCTTACAACCAATCGAAGCCAAATCCCGCTCTCGCCTTCTCCAACCTCATTCGGCTCCAACTCTCTCTCTCTCTCTCTCTACTCTCTCTATGTAACTAATTGTAACTGAAAATGAATGAATAAAACTCAGCCCCTAAGGCCTTATTTATAGGCTTCATTCCCTAGATAATTAGGAAAGAAACTCTATCTAAATCTATATCTACCTATCTAATACTTAAAGATTAAAAATATGGAAATAAAGAAATAAATCTCTAAAGGAAATATATCTAAAGTAGATAAATATCTCTTCCAACTAATAGATCTTGATAGAATTTGATCTTGTGGATATCTCCATTGGACTTTGGATAGAACTTTGATTTGAACTCGGACTAGGTCGAAATCGGCCACTGGGTGTCAACTCGATATCGACTTCGGGCACTCGATATCGACCTGGCTTTTCTTCACTTCAACTCAGCAACTCAATTTTGGCCTACAAGGATGAACATCGACTACTGTTTACTCGATATCAACATGTGATGGTCGATATCGACCTCCATCTTTCCTTGCTCGGCTTCTCAGGTCGATTCCCGGATCTTGGCTCGATTTTTGGGGTACTCGATATCGACTTGGCCAGGTCGATATCGACCTCTACTCTTCTTCTTCACTCGATCTGGCATTTTCTGGGTGGAAACCGAGTGACTTAACTCGATATCGACTTGTAGTGCTCGATATCGACCAGATGTGTCGACTTGATTTTCTCCTTTCCAGCTCGATTTATCCTGGTTCTGCTACTCCTTGACATCGGACTTTCTGTGAATAACTTCGAGCTTTCCCTCCTTTCTCTGAATTGGTGTAAATCGCTCGATTTCTGCGAAATGAAACAAAAACTGGTGTAAATTCCATAATTTGGCAAATAAGAATAAACTACATAGATTCTGTACTATTCTAGCCCTAATGTATGAAATGCATGCAGAAAACGATATAAAAGTAAGTATAAAACACGGCGAATTAGGCTCATAACAAACACCCCATACTTAAGCTTGCTTGTCCTCAAGCAATACTTTTAATTGTCATTCAGGGGAAGAAATTACAAACTCTCAACATCTTAGATTCATTCTCATATGTCCTTGCAACCAATTACCATCCTCAAAAAGGTACTTATGTCACAATTCCATGCATGTGCAATTAGAAAGCAATATCTACTCACAAAAGGAGGGTTATGCAAAACATTCATTCGTGACAAAGCATTAATAATCAAGAAGAATTTAATTTAAGCTCAATAAGGAGTAGATTGGGAAAATGCTAAAGGTGGGCAATTTTTGGCAATGTGGTGCTAATGATCCGGGGAAATGGAGTACTTTCTAAACTTTCATACCACATTCCTTCTTCCTTTGATTTCTCACATTTCTCTCATCGCTAAATGTTTTTTTTAATATTATGTTTTTACCTCTCTGACCTTAGCACTGCCTTCTCGCGAGTCGCAAACATGGGTGTCATGAATGGCCCCGGATACTTAGTGCTTTGGACTCCTCACATTGTGTCCCATCTCGCCAAACTATTATCTTAGCGAGCAGGGTCGATCTACCTTTATCTCCTGAGGTGATCAGATTTTTTCTCAATCATTAAATTTTCCATATTTTTTTCAATTTCCTGCCAAACTCAAATAATGATATATAACAACACAAACACCATATAATAATCTCCATATTGTAACTTTCATTCTCAGCATAATCCCTGGAAATGAAATAAGGTAGAAAATGGGCAATATTTAGATCATGTGGAGCATAATATAAAATAAGGCTCAATATGGCTTTTGTGATGCATAAGCATAGGTAAAGGCTAGGATATAATAATATGAGCATTATATGGAAATATAAAGTCCTCCATCCTCCTATCATGCAACATGTCAAAAGCAACTTCCAATTTTACCTCCCTTTATGGTTTTCATAAAAATATGCACTTCATTGTGACTTTTCTTTACTAGGCAATTTCATGCTATATCTCTAATGAATCCAATTTTTCATCGTCGAGTTCAATTTTAAACTTCCATGACATTAATAAAAAATTTCAATGAGGGTCATTTTTTATAATTAAACTTGGGAAAACATGCATATAAGCACATAAATCAATAATGAATTCCAAAATAGCCATGTATAAGCAATTCAAGAAATAAACTTTAAATATGGACACATAATGTCAAATATGATCAAATATGTACAAAGTAAGCCCTTCCCCCACCCCATACTTAAACATTACAATGTCCTCACTATATAAAAACAAGGGTAAAGAAAGAAACTCACTAGACAGATGTGCAGAGTGTCATAAATCAAATGCCATCTTGCTATAGACCCTGGTTGATTTCGACTGCTTCTATCCTCCATGCACCTGAAAAATTTAGAAGAGAAATACCCACAATAGAAAAACTAAAATAATGTCCAAAGCCAAAAACAAAAGCAACAGTGTCCAAAATTCCCAAAAATACATGCCTATTTACAAGCTCTAGACTTTATAGTCGCTAGGCCGACTTCTCCATTAAGCTCATGGTGGCATTTGCAGGGCCCGTGTAGCTTGGGCTTCAAACGATACTCCATTCTTATCCATTAGCTGCAGTCCTCCGGAATGGATCTTGTTCACAGTGAAGGGTCACATCTTCTTTTTCTTGAATTTGTTGGGGAACCAATGATCATTTGTCTTGGAAACATAGACCTTGTCTCCAACTTCGTATTCCTTGGGCTCATCATTGGAAACCCCGCATAAGCGCACATACCAAGGCAAACCTCTCCCATGTATAGATAAATCATTAACGGAAATAGGAGAAGAAAGATCCATACCTTGGCTTACCTTCATAGAATCGGATTTCGGAAGCTTCTGAGAGTCTGGTCGATATCGAGTAGGGTCACTCGATATCGAGTTCTGGTGCACTGGTGGAGATTCAGTCCATTTAGAGGAAGGCAAGTCGACTTGATCTGGTCGATATCGACCTACTGTGGTCGATATCGAGTTACCTGGCTCAAATTCGGGTTGCTGTAGCTCAACAGGTGGAGTCGAGTCGATGTGCCCAGATCGATATCGACCAAGTTCACTCGATATCGAGTGGTCTGGCTCGATTTTCCCTTGGTCGATTTCTGGTGGAGGTAAATCCATATGGTTTGGTCGATATCGAGTAGATAAAGTCGATATCGACTGACTCGGTGGCTTTGTCGATTTCTCCTGGTCGATTTTGACCCCATACTTGAGACCTGGCAAAGCATCCGAAAAATAATTAGTCCAAATCAACGTACTTTGGTCCATTTAGAGGGGATCCTCTGTTTCGTCGTTCAGGATGGTCATGATCTCCTCCACCTGGGCTTCCATATCCCTCTTTTCTAGCTCCTCGGGGGTCATATTTCTTACCTTTGGCTCCCCGCAAGTGATGTATCTAGCTGATATGGGCTTTACCTCTTCCATGGGACCTGTATGCCTTTCAGTTTTATTGAAGGAATACTCAATTACCTCATTGCTGATGTTGAAAGTGAGCACTCTCTTTCTTACGCTTATGTCGGCATCCACCGTCGCCAAGAAGGGCCTTCCTAGAAAGATTGGACAAGCAGGGTCCTCCGCCATATCAATAACCAAGAAATCAACAGGGACGAAGAACTTACCTACTTGTACTGGCACATTGTCCACCATGTCTGTTGGGATGACCACCGTGTTGTTTGCCATATAAAGTTTTGCATCTACAGGCTCTAGGGCACCTGTCTTAATCTTGGACCAGATTGATAAAGGCATTATACTCACAATGTCTCCCAAGTCACATAAAGCATTAAATCTTTATTGACCAAATCCAATGGTTATAGCAAACTTACCTGGATCTGGCCTTTTCTCCGATGCGTCCATCTGACTGCACTCCTCTGCAATCTCATCCATTGACCGCTTTTTGCTCAGAATCTCCTTTAGGAACTTGACATAGGATGTCATCTCATTAAGAGCTTCTGTGAATGGTATGGTGACGTTAAGTCTTTGAAGCATCTTGATGAAACACTGGAACGTCTTCTCTGCAGGGTCCTTTGGAGATTTTGTCGAGAAAGACAGCTTTTTCTTCGGCAGAGGTGCTGATGTCGAGTGGGGATGGTCGAAATCGGCTGGTGCTTGGTCGATATTGACTTGTGTCTGGTCGATATCGACTGGTCTCCAGTGCCCGTTTCCAGCGTCGTTTGCTCTAGCATTTGCATATGTCGCCCACTTCTTAGGTTCATAGAAGCCACCTGTCCAGTAGCTTTACCCTTAGGGTTAGGTTCAGAGGTTCCAGGGAGCGTACTTGATTGTCTGGGAACTAATGCTGCCAACTGGTCAATTTGTGTGTCAATCGATTTCCTCCAAATATTGATTTCTCCAAGGCTAGAGTTGACACCATGCATCTGAGTGTAGATGGAATTTATAGACTGCTTTGTGTCTGAATGATTCCTCTGCATCTCCTCAAGGATGTTCTGTAGGTCGTCCTTCTTACCTTCTCTGTCAGGGTGACCAGGTCCTCTGTAGGGAGGGGGATTCTGATGCTGTAGTAGAAGGTAAATTTGTTAGGAGGAAAATCATGTATGAAATATAAATCTCAAATTTGACTCCCTTATCTCCGCAAATTAATTACAAGACTTCCTCCCGCTGTAGTAGAAGGTAGTCAGGATCGATCCACGAGGACGCGTGTCAGCGCCCGCCTTTTCAGTTCCAAATTCAGCAGAAAATCAACCAGACAAACAGAAATAAAAGAGAAAAGCAGAAAAAGAACAAAAGCAACAACTTTGGTCGACATCGACCTGTAGGACTCGATATCAAGTTGGGAAAATTGACTGACAGTGACTCGAAATCGACGTGACTGAAACTTAAAACTTGAAACTTTATGAAATAAATCAATAAAATTAAGAACTTCCAAGATCAGGGTTTCAACATCACAACGATAACCATATAAAATAACACATAAAGGCCTAAAAGATCATGCTTTCCATCAAATAACTTTCGTTATTAACAAATAGGAATATAGAGGCTTTCGCATAAACCCTATTTATTACTAACCCTTTTTCACATAATTAACCCAAGTTGCATTAAGATAACTTTCGCTTCAATAACACAAACAAGGATCACCTTCAACTTTCGCAAAGGAATCATGCTCATAGGCATACAAGACGAATTGCATCAAAAGCTTGTACCATTACCGCATCACCTCACATGGCTACCGTCGGGCTCACCCCGACCCTAGAAGTTGGGTGACTACTCGCTCTTCATTATCAAGAAAGACATCAATAATAAAAGGAAACTAAATTGCATTAAATAAAATCAAAGAAAGCTTACAACCAATCGAAGCCGAATCCCGTTCTCGCCTTCTCCAACCTCAATCGGCTCCAACTCTCTCTCTCTACTCTCTCTATGTAACTAATTGTAACTAAAAATGAATGAATAAAACTCAGCCCCTAAGGCCTTATTTATAGGCTTCATTGCCTAGATAATTAGGAAAGAAACTCTATCTAAATCTATATCTATCTATCTAATACTTAAAGATTAAAAATATGGAAATAAATAAATAAATCTCTAAAGGAAATATATCTAAAGTAGATAAATATCTCTTCCAAGTTGATAGATCTTGATAGAATTTGATCTTGTGAATATCTCCATTGGACTTTGGATAGAATTTTGATTAGAACTCGGACTAGCTCGAAATCGGCCGCTGGGTGTCAACTCGATATCGACTTCGGGCACTCGATATTGAACTGGCTTTTCTTCACTTCAACTCAACAACTCGATTTTGGCCTCCAAGGATGAACATCGACTACTGTTTACTCGATATCGACATGTGATGGTCGATATCGACCTCCGTCTTTCCTTGCTCGGCTTCTCAGGTTGATTTCCGAATCTTGGCTCGATTTTTGGGGTACTCGATATCGACTTGGCCAGGTCGATATCGACCTCTGCTCTTCTTCTTCACTCGATCTGGCATTTTCTGGGTGGAAACCAAGTGACTTAACTCGATATCGACCTGCAATACTCGATATCGACCAGATGTATCAACTTGATTTTCTCGTTTCCAGCTCGATTTTTCCTAGTTCTGCTACTCCTTGACCTCAAACATTCTTTAAATGACCTCGAGTTTTCCCTCCTTTCTCTGAATTGCTGTAAATCGCCTCGATTTTTACGAAATTAAACAAAAACTGGTGTAAATTCCATTATTTGGCAAATAAGCATAAACTACATAGATTTCGTACTATTCTAGCCCGAATGTATGAAATGCATGCAGAAAAATGATATATATAAAACATGGCGAATTAGGCTCACAACAACAACTTGAGTAGGACTCACTCACTTACTATCAGATATGGGAAAGATCATACCTGATTGAAGGAGCTTCAGCACCTCCTTCTTTACCAACTCCATCATTGGCGGGTTGAGTCTCTGCTGAGGTTGTCTAGATGGCTTGGCATCATCCTCTAGAAGTATTCTGTGCATGCAGAGGGTAGGACTTATGCCCTTAATTTCTACGATCGTCCATCCTAACGCCTCCTTGTTCTCCTTTAGAACAGTCACCAATCGCTCTTCCTGCGCAAAAGTGAGTTTGTTAGAAATAATGACAGGCGGAGTATCATTTTCACCAAGAAAAGCATATTTAAGGTGATTAGAAAGTTGTTTCCATTCAACATCAGGAGCTTGGACAGTGGATGGAAGAATCTTTTCAGTTGGCATGGTCAACTCGATGCGGTCTCCCGTTGGTGGCACATAGGTGGGAGATCGATGGTCTAAAGCCAATATAGCCTCCTGCAAGTTAGATGACAAGCCATAATCTTTATAAATTTCATCTATAGGGGCCTGTAAAGCGACTTCCATCTCATCAACACACTCCAAATCAAAGAAATCTTGTGCTAGTATCAATAGCATTCATAAAGCACATAGAAGGGTCATCAGATGGAAATTTCATGGAACCATAAGTATTATATTCAACTTTTTAACCATCAAATTCCAGAATAAGAGACCCTTAATAAACATATATCTTGGTCCTAACAGTTTTCAGAAAAGGTCTGCCCAACATAATAGGGCCTTCATTGTTACCAGGACCCATATCAATCATAAAGAAGTCAGCAGGGAATATCAATTTGTCAACCATAACCAAGACATCCTCAACAATCCCTTTCTTCTAGATAGTAGACCGACCAGCAAGTTGAATTACTACCCGAGTATCATTTAGAGGTCCTAATCCCAAGGCATGATAAACATGAGAAGGCAAGACATTAATAGATGCTCCTAGATCTAACATGGCTTTTTCAAATTTAGTATCACCTATCACACATGGAATGACAAACATACTAGGATTACTACACTTCTCAGGCAAACGCTTTTGAAATACAGCAGTGACAAGTTCGCTTAACTTTACCTTTTGCTTACCTTTCAGCTTCTCGTTCCGCTTGATAGTGCAAAGTTCCTTAAAAAATTTAGCATATCTAGGAATGCTTTTATTCAAATTAAGAAAAAGAATATTTACCTCGCACTTACTGAACGTCTCAAAGATCTCCTTATCGTTCTCATACCTTCTTGTATCCTTCAGGGCTTCCAGAAAGGGTGGAATCGGCTTTGGAGTCTACAGATGTAAGGAAGAAGAAGGAGAACAAGAAGAAGGAGGAAGAGGAGATGAAGAAGAAAGAAGGGAAGAAGCAAAGGAATTCGGCGTACCTAGCACCGAGGCTTTGGCGGGGACAGTGCCTGCGGGCGTAGCAGGTTACTGCGGTCGCTGCTCCCCTAGTGTGCCGCGGCCGCGGCATGGTTGCTGCGACCGTCGCACCATACAACTCCCGTCTTCTTCGTCTATTACTTCTATTTCTTTGTCCATGATTTCCTCGTCATCCTTTTGAGGTGTGACAATCAGTTCCTTGCCATTCCTAAGCGTTACAGCGTTGACGTTGTCCTTAGGATTCTAGATGATTTGCGATGGAAGCTTTCCTGAATTGTTTGCCTCCTTAGCACTTAATATTTGAATGAGCTGACTCATTTGATTTTCCAAATTTGTCATCCGATCCGATTGCTGCTTCTCTAGATTTGTGATCCGATCTGATTGTTATTTCTCATCTTCAAGACTAACCGCGACAATTTCTGTAGTGGATCTTCAGTATCCTCATTCGATTGGGGCTGACCTCCTTGTCGAGGTTCAAATTGTTGTTGGAGCCTTGCATGTTGCCCTCCTTGGTGATTGAAAGAGGCTTGGTAGTTCCCATAGCCTTGTTGATAGCCTCTGTTATAGTTGTTATTGTTGTTGAAATACCCAGGATTTCCAAAATTGCCTTGTCTAGGCCTTTGCGGAGCGAAATTCCCAATGGCATTCAACTCTACGTTAGGGTCTTGCAGAAGAGGGCACATGTCCATAGGATGAGTGAATTGATTACAAATTCTACATGCTTTCAACTGTTGAGGAGTTCTATCAGTTACCAATTGTTTGATCATCTCTTTCACCTCTGCCATATTGGTCTGAAGTGCAGCCATAAGGGCATCAATAGAAAGTACACCCCTAGCACGAGTGCTCTTTTTGCACTGTCTAGATCTCTCAGAGAGCTCCTTAAACACATCCCAAGCTGCAGCATTCGTCTTATTTAGCATTTTTCACTACTAGAATACTACAATTAGACATCATATGATTTAAGTCTGTAATAAAATCAACCGATGTTAATTTATCTTATGACATCAATACTTTTTTTTGTGATGTTAAAAACCGTTTATACAATTGTCGAATTTATAGACAGATGTGAAATCGCTAATTCGAAAAAAGGCAAAAAAAGCGGAAAAGGGCGGAATTAAAACACTTAGAACAGTTTTGTAGTCGGGCTTCCAAATTTTAAGGTACACTTAAGTTAAAACAAATTGGAGCCTTCTCTCTCTCCTCATTCCCTCTAACTGCTCTCTATTCTCTCCAGACTCGAGCCCCCAAATCCCCAACTCCTTCGATCATCTCTCTCCAGATCCTCCATGTCCGATCCTCTCTCTCCAGATCTGAGCTTTCTCTCCGGCGGCCGTCCTCCTGGGATCAGTGCTCCTCTTTGCTGCCGTCTTCCTCGCTCCAGATCTGTGATATCCTTCTGTTCGCCGGCCACCCGCACTATCTCCTCACCTCCTCCTCGCCGCCGTCTCCCTCCCTCTCCAGATCCGAGATCTCCACCTCCTCGCCGGCCACTGACATCATCTCTTCACCTCCTTCTTGCCGGCGGCTCCCTCCCTCCAGATCTGAAATCTTGCCCCCAATCGAAACCCTAGCCAGGTTCGGTGGTTGTTTTCATCGTATCGAGTAGTGCAATTTCTTTTTTTGTTTCTTTTGCCCAAATTTCATAGATTTCGTTCTTTGTTTATATCTGTTATGAAGCTTTGGTGTTTGACATTTGTTCCCTGTACAATCTCTAAATTAGATGAGTTGAACTTAAGTTCTCTCGCCTCTAAAGAACTACTGAATTGGCGATTTGATTTGGGAAACCTTTCAGTTTCACCAACTCTGAATTATTTTCATTCTAAGAACTTTTTTTTGTCTTGAACTTCTTTAATCTGAATGCAAATTGCCCAATGTTTCATTTTGAGAACTTTTATATTTGTTATTTGTTAGTTGGCTGAATTGGTAATGGTCAGTTCTTTTAGATTTTCCAAATTGCTTTTATTCTAGAAAACTTGTTGCATTGGTCAATGCTTCTATCATAGTTGATTTAATAACTTTCCAAATTGCTTTTCTTCTAGATAACTTTCTAAAACATGAATTAGGTTAGGCTTTTGATAATGATCGTGTCTGTGAATATATTCGTCGTATGATACTTCTCGTATTTGACTCGATATCATGGTCGATAAAAAGGCTTTGTTTTTTTCTTTCTTTTTCTACATGAAAGGTTTGAACTTCATATTTTAGTGGATTGTGTTATGTTTATTCTCTCTGGCGCTGAAATCGGCCCCCTTATGGTTTTTGGTTGAGTTGTGTAGGCTTCACTTTAATGGTAGTTTAGGATCCAGCTCCTGGACACATCACTTACCCTTCATGCTTTGTTCAACAGACTGTAGCAGGCACCCAGCTAAAGAAGTAGATGTGTTCCAACTCATTCATGTGTCCAGACAGGCAATATCAGAGGTAATAAAGTGTTCAGCAGTAGTAACTTTAATGCCTTTGTTCTCTTTTTTTTCTGAGCTAAATAGTGTATAGACATTTGCTTGATGAATCAACCTATAAATTACTTTGAAAAGGATAAGCATCAAATATTTTCTTTTCTGGTTCTTTGAATATTCTTGTACCACTTTATCTGAACTTTAATCTCAAGTTTCACACTCGATGCTTGTAGTGTTCTATCTAATGGATGAAAAATGGTTGTATGGTAGTGTGTCAATTTATGATAAAAGAAGCTTATAAGTTAAGCCACATAAGTGTCTTGTTGTTGAATTAGCTTTCCTCTTATGTTTCTTTTAAGTGTTTGATTAGAGAAGACAATCTGATTTCTTGCTTTCTTGGTCTATTTGATATGCACCCTGTTATTCTTTGCCTTTCCTTTGCCTTACATGTGTAACTCTCAATATTTTCCAATCATTTCGGGTTTTCTAGAGGGATGAATAGAATCAAAGTATTAGTGGAATTTTCCCAATATTCTTATAGTAGTACTGTTTTAGTCCATTCAATTACCACTGCATGCTATTTCATTCCATTCAATTACCATTCCATTCAATCCAACTTCTTTTACTTAATTAATTATATCCATTTTTTTATATATAAAATACATTGTTAATTTACTATTGTACGATGCTACTTGCAACAAAAAAAATGTATAGAAAACTCATGAGAGTGTGTTATTGCTAGAATAAGAAATCTTTCGTAATAAATTCCTTTGTTGTTTGTTTATAAATTAGTCACTAAAAAGGTGATATTACAGTATGTCAAAAAAAAACTGAATTACCACCCTCCTGTCCTGATCAAACACAGTATTCAACCATTCATTCATTCCCTTTTCCTATGCAGAATACCAACCCTTCAGGGGAAGATTCGTTTAGAGAAGGGAGCTATGGCAGTGAAGGTTGCAGAGGTGTTGAATCACGTGTTCAGCCCACAAGTACTAATCAGATGAAGTCACTTGTCTATGTTAGATCAAAAAGGAGGTAAGATTCCAACCTGTTTTATTTTTAATTATCCCTGTATCATGCCAGCCTGGTGCTTATAGAGTGAATTTTCTTGCTCCTAATATGATCATGCCTCTTTGTGCTTTAGAGTGATTAATCTTTCATGCCTTTTTATTTTTTGTGGCCTTTGAATTGGATTTCTTTTCCCCATGTGAGTTTCTCTTCTTTCATGAATATCATTTTTTTTTTGGTAGGATCTTTCATGAATACCATTGTGTTCACTTTCTCGCTACTTCATTGTTGAGCAAGAGCGACAGTATGCTCCGATTTTATCGGTGCAATTTCACTCTTTTGTTGAAATTGATTTAGGGTTTAAATTGATTGAGGGTTCTTGGATTAGGGTTTTTGATTATATGTGGTGGTTTTTTTATTAGAGGGAGCCAGAGTGGAATATTTCAGGGAAAGAGCTTCTAGATCATGTGAAAGCAAGCGTTCTGGTTGAAGAGGATATCAAAGAAGCATTTGGCTGCTATGTTTAATCCGGTTAGTCAGTTGTCCAATAAGCTGGCTCTCGGTTGTCTTAGCTTGATGACCAGATAAGGATGTCTCACTACCGAATTGTTGTTCCTTTCTCTTTTTTTTTTTTAAAAAAGTTGATTTCGTACCTTGTTGACCTGAAAATTTGAGTAATCAATTGGAAGAAGGTACATGTTTGGCTTCAGTTCTGCTTCATGGCTTTACTATGCATAGATAGTCTGATGTTTTGCTGTTTGTAGATTTATGGATAATATTTTTGCAAAAATCTCATAGATTCACATTCACCAGATCTTCGGAAATATTATAACTAAAAATTATAGATATTCAGTGGATGCTTCTGTGTGATGGTGATAACCTGATGCGAATACGTCAAGCTCTAATCACTGCTCGTGTTTAATAGTATTACTGTATGGTTCATGGTGAACCGGCTTTCCCTGAAATATTCCATTCCGACTTTTTTGATTCATGAGCTAATCCCGGTTCTGATGTCAATTTGCTGTGAAAATTGGAGACTCGTATTTTAGCTCTAGTTCTTTTTGTCGTGTACAATTCAACAATGTGTCGAGGGTGTAGTCTATTCTATTTTCTTGCCTTTTTTTTAAAAAAAAAAAAAGATGAAATGATTAATATTGCTTATTTTAAAATAACCAGTATCTCGACAACTTCATTTTGTTTTTCCTTGCATCTAGCCTTCTAGCAACTTCCATTTCATTTTGTTTCCTTGCTTGTGCTTTTCTAATGGAAAATCTGTATATCATCTCAAGCTCTATATCTTCTACAATTACTTCTTGTGCTAATTATGCCTTTTATTAATTACACAGGTTCCTTCATCATGGAGGTCTCTCCTAGAAGATCCTAGCACACTCAAACTGATCTTTGATTATTATGTAACCACACAACTCCCATTCTCCAAGGAGGTTTGTGGAATGGATTCGTTGTTTTATTTCCCTGCATTTCTAACTTGTTTACTTATTCATTCTTTTCTTTCCACTTTATGATCCTGGTGTTGATCATTTCCTTTGCTTGATTAGTTCCTTGCTTGTCCATCCCCCAACATATACCTTTAATCATTTATGTGTACATGATGAACAAAGCTATCTTGAGGCAATCATCTAAAACTTGAGTATGATTTTCCAATTTTAATGGTTTTGTTCTACGTTAATTGTTTTTAGTTGG
This sequence comes from Persicaria tinctoria, assembly GCA_037127255.1. Lineage (NCBI taxonomy): Eukaryota > Viridiplantae > Streptophyta > Magnoliopsida > Caryophyllales > Polygonaceae > Persicaria > Persicaria tinctoria. The sequence goes on along the minus strand of JBANSL010000015.1, from coordinate 51,819,216 downwards.
TTGATCATATTTTTTATAGATGAAAAAGTTGTTCCTGGTTTATATACGAGGAAAAAGTCAAAAGGAGAAAAAGGTTATACATAGAAAACACTTTGCATTTATGAGAGGAAAATATATTATATGTAATTTATCCAGAATAATGTGGTGCATTTGTGAGACAAAGGCATTGTGTTAATTCTAACCTGTCATGTTGGCTCTATGGAGAAAAAGATTATTAATGGAACAAAATCTCTCTTTTCTCCTATTATTCAAAGTATAATGACTTTTCTTAATATAAACTATGGTAAGCTTATGTTTCTTTCTTTTTCTTTTCCATTTGTGTTTTTCTCTATGAACAATGTGATTATTGCCTTGTTTTTTAAGAGAGTATAATAAGCTTGTGTTTTGTATAGTCCAATAACCTTATAATTGCTACTGAATATATTTTGCTCTGTTGTATTATTTGTGAGAGAAGTGTAAGAAGCTTATCTGTTAGTTATTGTTCTTTCTTCAATTTATTCTGCCCACCAATCACTTTTCGTTCTTGTTTTTTTTAATGGTCATGTGTTTGTTATTTCATTAGGCAGTTTCCAAACCATATAATTGCATCCCCAAATTCCCAATAGCAAAGCAGCATCATAATATCAATCTTTGTCTTCTATTATTTGTGATTTTTTTTTTATCTGTAGCCACATTTCCCTCAAAAAAATATTTCATATTTTACTTGAAAAGTTTGTACATACTATTCAGTGCACGACAAACTTAATCTTTGTTTCATGAATTACAGCTGGCATACATGAAAAGTTTGTACATACTACTCGTCCTATGTTGCTGATGTTCTCTTGCTTAATAGGTCTACGGTTTCTATGACGAGTGCCTCCGTAAATATAGATTTGCCAATGTATGGCGGTATTGCACAGAGAGTTTTGGGGAATCAAAAGTCACGGTTTCGATTAGCTTGGCAACTTTGCTGTGGCTATGAATGGCGGCATCATATTTTGTAAATGTTATTGTATGATCCTTTTTTATATCTACATATTTTCATGAAACGTCCTATTATTTCGAAGAACAGCTAAAATGTGACATTCTGTCAAAAAAAAGCGTGTTGTGTATCCATATTTAAAAACATTGGATTATATATGAAAATAGAAGTGCATTCATACCTTTAACATCATATCAGTCTATGGAAACTGATGCCAGCATAATTATACACATCAATTTGTTCATTTAAATCAATGTGCAATACCAGTTTGAACATTAAAATGATATATGAACGTATATATATTTGTCAAAGTAACATCGTTATCTACCAAATAAACCGATGTGTCAATGCAACAACTACATCATTTTATTTTGAAAAAACTGATATAAATGTGAGAAACGACATCTCCTGTGTATGCAACAACAATGGTGCATTATTTTAGAATGATATAATATCACATATAATGAACATTAAATTAATACACTGAGAATGAATACTCTAAAAGCGATGTCGATAATATGAAAATACATTAGCTATGCCTATATTTCATGTGGTCGGTTAAATTAAAACAATATAAAATAATAAATTATATATCGGACATGATTATAAGCATGAACACTTAAAAAAAAATTGTTGTCTATTTTATCTTAAGACATCACTTATTTTATAAATAAAGATGTAAATGTCACATTTTTGCTTTAGGAGGACATCTTCACATGTTTTCAAATGACAAATTGTGGATATTTATCAACAAGTGAATATGTCATAACAAAAATTGAGGGGTTCTAATTAAGAAAAGACATATGCTTAAAACCGATGTGGAAAGTTTGGATCTTTTACTACACGCACAAAGAGGTCGGAAATTTTTTTGAAAGACATATGTTGACAACAGATGTCTAATTGAAGTTTTCTAGTAGTGTTTCCTCCCCAAGTAGAATTCACTATTTTGCGCTCTCCATCAGTAAGCCCATTGAATAAAAAGAGAACCAGATCCTTCAGAGAGTACCCATGGCATGGGCAGCTAACGCAGAGTTTCTTGAAACGCTCAAAGTACTCATGAATAGACTCCGTCGCGTACTGCTCAATCATGTTGATTGACCTATTTAAGGCATTAAGCTTTGTTGTAGTGGAGTACATCTCCAGGATGACTCTCTTCATCTCAGCCCAAGTAGTAATGGATCCAGGTGGTAGATAGAAGAACCACTCATTCGCATCATCCTTCAAAGAGAAGGGAAAAACTCTCAGCTTGATTTGATCCTCGGTAACGTTCTCGGGTTTCATCCCAACCACCATAGTTTGGAACTCAGATAGATGCTTGTAGGGGTCCTCCCCACTCAACCCATGGAACTTTGGTAGAAGATGAATTACCCTAGATTTCAGCTCAAAGTTGACTCCTTCCCCTAGCGCAGGGAATTGGATTGCCAGGGGTTGCTGTGCCAAATCAGGAGTAGAAAGCTCCTTAAGAGTGCGATTTGCTTCGTTAGCCATCTCTGCAGTGTTGTCTCCTTGTCGAAAGGTAGTTCACGAAAGCGATTACGAGTGTCTCACCTTAAAGAGGCAAGGGTCCTTTCAATCTCTGAATCAAATGGCAACAAAGAAGAATTAGTAGTACGGGTATGGACCATATAAAACGGTCCACACCAAAAACACACAAGAATAAATAAAAATTCTCTGGCAACGACGCCAAATTTGACGGAGGGAAAACATGTCGTTGTTCCGTCAAAGTAAACTCAAACCTATAACTAGTATAACAATAAGTAAGAGGTCAATCCACATGGAAATTTGTTATTCAAATGTGACTTAAGTGCCAATTAAGTAACCAAAGAGGGGGGGTTTTGAGTGTGTAAAAGATCCGTCTTTAATCAAAGCAGATTGATGAAAACAAGAGTAAATGGTTGTGATTCAAACAATTATGAGAAGCAGTTCTACCTACAATTTTCCACTTTATTTGGTTTGAAACGATCTTTGGAACTTCTTCTCATCCTATTAAGTTTCCTATGAATGCCCTTGTCTCGACCTAATGTAGTTACTAGTCCGATCAGTCCTAGAAACCCTTATCAATCGAACAGTCCCAAAAGAAGGATTTAACCCAATTGATAGCTTTAAGTTCAGAGATTAGCCAAGGTATTTGCAGTCCCTAAAGAGGGATTTAACAACACATCCAACTTCCTACTTATCCAATTAGTTCAATCAGCCCTAATGAAAGGGACAAGTTTGCTACTTAGGTTAAGTTTAACAATCAGGAATCTACAAAACCTTAGCAATTGAATTGATCTAACAACTTGGCCACAATTAGAATCTACAAAGAAGTTGAAGCATTCAAATATAGAAAACAAGGAACGAGAATTAGAAGCTCACAATCAATCCAAATAAAGCGCCAAACTATAGGCAGAACAGATGAGTGTAGTTCCTCATGGAAGACATTGCTCAATCTCTAATTGTTTGATAGAATGTAGAATTGAATAGAACTGAATAAAAAATAACAACATTCGGCCTTTTTAATAAGTCTAAGTCAGCCATGGAACAAAACAACAAAACTAGGGTTTTCATTAAATGAAACGACGCAACAGTGACGACCAATGTGGCGGCCACGGCATATGCTGTGGTCGCTGCACACGGCTTCTTCCTTGCCCGCGGCACATGCTGCTTGCTGCGGCCGCGGCACGCCTGCTACGGCTACGACCGCGGCATATGTCGCTGCCAGCTCCTCCTGTCCAAGCCTGAGAGCAGCTCCAATTACTTTTCTCCTCTTCATTCCTTGATTCTTTCCAATGTCCTTTGCATTTCTCTCCAAGATATTACATTTCCCAATTGTATTCAAATTCAATCTACAAAATAAACACGAATTTGCGCAGAATCCGAATTCTTCTAAAAATGTCTGTAATGCATGTATAAGATATGCATTATCAATAACACTCCTCTTGTGTGTGAATTTACTTTTATTCACAGGCATTAATTTATGAAGTTAGTACCTTTTCGAGGATGGTAATTGATTGCAGGGACATATGAGAATGAATCTTTGATGTTGAGAGTTTAATTTCTTCCTCTGTATGACCATTAAAAGTATTTCTTCCTCTGTGTAGTTTATGTTTAATTGCAATATATGGAGGTCCACACAAGTTTTTGTTATATTTCGCAGAAATCGAACGCACTATGGAGCTTAAAGAAAAGTCACGAAGACATTGGAGAAGCTAAGGAAGAACACAGGATGGTGCAGTTGGAGAAAACGCCACTTTTCACCATTCATCATTCTGAATCAAGTTCTGATGTCTTCATGACAGATGTATCCCTCGGAAAGACCTTTATAACGCATACTCATATGCGTCAATCGGACAAACGAGGACTCGGGAAAATGTGTTTTAAGACGAATGCAAAATGCTGAAAGCTGAAATGACTAGTCGATGTCGACCACACTGGTCGACGTCGAGTACGTTTTTCGTCGACTTGCCTCCCAAAAGTCGAGATCGATCACGAGACGAGAAGGAGATCACTCGAGGAGCACAGTTCCAATCGACGTCGAGTAAACTACTCGAAGTCGAGTACCCATGTCGAGTCCAAAATGTAGCCGAGCTCGAGTGCAATCTTAGGAGAAGAAAGTTACTCGACGTCGAGTACTTTTAGTCGACGTCGAGTACTCACCAGAGTCATTCCGAGTCGAGATTGAGTGGAGTCCGAGCATTGTGGATTACTTGCAAGCAAATTCACGTGAAATCTATCAACATCAAGTGAAGATCTATCAAGTAGGAAGATATTTATCCACTTTAGATATAATTTCCCTTAAAGATTTATTTGTTTTATTTTCCAAATTTTATCATAAAGCTTTAGATAGATTGATTTAGATATAGATAAGATTGTTCTTTCCTAGAATATCGGGGATTGAACACTATAAATAAGGCCCTAGGGGGCTGATTTTCCTAAATTCAAGCAAAGTCATCTTAGTGCGCAAGGAGAGAGAAATGAGGCGAGAGAGGAGAGGAGGAGGAACGTTTGGAAGGTTTTGTAAGTTTTAATTTTATTTTATATTAAAGTTAGTTTCTTTCATTATAGTTTGTTTCTAATTTTTCTCTTCTAGGGTTGGGGTGATCACAACATAGATATGTGTGTTTGATTTATAAATCCATGAATTTGTATGTCTTATCATCATCTACCTATGTGCTTAATCCTTTGCGAAAGTTGAGGAAATTCCTTATTTGTGATATTGAAGCGAAACTGATCTTATTATGAATTTGGATATTAGTTAGGGTTTATTTGCGAAAGCCGACTAATCCTAATTAGGAAAAGGTAGTAACACTTAGAGGTTATGCGAAAGTCTCTTTATTTCTATTTGTTAATAATGAAAGTTATTTGATGTAAAGCATGCTCTTTTATGTGATTTATAATCTACACATATGTTTATTGTTGTAGTGATCCCTAAGCTTGGAAGTTTGCACCTTTATTATTCTATTTTTGTTATTTTGAAGTTTTTGCGCAGCCACACGACATCAAACCACCATTCCATCTCTATCCCTCGACATCGACCAAGTCTTGGTCGACGCCGACAGTAACCCTCGCCACTTTTTCCGCTATTCCCGGAACCCCAAAACACACTAAACTTAGAACTGCTGACTTCTCTCCTAAGGACGAACTTGACTCCCCTATACTATAGCGAGGGTCTTGATTAAAAATTTATTTGGTCGAGAAAATCTTTCGTCAAATTGGCGCCGTTGCCGGGGAGATATCAATCGCGCCTAGTGTAATTGTGTTTAAGGTTCAGAAATGCCCATCCCTTTTTCTTACCCTATCACATACCCTACCACCACCTACCTCATCGGTAACAACTAGGTGCCGAGCTTTTGCTATTAATTTATGTTCTTGATTGTGATTTCAATGCTTAGGTAAAAAGATGGAAGACTTTTGGGAAGCGGACCCCGAATGGGATAGATGGGGTCCGAAATATGAGACAGAGGAATAGGATCACAGTGGAGGAGGCACACCTAACGGAAATAGCCCGGTTGGAGGACTTAGTCTAAAGACTTGAGGCTTCCTATCGTTCTAAAGGATTAGAGCCTCCTTCTTATGAGGAAATTGAAGCTTCGGAAAGTGATGAGGAAGAAGAAGATTGAACGAACAATGGGTACTCCCACGGTACATGAGAGCAACAACGCTATTCGATGTCGACTACCCCATAGTAGACGTCGACCACATTACAGAAACCGAGGTATGTCCTTCCCTGACCTCGATTCCACCTTTGCAATCTATCTTTCGAAAACCATTTGAAGGACCCCAACAAGAAAAAGCACTAGCAGAGAAGAAGTTGGACAATATTGCCCATGGCATTCCAAGATTGCTTTTACCTTATAAAGTAAAGGCTATCCCCAATGATTTTGAGCAACCGATGTTCATATTCAAGTATGGGGTCCTAGCAAAGTGGCATGAACCTCCGCAAGATGAGAAAGAAAATATCTCTTCCCGCTCCATCGTTCTATTGTGGTGGAGATACACAATCAAGTCAACCTATGAAGCGAAAGAGCTATGATAACGAGGTATGTATCTTTTCTTTATATCTTCCCTTAAGCAGGCCAACTGGGGCTCGGGAAGATGAATGAGTGGAGCCATGGAGCGTTCATTCGGGAAGGTTTAAGCTACTTCACATGATGCCCCCAGATGACATTCCATGCTTCCGACCACCGAGGAACCACCAGATCCACCTATACCTCCGGACAAAGAAGAGCCATGCTAAGACTTAAAGGAAGTAGGTCAAGCTAAAGACTTAAAATTTAGCGCTTACGGGAGGTAACCCGCTATTTCTTATTTCTTAGATTTTAGATATTGCTTGTTTTTATTTTTAAACATTATTTTGGATTTTTCTATAGTGGATATTGTCTGCCTAACAGAATTCTGCAGGTAAGAGAATTGCAGAAGTAATCGACGTCGACCACCCGTGATGAGCAAAGAAGCCTTGAATTGACGAGGATCACCCTAGGGGCTTTCACTGTAATCGACGTTGAGTAGTTGTAGTCGATGTCGACTACTCCACTCGAGATCGACAACTCCTGCAACAACATTCAGCACTCGATTCCGATGTTCTGCACACCCGTTCTTATATTTGATTTAAATTAAGTATGGGGTGGGGGAAGGGCTTACTTTGTGCATATTTGATTTAAATTGACCATATGTGTGCATACTTTTAAGTTTATTTCTCAAATTGCTTATACATTGCTATTTTGGAATTCATTATCAATCTAAGTACTTATATGCCATGTTTTCCAAAGTATATAAAAATCACCCCCATTGAAAATTTTGATTAGTGTAATGGAAGCTTTAAATTGAATTCGACAATGCAAAATTGGATTCATTAGAGATATAACATGAAATTGCCTAATAACGGGAAGTCACAATGAAGTGCATATTTTTATGAAAATCATGAAAGGAGGTAAAATTTGAAATTGCTTTTAACATGTTGCATAATAAGATGATGGAGGACTTTATATTTTCCATATAATTCTCATATTGTTATATCCCAGTCGTACCTATGTTTATACATCACAAAAGCTATATTAAATTATGCCTTATTTTATATTTTTATCCACATGATATAAATATTGCCCATTCTTTACCTTATTTCCTTATTCAGGGATTATGTTCATAATAATGTCACATTATGGAGATTATGATATGGTGTTTGTGTTGTTATCATATTTGGAGTTTGGTAGGAAAGTTTTGAAACTATGGAAAATTTAATGAGTGAAAGAAAATTCAGTCACCTCAGGAGATAAAGGTAGATCGACCCTGCCTGCTGTTGTGAGCCTAATTTGTCATGTTTTATAGTTACTTTTATATCGATTTCTGCATGCATTTCATACATTTGGGTTAGAATAATACAAAATATGTGTAGTATATGTTTATTTGCAATATATGGAGGTCTACACAAGTTTTTGTTATATTTCGCAGAAATCGGACACACTTTGGAGCTTAAAGGAAAGTAATGAAGAAGTTAAGGATGGTGCAGCTGGAGAAAACGCAATTTTTCGGTATTCATCGTTCTGAATCAAGCTTTGATGTCTTCATGAGAGTTGTAGCCCTCAAAAAGATCTTTCCAACGCATGGTCATATGCATCAATCCGACGAACGAGGACTCGGGAAAGTGCATTTCATGAACAGGGCAAAATGCTGAGAGCTGAATGTTACTCGACAGCGACCAAATTGGTCGAAGTCGACCAAGACCAAATCGAGTAAAGAACCCAGAAATCGACAAGGAAGCTGGGAGCTGAACATGTTACTCGACATAGAGGAAATTTACTCGATGTCGAGGAAAACTCAAAGTTGATGAGCCGTCCTGGAGCCGAGATCGACGAAGATGACTGAAGGCGAAGAAACGTTGCTCGATATCGAGGAAATTTACTTGATGTCAAGGAAAACCCAAGTCGACTTTGCTCTTGGAGGCCGGAATCGAGTTCCTAAGCAGAAGACGAGAAAAGTGCTACTCGATATCGAGGAATTCTACTCGATATCGAGGAAATCTCAGAAGCCGACGTCAAGCAGTCCGGGTATCTTGTTAAGTTTCTATCCCGAATCCAATGGAGATATTTTAGAGATCAAATTCCATCAAGATTTATCAAGTTGGAGAAGATATTTATCCACATTAGATACATTTCCTTTTAGATATAATTATTTATTTCCATGTTTTTATCTTAAGTAAGTAGATAGATAGATATAGATATAGATATAGATAGAGTTTCTTTCCTAGATTAGCTTGGAATGAAGCCTATAAATAAAGCCCTAGGGGGCTGATTTTCATTAATTCAAGCAAAGCCGTCTTCGGGCGCAAGGGGGGAGAGAGAGAGAGAGAGAGAGAGAGAGAGAGAGAGAGAGAGGAGAGAAGGAGAAGGAAGAAGACGAACGGTTGTAAGTTTTAGTTTATTTTATGTTAAAGTTAATTTCTTTTATTATGGTTTGTTTCTAATTTCCTTTTTCTAGGGTGGGGTGATCCCGACATAGAAATGTGTGCTTAATTTATAAATCCATGAATTTATATGTCTTTATCATCTTCTACCTATGTGCTTAATCCTTTGCGAGAGTTGAAGAAATTCCTTGTTCATGATATTGAAGCAAAAGTGATCTTATTATGAATTGGATAGTCATTAGGGTTTATTTGCAAGAGCCGACTAATCCTAATTAAGAAAAGGTAGAAACAAATTAGGTTTTTATGTGAGAGCCTCTATCACCTAAATTGTTGGAATTTGCAAAAGTCGATTCTTTGATATAAAGCATGCATCTTTATGTGATTTATGATCTACACAGATGTTTATTGTTATGGTAATCCCTAAAGTTGGAAGTTTGCATCTTTATTTGTTTTATTTTATTATTTTTATCCAGCACATATTCTACTCGTTATCAAACCACCATTCTCTCTCCATCCCTCGACATCGACCCCTCTATTCTTTGTCGACAGCAACCCTCATCACCTCTTCCCGCTATCCCTGAACCCCAAAACACACTAAACCTAGAATCGCTGACTTCTCTCCTGAGGACGAACCTGACTCCACTATCATATAGCGGGGTCTTGACTATAAATTTATTTGGTCGAGAAACCCTCTCGTCACCTGCGTCGAGATAATAGTTCTGCAGGATAGGACACCAAGGTGAGGAGTCCAAAGCACTAATCCGAGGCCATTCATAACACCCATGTTTGTGACTCGGGAGAAGGCAGTGCTGAGGTTAGAGAGGTAAAAGAATGTAAGTGAAAAAAGCAAAGAGTGATTTATGTAAGGATGAGTGATGTGGAAATTATGAAGGGAGAAAGTGCATCAAAGCAAGAAAGTAAGTTTGAAGAGTTCTCCCCGGATTTAGCACCACATTGCCAAAAAAATAGCCGACCACTTTACCTTTAACCTAATCTTCACCATGAGCTTAAATTAAAGTGCTCTTAATTATTAATGTTTTTTCACAAATGAAAATGTTTTTGTATAACCCTTCTTTTGTGTGTGAAGTTGCTTTTATTCACATGCATGAATTTGTGACATTAGTACATTTTCGAGGATGGTAATTGATTGCAGGGACATATGAGAACGAATCTTTGATGTTGATAGTTTAGTTTCATCCTCTGTATGACCATTAAAAGTATTTCTTGAGGACAAGCAAGCTTAAGTATGGGGTGTTTGATGTGAGCCTAAATTGCCATGTTTTACATTGACTTTTATATCGATTTCTGCATTCATTTCATACATTTGGGTTAAAATGATATAGAATCTGTGTAGTTTATATTTATTTGCAATATATGGAGGTCTACACAATTTTTTGTTATATTTCGATGAAATCGGATGCACTTTAGAGCTTAAAGGAAAGTCACGAACACATTTGGAGAAGCTAAGGAAGAACACATGATGGTGCAGCTCGAGAAAACATCATTTTTCACCATTCATCATTCTGAATCAAGTTCTGATATCGCCGTGACAGTTGTAGCCCTTGGAAAGAGCTTTATAACGCATACTCATATGCGTCAATCGGACAAATGATGACTCGGGAAAGTGCGTTTCAAGGCGGATGCAAATTGCTGAAAGCTGACAAGACTAGTCGACGTCTACCAAACTGGACGACGTCGAGTACGTTTTTGGTCGACTTGCCTCCCAGAAATCGAGATCGATCACAAGACGAGCAGAAGATCACTCGAGGAGCACAGTTTTACTCGACGTCGAGTAAACTACTCGAAGTCGAGTACCCATGTCGAGTCCAAAATGTAGCCGAGATCGATTGCAATCTTAGGAGAAGAAAGTTACTCGAAGTCGAGTACTTTTAGTAGACGTTGAGTACTCACCAGAGTCATTCCGAGTCAAGATCGAGTGGATTCCGAGCATTGTGGATTACTTGCAAGCAAAGTCACGTGAATTCTATCAACATCAAGTGAAGATCTATCAAGTTGGAAGATATTTATCCACTTTAGATATAATTTCCCTTAGAGATTTTTTTTTTATTTCCAAATTTTGTCATAAAGCTTTATATAGATAGATTTAGATATATATAGGATTGTTCTTTCCTAGAATATCAGGGATTTAACACTATAAATAAGGCCCTAGGGGGCTGATTTTCCTTCATTCAAGCAAAGTCGTCTTAGAGCGCTAGGAGAGAGAGAGGAGAGGAGGAGTAGCGTTTGGAAGGTTTTGTAAGTTTTAAATTTTATTTTATGTTAAAGTTAGTTTCTTTCATTATGGTTTGTTTCTAATTTCTCTCTTCTAGGGTTGGGGTGATCCCAACATAGATATGTGTGTTTGATTTATAAATCCACGAATTTGTATGTCTTATCATCATCTACCTATGTGCTTAATCCTTTGCGAAAGTTGAGAAAATTCCTTATTTGTGGTATTGAAGCGAAATTGATCTTATTATGAATTTGGATATTAATAAGGGTTTATTTGTGAAAGCCGACTAATCCTAATTAACAAAAGATAGTAACACTTAGGGCTTATGCGAAAGTCTCTATATTCCTATTTGTTAATAACGAAAGTTATTTGATGTAAAGTATGCTCTTTTATGTGATTTATAATCTACACATAGGTTTATTGTTGTAGTGATCCCTAACCTTGGAAGTTTGCACCTTTATTATTCTATTTTCGTTATTTTGAAGTTTTTGCGCAGCCACACGACATCAAACCACCATTCCCTCTCCATCCCTCGACATCGACCAAGTCTTAGTCGACGCTGACAACAACCCTCGCCACTTTTTCCCGCCATTCTCGGAACCCCAAAACACATTAAACTTAGAATCGTTGACTTCTCTCCTAAGGACGAACCTGACTCCCCTATACTATAGCGAGGGTCTTGATTACAAATTTATTTGGTCGTGAAAATCTCTCGTCAAATTGGCGCCGTTGCCGGGAAGATATCAATTGCGCCTAGGGTAATTGTGTTTAAGGTTCAGAAAAGCCCATCCCTTTTTCTTACCCTATCACATACCCTACCACCACCTACCTCATCGGTACCAACTAGGTGTTGAGCGTTTGCTACTAATTTGTGTTCTTGATTGTGATATCAAAGCTTAGGTACAAAGATGGAAGACTTTTGGGAAGGGGACCCCGAATGGAATAGATGGGGTCCGAAATATGAGACGGAGGAATAGGATCGTAGTGGAGGAGGCACACCTAAGCGAAATAACCCGATTGGAGGACCTAGTCTGAAGACTTGAGGCTTCCTATCGTTATAAAGGATTAGAGCCTCCTTCTTATGAGGAAATTGAATTTTTGGAAAGTGATGAGGAAGATTAAGATTGGAACGAACAATGGGTACTCACACGGTACACAAGAGCAACAACGTTAGTCGATGTCGACTACCCCATAGTCGACGTCGACCATATTACATAAACCGAGGTATGTCCTTCCCTGATCTCGATTCCACCTTTGCAATCTATCTTTCAAAAATTTGGACAATATTGCCCAGGGCATTCCAAGATCGCTTTTACCTTACAAAGTAAAGGCTATCCCCGATGATTTTGAGCAACCGATGTTCATATTCATATATGGGGTCCTAGCAAAGTGGCATGAAGCTCCGCAAGATGAGGAGGAAATATCTCTTCCCGCTCCACCGTTCTGTTGTGGTGGAGATACACAACTAAGTCAACCTATGAAGCGGAAGAGCTATGATAATGAGGTATGTATCCTTTCTTTATATCTTCTCTTAAGTAGGCCAACTAGGGCTCGGGAAGATGAATGAGTGGAGCCATGGAGCGTTCGCTCGGGAAGGTTTAAGCTTCTTCACATCATGCCTCCGGATGACATTCCACGCTTCCCACCACCGGAGGAACCACCAGATCCACCTATACGTTCGGACAAAGAAGAGCCAGGCTAAGACTTAAAGGGAAGTAGGTCAAACTAAAGACTTAAAATTTAGCGCTTACGGGAGGTAACCCGCTATTTCTTATTTCTTAGATTTTAGATACTGTTTGTTTTTGTTTTTAAACATTAATTTGGATTTTGCTATGGTGGATATTGTCTTCCTAATATAATTTTGCAGGTAAGAGAATTGTAGAAGTACTCGACGTCGACCACCCGTGACGAGCAAAGAAGCATGTGATCGACGAGGATCACCCTAGTGGCTTTCACTGTAATCGATGTTGAGTAGTTGTAGTCAACGTCGACTACTCCAATCGAGATCGACCACTCCGACAACAACAATTAGCACTCGATTCCGATGTTCTGCACACCTGTCTAGTGAGTCTCTTTCTTTACCCTTGTTCTTATTCAGTGAGGACACTGTAATGTTTAAGTATGTGTTGGGGGAAGGGCTTACTTTTTGCATATTTGATTTAAATTGACTATATGTGTGCATACTTTTAAGTTTATTTCTCAAATTGCTTATACATGACTATTTTGGAATTCATTATCAATCTAAGTTCTTATATGTTATGTTTTTCAAACTATATAAAAATCACCCCCATTGAAAATTTTGATTAGTGTCATGGAAGCTTTAAATTGAACTCGACGATGCAAAATTGGATTCATTAGAGATATAAAATGAAATTGCCTAGTAACGGGAAGTCACAATGAAGTGCATATTTTTATGAATACCATAAAAGGAGGTAAATTTTGAAATCGCTTTTGACATGTTGAATGATAAGAGGATGGAGGACTTTATATTTTCCATATAATTCCCATATTGATATATCAGCCATACCTATGCTTAATCGACGACGACAGCAACCCTCGCCACTTTTTTCCGCTATTCCCTGAACCCCAAAACACACTAAACCTAGAACCGCTGACTTCTCTCCTGAGGACGAACCTGACTCCCCTATACTATAGAGAGGGTCTTGATTAGAAATTTATTTGGTCGAGTAACCCTCTCGTCATTTTCCACTGCTGAAGTCGAGTACATAGCTGCAGAAGCTTGCTGCTCACATATTCTATGGATAGCACAACAACTGCGAGATCTTGGTGTTGATATAAAAGGTATTCCTATAAAATGTTACAATACTAGTGATATATCTATTACTAAAAATCTTGTGCAATAGTCGAGAACTAAGAACATTGATGTGAGACATCACTTCATACGAGATCATATGGACAAATGTGACGTATCAATCTGTTTTATCTCTACTGAATTTCAATAGACTGATATATTCAGTAAACCTCTGTCTGAAGATCGTTTTAACTTCATTAGATTGGAACTTGGTATGCTTAACAGAGAAACACTTTTGTAGGGGGAGTAACCACTCCATTTATGAAGTAAAAAAAATCGACTGATATCTCAAGGCCTTGAAATCACAAGGTCTCGAGATGATCACAACCGAATAATATTATATTGGATCAAAAATTATGTTAGTATCTTATTGATAGGTGAAAGAATATTTTTAATATTTTTTAAAAATCTTGTATTAAAATTTCACTTACTCTATCCTATTTTAAATTGGATTTTTTTTCCTTTGATGAAAATTGTGTGTCTCCTCAGTTTTGGTAAAATCAAAATGATTTCTTTTCTTCATTTATTAAAACTAGTGAGTAGGATTAATTGATTGTGTACTTTCAGATTTAGGGGGGGGGGGGAGACGATTCCGTTTCCATTTATCCTCTTTATAACACTCTCCTCCCCATGTCAAATCTCTCACTACTTTTCACTGTCTCGCTACTCTCTCTCTCTCTCTCTCTCTCTCTCTCTCTCTCTCTCTCTCTCTCCTTCTCTGATTTCAAAATCCCTTTCTTCCCAAACCCTTGCCATGGCTCCCAAAGTGCCCATCTGCATCTTCTGCTCTCGCTCCCTCTGCTAAGCGCTATAAAATGGCTGCCAACAAGGGAAAACAGATCATGGAAGAACCTGAAATTCACTCAAATGACTCCAGCAACTATTCCCCCTCTACGACTCCGCTGATCAGAAAATCAAAGAAGAAAGATGCGACCAAATCTGCTCCAACTCGGCCCCCTCAGGTAATGACTGGCATCCCTGACCACTGGTTTTGCTCTGTTGAGGTCCCAGAGTCCTGGAAATAGGACTTTAGCAACCGGAGATTGTGCTTCTTTGTCAATCTTGTTGTACACCATGTCAATGGAACCCTAACCCTCATTTCCAAGGTAAAAAACACCCGAATCAGGCTCAATCCTAGAAACATCGCTTTTATCTTTGACCTTCCAAGTGATATCTCCATAAAAGAGTTCCCCAACAGATTAGAGTGCCTCAGCCGAGCCCGAGAGGAATTCTTCCTTAAACCCTAAACCCTTGAGTCTCCCTCATCTCTCAAGCCCACCCACAATATGCTCAATCTTCAATCCAAATCATCTTCACCATCTTGGCTCGTTGCATTTTCCCCCAAATCAACTCTAGAGAGCTTGTGACCGAAAGTCTTCTAGAGAGCTTGTGACCGAAAGTCTTCTCAAGCCTACCCACACTGTGCTCAATCTTCAATCCAAACTCATGCACTGTTATGAGCCCAACCTACCCGAACTCATTCTCAATCACATGACTCAAGTCTCATCTTCCTCTCTACCAATATCACTGCCTTACGCAAACCTCCTGCCCAAAATCTTTGAATTCTTCGATGTCGACACATCTAACAAACAAAAACAAACATATAGTGGCACAATTGATGAAAAATGTCTAGAGCGATTAGGGATTGTCAGGAATTTGAGGGGGCAATGGGTTCTGAAGAAGGATTCTAAGGGAAATGACACAGCTGCTTCTAGTATTGATGAGGAAAGGTTGGTCGCGCTCGAGACAGAAATTCAAGATCTTAGATTCGACATGAGTAGGATGTGGTCAAACATTGTGATACATCAGGACAACACTCACGAGCTACAGTCAATGGTGGACTGTAGGCTTGATCAGATGATGCTCTTGAATGCCCTGATATACACCGCTACTGGATCTATCATGCCACTTGACCCAGAGGTGTTTGATCATGCCCGAGAGAAGACCATGAATGTTATTCTAAACTGTGAGAATCAGGTGAAGAAGAGACCGATTATGCGTCCCACACACAAGGAACCCACCATCCTCGCTATTAAGGAATATGGCGTGGTCATGAAATACAGGGACGTGGAGTAGTAGAGATAGCTTGCAGAGATGAAGGGGAACAAGATCACCAAGAAGGCAATGGAGAGGTGGCAGAAGAAGTGTCCAAAGTTTGAAGAAAGTACCTTCCACCCAACAAGCAATACAATACCTTAAGTGAATGGCGTGAGGAAGGCATTGGCATTGCACCACTTGAAGATTCAGCAACTCCTAGCGCTCCTAGACCATCCTCGGCTGTTGGGCCATCATCTGCTAAGGAGACCAAGACTTACCAGAAGAAGAAGAAGAAGTTTGCAGATGGGGCATCCTCCTCAAGGCCTTGAAACCCCACCTTCCCTCTCCTGGATTTCAAAACTTTCTCTTTATTTTGTTATCTGCTGGTGATCTTTTGAAAACCTTTTTGCTCTGTGGTTGTTAGTTTAAGACATTTTCACCTCTCTATCCTTTTGTTGGAAGACAAAAAGGGGGTGAATGTTTCGGTATTTTGGTACTGTTTGGGTGGTTTTGGTGTGGTTTGAAAACTTTGATCCAAACATTTTATATGCACCTATGATATAATATATTCTTTGACTAATGGTATTCGATTATGCTATTTGAAATAGGTTTTGTCTTCCATCAAGTGGAAGATTGAAGACTCCACCTTGATTGGCAAGATCTTGAGAACTAACTTGCAGGTTATTTCTAAGGGTGATGAAAGACAAAATAGGAGGCTGGGTTTCAATTGAAACCCAGACTAAAATGTTTGGTCGAATGTTAGTTCGTCTATGTGTTGACTTGTTCAAATGCATGAAGTAATTCAAGGCCAATCCTTTTGGGCCAAGTATTGTCATGGGTCTTTCATTGGGCCATTATGACGGGTCGATCATATTTACATATACATGTATCCTAAAGACACCTAAGCAAGCATTCAAGTGATCAAGTCATTCAAAAAGCATTCGTCATATCAGTTTATCTCGTTCATACTCATAAAGTCTAGTGTTGTTTATTTTGACAGTTGAGAGAAACACAAGCACTTATTGTACAAGTCATTCATTTTACACCAAGAGTATTTTATACTCGATCAAAAACACAATGGTGTGTGGTGAGAGCTTTTATTTCACTTGTAAGGTTGAGAGCTAGAATAGAAGCGGTGAGGCTTTGTATAGAAAAAGGGTAGTTCTTCTAGGAAGTTCTAGGCTCAAAGGAAGTGAAATAAGAAGTGTTTGAGTCCTACCGGTTGGATAACCCTAGGCGAGAACGTAGGCCATGTTCGTGCCGAACCTCGTTAACAATTCTTGTGTTTATCTTTTACTTTCTGCATTTACTTTCTCTTGTTCGTTCTTTTCTTTGTCGAAATTTGATAGCAATATCAAGGTCTTGACAAGTCGTTGCAAATCCTCTAAAAGTTTTGTTTTGTAAAAAATGAGCATACTCTATTCATCCCCCCTCCTCCCCCCCCCCCCCCCCCCCCTTCTATAATATTATTTATCGCCTTATACACTCTTCAATAACTTTATAGGAAGTATACACAATCAGGAATAAATTTCACCTGAAAGTCGAAGGGACCTTTTGTTAGGAGCTAACAAAATATAGTGCACGGTTGAAAAGTGAAACAATGGGACACGCCAATTAATATTTAAATGAATTGAGGGGACACGCCAAACAATGGGGTAATTTGGACCAAATAAAAACAAATACATATATATATATATATATATATATATATATATATATATATATATATATATATATATATATATATATATATATAGGAAGTGGTTCCAAAGTGCACACCCCTTAGGGTGTGCATTGTGCACAAATATTATTCGGTGAAATGTGAAACATTATTCGGTGAAATTTTAAGCATTATTCGGTGAAATGTGAAACATTCTACCGAACATTGTTATGTTTTTTTTTTCCGTTCAGTTCAGATGAAAACGTCCTAATTCCACTGAATAATTTATAACATTCTACCGAATAATGTTTAGTTTTTTTATTTATCAATTTCAAATAAAAGAAACCTCAATTCCCTAAACAATAGTTACAATTTATATGGAATGCCTCAAATTTCACCAAATAATGTTTCACATTTCCCTAAACAATACTCACATTTCACCGAATAATGCTTCAAATTTCACTGAATAATGTTTCACATTTCACCGAATAATATTTTGTGCACAATGCACATCCTAAGCCTTGTGCACAAGTTACCCATTCTCTATATATATATATATATATAACATTTAAAAGAAGTTTTTTGCCCACTTAATGCTCTAACACTATGCCTAATTAATTCTTAAAATTTACAATGTCAAATAATACCAAAAGTTTTTTTTTATAGAAAAACTAATACCAATCTATATATAATTTAAAAGAAGTTTTTTTCCCACTTAATGCTCTAACACTATGCCTGATTAATTCTTAAAATTTACAATGTCAAATAACACCAAAAATTTTTTTTGTAGAAAAACTAATACCAAAAGTAATTTTTTTTAACTTCACCATTTGTATTTATTTGAATCCCAAAAACTAATTTGGCTACTTATATCGTCGTTAAGGAACTCATCAGTTATTTAGGTACACACCAGTTTGGTGTGGGTGTGTCTGGGGGTGGGGAAGCTATCCTCCACTCCGTTAACAGGCTTCTGCTTGATAAGGGTATGGATAGCGGCAAGTCCTTACTTCTGGTGGACTTTTTTAATGCATTTAACCTTGTTGATAGAAGCGCATTGACTCGTGAAGTGCGCACCCATTGCCCCTCCATTGCTCCGTGGGTTGAATTCTTCTATGCCCCGTCTGCTAGTCTTTATTGGGGGGATGTTCCTTTGCGCTCTTGTCAATGTGTGCAACAAGGTGATCCTCTTGATCCGCTTTTGTTTGCTCTGGTGTTGCATTCACTTGTCAACAAAATTAATACATCGTGTGCTCTTGATATTAATGTTTGGTAATTAGATGACGGTACTCTAGAGGGGGACACCAATGAGGTTGCTAAAGCCCTTGATATTGTGGTTAGGTAGGGTCCGAAGTTGGGGCTATTCATTAACATTCAGAAAGCTGAACTATTTTAGCCAACTATAGACCCGAGGAGCCTCGAAGTTGATTTGTTCCCACCTTACATTTCTAGACCCGAATTGGGAGTGAAATTGCAAGGAGGACCAACCAGCAACAGTGCTACATTTTGTAATAGCTTGGTTATGAAGAGAGCTGACAAATCGATAGAGGTTCTAAAGGCTGTGAGGAGGCTAGAGGATCCCCAATGTGAACTGCTCCTTCTAAGGAATTGTATTGGGGTCTTAAGATTGTTGTTTTCCCTTCGAACATGCCCCCCCTCATGCCCTCCCCAATGCCATTAGTTGTTTTGATGATTAGCTTCGGGTCTCCCTTGAACATGTTATTACTGCAGGGCGTCCGGGGTTTGGACCATGGCAATGGCGTCAGGCCACTCTTCCGTTAAACTTGGTGGGTTTGGTGTCCTCGCTGCGCACGATGTTAGTCATTTAACTTTCATCGCATCTCATCTCCAAACAGCTAAGCTCTAAACATCTATTTTGAGTAATTCACCGCCATCGCCGTCTAGATGTTCTGACATTGGCTCTGACAATGTTCTCACCTAATCCATCTCACTAGTACAAAATAGTCCTTAACTTTCGCAAAGGATTAAGCATGAGGTAAAAGGTGATAATCACATAAAAAATATCATAGATTCGAGCATACTTACATGGCTTTGTCGGGCTCACCCACACCCTAGAAGTGGGATGACTACTCACTCATCATCCTGGCGAACATCATCATAAACAGAAACATAAAGAACAAGAATTAGAAACCCTTATCAATCGAACAGTCCCTAAAGAAGAATTTAACCCAATTGATAGCTAAGTTCAAAGATTAACCAAGGTATTTGCAGTCCCTAAAGAGGGATTTAACAACACATCCAACTTCCTACTCATCCAATTAGTTCAATCAGCCCTAAAGGGACAAGTTTGCTACTTAGGTTAAGGTTCACAATCAGGAATCTACAACACATTAGCAATTGAATTGATCTAACAAGTTGATCAGGCAACATAGAACAAATCAATAAAAAATCAAGCATGAAGAAGTTGAAACATTCAATATAGGAAATAAGGAACAAGAATTAGAAACTCACAATCACTCCAAACAAAGCTTCAAATCGTAGACGAAACGGGAGAATTTAAGTCTCCATAAAAATAAAACAAAAGACAATTAGGTTTAGGGATCCAAAGTTAGTCGGCCACTGGTCACATTCGGCCTCCTCCCATTCTGCCGTATGAATGAATATATATATATATATATATATAACTAACGTAAAGCTATCTAATTTTATCGATCTAATCCCTTCCTAATAAATATATAATATTAATATATCTATTTAATTTATCTATCTTCTAACCTACGGAGTAATAAATAACATAATATGATGCGGCCCCATTCGGCTTTGCTCGGTCCAGTCCATCCTATACGTTCGAACTTCGATTGCATTTAACGCAGCCATCATCCCATCTTTCAATTTGCAAAATAATCTCATAAATTGTGAGCAATTTCCAAATTCATACAATTCAACCTCGTAAATACCTGAAATATATAAAAACACTAGTGTAGACTCCGAAAATCAAATAATCCAAATTAAACTAAAAAATATGTAAAAATGCTCTAAATTAATATGCAAATTTATACTTCAAACATGACTAAAATAGACCCTATCAACTGCTCAATCAACTAATGGATGATTAAAAGCCTAGGCCTAATGCCTTTATTTATAAAACCCTAATCTTGCCTCCTAAGAAAGTAAATTCTATCTAATTGGAAATATAAAATCTCTATCTAAAAATAAATATCCAACTCTCAAAATCCCTAGGGTAAGTAGGGAATTACCCATAAGGAAATAACTATCTAAAGAGGAAAAGATATATAAAACGTGCCATAATAATCCTCCTAAGATATGAACTTATGCACATGTTTTGGTAGCGCACTAATTTTATGTCAACGTCAACCAGAGTGGTCGGCATTGAGGGCTACCTAGTCTCGGTCGACCTCGGGTGGCCTGGTCAACATGTCTCTTCCTCCCTTAGCCTCAACATGGCTTACTTTTTCTTGTCGACATCGATCACTCCCGTCGATGTCAATGACTTTATATGCATAGTCGAGGTCGAGTTGTGGTCGACGACTAGGATGAATTTTGACCACCATTCACTCGATTTTAGTAGCTTGGCTCTTCCATACTTAGCCAAATTATTCAAAATTTTAGTCGATGTCGTGTGCTCTTAGTCGACATCGAGGTCTCTTCCAACTCGTGCTTTTTTCCTTGCAAAATCCTCCAAAATAATCCAAATCCCGGGAAATCAAACAAAAACTTGTTGAGACCTTCATATCTTTTAAACAAACCTATACTACACAAATTCATCTCATTCCCATCCCAAAATATTAAAATATAGACAGAAATTGGAATAAAATTAAGCATGAAACATGGTCAAATATAGGCACAACAAATCACCCCATATTTAAGCTTGCTTGTCACCAAACAATAACTTGGATGGTCACACAGGAGAAACAAGCAAAACTCTCAACATTGTAGATCCATTCTCATATTACCACTAAAAATCAACTGCCATCCTCACAAAGGTACTTGTGTCATCAACTCCATGCCTGCAAACAAAAGCAATATCTCACACAAAAGGAGGTTATGCAAAAACAATTTCCTTGCACAACATAGAGACAATAAGCAAGAGGACTGTTATGCTCATGGGGAAGTGAAGGTAAAAGGCATAGTGGTGGGCTATTTAGGGAAATCTGGTGCTAAAGATCCGGGGAGAAGTTTCTTATACTTGATTTATTACTTTAATTTCTCCTAACTCCATAATATTTCAATATCCCTCATCCTTTCTAAATTTAACTCTTTGCTCTTTTCACTATAATATTTTTACCTCTCTAACATTAGCATTGCCTTCTCGTGAGTCGCGAACATGGTTATCATGAATCACCCCGGATACTTACTGCTTTGGACTCCTCACATTGGAGTCCCATGTCGCATGAATCTTATCCCCCGCAAGCAGGGTCGATCTACCATTACTCCTTGGTGACCGGATTTTCATTCACTTATTAAAATTTCCATATAAATCTTCATCCTACCATCATCATCAATAGTAATACCAACACAAAACAACCCTATAATCATCTCTATAAAATGATTCCATTCTCAACATAATCCCCAGATAGCTCATAAGGTAGAAAATAGGCAATGTAGAACATGTGTGGAGCAAATATGATGTAAGTCTCATAATATGGATAATTTGTGAGGCTAATAAGCATAGGTAAGGATGTATAAATATGCTCAAATATATGGAAAATAAAGTCCTCCATCCTCTTATTATTTCATATGTCAAAAACAATATCAATTTAATTACCTCTCTTTGTGGTTTTCCTCAAAATTATGCACAAAATTGAGGCTTCCCTTTACGAGGCAATATCATGCAATATCTCTTATAGAATCCGTCTTTGGATCGTCAAGTCTTTTCAAAGTTTCCATGAAACTTTTTTCTTTGAATCATAGCAAGCGGGGTAATAACCTAACTCTCAAAAACTTCTTTAGACATAGACATTAAGTACAAAGACTAACTAAACATATATCCAAAGATAATATCTAGAAACATATAAGAGACTAACCATGTAAAAAGAAATGCAAGAATCAAATATCAAATATAAGCAAGCCCTTCCTCCACCCTATACTTAAATATTACAGTGTCCTCACTATATAAAAACAAGGGTAAAAGAAGGAAGTTACTAGAAATATGCGCCAAAACTCGGAATAAGTGCTTCTGTCCCCGTTGCCAGTAATCGATATCGAGTAGGATATGTCGACGTCATGCAACATCTTACCAGGATTGAATTTGATGCAGATTCATGATGATCTATGTCAACCACTACCGCTTGATGTGGTTCCTCGATGTTGACCACCAGGTCGATGTCGAGTTGTCCTTAGTACTTCGACTTTCCTTGGTTCATTCCTCGTCTAGCTTGGCACCTACAACTTGTTAGACCATAAATCTTCCAAAACTCCAAAAACCATGTTCAAACAAAATCAAAATAGAAGAGCAACATCAAAAAACCAAAAATAGAAATCCTAACTAATCAAATTTTGTGTACATGCTCTAGATTTTTAAGTCGCTAGGCCGACTTCTTCTTAAGTTCATGTGGGCATGCGCAGGGCCCATGTAGCTCGGGCTTCTTCCTCCGGACTCTCCAACTCGGCCTTGAATAGGACTCCATCCTTGTTCTTTAGCTTTATTGCTCCGAGCCGAATATAGTAGACTTCAAAACGCCCAACCTTCTTCTCTTTGAACGTACTAGAGAACCAATGATTCTTGTCCTTGGAGACATACACCGTATCTCCTACCCGTAGGTCCTTTGGTCCTCATTGTATCCTCTATATAATCTCACAAACCAAGGCATACCTCTTCCATTTGTCATAGATAAATTCTTTATGGAAATAGAGGAAGAGAAAGTCATACCTTGGCTTACCTTTCGGAAGAGGGTTTCTTGTGCTGAAGATAGTGGTCGACATCGGTCAGTAGGGGTCAACATTGATCAGTAGGGGTCGACACCGACTGCATGGTTTTCTCCTTGTTCTTGCTCAATGGAGGTGTTGGAAGTCAACATAGAGTTGGTTAACATTGATCTAGGGGGGTCCACATCAACTGGGTGCTAAGGAACATTCCATACTTACCCTCTACAGTATATTTGGACTCATCAAGTGTGGTCGCCGTTCACTGCTGTCTCAGTAGGTTTTCCGTCTCCAGAGTCTAATGTGGCCAAGATGTCCTCCATTTAGGCCTCCATGGCCCTTATTTATAGTGCATATGAGGTCATAGTCATCTCCATGGGTTCTTCACAAGGGATAACTCCCTCCCTTGCATGTAATTAGTTAACCTCAATCCTATTGGCCTCCTTCATATTCAGATGGAAGGAGAACTCAATAACCTCGTCGCCTATGGTGTAATATAAGAGTCCCTTTCTCACGTTCATGTGGCGTCGGTTGTAGATAAGAATGGCCTACCAAGAATAATAAGACATATGGGATCATCCGTTATATCAAGCACAATCAAATCTGTGGGCACATAAAATTTTCCCACCTTAAGTAGAACATCATCAATAATTCCTTTGGGCTTCACAAAGTTATTATCGGCCATATAAAGCTTCATATTTACCGGATCCAAAGCTCCAATATTGACCTTTGACCATATGGACAAAGGAATAGGACTCACACTAGCCCCTAAGCCACATATAACCTTGTAGAAATGTTCGCCTAACCCAATAGTGATGGAAAACTTCCCTGGATAACTTTTCTTCTCTAGGAAGTCCATCTTGCTGCATGATAATGCGTATTTTATATGGGCATTATAGGTAGTTGTTAGTGAGTCTAGGGTAGCTTATTTCTTGTTTATTTGAGTAATTCGAGTCAGTAGTGTTGAATCTTGCAAGTGTGGAATCTACGCCCTTTTTATGCTTTTCTGCAGATTTATGTCCCGATGTTGTAAGGATGAATCTATGGCTTGCCAAGGATGACTTTGGAGAGCTAGGAACCTGAGGAAACATGTGAAGAAGGCAAGGAAGAGGCGTTGAAGAAGTTAGCTTGAATTCGGAATTGACAAATTGAAGAATGTCGCTACTGATGGAACGACGCTCGCCGCCTGAGCCACGGGGCCTGCCGCCCGTGTCGATTACGGAATTTGCCATTCCGTCTTTTGGAAACTAATTAGGTTAAACTATTTTATGATTGTTTTGGCCAACTTAGAGAGAGAGTTGGAGTATGGTGGAAAAAACCTAACGAAGATAACTCCGATGAAAATATTGAGAGGAAGACTTTCCATAAGGAACTAAACCTCTTTTCTTTCGCCTGCAATTCAGAGACATGGTTATAGGATTTTTGAGACTTAATTTCTATCTATTCTGAGTTTAATTTATTCAATGTCTTTGTTTGTTTTTTATTGATTGCATATATTCCCTCTTGATTCACCACCTTGATGGAATTTGCTTTCTTACTAAAGGTTTGATTAACCGTTCCAAGTTAATTGGATTAGTAGCACAACACAACTAATTTATCCCTTGAAAGCATCAATTGGTTGTTCAGGACATTGACAATTCTACTTTAGCAATTATATCAATTAGGGTTTGAAAGTTGTTCCCCTATTTTTGGTTGTTTGTGTGATTGTTATTGTTGCATTGCTTATAGTTGGAGTGATCCACTATTAGATGAATCAGACAAGGAAAGATAGATAAAGTCAAGGATCAAAGACATAACCATATATTTTTTAGGAATTATAGGGGAAATTATCTCACTCATAATTATCAGCAATTCACCATTGTTACTTTTGTTGAGTTCATCTGTTTTGATATCTAATCACTTCTTGATCTTGTTCGATTCTGATAGCAATTTGATAGACTGAAAAGGTATTTTCTCTGTGGGATCGACCCCTTACTATTCCACTATACTACTTACTAGTTTGCTAGTTGTGTTGTAAGTTTGGGTTACTCTTTTTGGTGTTGTAGAAAGGTAACGACATTCTGCACCACACCAAATTTTAGCGCCGTTGCCGAGGAGATTTACTTTATTTCCATTGTTTCTCTTATTGCTATCTTGGGTAATTCACCTCGGTGGATTACTTTTTGGTTACTAATCAATCTTTGTTGAGTCTTTTTGAAGGTTAAGCAAAGATGGTTGAAGATGATGAAAATCCTCTCAGAAGGACACTGAGAGACATAAGGGAACCTAATCTGAATTCGCAACACCTTGCGAGTACGTTACATGAACTCCCTGAAGGTTCTGAATTAGGATACAAAGCTGATTGGTTATTGATTCTTCCAGTTTTCCATGGGATGATTGGAGATGAGCCAAATAAGCACCTTACTGAATTTGTTAGTGTTTGTGATCGACTCAGACCTCAAGGATTTACTGATGATCAAATCATGTTGAGGTTGTTTCCGTTCACCCTGAAAGACGCAGCGATGGATTGGCTACATTGTTTGCCTAAAGGAAGCATCACTACATGGCTTGAATTGAAGAAATCTTTTCTGATGAAATATTTTCCAGCTACTCGTCTGAGTAAAAGTGAAGGAGCAATTGACTAGCATAGAACAACTCCCGAGGGAGGTGATATACTCTATGATTACCTTGAGAGATTCAGGAAACTCAAGGCAAGCTGCACCCAGCATGGATTTCCTGAAGAGGATCTGACCCTCTATCTTTATTAAGGGTTGCTTGACCAAGAGCATATTGTCATCAACGCTACTAGCGGAGGTGATATACTAGACAAGACGCCGGAAGAAACTATGCAGATCTTCGATGGATTAGCAAATTTGACTCAACAATACAGGAAGTCTAGTGGATTAGGGACAACCCTGTGAAGGGCTGTGAGGAGAGAGTCGCGAAGTGAACGGAGGTTGTGATGAAAATGGCAACTCAGATGGCAACATTGAACACTCAAGGGAAGCAAGAAGCTTAAGAATCGTATTGTAAGGACTCTGAAGTCCCAAAGTGAAGTGCTTTTAGAGATTTGATGATGATGGTAAGACATCAATGATTATGGCCCTTGGAGGGAATGAATTGGGTTTTTCCAATGAGAGTTCAAAAAGAAGGTCTAGGGAGATGATTTGTGGATAAGATGTGGAAAAAGACGAATTGGAGATGCACTGTTGGAACGACGCTCGCCTCCCCTCACCATGGCGCCCGCCACCACCGCCAGTCATGAAACCGATTGTTAACAGAGTTGAATCTTCGAAGAGATCATCAGAGGAGTGGTGTTTTGAGGTTGTAAAACCTGTACTACTCCTATCCTATGCCTTAAATCTGGATCATAAGTGGGAAAACAACAATGACCTATTCCTCCGGGAAGGTCATTGATGTTTTTCCACTTCTCCTATCCAAGCACCATGTAGATATTCCTCTTCTTAATAAAGTTGAGTCCGTTCCTCATTATGCCAAATTCCTCCGGGAAGTTTGCACAACCAAGAAGATGCAACGGGAGAAGGGAGCATAAGGTAAGGAATTACAAGAAAATCTTTCATTAGTTTTTCAAAAGCTATTGCCTGAAAAGTGCGGAGACCCGGGTATGTTTACTCTTCCTTGTACGATTGGCGAATTCACATTCAAAACTGCTATGGTTGATCTTGGTGCATCTATTAATGTGATATCGTACAAATTATATGATGAATTGGGTCTGGGTTCTCTACATGAAACTAGGGTTGTGATACAGCTTGTTGATTGCTCTCAACTTCACCCCAAGGAGGTGGTTGAAGATGTTTTGATTATGATCGATGATTTGATATTCCCTACTGATTTCTATGTGATTGATATGGGACTTGGTGTACCTGAGACACCCATCATGTTTGGTAGACCCTTTCTGCGAACTGCGAAAGCAAAAATTGATTGTTCTTCTGGTTTCTTAACTGTGGAAGTTGATGGAAAAAGAGCTGAATTTTTTATCCCTAACGGGAAATCTGCTACTTATTCTCCGAATCTGGTTGATATTGTAGATTCTTTCACTGAGGATATTATCCATATTGATCGTTCTGACCAGTTACAGGTTGTTTTGGAATCACCTTTGGTTTAGTTATCTTATGATTATGCTTTACCTGATAACCTGCAAGAATTGTCTGTTGCACTTGATGCTAACCCAGATCAGTGGCCTCATGCTTATAGAACTGAATCTTTAGATCTTCCTAGTGAAAATCTACTTCCGTCTGTTATTTAGGCAACTGAAATGGAACTAAAACCTCTCCCTGATCATTTGAAGTATACATTTTTAGGAGAGAATGTCACCCTTCCTATTATCATTTCAAACAAGCTTACTCTTGACCAGGAACAAAGGATGGTGGGTGTCCTTAGGAAACATCTCACTACCTTGGGATGGACCATGACTGACATCAAGGGAATCCGTCCAACATTATGTATTCATCGCATACTTATAGAGGACGATGCGAAGCCGACGAGACAACCTCACCGACAGTTGAATCCACCGATGACGGAGGTCTTCAAAAAGGAAGTCTTTAAGCTCCTTCAGGCATATATGATCTATCCTATTTCTAATAGTCAATGGGTAAGTCCTACACAAGTGATTCCTAAGAATGGGGGTATCATGGTCTCTGAGAACCAAGAAGGTGAGATGGTACCTATGAGGATGCAGACTGGTTGGAGAGTTTGCGTTAACTATCGCAAACTCAACATGGTGACACGTAAGGATCACTTTCCTTTACCTTTCATTGATCAGATGCTTGAACGCCTTGCCGACCGGTCTTATTATTGCTTTTTGTATGGTTATTCTGGACACTTTCAAATTCCTATTGCACATGAGGACCAGAAGAAAACCACTTTTACATGTCCTGTTAGTACTTTTGCTTATAGTAGAATGGATTTAGGATTATACAATGCACCTGGTACATTTCAAAGATGCATGATGACTATATTTTCAAAATATATTGAGCATTTTATTGTAGTGTTTATGGATAATTTCACTGTGCATGGGAATGACTTTGACTCTTGCTTGCATCATTTGTCACTAGTGCTTAAGAGATGTGTTGAAACCAACTTGGTCTTAAACTCTTAAATGTGTAATTTTATGTTTGAACAAGGGATTGTTCTTGGTCACATTGTGTCCAAGAAAGGCATTGAAGTAGATAAAGCTAAGATAGATTTAATTCAATCTTTACCTTATCCTACTAATGTGCATGAGATTCGCTCTTTCTTTGGACATGCAAGATTTTATAGGAGATTAATCAAGGATTTCTCCAAGATAACCTCCTCATTATGTGAATTGCTTAAGAAAGATGTTTCCTTTGTGTTTGATGATAATTGCAAGAAGGCTTTTCATGAGTTGAGGAATCAGTTGACTTGAGCACCAATTATTGAGGGATCTATCTGGACTTTGCCGTTTGAGCACCAGTTATGCAATTGGTGCTGTTTTGGGACAAAAAGTTGAAAAAGCATCTCATGTGATCTATTATGCTTCTATGATGTTGAATACGACTCAGCGGAATTACACTACTACGGAAAAGGAGCTATTGGTTGTGGTGTTTGCTCTAGAGAAGTTTTGTCCTTATTTATTGGGTGCCAAGGTTATGGTCTATACTGATCATGCGACACTCCGCTATTTGATGACAAAGAAGGATGTGAAACCGCGATTGATTCGATGGATTCTACTGCTGACATAATTCAATCTAGAAATCAGAGATAAGAAGGCAGTAGAGAATCTGGTAGTCGACCACCTGAGCAGAATCTACAGAGCTGATGGTGGGGGAGAGCAACCAGAGAGGTTGGGAGAATTCCTTGATGAAGGATTGTTGAGAATTGCGATTTGGGACGGCACTGATGACACGACGCCCGCCGCCTCTAAGCACGGCGCACGCCGCCGATGCAGTGTCCCGATTTCTGAATTGCTTGAAGATGATGAGGGTGAGACGCCAGCTTTACTCATGGGGATATTGTGAATTATTTTGTGGCTGGTATCTTCTCTTCGAATTGCCCGAAAGCGAAGAAAGACAAGATTCGTCATGATGCTCGCTTCTATGTGTGGGATGATCCTTACTTATGAAAGCAATGAACTGATAGAATTGTTCTGGACAATGAGGTAACTTCTGTCTTGAGATACTATCATTCGCACCTAAGCGGTGGACATTTTGGAGCATAGAGAACAGCTAGGAAAGTCCTTGAAGCAGAATTCTGGTGGCCGTATATCTTTCGCGATGCTCATGCATTCTACAGGACTTGCGATCGATGTAAGCAAATCGGAAATATCTCAAGAACGAATAAGATGCCATTATCTTCGATTATGGTATGCGAAATATTTTATGTTTGGGGTATCGATTTCATGGGACCATTTCCTAGTTCATTTGGAAATGTCTACATCTTGCTTATAGTTGACTATGTTTCTAAGTGGGTTGAATGGAGATGAGCCAAATAAGCACCTTACTAAATTTGTTAGTGTTTGTGATCGACTCAGACCTCAAGGATTTACTGATGACCAACTCTTGTTGAGGTTGTTTCCGTTCACCCTAAAAGACGCCGTACACAATCAACGGAGGCCTTCCCGACATATGTTGCAACGATGGATTGGCTACACTGTTTCCCTAAAGGAAGCATCACTACATGGCTTGAATTGAAGAAATCTATTGTGATGAAATATTTTCCAGCTACTCGTCTGAGTAAAAGTGAAGAAGCAATTGACTAGCATAGAACAACTCCCGGGGGAGAGTCTCTATGATTACCTTGAGAGATTCAAGCATCTCATGGCAAGCTGCCCCCAGCATGGATTTCCTGAAGAGGATATGATCCTCTAGCTTCATTAAGGGTTGCTTGACCAAGAGCGTATTGTCATCAACGCTACTAGCGGAGGTGATATACTGGACAAGACGCCGGAAGAAGCTATGCAGATCTTCGATGGATTAGAAATTTTGACTCAACAATACAGGAAGTCTAGTGGATTTAGGATGACCCTATGAAGGGATGTGAGGAGAGAGTCGCGAAGCGAACGGAGGTTTTGATAAAAATGGCAACTCAGATGGCAACATTGAACACTCAAGGGAAGCAACAAGCTCAAGAATCGTATTGTAAGGACTCTAAAGTCCCAAAGGGAAGTGCTTTTAGAGATTTGATGATGATGGTAAGACATCAATGAGAACTTATGCGACAGATGTCTCAAGAGCTACAAGAACTCAAGTTGAGAAATTGGAAAAAGGATTTGTTTGGAGAAGACTCCATGATTATGGCCCTTGGATGGAATGAATTGGGTTTTTGCAATGAGAGTTCATAAAGAAGGTCTAGGGAGATGATTTATGGATAAGATGTGGAAAAAAGAAGAATTGGAGATGCACTGTTGGAACGACGCTCGCCTCCCCTCACCATGGCGCCCGCCACCACCGCCAGTCATGAAACCGATTGTTGACGGAGTTGAATCTTCGAAGAGATCATCAGAGGAGTGGTGTTTTGAGGTTGTAAAGCATGTACTACTCCTATCCTATGCATCAAATCTGGATCATAAGTGGGAAAACAACAATGACCTATTCGATACTTTCACCAAGCACCATGTAGATATTCCTCTTCTTAATATAGTTGAGTCCGTTCCTCATTATGCCAAATTCCTTCGGGAAGTTTGCACAACCAAGAAGACGCAACTGGAGAAGGGAGCATAAGGTAAGGAATTACAAGAAAATCTTTCATTAGTTTTTCAAAAGATATTGCCTGAAAAGTGCGGAGACCCGGGTATGTTTACTCTTCCTTGTACGATTGGCGAATTCACATTCAAAACTGCTATGGTTGATCTTGGTGCATCTATTAATGTGATATCGTACAAATTATATGATGAATTGGGTCTGGGTCCTCTAAATGAAACTAGGGTTGTGATACAGCTTGCTGGTCGCTCTTAACTTCACCCCAAGGCGGTGGTTGAAGATGTTTTGATTATGATCGATGATTTGATATTCCCTGCTGATTTCTATGTGATTGATATGGGACTTGGTGTACCCGAGACACCCATCATGTTTGGTAGACCCTTTCTGCGAACTGCGAAAGCAAAAGTTGATTGTTCTTCTAGGTCTTTAACTGTGGAAGTTGATGGAAAAAAGCTAAATTATTTATCCCTAACGGGAAATCTACTACTCATTCTCCGAATCTCGTTGATATTGTAGATTCTTTCACTGAGGATATTATGCATATTGATCGTTCTGACGCGTTACAAGTTGTTTTGGAATCACCTTTGGGTAAGTTATCTTATGATTATCCTTTACCTGATAACCTGCAAGAATTGTCTGTTGCACTTGATGCTAACCCAGATCAGTGGCCTCAAGCTTATAGAACTGAATCTTTAGATCTATCTAGTGAAAATCAACTACCGTCTTTTATTCAGGCAACTGAAATGGAACTAAAACCTCTCGCTGGTCATTTGAAGTATACATTTTTAGGAGAGAATGACACCCTTCCTATTATCATTTCAAACAAGCTTACTCTTGACCAGGAACAAAGGATGGTGGGTGTCCTTAGGAAATATCTCACTACCTTGGGATGGACCATTACTGACATCAAGGGAATCCGTCCAACATTATGTATGCATCGCATACTTATGGAGGATGATGCGAAGCCGACGAGACAACCTCAGCGACAGTTGAATCCACCGATGACGGAGGTCTTCAAAAAGGAAGTCTTGAAGCTCCTTCAGGCATATATGATCTATCCTATTTCTAATAGTCAATGGGTAAGTCCTACACAAGTGATCCCTAAGAATGGGGGTATCATGGTCTCTGAGAACCAAGAAGGTGAGATGGTACCTATGAGGGTGCAGACTGGTTGGAGAGTTTGCGTTGACTATCGCAAACTCAACATGGTGACACGTAAGGATCACTTTCACTTACCTTTCATTGATCAGATGCTTGAACGCCTTGCCGACCGGTCTTATTATTGCTTTTTGTATGGTTATTCTGGGTACTTTCAAATTCCTATTGCACATGAGGACCAGGAGAAAACCACTTTTACATGTCCTTTTAGTACTTTTGCTTATAGTAGAATGGATTTTGGATTATACAATGCACCTGGTACATTTCAATGAAGTGTTTATGGATAATTTCACTGTGCATGGGAATGACTTTGACTCTTGCTTGCATCATTTGTCACTAGTGCTTAAGAGATGTGTTGAAATCAACTTGGTCTTAAACTCTAAAAAGTGTAATTTTATGGTTGAACAAGGGATTGTTCTTGGTCACATTGTGTCCAAGAAAGGCATTGAGGTAGATAAAGCTAAGATAGATTTAATTCAGTCTTTACCTTATCCTACTAATGTGCGTGAGATTCACTCTTTCTTTAAACATGCAGGATTTTATAGGAGGTTAATCAAGGATTTCTCCAAGATAACCTCCCCATTATGTGAATTTCTTAAGAAAGATGTTTCCTTTGTGTTTGATGATAATTGCAAGAAGGCTTTTCATGAGTTGAGGAATCAGTTGACTTGAGCACCAATTATTGAGGCTTCTATCTGGACTTTGCCGTTTGAGTTGATGTGTGATGCTAGTGATTATGCAATTGGTGCTGTTTTGGGACAAAAAGTTGAAAAAGCATCTCATGTGATCTATTAGGCTTATATGATGTTGAATACGACTCGGCGGAATTACACTACTACGAAAAAGGAGCTATTGGTTGTGGTGTTTGCTCTAGAGAAGTTTTGTCCTTATTTATTGGGTGCCAAGGTTATGGTCTATACTGATCATGCGACACTCCGCTATTTGATGACAAAGAAGGATGTGAAACCGCGATTGATTCGATGGATTCTACTGCTGACATAATTCAATCTAGAAATCAGAGATAAGAAGGCAGTAGAGAATCTGGTAGTCGACCACCTGAGCAGAATCTACAGAGCTGGTGGTGGGGGCGAGCAACCAGAGAGGTTGGGAGAATTCCCTGATGAGGGATTGTTGAGAATTGCGATTTGGGACGACACTAATGACACGATGCCCGCCGCCTCTGAGCACGGCGCACGCCGCCGGTGCAGTGTCCCGATTTCTGACTTGCTTGAAGATGATGAGGGTGAGACGCGAGCTTTACTCATGAGTATTCGGACTAAGCAACCTTGGTATGGGGATATTGTGAATTATTTTGTGGCTGGTATCTTCTCTTCGAATTGCCCGAAAGCGAAGAAGGACAAGATTCGTCATGATGCTCGCTTCTATGTGTGGGATGATCCTTACTTATGAAAGCACTGCACTGATAGAATTATTCCAGACAATGAGGTAACTTCTGCCTTGAGATACTGTCATTCGCACCTAAGCGGTGGACATTTTGGAGCATAGAGAACAGCTAGGAAAGTCCTTGAAGCAGAATTCTGGTGGTCGTATATCTTTCGCGATGCTCATGCATTCTACAAGACTTGCGATCGATGTCAGTGAACCGAAAATATCTCAGGAAGGAATAAGATGCCATTATCTTCGATTATGGTATGTGAAATCTTTGATGTTTGGGGTATCGATTTCATAGGACCATTTCCTAGTTCATTTGGAAATGTCTACATCTTGCTTGCATTTGACTATGTTTCTAAGTGGGTTGAATGGAGATGAGCCAAATAAGCACCTTACTGAATTTGTTAGTGTTTGTGATCGACTCAAACCTCAAGGATTTACTAATGATTAACTCTTGTTGAGGTTGTTTCCGTTCACCCTGAAAGACGCAGCGATAGATTGGCTACACTGTTTGCCTAAAGGAAGCATCACTACATGGCTTGAATTGAAGAAATCTTTTGTGATGAAATATTTTCCAGCTACTCGTCTGAGTAGAAGTGAAGAAGGAATTGAATAGCATAGAACAACTCCCGGGGGAGAGTCTCTATGATTACCTTGAGAGATTCAGGCAACTCAAGGCAAGCTGCCCCCAGCATGGATTTCCTGAAGAGGATCTGATCCTCTATCTTTATTAAGGGTTGCTTGACCAAGTGTGTATTGTCATCAACGCTACTAGCGGAGGTGATATACTGGACAAGACGCCGGAAGAAGCTATGCAGATCTTCGATGGATTAGAAAATTGAACTCAATAATACAGGAAGTCTAGTGGATTTGGGATGACCCTGTGAAGGGCTGTGAGGAGAGAGTCGCGAAGCTAACGAAGGTTGTGATGAAAATGGCAACTCAGATGCCAACTTTGAACACTCAAAGGAAGCAAGAAGCTCAAGAATCGTATTGTAAGGACTCTGAAGTCCCAAAGGGAAGTGCTTTTAGAGATTTGATGATGATGGTAAGACATCAATGAGAACTTATGCGACACATGTCTCAAGAGCTACAAGAATTCAAGTTGAGAAATTGGAAAAAGGATTTGTCCGGAGAAAACATTATAAGGGGAGAATTCCACCCTGGAAACAAGGTTCTGTTGTATGTCTCACGTATGGAACTTCACCCTTTAAAGCTCAAGTCTAGATGGACAGGTCCATACATTGTGGTCGACGTCTATCCTTATGGTGCTGTTGATTTACAGAACTCGACGGATGGTCATAACTTCAAGGTGAGTGGTCAGAGAATCAAGAAATATCATGAGGACATCACCGATAAAATTATGGACTCCTGGCTAGGGGAGGACCTCCCTGAGGAGTAGAACTACGTCACTACGTCGAGACATGGACGTGAAACAAAGGCGCTGCTCGGGAGGCAACCCGAGGTGAGTCTTTCTATTTTGTTACTTTTTATTTTCTTTTTCTTCTTTTTGAGTCTAGTTGATGTTAGGATAGTTAGTTTTGGTCTTTGGAGATGTTTGGAACGAGATTAGGAGGTAAGTCTTGGAATTTGGAATCAAAAACGTGAAGAGGAGTGCACTGAGGAGACGGCGCCCGCCGTGCCATCTGGACCAGAAGGGTCGGGCCGCCGGTTTATTAAATCGATGGGGATCCAATCCTAATTTTAAAACCCTATTCTATACTCCCCTTCACTTCATCCCTAACCTCCATCATCTCTTCCATAACCTTCAACCTTCCAAACCTTTTCCATCCTCACACTCCATCCTAACCGTTGCTCGAATCAGAATTACGACTCCATATTCGGAATCTACACACTCCGATCTACAAATACACGCCCTCGGTTCGCGATTTCGTCCACTTTCAAAACTCACCAAAACCCCAAACCACCACTTCCGGCCACCTTTAGTTCAAAATACCTTTCCCCAAGGCCTTAAATCACATTTTTGTGAAGCAATGAGGTGGAAAAGGGCACAATCCAAAGTCGGAGGAGGTTTTGTTGGAGACGAACCAAGCATAGAATACTGCACACCAGTCCACGGCGCCCGCCGCCTGAAGCACGGAGCCCGCCGCCTGAAGCACGGAGCCCGTCGTCATCACAGAACTCAGTTTCTTCGCCGGATTTCGTAAGTTTATTCATTCTTTCGCTTTACTTTGCCACTATGACATCGTTTCCGAACATGATTGCTCCTAGCACACAATTTGGGAACCAAATTCAGAAATGGAATGACCATAGGCTTAGGAAATACTCGACGACTAAGTTTTTCAATCATCTGGCTTTAGATGTTTTAGGTTTAGCAGGACCTTGTGCTACCCTTCGTGAGAATGGGGGCCTTGGGAATTTTATTGCTTTGCATGGGCTGACCTACCCGGATTTGATTAGAGAGTTTCTGGCAACTTTAGTTGTTTTTTAGGATAGAGAGCAGATTCAGTTTATTTTATTGAGACGGACACATATGAGGAGTTTTTCACAGCTTAAACGGTACTTGGGTATCACTCGCCTCCCCACTAGTAACTGGATGCGCCAAATGATGATGAGACCCACGCCGACGGTGATGTGGCGGGCAGCTACTAGTGCCACTTGGATCCGTCTGCACTTAGACTCTGCCACAAGGTGCTGAACAACACCTTCTTTGGGTAGAATGAGCTTAACAAGGTTTCGATGAAGGCATGGGCAGCGATGTTTTATTTGACCCCCGAGGTGGAGGTTACTCCTCATTGGCTGCGATTGTTTTTAGATGCATGTGTTGACATCCTAGTAGGGGGAGCTTAGAGGGATACCAGGACTATCGGATTTGGAAGGCTGATTATATTGATAGTTGTGCGCTGCGGAGTGAGAGTTAC
Organism: Persicaria tinctoria; assembly: GCA_037127255.1. Classification (NCBI taxonomy): domain Eukaryota; kingdom Viridiplantae; phylum Streptophyta; class Magnoliopsida; order Caryophyllales; family Polygonaceae; genus Persicaria; species Persicaria tinctoria. The sequence goes on along the minus strand of JBANSL010000015.1, from coordinate 51,782,700 downwards.
AAACTTAGTGCCTATGGACGAAGAGTCTCGCATCTCCTTGGATATGTTGACGAGAATGAGACACCTTGAGGGTGACCATGCACCTTTTATTTGGCATGCTGGACGTAGGGGTGACCACATCATTCATCTACCGGCTCAGCTTCCACTTGGATCGATGATTGCTAACTTCAACTTACCGTCGGAAGTTGTTGACCTTTCTGATGAGGAGGATGATTATGGTGATGATGGCGACAACCAAGGTCAGGCCCCTAGTGATTATGCTGGTTGGAATGTCCCACTTGCCACATTTGTGAGAGAAGAGTCTAGCCGGGCTGAGGCTTCAGATTCCGACACAAACATGAGCTATGCCCCTTCTTCTTCCTCTTCTGGTCATTTTTCTTAGCACCTGGATGAGATTCATCAGTTGCAGTTGGCTCAGGGCGTGAAGTTTAGACGCTACCATCATGACCTTTGCCATCGCCAAGATGAGATGTTCCAGAGGCATGAGGAGCAGACATGCGCTCTCTTGGGCCTTCAGACCTCCTTTGACACTTTCGTCCAACATTTTCAGCAGTACTTCCCATTCCAGCCGCCACCGCAGCAGTGAGTACGTATGTTCCCTTCCTTACACTTCCTTCCATTTTATTTGTTGTGTTGTCCTTCGTGTTTCTGCATTGAGGACAATGCAAACTTTAAGTGTGGGGGAGGAGGTTTATGAGACGTGTTATGTTTTCTTGAGCTGTGTGTTGAAACATTTATTGTACCTTTCTTGGATATTATTGTACCTTGATCGGTTTGGTGTTGGCCTTGTGATGGTCTGTACTTTTGATTTGGATATTTCTATTTCTGTCGTTTGGATGTCAGATATTATTATCTTTATGTTTGGATGGTGTTTGTTTGGATTCTGTCATATTTATTGTGTCTTGTGTTTGAGTTTCTATTATTAGTTTTGTCATGAGAAAATGTCAAAAATGAAAAAAAAAACAGTAGAAAATTGTCTAAAATCCCAAAAATATTTCGTGTTTGTCTAATACATTATTATTCAAACAACCATCTTGGTTGAGTGAAACTCTGAGCTTTTGCTGGCATGAACTTGTAAATCCTACAAAGAAGTTGAAGTGTCTAGCCTTATTTGTTTTTTCTGAAAAATATTTGCTTATGAGGAATGATCTGGTGATATAATTGAGCACGTATGATTGAAATCTTACACAATATGACCCTTGTGAGATTGTTTTTAACCTTATTGGAATCATATGGTTCATTTTGCTTTTATGTGTGATTTATTCTCCATATATTGCTACCTTTTGATATTCACTTCATTAGCTATTGTCAAAACCGACTCACATGTTTGTTGCTTGCGGATTTTTTGTGCTTTTATGATTAGATTTGGCTTCAGTTTCTTATTGAGTGTGTTGAGTGAAATAAGGTGGCAATGGTTTGAATGCACTTAGTAACCGGAACTATGCATGACACCCATGGGTATGATTCGCGTAAAACGGTGTTGAAAGCTACTACCTCCGATCCAAAAAGGATGACGTTTGACTTTGTAACACATATTTTAAGGAGCTAAAAACTATATAATATATTAAATTTTTTATTATTATTTTTATATAATCTAATACTTATTACAAACAAATATTAAGTTATAAAAAGAAAAATTTGAAAAAAGTTAATATTTTATGTAGTTTTTAGCTCCTTAAAATACGTGCTAAAAAGTCAAACGACATCCTTTTTGGATCGAAGGGAGTATCCACTAAGGAAGGAAGCTTAATCATTGAGTAACCGGGTTCATTCATGAGACTCATGTTTGTAACTCGCGTCAAAAGATGTTCAAGTGGACTTTATTTAAGTAAGTTGAGGTGTTGATAGATCGGGGGCATTCATGACACCCATGTTTGTGACTCGCGTAAGGAATACGCCAATACCGAAAGAAAGGATGGAAAAAAATAGAGCGAAAGAAAGTCCAAACAAAAAGAAAAAAAAAAGAGAAGAAGAGAGTGAGATCTAGAGCCACGTTATTTATCTTTATTGTTTTCCGCGAGGAATGGCATTTCCGTGGAGATTTGATTATATTTTTTTCAATTTCTATGAGCTTAGTGCATGTTGGATTGAGTTGAGAGATGTTCTTTAAGGCATAAACACATTAGAGTTTGAGTAAAACACATATTCCTGGTAATGTTAGATGCTTTTTGCTTCCACATGCTCTGATCGTTAGATACATGCAACGATGTTTGTCACTTTGATCCTATGTTCCTTGAAAGTTTGTTTTCTGGTTTGTTTTTGTAAGGCTATGGCATGCTTGATGAATTCATAGGTATAAGTTGCTTTTATTGGTCGCTCGAGGACAAGCGAAGCTTAAGTGTGGAAGAGTTTGATAATGCATATTTTATATAGGCATTATAGGTAGTTGTTAGTGAGTCAAGGATAGCTTATTGCATGTATATTTGAGCAATTCAAGTCAGTAGTGTTGAGTCTTGCAAGTGTAGAATCTACGCTCTTTTTATGCTTTTATGTTGATTTATGTCCTAACAATGGAAGGATACATCTATGGCTTGCCAAGGATAAGTTTGGAGAGCTAGAAACCTAATGAAACATGTGAAGAACGCAAGGAAGATGAGTGGAAGAAGTTAGCTTGAATTTAGAATTGACAAATTGAAGAATGTCGCTACTGATGGAACGGCGCCTGCCGCCTGAGCCACGGCGCCCGCCGCCCGTGTCGATTACGGAATTTCCCATTCCATCTTTTGGAAACTAATTAGGTTAATCTATTTTATGATTGTTTTGGCCGACTTAGAAGAGAGTTGGATTATTGTGGAAAAAAACTAATCAAGAGAACTCCGATGGATATATTGAGAGGAAGACTTTCCATGAGGAACTAAATCTCTTTTGTTTTGCCTGCAATTCGGAGACATGGTTATATGATTTGTGAGACTTAATTCCTATCTATTCTGAGTTTGATTTATTCAATGACTTTTTTTGTTATTGATTGATTGCATATATTCCTTCTTGATTGGCCACCTTGATGGAGTTTTCTTTCCTGCTAAAGGTTTGATTAACCGTTGCAAGTTAATTGGATTAGTAGCGCAGCATAACTAATTGATCCCCTGAAAGCATCAATTTGGTGTGCAGGACATTGACAATTCTACTTTATCAATTATATCAATTAGGGTTAGGGAGTTGTTCCCCTATATTTGGTTGTTTGTGTGATGGTTGTTGTTGTATTACTTAGGGTTGGAGTGATCCATCATTAGATGAATCAGAAAAGGAAAGATAAATAAAGTCAAGGATCAATGAGATAAACATTGTTGATGAATTGTAGGGGAAACTATCTCACTCATAATTATCACCAATTCACCATTGTTACTTTTGTTGAGTTCATCTGTTTTGATATTTAATCACTTTTTGATCATGTTCGATTCTAATAGCAATTTGATATACTAGAAAGGTATTCTCTCTATGGGATCGACCCCTTACTATTCCACTATACTAATTACTAGTTTGCTAATTGTGTTGTTGGTGTGGGTTACTCTTTTTGGTGTTGTAGAAAGGTAACGACATTCTGCACCACACCACTGCACTTCTCAGTGATCTCAGTCATTGATCAATTTTTGATCAAGATATCCTTAAGAAACTGCACATATGATGAAATCTCATCAAGAGCTTCAGTGAAGGGTAGATTGGCATTAAGGCCCTGAAGCATCTTCATAAAGTGCTAAAAATTCTTATCGATGGGATCCTTTAAATCTTTCGAGAGATGGGGGAGTGTCTTCTTCGGTTTTGAGCTCCAAATAGTCATCGGAGATGTCATAGAGTGGTCGGGGTGGTCGACGTCGACTCATGTAGTGGGCTTCTAGAGAGGGTGCTGAGGGTGGTTGACGTCGACTGGGTGGCTATCGACTTCAAGGGGATGATCGACGTCGACCTGGGATTGGTTGACATTGACTGCCTTCTCAACCTCTTCATTCTTTTCTTTTGGCATATGCTTGGGCTCTTGCAATTGACGCCCACTCTTTAAGTGGACAACATCAATGGGTTCAGATGATTTCCCCTTTGGATTAGCCTCAGTTTGACTAGGGAGTGATCCGGATGGTCTAGGGATGTGTGCCGTCAATTGACCCAATTGGGACTCCCCATTGTTCTTCCATACATCAATCTATCCAAGCCTTGAGTTGATGCCATGCAGCTGAGTATGAATAAAGTTATTGGATTATTTGTACTCATCATGATTCCTCCTCATCTCATCAAGGATGAGATGCAGGTCATCCTTCCGCTGCTCCCTCTCTCGCTGTAAAGGTGCTCTATAGGGTGGGGGTCCCTTTGGTGTTGTTGGGGTTGGTGATAAACCAGATTTCCTTAATAGCCTCCATAGTTAGGGCCCTTCACAAAATGCGCTTCTTCGTGTGTCTCAGCGAGTTGCACTTGATCGGTGTGTGGGAAAACAGTGGTGTTGTGCCTCTGAGACCCGCACTCTAGGCAAGCCTGGTTGGCAGTAAGGAACTTTATTTGCTTTTGGAGCCGCCGTACTTGATCATTCGAGAATTGCTCTTTGACATTAGGATCAATTTCCTTAGATGGCTCATAGAGTGGCATAGATTGGGTAGGCCTCGCTTCAGAAGCCACATGAATCCCATAGGTGTTGTAGAACTCAACAAGCCTCTCAATGGTATATTAACCCCTCGGTGGTGTAAGGTCAAGATACCCATAAGAGGTGTAGGTGTTGATCATTTTCTTCGTGGCCATGTCCAGAGCATTGTAGATGATCTCATGGATGACATACGCTGGTTACACATAGGAATGCTCGAAATGTGGCCCGTCTCGAAAACCGACCCATACCCGAATTGAAATTTTCGGTTTTGGCCCAAAAAAATTGTTTTTTATTTTAAAAAAAAAAAAAACAAAACCCCAGTTTCCTAACTTTCCTTTGCTACTGCTTTAGGAGGCCCGTGTCCCGACTCCCGTGTCTTTCAACTTTTCAAACATCACCCGAGCGAGAAACGAGAGTCCCTACCGGCATTGCCTCCAGCCCCTACTAGCGGCCGACGTTGGCTTGCGTCGCTTGCCTCCCTAAGGTCCCTCTCCCGCAGGCCGCAACCGCCTTTCACTGTCTCATAGGAAAGCTGAAAGCAGCAGTGTGAAGGTATGGTTCAATTTTTATTTTTTTGGGGGCAAAATTTCACATTTTATTTGTGTTAATCTACTTCAATTATCAATAGTTTGTTCTATTATAGTTGTAATTTCAGATTTGCAAATCAATTTGTGATTGTTGTAAGACTTTTAGAAATCTAGGGTTTATGAGAAATTTAGGCTTTTAGAAATCTACTTCAATTTGTAAGCTATGAGAAATTTAGGGTTTATATTTATAGTCTTTTAGAGAAGCATCAAACAAGATTAGATTGAGATTTTTGAAATTGAAAAGATTTATTGTTTTTTGTTGTACTTGAGAAATTGTGGTTGCGGGAATTTTAAGGCAATGTATACTCAAAGGTTTAACTTAGAACTTTTGAGTATATGAGGATAAGCTAAAGTGCTAAACTACTATTGTCGAAACTCAGAACATGGAATTGGATTTGGAATGACGTATTGACGTTTAAGGACATTTTTTATGCTTTTGCTAACAGAATTATGTGTAATTCCATATCCATGGAAATTTCTTCCAAACATTCTTGCAACGTAAGTTGGGAAAGGGTTATTTTTCCGTTCTACGATTGAATAATTTGTGTTATTTTTTTTGTAATCCATCAGTTTTGCTAAATACCTAAAGTTACCTTGATTTATGTAACAGTTCGTGCTATTTTTTTTGTAATCCATTTTTTTTGTTAAATACCTAAAGTTATCTTGATTTATGTTATGTGTAGATGAGTACGGAGAGAGCGGAGATATTCGATGATAGTCATGAGGATACGGACACTTCAACGGAGGTGTAAACGAATGTGAGTCAAGCGACCTCGTCATCCAAAGGTGGGAGAAAGAGAAAAGACTATTGGGATCATTTCACCCAATATTTGATTGAATGTATCAACTTTGTTGGGCTGTTGAAAGACTTTTTGGTGTAATGTCATTAGTATGAAACACATCACATGTTTTTGGGACAAGTTTTAAGTTTACAGCTATACGGAGTTTTTTTTTTCGGACATATAAACACTACATGGAGTATCGGTTTTTTCAAGCTAAAAACCGAAAAAACCGTATTCGAATTTTCGGTTTTTGGTTTGAGCTTCATTCCGCCCCTCCCAAAAAATCAGGCCGTCGGTTTTGGCCCGACCCATTTAAATCGGTTGGTTTCGTGTTGTGCGCCTAAATTGCCATGTTCTGCATTAATTTTTATATCGATTTATGCATGCATTTCATATCATTGGGTTAGAATTATACATAATCTATGTAGTTTATGCTTATTTGCCAAGTTATGCAGTCTACACTAGTTTCGGTTTAATTTCGCAGAAATCAAGGCGTTTTACAGCAATCTGGAGAAGGGAGAAAATCATGGAATAGCTCGAGGTCGTATACAAAAAGCCCAAGGCCGAGTAGAAGCTGAACCAAAACGTGTAGAGCAGAAAACAAGGAAGAGAAGCACTCGACATGACTAGTCGATGTCGACCAGTTTGGTCGATATCGAGTACAAGTTGGTCGACCTCGGCTCCAGAACACGAGATCGAGCACTAGACGAGCACAGGACCACTCGAGACGATGAATTCTAGTCGACGTCGAGGACTTTACTCGATGTCAAGTACCCTTCAAGCGTCCAATCCTAGTCGAGCTCAACTCCAAATCCGAGGAGAAGAAGAGTTCTACTCAACGGCGACTACTCTTGTAGATGTTGAGTACTTCCCAGCGCCAATCCGAGTCGAAATTGAGTGAAGGTCCGAGTGTATGAAGTACTTGCAAGTGAAGTCACGTGGAATTCTATCAAGAGGAGTGAAGATATATCAAGATCTATCCACTTTAGATATTTTCCTTATTTCCCTCAAGGATTTATTTCTTTATTTATCAAGTTTTATCATTAAGTTTTAGATAGATAGTTTTAGATATAGATAGATTATTCTTTCCTTGGATAGTGAGGAATTGAATACTATAAGGCCCCATTTGGTAAGAGTGCAGTAATTGGAATGGGAATCAAAAATCGAAATGAGTGATTACCTAAGCATGTTGTTTGGTATAATATCGGAATGAAAACTCACAAATTCAACCTAAATATCCAAAAATTCAAAGTATCAAATTCAAGGGCAAACAAATTCAACATACAAAGTCATAAATTCATTATAAAAAATAAACAAATTTTAACAAATTGTAGATCTGAAAATTGGATGGCGGTCCACTGAGTAAACCCTAACCCATCTAGGGGGATGAAGAAGGAAGGAATCGAAGGAGGATATCTCGGCAGATCTGGAGGCCGGATGGCAGTGGTGGCGTCATTGAAGGAGGTTGAAGCAGGCTGGCAGCGTCGTCGTCAACAGATCTGGTCATGCGGAGGCGTCGTCGTCTTATCTCGACAAAGAGAGATGCCATTGAAGGAGGCTAGCAGCATCGTCGTCAACGGATCTGGTTAGGTGGGGGGACAAAGAGAGAGAGAGAGAGAGAGAGAGAGAGAGAGAGAGAGTACCGGACCTGGATTCGACGGGGCCTAGAGGACCTTGGTTGTCGGTGTATGATGGTCCTAGACTGTCGATGAAGAAGGAAGCCCGCCGGTGAGACACCTTACCTCAGGACGAACATGGCGTTAGAGGGGGAGAAAAAAAATGAATCCGAGGTCGGCGACGGAGGGTGGCAGTTGACAACGGCAACGGATATGGATACCGGTGATAGCGCTCGGAGGTTGGAGGTCAGCTATAGAGTTGCCGAAGGTGGAGAGAGAGGATTTGTAAAATGGGAATGGGAGGATCCCCTAACTTTTCCTGGGAGATGAAAGTTGGGGAAAATTGGGGATAATGAGATTCCCGATAATCAATTTGATTCCCGGTTTTACAATACCAAACAACAAAAGTGGGAATCATCTATTCCCATTCCCCCTTTTGATTACTGGGAATGCATACCAAATAAGGCCTAAATAAGGCCCTAGGGGCTGGTTCTTAGGCATTCAATTTCAATCCCAATTTACATACCTAGATATGAGTTTTAGAGAGCTTGGCCGAGAGAGGGGTTATGTCTTGCGAGAGCGGATTTGGCTTCGATCGGCTGTAAGTTTTGTTTTGATTTAATGAAATTTAGAGTCTTTAAATTATTGATTTTTTCTTTGATAATGAAGAGAGAGTAGCCACCCAACTTCTAGGGTTGGGGTGAGTTCGTCGGTAGCCATGTAAGGTAATGCATCAAAGGTACAACTTTTAATGCGATTTCATCTTCTATCCCTATGAGCATGATTCTTCTACGACAGTCGAAGGTGATCTTTATTTGTGTTATTGAAGCAAAATTATACTTAATGCAAACTTGGATTAATTATGTGAAAAGGGTTAGTAACAATTAGGGTTTATGCAAAAGTCTCTACTTTCCTATTTGTGAATGAAGACAGTTATTTGATGAAAGGCATGATCTTTTATACCTTTAGCATTGTTCTTACATGGTTATCGTTGTGGTTTTGAAACCCCGATTCTGGAAGCTTTTATCTTATTAAATTACATCCTACCAATTCTGTGTTTATTTTCCGTTTCTGTTCTGTTTTTAGTTATGTTTTTATTTTGTAGACTACTCAATCTCGACAACTTCTGGTCGACGCCGAGTACCCTTTGTGCTCAACATTGCTTGGTTTGTCTTCTGTGGTGCAGATTGGCAGGTTTCATTCGACTGAGGTAGTCGACATTGAGTACCTTTACTCAACGTCGAGGATTTCTATTGGTCGATACGAGAGGATTTAGGAGCTTGAAAGGAGAGCGCTGATACGCTTCCCCATGGACATGATCCTGATTCCCTTCCACTACAACGGGAGTAAGTCTTGTAATTTTAATTGCGTGGTTCAGGGAGTCGATTCAGAATTTATATTTGATATTTATTTCATACTCGATTTTCCTCCTAACAGTTGGGTTCGGGCCCGTCCCATTCAGCAACCCTAGTTGCCCATGAGTAGGGCATGATCTCAGCAAGTCCTTGTATCTCTCCCAGACCTGAGCTAGCGACCCTCCAGTCTTTTTTCTTGAAAGACATGATCTTTTTTCTTATATGTGTCATCTTTTACTGTGGGAAGAACTTGTTAAGAAACTCACCCCACGTGTGGATGGATGGACTGTGGGGTCAAGCTCTCCAACCATTGTAGAGTCTTTCCTGCATGAGACCACCTAAATGCCTTTAAACACATGTATTCAAGGTTAGCACCATCAACAATAGTATCACAGAGATCAACATAAGTAGATATATGTACCTTGGGACATTCAGTGGCCTTCCTCTCAAAAACATATCTTTCAACATAAGTAGGTATTCTTTAGCATTATGGGGAATCTAAAGTAGCTGTTCTTGGGCTTCTCTTCTGGCTTGGGTTTCACGATCAATCCTTGCCTCAAGTCTTTGTTGGACGCGAATGCGTTCGATCTCTCTTGTAGTAAGCTCTTCAATTTGCTTACGAAACCTCTGAAGCTCTTGTTCGTGGGTCTGATTTGCAGTCTCTTGATCAGACATTATTATCTTTAGCCTTTCTTCTAGATGAAGAAAGCTTTCCGGTTCGTCTAAATCTTCAAACTCCAGTGTGCAATCAGCTCATCACATGCACCTATAAAACAACACTAAAAGAGAATGTAAGATAGAATACTAAGGGCGCGATTGATGGATTCCCCGAATATGGTGCCAAGATCTGACGTAGAGGAGAACTGAATATGCAAATATAATAATATAAACACAAGCCAACTCCTATCCTAGAAAATAAATTACAAAACTCCATCGATGTAGTGTAAGGGAATCAAGATTGATCCACGATGAAACGTGTCAACGCTCGCCAAATTAGTCTAAAAAACAGCTATTTTTATCGACCAGTAGTCCTTGATAATGACCAAGGGTGGTCGATCTTGACAAGGCAGTCGATCATCTCATCAACGCAACATGCAGAAACACAAAAAAGCAACCGACATTGACTAGAATAGTCAATGTCGAGTAAGTCAAGTAGCCAGCCAATGTCAGCTAGGTAGTAGTCGATATCGAGCTTAGTAACACAAAAAAAAATAACTTTTGTCGAAAAAAGAAAGGTCAAAGAATGATAGGATGGTTAAGATGTAATGAACAGAAATATCAAAAGGGTTTTGTGTCACTCAACACATCAAAACTAGGGTTTCAACAATATAATAAAAAGCTTCCAAGGTTTAGGTATAACCACGACAATAACCATGCATGCTATAAACAAGAATAATAGAGAGTTTATGCTTTTATCATCACAAGATAGTGTTCACAATCAACAAATAGATAATAGAGGCTCTCGCACAAACACCTATTTGTTTCTACCTTGTCATAATTAGGGTTTAACCAACTTTTGCAAATTAATCCTAATTACTATCAAAATTCCCAATTAATTCACTTTTCCTTCATAACCGCAAACAAGGAATCATCCTTAACTTTCTCAAAGGATTAAGCATGAGATAGAAGATGATAATCACATGAAAGTATCATAGATTTGAGCATACTAACATGGCTATTGCCGGGCACACCCCGATCCTAGAAGTGAGACGATTACTCACTCATCATCATGGCGAACATCATCATAAAGATAAACATAAACTTAAATTGAAATAATCTTAACTTATAATCAAACCAAACCATCTCCAACCTCTCTCTCTCTCTCTCCATCTTTCTCCCTCTATAACTTGATTTCTTAAGCAATTAATCGATGATTAAAACCCTAGGCCTAATGCCTTTATTTATAAAACCCTAATCTTGTCTCCTAAGAAAGTAAATTCTATCCAATTGAAAAAATAAAATCTCTATCTAAAAATAAATATCCAACTCTCAAAATCCCTACATTAAGTTGAAAATTACCCATAAGGAAATAACTATCAAAAAAGGAAAAGATATATAAAGCATGTTATAATAATCCTCCTAAGATCCGTACTTATCCACACGTTTCTGTAGCGCACATGTATTCTATCAACATTGACCAGAGTGGTCGACATCGAGGGCTACCTTGTCTCGGTCGACCTCGGGTGACCTGGTCGATATGTCTCTTCCTCCCTTAGCCTCAGCATGGCTTACTTCTTCTTTTCAACATCAATCACTCTAGTAGATGTCGATGGCCTTATATGCATAGTCGAGGTCAAATAGTGGTCGATGGCTAGTATGAATTTCGACCACTATTCACTCGATCCATGTAGCTTGGCTCTTCCATATGTAACGGCCGAGGTATAAATACCCGGGTTATGTTTCGAAGGTCGGATACCTTCATTCGGATCTTGCAATCCAGGTACGGGTCAAGGTTTCAAACCTCTTTAAACATCAGTATTAAAGCAGGGATTTTGGAGCCAAAACTATTGTAGGGCCATTGGGTACCCTTAACCTGTCCTAATGACTAAGTCGTAGAAATTCATTTAAGAAAAGTGGAACGGAAAACGAAAATAAAGTACACCTCGCCAAGGTAGAGCCGGGTCAAAACCAAAACCTTAAACATAATTGATTACCACTTAGCCAAGTTAGCGGATTAGACCGGTTCTTCGATTTTGCCCAAGAAGATTTCCCGTCATAGAAGCATGGAGGAAGCAAGGAGCAAGTACCTAACACTATCCACGAAGTCATGCCCAGGGACGTCTACGAGCCCTAAAGACCGTGCCGAAACCATATAATATGTCTATACCTAGGATAAAGGATGGTATAATGCAATGCAGAATTTAAACACACAAGCATGCTTCTATCAAATATAATAATATGCAGAAAAACTGTAAAAGGCCCCAGACAATGCCAAGTGGCATATCCCTCTCTTACTCCGTCCCTTTTTTCATGAGCGAACCTGGCTAGTACGGTACCCATTTTATCATATGTGTGCACATATCATCATAGCATGCTCATCATCATATCATAACATATCATCATCCACTCATCATATCATATCATCATCATCTCATCTCTTGCCCGGTGGTGATAGGCTATCATATCATGCTCATATCAACGCTACTGACTCAGGGCAAACCCGATGAGGTTGGGCTACCCTATGACCCTAACAAAGACTGTAGGACACACATATAACGACCGTTCTGTTTTCAAACACACCAAGTAGCCAAATGCTCATTCGCAAGTGTAATCCTAGCATGATATTACATGGCATGCTTTTATCATATGCAACACCTATATGACACATCAGATAGGAGGTCCGAGTTACTAAGTAAGCTCCCATAGGATACTTACCTGGAAATGTCAAACAACAAAAGATAACACAAGCAAAGTCCAATAACCAACAATCACCTAAAATTACATAACTTCGATACGCTACCATACTACCACTCATACACACAGAAGTCGAGTCCCAAACGTTTACAAAACCAAGCGAGAGTGAAATCATTCCAAAGTCTTTTGATATGATAAAACATCAAAGAAGGCCATCTGATCATTCCAATCTCATCAAAACTCATTTCACAAAGCTCATTTCCAAAACCAATATCGATCATAAAATCAATTCAAAGAATTCCGACAATTAAATGAAATCCTTCAAGCATGAAGCCCAATAGTTCTAAATCCGTCAAACTCCCACAATTATTTAATAATATCCCTAAGATCCCGCTTCTAAAATCGTCCGTCATCTAAAATTATATTTGTTGTGAGCCTAAATTGTCATGTTTTACACTAACTTTTATATCGATTTCTATATGCATTTCATATCATTGGGTTAGAATAGTACAAAATCTATGTAGTTTATGCTTATTTGCCAAATTATGGAGTCTACACTAGTTTCTTTTTTAATTTCATAGAAATTGAGGCATTTTTTGCTGCAGTTCGAAGAAGGAATGAAATCATGGAATAACTCGAAGTCGAATACAGAAAGTCCAAGGTCGAGTAGCAGCTAAACTAGAACACATCTAGCAAAGAAGAAGGAAGAAAGCACTCAACATGACTAGTCGACTACACCTAGTCGATGTTGAGCACTTTGGTCGACCTCAGCTTCATCACACGAGTTCGAGCACAGAACCACCAAAGATAAAGAATTCTACTCGACTTCGAGGACACTTGTCGATGTCGAGTACCCGTCGAGTGTCCGAATCCTAGTCGAGCTCGGTCAGAATCTGAGGAGAAGAAAACACCTACTCGGCGTTGACTACATTACTCGATGTCGAGTACTCCCCAGCGTCAATCCGAGTCGAAATCGAGTGGAGTCGGAGATATGTGGATTACTTGCAAGTGAAGTCAGGTGGCAATCTATCAAGTCGTGTGAAGATCTATCAAGAGTGAAGATATTTATCCACCTTAGTCTTACTTACCTTAGAGATTTAATTTTTTTTTTCTAAGTTTTATCATTAAGCTTTAGATAGATAGTTTTAGATATAGATAGAATATTCTTTCCTTGGATAGCGAGGATTGAATACTATAAATAAGGCCTTAGGGGCTGATTTTGGGAATCATCCAATAATCCAATCCAAGCCACAAGCAATTATGTTCCAACATAGATAGCGAGTTTAGAGAGATTTTCAGAGAGCTTGCAGCCGAGAGGTGTTTTGCCTTGCGAGAGCGGATTTGGCTTCAATCGGTTGTAAGCTTTGTTTTGATTTAATGAAATTTAGTTCCCTTTTATTATTGATGTGTGTTTTTATGATGAAGAGCGAGTAGTTACCCAACTTCTAGAGTCGAGGTGAGCTTGACGGTAGCCATGTAAGGTAATGCGACAAAGTTACAACTGTTAATGCGATTTGGTCTTCTATCCCTATGAGCATGATTCTTCTGCAACAGTCGAAGGTGATCCTTGTTTGTGTTATTGAAGCGAAAGTGATCTTAATACAACTTGGATTAATTATGTGAAAAGGGTTAGGCACAATTAGGGTTTATGTGAAAGCCTCTATATTCCTTCCTACTTGTTAATGACGACAATTATTTGATGAAAAAGCATGATCTTTTATACATTTGGCATGATTCTTATATGGTTATGGTTGTGACATTGATACCCCGATTCTGGAAATCTTTTACATTATTGAATTCCCACAAATTTTGTGTTGCTTCTGTTTTATTTTCATCACAAAGCTGCGGTTTTTACTCTGCGAAACTACTCGAGATCGACAACACTAGTCGACGTCGAAGAGTCTGGTCAATGTCGAGGAGTCTGGTCAACGTCGAGGAATCTTCTACTTGACATTGGTTGTTTTCGTTCTCTATTGTTCTGTTTAGCAGATCCAGTCGATTGGTCTAGCCGATATCGAGTACTTTACTCGGCGTCGAGGAGCCTTCTGGTCGATTTCGAGAGGATTTAGGTGCTTGAAAGGCGAGCGCTGACACGCTTCCTCGTGGATACGATCCTAATTCCCTTCCACCAAACCGGGAGGAAGTCTTGTAATTTTTATTTGTGTGGTTCAGGGATTTGGTTTAAGAGTTATATTTGATATTTATTTCATACTCGATTTTCCTCCTAACAATATTCGAAAGGAATCGAGAAAAAAATTAACAAGGAACCCAAAGGGGGCAAGGAGTGACTCGGTCAAGTCACTATGGAGATCTCACGGTCGCGAGATGCTCTCAGTTACTCCCCGCGAAAAGGCAACCTTCGCTGGCCGTGAAACACAGGACTCGCGGCCGCGAGAACCGTGGTCACAGCCGCGAAGATTGTCTTCAACCTCTAGATCATCGTGTTCATCCTCGCCGCGGCGACCATGGTTTCGCAGCGGTGAGACTCGAAATGAATCTTGCTCGTTTTTGCTTGTTTCAAATCCGTTCAAACTCAGAGGTGTTCTAAAACGTTTCTAACTCATAATAAAACCCAAATAACACAAAAAAAAACTCCTAAAGACACACAAAAGACCTCAAACAAGGACTAGAGGGGAGAGCGAAAGAGGGATTGCCTAGCTTCATTGAGGCTCTTCGAAATCTTGAGGGAAGGGATTCTTTTGGCTTCAATTCGAAAATCCTTTGCTACAACAGGTCCTAGGAGATATATATCTAGCTTAAAATAAGACCTTTACAAATATTTAGATCCAAAAACGAGAGGACTTGAAGATGGACAACTTACATTTTCCAAAAACAGTTAGAGAGGGAAGAATAGGCTCAAACAACTTCAAAAAGAGTTACATATGACTTTTTATTGATGTAATAAGGTAGATGATAGAGTGAGGATCAAGTAGAAACAAACGGGGAAGAAAACGGAGTCAAAACGAGGGAGAACGAAGGATTTTACCGAGATGTCGTCGGATTTGGGTGCTGAACTCGCGGCGGCGAGATTACTGTTCATGGCGGTGAACATGAACTCACGGCGGAGAACATGAACTCGTACTCGCGAACATGAGTTTGTTCTTCTAGGTTCATACTCATTGCGGTGAGAGTTCTATTCGTGGCGGCGAAATTCCCCAGAAACTTCCGTTTTCGATGGAAACGAAGATCTAAATCTTATTTTTGGGTTGTTTTCTTGAGAGAAGATCTTGTTGAGAGAGTTTAGAGACTATATATATGATATGAGAACCAAGGGATTGATGAGCATTTATATAGGGGAGGGAAAAGGCTCTCTAGGGTTTTTCATGAGCTAAAAGACGAAACACTTAATGAGGAGAGAGAGAAAGAGAGAGTGCGTGTGTGTGTGTGTGGCGTGAGGGAGGAGAGAGAGTGAGTGGATAAGTGATTCCGCTCTTCCAACTTTAAATCCCAAAATCCCAACCCTACATCCGACATCCTTAAACCCAACTTCCGATATCCCAAAACCCGACATCCGACATCTCGAAGCCCAACATTTTGAAAATCCGACAGGGAATCCGAATTCATTTCGAACAACTCTCAAATTTTTCAAAATCAAAATCCAATAAATAAGATTTAGAATCCGTCAAATTGAATTTTAAAAGCATGTCAGGATATTTTCCCAGGACTTTTCGAAAATAGAATTTGCTCGAGGACGGGTTTTTCCAAAACTTTCCCTTTTTAGAAATTCCCAAAATCCAGTTGTTACACCATACGTAGCCAAATTCTTCAAAATGTGTAGTCGACATCGAAGTCTCTTCCAAGTCGTTCTTTTCTTCTTGTATAATTCTCCAAAACGTTCCAAATCCTCCGAAATCAAACCAAAACTTGTGTAGAACTTCATATCTTGTAAATAACCATAAACTACACAAATTCATCTTATTCCCATCCTAAAATATTAAAATATAGACATAAATTGGAATCAAAGTAAGCATAAAACATGTACAAATATAGGCACATCACACCACATAAGTCCACCACTACTCAGAGCCACTCTCGAAGATTTCACACGAAATCACTCAAAGAAAGAAACTAGTCGGGAAATAGAACATCGTGGAAGATAGTTCAGATAAATCATATGATGAGACTCGAGCAACACGACGACTTGCAGAGGAAGCAGAGAATCTAAATGTCGTGTCTCTAAGAAGTGGGAAGAAGATGGCTGAACTCTCATAGATAATAATAAAAAAAAGAATACACCGAACGAAAGCTTTGTGCAAAAAGAAGAAGATATCCCATAGGAAAATATTGAAGAAGACACCAGCACCAGACAAGAATTCGCACCAGCTTTTATAGACAAATCACCATCGGAAGTGACTATGGATGAGACCCGACCAAGACCCCCATTTCTAGAAGCACTAAAAAGTCGGAAAAGGGCAACAGATAGTGAAAAACTCTTAAAGACATTCTCCAAGTGTGAGGTCAACATCCCTCTCTTACATTTTCTAAAAGAACCCCGTTATGCTAAATTTTTAAAAGAATTAAGCACATTCAAGAGGAGACAGAGACCAAAGAGAAGGGAAAAGGTAAACTTAAGTGAACAAGTTTCACCTATATTTGAAAGGCGTTTAATGCCCGAGAAGTGTGGAGATCTAGGATTGTTTACTATACTTGGCACAATAGGAACAACTAAACTCGAACATGCCCTGCTAGATCTAGGAGTATCTATAAGTGTTATCTTGTATTCCTTGTATCTTTCTTTAAAGATAGGTACCTTGAAAGAAACAAGAGGTAAATGGACTAATCAAAAGGAGTGGTGGAGGACGTATTGGCAGAGGTAAATGGACTAATCTTTCCTGCATATTTTTTGTTGTTCTAGAAGGGGAAAACAGTGTCAAGGATGAATCAATTCTCCTAGGCAAACCCTTCCTAAAGAAAACAAAAATGAAGATCGACTACTTCAATGGATCTCTATCCATGGAATTTGATGGTAAGATGGTACAATTCTCTCTTTCCAAAGCTATGACATATCCATTAGAGGATCCTACCGTAAAGCTAGTAGACATAGTAGAGATTTGAGTTGAAGATATGTTTGAAGTAAATAACAGAGATGATGACTTCCATGTAGCATTAGAAACTCCTCTAAAAGAGTTTTCCAAAAAATACGATTTACCTAACAACCTGCATGTAGTATATCAGCCATTGGATGGCCCCGAAAGACAACTGGACTACCCAATAAACTCATCACTAAATATCCCGAGGGAAAAACTTTTACCTTATGTTATAAAGGCACATGAAGTTGAGCTGAAGCCACTACCAGATCATCTAAAGTATGTATTCTCGAGAGACAGTGACACATTACCTGCAATAATCAGCAACAAGCTCATCCAGGTGGTGGGATGAAATGTTGTGTGTTTCACCTTGCCAAAGATAATGATTCCTAAACTAACAAACTAACTAGCAACCTAGTATAGCGGATAAGTAAGGGGTTGAACCCACAAAGAAACAAGTATTTCAATGCAAAGTGTATCTACCAATTATGACACTAACGATAGAATAAGAATACGAATAAAGAAAGACAACGCAAATAAACTAAGATAAATATATGGATTGGAGCAACAAGAAGACAACGCGAATAAAGAGTGTAAGTTTCGCATACAATTCGCAACATTAGTTAGGTCATTGATCCTTGACTCTATCCTACCTTTTCTTATTTGATTCATCCAAACTTGGATCACTCCAAAGCTTTAGGAATTAAACAATATCAATAACATAAGCAACCAAAGATAGAGGCACAACTTCCTAACCCTAATCGATGCAATTGATAAAGTATAATTGTTAATATCCCCTACACACCCAATCGATGCTTTCAAGGGATCGATTGGCTATGTTGTGCTACTTATTCAATCAAATCGCAATAAATAATCAAACCTAACAAGAGAGCAAATTTCTTCAAGGTAGCTAATCAAGAGGGAATACACGCAATCAATCAATTGAAGAACAAATATATTGAATCAATCAAATATAGAATAGATAGAAATAAAGTCTCACAACCAACCAACCAAGTCTTGAATCATAGCAAAACCACAAGAATTCTAGGCAAGCATAACGTGCCTTGAATCCCTAAACTTAAATCTTCTCATTGTGATGAGTTTATGGGGAATAGAATGAATGAGCAGAACTAAATAAAACCTACTGAAATAAGACCTAATATAGCCTCCTTTCGTCAGCCAAAAACCCTAGGAAAGATAGATAAGAGTTCCCACAAAGATAGACTTGGGCCGCGTATTGCAAATCCATATCTAACAAGGACGGCGAGCCACGTTCGAATACCAAATTACCAAGAATATGAATAAGCTTATTAAACATGCAATAAGAATACTTAATGCACCTAAGACCACCTATAAATGACCATATAAAATATGCATTATGAAACTCCCCCACACTTAAGCTTCGCTAGTCCTCTAGACTTCTTCATGTCTAAACAAATTTTTTTATATAGCATAAAAAGTGCAATTTAAACATGAAAGAAGCAAACAAATTGTAATAACTCCAACTCCCCCACACTTAAGTCTTTGCTTGTCCTCAAGCAATGAAAAACATAGCAATAACCAAATATCCCACAAATATATTCGTCATGCATTCGTCTCATCAAAAGCAACATGAAATTTAAAGAACACAAGATCAAGTGAATAAACATCATAGCATGTATATAGCGATTAAAGCATAGAGTAGAAATCATCCAGCCTCACTACGAATGTGTTTCACTCATGCTCTCATGTGTTTAGGCTTTTAAGTTCAACTCCTAACTCAATCCAAAATGCAACTAAGCTCATAGAAATTGACAACAATATCACCAAATATCCACTGAAATGTCATTACTTGCGGAAAA
This sequence comes from Persicaria tinctoria, assembly GCA_037127255.1. Taxonomy (NCBI): domain Eukaryota; kingdom Viridiplantae; phylum Streptophyta; class Magnoliopsida; order Caryophyllales; family Polygonaceae; genus Persicaria; species Persicaria tinctoria. The sequence goes on along the minus strand of JBANSL010000015.1, from coordinate 51,763,574 downwards.
AAAAATAAAACTAAGCAATTTGGCTCTAGAACTCTCTTTTTTTTCATTTCTCTCTCTTTTTTTCTTGTAGGCTATTGCTATTATTTTTTTTCTCTTTTTTTCCCTTTTCATCTTTCGCTTTCTTTCGGCCTTGGTGTATCCTTACGTGAGTCAAAAACATGGGTGTCATGAATAGCCCCGGTCTATTAACACCTCAACTTGCTTGAATAAAGTCCACTTGAACATCTTTTGACGCGAGTTGCAAACATGGGTGTCATAAATGAACCCGGTTACTCAATGATCAAGCTTCCTTCCTCAGTGGGTAACTTTTGACACCGTTTTACCCGAATCATACCAATGGGTGTCATGCATAGATCCAGTTACTAAGTGTCTCAATCATTTCCACTTTATTTAACTCAATTCTCACATGCAACTAAAGCCAAATATAAACATAAAAGCATAAAATTACGCAAGCAACAAACATGTGAGTCGGTATTGACAATAGATAATGAAGGCAATATCAAGAGGTAGAAACATAAGGAGAGTAAATCACACATAAAAGCAAAAGGAACTATGAATGATTGCAATAAGGCTAAAAAACTATCTCACAAGGGTCATATTGTGTAGGATTTCAATCATACTCAAGCTCAATCATACATGCTCAATTACATCACCAAATCATACTTCACAAGAAAAACATTTTAAGGAGATAAGGCTAACCAATGCAAACATGCTATGGAATTTATATGATCATGTCAAAATACATAATAGAGGACACACATTGCAAGATGGGTAGTTGAATAACACATTTATGCAATGCATGATATTTTTTTGGGTTTTTGACATTTTTCAATTGTTTTTGTTGTTTTGACATTTCCTATAACAAATAGCGTAAAATAAAATAACTAAGAATTGAAACATGAAACAAAAAATTAAATATGAACTAATCTAACTAACTAATTCACTTCATTTTCCCCCCACACTTAAACTATTCATCATCTTTAATTGAAAATCAAATAAAGACAACAAAAGTTAAAATAAAACCACAAGGGGGAAAAAGGGGACCTACTTGATCATGGTCGTTGTTGATATAATTAGTTAACAAACATTGGAGCACTGGGGCGACGGCGGGCGCCGTCTGTGTAGAACCATGAATCCGAGTTTAAACGTCAATGTTTCAACGTCCAAACTCCTTACAAATTGGTCTTTGAAGATCGGGACTTGGTTTCAAAGTCTTCCTTTTTGTGGTTGGGATGATGATGGTATGAAAAGAATCGAATTTGATGGATGTGGATGATGGATGGGAAAAGAAAGGCTTCTGATTGAAACACAAGGCTTAGGTTTTGGAATTTAGATTCAAGTGGAGAAATTAGGGTTCTTGTGTGGCTTGGAGACAAATGCTTGAATGATCAAAATTCGGGAATTGGGATGTGTGGTTAATTGGAAAGGGAAAGGATCGTCTATCAAAAAGAAAAGAAAGTATTAGAAATAGATAGAAATAATAAAATAAATGAAAATATAAAATCTAGTCCTAAGATAAATAGAAACTCATCCTAAGATATAAAAGAATCTAATCCTAAAATAGAGAAAATAAAATCTACTCTTAAAATAAGAAGATAGAAATATATCTAATCCTAAATAAGATATAAAAAAAACATAAACTAATCTAAAAATCAAAAATAATAAAGGATAGAAAATACTCTCTTCCAATGTTACCAAAATCCTGCAATGCACCTGTGAACAGTGGCGACGGGCGCCGCCTGTGCAGAACGCCAACTTTGTCATTTGATCAAGCAAATCACATGGTTAACTCAAGAATCCTGCAAAAACACATATCTAAATGGAACTCTATCATTTTATTGAATTTGAAAGACTAAATATCTAACTAGGAATTGAAAAACTTGCAAACTGGAAAACAAATCATGGGTTGCCTCCCAAGAAGCGCCTTTTGTTAACGTCATAGACTCGACGGTTTATTATGTCCTTCTCTTAAGACTCATTCAGACATTGTTAAGGCCCTTAAAAGTAAATCAAATTCTTGTGCCCAACAAAAATTTGAAAGAACACTAAGCATGAAAAACTTTGCAATTAAGGATACCTTACAGAGAAGTTTTGGCACATTTCTACTTACCTGAGGTTGATCTTTTCCAGAGGGAATGTAAGACCACCAACACAGTTCGGCTGGTGCCTTGTAGAAGTAATGCTCCCAGGGATCCAAATATTCACCTTAAATCACAAAAGTGTTAGAAATATCATTACCTTACACTGGAGCCACAGAAATCGGCTCTGAAACTTGTTCCTCAATAGGTGCGATTGAGATGAGTTCTTCAGATGAATCAAGAGCCAAAACATTTAGATCTTCATGCATACGCTCATGAGACTCTATTTCAATAGGTGTTGGGCTCTCCACTTCACCCACTGTTACTTCTTCGTCACTCAGAGGGGGTTGTCAATCAATGATAGGACCTTGGTTCTTGGACCAAATTCCTATTCATAGATGTCTTCTTTAGTCATCTCATCATTGGCCGCATCACCTATAAGGTCCTAAAATCCTAATGGTCCTGGTTCACACAATCCTTTCTCATATGCACATATCAAATACTTCATTATCCTCAAATGTGCACCCCGAAGGACGCAATGTATCATCTCAAACCTCAGCACTACCTTCTCACGAGTCCCAAACATGGGTGTAATGAATGGCCCCGGATACTTAGTGCCTTAGAATCCTCGCCTTGGTGTCCCATCTTGCCGAACTGACATCTCAACGAGCAGGGTCGATCTATCTTTATCTCCTGAGATGACCGGATTTTCTTTCTCTCATTAAATTTTCTATAATATGATCATTCTCCTTCTAAACTCCAAAACATAATGATACAATAAAACAACCATATAATAATCTCCATAATCTGATATCAATTTCTCGACATACTCCTCGGATTGGAAATAAGGTAAAGAAATAGGCCATTTATAGAACATGTGGAGAAAAATATGAAATAAGGCACACTATGGATTTGTGATGCATAAGCATAGGTAAGGCTAGTAATAAGGTAAGAATATATGGAAAATAAAGTCCTCCGTCCTCTTATCATGCATATGTCAAAAGCAACTTCACATTGTACCTCCTTTCATGGTTTTCAAGAAAATAATGCACTTCATTGTGACTTCCCTTTACTAGGCCATTTCATGTTATATCTCTAATGAATCTAATTTTGCATCATCGAGTTCAATTTAAGCTTTCATGACACTAATCATAAAAAATTCAATGGGGTTGATAAAAATAGACTTTGGATGATAACTTGAAACAAATAGATGAATAGTTATATCCAAATGTACCATGTAAAGAACAATTAGGAAAATATGCATAAATATAGTGAAAGTAAGCATTTCCCCCACCTCATACTTGAATATAGGTGTTGTAGATGGTTGTAAGGTCAGTCGATAACGAGTGAACCAGTCGATATCGACTAGGTTCCCTCGATTCCTGGTGGATCCAAGCTTCAGGGTGATCCGGCCTCTACCACAAGCTCTTTTTCACTCTATATGTTTAGTCGATATTGAGTCTATGACTCGATATCGAGTCCTTTTTGCAGTGTCTTGGCACCTCTATCTACTTGCAAATCCAGTAGACGTCGACTGAGAGTTGTTGATGTCGAGTACACTTCCGGTTCTCCGAGTTGCCTAGACTCACCAAAGAAAAAGAAAACCTTGCACAAAGTAAAGAAAATAAAAGAAGAGCAAATTTATTAAAGGAAAAAAAATATTATCTGGTTGCCTCCCGTAAGCGCTAGGGTTCAAGTCGCTAGCACAACCTACTTCATTTTAAGCATTAGCATGTCTCATCCTTTTCCGGAGGCATAGGTGGATATGGTGGTTCCTCCGGTGGTGGGAAGCGTGGAATGTCATCCGGGTGCATAATATGGTGAAGAAGCTTAAAACTCCCCGAATGGATGCTCCATACCTCCACCCATTCATCTTCCCTAGCTCGAGCCGACCTGCATACGGGAAGACATAAAGAAATTTCGCATACCTCATAATTGTCTCTCTTCCGCTTCATATGTTGATTTGGTTGAGCGTCTCTACCACAACAAAATGGTGGAGTTGGAAGAGAGACGTCCACCTCATCTTGTGGAGCTTTGTGCCACTTCGCAAGGATCCCATACATAAACAAAAAAATCGATTGCTCAAAATCGTCGGGGATGGCCTTCAACTTGTAGGGTAAAAGCAACCTTGAAGCATCATGGGCAACGACATCTGGCTTCTTCTTTTCTAGCTCTTCTTCTTCTTGGGATCCTTCAAATGGTTTATCAAAGAAAGATAGTAAAGACACAAATGAGGCCAAGGGAGGACATACTTGGGTTTTTGTTGTACAGTCGACTTTGAATGGTGTGCACTCGATATCGATTGATATTTCTAGACCAGTTCCTCCAAAAGGTGTATGTCTCGAGTCCATGTAGCCGACGTCGACTGGCTCATAGAAGAGGACGTTGTCGAACCAACTTGTCATTGTCAGTTTGGGCGATTCGGTCAGATGTTCTCATCTATGTCAGGCGTCCAATTGTTTCTCTAGTCGGCGTCTTTCACCGGCAACAACATCCGCGTGATGGTTAGCTTCCGATATATGTTGGCGAAGCTTTACTATCTCGGCCTCCATATCATATGTTTCTTGCATTGTACCTGTATATCAAAATAAGAACACACAAATTAAAGAGCAAGGGGCCTCGGTACCCAGTTGGTTTCGATGAGGCGGGTAGTGGTAGGGTATGTGATGATAAGAAAAGGGGATAGGCTATTCCGAAACTTTAAAAACAACTAAGCTAGGCACGATTTATATCTCCCCGGCAACGCGCCAATTTTATAAGAGAGTTTCTCGACCAAATAAATTTATAGTCAAGACCCCGCTATGGGATAGTGCAGTCAGATTCGTCCACAGGAGAGAAGTCAGCGGTTCTAGGTTTAGTTGGTTTCGGGGTTCGGGAATAGCGGGAAGAGGTGTAGAAGGGTTGTTTTCGACATCGGCTAAGACTTGGTCGATGTCGAAGGATGGGGAGGGAATGATGATCGATGTCGGGTAATTGTGCAGAAACTTTAAAATAACAAAATAAACAATAAAAGTACAAACGTCTAAGGTTAGGGACCACCACAGCAATAAACAGATGTGTAAATCACGAATCACATAAAGAAGCATGCTTTACATTAAAGAATCAACTTTCATTAATTCCAACAATTTAGGCAAATTAACTCTCGAAAATAAACCTAATTGTTTCTACCTTTTCTTAATTAGGATTAATAAACTCGCGAATAAAAACCCAAATTACTATCCAAGTTTGCAACATGAATTCCTTGAATTCTCATCCAAGGGTTAAGCATAGAGGTAGATGATGATAGAAACACACAAAATTATGGATACATCGATTACGAACACAAGTCTATCGTGGGCCTTACTCCAACCCTAGAAGAGGGGATTTAGAAACCTTCAATCTTCACTCTAGGCTCTCCTCTTTACTACTTGCGTTCGAAGACAACTTGGCTTGAATGAATGAAAAAAACAGCCTCTAAGGCTTTATTTATAGGGCTCAATCCTTGCTATTTTAGGAGAGCAATCTATCTATCTTCTATCTATATCTGTCTAAAGATAAAAATTAATGAATTACAATAATAAAAGAAATAAATTCCCCTAGGTAAATTAGGAATTCCCCATACAAGATAAAAAGACAATCTAAGTAGATAAAAGATCCCTTTCTTCATGTGTAAGCAATGCCACTCAGATTAGGACTCTTCTAGTGTCGGGTCGGTTTCTGGAATTCACTCGATATCGACCAAATGAGTCGATATCGACCTCTGGTGTAGTCTCGAGTAAATCTTCACTCGACGTTTGGTCTGTGGTGTGCATATCGAGTGAGACTCACTCGATATCGAGTCGTGGGACTCAATATTGACTACCTTGGTCGATTCCTAGTGGTCTTCAATGGTCTTTAGGGACTCGACGTCGAGTCCACAGGTCCATTTCTTGTGAGGTTCGACTCGATATCAAGTCATGGAACTCGATATCAAGTGGTAGACTCGATATCGAGTCATCTTTGTCGATATCTGGTGCTTCAGTCGATATTGAGTGATTCATTCAAAATTGAGTGACTTGACAACATCTTTCCTTTTTCTCTGAATTGCTCCAAAATGTTCCAATTTCTGCAAAATTAAACAAGAACTTGTGTAGACCTCCATATATTGAAAATAAGTATAAACTACACAATTCCCATTCATTCCAATATAAAAGTATAAAATATGAGCAACAATCGAAGTAAAAGCATATGCAAAACATCGCAAATTGAGCGCACATCAGTAAGTTCAGGTAAGGACCCCTACCCTCTTGACGGTGGAAGGAAATCGAGTCGAATAAATAAAAGAAATAGATAAAATCAAACCAATTCTCTATTCACGCAAATAAATTACAAAACTTCCTCACGATGTAGTGGTAAGGAGTCAGGATCGATCCACAAGGAAGCGTGTCAGCGCTTGCCTAATCAGTGTCGAAAACAGCTCTCGGTGTTGACCAGAAGTCACTCGGAATTGACCAAGATCCAGTCGATGTCGGTTGTGGCAGTCGATTTCTAGTGCAAACCTGTAAAACAAGAACAACTCAATCGACGTCAACTTTGGGGCACTCGACAACGAGTCAGTCCACTCGATATCGAATGAAGGGCAGTCGATCTCGAGTCAAAATGCAGAAAACAGAAACTAAAATGTCGGCAAAGAATGACTGAAGAATGTAAGGATGGATGCGAATGGTGAACAGAAATAGCAAAGTTGTGTAAACAATGTATAAAAGGCTTCCAAGGCAGGAGAATTACCACGACAATAACCATGTAAGCGACACACTAGACTTATTAAAGATATATGTTTTTCATCAAAATAGACAACTCTCATCAACAACAAATAAGAATATAGAGGCTCTCGTAAGTAAAACCTAATTACTATCCAAATTCACAATAAATCCGCTCTCGCTTCAAAATCATAAATATGGAATCGTCCACTACTCTCACAGTGGATTTAAGCTCATAGATAGATAGATGAAAATCACATATGAATCATAAATCAAGCATACTTACATGGCTATCGTCAGGCTCACCCCGACCTTAGAAGTGGGACGACTACTCACGTCTCATCATAGCAACCATCATCATTGACATAAACATAAACTAATTGAATGAAAGAGTAAGAATACAACCAAACATCTACCCTCCACAACCATCTCTTTCTCTCTCAGCGCTATAAACTTGATTGCTCAAGTGCTTGGATGATTGGATCATTAAAACTATAGGCATAATGCCTTTATTTATAATAGATCAATCCTTGCTAGCCAAGGAAAGAAATATCTATCTACTTACTATAGATAAATCTTCCTAAACAAAATAACATAATCTAATGAAAATTCCCTAGGGTAAAAAGATTTTAACCCATAAGGATAAAATTCAACAAGGAGAATAAAAGATCTTGTCTTCATGTGTAAGCAATCTCCTTCCAATTCAGACTCCTCAAAAACGTGTCTCAGCGGCTAGGGTTTCACTCGACATTGACTGAGGTCCAGTCAACGTCGAGTACTCCACTCGATTTTGAGTGCTTCAATGTGTGTCGAGTGCTTTCCTCTTCTTGGCTCCAAGTGTGGCAAATATCCAGTCGACATCGAGTCATCTTCAGTAGACATCGAGTGAAATCTCTGTAGCATGCTTCGTCCAACACTTAGCCAAATTCTGCTTCACTCTAGTAGATGTCGAGTGGCTTTCAGTAGAGATCTAGTGACTCATCGGCTCGGCTCCTTCTTCTCCAGATTGCTCCGAAATGTCTTTGATTCCTGCGAAATTAAAAAAAAACTTGTGTAGACCTCTAAATCTTGAAAATAAACATAAACTACACAAATTCCATACTTGCCCAACCCAAAAGTATAAAATATAAACAAGAATCGGAGTTAAAGTATGCGTGAAATATGGTAAAATAGGTGCACATCACCTCTTGAGTTAGTTAATAGTATTTTTATAAGACGGGTCCCTTGGTTTTTTCATGTCATTAAAGTTAGGGATGAGGAATCAAAAGTCTTTAAGGAAGGTGATCTAGTGTTCCTAACCAAGGCAAGCACGATGAGATTCAAAAGAAGTACACGGGAAAAAGAAAGGGTGGAGTGGTAGGAGTACATCGCGTCTGCCCATGAAAGTTAGAGCGCAAGGACAAGAAATGAGACATATTCAAAGTTGAGCTCAAGAGCCCTGAAGAGGAGGTCCAACCTCTATGGACCCTACATGGTCCACCTGGGATATTACCACGGATGAAGTCGGCCTAGTTACTTTAATGTCTAGATCATGTACATAGACTATGGTTTTTAGTGATGTGATCCTGGATGATGGTAGGTTGGTCGATGAACCTAGAGGAGAATATGACACCGTTGATGGATCTTGGAGGGACATGTGATCAGCTTCGGAAGCTCTTACCTTGGACGACATCATATTTCCAGAAGAAGAAGACATCAAAGTCTTATAACTTGATGAAACAACATCTGCTCTCTATTTTGGCTCTAACTGGAGTTGTGTTCGTCCGAAGAAGATGCAAGAGGACTCGTTGGAAAGCTGATTTCGAGGGCTACGATATTGTTGAAGACATCTCCCCTTGGATGACACCGTTGATGGATCTTGGAGGGATGAACATGTGATCCTAGCCTTGACAAGGCAGCCTCGGAAGCTCTCACCTTGGACGACATCATATTTCCGGAAGAAGAAGACATCAAAGTCTTATAATTGGCTCTAACTAGAGTTGTGTTTGTCCAAAGAAGACGCAAGAGGACTCGTTGAAAAGCTGATTTCAAGGGCTACGACATTGTTGAAGACGTCTCCCACCAGTTCTACTCCAAAGATGGTCAAAAATCTCGTTCCTTACAGCAGCTCTAAGCTAAACCAAATTTGAAGTCCTTCTTTATCCCACACCAATTAAAAACACATGGAGATGCCAATAAACTCCTATATATGTGTAAACTCTTTTTCATTTGAAAACAAGTTGAATTTGAGAAAAAAGCTAAGCTTTGTGCTTCCTTCGTTTCGGGTTAAGAAACAACTCTATCTTGGTGAGATGCCGGATAAAACCTCTTGGTGAGATGCTAAGAGCGATTCCCTAGTGAGAGATGATGGAATCAAAGGGTCGGAAACACTCGGAGTGTGAGGCCGAGAGTGCGGAAGATCGAGTGTTGGAGAGAGCTCGGAGTGCGAGGCCGAGAGCGCTCTTGCATCACATATCCCTCAACCCCCATCCCCTTCTTTACCACCATTCTAAGGCCTTCCACAGCCCCATTATCACCCTCAAATCACCCCCAAAACGTCACTCCAAACAGCCCGTTTAATCCTTCTCAAACAAGCCCCATTCAGAATCGCCTCTGCACAGGCGACGTCTCGGTAAAATGCGATTTCCTGCTTCGTATGACCTCTGATTAACGAGATCTTCCCCAATCCGGGACCGAGACTTCAAGATCTACAAAAGTAGTACTCGCACTTCCCTAGCAGCCAAGCCGATCGACGGGAAATAGGCAATCTTTGAAGACTGATATGTTGCCTCAGAAGCTGTCCACAATTTCCCGACTTCTCGGAACTTTCGTCGCCGGTCCTTTTGCTCGAGCCCAGGTCCGAGCACGTCAAGTGGTATCAGAGCCACGACAAGGGTTCCTCAAGCTTTCGGGGTACGAATTACTATCCCTTTGCTTAATCTTTAGTTTTTGCAAAACGTGTTTGATTAGGCCCGAGAGATTGCAATTTGTTCAACCATTTCTACCATATTTCACCATGGAAAACTAGTCCTTTCTACCTATCCATCGTTCTATAGGTTGAATGTGTTCTTGTGCTTGTCGTTGTCAACATCGAGCTATCTCCGTTGATCGACATTATTGTTTGTTGCACTAGCTTCTTACGGCAAAGGTTGAAATGAGTACTCTGCTGTTTTTGTTTGTTGAACTCCCCAAATAATTAAGCTGCTGCCCTCCTTAATTGAAAGCAGAGGAACATTTCAAAGGTTGCAACCGTAGCTATTCAAAAAAAAAAAGAAACCAGCTTGTTAAAAAAAAAAAAGGTTTGTGTAACCAACAAGCAGGTGAACATTCAAACCCCCACGTTAGCTTGTTCACTGATTTCTAATGTTTGTGAATTAGCTATTACCTTTCAAGCTTCCTAAATATGTATTACTTAGTTTCCTACATTGCAATTTCATTTTTTATTCGGGCTAAATCACTTGTTAAATACTCGTCGAAAGACCCTTGTTGAAGTGCTCGAAGGCCCTTGTTGAAGTGCTCGAAGGCCCTTGTTGAAGTGTTTTGTTGGGTCATATTGATCATTCTTGATAACTCCACTCCCTTGATAAATCGGAATCCGTTTCAAAGGCTTTGACAGACAGTTTATGTCAAACGTTTTGAAGCTACAGCTGTGTTGATGAAAGACAAAACCTGTTCTCTATAATATTATGCTCGAATATTATTTTATATTATTATATGCTTCCAGATATTATATTCTAACATTTCAGGAAGCTTTTCGAATATCATCTCTTTCCTTAAAGCTTGATGTTGAGAAGGACACAATCGGAGATCATGGCTTCAAAGTTTCCAAGTATAGAAGATCTCGAAGATAGCCATGATCAGCCTAGCTGTTGAAGAGAAGACGGACATACATTTTGTTGAACACAAGCTCTCATTCGCACTCAAGCCTTCAAGTGAAATCTGTCTTCTTCGTGTGCTCTCTGCTCATTCTTAAGAGTCTGTTATTTCATTTCAAAGCATTTGAGAGTTACACTGTGAGCTTATAGGATATATTTTGAGTGAGTGTTATACTCGAGAGTTTTTGTAACTCAGGAAGTGGACACTAGGCGATTGATTCACTAAGTGTAAGAGGATTGTACTAGATAGATGAGAGAGGGGGGGCTCTTCTAGATTGGTCTAGGACTCCAAGGGAACGTGAGTTGACTAGATTGCAATTGTATAGGAGAGAGGCTTCTCGGTGAGCTATTAGGATCCTAAGTCTTGTGAATCAATAAAAGTCGGTTGAATCCTAGGGTTGTGGAAGAACCCTAGGCGGGGACGTAGGCCAAGTTCGTGCCGAACCTCGTAAATAACTCATTGCGTCCTTTACATACTGCTTTACCATATTTCCGCATTTGTTCGATTTGTATAACTTGTTTGTGATTCAGGTTTTCAGAGAAAGGATTAAGTCTAATCTCAAAGGGTTTTGCACGAGCTTCAAAAGTCTTAAGATTATCTGCGAAAAACCGGTATACTCTATTCAACCCCCCTTCTAGAGTATCTTTATATTACTTTGTTATACTTTATCGAACCTTCAATGTGTATCAGAGCTTTACTCACTGCTTTCGATCTAACAATCTTGTGAGTTTTTTATCATGTCTGGTGAAGCAAGCAGAGGATTTGCACAAGGAAGGTCTACCAGTAGACCACCACTCTTTGTAGGAAACAACTTTGTCCACTGGAGATCATTGATGAAGATGTTCATTATAGATCAAGATATGGAACTTTGGAACATTTTAGAGAATGGTCTGAAGGTTCCAGAGAAAGACGGACCAAATGGAACCAAAATTGCGAAGAAGGAGTCTGAATACATCCAAGCGGATCTTGAACTCGTCTCCAAAAACTACAGGGCTATTAACTTACTTTATTGTGGTCTTAGCATTGATGACTTTAACAGTATTTCTTCTTGAAGGTCAGCTAAAGAGATTTGGGACAAGCTGGTCGTCACCTATGAAGAAACCATCCAAGTAAAGGACACCAAGATCAGTATCTTCCTTCGAAAGTATGAGCTTTTCAAAATGAAGTCTGATGAGTCTATCAAGGCCATGTTCACACGATTCACGGAAATCACCAACAACCTTGACTCTCTTGACAAGAGCCATACGAACGTTGAGAAAGTGAGGAAGATATTGAGGTGCCTCCCAAAAGAAAAATGGGGTCCTAAAGTAACAACAATAGAGGAAGCTCAAGACCTCACCACTCTGTCCCTTGATGACCTGCTTGGGAAACTGATCACTCATGAGATGATCCTTAATGAAGACGATGGAGAACTTCCAGCAAGCACTAAGAACTTTGCGCTCAAGTCTAAGAAGGATGAGCCCAAAGATGGATCTGATTACGAAGATGAGGATGACGATGAGGATGATCCTTTTGCTCTTATCACAAGAGGCCTTTCTCGAATCCTCAAAATGAAGAAACATTTCAACAGCAAGGATGGATCAGAGTCTTCTAAATTTTGAGGTAAGTCTCAATACAACAAATATAATAAGAAGACTAAACCTTTGTCTTGTTTTGAATGTGGTGAAACAGATCATCTTGTAAAAGACTACCCTCAAAAGACGAAGAGCCAGTCCAAGAAGGGTGATAGATGGAAAAAAAAAAGCCATGGGGGCAACTTGGAGCGATTCTGACTCTGACTCCGATGATGAGAAGGCCAATGTCTGTCTTATGGCCTCAGGAGATGAATCCCACGATGAGAAGCTTGAGGTAACTGTAAGAGAACTTATGGAAAGTCCAAAAGAGGTATTATTGGAATTTCTTTCTAATATGATCGCCAATGAAGAGAAACTTATTGCCCAGACTAACACTCTTATTAAGAAAATTGTGGACCAGGGAAGAACTATTGAGGATCTGTCTATGAGGGTCAAAAGTCTTGAAGCTTCTTATTCAGGTCTTGACATTAAAGTCAAGACTCTTGACTCAGAGAAATCAGAACTCAAGCAAGATCTCTCGTCTCTGAGAAGTGAACATCATGACTTAGAGAACGAGAAGATCTCCCTGAATAATAAGATTCAAGACCAACAGACAGCCCTCATAAGTTTTACCAAATCCAAAGGCACTCTTGATAGGATGTTGGGTGAGCAACAAAGTTCTCTAAACAAAATTGGTATTGGTTACAATCCAAGATTTTTAAAGAAACAGCACATTACCACTTTTGTAAAGGCAAAATGAAGCAGAACCTCTCATATATGTCACCACTATTCTAGAAAGGGACATGTAAAAGAGACCTGTCCCTATAGAAGAAAGGATCCACATATTATTCGCAATACATTTCCTGTTCAGTTGAGAAAAGAACGGATAACGCAAGTTTGGGTCCCCAAAGGCACTATTTTACCAAATATTGTTTATCCCAATAATGGATCTAAATTTGCTTATTGGTCTAGCCACAAAGGTTGATGTTTGTTTTGCAGGAGATCACCAAGGTGAAAGAGCAAAAATGGATTATTGATAGTGGATGCTCGAGGCATATGAGTGGAAGAAGCTCTCTCTTTCATGATCTAAAGAAGCAATCCACTAGAACAATCACTCTTGGTGACAAAGGAAAGTGTGACATCGTTGGTATTGGTAGTGTTGTGAATGGTTTGAAATATAATTTGCTTAGCGTTTCTCAATTATGTGATAGTGGCAATGATGTCAGATTTAACAAGAAAAGATGTCTAGTGTGCAGAGAAGATACAGGTGAAGTTGTTCTAACTGCATATCATTACAACAATATATATGCTATAAATGCTGAGCAAGTGGCACAAGGAAGCTTAACCTGTCTAAAGGTTTTGACGGACGATCCAAAGCTCTGGCACAGGAGACTCGGTCATGTGAGTCCACATACACTACAGAAGCTTGTGTCCAAAGGGCTTGTAAGAGGGCTACCTGAGATGGACTTCAAAGGTATTGATATGTGCAATGCATGCACACGAGGTAAACAAACACGTAGCTCTTTCAAACCCAAAAAGGTTGTAAGTTCTTCTAGACTCCTTGAACTTTTACATATGGATTTATGTGGTCCTATGCGAGTCAAATCTCCCAATGGTAAAAAGTACATGCTTGTTGTTGTTGATGATTTTTCTAGATATACTTGGGTTGCATTTTTAAAAGAAAAATCAGAGGCCTTATTCGAGTTTTCAAAACTTTGTAAGGAGTTGCAGACTTTAAGAAACGAGCCCATAGTGTCAATTCGAAGTGATCATGGTAGGGAGTTTGATTAACTTCAGTTTGATTTGTTTTGTGCTAAATATGGCATCTCCCATAATTTTTCTGCTCCTAGGACACCTCAACCAAATGGGGTTGTGGAACGAAAGAACCGCACCCTAGAGGACATGGCCAAGACTATGCTCTTAGAAAATGCATTACCTAAAACCTATTGGGTTGAAGCTGTTAACACAGCTAACTATATCTTGAATCGTTGTCTTATTCGTTCCATCTTAAAGAAAACTCTTTATGAACTTTTCAAAGGCTGCAAACCACTTATATCTTATTTTAAACCCTTTGGATGTACTTGTTTTGTTCATAACAATGGAAAAGATAGCCTTGGGAAATTTGATGCGCGTAGTGATGAAGGTATATTTCTTGGCTACTCCACAAGTAGCAAAGCTTATAGAATCTTCAATAAAAGGACCCAGTTAGTTGAAGAAAGTATACATGTTATATTTGATGAATGCAATGACGTTTCTTTGAGTGAAAGTGTTGCAGATATAGATCTTAACATCCATGCAGATAACGAGGAAGGTGATGATGCTGCCACCAAGAACACAGAGAAGAGGAACATGCAGGAACAGATTCTCAACACTGAAGAATTGGCCCAAGGTGTTGAAGATTCGTCCAAAGCCCTTGGTGTCCAATCCAACAGCGTTGAAACGTCATAAACTGTTGTAACTGAACCTAACAGGACCATGGAGTAAGATGTACCACAAATCAATCCTGCTGGTGTGATGAATCAAGGAGCTGAGACTAGCAAAAGAAAATTCAAGTACTCCTCATCACACTCATTAAAGGATATAATTTCTGACCCTACATCTAGTGTTCAAACTCGTTCTAAACTTAAAGATCTTTGTGCTTTTCACGCGTTTGTTTCTCTTATAGAACCAAAGAAGGTAGATGAGGCCCTTCAAGAGCCAGACTGGATCATTGCTATGCAAAGCGAGCAAAACGAATTCGAAAGGAACAAAGTCTAGACCTTGAAGCCTAGGCCAAAGCATCAATCAGTCATTGGCACACAATGGGTATTTCGAAACAAGCTAGATGAGAATGGTAAAATTATAAGGAACAAAGAAAGGCTTGTTGCTCAAGGCTACAATCAAGAGGAAGGTATTGACTATGAGGAGACCTTTGCTCCCGTAGCCAGGCTTGAAGCCATTCACATTTGATTAGCATTTACATCTTTTATGAGCATAAAGTGATATCAAATGGATGTCAAGTGTGCTTTTCTTAATGGCTTCTTAGAGGAAGAAGTTTATGTGGCTCAACCCCTAGGTTTTAAAAGTTCGGAATTTTCTAATCATGTTTACAAACTAGACAAAGCGCTTTATGGTTTGAAACAAGCCCCAAGAGCTTGGTATGAGCGCTTGTCAAAATATATTTTATTAAATGATTTTAAAAGAGGGTTGATCGACAAGACTCTTTTTATCAAGACCAAAGGAAAGGACATTTTGGTTATTCAAATATATGTTGATGATATATTGTTTGGTGCTACTAACACATCTTTGTGCAAGGAATTTTCTGACATCATGTGCAGTGAACTTGAGATGAGCTTGATGGGTGAACTCAACTTCTTTTTGGGATTACAAGTTCATCAATCCAAGAAATGGATCTTTGTCAACTAAAGAAAGTACACTAAGGATCTCTTGACGAAGTTCAAGATGGATCAATCCAAAGCAGCCAAGACACCCATGAGATCAACATTATCTCTAGATCAAGACAAGACGAGGAAGAGTGTCAATCAAAAGGAGTATCGAGGGATGATTGGATCTTTGCTATATCTTACAGCTAGTAGACCTGACATCATGTTTAGTGTTTGCATGTGTGCTAGGTTTCAAGCTGATCCTAAAGAATCTCACCTCGTGGCTGTGAAGAGGATCTTTCGATATCTTAGTGGCACTAAGGAGCTTGGCTTATGGTACCCAAAGCAAAAAGAATTTACATTAATCGGGTACTCTGATGCAGATTTTGCAGGCTATAAGGTGGATAGAAAGAGCACGCCAGGATGTTGTCAATTCTTAGGAGCATCCTTGATCAGTTGGCATTCAAAGAAACAAAACTCAGTTGCTCTATCCACTGCTGAAGCCGAATACATAGCGGTTGGAGCATGTTGCTCTCAAATCCTTTGGATAGCTCAACAAATGAGAGATCTTAGCATCAACCTCAAAGGTATTCCCATTAAGTGTGACAATACAAGTGTCGTATCAATCACGAAGAATCCTGTTCAGCATTCAAGGACCAAACATATTGATGTGAGACATCATTTCATTAGGGATCATGTCGAAAAAGGTGATGTGTTCATATCCTTTATTTCTACTGATTATCAATGGGCTGACATTTTTACTAAGCCTTTGGCAGATGACAGGTTCACCTTCATTAGACGTGAGATTGGGATGCTTAACAAGGATGCACTTTCGTAGGGGGAGCTTTCCCTTTACGAAAGATAAATTCTACTCAGTGTCAAGACCTTTGAGAATTATGTCAAGGTTTGTGAACTGAATGGTAGAGAACAGATATTGGATCATATATTTGGTTAATATCTTTTTAGATATTTGATCAAATATAGTTTTTAATGGATTTTAAACTTCTTTATATATATCGCATATTTTATTTCTCTATCCGAGTATGTGTTTTATTTTTGGGAAAGATATTTTCGGATTTCTTCCCTCCTATTTTAAATTGTGAGAAGAAGGTTTGAATTTTGAATTGAAATATTTTCAAAATGGCAATGTTATGATTACTCTCATTGGAACTCTAAACCCGTCCCATCACCTAACTCTCTCTCCCCTTTTAAACCCCAAACCTCACTCGATTACCTCACAACTTCAGATTTACCTAAAACCTTTCCAATTCTTCTTCTTCTTCAACCTCTCAACCTGTTCTGAAACCCTAGCCGAATAACTCCATGGCTTCCAAATCAAAGAAAACCCCCACTCTCAAACTCCTTGGCGCCACCCCCAAGGGACGCCAGGCCACTGCTACTTCCCCTCAACCTGAACCCACTCCACAAGCAATCATCCCAACTACTCTCCAGAGCACCATCTCTGAGAGCATGACTACAGAAACCAAGCATTCTCTGAAGCGCTCAGCGAAGAAACCTCTCAGTGCTAAGAAAAAAGGGAAATAGAAAATCATTGCTGAGGAGGTGGACGAAGAGGAGGAAGAGGAGGATCTAGATGCGATTTTGGAACGAGATGCCGCCAAGAAAGCCGAGGAAGAAGCTCTAAGAAAGAGAAAGAGGTCGAGCTGGCTAGGAAATTGGCCGAGGAGGAGGCCAAGAGAGTTCGAAAAGAGGCTGAGAAAGAGGTTCCCACTTAGGAGGAACCAGAGGAAGAAGAAGAGGAGGACGACGAGACCGGAGATGACGAGGATGCTGAAGGAGACGACGCTGAAGAGTCCGCTGAGGACTCGGGGTCTAAGGACGAAGAGGATGAGGAGCAAGAACATGTTCCCTCTCCTTCTCCTCCTCCTCCTCCCTTGTCTCCAAAGAAGCGGAAAGCCCCAGCAACCAAGCCTCCATCTCCCAAACGTACCAGGAAGGGCACTCTCAAAAGCCTTGAGGCGCCTGCCAAGAGGACTGCTCCCACATAGGCTCGCAGGAAGAATGTTGATCCACCTGCCCTTATCCAGGTAAACCAATCCTTGCCCTCTTCATGGTTTGAAAATTCTGAGATGGCTGGAAAGTGGGTAGATGAGTTTCAAACTCGTAGGATTTGTTGTTCTGATTTTTTAGATCTTGCGTTCTTTGAAGCTTTGAATCTTCCATGCATCTCTCTACTCAAACAATCCCCTGCCTGGACCCTTCTCAACCTTGAAGCTATCTATTATCCCCAACTTACTCGCCTGTTCTACTTAAACCTAAAAGCCAAACACAATGCCGATGGTTGGTCTTTGGAATCCGTCGTCAAGGGAGTTAGAATCTCCTTCAACTCCATTGACTTCGCTGATTTCCTTGGCCTGCCTAGACCTTGTCCATCCTCTCCAGAAAACCCCACAAAATAAGAGTGCATTGTCCTTGCCCGATCCAAATATCTCCTACCCGAAGCATCTAACAGCACCTCAAAACACCTTACCCACTCATCCCTTACCCTCGAGGCAAAAATTATTTTCAACATCATTGTGCGTTGCCTCCTACCCCGTTTAAACTCTGGCTCCCTTCTAACCGATAATGCCATGGTCCTTTTATACCGTATCCTGAACGGCCTTGATCTTGATCTGGCCAATACTATTCTAGGATCCATGGCTCACACTCGAAAAGCCAGAAAAGGAACTTCACTCCCCTTTGCCACCCTTTTGACCCATATCTTCAAAGCTTCTAGAATCGATTTCAAAAATGAAGAACAACAGCGTCATATGGGTAAGTTTGACTCCGAGAGCTTTGAGAAGATAGGCATCACTCGATCCTCCCAAGGGACTTGGAGTCTTGCTTCTCCCTCAAAAGCTCTTCCCACTGCCTCAGCCATTGATGAACGCATGGACAACCTGGAGTTGGGCTTGGAGAAAGTTCGCCTGGATATCAAGTAGCTGCACAAGGAGTTTATGACAGAGATGAGTGGGGTGTCTAAGTTGTTGCAAGGTCTGAGGTCGCTGCTCACGGATGATGCTCCGGACGATGAAGTTTAACCCTTTTCCTACCCTACCCTAACCCTGAATCTGAAACATTGCTGGTTTTTGGAAACTGTTTCAAAACTTTTGGTGACTGTTTTACCTCCTCCCTTTGTTGAAAGACAAAAAGGGGGAGATGATCTGCTGTGGTTTAGTCTTTAAAACTTTTTAACGGTTGTGAACCAAAGGTCTTGGAAGACCTTGTTTTGTTTTTGGTTGGATGTTTTTCATCATAAAATTATTATCCAACATTTGTCTAACCCATGTAGGTACTTAGTCCGATTTTGCTTATGATATATCTGTTTGACTAAGTTGCAGGGATGCACAAGTTTTGTCTTTCATCAAGGGGGAGATTGATAACTCCACTCCTTTTATGAAAATCGGAATCAGTTTCAAAGGCTTTGACAGACAATTTGTGTCAAACGTCTTGAAGCTACAGCTTTGTTGATGAAACACAAAACCTGTTCTCTATAATATTATGCTCGAATATTATTTTATATTATTATATGCTTCAAGATATTATATTCTAACATTTCAGGAAGCTTTTTTAATATCATCTCTTTCCTTACAGCTTGAAGTTGAGAAGGACACAATCGGAGATCATGGCTTCAAAGTTTCCAAGTATAGAAGATCTCGAAGATAGCCATGATCAGCCTAGCCGTTGAAGAGAAGATTCTTCTTTGTTTGAGGCGTCGATTTGTTCTCTATAAAGGAAAGGAAGAAGAGAAGACAGGCATACATTTTGTTGAACACAAGCTCTCATTCGCACTCAAGCCTTCAAGTGAAATATGTCTTCTTCGTGTGCACTCTGCTCATTCTTAAGAGTCTGTTATTTCATTTCAAAGCATTTGAGAGTTACACTGTGAGCTTATAGGATATATTTTGAGTGAGTGTTATACTCGAGAGTTTTTGTAACTCAGGAAGTGGACTCTAGGCGATTGATTCACTAAGTGTAAGAGGATTGTACTAGATAGCTGAGAGAGGGGGGGCTCTTCTAGATTGGTCTAGGACTCCAAGGGAACGTGAGTTGACTAGATTGCAATTGTATAGGAGATAGGCTTCTCGGTGAGCTCTTAGGATCCTAAGTCTTGTGAATCAATAAAAGCCGGTTGAATCCTAGGGTTGTGGAAGAACCCTAAGCGGGGACGTAGGCCAAGTTCGTGTCGAACCTCATAAATAACTCATTGCGTCCTTTACATACTGCTTTACCATATTTCCGCATTTGTTCGATTTGTATAACTTGTTTGTGATTCAGGTTTTCAGAGAAAGGATTAAGTCTAATCTCAAAGGGTTTTGCACGAGCTTCAAAAGTCTTGAGATTATCTGCGAAAAACCGGCATACTCTATTCAACCCCTCTTCTAGAGTGTCTTTATATTACTTTGTTATACTTTATCGAACCTTCAATTCTGTTATGAGTACTACTGCGAGCTTGCTTTTGTCTGCGGGTGGATTTCAGGTGTTGGTTACTATTGTTGGTGCTAGTTGCCACTAGCGATTATTTAGGTTCTTGAGTGTTGTGCCCCTGCACTGGGAAAAGGGGAGTTGAGAGTGTTGCTTGTTGCAACAGCAAAAAGAGAGGTGAGAGCAACACTGAGTGGTGTTGGAAAAGGTGAGTGAGAGGAGAGTTCCATCTAGAGTAAGGAGCGGAGAGCAAAACACCGAGGATGTCAAACACTTGGAAGCCTTTTTTATACTAACCCTGTCATATATGTTATTTGCTCATTTTGCAGGTTCTCGAGTGTCTTTCTTTTCTGGAGTACATTATAGTGAGACAAACATTTAAACACACGAGCGGAGTGTGTGGGAGGGTGTGAGCGTCCACCAAAGTGAGAGAGAGATTTTCATTTTCTCTAACTTGACTTATTTGCTTGTTTTGTATGATATTGCATCATTTAGGCCAACTTAGTATGGTGCATGGTGGAGGAGGTACCACTACGATCAAGGCGTTAGCAACCTGAATTGGACGGATGGAGGATGATGTGGCTGAGATCCTACGACGCCTTCCTCCTACACCAAAGAACAAGGTCAGTGACATCGACATACATGATGATCCTCATAGATTGGGACAAGACCGGGTAGGACATAGTGGAAGTCATCATGGGCACCATAAGCCTCGACATGAGTCATCTACATGCTTTGAGAGGACTCCTTCTAGAGAGCACCGCTGAGCTAGGTGTGGAAAAGAGGTTGACATTCAAACATCATTGTTGCGGATTGAGATGCTAAGACAGGGTCCTCGCTCTCCTGATGATTACTACAAAGATCTTCATGCTCTCCTGCAATGTTCTGGGACAAGGTATGATGAGGCTTATATACTTGCTAAGTTTCTTGCAGAGCTTAATTCAGATGTGACAGAATTTGTCTTGCGCTCTCGTCATACCCATGTTGTTGATGCTTTGAACCATGCTACTCATGTCTATGATAAAGTTCTTAAGAAGACTATCGTTGCCCCTCCTTCTCGACGTTGCTCTAGTCGAGATAGCACCTCCAAGCATCCTTCTGGCCTTAATTCACAACAAAAAAAGACATTGTTGGCCACCGCTATGAATTTTCTCCCTATGGCCACACTGGTCCCTACAACACATGTTGATAGACCCAAGTCTAGTGGTGTTTATGAGGACCACCCACCTAGCTCTAAACTGAAGGTCATCGAACCCTTTGTAAAGGAGAAGGAACTAGGGATCACACCGCACCTTGCTAGAGAGTTATATGAAGCTACAAGGAAGACTAATATGGACACTTATTCCCCCATAGGGAGACAATTCTTACCTAAGGTCGACGATTCTTGCGACAGACGAGATGTTATACAGGGGAGTCGAGTTTGTGTACTTATTATGCTTCCTAGTGATTTATTTTTGTTGTCCTCATCTTATATGGCTAATTTGGTTGCTAGGGAATACAGCATGCGAGACAAGGAAAATGCTTGGAAGGTTGTAGAGCCACTGAAGCTAGTTTTAGGGCCCTCAAAGAACCTTGGGAATCAACTAGTCACTCGTTTGTAGGATGTTAGCAGAGCTACCCAGCGGAGTGGTATTTCTTACTCTTTCATAAATGTTTTGATTTGTCAAGTGTTCTTTGCTGCTTCTTCTATGAGTTTTCTTGGGATTCATACAAGTACATGTTTGCTAGGCGACCCACCGGATTCGAGGTCGAATCCTTTTAAAGGGAGGGAGGATGATGTGATCCTCGACAATGGTAGCTTGGTCGATGAACCTGGAGGAGAATATGACACCGTTGATGGATCTTGGAGGGATGAACATGTGATCCTAGCCTTGACAAGGCAGCCTCGGAAGCTCTCACCTTGGACGACATCATATTTCCAGAAGAAGAAGACATCAAAGTCTTATAACTTGATGAATCGACATCTGCTCGCTATTTTGGCTCTAACTTGATGTGCTCGGGAACACTCCGAGCCGCCAAGATCGACGACGAGGTTCCTACTTTATTTGAAGGGATAAACCTTCTACTAGTAACCGGATATGTATGGCAAGTGTCGCATGCCTCTCACCCTTGAACCTCCCACACTCGATCTCAATCCTCTCGGAATCTCACTCTGAGGATCTCGACCCTTTGACACCTTCGCCTCTCACTAGGGTGTCTCCCTCGGCATCTCACCAAAGGGTTTCGTTTTTAGCATCTCACCAAAAACATGATCCTTAACCTGGAATCAAAGGAAGAAAATGTGCTCAATTTTCAACTCAAAAATTCAAATTGTCTTAGAAAATGGAAAGCCTTACAAAATATATAGGAGAAATTCTAACCTCCTATCTGTTTACAAGCGATGTGTGATACTTTTTATATAGAAAAATCTATAATTCTAAATCACATCATCCTTTCATCCTTTGAAAAAGATTCGTCCTCGAATCTTGCGTTGCCCTTCCGAAGAATACGATGCGCCCCTGTACGTTGGATCTGCATAAGGCATCGATGGTCGGTCCCGCAAAAGCTCTCGAATCCATAAGGCCCTTCCAAATGGTACATTACGCCCTTGTACGTTGGATCTGCGTAATTCACTTCAATGGTTGGTCCTGCACAAAACTCCAATGGATGGTTGTGGATGCTTGTGACACTAACACAAAAAGATTGAGGAAACCTAGCCGGAAGCTCTGATACCACTTGATATGCTCGGGAACTCTCCGAGCCGCCAGGATTGACGACGAGGTTCCTCCTTTATTTAAAAAGATGAACTTTCTACTAGTAACCGGATATCCGTTGAAAAATTCGCATGCCTCTCACCCTTGAACCTCCCACACTCGATCTCAATCCTCTCAGAATCGCACTCTGAGGATCTCGACCCTTCGACACCTTTGCCTCTCACTATGGTGTCTCCCTCGGCATCTCACCAAAGTGTTTTGTTTTTAGCATCTCACCAAAAACATGATCCTTAACCTGAAATCAAAGGAAGCAAATGTGCTCAACTTTCAACTCAAAAATTCAACTTGTCTTAAAAAATGGCAAGCCTTACAAAATATATAGGAGAAATTCTAACCTCCTATCTGTTTACAAGCGATGTAGGATACTTTTTATATAGAAAAATCTATAATTCTAAATCACATCAGGATACTAACTGCTAATGCTTCTTAGATTTTCAACGGGAAGATGGGCGACAGGATGGTGTCGTTGGCATGAATCACATCAGAGGACGCAATTTTTCATATCTACTTTCTTCATGGGCCAGTAATACCCGAGCCGAGTAATTTTTGAGGACCAATGCTCTCCATCTTTAGTGAAGTGCATAGACTCCCTGATGAAGTTCTTTCACTATTTTCTTTCATTCCCCGCCAGAAACTAATAGCAAGTGAGGCATATAGAACCCCTCTTGTAAAGTTTTCCTCCGAATATGGTAAAATGAGCGGCCTTCATAGTAATCCGCTTTGCCTCTCCTCGTTCTTCTAGCAGTTCTCCCTTACTCAGATACCTCACAACTAGAGTTCTCCAATCACCTTCTTCTTCTATCTCCACCTAATACACGTCATTCAGAATTCTTCATTGTCGTCGTCTTTCATAGAACCCCTTATCTTCAACTTGGGATGGCATAGCTGCTCCAACCTTGGCCAGGGCGTCCGTGTGCTGGTTTTCAATCCTAGGGATCATGATTATCGTTACTCGGGTGAAAGCTCGCTTGAGGGCTTTCATCTTCCTAAGATAATCTGGGAGCAAACCTGTTTTAGCTTCATACTTCCCTTCGATCTATCGAGCAACCACTTCCGAATCGGTATACATCTTAATTTTCCTTGCTCCTCGTACCATCACCAATTCCATTGCAGCTAGCAGGATCAGCATCATTATTGGCATTCTTGAAATCCAAGTGGTAGGCAAAACACAATCTTTCACCTAAAGATGGTGTGATGGCTACACTAACCCCATTGCCTTCTTGGTTTACAGCTCCATCAACATGGACCACCCACTCGGCACCCTCATCCCCTGGATTTTCTTCAAAACTGGACTCGAGAATGAAGTTTGCTAAAGGTTGTGGCAAGTGGGCTCTCTGTGAATGATAAGTGATTTCAAATTCTGACAAATCCACTGGTCATTCTCCCAGACAGACAAGGGGAGTGAAGGATTTACTGCAAAGGCAAGTATGTAAGCACCTCAACTAGATGACCTTGAAAATAGGGACAGAGACGTTGATAAGGCATACTTTGATAGGCATTATAAGATGGTTTTAGATGCATTTTATTGTCATATAATCATGTTTTATAGTTAATTGCATATTATGCTCTTTTAGTGGTAAAGTTCATAAACTATACTATTCTATTGGATTTATGCAGATTCGTAGTACCGACATGGTGAGGAGCTTGGGAAGAGACCAAAGAGGATGTCCAAAGAGCATTGAACAAGCTAAGGAAGGATTAGAAGTCGAATTGGGAAGCTACGGAGCACGAGAACAAGAGCAGAAATGAAGGAACATGGAGAAATCGTCTCTTTAAGCTTCTAAGAACTTTGATTCAGCTTCTGAGGTCTTCATGAGAGTTGTATTCCTTGAAAAGAGCTTTTCAACGCATATCCATATGCATCAATCGACGAACGACGACTCCGGAAAGTGCATTACAAGTTTGGTCTGTAGAAGCTGTCATTTCCAGTCGCGACCGCGAAATGGTGAAGTCGCCACCGCGAAATAGCCCATCTCTTCATGGTAAAAAGAGCAGCGAAGCATCACTAGTTGCAGCCGCGTGTCCCATTTCACGCCAGCGAAATTGTCCACAGAGAAATCGGTTTAAGTCCAATTCTTATCTTTTCGAAAGGAAACTCGATCACATCTCAACGGTTATCCATTCCTTGGGGTTTAAGAAAGTCAGATCAAGACTTATTTATTTATTATTTTCAGTTTTATTATTTTTAGGATATTTTATATTATATTAGGATATTTTTTGCATTATCTTTTAGGAAGGTATATAGGGTTTCGGGACCTCTTTTCTCCTATATAGAGGGAGGCCACAAAATTCCTAAGGCCTAATCTAACACTTTAACATTCAGCCCCTTTTTCTCTATTCGATTCATTAGTTTAGGTTTTGTTTTCCATTCAAGAGAAGGAAGTTAGGTAAGTCATGCTTGGATAATTCTCCATTGTTTTCACCTACACTTTCGAGACTTGGTTGGTTGTTTGTGAGTTTCTAATGAAGTATTATTTCTTTCTTTAATGTCTTTCGATTTCCCATGCGATTATTGTTGATATTATTGTGATTGATCACCATAATAGTATCTTGCTAGGTTTTTGTTCCTTCGTCATTGAATGGATTTCGTAGTGGCATGCTTAGGATTGTGAGAATCTTCGTTTGATCATGACTAAGTAGGTATTTTGACATGTGTCTTAAACATTTGTTACCGTGGTTACTTGGTGTTATATTCATATGCCTAGATTATTAGGAATTTGTGCTATCTTTATGTTAAACCTTTGTCAATGCTTAGGTTACATAAAGGTGTTAGGGATTAATTGTGCTCTTTGTGCTTTAATCTATTCAAAATAAGATGGGAGGAATTCGTAGATAACAACTTTAATTGGATTCGACGACCAATAAACCCAACCAATGTTGATAATTTATGGATGGAAACATCTCATTTACCTATCAATTGCATTTGTTTAGATTAGTTTCTTTTATTTACTTTATTCCCATATTTTGCCTTTCAATCAATAATTGCACGCTTCTTGGAAATACTTGTTTCCATGTGTGATCGACCCTTTACTTACATCCTATACTAGTTTGTTTGTTTGGAAATTATTTTGATAAGGGAAATCAATGACTTTCCCTTTGCCATACGTCGAGCAGTAAATAACTGACACAATACTATCTTCTCAACTGGCTCATATCGGTTTTCATCACCTTGCATCATTCTACTTATGAAATAAACAAGGTGTTTCGCTTCTATAGTTATAACGGTGCTCAACGTCATGGTCCCCACTGACAGGTACAACTATAATGGTTGTTGTTCCTCCGGACGATGCAAGGTTGGAAGATCCATCAAAAACTGCTTAAGCTTATCGAATGCATGTTGTAACTGCGCGGTCCACTTGATAGGCCCTCGCAACTTTAACAAGGGAAAGAAAGGTCAGGATCGTTCTGCAAGTCGCGAACAGAACATGCTGAGATAATTGACTTCTCCGTTGAGTGCATGAACTTCCTTTAGGGTTCTTGGTGGTCGTAGGTTTTGGATTGCAATTACTTTTTCTGGGTTAACATCAATCCCTCGGATGTTGACCATGAAACCCAAGAACATCCCAGACTCTACCCCAAACACATATTTTTCGGCGTTAACGCACGGCCTGCTTCTCCTTAATGAATCAAATATTTCCTACAAATCTGCTACATGGTCCTCTTTCCTCCAACTCTAGACCACAACATTGTCCACATAAACTGATACATTTTTCTTGATCTCACTTCGAAAGATGCGATCCACGTACTGTTCTTTGGAAAGTTGCCTCGGCATTCCACATTCCAAATTGGGGATGGATGGGGTGAAATGGAGGAAAATGGATATATTGGTTGTAGTTAGATGGGGCGATTGGGGGAATGGGGGAAATTGGCGAAATTGGAGGAATTGAGAATTTTGGGGGAATTGGTGAAACTGGGGAACAGTTATGTGGAATACGAAATACCAAGAGTAGGGTGACTTGGATATGTTTAATCTTGAGATACCTTTGAACGTTTAAGGGATTTGTCAGCACTTTTATTTTTGTCATGTTTGTAGTAGTCAGATGTCATGTTTATAACTCATCCTGTCATGTGAAATTCGAAACTACCTCGACATATATTCGGTTGAACTTATAAATGCTTATAAAGTTTGCTCGGAATGCGGAGACGTTTGATATGTTTAGGGGTGGCATGCATGCGACAGTTGGTATGTATAGGGTGGGAAATGGTTTGCATCGTCGTTATTGTCATATGCATTGTAACTAGTGTCTTATTGGATAACCTTATTGTCATGCATTGTGGTTGGTGTCATTATATACAGGCTTTGTTTGGAGCGTTCTAAGGTTTTGCTTCCCAATTCAGCAGGATATCCAACAAAGGAGAACATGTCGACTAGCCGCTCTCTAAAAAGGATTCCCCATTCACAGACAACAGACGAGGTATGGTTTGCGTAGTGTTGATCAACGGAATTTCGTATTGTCGATGTGCGATAGACATTTTCACCCCATTGTGCAGGCCATTTATGTTGTCCCCGAGGACCGCCATTACAAGGGTCGGGTCAACCAGTACGGGCGACCCCAGTTACTTGCCAACCTCGACAATTACCTGAGCGAGGGAGACTGGAAGCGTTTGATGGCAAGCCCGTTGGCCGCAATCGCGAGGCTTGGTTTTTGTGTCCAGTTCTCAGCCCAGCTGGTCCATTGCGTCCTTCAGCGGCAGCTGCGGATGAGAAATGAGAATGAGACCTATTATAATCCTACATCAGTGTAATCTAGATTAAATTAATTTAAACGGCATATTTTTTAAAACTATTGTAATCTAGTGTAATTTATTGAAACCGTAATTACCATATGTTAAAACCTTAATTATAATTTTTAAATATAATTCTAGATGAGTGTAACCTTAATAATTTGTATTGTAGTTAATTTCTTGTAACCGTTCTTAATGATTGTAATTATAATTGCAATCAACACAATCTCATTATTGTTACTAATTTGTTGTTGCTAATATATTTGATTCTTGTAACTAATTAATTATACCTAAAATTATTGTAACGAGCGAATTCTTGTAACCATAATTGACGATTGGACTTTGAGTTACAAGCAATCGTCCACATGAGGCAATCGTCCGCTTGGGTGCCTTCGTCCTTCACCTTCGTTTTGATGGCTTGTCCGGGTCAATTCGAGGCGAGTGGAGGCCGGATTTGGAGTAGAGAAGGTGGAATCAAAGTGGAAGAGCCCTCGCAGAGGCTTGATCAACCGCTTTGGGTTTTTTTATTGATGAATGAACAATATAACAACCTCCCCCCTAAGCCCATGCGGTAAAAAGAGAGAGGACATAGGGGATAAGACAAAGACAGAGATAGAGGGGGGAAGAGTGACTGTAAGGGAGCATTAATATAATTTGAAGTTTCAAAGAAAAACCATCGAAGAAGAAGCAAGTGGGCTGGGATTTATTTGTAGTTTGACGTGTAAGGAGTTAGTTTTAACTGAACATCAAAAGCAAAACTACATGACACATATTGGAATCGACTGGACAAGAGTTATCGGAGAAACAGATTCACAATCGACTTTAGATAGAAAATGGGTAAATTGCTTTCGATTTGAGGGAGACACCTCTCGCATAACCTTTATCAAAAGCTAGCTTGCCCATTTTCTATCCGAAGTCGATGGTGAATCAGTTATCTGATAACTTTTGTCTAGTCGAATCCAATATGTGTCATGTCGCTTTGCTTTGGGTGCCCAGTTAAAACTAATTGCTTACACGTCAACCTGCAAATAAACTCCTGCCAAAATGCTTCTTCGAAGTGAAAAAGAAACAGTAAAGTCGCAGAGGAGAGAGGACTCTTCCATCTCTCTCTGTCATATCCTCACTAATCTCTCTCTCCCTACTCTACAACTTTACTTCTTTTTTTTCACTCCTCTCTCTCTCGTTCTCTCTTAATTGTTTTCTCTCTCTCTGCCTCTCTCCCTTGCAGATGGGACTTGCTCTCTCTCTCTCTCTCTCTCTCTCTCTCTCTCTCTCTCTCTCTCTTCTGTTTCCGCCTCCCACATTCTCTCTCTCGGTCTGATTCTGCCAGGTGTCGCACAGCGGAAGGTTGCACCCCCTCTCTTACCTGCTACCGGTTGTAAGGTTTCCCCCAATATCCGGTTTCACCCAATTTAAAACCGGTTGGGTTAACCCCGCAATAAAATCAGTTTTTTGGGTCATTTTGTGTTATTCCCTCAATTTTTAATTTAAGAAACTTATCTAAGGTAGAGAGCGTAACTAACACCAACGTTCAGGATATTTCACGAAATCTTATAAAGTCGGGACATTAAACGCAACTATCAATAAAGGTCGGGATATTTAGTGCAATTAACTCTAAATTTATTTTCCGTAGAGTCTTTTCTACAACTGTATTTGAACAATTTTCATAATGTATAGATTATTCAAATAAAAAATTAATTCCATAATGAAAAAAACTAAAAAAAATAATTAAAATTTTGAAAATATGAAGGGCATTTGTGAAGAAAAAAAATTAAGTTTAAGTAGTTAAAAAAATTAAATGTTAAAAAAACTATATGGTGACGATATAAATCAATAAAATATCAATAGAAATAGTAAATATGATCACTAGTTGTATGCCATTATATAGATTTATTAATATTTTTAGTATAGTTCTCGCATTATAATTTAAATTTATTATATTTATTGTCATGTTTTCAAGAGGTTTTTAAATATAATTAATATAATTTTTTAAAATTGTATTAGAATATATATTCATGTGCAGAGAACAAAACTTACTCTAGTTCTCGATATAGGGTTTTGACAATCCAAAACTTTGGGTGACCGACCTAATGAATATTCTAAAGTAAGTGAGGTTTGTAGTATATGCACGTCTTGATGTTTATGTACATACGCATCACTAAATGTCTAAATCTCGTCATGCATCCATATATTTTATTTTTATTATTACTAAAACAAAGGGAAGTAAAAGGATAGAACCCTAATTAGACGTTTGTTTACTAACAACAACATTAAAAACAAAACTAGACGCAAATCCAAAAAAATACCACAAGTAATTAAGGATTAATCAACACAATAAAAACAACTTGTTCCATCAAACAAGGGTTAGAATAATAAAGTGGAAAAGTTGAGCTTATCAACTATTGTACTAAATTTGTACTTTGGATGTTTAATTTGAATTTGTAGATGGGGATCCGATTAAGATCGGATGATCGATAATCTAGGATTTGTTACGCGTTAATGTAAAGACGACGACAAAGGGCAGGGTGAGGTTGACAAAAGAAGAACCCCACACCACAAGATGGAACAAGAAATGATCGAAGACAACGTAACATAACGTGCCATACACACACTACACACACACAAGTATGCAAGTACCTAACAAAATTAAAGATGGAGTGACACATGGAAAGTGTAATGGATGAATAAGGCAAAATTGATTAAGGGCTTTTTGAATTTTAGCCGTTTTTGTGCATCGCCTTACGAGCTTTGAACTCGACTTGTGCCTAACTTGGAGGAAAGCTCTCTAAGCAAACTTATTCTCCCTTCACATGCTTCAAACAACCCACTTTCTTTATCATGCTTTAGTGTGTTGTGATGCTTTCATACATCTATATTACTAGAGTAATTTCCCATCTCATTCATCCCATTAATTACTTCTATTTTTTTCTTTGGTTTTTCTATTCTATACCGATTTCCGCTTTTTTTTATAAAAAAAAAAAACATCTTTTTGATTAAAATGTTTTAGCAAAGTTTTAAATTAAAGGCTTAGATTATCGTGTTTTTCGATATGAGACAAACATCTTTTGCATCATAACAGATTCTCTAATATTTTATAAGGAATCATTTCCAAATTGGTTCTTGTCGGCGTAGGATAGAAAAGTTGATATTTTTTTTAAATAAAAATGTGAGGGATTTATTTTTTTTTTAGGAAAACATAACTCAAGAATCCAAAATTAATTCTGGACAAATATTATCTCAACGTAAAAAATAAAATAGTCAAATTATTTCAATACGTACAACCAAAAATGATACTAAGATTAAGTATATTGGATGGGAATTTTGACTAATGTGCGGAGATAGGCATTGTAGCGGAGGTATGACAAGATTTCGATATGGATGGATTGCATCATTAAATGTGTTTCTTACTCGTGATATGTTCTTATTGAAATTCAGTCACACCTTCGTTGGCTAATGGATATCCATGGAAATCAGCCGATACAATTATCAATATATCAATATAATATACTAAAATAGGTCTATGTATCATTTTACCAAGGGTTTAGGATTTGTTATGAGGAGCCAAAGTACCGCCGAAAAAGCTTGGGAGCACCTCCCATGACTTTTTCGGTGCATTGGCCTCCTCACAGCAAACCCTAACCCTGGCTCTCTCACTTTTCGCTCTGAGTTCTCTCTATAATAGTCTGGAAATTAAATTTACCCGTATCATTTTTTATATATGTTTAAATGTTTTTCTATTAATTTTAATTGTTATTCTTAAAATTGGAATTATTTTAGGCAATAGTTGAGAGTATCTGTATTTTGATTTAATTATCTCGTAAATAGATAGGAAAGTAAGATTAAAATAAAATAAAATAATTATTTCTTTTGTTGACGTG
This sequence comes from Persicaria tinctoria, assembly GCA_037127255.1. NCBI lineage: Eukaryota > Viridiplantae > Streptophyta > Magnoliopsida > Caryophyllales > Polygonaceae > Persicaria > Persicaria tinctoria. Next base: position 51,732,227 of record JBANSL010000015.1, on the reverse strand, counting down.
AAATACTTTGAAATTATTTAACAAAAACTTTAAATATCAGTACTTGTATAAGAGAATAATTATTTTACAAAGTGATTGCTTCAACTTTTTTTATGCATAGTATATTCTTATTTTTATATTCTCACATATGTGCATGTCACAAGTGTTAGGGTGTGTTTGGTAAGTGAGAGTTTATCTGTAGTTGCAGTTGGAGTTGGAGTTGGAGTTCAAGTTGAAGTTGGAGATAATAAAGAGTTAAAAGTAAGATTTTAATTTTATATAAAACCTTGTGGAAATCTTATAGAGTGTTTGGTATTTATATGGGTTTCAAAGAGATTTTATAGGTAAAATGACGAAAATGGGCTTTTAATTAAAAACATTGATTAATACAAACAGACCAATAGAGAAGGAATGAACAAGGGTAATATAGGGAGATCAACCACCACTTTGGGCTCAAACGTTCAAAACCTTGTCCTAGGAGAGTTGTAAATTTGATGAATGGAACCTCTATCTCCCCTCCTCCAAAACTCCATCTCCCCTTAACCTTGGTTTGCCAAACCAATGTTTGCAGTTTTAATTTTTTTCAAACCTTATAAACTCCCATCAAACCCTTCACCATACACACCCTTAATCCCATGAATTTCTACAGCAAAACTTATTGTCTAGATTCGAAGCTATTATTTAACGGTCTTTCTATCCTATATTCCTAAGACATAAGATAAAAAACATCCACTCTAAGAAGAAAACTTTAAAAAAAGGCTATAAGAATTTAATTTTGGAAAAAAAAAACCAATTAAGTTTATTATCATATGTCCCAAGTATCTATATATACATATACTAAAACCGATGTATTGGTGCCTACGTGACGGCGCGTGAGTGTATTTGCCTATGTGGCGGCGCGTGAGTGCGTCTCGCAAAGCTTTCTCCCGTCAAAAAGGAAGTCTAATAAAAAAATAATTATTTTATTTTACCATTAAGACATATAATTGGATAGATGAAATATCTTATAAAAGAGTAAATATTATATAAGGAAACAACTATATCAATATAATTAAACATAGTAGTAGTAATAATAAAAATAATTTTCATAGTCATACTTACCAAAAATATTAATAGATAAATATGTAATATTTGATAGGTGCTATTTTATTTATATTTAGATTATATTTTGGTGAAAAGAATTATTTATATCAAAATCAATCTTTTAATAATTGTTATTTTATATCTATCTATATTATTTTTCGAGTCCAAAATAAATAATTAAAATATTATATAGTCATATATGTAGTCACAATCCATCCGTACATAGATATTTTAGTAAACTAATGTAATAAATACAAACTACATATTTAATAAAAAAAGGAATATTAAAATATTTTTAAAAATCAACTATCTAATTAAATTACATGAGATTTAATTAACCATAGATCAGAGGGGAAAAAACTTTACGTAGTACCTTATAAATGTGAATTTTATTTATATTTTGATAGAATATAATTAAAATATATTTAGATTATATATAATCTGTCGAACTAATTTTATTTATATTTATATTATTTTTTGAAGGAAAAAATCATTTATATTTAGATTAACATATTCTCCGTACACGGGACGGGGCCTACACTAGTAAAATATAAAACCCGATAATTTAATTATCAAGAAAACGAAAACAAAAGGTATTACTGTAGCTAATTAGGTTTTTTTATTAAAAAAAAAACTTGGACATTGAGGAGGTAAACACACAACAAATTATATAAAGACGAAGTAAATAACAAAAGCAAAACTGCAAGAAAGCCACACCAGACCAAAAAAGAATCGAAACATGTGGTGAACCCACATGAGGAGTTCGGGAAAGAATTTGTGACAACATAGATTATGGACTCCGGCCCAATGAGCCTTACGATATCTTTTAGTTGAGATGTAAGTAACTAATCTTAGTATCAGTTTACTCCTAATAAAAAATAAATAAAAATTTTACCCTTACAAAATACTTAGGGTTGACATGGTATGGTTACCACAAAAAGATAATGATTACCACGTATCAACCACAAACTAGTGGTACGTAAATTTTCATACCACGTACCAACCACAGGTCGTGGTTACCGCATATGTGGTAACCACGATTTGTGGTTACCATCGGTACATTACCATGGTTACCAAACTTTAATTTTGTTTGTATTTTTATGAAACCCATTGGCTACCTTTCGGTGGTCATCAAAGTTATCGAATGAAAAAATATGGTTATAAAAAATAATATGGTTACCATCTTTTAAAAGTTCAAATAAATCAAGTTCACAACCTAAAGTACAAACCAATCCAAACCAACCAAGTTCAAAGTGTTGAAAAAACAAACAAAGTTCAATTGTTCAAACATTCAAAATGTTACAAGTTCAAACAAAACAAGTTCAAAGTTTTCAAACATTCAAAATGTTCCTATTGTTTCTAGTAAAAAAAATAAAAATGACCAATTTAGGTCAAAATCAAAACACAAAATATAAATTAAAAACTTAAAACTCAAAGGTAATAACAATAAAATATTAAATAAAAAAATTAATAAATATATACTCGGTAACCATGGTAACCATGGTATTCAGATTTCATTACCATTACCGTACCATCTTTATGTGGTTACCACCACGATGGTTACCACCATGAGTGGGGTTACCAACATAGCCGGTTTGTGGTTGGTATGGTAATTTTCGTACCATTTGCTAGCCCTACAATATAGTATAGGATAAGAAATTGAGAATTTTATTTAGTGCAGAGTTAAATTCCTATTTAGTGTAGACCTATATACAATGGCCAATCTCGAGTGTGTCCGTTGTGGATATGCCTGCAACGGACAATTCTGTAAGTGTCTGCAATAGACAAATACATAAATGTTCGTTGCGTGCATTTTTATTTTTCAACCCGATTCTACCAAGAATCGAACGTGCTTTGCATTTTTTTCAAAAATAATGAAAGAAGAGAGATGTTCATTTGTTCTCTCTCTGTCGAAGCTATATCCCACCAAAAAAGAAAAATCAGTCTTTGCCCAATAGAGATCACCATCTCAAATCCATAGTTTACCAATATTTAAAAATGTTTTGTTAGGACTGTGCTTACAGGGAATCAAATCCTCTGTCCCCCTCCCCCGTCCCCTTCTCACAAATGCGTATTTAAAAATTAAATTAAATTAAATTAAAAACAAAAAACAAAAAACAAAAACAAATAAAAAAAGAGAAATATGTGAGGAGGGACAGGGAGAGAGGACAAGAACTAAGGACAGAGGATTTGGATCCGTGCTTACAGCTTATGAGAATGGATTGGGCTATAGGGTTCAGTAGTATAGGCCCAATCTAATACATGTACAATTTTTGAATTTGAATACATAAGTTTCCTCCTCCAACTCATTCCCTCTCTCTCTCTTACAACCACCAAGTAGCTCAAGATCCCAAGAACCTCACAAATTGGTATCAAAGCCACCACTTCTAAGGCATGGCAGACGACATGCGTTTGAAGACGGTGGAAGAGAACCTAGGAAAGGCGAAAATTCGACTACAACATCTATATAAAAAAAATCAGCCACAAAGCACGAGATGTTGAATGAATCCATTTAGAAGCAAAAAAAGCAGCACAAGATTATGGCAGATTTCAAGAAAAAATCGGAGGAATTCCAATCGAAAATAGAGAAGGTATAGATGAAGACAACACATATGTTAGATCTAATCGAAAAGATGATCAAGAACCAAGTCGCAAAAGATTGGAAATCACCATTGATAGCAACACAAAGGAACGTTGAAGACATGGAATTGAGAGTTGCATTGCAAGAAAAAAGCTCTGTGGGTAGGTGCAAACAGAGAACTTTGATGAAGAAAATAGAGAATGAGTTCCGGAGATAGCAGGGTCGAAAAGAGGGGGATCTCCACGACGGGATGGCAAGGGACACAAATGGAAGAACCTTAGTGAAGTAGTATTTACAACATTTGGTGAGAAGCATGGGGTTGAGATAGTCAAAGGATTCAAGATTATCTTGATGATTATAATGAACAATTTGAGGAATTCAAGTCAGGTTTGATGTCTTACAATCCCATTTATCGGAGAGTTATTTCATATCAAGTTACATAAGTGGGTTGAAGCCAAAGAGTAAGTCCTGAGTTAAGCTAGGGAGGGTAAGATATTTAGCAGATGCCCTAGAACAATCAAGGTTACATACCAAAGTTATACATACTATTGTGAAAATGAGTAAGACGAGTAACAAAGTGGGATATTGTGGAATAGAACCTCGGTGACAACATCAATAACGAGTTCAAAGGGCAATGGGGAACCAAGTAGAAACTTTAGCAATGGAAAATACATGATGGGTGGCAGTCTAGATAACAAAAAGGTGTCGAGAATGTGTTATAAGTGTAATGACATATACTTTGTAGGGTACAAGTGCAAGGTAGAGACAATTAGCAAGGCTAATACACTTGAATGAGATATAAGTGGGTTGAAGCCAAAGAGTAAGTCCTGAGATAAGCTAGGGACGATTGCATCTCCATTGGACAAAGTAGTTCAGAATTTCTAAAAAAAGAGGGCTAGAAAGAAGAAGGGTTCGGGGAAGAGGAGGCTTATCGATCGAATATCAAGCGAGGCGGTGAATGTTTGGTCGGGACTCGACCCTTTTTGGATAAATTCCAGAAAGAGTTGGAAGAAATCTAGGCTCTGGGGGAGTTGGGATTGTCCTGCTTGTTCCTGGAAGAGTGTTCCGTTGGTGGCCATCTTTTTCTGATTGTTGGTCGTGTGTGGTCGGAAGACCACAAACCTGGCTTCTCAAGCCCTGGACAGAATGGGTTTTCTTCCCCTACGTCGACAATTGTGGCTACTTTGATCATGATAATGTTCGTTTACATACCCTCATATTTGAGTTTATCTAATTGGCCTACAATCTTCATGAAATCTCCTGGTCTTACTTTTGATCTAACTCACTTGTTGCGTTTAGCATAAAAAATCACCTTTTGAAAAGGCATTGAAAAAACTATGTTAGAGGTGTATACCTCTTCACCCTCTACCCCCAAAAGGGCTTTAAACAAATTGTGGATTTCCGAGCATTGATTGTCCCTTTCTCCAATTATGATGAAGAAGTGTTTTCTAGAAAACTTTGGGCTTTGATTATGTGCCTTACTTGTCATTATTTCTTGGCTAGAACACATACGATCCAAGATTTTATCTTTTATGATGCTAATCTGGGATCTACGATGTTTAGATTCTTGATTATCAATTTTTGCGATTCTAGGGTGGATGGAAATAGGTTTGATTATGGTGTTGAACAAAATAGATTTGTTAAACTATTTGGTAAAATCTTCTATGGGGAACTGAATAGGTGTGTTCAATCTTGTTTTGCCGATTTGTCTTATGGGTATACTGTTGCTCCTCATGTTTCTTATGCTAAGTTACATGGATTTGAGTATCTAGGTGCATATGACCTTCGTCCTTCTTCTCCCGGGTATTGCTTTATTGATTCTCTTGAATTGATAACATCAAGGAAAAGTGCAAAAAAATCAAAACAATTGAACAATCCTACATCTTTATTAAAAGGATCTGGATTTCATTGATAGCTAAAACATAATTTTGTATTTATACTTTGCTAAACTTTTTCATTGGAGAAACGTTGTGGAGGAAACACACTTGGAATAATAGTTTGATCGCTTTTGATTTGACCTGTGTGATTAATTTTGCTTTCTTTGTTGACACTCTTTGGAGTGGTTGGTGTAAATTTGCTGGTTCAGCCTTATATATCATAGAATGGAAAATCAATCCTTGATTGTAACGCATACAATGTACCGATATAATGGTTGTTTGTATACTCATGGCCTCCAAGAACCAAGTTTGATGTTAAGAGGCTCCCATTTCCGACTATCCCCTTTGTTAGTAACATGTTTTTTGTTCGATGAAAGCATCTGTTTCTCCTGTAGGCTCGTCTTTTGGTCTAACTTGGGTTGTAGAGGGCTTAAATTGCGTATGTTTGGACATCTTGTATATCATACCTTGTATGAAATGGATAATCTCATTGATAATAATTATCATTGCTGAAATCGAAGATGCATTGGTCAGCTTCTTAGATTGGCAACTACTTGTTGATCAGGATTCTTCATGTCGGTTGTTCTTGATCTTCTTTTGTATTTTAAGGTTGATGAATATGATTTATAATCGAATATTATTTCTTAGTAGCCCCCTTCTTGACGAGTATCACTGCTATACAAATCTATTTTGGGCAAGACCAAGTAAGTTTTTTTACTAAGAGCAAACTGATTTGGATAAACAACGGAACCTCAAAACTGATGACTAGGCACCCCAAAAAATGTTTGATTGTTTTAAGTGAGTTATTTCTCTTCATATGGAAAGACTTGAGTATAGCTATGAAATGTAGCACAAGCGAGATTGAGTCTCGACTGGATACACCCGGCTTTTGGCCTCAAATAGAAATTGGGTATGAACTATATTATTGTCACATCTATTCTAGATTTCATCCCCATTATAATCCATATTTAGATGTACACTCCGAATCTATTGACACGACATTTGCTCATAATCTAATTGATGTCACTGATAATGCATATTTTAGATAGACATTATATATAGCTATTATTGCATTTAAATGAGTGTATGTCATGTTTATTGAGAATTACCCATCCTGTTTTGAGATTATGCTATAGAGTGTTGAGTCATGCTTTCTTTGGTGTGGTTGATCCTGAGTTGGTAACTAGGAGAGGTTGGAGCTATACCTATTGTTGGAACTTGATGCTATGCAAATTCCTGATTGGTTCAATTATTTCTAGAAAGTTATGCTGAGATGATTAATGCTACTCATGTGAGGGAAGACCGTATTACTAATACAATAAGAATGTCATCTACATACAATAAGATAAGCAAAGGATAATGGGAGCTGACTTCTTTGAAATACAAACAAGAGTCGTAGCAGCTTATGTGAAAACCAAGTTTCTTCATACTATTATAAAATTTTATATTCCACCTTAGGCCATACATATCTTTTTAAGCAAACAAATACGATCGACCTATTTTTTTTTTTATCACTGTTTTAACATCCATTTATTCCAGTTTCATAATCACACACAAAAGATAGGGCAATTAGTAAACAAACATGATCTGCCTATTTTTAGCACAGTTTTGACATCCCTCAACATGTACAAAGGCAAGGGAGCAATGCTCGACTTTTCATAAAATTAAATAATGTTCCATCTTCTCGTGCTGAACAGAACATCTCAGACAATGCTAAGGCCATATCATAGTTTCTGTGTGATACTGCTGAGTTGTGATCTTGGTTTTGCGACTTCGACAAATATGACCCGGCCATGAAGAAACTGAAATCACCGCATGTTCTTAATGTACATGTTAGCGCACTTGAAACTCTGGCTGAATATCTAGCAGAATTATTTATAACAACCTAAATTTCAAACACCTCCAACCATATTTATCAAGAGATTTCTCATACATCAAAAGTTTTTTCATAGGAATCGATTTCCTGAGCACCGGATATGACTTATATATATATTGATGGTATAATAGCACATGACAATGACTCCTATTCCATAAATACCTGTTCTACTACCATGTACCCCACACACACACACACAAAAGTGCTTATATGGATCAACTTGATGGGAAAACAATAAACTATTAACATGAAAGAAAGGCGAAACATATAACCTGGGTTTCCCCATTACAGACAGAAAAAAATAAAAAATAAAAAAATTCAAGTTGTCCAAGTTGCCAAATAGATCCTTTGATAATATGAAACAAGTTATCCCTCAGTTTATTCCTTCCTAGATGAAAAAATCCCTAGGAACGTATGAAAACGGGAGGCATGTTGGGTTTTTTTTTTTTTTTGGTTTATATAGTTGGGATTCACCTTTTCAACACAAAAGCTTAAGCCATTGTGATTGTGTAGTAGCTTCCCTTATATTTTGTAGTTTTTTTCCCATTCCGACCATTGTGAGATGATATTTTATACTAACCCGCCCTCAAGTGCAACCCGCCTAGATCGGGTTTGACACTTGAACAATTTTTTTTCCTTCTTCTTTCGGGTTCGGACCTAGTCTAATACCATGTAGGAAAGCTAGATCGAAAGTGCGAAACGAGCTTCGTAAGTTGCACAGTATAGAAGTAATACTTGGGCTCAGGCCTATATAACTGAACTAATACCCATACAAATATTGAGCCAAAACTTGATAAGATCTACTAAGAGCATGAAATCAGGAACCAACACAAAACAGATCACGCACCAGGAGAAAACAAGAGCCAAGGGATGAAGACATGGAGTTACTCTCCAAGAGTCCAAGCCCATTAGGAAAACATAAGTACAATATAATTGACCCTCAGACAAAGCATATTACAAGGACAGATGATCTGAATAACACTTCCCTTAAATATTTACACTAGTTCTTCCCTGAAAATCTCTCCTTGTCACTAACAAACCTCCATCACAGCCCTGCAACTGAATTGATTCTACATTATTCCAGCTCAACCTTTACCCTAGCTTCTAGAGTCTCCCATTTCGATAGGCTCGTATAAATAGCAAAATTCTCCCCCCTTCACCTTATTTTCCCAAGATCTAGGTTTGTGTTTCAAGATAGCTTTCCCCTCTAAAAAATGATATAACAGTATGTTTGGAATGGCACCTAAAAGCAGGTTTTCATCAAAGCAGCTGAAGCAAGAATCACCTATGGGTCACATTAACGGCATGTGAATATGTGATCGAGCAGAGACACTAAGAATTAACAAATGCTTCCTAGTTCCTACTATAGTGGGGCATATTTTCTTAGACAATTGCTTAAATCAATAGGAATGGTTCATTTATGAAAAGGGCCTGAAGTGTACGATTTCTCACTCTTGAATATAACGGCCAAAATGTCTTATGATCATTTTGCCATGCAATTCAAGGTTCGGATATAATTTTCAACTATTTGGTCCTCAGAAGTGCCAATAGTAGGATGTTTCTGTTAGAGCTTATACTGTCAAACTTGAGCTTTCATTTGCTAAATCCACATATATATTTTTATACCTGGTGATACTGACTGCTAGAAAGGTGAAAAGTTTGCACCAAAATAGCTTAAATAACATTTAAATTTTCATTATTAAGGTTGTGTTTCCCCAGGGATTAAAGCATGGGGATAATTTTTGGGGATGGAGGGGGTATGAAAATTATTTTTGGGATGGAAAAGATGGAGATTATTTTTCAGAAATAATCCTGTGTGTTTGGCTAATTGAAGATTATTTTTGTATGGTATTGGGGGAAAATACATTTCTACCCTCCATTAAAAAAAAGAGTTATAGGAATTTATAGATATAACTCAAGCAAGCCCTGAGATAGGAATTACGAAATCGGGAAGGTCCAATTGATGTGCGAATTACCTGGTAGGTCCAAATTGACGGGCGAATTGGGAAATTGGAGAGATTTGACTCGATCTTCTGAGGCCGAATACCACCCTTGCCCCACCGGCCAATCCAATGGCAGGGCAGGGACAATTTCCATCCCACTCCACCCCCAACTTTCCATCCCGTCCACTCCTAGCCAGTTACCTCATCCCGAATCCCAAAAAAATGCCCAACTCTCCAACCCCCTCCACCCCGGGAAAGCATGCCCTAAGTAGGATGTAACGAAAAGACAATACTTATCAACATAGTGTAATCAATGATGTTATATGAGCAGAGTAGCTCGAGCTCAAATGAAGTTTGGCTCGATAAAAGTTCAGCTCGAACTCATTTATTTACTAAACGAGCCCAACATGAGCATATTTTTAAGCATGATTCAAAATTCAGCTTGACTCTTTTCACATACAAATAGCTCGAATTTTATAGAATTTACAAAATCTCCTTTAAATTATTGTGTCAAGAGAAAGTATGGTTGAATAATACTCGAAAAAAGTTTGGCTCGGGCTTAGCAATACTCGGTTTGAATAATAGCTAAGTGTAATCTCATTTAAAGCAGGATCTGAGGGATAGAGATGTAAACATCCTACTCGGAGCAACACAATCATTGTAGGAAAAGACAATATATCAAACAAATAATTGGATCCTAAAAGATGCATAATTTCCCATACAAACATCAAGTGCAGTAATTTTATCGATGGTTCATTTGACACAAAAATCATCATTGTAAAGAAAGAAGTATACCTTTCCATGCATTCCATCAACTGCTTTCCTAGCCGCCTCATCTCTTGAATAACGAAGAAATGCAAAACCTCTTGGTCTATTTGCAATTTTGTCCATCACTAAATTAACTGAAACAAATATGAAATTTAAAATACAAGAAATCCCATTAAATGCATAGACAAGTCAAGTCAGTTACGAAGGGGAAAAAATTTCCATACCCTCTGTAAGTTGGCCAAACTGTTCAAAAGCATTCCTTAAGCTTTCCTCAGTAGTTCGAAATGAGAGACCTTCAAGCAGCAATACATACATGATAGAAAATTAAGTTATAACACTTAATACGATTTTTATGGTTTATGCATCATTGGAAACAATACTATGACCTTTAGAAACAATATATGGACACCATACCAAAGAAAATGGAAGGTCTAGAGAGGAAAACATTGGAATTAAAAAAAAACCTAACTCCCTCTTTTATCTCACTCGCCGCCGCCACCTCCATTAACTCCCACTTTATCTCCCACCGCCTCCATTTACAGATCCTCCTCCTCCGCCGCCAATCGTTCAACCATTAGGGTTATATTTGTTCTCAATCTCCTTATGCACACTCCTTCAACTTCAATTTCAAGGACGAATTAAAAAAGAAAAAAAGGAAGGAAAGAGAGCTGACCACTGACGTAAAGCCTGATTGGGGAACTGAGAGTTGCCGGCGGAGGATTTACAGCGGCGGAGAGAGAAATCGGAGGATAGCGGAGACGTTGAAAACGTGTAGCAGAGGAAGGAAGAGGGAGGGATGGAAGAGAGATCCAATGGCTACTGCGTTGTCGGCCAAAGGCGGTCTTTCTTGCTGATAGAAGCTGCGCTCCCGCAGCCACACATGCCATTGTTAATTGTTGTTCAATTACACACCTTTAACCTTTAACGGCTGGTGTCGAGGTTGAGCCGTTTGAGGCCCAGATAGAGATGCAAAATGATATACTCCGTATTATATAAAATAATGGAAATTTCGCGAGCTCTTAATTTGCGAGTGTAAGATTTCAATCATTACCCTTCTTTCCAAAATAAAACTACGGATTATAGGCCTATTAGCTTATGGTCGACAATTTACAAAATCATATCAAAAAATTTAAATGAAAGACTAAAGAGTGTTATGAACAAACTCATACACCCTTTCAAGGAGCTATTGTATTTACAGAGCTATCCAAGGCAATATGTTCATTGCACATGAGATATTCCACTCCTTTAAAAGTCGTAAAGGGGTAGATGGATGTTTAGCGATTAAACTAGATATAAAAAATGCGTATGATCGTGTCGACTGGAACTTCACAAAGATATTCTTACATGGAATGTGTAACTACTGTATTGTTCTCAGTCTTGGTAAACAATAGCCCTACTGAGGTGTTCAAGCCTTCTAGGGGTCTTAGACAAGGAGATCCTCTGTCTCCATTTCTATTCATCCTTGTGCGGAAGTTCTGACTAGGAAACTTGCGCAAGAAGCCTATACTCGTCCAACGGTTAGCCAATTTCAGCTTCATCTCCAGTCGGACCAGTTGATGCCAACCACTTCTCTGCAGTCGATTCCTCTTCTTAGTTTTGCTCCAGAATTGCTCCAAATTCTGCAAAATTAAATCAAAACTCGGCTAGACCTCTATTTCTTGCGTATAAATATAAACTACACAAATTCTCTATATTCCCAACCCAGAATATATAAAATAGCTAGGATAAGGAGTAAAAATAAACACAAAAACATGGTCTAAAATATGAACATTAAATCACCCCATACTATAAGTTTGTTTGTCCCTAAACAATAACTTGGATGGTCATACAGGGGAAACCAATAAATACTCTCAACATTATGGATCAATTCTCATATTACCAATAACACTCAATTGTTATCCTTATAAAGGTACTAATGTCTTCAAATCAATGCATGCGAATAAAAAGCAACATCTCACACAAAAAAAGGTTATGCAAAAAACAATTTTCCTACGACAAAACAACAATAATCAAGAGGACTTTATGCAAGCTCATAGAGAAGCAGAAAGGTAAAAGGTCTAAAGGTGGGATATATTTGGGCATGTGGTGCTAATGATCCGGGGAATGGAGTACTTTCCAAAATTTGATACCACATTCCTTCTTCTTTATATTTCCTCACCTTTCTCTCATCACTCATTGCTCAATTTTATTACTATAATGTTTTATTGTTTTTACCTCTCTAACCTTAGCACTGTCTTCTCTCGCGAGTCGCAAACATGGGTGTCATGAAACGGCAGAAGCGCCCACATTCTAAATTAAGTTAAAACCCTCACCACCCACAAACGCCCCGTAAAATATTACTAGGAGGTTCCTAGTAATGGCTTACCGGAAAGGACTTGTGGGTAGTACTCATAGGTCTCCGGTTCGAACCCCGTAATGGCCGCTCTTTATTTACCTGTTCAAGGATGAAGATGGTAATCAATTTGAACCAAATAATTTTCTTTAGTACAGTGACCAAACTTTATGGTAGAGGGAAGCGAATCTTTTCCATGACAAGAGCACCCAAGTTTTGATTCTATTATGTTTTGTTGTATTATCCACATTATGATGCCTGCCCTGCATGTACTGGAAAATCTTTATGGAATAACTTACATAATATGTATGTGCATTTTACATAGATAACTCAGTACGTAGCAGCTGTGGTTTAATAATTGACAGGTTACTGGGTTCTCCCTTTTCTGATATATATATTCTATATGATTGGTGTCTCTTCCATGAGTTGGAACTCTCATCAGATGTCAATCTTTCATTTTCAAAGCAAAGATCACTTCCAAGGATGGTGTGGTCTTGGTTGGCGAAAAGACGGTTACTGCCAGACTTCTTTGGACTTGGTCCTCGATCAAATGAGATGGTCATGTTGCATGTGCAGTTGTTAGCACTAAAGTACTTGATGCCAACATCATCATCGATACCGCCCAGTTGGCCTACCAAGAGCATATGCATGTCTATCAGATTGTTTAGTTGCCTGTCCAATACTCCAAGTGGCTACACCCACCCAGTGGGACAAGAATCACGACTTCTATATATAGCTTTAAATGAGTGACCTGAGTGGAAACATGGCAGCTGATGCGGCGCAAAGTCCATTCTTGAGCATGATATATTATTGTGAATTGAGACAAAGAAGGTAATAACTGCGACGTTCATCGCCCAAAAAACATGAGGATATTGCTTGAATTTCCAATACATGGAATAACATTGTATAGCCACCAACTCTTGATCCAACAATCAGATCCACGAGTTAAGATGTAATTGATTATAGGAAGTAGAGGCAGGCCCGGGCTCGGGTAGCTTTAGTCCTCCTAGTCTCGATTTTTTTAAAGTAATATACTACGTATATTGGATTTTTTATAATAAATAATCAATACTGTTCCTGCGCCATGCCACATTTTTTAATAAAATAGTGAAATAATAGATATTTGACTTTGTAATAAAAAAGACTAAACAAAAAATGATATTTTGATTTTATCTAAGATTTAATAATAAATAAAAATTATCTAAACTAAGGTGTTATAGCCCCCGCTACCAACCACCTTGGCCCATCGTCTCCCATCGTCGCTTGCCTTAACTTATGGTGCTGCTTCTATGATGGCGTTGTGGGAAGTTTGTGCTTCCGTCGCCACTGAGGTCACCACCATGCTCACCCCCACCAAGTATCTCCTTCCTCGGTTTCATTGCTTCCTTTCGCCACCACCTCTTCGACCACAATCTTTCCGGCTTCCCTGGCTGACCCGATTACCCGCCTGTTTGCACCGCTGTCACCCTCGGTTCCGCCAAGCATCCTCGGTTCACCACCGCTTCTCACCGACCTCCTTTGCCGTCTTAATCTCCAACCTCCCTCCTCTACAAGTTTCGAGGTTCCGGGGCCTCTTTCCTTCCCCAGATTGTGCCGGTTTGTAGCCGGTTCTCCTACGACCGCCCTCGGTTCCGCCATCCTCAAGGCTCCCGCAGTCACCGTGTGTGAGAAGAACGAGCATTCCTCGCTGATTGGTATACCAAACAACCGGTTTGGTTTTCCCAAAAAAAAAAAGGAAAAAAAGGTATGTGAGCCTTAATTCATTTTCTAATGGCCTCTTAGCTTGTTTATTGTTGTTGTTTATTTATTCTTGTCCCGTTTTATATGTTTTCTCTATTTTGGCTTCCCTTGTGGTAGCCTCTTAGTCTGTTTATTGTTGTTGTTTATTTATTCTTGTCCCGTCTTATATGTTTCCTCTATTTTGGCTTCCCTTGTACGTGGTAGCCTTTACGATCTTGTTATCGTCCTTGAGGGTGTGAGATGGGTTTTTGGGATTTATTTTAGAAATGGTATGGCTAGAGTTTTGGTCTGCTAGCTGGTTGGTGTACTTTGCTTTTCTTGCTGTGTTACAGGTTTCATGTGAACGATGACTGGTTTTCAAGCTTGTAGAGATCGTGAAAATGCGATCGATACTTGTTGATTCTATTGAGAGTCCATGTTGAGGTGTCCGCTAGTGATCCCCAGAGTTCTCTGTGCGCGTCTTCCATTTCCCTGGTCGCTTCATTGGTTCTGCTAGCTTGTAGGTTTTAGTGTAGATGGCATGTACTTTATTTTCACATTTTCATTTCCGTCATTTGCTTCTTGTTATTTCCTTTCAGTCATTTACTTTTGTTATTTGCTTCTGTTATTTGATTTAGGTTGTACATGATGGCTATTCCATCTCCCAGTTTGTCCGGGCTCTCGTTTTCTCTATGCTTGTCTAGAGAATCGAATTTATTTCCTTATATCCAAAAAAAATAACTTTATAGTATTGTATTTTGTAAAAGAAAAAATGATTATCATTTACTATATATATAAATTATTAACATTATTATTAACGGGTTTTTTATCTTATACCTTTGGGGCATAAGATAAGATTCCCGTTTTAGAAAGAAAAAATATCCCTAATTAAAATGCATTAGCCAAAATTTTAATTAGATTCATATGGTCGCTTATTTCTGATAGGGTATCTTTCCCAATTAGGAATTTAGGGCATATGATAGAAATACCGTATTATTAAAACGATGATGTTTGGAATATGCTATTTTTGACAAAAGTGAATGACATATATAACAAATTAAAAACCCCTTTTTCAGGGCAATACAACGCGCTGTGCTCATGTTACACGCGCCCCCAATTTCGACTTCCAAACCCCAAATCCCTAAAATTATGCAGAAATCCGGCGGGTCTCAATCCGTTTCAAGAAGCAAAATCCATCTCGTTGAGGATTCGAGTCTTAATTCCGTCGTTCTGACGCTTCTGAAACCCCTTTCTTCTCCTCTCACTTCGGCTGTCCGGGTGACTCTCGTGGATTGCAAAATTGGTGGTCGCCCTCCTGTTTGTAACAAATTCGGCTATCGTCGATTTGGTTTGGTGGGGAAAAATTTCAGAAAAAGGAAAAAAGAAACTCGCCGGTTGTGGGGGTGGTGCTGCACAGTGCGGTGGTGTGCTTCGCGGAGGCCTTTCGTCGCTGGCGCCTTGCACAGCCCTGATTGGAGGTATGGGGCGTATCCATTTCTAAATCTTCTTCTTTCGCTCTCCTTTTCTCGGTTTCTTTCAAGGGCTTGGTTGGCTGGGTTGAGACTTCAAACCTCTCATCCTTTTCCTTCTCTTTCCCTTCTTTTTTTCATCAAAAAATCTAATAATAAAGCCTTCTATTTTTGGTCTGAGTCGAGCTCGGCCGGAGATGATGAAGGTAAACAACCCATGGATGCCGCGACTTTCGCCAATCCATTAAACACCCCCCGAAAGGGCCCCAAATCCCGCTTTGGCGGAGTGCACTCCTGTGAGGGGTTCATACTCCTCATGGTTGTTGTTGTTCTATCTCGGCATTGCTTTGCTGGCAGGAAAAACAGGCCAAGAATCATGGACAAAGAAGAACCCAAATCCCTCCCTGTGTTGATCCAGGTGTTTTCGGCTGTTCTTTGTCACTTCTGGCTCAACTGTTATCTTGATCTTAAGCTCTGTGGTGGCTTATTCATGATCTATGGTAATCTAAAATATATTGGGTATAAGTGTTGTTTACTGAACTGTATTCGGACGACCACCTTTGTGGGGTGGTTTATAGATACATTAATTTGTGAATTGATGTTTATTAAAATCAAGTGTGATCATTTTACCTGTGTTTTGAAGGTTGTAATACACACTAGAGCACATGTTGGAAAAATACCAACTCACAAAGCTAGCTGCTCATGTCATAGACACGGTGAGATCTCACCACATGTGTGGTTAAGTAGAGTTGTAATGGCCATAAGCAGGTGTTTGCCTATGCAATTGGTTGGGACTATTCCCACTTATGTTATTAGTAATATAATGAATTTCTTACCTTTAATATGTGATTTGGTTTTCTCATTGTGTTCGACACGAAACAACGCATCCCTATGGGGTATGATTGAATCTGTGAGAAAGGTGAATGCCTTCTCACCCGTTACCTCCCGAAAGGGTTTTAAACAAGTTGTAGCTGAGGCTGCTGCTGACTATGCAGCTTATCCTACAGTTTGTTGGATTTCTGCTTGGGCTGCGATTTCTTGGATAACAATTGTCTCCCTGATGAGCTGCGACTTTGGGGGAAAAGCTTGCAATGCAAACTTGGTTGCTTCTGATTATCCTTCGGTATTCTTCTATAAGGTGAAAAAAATCGCCTCCGTCGATGCTCCTTGCTTTAGGCCTGCGGTTTCTTGTAAGCCTGCCCTGCAGGTTGCGGGGTTACTCTCAATGGTGGTACCTTGCAGCCGTAGTAGACACTATGGTGAATCCGGGTGGGTGTCGTCCATTCTGCTGCGTGTGTATGCTACACGTTATTGTGGATGTCTCCTCTTGCTCTTTGTGAAATATAGTTGTACACCCTATTATGATAGTAATTGGTATTCTATAATTGTGATATTGGTTACCATATTTTTTTATGGCAGTTGTGTCATTGCCAGATTATGTTTTGGCATGATAATATTCAACACAAATGTTCAATTAAAGTGTAAAACAAAACCCCATGATAAAGCGCAGAAAGTAATGTTTTACAAAAATATATTTAGCGTTAACGAGTTAATTGGAAAATTAATTATAACAATCAAAACCCATTATCAAATCAATCAACTAAAAATAGTACATCGAATAACTGGTTGGATATCTCCCCAACTAAAGGGATCAAGTCAGAAGCTTCTTATGTATATAGTGTCATTCGGTGCGGCTTGTTGCTTCAAGCCCTCAAACAGCCCCGTTTACTTTGCATTAAATTTGCTGTCAACGATCCATCTGACAAACACCAGATTTCTACATTATCAAATTCCCGATGTGGATCCCACCATAACAATACATCAAAAACATCCTGGTTTAAGGACTCTGTACCCTAGTGCTTTTACCATCGACAATCATATATGAAGATGTGCTTTTGGAATTGTAGGGGGATAGGGAAAAGAACGTTCTGGACGGAAATAAACTCAATGTGTAAAAACGAACATATACAAATCATGGCATTAACTGAAACTAAGACGGAAAATATTCCGGACGACAAAATGTGGAGAAATATTGGTTTTGATGAAGGTGCTTGGTCACCGGCTATCGGGCGATCTGGTGGTATTGGAGTCTTGTGGAAATCTCATCAGCTACTAGATTTCAATATCTCCATTGCTGTCAACTTTCCGCGTATTATCGGCCTAAGATTGGATAGCCAGCTTGCTGGGTTTCCAATCTTAGCCCTATTTGTCTATGCACCGCCCACACCAAGTGAGAAAGATCCATTTTGGGAACTATTAAAAACGATTATCAACGACGCCACTATTCCGTGCATTGTTCTGGGAGATCTTAATGAGATCCTCTGCAGTGCTGATAAGCTTGGCGGTGCCTCCCTTCGAACATCCAGGTTTTCTCGACTTATCTCATTCAAAAACGAATGCTCACTACTAGACCTTCCCACCTTTGGCAACCCTTACACGTGGAGGAAAAACCCGGAGGAGAATTTTAACATCCGTGAAAAGCTTGACCGGGTGCTTGTACATCAACCGATCATCGAAGCTTTTCCTAACCTGATCACATACAATGGTGCCTTCTCCATCTCGGACCATTGTCCAATTTCCATCTCTTTTGAAGTTAATCCTAGTTTCAAAGCCCCACCTTTTAAATTCGAAAATGCCTGGTTACTTCGGAAAGATTTCCGTAACATAGTTAAACAATCCTGGAGGGCTACTTGCCCTGGCTCTGCCATGTTCCAATTAATGTTCAAACAAAAAATCCTGAAAAAAGGGGCAAAAGAATGGAATAAAACGAGTTTTGGGAACATTTTCCAGCAATTAAAAGAGGTGGAGTCGGAGCTGCTAAATATTCAATCCTCGGGTACCGGGATAGTTTCTCAAACTAATCAAAGCAAGGAAAAGCGCCTGATCACCAAGAAAGAGAAGCTCCTAATATTTCAAAAATCGTTTTGGAGCCAAAGAGCTAAAATCAAACACCTCAAACTATCGGATTCCAACACCGCATATTTTCACCGAGTGGCGACAGGCCGTAGGCACAGGAAACAGATTCGCAACATCGTCTCTTCCTCTGGCACGGTTGTTGTGGGTGAAGAGAATGTTAGGAATGAGATCAAAAAGGATTTCGAGAAGAGATTCAAGAAAGAACCAATAGACGACAGGCTCCTCGGCGAATTGCTAGACCTAATTCAGCCTTCCATTTCGTCGGAGGAAAACAGCTTCCTCACAAAACTCCCATCCAACACGGAAATTAAATCTGCAGTTTTTAACTTAGGGAGGAATAAATCCCCGGGTCCGGATGGCTTTACTGCTGAATTCTATAAAAAATATTGGGATATCATAGGTAAATCTGTAACTTGTGCGGTCAAAGGGTTTTTCCGTTCTGGAAAAATGCTCAAACAAATAAACCATACCTTTATCTCCCTCCTCCCTAAAAGAGACGATCCCACGGCCACCAGTCACTACCGCCCTATAAGTTTATGTTCCAATGTCTACAAAATTATCTCCAAAATCCTAACTGACAGAATGAAAAAGGTCATTGGTAAACTTATTCATCCTCTTCAGGGTGCCTTTGTATCAGACAGGGCTATTTAAGATAACGTTCTGATAGCTCATGAAATCTTCCACTCCTACAAAAATCGGAGGGGCCGGGAAGGATGGCTAGCAATTAAACTGGATATAGAAAAAGCATACGATAGAGTTGACTGGCACTTTATTCAAAAGGTGCTTCAAAGGTTTGGTTTTCACGACACTTTCATCTCCTGGATAATGGAATGTATTACGTCGGTTTCTTTCTCAGTATTAGTCAACAATGGCCCTACGGATCTGATTTATCCATCTCGGGGTCTTCGCCAAGGGGATCCGCTATCTCCTTTCCTCTTTATTTTAGGGGCAGAGATTCTGGCCCGGAAGCTGGCTGCTGAAGCTAGCCTAGACAAAACACACATTGGGTTCCCGATTGTACATAACGGCCCTCGGATTCCGTTCCTTTCCTTTGCCGATGATATCATAATTTTCTCAAAAGGTAGTTTGGATGCAGGGCGCACAGTGAAGGCGATTGTTGATTCATACTGCAAAGTGTCGGGCCAAAAGGTCAACTACCATAAATCTAGTTTCCAAGCTACGAAAGGTATCCCAAACCATAGGATCCTCGAACTACGCACCTGCCTCGATATCCTTAATGAAAATTCAATAGAAAGGTATTTAGGTTGTCCCATTATCAATGGAAGAGTTACTAAATTAAGCCCATCCTATCTACCCTTGGGAAGAGCCTTCCTCCTTCCGCTCTGACCAACCTCGCTTTCTCGTGGTGGACAACATGGTGTGTCAGGAACAAACATCTGTTTCAACAGGCTACAATCCCGCAAAAAGAAACAGCCTTACGAATGATCAAATCCCATATAGATAACTGGAATAAGACATCGATTGTTGAGGCTGACTTTGAGGAAGACTCTCGCCCGCTTCGACAGTACCCTGTCAAAAAACAAAGCAAGAATCAAAAAACAATTTCCTGGCGGAAGCCTCCCTTGGACACTTTCAAACTAAACTTCGACGGTTCAACACTTTCTAACGGCGAAAGCTCAGCAGGTGCCATTATTAGGGACTGGGTTGGTCACCCGATTTCAGTACACCACCAACGCTTGGGCAAGCAAAATCCACTCAAAGCGGAAGCTTTAGCTCTTAAATTAGGGATCCAACAGGTGCGGCAACTACATATAGGAAAGGTCTAGATTGAAGGCGACAGCAAGATTATCATCGATCACTTAAATAGGAAATCCAAATGCCCCTGGGAGATCGAACTAATATTGTCGGATGTTCAAGTCCTGCTATCGACTATGGAAGAAGTAGTTTTCTTCCATGTTCCTCGCATGGGCAATAGAGTGGCGGATAAGGTTGCACACCTTAGCCACTCTGCCCGAGGAGTCGATATTAAAAACGATCCAGGTCTCCTTGACCTCATCCGCAAGGATGTTGCCGGGCAGGGTCAGCCCACCCGAATTCTTTCCTTATCAAAAAAAAAAAAACATATATAACAAATCAATTTATAGAGCTGATTAGATTAGGGTGAAATAAGCAAAGACTTAAGTTAAAGCATATAAACATGTACAATGATGTAAGGAAGTAATAGAAATGATTTCTCTAATCAAAATATAAACAATGATTTAAGGAAGGAATATATTAAAAACCTTTTATATCAAAATCTATTTCTAATCATCATCTTTAATTGAAAAAATTGGTTAACATGATAAAAAAAATTTTAAAAATATAAATTAATGATTGATTAAAATTTGTAGTGCTTGGCTTCGTTCGTCTTCTATGTCCCCATTTCGTTCGGTTTAATTGTGTTTAGTTTCGCCTTGTTGAGTGCGTTTGCTTGTATTTTGTACAATCTTTGTATTTTTGTTTGTTTATGACGGTTATCCATCTGCCGACTTGTTGGCCTTCGAGGTTCAGGTATGTCTGACCTCGAATTTTAACCTGATAAAAAAAGGTAAAAATGACACATAAACAAAAAATGGGTTTTTTTTACCCCTAAGAGCATCTCCCATGGTAAGCCAAAAAATGGGTTTTTGCCTAATTTTGTTCCCACCCTAAGCCAAAACCCATTTTAACCTTTTTGTTTTTGGCCTATTTTCAAAACAAAGGCTAAATTTGGTTTCCTATTTTGGAAGGCCAAATTCTATTTATTTATTTATTTTTAAGTGTTTAATATTTTGTAAATCTATAAATAATACTCATCTGTTAATTAAAATATGTCGTTTTAGACATTTGCAAATTTTTTTAAGAAAACAAATAAAAGTACACTTATGCCCATAATTGTTACTTTACTTTTCTACTTTATTGAAAACTACAACTAACAAATCTCTAATCATTACAAGGATAATTTTGAAAAGTGAACCCCAAAATACCTAAAATGACGTATTTTTCTTAACAAGATTTTACTTATAAAACGACATGTTTTTCTTAACGGAGGGAGTATAATTATAAATCTATATATTATATAGTTATGATTTTTAACTAAAAATAAAAGTTGTAATACTGTAAAGATATTCAAAAGTTCTTCGATATGAATATAATATTTGACATATTTAGAAAATGACATTATTATTTGTTTCTTATAGATTCATCAAAATTATAATAAAAAATAAAGGATCTTGTTAGATACACCACAAATGATTATTAAGGATTTGCACGTCCTTATTAACGTGCATGCACGTCCTTAACAACGTGCAAATGTGGAACTGTGCACGTTGTTAGCAAACTAGGGTTTAGGGTTTTCCAAGGGTTTTTTAGGGTTAATTGAAAGAAATTGAAGGGTTTAGCTAGTGGAGTTTTAGGATTTAGGGTCTAATTACATGGCAAGCAATAATTGTTAAGGTTTTCATTCGGATAATATGCGAATAATGTTACAAGGAAAGGAAAAAAAAAGGTTTACATCCATAATTGTAATAAACCGGTGGAATAAAATCTAGGCAAAGTGTAAAGAGCGACCAGACTCGGCACGTAAGGCTCAAAATCTGTCAAACCGAGCTTGAAAAGGAGCATCCCATCCTTCGACGCTCGGTTGATGATGTGCGACCCATTCTAGCGCAGGCGGCGGAATAGGAGCGTTAGGACGCAACCAGATTTATGAGAACGGAAAATTAGAGTTAGAGTATTGACATATAGATGAAAAGAAAGAATAGGTAATAATATAAGACGTTTGATGTTGTACCACGGCAAAATGGTCTTGGTTTCCGATGTAGGCTAAACCAAGGGTTGCTGATTGAGGGTTGTTAGCAGGTGTTGGCGAGGTCATTGGGAGACATGTGAACGGATGATGCCATGCTAGGATGACGAGAGGAATTTGATATACCGTTACAAATACTAAACCCATGATGGGTAGCTCTATGCCTCTATCCACCGTCTCCTATCACCATGGATAGGTCCCGCCCATCTCTGATTGTCTACGAACTGCTGGAATGAGTACCCTCCCATATAACAACCGGCGTAGAGATCAGTGTGATCCTCCAAGTGATTGCATAATAACGTTTTGAGTTCCGGGAAAGCAGACTCGCCGATCGGTGATGTCAATGATGCCAAAGCACGGTAGCCACAATGACCATTTCCAATAGTGTCCCTCACACCCTCAATATGTCCGAGCATGAAGGGATTAACGTTGTTTCGACCCCAGTTGAACCCTCCGAACACATCATCACGTCCACATCGAGCTGAGATCGCTTGTGGACGATGTCGAGCAGCATGTGCTTCTTATCTCTCAAAATTTGCCCTCAACTCCTCGAATGGCAACGGGTTGGTTCTGCATGCATTCCTCGACCCCCGAGGCCTCCCTTTCGATCAGACGCTTGCAGATGAGGGTAGGTAGAGCTCATCATCGCATAAATTGTTGGAAGTCGTGTATGAAGATGACAACTCATACGGGAGTGATGTGTCATCGATGTCAGTCCATGCCAAATCCATCTAGAACGGGTGGATGTCCTCAGCGGGTATCGGAGTCCCGGAACTGACGTAGGGCTGAATCTCATGGACACAAGGGATCCCGTAGCAAACCCTCTAATGTCGGTCCGTGCATTCCGAAAGAATGTTTTGGTTCACGACATTCTACCACAACTTGTATAGATAGTCGAAGCACTTTTTGGAGATTAAAGTCTTTACCTCATCAAAAAGGTTGACTTTATATGCCGTTGTTAGCCATTTGAAGCGGTCGATCTCCAAAGCAGTTTGCAGCTCATGCAGTTGGCAATTGTTGTAAGAGGAAATCAAGTTCAAAATATACATATATAAATCAAACCAGATTCGTGCCCCAACAAATAATTACAAGACACCCTCCCTATGCAGTAGTGGGAAGTCAGGATCGATCCTCGAGAAAGTATGTCAGCGGATCTCAGGCAGCTGTAAATCTCACAGCCAGAATAGCAGAAAGACATAAAGAAAGACAGAGATAACAAAGCAAAGCAGAAAAATAAAGCAAACACAGAAACTGGTCGATATCGACAAGGAGGTACTCGATATCGACAAAGCACAGTGACGACAGAAAGCAAACTCAACAACAGAAACTCGATCTCGACAACCCTTACTCGATATCGACTAAGTGCTATTCGATATCGACTAACAACTCCCCGAGATCGACAACACAGAAACTTAAATTACAAATTCTCGAACACAGAACTCAGATTTCCAACGAAATAAATCAATATACTAAAAGACTTTCAAAGTTAGGGTATAAACACCACAACGATAACCATGCAAAATAACACATAAAGGCATAAAAGATCATGCTTTCCATCAAATAACTTTTATTATTAACAAATAGGCATATAGAGGCTTTCGCATAAACCCTAATTGTTACTAACCCTTTTTTCACATAATTAATCCAAGTTGCATTAAGATCACTTTCGCTTCAATAACACAAACAAGGATCACCTTCAACTCTCGCAAAAGAATCATGCTCATAGGGATAGAAGACGAATTGCATAAAAAGATCGTACCTTTACCGCATCACCTTACATGGCCACCGTCGGGCTCACCCCGACCCTAGAAGTGGGTGGACTACTCTCTCTTCATCGCAATCGCAGACATCTTTGAAAAAGAACTAACTTGCATTAAATAAACTCAAACTTACAACCTCTTCTCTCTCTCTGTGACTAATTGTCTATGAAATTGAATGTCTGATGGAATCAATAAAACTGAGCCCCAAAGGCTTTATTTATAGTGCTCAAACCCCGCTAATCAAGGAAAGAACATCTTATCTATATCTATATCTAAATATCTAAAGGCTTAAAGATAAATAAATGGAATAAAGGAATTAAATCCATAAAGGAAATTATATCTAAAATAGCAAAAATATCTTCTTGTGTGGTAAGATCTTCTCTCCATAGATAGAACTTGATAGGTGTGGATAGATGTGGATAGAATCGGACTCCTTCGGCTCCAAGCAAAGACAGCTCAACACGGACAGCTTCACCGCGTAACGCGGCTCTGGAAGACTTCCTCGATACCGAGTAATTTACTCGATATCGAGTAAGGTTGACGTCGTCGACTTCTCTGGTTGGGCATTGTCGAGTAGCTGTAGTCGATCTGGCTCGGACAGGCTCCTCAGGTTTTGTCGATATCGAGTAATCTACTCAATATCGAGTAACGTTGTATCGACTTTGGCTGGCTCGGCATGTCGGGTGGCTGGTGCACGATCAAGCTCGGACAAGCGTTGATGGTATTGTCGATATCGATAACTTTCGTCGATATCGAGTAACTTGTGTTCGGCATCTCCAGGTCTTTGGCTTCTCGACTTGGCACAGCTCCTCGACTCAGGGTATGGCATCAGGGTGTTTGTCGATATCGAGTAGCTTACTCAATATCAAGTAAAGCTCCGGAGTCGGGTTGCCTTCGTCTTCAGCTTCCTCAATCAGCTCCTACTCGACTAGCATTGCCCGGACATACTTTGTCGATATCGAGTAAAGGAACTCAATATCGAGTAACTCTGGTTTCCAGCATGATTCGTCCTGGTTCTGTCGTTCTTTGACTTTGGGCTTCTGTAGTCGATTTCCGAGCTTTTCTAACTTTTCTCAGAACTGCTGTAAATTGCCTCGAATTCTGCGAATTTAAACAGAAACTGGTGTAGATTCCATAATTTGGCAAATAAACATAAGCTATATAGATTTTGTACTATTCTAGCCCAAATGCATGAAATGTATGCAGAAAACGATATAAAAGTTACTGTAAAACATGGCAGATTCAGCTCACAACAAACACCCCATACTTTAGCTTCCTTGTCCTCAAGCAATACTTTTAATTGTCATTCGGGGAAGAAATCAAAACTCTCAACATCTTAGATTCATCCTTATATAACCCTGCAATCAATTACCATCCTCGAAAAGGTACTAGTGTCACAGATCCATGCATGTGCAATTTTAAGAGCAACATCTACTCACAAAAGGAGGGTTATGCAAAAACATTCATTCGTGACAAAGCATTAATAATCAAGAGGACTTTTAATTTAAGCTCAAATAAGGAGTACATTGGTAAAAGGCTAAAGGTGGGCAATTTTTGGAAATGTGGTGCTAATGATCCGGGGAAATGGAGTATTTCCAAACTTTTCATACCACACTCCTTTTTCATACGATTCATCACCTTTCATAATGCTTTTATCCATAATAATGCTTTTACCTCTCTAACCTCAGCACTGCCTTCTCACGAGTCGCAAACATGGGTGTCATGAATGGCCCCGGATACTTAGTGCTTTGGACTCCTCACAATGTGTCCCATCTCACTAAACTATTATCTCAGCGAGCAGGGTCAATCTACCTTTATCTCCTAAGGTGATTGGATTTTCTTTCACTCATTAAATTTTCCATATTTTTCAAACAATTTCCTTCCAAACTCTATATATAATATATAACAACACAAACACCATATGATAATCTCCATAATGTAACGTCATTCTCAACATAACCCCCGGATAAGGAACAAGGTAAAGAATGGGCAATATTATGAACATGTGGAGCAAAATATGAAATAAGGCATATTATGGCTTTTGTGATGCATAAGCATAGGTAAGGCTAGGATATAACAATATGAGCATATATGGAAATATAAAGTCCTACATCATCTTATCATGCAACATGTCAAAAGCAACTTCAAATTAATCAAGAAATAATGTACTTCAAATTTTTCCCTTTACTAGGCAATTTCATGCTATATCTCTAATGAATCCAATTTTGCATCGTCGAGTTCAGTATAAGCTTCCATGACATTAATCAAAAATTTTCAATGGGGGTCATTTTTTCAAACTTTTGGAAAACATGCATATAAGCACATAAATATAATATGAATTCCAAAATAGCCATGCATAAGCAATTCAAGAACTAAATTTCAAATATGCATAGAAAATGTCAAATATGGTCAAATATGCATAAAGTAAGCCCTTCCCCCATCCCATACTTAAACATTACAGTGTCCTCACTGTATAAAAACATAAGGTTAAAGAAAGAAACTCACTAGACAGGTGTGCAAGGCTTCATAATATCGATTTGTAAATGCCTGGGCCGAGTCCGAATATAGCTTGCTTCTATCCATAGACCTGAAAAATATGGAAGACATATACCCACAATAGAAAAACTAAAAGTTCAAAACCAAAAACAAACAAAAAGCAACAATGTCCAAAAAGTCCCAAAAAGTAAATGTCTATGTACAAGCTCTAGATTTTATAGTCGCTAGGCCGACTTTCTCATTAAGCTCAAGGTGGCATCTGCAGGGCCCATGTAGCTTGGGCTTCAAATAGGACTCCATTCTTGTCCATCAGCTTCAATCCTCCAGAATGGATCTTGTTCACCACGAAAGGCCCCATCCTCTTCTTGTTGAATTTGTTAGGAAACCAATGATCTTTCGATTTGGAAACATAGAGTTTGTCTCCAACTTCATACTCCTTGGGCTCATCATTGGAAATCCTACATAAGCGCACATACCAAGGCAAACCTCTCCCATATATAGATAGATCTTTAATGGAAATAGGAGAAGAAAGATCCATACCTTGGCTTACCTTCGTAGAAACAGATTCGGGGACCACTGTGTTTGGTCGATCTCGAGGAACACTACTCGATATCGACGAGTTTTCAGCTTCTGGTGGCTTGCTGCTTGAGGATGCTGGCGTCAAGAAAGACGGATATTGGTCGATATCGACCAGTTTTGTCGATATCGAGGAGTCTTTGTCGCCTGGTGGAATCAACGTCGAGTAAGGTGAAGTCGATGCAGCGGAGTGTAGGTCGATATCGAGTAGCTTACTCGATATCGAGGAGTGCTCTGCTTCAGTTTGGCTGCTCGACGACGCTGGTGCTGGTGGAGGCTTCTCATTTTGGTCGATGTCGACTAAATTACTCGATGTCGAGGAATTTTGTCCGACTTCGACCCCATACTTGCATCCTGTCAAGGCATCCGAAAAATAGTTAGTCCAAATCGACGTACCTTGGTTTGTGTCGAGTGGATTCTCTGTTTCTTTGTTCAGGATGGCCATGATCTTCTTCACCTGGGCTTCCATATCCCTCTTTTCCAGCTCTTTAGGGGTCATATTCCTTACCTTAGGCTCCCCGCAAGTGATGTAACCAGCTGAGATAGATTTTACCTCTTCCATTGGACCTGTATGCCTTTTAGTTTTATTAAAGGAATACTCAATTACCTCATCGCTGATGTTGAAAGTGAGCACTCCCTTCCTTACGCTTATGTTGGCATCCACCGTCTCCAAGAAGGGCCTTCCTAGAATAATTGGACAAGTAGGATCCTCTGGCATATCAATAACTAGAAAATCAGCAAGGACAAAGAATTTACCTACTTATACTGGCACATTGTCCACCATGCATGTTGGAATGACTGTTGTAGGAGGAGATCGAGTTTGCAAAACAGTAAGCAAATAAAGTAAAGCAAACCGATCGAATCCCAGCAAATAATGTTCAAGACTCCCTCTAATGTAGTTAGAGAAAGTCAGGTTCGAATCTTCAAGGAAGCTGGTCAGCGGATCCTAGGCAGCGGTGGAATCTCACGGAAGTCGACAACATGGGTCCTAGATCTCGACTTAGGGTAAGTTGACAGGAGATCAGGCTAGTCGAGCAGTGTTGTGAGCTGAATTTGCCATATTTTACAGTAACTTTAATATCGTTTTCTGCATACTTTGCATACATTTGGTTTAGATAGTACAGAATCTATGTAGTTTATGCTTATTTGCCAAATTATGGAATCTACACCAGTTTCTGTTTAAATTCGCAGAATTCGAGACATTTTACAACAACTCTAAGGAAGGCCAGAAAAGCTCGGAAAACCACTACAGAAGTCCAAAGTCAAAGAAGCAGCGGACCCAGTCGAATCAAGCTAAGAGCCCAGGCTACTCGATCTCGAGTAGGCCTTACTCGATCTAGACGAGCATGTCCGAGCACAGGCCTTGTCGACTAGGAGCAATGTCGAGAGCCAGACCAACCCAGCTCCGGAGCTCTACTCGATCTCGACAAGCCCTAGTCGAGATCGACGACGCCTCAGCGCACACCCGGAGTCGACGAGGAGAGTCGACAAGCCGAGGACGAAGACGACCTGGCAGCACTCGCTGCCAGCGACCCGACTCGCTGCAGCGGACCGCTCGCTGCCGCGGAAATCTTCGCTGCCAGCGAGACGCACCAAGACGAGGGAGCTCGCCGACTCGCTCAAGCGGAAGGGGGTTCTCGCACCTGCGGACGGACGGACTCGCTGCAGCGGAAGGGGCAACTCGCGGAAGCGGAAGGGAAGACCCAACTCGATGTCGACAAGCCCTTGTCGAGGTCGACGAGACCCGTGAGCCAAGTCCGAGCCACACCGAGCACCAGCTAACCGAGACGATGAACCCGAGGAGCCAGTCGACAACACTCCTACTCGATGTCGACGAGCCCTACTCGACATCGACGACGCATCCAAAAGCTGTTGACGTGGCTTGACGAATCCTACTCGGAGTTGGAATCCTTGGAAGCCGAGAAGACGAGAATCTATCCGATTCTATCTACATCTATCATGAAGAAGAGAGTTTTATCCACTTGGAACATTTAGATATATTTAGATTTAATTTCTTTATCGCTTTTATTTATCATTAAGCATTTTAGATATAGTTTTAGATATAGATATAGATATTCTATCCTTGATTAGCAAGGAATAGAAGGCTATAAATAAAGCCCATGGGGCTCAGTTTTAGGCATTCAATTTCAGTTAGAGAAGTAGTTCCATAGAGACGGTTTAGGGAGTTCAGAGGTTTTAGGGTTTTGGCAGTTTACGAGAGTTGATTGCCAGGATTGTAAAGGCTTTGAATTTAGTTGATGCAAGTTATTTCTTTTCATCAATCAATGTCTGAGTTTGCGATGAGGCGTGAGTAGTCCACCCACTTCTAGGATTGAGGTGAGCCCAGCGATAGCCATGCGTGTTTGAGGTAAAGATCCGACCTTTATCATGTTTTAAGCATCTTCCTACTTGTTTATGTGTTTATTACCCGTCTAATGGAGATCCATGCTAACAACTTGGATTATAAACATAAAATCGGTAGAGACAATTAGGGTTTCTTGAGAAAGTTGTCTAATTGTTGGAAAAGGCGAAAGCTTAGTCCTTTGATGCGATTTACATGATAATTCGTTTGGTTCCGCCTTATGCATACTTGGTTATTGTTGTTGCGAACCCCAATCCTGGAAGCCTTTTACATACAGTTTATTTCGAAAGTCCCAACGCATTTGTCTTTACTTTATTTCCTTATTTCGTTTTAATTTCTGCCCTCGTCGACCTCGACCAAGCCTGGTCGATCTCGACTACTGATCTTCGATCTAGCATCGCTGTAGCTTAACTGTGCAGGTACTCGACGAGGCGAAGCGAAGTCGACAAAGACTCTACTCGACATCGAGTAGGCCTCATCGACATCGACAAGCCTCTGCCTGCGACTGCTACACTGTTCGACTGTCCGATCTTCTGTTGACTACCCTAGTCGAGATCGAGGACCCTGTTGTCGACGTTCGTGAGATTTCTCCGCTACCTAAGATCCGCTGACACGCTTCCTCGTGGATCGATCCTGACAACCTTCTACTACAACGGGAGGAAGTCTTGTAATTATTTGCTGAGACAGGGAAGTCAGTCTGATCTTGATTTTATATTTATTTCATACTTGACCATCCTCCTGCAATCAACAAATTGGCGCCGTTGCCGGGGAAGCTATCATCCGCGCCTTAGGTAGTTAAGTCTCACGTTTCTTTTGAGTTACTTCGCAGGTGTATGCGTCGTTCTGGTCTACCACCTGAGTTTGACGCCTTAGACGAACCGGAGCGCTACCTACACATCCACTCTAAACTCAAAAGGATAATGGCGGCCGCTGAAACACAAGAACAGCTGATTGCCAGGCTTACCAGGGAACTAGCCGCGAAGGATACTGCTATCGCCACTAAAGATGCTGCTATCGCCGCTGAGAAGGCAGCAAGGGAGCAAGCAGAAGCTGAGCTTGCCCAATATCCAACTACAGCAGAGGATTATATGCATCCGACTCTCGTCGTGCCTGAATCGGCGATTCTAATCCCTGAAAACTCTTTTGAAATTCGCACTCAATTTTTGATAGAGCTTAAAAATAATGCTTTTAATGGCAAATTTAATGAGTGACCTCTTGAACATATTACTAACTTTCATGATATGTGTCGTACTCTTGGAGAAGGTACAACTCTGGAGTATGTCAAGATGATATCTTTTCGCTGGTCGCTCGCTGGACTTGCACTAAAATGGCTTGAAGGGCTGAAACCAAGATCACTCACGACATGGGCCCAAGTAGAACAAGAGTCCCTGAACAAATACTTCCCACCAGCCAAAACAACACTTCTCCGTCAGAAAATCACCGCCTTCAAACAGAAGCAAGGGGAACCGCTAGCAAAGGCATGGGAACGCTACAAGGAACTGCTGCGATCTTGCCCTACTCATGGAAAGCCACCCTACGTCATCTAGGAGATCTTCTTCAACTCTCTGGATCAAATCACTAAGGATAGGATCAATCACTATACTCGCTATGAGTATCTGACGATGCCACCAAGCGACGCATGGGGTGTGCTAGAAAAGCTCACTAACTACGACAACAAATATGGGGCTCCTACTAACTATGAGGAGAACTCCTACGCCAGGCCAGCACCATCAATGCCACTCTATGAGCCAGCAAAGGAGATTGACCCAGATGTCAGGGAGCAGTTCTACAGAGACCAGAATCGCAAGCTCCTCAAGCAAGTCAAATATCTATCTGTCAATCAGCCTTGCATTGAATGCGGATCACAGAGGCACACCACTACTGAGTGCCCACACACCGAGCAAGTCAGGATGGCAGAAACACACGAGCAGGCAGCCTACGCTGGGGGTCCAAATCGCTACATGGGAGACCAACGATCCTACCAACCACAGTGGAACCAAGGTCCTCCTAGGAATCCCCCACCCTACAGAGCTCCAGGACATCCAGAAAGGGATAAAAAGAAGGATGATCTGCAGCTGATCCTAGAGGAGATGCGTCGGAATCAGGGCACCATCAACAACCAATTCCAGAATATCACTACAAAGTTTGGGGAATTGGACATCTGGAAAAGGGGAATAGAGACGCAGATGGGTCAAATCGCTGCACAGATCCCACGACCGTCCGGACAACTCCCTGGGCAAACTGAACCAAATCCTAAAGGGAAAACCGGACACGTCGCAGCTATCAAACTCAGGAGTGGACATCAATTACACGAGCCAAAGGCCGGAAAACAGCAAAGCAAGGCAGAGCAACAACTCGACGTAGAGCACGGACAACTCGATCTCGAGGAAGGTGTACTCGACATCGACGAGACTCCACTCGACAAGGACCAGAAGCTGAGCTCGGACTCCGCTGTGCAGACCAGCAACTCCCGGTCGACCACTGTACTCGATGTCGACGAGCCCGTTGTCGAGATCGACGAGCAGCTTCTGGCCGACGTCGACGACTCCGTAGCACCTTAGACGGCTGATCAGGCTCCGAAACTGAAAAAGCCACAGCCTTTCCCTTCAAAGGCACAGAAAGATCCCACTGCAGGTAGGTTTACCAGATTTGTTAATATGCTGCAAGAACTGAATGTTTCTATTCCTTTTACAGAAGCCCTGCAAGAGATGCCTGGATATGTCAAATTTCTTAAGGAAATCCTAAGCAAGAAGCGATCCATCTCAGAGATCGCAGGCGAATGCAAAGTACTCCACTTCCCTGAAAAGAGACTTGACCCTGGTAAGTTTTCTGTTACTGTGGGTTTTGGTCAATATAAATATGATTCTCTATGCGATTTAGGGGCAAGTGTGAGCATCATGCCTTTATCAATCTGGCGGAAAGTAAAGATAGGATGCATAGAACCTGTGGATGCTAAGCTATACATGGCAAATAATACAGTGGTCATCCCTACAGGTATAGTTGAGAACGTCCCTGTCCAGGTTGGTAAATTCTTTGTTCCAGCTGATTTCCTTATCATTGACTGTGCTGAAGATCCTACTAGCCCTATTATTCTTGGTAGACCATTCTTAGCTACTGCAGATGCCAAAATAAGCGTCAAGAATAGATCGCTCACCTTCACCATAGGCGATGAGGTGTTGGATTTCTCTTTTGGCCCTGCAAAAGAGGAAATTTCATGGCTGGAGGTGAAAAGCATCAGCAACCACGGGACCAAGCAAACGGTAGGGGAAGGTGCTGACGCTGTACTCGAGATCGACAAGCACAACTCGATCTCGACAAGGGACCTACTCGACTTCGACAAGCCTTCGTCGATGTCGACAAACACTGCAGAGCCAGAAACTTGCCAGGAGCCTAAGTATGGGGTCCCTGTACTCGAAGTCGACAAACCTTCATCGATGTCGACCAACCCCAAGCCCAAAGATTCCTGTTTTGGGTCCGAAAAGGCAGGTTTAGGTATGAATCCTACTCCCCCTCAGTCCATAAAGAAAATTTTAAATGATTTAAGGGGAGATAAGACGCCGTGGCAAGAGAATCTGCGAAAACTGAGAGCTGGAAGGAAAAGGGAGAAAGAAAAAGGAGATGATGCAAGCAACAACCTGTCTGCTGAGCATGCATACTACCAACAGGACCTAGATGATCCAGGAGAAGGGCCAAGCATGAGCGGGCCCCACGATAATGGTCCTTAAGCGCAAAAGGAGAAGTCGGCCTAGCGACTCTAAAATCTAGAGCATGTATATAAACTTTATGAATTTTTGGGACTTTTGAACGTTTTGTTTTGTTTTTGGTTTTTTGTTTTGGGGTTTTATGTCTTTTAGAATGTTTTATGTGGATAGTCTTGTGTGCAATCTAACACTTTTAGGTCGGCAAGCATAAAAGGATCGCGAAAAGTGGAATAAGAGGTCCCTGAAAAACAGTTAAAATCGACGAAGGCCAAGTCGACGACGACAAAAAGGACCAGCCAGACGCTCCTCGACTTCAGATTCCACAAGACGCAGACGAAGCTCCTCGAGATCGAGTACCTTGTACTCGAGATCGACAAGCCTATCTCTACTCGACATGCACTGATCTGCCATCCTCGATATGTTATCCTGTGAGTTCCTTCCTTTACTCTTGTTTTTATTTGATTTTATACAGTGAGGACACTGTAATGTTTAAGTATGGGGTGGGGGAAGGGCTTACTTTGTGCATATTTGCTATATTTGACATATATGTGCATTATTTCTTTGAATTGCTGTTGTGCTTATTTTGGGAATGCATTATTGATTTACGTGCTTATATGCATAATTTCCAAAAGTTTGAAAAATGACCCCAATTGAAAATTTTGAATAATGTCATGGAAGCTTATATTGAACTCGACGATGCAAAATTGGATTCATTAGAGATATAGCATGAAATTGCCTAGTAAAGGGAAGTCACAATGAAATGCATTATTTCTTGAAAACCCTGAAAGGAGGTAAAATTTGAAGTTGCTTTTGACATGTTGCATGATAAGATGATAGAGGACTTTATATTTCCATATAATGCTCATTGTTTCAAATCCTAGCCTTACCTATGCTTATGCATCACAAAAGCCATAATATGCCTTATTTCAATTATTGCTCCACATGACCTAAATATTTGCCATTCTTTACCTTATCCGGGGATTATGTTGAGAATGATGTTACATTATGGAGATTATCATATGGTGTTTGTGTTGTGATTATTATCATTATTGGAGTTTGGAAGGAAATTGTTTGAAATATATGGAAAATTTAATGAGCGAAAGAAAATCCAATCACCTCAGGAGATAAAGGTAGATTGACCCTGCTCTCTAAGATAATAGTTTGGAGAGATGGGACACATTGTGAGGAGTCCAAAGCACTAAGTATCCGGGGCCATTCATGACACCCATGTTTACGACTCGCGAGAAGGCAGTGCTGAGGTCAGAGAGGTAAAAGCATTATTGTTGATAAAAGCATTACGAAAGGTGATGAATATTATGCAAAAGGAATGTGAAAATTCAATTTGGAAATACTCCATTTCCCCGGATCATTAGCACCACATTGCCAGAAATTGCCCACCTTTTAGCCTTTTACCAAATCTACTCCTTATTTGAGCTTAAATTGAAGTCCTCTTGATTATCAATGCTTTGTCACTTATGAATGTCTTTGCATAACCCTCCTTTTGTAAGTAGATGTTGCTTTGATATAACTGCACATGCATGGATTTGTGACACTAGTACCTTTTCAAGGATGGTAATTGACTCCTGGGTTATATAAGAATGAATCTGATATGTTGAGAGTTTTGATTTCTTCCCCTGAATGACAAATAAAAGTATTGCTTGAAGACAAGCAAGCTTAAGTATGGGGTGTTTGTTGTGAGCTGAATTTGCCATATTTTACAGTAACTTTAATATCGTTTTCTGCATACTTTGCATACATTTGGGTTAGATAGTACAGAATCTATGTAGTTTATGCTTATTTGCCAAATTATGGAATCTACACCAGTTTCTGTTTAAATTCGCAGAATTCGAGACATTTTACAGCAACTCTAAAGAAGGCCAGAAAAGCTCGGAAAACCACTATAGAAGTCCAAAGTCAAAGAAGCAGCGGACCCAGTCGAATCAAGCTAAGAGCCCAGGCTACTCGATCTCGAGTAGGCCTTACTCGATCTAGACGAGCATGTCCGAGCACAGGCCTTGTCGACTAGGAGCAATGTCGAGAGCCAGACCAACCCAGCTCCGGAGCTCTACTCGATCTCGACAAGCCCTAGTCGAGATCGACGACGCCTCAGCGCACACCCGGAGTCGACGAGGAGAGTCGACAAGCCGAGGACGAAGACGACCTGGCAGCACTCGCTGCCAGCGACCCGACTCGCTGCAGCGGACCGCTCGCTGCCGCGGAAATCTTCGCTGCCAGCGAGACGCACCAAGACGAGGGAGCTCGCCGACTCGCTCCAGCGGAAGGGGGTTCTCGCACCTGCGGACGGACGGACTCGCTGCAGCGGAAGGGGCAACTCGCGGAAGCGGAAGGGAAGACTCAACTCGATGTCGACAAGCCCTTGTCGAGGTCGACGAGACCCGTGAGCCAAGTCCGAGCCACACCGAGCACCAGCTAACCGAGACGATGAACCCGAGGAGCCAGTCGACAACACTCCTACTCGATGTCGACGAGCCCTACTCGACATCGACGACGCATCCAGAAGCTGTTGACGTGGCTTGACGAATCCTACTCGGAGTTGGAATCCTTGGAAGCCGAGAAGACGAGAATCTATCCGATTCTATCTACATCTATCATGAAGAAGAGAGTTTTATCCACTTGGAACATTTAGATATATTTAGATTTAATTTCTTTATCGCTTTTATTTATCATTAAGCATTTTAGATATAGTTTTAGATATAGATATAGATATTCTATCCTTGATTAGCAAGGAATAGAAGGCTATAAATAAAGCCCATGGGGCTCAGTTTTAGGCATTCAATTTCAGTTAGAGAAGTAGTTCCATAGAGACGGTTTAGGGAGTTCAGAGGTTTTAGGGTTTTGGCAGTTTACGAGAGTTGATTGCCAGGATTGTAAAGGCTTTGAATTTAGTTGATGCAAGTTATTTCTTTTTATCAATCAATGTCTGAGTTTGCGATGAGGCGTGAGTAGTCCACCCACTTCTAGGATTGAGGTGAGCCCAGCGATAGCCATGCATGTTTGAGGTAAAGATCCGACCTTTATCATGTTTTAAGCATCTTCCTACTTGTTTATGTGTTTATTACCCGTCTAATGGAGATCCATGCTAACAACTTGGATTATAAACATAAAATCGGTAGAGACAATTAGGGTTTCTTGAGAGAGTTGTCTAATTGTTGGAAAAGGCGAAAGCTTAGTCCTTTGATGCGATTTACATGATAATTCGTTTGGTTCCGCCTTATGCATACTTGGTTATCGTTGTTGCGAACCCCAATCCTGGAAGCCTTTTACATACAGTTTATTTCGAAAGTCCCAAAGCATTTGTATTTACTTTATTTCTTTATTTCGTTTTAATTTCTGCCCTTGTCGACCTCGACCAAGCCTGGTCGATCTCGCCTACTGATCTTCGATATAGCATCGTTGTAGCTTAACTGTGCAGGTACTCGACGAGACGAAGCGAAGTCGACAAAGACTCTACTCGACATCGAGTAGGCCTCATCGACATCGACAAGCCTCTGCCTGCGACTGCTACACTGTTCGACTGTCTGATCTTCTGTCGACTACCCTAGTCGAGATCGAGGACCCTGTTGTCGACGTTCGTGAGATTTCTCCGCTACCTAAGATCCGCTGACACGCTTCCTCGTGGATCGATCCTGACAACCTTCTACTACAACGGGAGGAAGTCTTGTAATTATTTGTTGAGACAGGGAAGTCAGTCTGATCTTGATTTTATATTTATTTCATACTTGACCATCCTCCTGCAATCAACAAGCAGCGCAGCAGTCACATGCACTGGTGGTCGATCTCGACAAGCCCTTACTCGAGATCGAGTAGGGTTCTGGTCGACGTCAGCTTGTCTTTGTCGAGTACCTGCACACAGAAGCTACATCGACTTATGGTTGAAGATCAGTAGTCGAGATCGAGGAGTGCTATTCGATCTCGAGGAGACAGAGAATAAAACGAATAAAAGTAAATGCAAAGGCTTTGGGATTTCGAACTAAACTGTATGAAAAGGACTTCCAAGATTGGGGTTTGCAACAACGATAACCAAGCATGCATAAGGCAGAAATAAAACAGATAATCATGTGATTCGCATCAAAGGACTAAGCTTTCGCCTTTTCCAACAATTAGACAACTCTTTCAAGAAACCCTAATTGTCTCTACTGATTTTATGTTTACAATCCAAGTTGTTAGCATGGACCTCCATTAGATGGGTAATAAACACATAACAAGTAGTAGATGCTCAAGACATGATAAAAGTCAGATCTTTACCTCAGGCACGCATGGCTATCGTCGGGCTCGCCCCAACCCTATAAGTGGGTGGACTACTCGCGCTTCATCGCAACCTCAGACATTGATTGATGAAAAGAAACTACTTGCATTAAATCAAACTGAAGAAAGTACAACCGAACAAAGCCAACTTGCTCTCGCTCCTTTGCTCCACTCGGCCTCACTTTCTCTTTCTACTACTACTTCTCCTACTGAAATTGAATGACTAGAAATCAGCCTCATGGGCTTTATTTATAGGCTTCTAAACCTTGCTATTCAAGGATAGAAACATCTATCTACATCTAAAACTATATCTAAAAGGCTTAATGATTAAATAAAAGCAAATAACATAATTAAATCTAAATAAGGGAAATATATCTAAAAGTCTTAAGTGGATAAATCTTCTTCTTCCATGATGTATCTTGATAGATCGGATAGAACCGGCTTCCTTCGGCCCCAAGGAATCCCAATCCGAGTAGGATAGTCAAACCACGTAACGCGGCTTCGGAACGCGGCTCCTCGATCTCGAGTACGGCTACTCGATCTCGAGTAGAACTATCGTCGACTGGGCATGGCTCGACGTCTCGGGTTGCTAGTGCTCAACAGGCTCGGACATGGCTCCTGGGCGTTTTAGATCTCGAGTACCCTTACTCGATCTCGAGTAAAGGTGGCTCGTCGACTAGGTCTTCTCGGCAGCGTCGGGTAGATCTTCTCGATATGGCTCGGGTGCCGGCTTCCGAGTTCCTCGATCTCGAGTAGGTTTACTCGATCTTGAGTAGAGTGTAACCCGGCATGTCTTCGTCTTCGGCTTCTCGATCAGCTCCTCCTCGACCAGTCACTCCTTGGACATTTTTGGTCGATCTCGAGTAAAACTACTCGACGAGTAAATCTCTAAGCTTTCTGCTCTGTTCTTAAAACGCACTTTCCCGAGTCCTCGTTCGTCGGATTGACGCATATAACCATGCGTTGGAAAGCTCTTTCCGAGGGCTACAACTCTCATGAAGACATCAAAGCTTGATTCTGAATGAAGAATGGTGAAAAATGGTCTTTTCTCCAGCTGCACCATTCTTAGCTTCTCCATGAGTGTCCTTTAAGCTCCAAAGTGCGTCCGATTTCTGCGAAATATAACCAAAACTTGTGTAGGTCTCCATATATTGTAAATAAACATATACTACACATATTCTGTATTATTCTAACCCAAATGCATGAAATGCATGCAGAAAACAATATAAAAGTAACTATAAAACATGGCAAATTAGGCTCACAACAATGACCACCGTGTTGTTGGCCATATACAGCTTTGCATCCACGGGCTCTAGGGCACCTATCTTAATCTTCGACCATATTGTTAAAGGCATTATACTCACACTAGCTCCAAGATCACATAAAGCATTAAATTTGTATTGACCAAATCCAATGGTTATAGCAAACTTACCTGGATATGACCTCTTCTCAAGGATGTCCATATGGCTGCACTCCTCTGTAATCTCAGCCATTGATCTTTTCTTGCTTAGAATCTCTTTCAAGAATTTGACGTAGGATGACATTTCATTGAGAGCTTCTGTGAAGGGTATGGTGACATTGAGCTTCTGATTTGGAGCCAGAACAGATGTCGGAGGTGCTGCAAGTTTCTCGATCTCGGCTTGGGTATCTTCGATATCGACCAGTTCATCCTTGATATCGACTAGCTTCTTCGGTGTCGAGTTGTTGTGCTGTGAAGACGAAGGTTGGTCCACTCTGTCGTCGATATCGAGTAAACCTTCCTCGATATCGAGTTGTTGTTCTCCTCCGTCCTGCTGCTTTCCGACCTCTGGCTCTTGTAGTTGATGACCGCTTTTGAGTTTTACAGCAGCGATGTGTCCAGTCTTCCCCTTAGGATTTGGTTATGAAGATCCAGGGAGAGAACCTGACTGTTTGGGGATTCCTGCTGCTAGCTGGTCAATCTGTGTATCAACTGATTTCCGCCATATATCAATCTCCCCAAGCCTAGAGTTGACACCTTGAATCTGAGTGTAGACTGAGTTGAAGGATTGCTTGGTGTATGAATGATTTCTCCGTATTTCCTCTAGGACAGTATGTAGATCATCCCTTTTCTGGTCCCTTTTCGGATGTCCTGGAGCTCTGTAGGGTAGGGGGTTCCTAGGGGCACCTTGGTTCCATTGTGGTTGTTGGAACCTATGGTCCCCCATGTAGCGATTAGGACCCCCTGCGTAAGCTGCCTCTTCATGGTAAGCAGGCCTGGTTGACAGATAGATACTTGACTTGCTTGAGGAGCTTGAGGTTCTGATCTCTGTAATATTGCTCCTTGACATCTAGGTCAATCTCTTTAGAGGGCTCATATAGGGGCATGGATGGTGCTGGCCTGGCGTAGGGATTCTCTTCATAGTTGGTTGGAGTCCCATACTTGTTGTCATAGTTGGTCAGCTTGTCAAGAGCAGCCCATGCGTCAGCAGGCGGCATTGTTAGATACTCATAGTGAGTATATGTGTTGATTCTATCCTTTGCAGCCAAGTCCAGAGAATTGAAGATGATCTCTTGAACTACGCAGGGTTGATGTCCATGTGTAGGGCATGATCGCATCAGATCCTTATATCTTTCCCAAGCCTTTGCCAGCGGCTCCCCAGGCTTATGTTTGAAAGTTGTGATCTTCTGGCGAAGGAGTGCTGTCTTGGCAGGAGGGAAGAACTTGTTGAGAAACTCCTGCTTTACTTCAGCCCATGTTGTGAGGGATCGCGGTTTCAGCCCTTCAAGCCACTTCAGTGCTGGACCAGATAGGGACCAACGAAAGGCCTTCATCAAGATGTACTCCAAGTTGGTAGCTTCAGTAAGAGTACGACACATGTCAGTAAAGTTTGTAAGATGCTGAGGAGGGCATTCATTAAATCTACCAAAGAAAGCATTATTTTTAATTTCAATAAGGAAAGGAGTGCGAATTTCATAGTTATTTTCAGGGATTAGAATGGCCGATTCAGCCACTATGAGAGTCGGGTGCATGTAATCCTCTGCAGTTGTTGGGTATAGGGCAACCTCATCTTCCAATAGCCTCGCACGCTCATCTTCCCTTGTAGTGCGTGCTCTCTCAGCGGTGAGAGCAGTATCTTTAGCAGCTAGTTCCCTCGTAAGCCTCTCAATCAGCTGTTCATGTGTCTCTGCAGCCGCCATGGCTCTTT
The DNA here is from genome assembly GCA_037127255.1 of Persicaria tinctoria. Classification (NCBI taxonomy): domain Eukaryota; kingdom Viridiplantae; phylum Streptophyta; class Magnoliopsida; order Caryophyllales; family Polygonaceae; genus Persicaria; species Persicaria tinctoria. Next base: position 51,691,569 of record JBANSL010000015.1, on the reverse strand, counting down.
TCAGTTTAGCTTGGATGTGTATAAGGCGTTGCGGTTCGTCTAAGGCGTCAAACTCAGGTGTTCGACCAGAACGACGCATATACCTGCAAAGTAACTCAAGAGAAAAGTGAGATCTGACTACCTAAGGTGCGAATGATTGCTTCCCCGACAACGGCGCCAATTTGTTGTAAGAGGAAATCAAGTTCAAAATATACAGATATAAATCAAACCAGATTCATGCCCCAGCAAATAATTACAAGACTCCCTCGATATCAACAAAGCACAGTGACGACAAAAAGCAAACTCAGCAACAGAAACTCGATCTCGACAACCCTTACTCGATATCGACTAAGTGCTATTCGATATCGACTAACAACTCCCCGAGATCGACAACACAGAAACTTAAATTGCAAATTCTCGAACACATAACGATAACCATACAAAATAACACATAAAGGCATAAAAGATCATGTTTTCCATCAAATAACTTTCGTTATTAACAAATAGGCATATAGAGGCTTTCGCATAAACCCTAATTGTTACTAACCCTTTTTTCACATAATTAATCCAAGTTGCATTAAGATCACTTTCGCTTCAATAACATAAACAAGGATCACCTTCAACTCTCGCAAAAGAATCATGCTCATAGAGATAGAAGACGAATTGCATAAAACGTGGGTGGACTACCGCATCACCTTACATGGCCACCGTCGGGCTCACCCCGACCCTAGAAGTGGGTGGACTACTCTCTCTTCATCGCAATCGCAGACATCTTTGAAAAAGAACTAACTTGCATTAAATAAACTCAAACTTACAACCTCTTCTCTCTCTCTCTGTGACTAATTGTCTCTGAAATTGAATGTCTGATGAATCAATAAAACTGAGCCCTAAAGGCTTTATTTATAGTGCTCAAACCCCGCTAATCAAGGAAAGAACATCTTATCTATATCTATATCTAAATATCTAAAGGCTTAAAGACAAATAAATGGAATAAAGGATTTAAATCCATAAAGACAATTATATCTAAAACAGCAAAAATATCTTCTTGTGTGGTAAGATCTTCTCTCCGTAGATAGAACTTGATAGGTGTGGATAGATGTGGATAGAATCGGACTCATTCGGCTCCAAGCAAAGACAGCTCGACACGGACAGCTTCACCGCGTAACGCGGCTTTGGAAGATTTCCTCGATACCGAGCAATTTACTCGATATCGAGTAAGGTTGGCGTCGTCGACTTCTCTGGTTGGGCATTGTCGAGTAGCTGTAGTCGATCTGGCTCGGACAGGCTCCTCAGGTTTTGTCGATATCGAGTAATCTACTCGAGATCGAGTAACGTTGTATCGACTTTGGCTGGCTCGACATGTCAGGTGGCTGGTGCTCGATCAAGCTCGGACAAGCACTGATGGTATTGTCGATATCGACAACTTTTGTCGATATCGAGTAACTTGTGTTCGGCATCTCCAGATCTTCGGCTTCTCGACTTGGCATAGCTCCTCGACTCAGGGTATGGCATCAGGGTGTTTGTCGATATCGAGTAGCTTACTCGATATCGAGTAAAGCTCCGGAGTCGGGTTGCCTTCGTCTTCAGCTTCCTCGATCAACTCCTACTCGACTAGCATTGCCCGGACATACTTTGTCGTTATCGAGTAAAAGAACTCGATATCGAGTAACTCTGGTTTCCAGCTTGATTCGTCTTGGTTCTGTCGTTCTTTTGGGCTTCTGTAGTCGATTTCTGAGCTTTTTTAACTTTTCTCAGAACTGCTGTAAATTGCCTCGAATTCTGCGAATTTAAACAGAAACTGGTGTAGATTCCATAATTTGGAAAATAAATATAAACTACATAGATTTTGTACTATTCTAGCCCAAATGTATGAAATGTATGCAGAAAACGATATAAAAGTTACTGTAAAACATGGTAGATTCAGCTCACAACAGCAATCGTTGACTCTATGGATTGCATTGATCACGATGCGAAAGTCGCCAGTGGATGAGTGCAGTGCCTCCTTGAGAACCTTGTGTTGACCCTCAACTCTGTAAACAGTTTCACGTAAACATTGAAGTTCATACCACTAAACGTTTAATGTCATATCATATTGTAATGAGAGATATGAAGTAAGGTGTACCTGTTTGTTGTACGAGTGCCGAAATGGAAGACATTATCTACGTAGCATCATACGATGTTCCTGCTGTACGGAAGCCACACCGCCTCTAAATACGCCACCACACCTGGGAATGGGTGCCATGTAGCGTGTAGCGCTCTGATGTCCACGTTTTATGCCATGTTTTATATCTATTGTTATATCGATTTCTGCATGCATTTCATGCATTTGGGCTAAAATAATACAGAATCTGTGTAAGTTATGTTTATTTGCAATATATGGAGGTCTACACAAGTTTTTGTTATATTTGGCAGAAATCGGACGCACTATGGAGCTTAAAGGAAACTCATGGAGAAGCTAAGAATAGTGCAGCTGGATAAGAGGCCATTTTTCACCATTTTTCGTTCTGAATCAAGCTTTGATGTCTTCATGAGAGTTGTAGCCCTCGAAAAGAGCTTTCCAACTCATGGTCATATGCGTCAATCCGACGAACGAGGACTCGGGAAAGTGCGTTTTAAGAACAGAGCAGAAAGCTGAGAAATCTTTACTCGAGATCGAGTACACTCTACTCGAGATCGAGGAGAGCCTGAGCTGATCGAGAAGACGAAGACGAGGACATTCCGGGTTACACTCTACTCGAGATCGAGTATACCTACTCGAGATCGAGGAGCCCGGAAGCCGTGTCCGAGCATGTCGAGCAGAATCACCCGAGAAGACCTAGTCGACAAGGCCAGTCTAGTCGAGATCGACAAGGGGTACTCGAGATCGACTAGACCCGTGAGCCAAGTCCGAGCCACATCGAGCACCAGGTAGCCGAGACGCCGAGCCAAGCCCAGTCGACAACAATCCTACTCGAGATCGACAAGACCTTTGTCGAGATCGACGACGGTTCCAGAATCCGCGTTACTCGGTTTGACGAATCCTACTCGGTTTGGGATTGCTTGGGCCCGAAGATTGCCAAGTTCTATCCAATCTATCAACATCTATCATGGAAGGAGAAGATTTATCCATTAAAGACATTTAGATATATTTAGACTTAATTTCCTTGTTGTTTTTATTTATCCTTAAGCATTTTAGATATAGATATAGATATTCTATCCTTGAGTAGCAAGGATTAGAAGGCTATAAATAAAGCCCATGGGGCTGATTTTAGATTCATTCAATTTCAGAGGTGGAGAAGTAGTTCCAAAGAGAAGTTTTAGGAGTTCGAAGGTTTTAGGGTTTTGGCGTTCAACGAGAGTTGGATCGCCGGGATTGTAAAGTCTTTGAATTTAGTTTAATGCAAGTTATTTCCTTTCAATCAATGTCTGAGATGGCGATAAAGAGCGAGTAGTCCACCCACTTCTAGGGTTGGGGCGAGCCCGATGATAGTCATGCGTGTTTGAGGTAAAGATCCGACCTTTATCATGTTTTGAGCATCTACTACTTGTTTATGTGTTTATTACCCATCTAATGGAGATCCATGCTAACCACTTGGATTGTAAACATAAAATCAGTAGAGACAATTAGGGTTTCTTGAAAGAGTTGTCTAATTGTTGGAAAAGGCGAAAGCTTGTCCTTTGATGCAATTTACATGATTATCTGTTTATCTCTACCTTATGCATGCTTGGTTATCGTTGTTGCAAACCCCAATCCTGGAAGTCTTTTACATTAAGTTTATTTCGAAGTCCCAAAGCCTTTGCCTTTACTTTATTTCTTTGTTTCGTTTATTCTCTGTCTACTCGATCTCGACAAAGGCGCCACTCGATCTCGAGTTACTGATCTTCGATCTAGCATCGATGTAGCTTAATTGTGCAGGTACTCGACAGGACAAACCGAAGTCGACGAGGACTCTACTCGATATCGAGTAGCCTCTAGTCGATATCGACTACACCCGGTGCTTGCTGATGCGTTGTGTTCGACTGTCTGATCTTCTGTCGACTACCCTAGTCGAGATCGAGGACCCTGTTGTCGACTTCTGATCATGAGATTTCTCCGCTACCTAGGATCCGCTGACACGCTTCCTCGTGGATCGATCCCGACTTCCCGCTGCTGCATCAGGAGGAGGTCTTGTAATTATTTGCAAGGGACGGAATCTGATTTGCTGTGATTTATTTATATTTTATATTTGCATTCTCGATTTCCTCCTATCAACACGCTCGACGACGTCGGTTGAATGATTCCTCCGACTTTGATTGGAACAACCCCCAACAGTTGCCTTTGAAGATGCCAGCGTGGTGTAAATTCTTTGTGATCTTCAGAGCAGCTTCCTCGCATCTTCTCGTCAGGTGTAACCAACAAAGAAGATGTTGGACGTTGGGGAAGACAACATTTAGTGCCGCCATCCGTCGGTCTACCCCCGTGGGCCCGTCGATCCGCAACTACATCAGTGACACAACTGCTGAGTATATAGGCGGACTCCAACGAAGGCTGCTGCCCATCCGTCGGATCACTGGAAGAGCGGAAATCTGGCAGACCCCGCCAGAAGTTGTCATCCTCGTCGGTCGTGGGGGTCCCCATGGACTGCTGGTTGCCCTCTGCAGACATCAGTAGATCATCTAATATATGTGTCTCTTCTTGTCTATCATGGGGTACCGTCTCCTCCTCAATCTGACTGACCGTTGCCCGGTCGCCGACCCTAACTAGCCGTAGGGTACCATACCCCCTCAAGAGTCCCCCTGCATGTCATTATGAAATGTTTAAGAATATGTTACTTTCTGTATTACTTATGCTAATTCATTTGATCCAGTTGGATGTTAATGTCTTTTCAATTTTTTATAATATCTTTTAATGGGTTTGAATTTATTTTAATGTCTTCTAATTTCTTGGAATGACTTTCAATGGCTTTTACTATCTTGTAATAGATTTTAATGGCTTTTACTGACTTTTAATGTTATTATAATGTCTTTTAATGTATTTTAATGACTTTTAATGTTATTCTAATGTCTTTTGATGTATTTGAATATATTTTAATATCTTTTAATGTCTTTTAATATATTTTAATGCATATTAATCGCTTTTAATGTTTTTTATTGTCTTTGAATATCTTCTCAATATTGTAACGTGTTTAAATATATTATATAGTTTTTAAATATCTTTTAATGTATTTTTACTATTTTTGAATATATTTTAATGTATTTTAACGTAGTTTGTACATTTTGTACAAACTATATTTGAAACTATAAACATACAAGTAATGTATTGTTATGTATTTGAAACTACAAACATAAAACAAGTAATGTATTTTATAAACTATAAAATTATAAACATATAACAAATCATAAAAACTATATACTATCAATTATAATCTATCAAATTATATTATAAAACTATATCATAATCTATCAAACTATATTATAAAACTATAAAACTAAATCAAATAAAATAAATAATTCAAATAATATACCGGTGGGGTCGGGACAGGAGACACCTCCATATTCCACCGCTTCCGCGGCGGTAATAGGGGTTGCGTCGCCACCTTTGGATCCGACGTCGGCACCACCACCTTCGGCTGATCGCCGACCACTACCTCCATCACCACCGCCTCCGTCTGCGCCTCCTCCACCAGAACCACCACCTCCGCCACCGCTCAACCACCACCACCATCTTTGTCTGCACACCACCACCCTCCACCATCTCCGCCTGCGCACCACCACCACCACCCTCTATCTGCGCCACCTCCATCGCCACCACCTCCGCTGCCTCCGCACCACTGGCACCGCCACCACCTCCGCCTCCACTGGCACCACCACCATCTCTGGCTCCATCTCTCTCTACGACTCCATCTCTCTCTCTCTCTCTGAATCTCTCTCTGTCTCTGTCTCTCTCTCTCTCGATCTCTCTCTCTTCGTTGCCGGCAAACCCTAACCCTCAGCGCTCGATCGATTTGGGACGAAGTGGAGACGAAGGGACACGCCGCCTTCAATTTTAGATGATGGGCTTGCACATCATTTTTGACGTGCAAGCACGTTTTAAAAATAAAAATAACAACGTGCCTGCACGTCCGGACACGGTGGTTGCAAACCCACCTGCACGTTATTTTCGACGTGCATGCACGTCCTTATTAACGTGCAGATTTGCGGTGTATATAGCCGAAGCGAAAATAAATACTATGTAGCTTAATGTTCTACAGATAGAATCGAGTGACGAAAATAAGATGTGAAAGTTCTAAATTATATTAGTATTTATAGGAAATTTAGCCTGCCAAAATTAGGGTACGTAAAAGATAATGGACAATTTGCACCAATATACCAAAAAAATATGATGTTTGCAAAAATAACCATGACATTGATAAATTGCAAACAGTGGGCCAAATGTCATTTTTGCAAATAAAAAGCCCACTTGCTCAGCCGGTTGCAGGTCGGAAAGGAGGAGGAAGTGTCGAACAGGAAAGAGATCAGAGAGAGAGAGGAAGAGAGCAACGAAGAAGAAGACTCTCGACGAAGGAGGAGGCAGAAGAGGTTATCGACGGAGGCGAATCAGTTCGGAGGGAGGAAGTTGTAACCGACGAAAGATGGAGGAGGAATCCGGAGCGGAGAAACCGAATCCGACGAAACAAATTCGAGCACAAGTAAGTAAATTCGTTCTTGAATCTATGAAACCCTAACTAAATCCGAACAAATTGTTCTGCGATGTGTGATTTTTGAATGAGGGATTTCGATTTGAAACCCTAACACATTGAGAAATGTGGGTCGGCATTTCAATGTCAAACCGTAACTCTATTGAAGAGAGGGGCGACAGATGCTAGGGAGAATGGGTTTTCAATTTTAGGGTTTTCAAATTATGAAATGTCGAGTTGGGGTCCTTGGGAAGAATGAGTCGAATGGGGTTGAAATTATTTGAATGTACAAACCCTAACCTTATGGGTGGTGGACGGTTTGAGGATGAAATTGAAGGTCAAAATAAGGTAGAAAGGAATTGAAACCCCCAAGTAATATTTGAAATCTATATTTCGAAAACTTGAAAAGGGTATGCGGATTCGTTCGTCTGGCTTGGTGAAACGATTGGATGGCTAGATTCAGTAACCCACGTGTCGCTTTTCGAATTGGGGAAGTTCGACAGATGTTGAGTTTCTAATGATGTTGGATATGATAAAGGGGAATTTGAATGGTATAATCGTATAAGGAATGTGTGCTTATGAGTTTGAAAATTGGAAACTTGGAGAGAATTTGGAGATTGAGGTTGTTTGTAAATAGTTGCATATAAATATAATGCTCACAATTGGTGATAGTTGTACATCTTTGTAAATTTTTGCGATGTGTTGAAGTATGTTGTGATTGAAACGGGGCTGAGATACACTACACGAATCCGATGTCATTTGAGAGTATTGTAAGTTTGTGATATGTGTATTACATAAGTTTATGAGGGTTGAGACTATTATGTAGTTGTGTCATTTATTGCATTCTTGATTCATTTTAGTTGAGCATTTATTGCATTCTTGATTCGTTTCAGTTGAGCATTTAAGCATATGAGCATCTGTTTCAGTTGAGCATGTGAGCATGTGTATTTGTGTAGTTGTAGTTGTGTTTGTGATGTTAACCATTTCATGTGATATATGTGCAGCCGGCACTAGCTCTCCATTTGGAAAAGTATTTTCGATGGAGGTCGAACCACTTCTCGAAGATGGGCCTCCTCAATGGAATGGACGAGACCCTATCTGCGGTGGATTGGAAAATCTTAAAGGAATGCAGGCTAGGAGGCATTGTAATGATCGGTAATAATGTGTCGTATTGCTGCATCCTAATCCACTACTTCCTTAAGCAACATCTCAAGACCTTTATTACTTCGTTATGTTTGTTTTAGGTCTTAAACGTTTCCTCCCTTTTGATGACCGGTCCTATATGTTCTGGATTTCTGTATGGATGGTTTTATGGATGGTTGTTCTGAATATTGCGTTCTAACTGCTTTATTTTGTGTTTAATGTTGTTTATCCTGTTGTTGGGAAGTTTTTGAGATTGACAAGATCCGGCAGGGGTTAGTCCTATATTGGATGAGACGTCTTTTTTAATGGCAAGAAAAACATATTTACTGGCTAGTAAACATAAATCGCAAACATTCGTGTTTCGCATCATAGGCAAACAAAACAGACAACCCCATAGTGTAAATTACGTACATGCAAAATAACAAAAACTATATTTCGCCTATGTAAAAGAAGAGGCGTCCTTAACACGAGCGTCATATGATGACCTTACCATTCCACACTTGCTTATGTCATCCCCGTACATAATATCCTCATCTGACAAGCTCTCCAAGTGGAAGGAAACCACCCTCCTCCTAGGGTCACCCCGTACATAGTATCCTCGTCATCACTACTGACACATTTGATGACCAGCCTTTAAACGTTTCCACCTTTTGGACTTAAGTTATTATGGACTCATTTCGTTTGGGTTTAATGTTCGATATCATTCTGCTGGGAAGTTTCTAAGATAGATAAGGTATGTCAATGATTATTATTTTATTGTCTTAGACATCGATTTTATTGGCAAGGAAAAATTATCTACTGGATATTAAGCAAAAATCACAAACATTTGTCTTTTGCATCATTGCCAAATAAACGAATATCACTACGTCTTCAACGAGGCGCACGACCCATCCTTTGACATATATTCTTGCTGATATCCCCTGGCAGGAGGATTCCCTCTATAATGAGGAGGGGAGAAAACTTCAGTAGGGGACGTTATTCCTGATCATCACAATGCATCCAAGCCTGCTTTCCTTCAACATCTTCCCGTCCACAACAGTAAGGCCTTCGTCCATGCGATCTAGGAGGGCCATCTTGGAGAAGTGGTTGGACCTCCCTCTGAAGTACTTCTCCGGGGGGATAGCTAATGTCGGCTGCACATATATCACACGAAACGATTAACATTACCAACACAAATACAGGAAATTATTCGACGTGTCAATATACACGCATTTACCTTTTTGCTCAACGACTTAACAACGTTTTTTTTCCTTTTACAGTACGCATCACTGCAAGGGGGTTTAATCTGTGATCCAAGTGTACAAGTTAGTGCCAGTATAGGAAAAATCCTTGGCAGTATAGTCATAATTCTTGCCAGTAAAAATATATGTGTGTCACTACAAAAAACATTAAACATATCAAACAACCACAAAAATGACACAACTACACATGCTCATACGCTCAACTAAAAGAGATGTTATTCAGACAGATGCTCATATGGTCAAATGCTCAATTGAAAACGAATCAAGAATGCAACAAATGGCGCAACTACACAATAGTCTCAACTCTCACAAACTTATGCAATACACATATCAGAGACTTATGCATGAGATACATTCGAATCCTTAAATTTCCTACACCTCCTATTTAAAAAAAAACGATCTAGATAGGGTTTGACACAAATTTTCTGCACATCAGATTTTGGGATTGAATCCAACACTACAAGATGAGGGTTTACTAATTTGGTTTTACACCAACTTTCTCACCATCAACATCCCTTCGCCTCCGCTTATCTTTCCTTCGCCGGATTCCTCCTCTCTCGATGCCTCTTCTTTCTTCCTTTGTCCCTAATTTCCAAACCCATACACACCCATTTCGTATACCATGAAGGATTATTAGATGCGTTAAGCGGAATTTCAGATCATATCTAACATCTAATCGCAAAGATCTTCATGCATAATTGATAGATCAATCATTATTTAGAGGATATACCTTTGATGCGTGAACCGGATCGAATCTGGATGGAATCGGAAGAGATCGAAAGCCCCAAGCGTGACTTCTCTAATTAGTCCACACGAGCCCGGTGTCTAAATCTCCTTAGCCTTCGACTGCTAGGACGGAGGTCGAAAGACTAGCAATCGTATTGCTACGGATGATGATTGTGATCAACCCTTACGATAACCAACTGTTGGTCTCTTAAGCTTTTCCCTCACGTATATCTTTTCCCAAAAGATTAGCCCAAAAACCCACGGTGGAAGCTTGGATGATTATAAACAAAAAAAACTGAAGTCTTAAATCAACCTTTGATTTTTCTAACGGGTGCATAAATCTCATAGACCATATATCCCACTTAATTAGGAAGAGTTACATGCTAATACACTTATTAGCCGAAGCCCAACGGACATGCATGTCTTTAACTCCTCAATTGTGTAACTCCTCTAATTAACACATGTCAAAACTCCAATTGTTTATCTTCCTATTTATTTCAAAAATAAATAATATTTCTTATTAATAATATATCACTTATATATATTAATAAATAACCATCAAACCCGTTGATCTATCCCGTCAACTCAATGTGTGTGACCTCATAGAACCCGTTTATAATAGTCATGGAGTTAAACCGTTTAACACCATTAATCGTAGTTGGCTTCTAGCAAAGCACTACGACTCCTAAAATAATCGGATTGTATATCTCTATCAATTGTCCTATCCCATGTCTAGTCATTGCACATTTAATTAAATGACACAATTCCTTCAATCTCCCACTTGTCCTTAAATAAGTGTGCAATATAAGATACCCATGTCTCTTAATGTCTTATTTGACGATATGGTGACATTCATATCTATTATCAAATATGTTTCTTGAACTCCGAGTTCAAACTGTCAAATAAACAGATAATTATAAATAATCCATCCGAGCATGGCCATGCATTTTCAGTTCTTGCTCTTCAAGTGGCCTAGACACCATTCCTTTTCGATGCATCACAGTATGCATGAAGAAGGAGGACATCTCCAGTCTTGTATGACTATGACTCCCACTCAACTTTTGGCAATCCTAACTACGACCTTTATAACTCCCTGTTATGGAAAGCGTTTAGCCGTGTCAAAGAAATACCAATCATCAAGAGAGACCATAACATACTCATGTCTGAGGAATCTACTAATCATAGTTTAACTTAAAACTCTGCAATCCCTTTTGTAGAGTCTTAAGGTGGGTCTGTCCTATATGTATCATCCATACATATATATATAATTGACTAGACATCTCCATGTCCCTATAGCCCATGAAACCTGGCGCTATCAGTCAACTTACAATATAGTCATTAATAAAATCACCTATGTCCAAGTTGATGATTTCATACTACGGACTTGCGATAATTCATAACTGCATTTCACTTAATGGGGTTTCATTTACCATAACACTTAAGATAAGCCCATTTGCGAACTACGAATTATTTGGATATTTTATTTATTATCGTTCAACACAATATATAAATAAAGATGAAATATCATAAAATCATCCAATCGAACATAAACTTAGTGTCTAACATTCTAAACATAAAATGTAATAGAAAGCAATCTCAAAGCCATTCTCCAATGTGTTTGAGACCCTTGGCCCTAGTGTGACTATCATGCTTGGGCCTAGGCATAGGCTTTGTCAATGGATCTGCAATGTTGTCATTTGTATGCACCTTACACATCTTAATGTCACCCTCGGTGACTATGCGTCGAATAAGGTGATACTTCCTCATGACGTGTCTGGATTTGGAGCTTGAACTTGGTTCCTTGGCTTGGGCTATGGCACCATTGTTGTCACAATAGATGTCAATGGGCCCTGAAATGCTAGGAACAACACCGAGTTCATTTATGAACTACCTTATCCAGACAGCCTCCTTCGCTGCTTCACTAGCGGCTATATACTCAGCTTCTGTTGTTGAATCGGCAAATGTGTCTTGTTTGGAGCTCTTCCAACTCACAGCTCCTTCATTAAGGATGAAAACATATCCCGATTGAGACTCAAAGCCATCTCGGTCAGTTTGGAAGCTCGCATCAGTATAGCCTTGCACGATCAACTTATCATCACCCCCATACACTAAGAAATCATCCTTGGTTCTTCTCAAGTACTTCAGGATGTTCTTAGCTGCACACCAATGTGCCTCTCCTGGATTCGATTGGTATCTGCTACACATGCTCAAATCATATGCAACATCAGGTCGTGTACACACCACAGCATACATGATAGATCCTATAGCAGAAGCATAAGGAATCTTACTCATCTTCTCTAGCTCAGCAAGTGCCTTAGGACACTGCGTCTTGCTGAGATATACACCATGTTGCATAGGTAAAAACCCTTTCTTGGAATCTTGCATTTTGAATCTGTTGAGAATCTTATCTATATAAGTTCCTTGACTCAATCCAAGCAATCTCTTAGATCTATCTCTATAGATCTGTATTCCAAGTATATACTCTGCCTCTCCCAAGTCCTTCATTGAGAAACATTTCTTCAGCCACTTCTTAACGGACTCTAGCATCGGAATGTCATTCCCAATAAGTAGTATGTCATCCACATACAAGACTAGGAAGACCACTTTACTCCCACTAAACTTCTTGTATACACAAGGGTCCTCTTCACATCTGATGAAATCAAACTCTTTGATCTTTTCATCAAATCGAAAGTTCCAACTCCTGGATGCTTGCTTAAGTCCATATATAGACCTCTTAAGCTTGCATACCTTCCCTGTATCACTTGGATCTTCAAAACCCTCTGGTTGTGTCATGTACACATCCTCTTCCAAGAATCCATTCAGGAAGGCGGTTTTGACATCCATTTGCCAAATCTCATAATCATAATAGGCCGCAATAGCAAGGATTATCCTAATGGATCTTATCATGACAACTGGTGAAAAGGTCTCATCATAGTCTATACCATGAATTTGTTTAAAACCTTTGGCAACTAATCTTGCCTTGTATACAGATACCTTTCCATCCTTATCTGTCTTGAGTTTGAAAACCCATTTGCTCCCTATGGGTTTTACCCCATCTGGCAAATCTATCAAGTCCCATACTTGATTTTCAAACATCGAATCCATTTCGGATCTCATGGCCTCAAGCCATTTCTTGGAGTCTGGACCCGTCGTTGCTTGCTTATAGGTATTAGGCTCATCATGTTCTAACAGAAGAACATCATGGTTTACATTCAAGATGAAATCATCATAACGTCTTGGTTGTACCCTTGGCCTATCTGATCTACGAGTGGGTTCAACTAGTTCAACAACTGGAGCTGGAACAGTTTCCACAACTGTTTGTGGATCCTCTTGTTCCGGTTCTTGGATGATTTGGGGCCCTTGGCCTTCCAAAACCATCAACTCGTCCTCGACATCATCTATGTCATCTCGTTGCTGAGTTTGTTGCTCTTCATTATGAACTGGTTCAAGATGAATATTTCTCCCACTTGACTTATTGGAAATGAACTCTCTTTCCAAAAAGACACTATCCCTTGCAACAAACACCTTTTGTTCAGCAGGACTGTAGAAGTAATATCCAAAACTACCTTTTGGATACCCTATAAAATAGCATTTATCTGATTTAGGGGCAAGCTTATCCGTTTGTAAACGCTTTACATAAGCTTCACATCCCCATATCTTCATAAAAGACAATTTTGGAACCTTTCCAGTCCATATCTCATATGAAGTTTTGTCTACAGCTCTAGACGGAGTCCTGTTTAGTGAAGTACGGCAGTTGTGAGAGCATATCCCCAGAAGGATACCGGAAGGTCAGCAAAACTCATCATAGATCGGACCATGTCTAACAGGGTCCTGTTTCTCCTTTCAGATACACCGTTAAGCTGTGGTGTTCCTGGAGTAGACAACTGTGTTACTATCCCACAGTTTTTCAAATGATGATCAAATTCATGGCTCAAGTACTCACCACCACGATCTGATCGAAGTGCTTTTATTTTCTTGCCAGTTTGAGTCTCTACCTCATTTTGAAATTCCTTGAACTTTTCAAAGGATTCCGATTTATGTGACATAAGGTAAATATATCCATATCTACTCATGTCATCAGTAAATGTAATGAAGTATTTATAACCACCTCTAGCTTCTGTACTCATTGGCCCACATACATCAGTATGTATAATGCCCAATAGCTCAGTAGCCCTTTCATTTGTTCCTTTGAAAGGTGACATTGTCATCTTGCCCATCAAACATGACTCACATGTATCAATGGATTCACAATCCACGTCTTTTAGAAGTCCATCTTTATGGAGCTTCTTCATGCGGTTTAAACTGATGTAACCCAAACGACAGTGCCATAAGTAGGCTTCACTCAACTTACTTGATTTTTGCCTTTTTGTATTTATGTTATAAGATTCTGTTGTAAGGTCGAATACAAATATTCCATTAATATCTTGAGCACGAGCATAGAAGATATCATTCTTGTGAATAATTATACCTTCATCTGTAGTGCTAAAATTAAAACCTTCAGAATAAATTACTGCAGCCGAAACAAGGTTCTTTGTAATGCTAGGAACAAAATAACAATTATTCAGTTCTAAGATTAAACCAGAAGGAAGAGATAAACTAAAATCTCCTACGACAAGTGCAGCAACACTTGCTCCATTTCCGACGCGTAGGTCTATCTCCCCTTTCTTCACTTGTCTCCTATTTCTTAGTCCCTGCACATTTGAAATAATGTGAGCACCACATGCAGTATCTAATACCCAAGTAGGACCATTATCTAATGTGAGGACATTGGTTGACAGTAATTCAATAACATAAATACCTGAAGTGTTGGAACTCAAAGTTCCATTCTTCTTGTCTTCCAGGTACTTGGGACAGTTTCTTTTCCAGTGTCCTTTAGCCTTACAGTGAAACAATCATGGTCTGCAGCCACCCTTGGCTTCTCACCACCCTTAGGTTTTGCAACTTCCTTGCCCTTCCCTTGGGTATTGTTCTTGTTCTTGGCTACCTTCTTGAACCCTTTCCCTCTGTTGACGTTAAGAACTTCCTTCTTGTTGTCAGTGGGAGTATTTTGCTCAGCAGCTTTGAGCATACCATGGAGTTCGTTCAGGTTTTTCTTAATACCATGCATATGGTAGTTCATCCTGAATGAGGCAAAGCCATCATGTAATGAGTGCAAGACGATATCTGTGGCCAACTCTTGGTCATATGGGGTGCCCAGTGTTTCCATACGGCTAAAAAGGCCGATCATGTTGAACACATGGGGACCTACTGGTTTTCCCTTCACAAGCTTGCTATCCAGTATAGCCTTGTGAGTTTCATATCGTTCAATCCTTGCTTGTTCCTGAAACAGTACTTTCAGGTTGGAGATGATAGTGTAGGCATCCTGATGTTCAAACCTCTTTTGAAGGTCAGGTTCCATGCCTGCTAGCATCAGACAAGTAACAGGCAAAGACTCACTCTTTAACTCCGTTACTCTCACCTTCTCCTCATCTGATGAGTCGTCGGTGATAGTAGGGATAGGGGTGTTCAGGACGTCCTCACGCCCTTCGGACCTGAGAACAATTCTCAGATTCCTTTCCCAATCGAGAAAGTTTGTTCCATTCAATTTGTTCTTCTCAACTATTGAGCGCAGGGTGAATTTCAAATTATCGTTCGACATAATGCCTATATATAAAAGGAAATGACATGCAAATCAGTATATGTTCGAAATGCAAATTACTTAAAATTAAACACCTTTAAACTAAGTAAATGCGCATTTTATTCAAGTTGTTATCGTTCCCTGTGAATAAAATGATTCCAAGATCCTATTACAGACAAGACCCAACGTACTTTTGCACTGCCTTAAGTCCTGTGTGTTCAAGGTAAGTAACAATTACTAATTATAACTCCTTATAATTCTTGGTTGATGATCCACATCCAATGTAAAATCATCCCCATGCCTCAAGATCCAAAACTGTGCCTTTTGGTCTCTCGTTGGGTACAACCATATCAAGGTTTATGAATCCCCGTATAGATTCACCCTCATTAGCCCAAGATTATGGAAAAACACCCTCACTTTTGTGAAGCCCATCCAACCAAAAATCCAGAACTTAATGGGTTATGATATGGAAAGGCATTGCCCCAATTTACCTTAGAAACTTAAGTCTTTTATTTGCCTTTTATTTATAAGTGAAAAAAATGTCATAAATAAAGACAATATAAAAACTTAAAATAAAGCATTCAAAATGCAATAATTGTGATCCTAGTATGGCCCCTACGATGCAAAATTTTATAGATCTAATCTTCATGAGTCTTCACCCTCGCATCCTTCATAGATCTCCATCCTTGAACTTCTTATGTCTTCTTCTTCTTGTATTACAATATTTCCTAATAATCTAATTACCGAAAATTAAATACAAAAATACATAACGATACGCAGATCATGTACAAAAAAAACATAACGATGCGCAGATCGTATTTATGGGCCATACTAGTCACCTTATATATGCAAGAAATATATCATAATATAAAACAAGCATAATAATTAATCTCAATTTAAAATTTAAATCCTTATATGGCATTAATCAATATTAACCATAAAATGTAATAATTGGATTAAATTGTATGAAAAAAGATATAATATCAAATATTAATCTTAAGTGGGATTTCCTAACTTTTAGGAAATAATCAAAATAAACAATATCATAATATTATTCATCTTAATTTAATGGGCAAAATCTCAATTCACCGGCAAATATTTTACAACCAAATATTTTACGGCAAATATGTTATATCAAGTATATTTTGAGATCTAGCCAAATGTACACTCGGAAATCATCCACCGTTTCGATTCCATCACCAATTCGGATCGAATCCGACTCGGATCGGTGGTATTCTATTTCCATGTCAATTCATACAATTTCATCTCTCAATTCATCAAAATCTCCATTTCAATTTTACATTTTATCCATATATAATTTACCATCAATTTAAATCAAGATCCGCATCAAAAATTAACAATTAATCTATTGATCGTATCAATTTATGCAAGATGGCTTTGATACCAATTGAAGGATTATTAGATGCGTTAAGCGGAATTTCAGATCATATCTAACATCTAATCGCAAAGATCTTCATGCATAATTGATAGATCAATCATTGTTTAGAGGATATACCTTTGATGCGTGAACCGGATCGAATCTGGATGGAATCGGAAGAGATCGAAAGCCCCAAGCGTGACTTCTCTAATTAGTCCACACGAGCCCGGTGTCTAGATCTCCTTAGCCTTCGACTGCTAGGACGGAGGTCGAAAGACTAGCAATCGTATTGCTACGGATGATGATTGTGATCAACCCTTACGATAACCAACTGTTGGTCTCTTAAGCTTTTCCCTCACGTATATCTTTTCCCAAAAGATTAGCCCAAAAACCCACGGTGGAAGCTTGGATGATTATAAACAAAAAAAACTGAAGTCTTAAATCAACCTTTGATTTTTCTAACGGGTGCATAAATCTCATAGACCATATATCCCACTTAATTAGGAAGAGTTACATGCTAATACACTTATTAGCCGAAGCCCAACGGACATGCATGTCTTTAACTCCTCAATTGTGTAACTCCTCTAATTAACACATGTCAAAACTCCAATTGTTTATCTTCCTATTTATTTCAAAAATAAATAATATTTCTTATTAATAATATATCACTTATATATATTAATAAATAACCATCAAACCCGTTGATCTATCCCGTCAACTCAATGTGTGTGACCTCATAGAACCCGTTTATAATAGTCATGGAGTTAAACCGTTTAACACCATTAATCGTAGTTGGCTTCTAGCAAAGCACTACGACTCCTAAAATAATCGGATTGTATATCTCTATCAATTGTCCTATCCCATGTTTAGTCATTGCACATTTAATTAAATGACACAATTCCTTCATACCATTCACCTTCCCCTTTACCACATCCAACATCATTCGAAACCCATCTCTCCCCTACTTTTCCAATTCGAAGCTAACACAGAAATTACTCAACCTAGCCATTCAGCCGTTTCCCCAATCAAGACGAACGATTCCGCTCGCCCTTGACAAGCTAGTTGGACCCATCATTCGAAACCCATCTCGCCCCTACTTTCCCAATTGAGGGTTTTCATTTCGTTTCTACCCTATTTGGACCTTCAATTTTATCCCCAACTAAGCATCAATGACGAATCCCCACCCCTATCCCCAAACCGTCCACCACTATAAGGTTAGGGTTTGTACATTCAAATATTTTGAACCCCATTCTCCCCAAGGATCCCAACTCAAAATTCCATAAATTGAAACCCCAAAATGCCATTAAAGGAGGTAGAATAGAGATAGAGAATGAGAGCTAACCTCTCTTCAATGGCGGTTCGTCCCATAAGTTGACTCCCCTCTCTTCAATGGCGGTTCGCCCCTGAGGGCTTCTCTCATCTTTCTCAGTTCCGACTTCCCTTGTCGCAACCGGGTACATATTCGGTGGCGCTCTTTCTCCTCCCTTGAACCTATATCAATGGCGGCCGGGTTCTCCGTCTCCCCCTCTGACGAACATGATCGTTCCAGTTAACCCGTAATAGGAGGTGAACCTAACCAGTTAGTTTTGCAAAATATTGGACCTTTTTGTCATTTTTACCATTTGGGTAAGGGGGAGTTATTTTTGCAAACGGCCCAACAAAGTGGCATATTAGATGCCATTTTCTCAAAGATAATAATATTCTTTTTGTAGGCTATTTTCTTTTTTTTTTGGTGAACCTTATAGGCTATTTTCTCTAGCATAATGCTCTAATTTGAATAATAATACGGGGCACTAGCCCCCCTAATTACCAAAAAAAAAAAAACAAAGGGAAGATGCTCTAATCAGGCCGACTGCCAACAGTTCAAGGGCGATTGGCGATTTGGCGAAGCTGAAAAGAAGGTCCCGCACGGCCGCACCGCACCCCGCTCCGACGCTCAGTGGCTCCTCTCCGGCGTTGCGGCGACGGCGACTCCGGTCGGCTCCTACTCCACGGTTGCTGGCCTGCTGCTGAGTATTGCCCCGAATCCCCGCTGCAACCCTGAATATTCTTCCCATATCTTATTGAAAAGGTTAGTTTTTAGTTTTTTTGTACCTTATAGCTTATTCATGGACAAAGTGTGGGTGATTAGACTCATTTTTTAGATGATTTAAGGAGTGAAAAAAGAACTCGATTGGAGAAACAATCGTGAGTATTAGTGAGCTTTAATTTAGTTTAGTGTTGTTTTTAAATAGAGGACCTGCTTCAGAACAATGAAGAAAGAATAACAAATGTTGCAATTAGGGTCCATATAGTTTCTTCAATTGAGTATCTTTGCATTGTTCACTCTTTGTTGATGATACTCATTTTAGAGAACATTGGTGCATTTGAGAATTTGGTTTCAATGTTTTATCAAAATCTGTAGCTAATGACTATTTAATGAGCTTTGACACTTCATTGTTAATATTGGGTGGATAGAATTGTCTTTCCCTTTGTTGTTGTTGTATTTGACTCGATGTTATTCATGTTTAAATTTGTCACTAAAGTGAAACTTCTGTTTCGGGCTTTATTATATTAGGGCTTCCCTCTCTGTTCTGACAGTAACATGTTCATGACTTTCAATTTAAAAAAAAATATATGAGTATAGAATATCTTGGTTGCTACACATTTCAGTTACGAGTATCGTATATTATGGCTTCCCTCTCTGATAGTCTGATCTTATAGTTTACATCCCCTTAGAAAAATCCTGGGTCCGCCACTGATAGGAAGTTGAGTGTAGAATGCATGGAGAATCAAGTTGAGTGTATCCGTTGTTGATATTGTTGTTAAAACCAAGTATACATGAACTCAAATAGAGTACTAGGCTAATTGGCTTGTAAAAGCACAGCAGAATCAGAGGCTGCATTGTATTGTATTGAAATGTACTGCTTGTACAAACACACAAGCAGCTGCATAACCTGTTACACAGATGTAAGCATATATGATTGTAATTAATTTGTATTGTATGTTGCCAAGCTTTGAGTGAATTCTCTCTTCCCCATTTCAGTCTTCAGATTGTGGTTGAAAAGTCTGAGAGAACTCTCCCCTACCTCTCTATTTTGATTCTGTCAGATCGAGGTCGGTCAGCGTCGGCACCATCTAACAGCAGTGGAAATCCTAGGTCACCGAAACAGCTTCTTCTTCCCCAGACTCAGACATGTGGTTGTTTTTACAAGACCTGTGAATTTCAATTTTTGCGCAGCGCAGTTCTGTGCCTGGTTTTTTTCTGAAATCAAACCACCGATTGATTATATCGAATGATTTGCTACCCCTCTCTGCGCGCTTGGGCGCCTCTCAGTTCCAGCAAGTCTTCCAGGTGCCCCCTTTCTCCTAGGCTTTTCGTGGCTTTACATTTTACTCGTATTTACATTGGGATTCCGTTGGCCAAATATTCTCTTTTCGGGGCTTGTTCCCTCTTGCAGCTACCCTTCAAGTGCAAATTACGCCATTGAAGGCCGGAATTTGAGTTTCTCGGTTACCTCGAGGCCAGGGTTGAACCTCCATATTCTGAAGAACTGTTCCATCCAGATCCCTTCAGGCCAATTGTGGATGCTTCTTGGGCCCAATGGCTGTGGCAAATCCACTCTCTTGAAGGTGGGATTTTTCATTGTTTGGTGTTCATAAATCAATTTATTTTCAACTTTTTGGCACTTGGTTTAGCTGAATTCATCTCTAGGAACACATTTATCTCCCTCCCTCTGAGCATCAACAACAATTCCAGAATATCCCGCTCAAAGCAGGGTGGGTCGAGTTGTACACACCCTTTCCCCGACTAGGTCGAGAGCATTTATCTCCCTCCCTCCTGATGATATGAATTTGTTTCAGATATTGGCTGGGCTCTTAGTTCCTACAGATGGAAGCTTATATGTTGAGAATCCGAGAAGCTTTGTCTTCCAAAATCCTGATCATCAGGTCAGTTTGTTTGCTTCTTTTCTATATGTCGAAAACTGAACTGTGTTAAGGACATTTTGGAATCAACAAAACTGATCTATGTCACTGGAACTCGTTACAAGGCTTTGAACTCCAGCATTCATGGTGTGGATGCATTATGCTTTGCACATATCTCTATTGTGTATCTAAGAAATCATAACCAAGCAGCCAGCGTGTTTGAGGCATATGATATCTGTTCCACAAATAACAGAAGAATTTACAAGTGCTAATTCAGTGTATACTATATAGTACTGAAGATTGTTCTAAATAGTAAATGCCATAAATAATAGAATCACACCATCAGAGGATGTATTTAGTTTCGTTTAGTTGTCATTGAATAAGCTATTTGATCCTCCTAGACACATTGATGCTGCATACTCTCTCATTCATTCACTTATCACCTAACAGATGGCTGCATTCTCATGTTGCTACCATATGCTCTTTCATTGTGTATAAATTGCCTTTGCTTTCTTTAGAAAATTGAGCTCGTTGCAGTCTCAGTTTAGTTTGGATTGTCAACTTGTCACCATTTATCATATCATTAAATTTGAGTTGTGACTTGTGAAGGTGTTGTGTGCACTTTTATTTCTTAACAGGTAGTAATGCCTACTGTGGAAGCTGATGTAGCATTTGGTCTTGGAAAGCTCAACTTCACAAGGGAAGAAGTTAGAGAGAGGGTCCGGAAAGCTTTGGATGCTGTGGGCATGTTGCCCTACTTGCAGGTAAGTTTTACTAGGCCTGTAATATATTCAAGTGCAATGGCACATCCCGGGAGCTTCAAGCATAACAATTAACAACTTATCGTATGTGTACGACACTGAATTAGCGGCCAGTTCAGACTCTTAGTGGAGGCCAGAAACAGAGGGTAGCAATTGCAGGTGCATTAGCTGAAACTTGCAAAGTTCTCTTACTGGATGAACTCACTACATTTCTGGATGAAAGTGATCAGGTACTAAATTATTGTCACATGTTCCTTTTTCCCCCTCTACTCTCAGTCACGATACTATCAATGATCGATTTATGCGCTGCAAATTGATATTTCTTCCCTGATTTTCCCTAGATTGGAGTTGTCAAGGCTGTTAAGAACACATTGAGCAGCTCCAAAGATGTAACAGCTTTATGGGTAACTCATCGACTGGAAGAACTTGAATATGCAGACGGGGCTGTGTATATGGAGGATGGGAAAGTTGTGCAGGCGGGCAATCCTTCAGCCATCTTTAATTTGATCAATGCCCGCCAAGCTCTGTACATTGACCAGATCAATTCCTAAACATACTTATCATGCTGTAAAACCAAACTATTTTCTCTCTCGAAATCTGTTTGAAAGTTGGCAACTTTATTATCCATAACAGAAAAAAACGTAGAAGGGCATGTTAAATATTACCTTCCAGGTAAACAGCACTGCAACTGCATTTTGAGTTCCCTCTGTTGATTCTACGCTAGGCCTTCCACCACTCTCCCATGGTCATCCCTCAAGACCAATCCAAACCTGTTTTCTATGTCATCAACTACGGATTACACCAATTAACAAAGCCTCTATCTTAACTGGGTTCTGACACCAAAGCCCCATTGTTTAGCCAAACTAATCCTCTTCCAATTACACCAATGAACACAGTCATGTATAAGTCGGCTGGCAACTGCTTTAATAAGGACATCTCTCAAGGCTTTAATAGGCCTGAATTCCTTAACCTGCTGGTAGTGAATTGCTCCCTGGTGGATGCCTTGGTTTCAGGTTGCATAAATCCACCTTCCTGAGCCTCATTGCTTCACAGTTCACACTGAGAATGATCACCATCAGCTCCCGTATCTTGTTTTTTAGTACAGACTTTTACTACCGATTTGTTTTTCTACAATTGTTCTTATCCCTTTATTGTGGGTTGTTTGATGTGAATTTAGGGGATGTTTGGATGAATGCTTATTGTATGGACAAGGGCTTCTCTGCAAATTGACCTCAATTTTGCTTGAAAGAGGGATCTAATGACTGGATTGATGCGTACTGTATGTTATTTGTAACTTGTGGTTTCATCAAGTTATTGCTGCTAAATTGCTATTGTGCAGTATATAAGCTCCTAGTAGATTGGGCATCTGGGTTGGGTTGTGTTCAGTAGAAACTAGTTTCTTCCCACAAAATACCAAGCTAACAAATAGCTGAACACAATCTGAACCATGCAATTTAAATTCAATGGTTGAGAAACAAATCTGTACCATCCTATCAGAGTATTTGTTAACTTAATGTAGTTGAACTCTATGGGATCCAAACCCGTAAACACAGCCAAAATGCGACGACAATAAATAAAGTAAAAATAGTTAACAAACAAAAGTGATTGTTGATACAGGAATCTCCATCTGCTCTAGCAGTAAAATTTATTCTAGTCTAATCACAAAATACAAAATTGTCTTGCTTGATCAGTTTATTGTTGATCAATACAACTCCACGATCAACTCTAATGCTGCTGGATACCCAAAATGTCTCAAGCCCCATGCTTCCTTCCAAAACAGCGTCCCGGTGTTGCAAGCAAATCAGAACTGGATGTCCAAACCAAGCTCATTGAACAAAAATCTGCCACAAAAATATCACGAGGTTCTTAAGGTCAGTGTGTAGAACAAGAAAAACCGAGCAGATATGCAACAATTTTCTATCTAAAGCAATCTCAAGGAAGGATAAACATTTTGTGAAGACCATGCATAAAACAGTCCTGAGGATATTACATTTTTTTCGCTAACCGTGTAATATCAAGCAAACAGACTATTCAGAGTGATGTTTCCAACATTTGTGACAAAAACATGTCTGAAGTGTTGTGGTTGTTGTTTTTATCGTTTTATTTACTTCCTTTCTTTTTATGTAAATGAGAAAATATTTCCACCACGGATTGGCAATAAAGCACTTGTAGGATGATTTGATAAGATTATCTCCAAACCCGTCGACCCGGCGGGTTTGACCCGTGGCCACGCCTAGTATGCAGCTCCCATCGAAGTAGAAAACAAATAATCCACATAGATAATGGAGTTCATGGATAAAACTTAAAACTTAAAGAGTATTAGTTAGATGAACTCGTTAACATAACTCTAGCAGAAATAGAAGGAATCCCAACCATAGATAAAGTTCAAAATCTTTACTCCAAAATCAGACAAAACAGATTTTTAGTTGCAGATAATCTATTGTTTGAAGCAATAAATCAAATCTTCACAAACAAAATAATCTTTTCAGTATAAACCATATTTCTCCGATCTCTGGAGGTAAAAAAACAAAATACAAAACCAAGTACCTTGGCCACAAATATATAATACAGTCTTCCAGAAGGGACTTCCTTTCAGGAATGGACAAAAAATTGAACTCATCTGGGTCAAAAGGGTACATAATACTTAGTTCAATCCATGGAGCGAATTTATTTATTTATTGCACTGAAAACCATTCTGTATCAAGGTTGACTAAAACTTTAGGAGCCTTCTCCTTTCTTGTTTGCAATTAAACTAAAGAAGTCCTGAATTTTTCTCCTTTTCTTACTCTACAACTACAAGGCATCTATTGACCATTGATGTACTTAATACAGTTATTAAAATTTCTCTTTTCCCTAAAACAGAGTTTTGACTTATGTTAATAAATTCTTAAAGATATGCTTTGGTTTCAGCCGAATGCAAGTTTATTATAATGAGGGTTTATTTCTCTTTTCCCTAAAATTTAGTTCCATGTCTAATCAGTGCCTATGCCAAAATGAGGGCTCGCTTAAAAGCCAGGTAGGGCTATCAATCAACAAGGATCAATTTAACAATGGCCAGATTTTTGGCATATGCTCAGGAATGGACATTATTTTCCAACATAACCAACGGAATAACCTAAGCTAGGAAGAAAAGTAGAATGCCAACATATAATTATCAAGTGAAGAAATTAGCATGACCTGAAGAATATTGATGCATATGGATTAGTCTCATCTTCCATTAGTTCCATGTATTCCAAACTCCAAAAATTACAGACAGTCAAACATTATAGGCACCCGATATTTGGAAGCCCTAATTCCAGTAGTGAATCCATTCTATCGATTATAGGAAGCAGTCACAATCAACAAGAAAGCATAAGTTGTCTAAAACTAAGTATGCATCAGCTCAAAAGAAGAGTGCACAGTAACGTTATAGTCTCGAAGAAAATTTCTCGCTTTAGTTCTACTTAAGGCGCAAGGAAATCATATAGAAACAGAAAACCTTCAACAAAACACTAACACAATGTGAAAACCGCAGCAGAAGCAGAAACCATAAGGCCTGACTGCTCAAATACTAGATTTCAAACTCATGGGCAACCTACTCCAAAATCTAGCAATGCACTTCCAATTAGACAATTAAGTATATTTCATCCTCCAACCATCTCAGTAGCCAAGAGTTAATGGATGCAAATGCAATCAAATAGAAATTAAACCAAAAACAGACTCACTTGGGTTCTCAGGATCATCCCTAAACTCACAGAAATTAAACCAAAAACAACAAAATTGAAATTCCAACAAGAGTACAATTCCTCAAGCTTACCTCTATAAGACAGATCACCTTCTTAGGACTCCTTAGCCTCACTCTCCGCGACGGCGATAGGAGACTCACTTGGGTTCTCAGGATCATCCCCAAATCCCTGCAAAAGCGCCATCAGAGACGAAGTAGGGGTATAAAGCGACCCCAAAACCATTCCATCGGACTCCAATTTAGACGGCATGCTCTCCAAAACCTCGAGATCCAAATGTCCGTAAAGCTTCCCATCCATGACAGCCCCAGTGAAGTCATTGAACTCCAATTTCCCCTCCTTGACAACACCCTTCACCCCACCCATGGCGGATCCGACCACCTCCTCCTTCTTCACAAACAGAAGCGCGTTCATGCCCTTCATACAGGGCGCAAGGGCCTCCCATGGCGTCCCAGCGAAAGCCTTGGAAACGAGGGAGTTCTTGGCGACCACAAGCTTGGAAGCCGAAGGATCGGAACTGAGTGGCTGCTTGAGGGCCTTGAATTGGTTACAGGAGAATCCATGGCAGGTGAAGGGGGAGATGAGGTAGCAGTTCTGAAGGTGAGATTTTAGGGTTAGGATCGCTCGAAGCTTCTGGTGCTGTTTGGGTCTCGATTGAGGCTTGTATGGAACCCAGCGAGCGAAGTGACGGAGTTGGGATTGGGGGGTCGAGATTCGGGGGATAAGGGTTAGGGTAAGGCGGGTGGTCAGTGGAGAAGCTGCAGTGACGGCGGCACTCATGGCTGTCTCCGGCCGCGGTGGATCTGGATTCTCTCCTCATCATCCATACTTCCTAATATTTTCCTAATGAGTTGATCCACCTTGTGAGCCAATAACCCAAGAAGATTGGTACGAACAATAGCACCACATCATGGTACCAAGAGTAACAAAGCTCGACTGGAGCTCGCCCCGGTCGGGATGGCTCACTGGTGGGGAGTAAGGGGATGTCAAGAGGTCTTGGATTAGACCTCCGCCCCGTTCTAAAAAAACAACAAAGCTCAAGTCGTGGGACAACGTATCTACAAAGGCCGCACCCCTAGAACCGACGATTGCAAGTTGATTCGGGTACGCTACAACAACATCATCTTCTGCGAGTCGGTAGATGGAGGGCCTAGACCTGGGGTCGATGTCGATCACACACCTGTCGGTGCCGACTTCCTGGAAAGGATACAGGCATTCCTTTCAGGAATTAATCCATGAGTATAGGTCGACATCGACTACACCTCGGTCGATGTCGACACATAGGGTCCACAACAGAAGCCGTCCAGAGCAGAGAATGAGGTCAACGTCAACCTATCTTTAGTCGATATTGACCACCGTACAAAAGCCCATATATGTCCTTTCCCGATCTCAATTTCAATCCTGCTATATATTTTTGAAGAGCCATTTGATGAACCCCAAGAAGAAGAAGAGCTACCAAAGAAAAAGTCGGACGTCGTTGTCCATGGTGTTTCAAGGTCACTTTTACCTTACAACGTGAAGACTGTCTCCAACGATTTTGAGCAACCGATGTTCGTGTTTAAATATGGGGTCCTCGCAAAGTGCCATGAAGCTCCGCAAGATGAGGTGGAAGTATCTCGTCCCACTCTGCCGTTTTACTGTGGTGGAGATGCGCAAACAAGTCAACCTATGAAGCGGAAGAGATCATAGGTCGAGGTATGTACATTTGCTTTATGTCTTTCTTTATGTAGGTCAGCTAGGGGCCATGAAGATGAATGGGTGGAGCCATGGAGCGTTCCCTCGGGGAAATTTAAGCTTCTCCGCTATATAATGCCCCGGATGGCATTCCATATTTCCCATCACCAGAGAAATTACTAGACCCACATATACGTCCGGACAAAGAAAAGTCAGGTTGAGGTATGTACATTTGCTTTATGTCTTCCTATATGCAGGCCAGCTAGAGCCCAGAAAGATGAATGGGTGGAGCCATGGAGCATTCCCTTGGTGAGATTTAAGCTTCTTCGCTGTATAATGCCCCGGATGGCATTCCACACTTCCCATCACCAAAGGAACCACCAGACCCACATATACCTCCGGACAAAGATAAGTCAGGCTGAGGCTTAAAGGGAAGCAGATCGAGCTAGAGACTTGAAATTTAGCGCCTACGAGAGGCAAGACGCTATTTTATTATATTATAAAGTTTCATAGTTAGGATTTGTTTTTTATTTTGGATTTGTGCATTATCTTGGATATTGGAGGTTTTTGGTCTATATTACTAATAATTTCTGGGTGTAAAGCATAATGAGGATGAATCAAGAAAAGACGGAGTTTTGAGGGTAGTCGACATCGACCTGACGAGATCGACGTCGACTATAGTTAGGCCGAGCCACAACGAGCAGCAGTGATTGACATTGATCACCACCTTGGAGATGCGAGAAAAAATGAAGCAATCGACGTTGACACGATCGACCCCATCGACGTCGACCATATGTGGAAGGCCACCCACATCGACTTCCACAGTGGAGAAAGAGTTGTA
This sequence comes from Persicaria tinctoria, assembly GCA_037127255.1. Classification (NCBI taxonomy): domain Eukaryota; kingdom Viridiplantae; phylum Streptophyta; class Magnoliopsida; order Caryophyllales; family Polygonaceae; genus Persicaria; species Persicaria tinctoria. Next base: position 51,663,946 of record JBANSL010000015.1, on the reverse strand, counting down.
GTCGACATCAACCACACCCTGTCGATGTTGACTACTGGGCAACAGATGACAGCACCTATCTCCGGTTCCAAATCAACTCCAATATTCCTATCTTGTAAGTCTTCATTTACACTCATCTCTTATTTTTGAGCTTATACTTTGAGGACAAAGTAATGTTTAAGTATGGAGTGGTAGGGGTGGGCATATCCGGGCATTCGACCCAAAGGTTCGTTAACCGTGTCAAGTACCTGGAACCGTTTAGGCTCAAAAGTCCGAATCAAATACGACACGGATATATCCGGGTATTTGACACAGATAGGCTAATCGGATCCGTGTCGGATAATCGGTGATCGGACACGAAGCGATTGTGTTTTTTTAAGCTAATTTGACTGTTGAGTAGAAATACCTACTATATAGTTTGTAGCTACTCCACTTTGATTTTTTTAAGGAAAAAAACACAAAACCATAAAAACAGTGGAAGGCCACCCACTGTTTAAGCATAAGAACAAATTAAACCATAAGAACAAATTAAGCGTAAGAACAAATTAAACCAAAGAACAACAAATTAAGAGAGCTTACAAACATCAAGCTCAACATCAATTACAAGTACATCAAGCTAAAGAATCTCATTAACTCAAGCCAACGATTACCATTGTAGTCATAGGAGAACCGAAGTTGGAGGACAATCCGTTGATACTTGAGATGTTTCGAAAAGTCAAAGGTGGAGACAAACCCATTGAGACTCTCGAACAACCCGTTGCGATGGAGAAAGAACGAACAAAGGGCTTCAATTTCTTGAAGGGAGATAGAACGAACAAAGGGCTTCAATTTGGATGTGGAGATTGGCGAGGATGGGATGGAGAAGCTGGAGATGGATCTAGAGATTGAAGAACCTTGACTTTGAGGAAGATGGAGAGAGGAAAGGGCTTCCATTTCTTGTATGAGGAACTGACGACACAATGTGTATAGATTTTGGAACTTTCAAGTTTTAGGGTTTTGATTCATGAAATTCATTAAATTAATTGAAAATCAAAACAGAAAACTCATCTGAAAAACACAAATTGATGTGGCGTGGTATATATCCGAACTCACTGCCTTAGAAACGATTTCGCCCCGACCGTAGGTGCAAGTCGGCTCTTGGCATCGCCCCCAAGGTTACACAACACCCTTCAAAAGCGTGCACTCGCAATCGAAGAGATGGAATCAACCAGGAACTCGGAACAATTTCACATGATGAGAGGAGGAAGAAGGGAAAAATTGTCTCTCGTCAAAAACCCTAAAAGGCATGCTTTAAGATGAGGAGAACGTGTGTTCATCTCCCAGTCTCCCACCAACCTCCCTAGTTGAGGAAAAACCTCAAAACTAGTTAAAATTATTTTTCCCTTTTTCTTTTTAATATGGATAGGATTTCGGAAAATAAAACTCTTTATAAAACCTTTATTTAAGCATTATTTCCAACAATTCCCCACAAATGCGAGAAAAAGGGTTTTTAAACCAACTTCAAAATCGACATTCTGAGCTAGTTTTATGGAAGAGATAATTAAATGTCTGTGAACAAGTATTGAACCAACACATAGTGAAGTTGAGTGCCTCCCTTGTCATAGAAGTGAACAAGTCTTGAACTACTAGACACGAGAGGTGATCTCAACAACACATACCTCGACCATGATCCTGGTGATTCCGCGAGAAGATCCTCAAATATATATGTGGTCATCTCATACCTTGGGTGTTGAAGAGTGCTCTAGAAAGACCACCCAAGTCTTCCATAGAAGGTGAGCAACCCCTTCACACTCTCGTAGGTTGCTCCATCAAGTCTATCTCACATAGACCACCCTTATTAGGGCTATGGAACCATTAAGAGCCTTGCGCTCATCATCTTCTATATTCGGTGAATCCATCAAGTTTTCTCAATAGGACCACCCAACTCTGGGCTATGGACTCATTAAGAGTACATGACTCAACCTTACTCAATACACATATCATGAGAATGAAAAGTGGTGTATCTCTCCTCATATGGGTTTGAATCTCAATCCCTTAGACAACTCAAGGGCTAGTCTCTCATTAAGCCCTTTTATCAATAGACCATCAAGTTCCTCTCGGACCTCACATTCTTCAAATAGATGATACCATTCGCAATCAGCTATATCATAGCTTCATGTCAAATATGTGTGTGTCTCTTCTTGCCAGTTTATGTATTGCTACTAGCTACACGAAGCAAATGTGAGTCACAATGTAGAGAATTAGGTAGAGCTTCATGCCCCCACAAAGGTAAGTAAGCCGGTTATAACATTCTTAACCACTCACTCTCTTGTCCAGCTAAATATAAAACTATGATTTCGTATACATTTCATAGTCAATCTAGCAAAGATGACAATTTTGATGATTTTCACAATATAACACCACCACATAATGTCAAAACAAAACCACTAGTGGAGTTCTAACATCATCATAATTAGAATGTTTGATCATACTGGCATCAAACCTTCCCAACATTTCTCTACATAATGGAATGAAGAAATTTCATTTTTCTAGTTTCTTTAACACTTAAAAATACATCAACTTTTAACCCACACATAATGTCAAAGCGAGAGGAAATAAATTTTTTAGTTCCATTTATCATATGCATGTTAGTGCCAAATATCATCTCATATCCACATAAAGGCACATGACCAATGTAACACATCTTAACATGCACTATATACACAAAATCAAAAATTCAACATAGTTTGGTAAAATCCTCACAACATTGCAAATATGCTTGGTTAAAGCCATATATTGATTTCTTAAGTGAACACAAAATTCTCTTTTCTAGGGACCACAAGCTTGTAGGTTGTTCCACATGTGTGTTTCTCTAAATCGTCATTTAAAACACAGTTTAACATCCATTGATTTACTATCAATTTAATGAGATACTAAAGTAAATACTAAATGTAAATGACAATCTTAATCATTAGAGAATATGTATTAAAGAAATCAATTTCATATTTTATCCTTTAACCACTAGTCTTGCCTTAAACCTTATAATAGAACCATCAGTTCTAAAATTCCTTTTAGGATCCATTTACACTTAATGGTTTTAATACATCTAGGCAAGTCAACTAGTTCTCAAGTATGGATACTCATAATAGATTTCAATTTATTGTCTATAGTATCTTTTAGAGGAAACTAGCATAACTTGAGCTCATAACCTCTTTATGTATTTTAAGTTCATCTTCTAACTTAAGAACATAAACAAGAGGTACATCCCTTTAGTCACACCAACGAGTTCATACAACATAGTTGTCTCAAACTCGATCTCACATCTAGTTTCAGTTATATGTCTTTTACTCCTTCTAGACTCACTATTATGATTTTACTTAAAGTAAACATTGCTAAAAAAACTCAGCATCATGATATTTACACGTATTTATATCATTATCATCTAAGCACATAATCAACGCAATTGCTCTCATCATCACCAACAAGTATATATATATAATCAACCATATTAGATCCAACATCATCTCACTTAAAGGAAAATACAACCACTTTAGTCAAACACCCCCACATTTTTCATATACTCTAGTTTGACTCTAAGTTATTTCCGCACCTTAAATGGGGTTTTGTCTAGCTTTTCATGTGGCATCTTACTTCCTACCTCTATCGGATCTAAATCATTATTGATTCTATTCAAGTTGGTTTTATATCTCTATGTATATATCAAGAACAATTCTTCCTACTACATCTTTGATCTTAGCAAATGCATGCAACTTGGTATATCCAAAGATCATCAACTTAACGTGATGTATATAACACATTTACCACACTTGCTTTTAGAGTTTAACAATAAAGTAACTCACTCAAACAATCTAGTGGTCCTCTCAATTACGGGTTGAAAAGGTATTTAGCAAGATTAATATTTATGCATATATCACCATAATTTTAATCAACAACAACCAAGTTATAGGTAATTAGGAGCATTTATGGAGTTCTCTCAAAGAAACAACTTCCTATGTATGTCCTAATGCAATGCCAAATATCAATATTCATAAGGATGTCACAAGGCAACATTCTTTCAAGACAAACCAAAGGAATCATATCATGATCATCATTTAATAATGCAGATGCACATGAGATCAATCAACATATATGCATTTTTGTGTAGTTAAAACTAATAAGTCAAGCAAGAATTGCTCATCAAAATTAACTCACAAAATAGGCCGACACAAGTGTTCTCGCTAGAAGAAGATCCTTCGTATAACCAAAGGGAAGACTCGACTGGTTCATCACCATCCTGAGCTTCTTTAACTCCTGCCTCTAGTAACCATAGCAAATAATTTTGCTACCAACATCCCAGTACCACCCGCATACATCGCATCATGAAATTAACCACACAAGTTAAACTTGAGTTATACAAAATCATCATGATAGCACATCTTCATCAATTTGCAATCACCCAGTTGATAAATCAAGTTATCGAAAGTACAACACAATTGAATTGGTAAATACTAAGAGACATCGCTTCTAAATTGTTAGTAAATACCATTCATTGATTCATAAAATTCATCAAACTAATTAAAAATCAAAACAGAAAACTCATCTGAAAAAACACAAATTGATGTGGCGTGGTATATATCCGAACCCACTACCTTAGAAGCGATTTTGCCCTGGCCGTAGGTGCAAATCGGCTCTTGGCATCGCCCCCAAGGTTACACAACGCCCTTCAAAAGCGTGCACTCGCAATCGAAGAGATGGAATCAACCAGGAACTCAGAACAATTTCACATGAGGAGATGAGGAAAAGGGAAAAATTGTCTCTGTTCAAAAACCATAAAATGCCTGCTTTAAGACGAGGAGAACGTGTGTTCACCCCCCACTCTCCCACAAACCTCCTTAGTTGAGGAAAAACCTCAAAATTAGTTAAAATTATTTTCCCCTTTTTCTTTTAATATGGATAGGATTTCGGAAAATAAAACTCTTTTTAAAACCTTTATTTAAGCATTATTTCCAACACCTCTAAGGAAACATTCTTCCGGAAAAAGGAGTCGTCTCGATACACACTGTCACGACCCCAACCTATCTCGACTCCGACTGCCAAAATCCCATCAAACGGAGAAGAAAATCCAGTCACGTCAAAAGTAGAACCACACAACGCCCGAACCGAACGCACCAGAAACCCAAATGAGATTTAATACCTATATATATAAAGTTTTATTTAATTATGTATTGATTAATTAAGTGTTAGGGCTAACTTTGGGCCCAAGGATATGTCTTGGGCCCAAAGGGCGGCTATCGGGCCCAAGCAACTGATAGGGTAGAGAGCAGTCCCATGCGAGTAGGAGAAAACTCCCCGACAAACCAAAGGCGGCAAGGGGTGGAAGGACGACAAGAAACCGAACGATCTGAGCTGGAGGCGGAGGGAGCCCACACCGAGAGAAACCCCAGCAAAACCTTGGAGAAGGCGGCGAGGGGGATGTGGGTGAGGAGTGTCGGAGTTGGGGTGAGAGCCACACTGATGTAGCTGGTGATGGATCCCTGATCGGGGATTGAAGGAAGCAGTCGATGAGAGCAGAGCAACAACTGAACGATGATGGCGGCGGAGCCACGGGCCAAGGATCCGAGGAGAATAACCACCAACGAGCAAGCGCCGCTGGACCGAAGTAGTGGATGGTAGATGAACGGAGGAAGGGCGAGCGCGGAGAGACAGAGGCCACCCGCACCACCGAGTCTAAAAGATTAGGAATTGGGGTTCAGAGGCACCCGAATAGACATGGAAGGGGAAGAGAAGGACAAGGGGATGAAGTTCACAACAACCCACAAATCCCCAACCACGAGATTGGTACTGATCGGATCCGAGCGAGATCGATGGTTGAGAATCGGATTAGGGAGTTCCACTACAAATAGGCGGAGAACACCACAGTTGTGGGAGCAGTGCACACCGAGGAGTTCGGCCGAATAGGAGCAAGGTGGAGGTGCGCCGGTGGTAGTGAAGGCTGAAGCTGAGCTTAAACATGCGGGTTTGTGCTTCCGAAAGAGATTTAGGGGCTCCCGGAGGAGGGGTTTGGGCTCTCAAGGGAGCATTTTATTTTTTCACTTTCAGTGTTAAATTCCCCCCAGCCATGGGAGAAGAAGAATGATGAACAACTACCAAAAATTGGGGGAGACAGTGTTCGGTGATTTTGTTCCGACCCAATTTCGGGTTTTTTTCCAAGCGCTCAAAAAGAGAGCTTTTAGGTGAGGGGGAAGGTATGTCGGCATGCTCCTATATGGGTATGTTTGGTGGTGTTATTTTTGTTTTATCAATGTCAAAAATCACAACAAAAAAATGCCTGTTTGTTTCTTGTTTCATTTTGAGTCTTTATTTTTGTTTTAGGACGGATATCACCCTTATGTGTTTTGAATGAGTGTATGTCACGAAAGCCTAGAAATTACTTTATGACGCAAAAATGGATCTTGATAGAGATATTTCAATTTATTTGCCTAGGACAGGAAATGTCATACTTGGTTTGAGAAAGTTGAAGAGTCGCCAAAAGGAGATAACTTTGAAGTTGTTTTTTATATTTGTGATGATAATATGATGGTGGACTTTATTTTTCCACATGAGCCTATATGTTCCATCGTACCTATATTATTTTTGGCACAAAAGAACACATCTGAGTCGTATATCATTTCTGTTAGCTCCAATAAATTGCCTTTGCTTATTAATAGCCTTTTACCCATCCGGGGATTTAGGATGAAAATGGATGAAATGTTTGGAGAAGTAATGATTTATTTATATTGTGCTGGAATTGTATTGAAGTTTGATGGCAGGTTGGAGATGATTATTTGTGGAAAATTTAATGAGTGAATGAAAATTCGGTCACCAAGGAGTAAAGTGATCGACCCTGCTTGCTCGAGATGTTAGTTCGGGTGAGATGGGACAACATGGAGAGGATCTGAAGCACTAAGTATTCGGGGCCATTAATGACACTCATGTTTGCGACTTGCGAGAAGACAATGCTAAGGTTAGAGAAGTAAAAACATATTAGTGAAAAAAACAAAGAGCGAAGAGAGAAATGCGAGGAAATAAAAAGAAGAATGAATGTGGTAAGAAAGTTATTGGAAATATACTCTATTTTCCCGGATTATTAGCACCACATGGCCAAAATTATCCCACCTTATTGCTTATTACCCTCAACTTCTCTATGAGCCTAAAATTCCGCTTTATTATTGTTGCATTATCTTGAAAATTATGCTTTTATTTAACTCTTTTTTTGTGTGAAATGTTGGAAGAAAAAGTAATGGTTGATGGAAAAGTATTGTTGCGATGATGACATAAAGTTGTTAGCGATAATATAAAAACAAGGTTTATGATGTTGAGAGTGTTTTGGTTTTATCTATGTGACAAATTAAGGGTATTGCTTGAATACAAGCAAACTTAAGTATAGGATGATTTGATATCCTCGTTTCTGGTCTTGTTTATAGTCATATTTGAGTCTTTTATGCATATTTTGTATTGGGAATGTTAGGAATTTGTGTAGAATGCTATAAATTGCAAGATATGGAGTCTACACAAAGTTTGATGTGATTTTCAGGGATTTAGAGCTGATTTGGAGAAGTTTGGACGCACTTTGGAGCTTAAAGAAAAGTCATGAAGACATTGAAGTAGCTAAAGAAGAGAACGGGATGGTGTAGCTGGAGAAAATCCCACTTTTTGCCATTCATCATTTTGAATCAAGTTCTTATGTCTTCATGAGAGTTGTATTCTCGAAAAGATCTTTCCAACGCATACTCATATGCGTCAATCGAACGAACGAGGAATGAAGAAAGTGCGTTTCAAAACGGAGCTGAATGTTGAAAAAACTGAAAGGAGATCGATCTGTATCTACTCGACTTCGACCTAAGCAAAACACTAGAATAGTTACTGGAATGAAGGGTGGTTGACTGTCGACCGGAGTGGTCGATATCGACCCGATTTCAGACAGAGACGCGTTTGGCTGAGCGGATAAGGACGAATCTTTTAAAGACTTACCGTATCTAAGATTTGCACATATCTTTATAATTAGATAGACCTTTCCTTATGGGTATTTTTCTTAGAGAGCAAGTTTAGGTTTTGTTATAAATAAAGACATTAGGCCTCGGATTTTATGAATTCAAGTCAAGTCATCTTCGGACGCAAGTAGGTAGGAGGGAGAGTGGAGAGCCGAGTGAGGAGGAGAAGGAAGAGATAGAGAACGGTTGTAAGTTTAAGTTTTGTTTTAATGTTGACGTTGTTTGCTTTCATCATGTTTTGTTTCTAATTCCCATCTTTTAGGGTTGGGGTGAGCCTAACAATAGGCATGTGTGCTTGATTTATGAATCTATGATTTTGTGTATCTTAATCATCATCTACCTCTATGATTAATCCTATGGTGAGAATATATGAAAGCTTGATTGCATTTGTGAAGCGAGAGTGAATCGATTGTAAACGGGATAGTAATTAGGGTTTATTTGCGAAAACCGACTAATATTCTTAATTAAGAAATAGGTAGAAACAATTAGGTTTATTTACGAGAGTCGATTTCCCTAAATTGTTAGAATTTGCGAAAGTTGATTCTTTGATGAAAAACATGCTCTTTTATGTGATTCATGATCTACACGTGTGTTTGTTGTTGTGGTGATCCCTTATCTTGGAAGTTTGCACTTTTATTGTTTCTTTCGTTGTTTTAATTCTGCACAGACACCCGATATCGACCACCACTCCCCTCTCTTGCCCTCGACGTCGACCAAGTCTTAGTCGACGTCGACCTCATTGTTCGACATCGTTCACTTTGATCCTTTTCGACAACCACCTTTTCCGCTATTCCTCGAACCCTGAAACGACTAAACTAGAACCACTGACTTCTCTTGAGGACGAACCTGACTCCACTATCCTATAGCGTGGCCTTGACTACAAATTTATTTGGTTGAGAAACCCTCTCATCAATAGGCTTATTGGTCTGTAATGTATAGTCATAGAGAGAGTGCCACATTTAGGGAGAAGTGAAATAAATGTATGGTTTATTTGATGAAGCATTATTTCCTAACGAAAAAAAAACCTTTTACCGCTTTGATAATCAAACTCCCAATAATGTCCTAGTATTTTTTTAAGAATTCTGCTGTCATTCCATCAGGGTCTAGAGATTTATTATTTACCAAGGTTAAGCACCGCCTTTTTTATTTCCCCATTGCTGGAAGTTGTGCAAGGAAATTATTTTCCTCGATGGTTATTGTTGGAGTGACAAGATTAAGGTACTCTCTTAAGAGATTTTCATTTAATCTTTCTTGTTTAAACCTTTTCTCAAAATCACTACGAATTTTTTTATATATATATTTTCATCACCCTCAATATACGTATCTTCTATGGAAGTAATTGAACGAATGATGTTTCTATTTCTCATGCCAGTTGCTACTCTATGGAAATAAGCAGTATTTAAGTCTGCCAGTTTAAGATGTTTTGTTTTATCCCTTTGGTTCCAATACTTTTTTGAAAAAGCAAGAGTTTCTCCTTCTTTTGTAGGAAACATCTTTCTTTGGCTCTATAAGCCGCCTAGTTTTGTTGAGCCATCAGTGGTTGCATCTCCAAGAGCTTCTTTCGATTTCATGGAGTTGTCGGAAAATGTTTCCGAACGTTTTCTTATTCCATTCCTTTAATTTTTGTTTTAACAATTTAGTTTTATATGTAATTTGAAACATAGTAGAACCAGAACATGATGCTCGCTACACTTGCTTAACTATGTTGCGAAAATACTTCATTTGTAGCCAAATATTCTCGAATTTGAATGGCGGTGGTTTATGAATGTTGTCATTATCAATGTTAATTGTAATGGGATAATGATCTAATGAGGAGAAATCCCCATTTTTTGTTATTTCTTCTGGAAAGCGTTGAAGGCTTTGATGATGAACAAGCACCCTATCAAGTTTCTCAATAATGTTGTCGTCCCCCTCAGGTTTTTCCCTCCTGGTGAAATGGTTTCCCATAGTAGGTAGATCAACCATAGAATAATTATTTTTGAAATTAGCTAATCTCTGGGACATATGATTATTGATTTTCGTCCTGCCAATTTTGTCAACACTACAATATATATTTCATTCATATCACGCATCATGATACATGGGATATCAGAGCTGGAAACTAGGTTATTCAAAGTTTGCTAGAAATCATCATTTTCCCACAAACTAGGAGAGGCATAGGGAAAAAAGGATCATTAGGATAGTACCACTTTGCGAGGTTTTGTATTTAACCCCAGTTATTATGAGAAGGTGAATTTCAATTGAAATTGACTAATCGACAAGGTGGAGGGTGGATTTGGAAGCCGAATATTGAATTTGAATGACCACTGCGAAATCAAAGTCGAAGCATCATTCCAAGCTAGACTTGAATAGAGACCTTTGACTTTGACATAGAGCACGATCGAAGGTTCGACTCTGTTTTGTTTTTAATTTGTCCAACTTTTTAAAATCAAAGTCCAAGTGCCAACCCTTAATCTCTCATTTGGATTTCGGTATAATAAATTTCAGACAATTGAGTTTATGTTCTTATTTGGGATTCTATAGAGGAGTAGACAGTAGATACAATAAGAAGAAACAATGTTGGTCATGGCGGTGTCTCCGATTGTTCTTGGCGACTCTAGTCTGAGTTGGCGCTTTGGCGTCTAGTGTCGGGTTTGGCTGGGGTAGTGGTAGTGTGCATCGCGGCGACTCTGTGTTCCGGAATTTTCCTTGGAGGTTCGTCTTCATCGCCCACAGGGACTTCTGATGTACCGCTGGCCAGCGGTGTCATCGCTTGGTGGCGCTTGACTCCGGATTTATTCTACGTTGTCTCCAACTGTTTTTGGGTTAGACTCATTTGTTCAATTGAGGCTATCTGATTGCCATTTTTTGTATTACTCTGTTTTTATTTTGCATTGTATGTTTTGACGGTTTGCCTTCTGTCAACTTTGTCGGCCTCTCAAGGCTAGGTTTGTTTAATCCTCAAATTTATTCCTAATAATAAAAAAGAAACAATTTTGGTGTTTTTTTTTACCAAGGATAAAATAAAATAAAATAATTAGATAAGGGTATAAGGTTTTATGTTCAATTTAATGTGGAAATAAGCACGGAATGGAGAAGACCCGATGAGAGAGAAACTCCTCACCTTCCCCTCACCCGTAGCGACGAACCCTAACTGCAATTGTGCACCCGAATCCCGTATTCTGGTCCCCAAATCAGTCCCTAATGATGGGGCTTTTACTCAAAATCTCATCCTCACAAGTAATCCTTCTACTGCTTGGAGTTTTGGTTCGATACATCTTGTGTCTCCATTTCTCCTTGAGTGTACGTGTGTGCAAAATCTTACGAGGTTCTTTAAATCGATGGGGGTTTGGTGGGATTCCTGTAAGCAAATCGAAGATTCTGTAGTGAAGATGAGTAAATGGTGGCGGTGGCTGACTGATTAGGTCCTTCCGCCGCAAGGAAAAATCAATTTGAATGTGTGTGATTGGGCAGTCGGGGATCGGAATGTGGAGTTGCAGACTTGGTACGGTCGAAGAAGCTCAAGCAAGGCATTAATGGAAGTTATGCAGAGGTATGGTACTCTACTGTTTGGGAACTGTTCATCGGTTTCGATCGATTATAAAATGAGAGTTGGGTGGAGCCTGGCCTCATCCCACTTCTATTTCTCAATCCAAATTTGGCTTCTAACATTGCTGTTGTGTTTTCTCTAATTGTTGACGGTGAAACTATGGCTCTCACTGGGAGAGACAAAGGAAAGCAGATGGTTGTAAAATAGTTCTTCTTTCACTCCTCGACGACCACCGTTGGTGCTGAAAATTCGAAGCTTGATGCTTCAAACAAATCACCCAAGGGGGTTCATGGCCCTGTGGGTGTGGGTGAAAGCCCAAGCAAGAAATCATTGTATGATGCTAAAACTATTAATTATGAATGCAATCTGGTGGGGTGGAATCCCCTTAGAAATATTGAGATTTCTATGAACATAGACAATCTTGAATCTGAGCATAACTTGCAGCTCATGGTGAGTGGGGTTTGTTTTGAGTTTTGGTCAAGCAAACTCGATAAAAATAAGGTGATTATTACATATCATAATAACAACAGAAAGGTCAAGTTCCTAGCCCATGAATCTACCCAATGTTTGCCTTCTTATGTGTCGCTATTAGCTGCTCCTAATCATGCATCCATTGTTACACAATCCTCGATTAAGGATCCTAATAACCCTCTTGATCAAGCGCTTTGGCGGTTGGGAGGCAGGATCTTAAATCCTATTCATAACCAGTGTTTGAACCACCAAAATAATCCATTAATAATACAATTTCATTTGGGTAGAATATCTGAATCGGACCCAAACCAAAGTGGTGTTTCATGAATATCTGCTTCTAGAATTCTTGTGGAATTGGAAAACCAACTTTCTGGACTAATATCGACGTCCTCTGCAAATCAGAACACATTCAAATGCTAGCGCTTGCTGAAACTAAAACTGACACTATAACGGATGCTCTCGTTTGGAAGGGAGCGGGATTTGATAAAGAAATTTGGGTTTCAACCAATGGCAAGGTAGGTGGTTTGGCCCTTCTCTGGAAAGAAAATAATCTTCTTCAAGAATCAATTGAGGAAGTGCATACATGGGATAGGGTAGTAATTGTCAAATATATAAACAATGCAGACAATTTTAGTTGTCTCATTTGGTTTGTCTATGGTCCTCCCCACGAGGCTGACAAACCTGATTTCTGGGACGCACTTACAGAAGCTATTAACTGGGAACAACTCCTGGTTATTAGGATCCCGATCCGGCTCCTACGATCCTAGGATCCTAGGCAAGGTTTTGATCCGGATCGGTCGTATGTACTCGGTTATGCTAGGATCGACATAGAATCGTGTAGGATCGGTAGGATCGGTGGGATCGGTCGATCCTAGCTATTATGTGGGATCCTAGCAAAATTCAAATGTGTGTTATTTTTGTTTGTAAATTGGGTCTCCTGACTACTGTATAGCCTATGGGCCTTTTATTTTTATATTTTTCCAGCCCATTTGTTGGAAATTGAAGCCAGAAGAAGACATTGTTGGCTTGGCTGAAAGCCTAATTTCTATTAGGGTTTCATGTTGAAAGCTTTAAACACCAAAGATGAAGGTACATATCTATCTAGATGTAATTTCTATTTGTTACATACTCTTTCTTATTCCTCCTTTACATTTATTTGATTTAAGTTACATAGTATTCATATATTTTTTCCTTATTTAAATTTATATAGGTGATAATGTTGAAAGTGAAGCCCATGACTCAACCCATGGAAGTGGTGTTGGTGAAGCTACATTATCTGGTAATGAAGATGAAGATATTGAGATAAATGATGATGACGATGGTGATGATGTTGATGATTTCCTTGAGAGAGATGCTGAAATTGTTCATGATGTGGTTGATTGCGATGATAACATTTGAAACTAGAGATGACATTGGATATTTGGATGTATGATTTATCTCTTTTATGTTTGTCACAATTTAAGACATTATCCTTGTCTGTTTTTTTACCTTTTGAGACGTTATTCTTGACAAATTATGAATGTTAAGTGTCTATTATTGGACTATCTTAGTTACTTAATTTGTTTAATGGAGGAGAAGATTGGTTTTCTTTTAAAATTAAGGTATTTGTTTAGTATGATTTGATTTGATTATTTATTTTATTTTCACTTTTTGTCTAGGATCCTACGATCCTACGATCCGATCCTAGACCCTTGTTTCGATCCCACACTAGGATCTCGATCCTAAAAACCTATCATCATTGGGGATCTCAATGAAATCGCATGCTTTTCGGATAAAGAGGGCGGTGCTCCCGTTAGGACTACTCGCCTATCAAGGCTCACAAACTTCAAAGATGAATGTTCGCTTTTAGAAATTCCGTCCCGGGAAATGCTTTCACATGGCGGAAAAAGTAAATCAAAGAAAGAAACATCAAGGAAAAGTTGGACCGCGTACTTGTTCATCAACAAATCATTCAACAATTCCCATCAATCAACACAAAAAATGGTGCGCTTTCGTCATCTGATCACTGCCCAATCACTTTTGAGTTAACCACCAATATCAAATTTAAGCCACCACCTTTCAAATTAGAGAACTTGTGGTTACAACGGGGGTGATTTTCGAAATCTTGTCAAACAAACATGGCGGGTCTCTTGTGGGGGTTCTGCAATGTTCCAACTGATGTGTAAGACTCGATTACTAAAACAAAAAGCCAAGCTTTGGAATAAAAACATATTTGGAAACCTTTTCCGCCAATTGCATGTAGTAGAAGAACAACTCCTTCGTATTCAGACAACACCCACCCGTCTTCAATCGATGCACAATCTAAATAAGGAAAATAATTAAACTAATCATAAAAAAAGAAAGAAAAATTACTGCTATTTCAAAAATCATACTGGAATCAAAGAGCCAAGACCAAATATATCAAGCTTACTAATTCTAATACTGCATACTTCCACAGAATTGCATCCGGTAAGAGAAACAGGAAAACAATAAGACGCATAACTACAACCGACGGTACCATTATCATAGGGGATTCAAATATAAGTAGTGAGATTCACAGGGACTGTCAACAACGATTTTGTAGCCAGAAAATTAGTCATACCAGATTAGATGAGTACCTACAACTGGTATCGCCAGAAATCACCCAGGAGGAAAATAAAATGTTAATTACTATTCCCACAAATGGGGAAACAAAGCAAGTTGTCTTCAGCATTGGGAAAAACATGCAAGTCGCCTGGCCCTGACGACATGAAAGCTGAATTTTATAAAACTTGTTGGGATATTGTGGGTCCTTTTGTTACTATAGAAGTGAAAAGTTTTTTCCTTTCCGGTAAGATTCTAAAGCAATATAATCACACATTTATAACATTACTCCCAAAATGTGACAATCCAATGTCTACATTGCACTATAGGCCGATTAGTCTATGTTCCACAATATATAAGATTATATCTAAAATACTAACAGAACGCCTCAAGGCGGTCATGGGGAAGCTCATCAACCCTTTGCAAGGTGCATTCGTCTCGGATAGAGCAATTCAAGACAATGTATTAATGGCGCATGAAATCTTCCACTCTTTTATATCGAGAAAGGGTAAGGAAGGTTGGCTTGCGCTCAAACTTGACATGGAAAAAGCTTATGACAGAGTAGAGTGGAAGTTTACAGAACAAATCCTGCAAAAATTTGGGTTTCACTCGACCTTTATCAATTGGATCATGGAGTGTATTTCTAGAATCTCGTTCTCAGTTCTTGTCAATAATGGTCCAAGAGAGATGTTTTACCCTTCTAGAGGCTTACGCTAGTGAGACCCTTTATCGCCCTTCCTGTTTATTTTTGGGAGCTGAAATTCTTGCTCGACAGCTAACAGTTGAGTCTACTATGCCTAACCGGCAAATTGGGTTTAATTTCAGCTTAAATGGTCCTACTATTCCATTCCTGGCCTTTGCTGATGATATCCTCATTTTTTGCAAAGGCGGTGTCACGGCATGCCATAAAATAAAAGCAATTTTGGAAGACTATTGTCAAATTTCTGGACAGAAAGTCAATTATCATAAGTCCTCGTTCCAAGTTACATCTGGAATCATTAGGGCTAGAATTACTGAAGTAGAAAACACGTTTAGCATCTGACATGTCACATCTATTGAAAAATATTTGGTTTTTCCGCACATCTATTGAAAAATATTTGGTTTTTCCGATTATTAATGGGCGCATCAATAAAGACACTTTCGATGATATTATTTGTCATTCCAAAGAACAGCTAACAATGTGGCGGGCGGATGCCCTATCACAACATGGTCGTATGGTCCTAATTGGATCTAATCTTGCTGCGAAGCCATTATATACAATGCAGAATTTCATGTTACCAGCTTCAATGCACAAGTATTTAGATAAAATCAATCAGCAATTTTTTTGGAACAAGAATGCACAACATAAACCACTTATTGGGTGCGATAGGATCTGTAGACCCAAGAAAGTTGAAGGCCTTGGCCTTCGAAGAGCAAAAGAAATGAATGAAGCTTTGCAGCTGAAATTACTATGGAAAATCATTGCGAAACCAAACAATAACTGGGTTCGCATGGTAAAATCTAAGTACCTTAAGGATTCAGAGTTATTCAAATGTAAAAGAAAAGGCAACTGCTCATGGCAGTGGTCTAAGTTGTCTTTGCTAATTGACAAATTTAAAAATGAGAAACAATGTTAGTTGATGACGTTCTTGCTCATGAATTTTTTGGCATAAATGAGAAACAATGTTAGTTGATGACATTCTTGCTTAAATTTTGTTTATGATTGACAATTTGATGGTTTTCATTAAGGTTGAGCATTTCGCTTTAAATGGCATTCTCATTGCTTGATTTTGACTTTTGCCGGCCCTTAACGACGTTATTATGGCTTAGAATTGGCTTTAGATTGTCTTAAGTGATGATTCTTTGGCCTTAAGTGGCGATTCTTTGGCCTTGAGTGGCGTTCTATTGGCCTGAAATTAGCGATCTTTTGGCCTTAAGTGGCGCTCTCGTGGCCTGAAATCGGCGATCTTTTGGCCTTAAGTGGCAATCTCGTGGCCTGAAATCGGCTTTCTTTTGGCCTTAAGTGGCGTTCTCGTGGCCTGAAATCGGCTTTCTTTTGGCCTTAAGTGGTGTTATCGTGGCCTGAAATCGGCTTTCTTTTGGCCTTAAGTGGCGTTCTCGTGGCCTGAAATCGGCTTGCGTTTGGCCTTAAGTGGCGTTCTCGTGGCCTGAAATCGGCGATCTTTTGGCCTTAAGTGGTGATTCGTTGGCCATGAGTGACGATCTTTGGCCGTGAGTGGCTCGTTGGCCATGAGTGGCGATTCTGTAATGGTTTTTTATGGCTTTGATATAATGTTGTTCTACATATATAGATGCGCATATAAGCATTTCAAGAAATTATATGCCACTGATTAAAGCTAGGAGTCAAGATGCAATTAACAATGTAATATGATTAACTAAAGAATAAACTTTTCGTCAAAATAGGACATAGAGAACTTAGCTAGTAGGCTTTTGTTTTGGAATGATGTTGCGATTGGGGACGCAGTACTTATCCGAGATTGCTCCAGTGCAACATGAGGAGTCGGTTCTCTGTACTTTAAGATGAACATAAAGAGTCTCTCCTCGGAGGAATTACTTGGCTGATCGGGGTGGTGATAAGGAGATTTGTTGCCCGCTAGGTATCCATAATGACGTTGTGTACGACACACATGTGCCCCCTGATTGCAACATGCTCCAACCCCTTTCCTCATAGATGACGCTAATTACATCATCGACGCTTGGAGTCTGTAGGCGGATGGGTATCAAAGAGTTGTTGACAGAATGAAATTCGAACCGTAAGACATCCTTTAACGCAAAAGGGATATCAAAGCTTTCACAAAGTCGCACAAAGCATCAAGATTATATAGCTCTTGCACATATTCATTCAAGTCAAGACAGATTAGATGAATATATAACAATTAATCAATTTGACATTGAGGTGATCGAGGTAGATAAATAAAGTCATCAACCAAGAGTGATATGGATTTCAATTAATCAAAATCAAACGGGAATCTATCATCATGTGTAAATTAAATCAAAATTAAACTATGTGCGGTCTTTGTTGTGATTGTACTGAGGATGAAACCCATATACTCCTTCAATGTAACTTCCCACACATAGCACAATACATTTCTTCGGCAGAGTACATCAATCTCATAGCAGTAATTAATGACACTAGAGATATAAAAAAAATTATGGCTTGGTTAGGTGGAAATTTAAAAAAGGAAAAGTTACAAGAAATTACGTTTAACTGGTGGAGTATATGGTTCTTCCGTAATAACTTCACCTTCCGAAAAGGCAAGGTTCTGTCACCCACAGAATTCTTGGGTTTCCTGAATAACCATTTGAGCGGCTGGGACCGGGCAAACCGATCAAAATTCGACAATGAGGGGTCTGACACCCCAATGACGACTGACAAACAAAGAAGTACATCCGGGAAAAATCCCCTCATCTGCAAGTGGTCCAGGCCACCTGACGGGGTGTTTAAACTCAACTTTGATGGTTCGTGCCTACTAAATGCCGACAGATGTGCTGACATCATCATTAGAGACTGGCGTGGGGCTCCTATCCAAATGGCTTTCAAGCGGTTGGGCCGGAATAAGTGGTTAATGGCCGAGGCTCTGGCGCTTAGGCTGGGTGTCTCCGAAGCAAGTAAATTACAAATACAATATATACAGATAGAAGGTGACTCAAAAATCATCATTGACCATTTGCAAAGGAAAACTTCATGCCCTTGGGAAATTGAACTGATAATGTCAAATATCAAATCTATGATAACCCGCATGGGGGAGGTTTCGTTCTCACATGTCCCTCAGAGTGGCTGATAAGGTTGCACACCTTGGTCACTCGGCCCAGAGGGAAATTAATCCATTCAACTCAGATCTCCAAGATCTCATCTGTAAGGATGCTCTTGGGTAGCTTGCTACTCAAATTCTTTCATAATAAAATAAAAAAAATTTAATGTGGAAATAATCCAACAATTTATAACAGATGACAAAGTCTGGGATTTGAAAAAACTACACAGCACATCCTACCAAAGGAAGTAATAAAAACTATTGCAATGACCCCAATCCCCAAGAATATACGTGTAGATAGACTTTATTGGAAATAGAGCAAAAACGTTTGGTTCTCTACAAATTCTGCAATTCAAATGATCAATAACTCAAAGCATCACTAAAAATCCGACATGAGATGGATTTGGAATCTTGATTTATCGTGCCACCAAAAGTTAAAACTCTACTATAGAAGATCACAAAAAATGGTGTGCCTACATCTGCTAGGCTTGCTTCTCGGGGTATGGGAATACCCACCACCTGCCCGCATTGTGACTCAAATCACGAAGACCTTATTCATCTATTGTGGGACTGCCCCATCACCCGAGCCACACTAACACCAATGGATCCTTCTCTAGTAACAACTCTAAATAATTGTTTTACACAAGGTACTGGATTAAACAGTATCATCTGTGATATAAAAGAAAAAATCGGAATTCAACGTTTCACAAAATTAGCCTTTGATTGGTGGAGTATTTGGTACTTCCGCAACAAAACAATGTCTGGTAACAGAAAGCCGGACGTAAGAAGCATTCTACCTTTCATAAAGGATCAAACATATTTCTGGAACATCTCTAAGCAAAATGACGACTATACAGAAGATTATGTACAACACCAAAAAGATAAAAAGAACCAAACTATCTCAACAAGAGCAAGGAAAAAAGCAAAATGGAGACCTTCTGCAGCAGGAACCTACAAACTTAACTTTGACGAAGCCCTCTCTTCCTCCTCTTTGGGCTCCTTTGGGTTTGTTATCAAAAACCATACAAGAACTCCAATTTACTTTGGCGTTGGGCCCTCCTCAATTTCATCAATTTATGGCTCGGAGGGTCTAAGACTTTGGAATGAAATCAATGCCGCATGGAAACTTAACATAACCAACCTGGTAATTGAGGGTGACAACCTCACCATTATTAATAGCCTCAAAGACTGGTGGATGCTTACGGGTGACTCTGAAATGATTGTCTCTGACAGTCTAGTCTTCCTATGTTTCTTTCATACATACGAGATTCGTCATGTCCATAGGGAAGCAAACTGAGTAGCTGACCGCTTATCGCACATCGACTTTGTTTTTTTTTCGATTCATCGGCACCTGACGACTCTGTAATCCGCAATTTCATCCGTTTGGATGCTCTTGGCATATAAGGGTCCGCCTTATTGCCAAATTATTTCCGGTTCGAAAAAAAAAAGTTTAACGTGGAAATAACATAGTACTAATAGGGATGTAATATGCTGATTGAGTTACTTTGTTAACAACAAGGCTTTAATTTTTTTTTTGATTAGGAAAGAATTCGGGTGGACTGACCCTACCCGACAACATCCTAAACAACAAGACTTTAATGGTTGGTTTTGGGTAAATTTCCCTTTGAAACTAGTCGCTCGAATTCAAAATAAATGTCCACTGCTACCGCAGCTTTGTTCCTCCCACCAAAAATGAAAAAAAGGGAGAAAAAATAGAAAATACAATACTCCGTACGACTTTACCAAATTGACGACGCGAGTCTCCACGTGGGCGGCGCCACCTTCCTCTCTCCGTCGCAACAAAATGCCCCAAACATCGAAATCCGACGACAACGGAAGACCTCCGCCGCCCCTCGGCCTCCCACCACCGCCACCAAGACCATCTTCCTCCATGGCCGCTAAGCAGCTCATCGACACTCTCCCCTCCTACATCTCTCTCTACACGCACCGCTCCTCCCCCTCCCCAACCGCCAACACCCCCGACAGAACCGCCATCCTCAAATGGTTCTCCTCCCTCTCCGTCCACCACCGCCTCTCCTACCTCACCATCTTCGACCGCGCATTCTCCCAGATCCTCCTCCTCATGCTCGCCGAGCTCCGCTCCCATGGCCGCGGCACCTTCATTGTTCTCCCCGACATCGCTTCCTCCTCCGCTCCCGATCTCCCTACCATCTGCTTTCGCAGATCCCGTGGCCTACTCTCGCGGATCACCGAGTTTGATGACTCGGAGCGGTTGATTCGAGACTCTGTCAGGTTTTTTAGCTCCAAGGAAGGCGAAAGCGTTAGGGATTGCAGCTGCTCGTCCAGCTGCCTTGATACAGTTTCGTTTGGGGAGGGATTTGTCAGTGATGTTGGCCGGTTCGTTGATGCGATGGATAGGGTTTCTGATTCGAGTTTTTTGGGGTCCGATTGGGGGGAATTGGGCTCCGATTGGGTTGAATTCGACTGGTTGAAGGCCAAGGGTTACTACAGTATGGAGGCGTTTGTGGTGAATCGGGTGGAGGTGGCTCTGAGGCTGGCGTGGTTGAATTGCAACGGTGGCAAGAAACGAGGGGTGAAATTGAAAGAGAAAGCCAGCGGTGTGGGCGTCGCAGCAAACGTGTATTGGAGGAAGAAGGGGTGTATTGACTGGTGGGAGAAACTAGAAGTGGAGGTCAAGAGGAAGACATTACTGATGGTTCTAGGGAAGACCGCACCATCTCTGGTATTTCTAATATGTTTGCATTCAAGTATTTCTATGTCCCTTTGTTTGCTTGCCCTGTTCTATTGTGAGTACTGAAATGACATTTTAATTTAGTCACTTATGGAATGGGAAAAAGAGGAGTTGTTTACATTAATATGGGCGTTAACTTCCCAAATTTAACTAAATTTGAATCATCTATCGAGTTCCAATGTGAATCCATGGCCGGATTTTAACCAGACATCATGTATATGAATGTGCCAGTTGTGGAGCAGGCGGTGGAGGGTCCTTGAGTTCATTGGTAGAGCCCCATTTGCGACACAAAACTCTTTAGTGATTTTTTTGACATCCATTTACTTAGTTAAGAGCGTATGTGACTTCAATTTGACATGAATGTTGGCATTTGATTCTTTTATTAATAGCTTGTTGTAGAATGTCGACTTCATTCATTACTAGGTGTATTATGGATATTAGGTATAGGGGATTTTAACATCATAATTGTTTTCCCTTCCTCCAATTATAGAATGTTTATTACTCTTTTTCTCCCCTCTAGAGTCTGTTGCATTATGTCTTTGTGCTAGCTTGGAAATTTGGTGGGTTACAAACGCGTTTATAGCCTTTTAACTGTGTTGAGGACATTATTTATTGTCTGCCGATTTAGCTTGAGATGATCTTTAAGACTGATATTTGAGGTTAACAGGATGAATGAAAACTTAATTTAGTTGTATCTTAATTGTATTTAGGTGTGACATTTTAGAAAGGAAAAGAGAAAGCTGAAGTAGTTTAGGCTTTAGGTTCAACTGTATGAGATTATGCTTTCCTAAACAGAATTCTCAAGAAGCGCTTTAACAGAAATTAGATAATTGAAGAAAATTTTAACTTGTTTTTTGAATCTCTTAGCCGTAAAACTACTTTGTTGTGAAATGATGATCTGACTTGTTCCATTTTCAAGCTTTCAGATTGGTGAAATTTTGAAAATCACTGGCAGAGATTCAGGGAAGGAGATACACAAACCCCTTAAACACAAACCATCTATTGCAGAAGTCTCACATCAAAATGTGGAGTTTGGATTTTCCAACACTCTGGGTTCGTATTCTGGAAACTACTCATCGCCAACATACAGTTTTGATAGTTTACGTGTGCTTCTGGATATTTCTCATATGATTATAACATTTCAGAATAATGAGTTTGATGGAGACAGACTATTTTTTACCTCATTAGATTCTGTAAATTCATTTCCTGATTGTATCTTGAGGAAATTAAGAGGATTGCTTATGGTTGTATCACTTGATTCTATGAAACTTGAATTGTTCGAGGAGGATGACATTAAAATTCCAGCTAAGAAACATAAGGAAAAGCAAGGCTCCACAAGCCGCAAAAAGAAGGGGAAGAGTCGTAGTATAAAAAAACTGCATCCTGCTCTGAAAGATTCTGGAAATGATTGTCCAATAGAAGGTGTCAAGGTACTTCATGTTGTCATTATAAATCTTTTTTGGATCCTAATTATTGTAGTTAAGAGGATGTAGTTTGACTGGTTTGAACACCTATTAGGTTAGTGAATCTTGTCAGACCTATCGAGAAAAGGACAACATGGACATTGTTGATACTACAAAGGATGTTGTTATAGAGGTACTCCTCTTCTACTGCACTCTTGGGGTTGTGAATTTGGCTTTTCTTATCGTTTACTCTCCGCCTTTTATGTTTTTGGTAGTTTATGTATCAGTTATTTCCTTAATCTTATTTTGGTGAAGAGTTACAATCAACAAGCTATGCTTCGTTAGTTCCACTCATTGACTTATCTGTTTTGGAGATGCCACTTTCCTGATTCTACCATCACTCTTTTTCTGCACAAACTTCCCATTATAATCTGAAATTCATTATGACATATTTAGACTATAGTTTACCAAAAATTCATTATGACATTTTTAGAGCATGTAGTTTTCCATAAATTGTTAAATATTAATCATTGCTCATAATCAGGAAGGAGGGCAAGTATTGGTTGAGGAAAAGATGCAAATTGTGACACGGAAGAATAGGAAGGATAGGTGTAAAAGTAAAAGTTTAAATCAGAAAGTAGGGCCCCCAAAACAAATCCGTAATTCTGTGACGACAGTTGGGACTGCCTCCTCTCCCTCTACTGCTGCACAATCTGAGGGGAAAATGTCCAGTTTTGCAGTTTTGCAGGACTCGAGTGAAAATGGTGATAATTCTTATGGTCCCGTGAACAACAATCAGAGAAATATGCTGCCTAATAATGATTGTGCAATTGGGTCTTCAGTGGTTAGATTGCCTGCAGATCATGCTGGTAGACTTGTTGGGTCTGCAGAAAGGAATGAGGAGTTGATAAATGTTAAGCCAGAGAACACAATTAATTCAATGGATTCTAATGAAGAGCCTGGCAATACAAGGGGAAGAGATGAAAAGCTTTATGGAAATAAAGAGCTTCATGGTGTATCTGCTATCCCAAAATCTGGTGAAAAGAAGAATGACAATGGAAGTGAAAATGCATGTAATGATGAGTGTAAGATTGGGTGTTCTGGTTATGCTGCAAATGTAGTATCATCTGCATATCCTTCGTATGAGTGGCCTAGTGTGGCTCCTTGCCGTTTTCCAAGTTTTAACCCACACTACCTTCCACCTGCCACTGACAGGCTGCATTTGGAGGTAGGTCATAATTGGCACAGCCACTTCCAACAGACTTCGTTACAACAGATGCATCAAACTAGAAATTCTTCAATTGAAGCTGCTGGGAATATTGTATCCCAGACACTGCCATTGGGCATAGATTGGCCTCCCAAGGTGCGGAATGTTAACAGATTGTCTTCATCTTTGAATTGCAATTATGATTCTAAGTTTTTATCCAGACGACAATCTGTTATCCCTCAAAGCTTTGCTGCTCAAAATGCACATTTTGGTGCATTGTCTAGTGATGATGAAAGGAAGTATTCTTCAGATTTTGTTGACCTGTCTGATCTAACCAATACACAGGAATTGGCTGATGAGTTTGATAATAATTGGGTATCTGAAGAGGAATATGAGATGCATCCTGTGTCTTGTATAGATTATAATCAATATTTCGGGGGTGGTATTATGTACTGGGATCCTTATGATTACCCAGGAGCAGGTTTTTCTCGTCCACCTTCCCTTAGCTCTGATGATAGTTCATGGGCTTGGCGCGAAGCAGACATGAATATGACTGTAGATGACATGGTTGCTTTTTCATCATCTGATGGCACAAATGGTTTACCTTCACCATCTGCTGCTCCCTTTTGTTCTCCTTTTGAGTCGCTGGGTCCAGGGCAGCAGGCTGTTAGTTGTGCCAGGCCATTAACTGAAGTGAATAATAAAATTATGCATGCCTCTTCAGCAATGATTGAAGCAGATACCAAGGAAGATGTTGCTGGTGATGGTGACACAAAGTCTACTGAATCACTTCCTTATCCCATATTGCGACCAATTATAATTCCAAATATATCAACGGAAAGGTCAAGCTCTGACTTCAGACGGAATCATGACCTCAGAAGTCCTTGTGTTCCCCCAAATAGACGAGAAAAACCTCGTATTAAGAGACCACCTTCTCCAGTTGTCCTTTGTGTTCCACATGCTTCTCGTCCACCAACACCCTCTCCTGTCAGTGACTCAAGAAAACAGAGAGGTTTTCCCACTGTGAGATCTGGCAGCTCTAGTCCAAGGCACTGGGGTGTTAAAGGCTGGTATCCTGATGGAATGAACTTTGATGAAGCTCTTTTGCGTATGGAGGTTGCAGAAGTTGTCTGGCCTTCGTGGGGGAGTAAAAAACTGCCTGCTCATCAACTGGTCCAACCACTTACTAGCACATTGTTACAAGAACGCTTGATTGCAATCTCCCAGCTGACACATGATCAGGAACATGTAAGTGTGGCATCAATACAAAGTTTGTTTATTATGTTGAGTTATTGAATTTATTTGAATTGACTATAGCATATTACAGCCAGATGTTGCCATTCCTTTGCAACCACCAGAATTGCTGAATTGCCCAATACGAAAGGCCTCTCTTCCTTTGATGCATAACCTTCTGCATGAAGAAATTGAGTCCTTTTGCAAGAAGGTAGTTTTTGGTTACTATAACCTCCATTTGTTGATTCAACGTTGTCTTTGCACTTCTGTATCAATGTCAGTAAAATCTGCTAACTATTTCTTAAACTTCCAGGTTGCAGCGGAGAACTTAACGAGGAGGCCATACATCAATTGGGCAGTGAAGCGAGTTACACGTTCTCTCCAAGTTTTGTGGCCTCGTTCTAGGACAACTGTTTTTGGTTCAAATGCAACTGGCTTGTCCCTTCCAACAAGTGACGTGGACCTTGTGGTCTGTCTTCCACCAGTTAGGAATCTGGTAAGAACACCAGCGCTCTTTGCTTTATTTTAGAAGGCAGCCCATCTCTTTTCTAGTTATGATTTATCATGTGCTGATTTGTCAGGAACCTATAAAAGAAGCTGGTATTTTGGAGGGTCGAAATGGTATAAAGGAAACTTGCTTACAGGTATGAACATAGGAGCAAGTATTATGTCCAACTTTGGAATTTGAATTTCAAATTCCAGCTTTGATTTTGGCCTCCTGAAACCTCCACTGCTCAATTGTTTTTGGCTTTATTTTGTTCTATAGGTATTATTTCATTCACATCACCTATCTTTTGAAATGAACTGATGATTTTTTTTATTAGTTCTTACTTTCCAAATAGCACTGAGTGTTGATCTTTCTTGATGATCATGAGAAGCCTAGATAATAGAGCTGCTGCAAGCATGTTCAATATTTGGTTTGGTTTTCGCAAGTGGTGTGCTAGTGTTTTGTAATGAAGTAGGCGGAAGAAGAAAAAAAAAGATCCTAAATTATCTGCTTTGTACATTAGTCACATGACAGAGGCATCGACGGGGAACTAGTTTACTAACTAGTTTACTTACCCTCCCACCTTTAAAATAAAATGAAGACAAACAGCAATAGAACTGGAGGAACTTGTAGTTGTACTACAGAACTTGTAAGTTTTAACCTCCTCTAATCTCTCCCTTTAACTTGTTCCAGAGGTTCCTCAACTGATCTGTATTTTCTTGCAGAAGAGTTGGTATTTTCATATACTGCAAGCAGGATCATCTCTCTTTGCTGTTTTTTTGTAGTTTGGTTGACTTCTGTTTTCATCTACATGGGCCAGATGCTAACCATATGGAAAACACATGAGATATCAATCTCTTCTCTGTTATACTGCTTAAATCCCCTTTTCAACTACCCTTTCCTATTCGTGTTGAAATTTGTTTAGCTGCCTGTAGCATCATAGTAGATCTTGTGTTCATGGTTCTCTTCAAACTTCCATAGTTTTTTCAATGGCTTTGCAACTTGATCCATTTTTGTTTATTGGTTGCAGCATGCAGCCAGGTACCTTGCAAATCAGGAGTGGGTAAAAGTAGATTCTCTCAAGACTGTGGAAAACACTGCAGTAAGTTGGCTTATTTAGCTTCTGCTTTAAAGTTTGGCTTTCATTCAAGTTTCTTTTTTTCTTTATTTATATTTGCATAGTTTCTTCCTCCCTCACTATAGGCTTATAGTCTCTTTGTTTATCCACTCTTTTCTTTCACACTGGACCTGAACATTCTGTTAATGTGCTAGCAGATACCTATAATCATGCTTGTTGTGGATGTTCCTTGCGATCTTGTCACTCCTGCCTCCTCGAGTTCACAAACACTGATAAATGAACCAGACCAGCAGATTGGTGAACAAAGCACTTCACGAGCTGAGATTTTTTGTCCAGATAACATGTCACCTAAATGCTTGGACATGAACGAGAATGTAAAGAATGCGAAGTCCGTGCGTTTGGATATCAGTTTCAAGTCACCATCTCATTCTGGCATTCAAACGACACAATTGGTACTTTTTAATTCTGTGAGCTGTAAAGCAACTGGAAATTTTGAAATTCTTTGGCTATTAAAGAAAGGAAATGAACATTTTTTCATGTTTATAACTATAAGTTTAGGGCTAAAGTACACCAAACCACCCCTAATTCAGCTACTCTGTGCCAAGCCGCCCTTTTTAAGCAAAATGTATTTAGCCCCTCATTATGGAATACTTCCACCCATATCTATTTTAAAAATTTAACTTTATAAAAATGTTTAAAGAAGACACGAAATGTCCAAAATGGCTACTTTTGTTTGCAAAAACACACTACATATGTATCTCTGAATGAGGAGCATGTAGAATTTTTATTTGTTTTCTTAATGTTTACTAATGTTAAAGTGAGTGTGGGTGTTGAGTTGCATGCAAAGTAAGGATCACAGTTGATATGGTGCTGATTTTGCTTATATTGGATGGTTTTTGTGCTTAGTGGTTAATTATGGGTTGTTTCTATAATGTCCCCTGAATTTAACTTTGACGAAGCTGAAGGACCCGTGGAGTTCTGGATATTTAAACAACCAATTTATGTATTCTTTTTCTCATTGTTTTATGAGAATAAGGCTGAAGTTACATCTTTCAATTGCCTTGTCAGCAAAAATTGAAGCTGTTGATAAAAATGATGTAAAGTTGATAGAAAAGGAACTGTATGTTATTTTTAGTTGGAGATTCCAGGCTTTCTTCAACAATGCTCATTAGGTTAATTACCAGTCTCTTTCAAATTGTTAATGCGTTTTGTTGTATTAAATTGTCTCATAGCACGCTAGCAGGCTGATGTTTTTATTTAAGTATTTTCTGGACAAGGGAAGAACACAGATAGTCAACTTCCCTTTTCAGGAGCTTCACTAGGGAACAAGCAAACAATTTGTTTTCTTCCCTCTTTTTATTGTAAGGAAGGGAGTTGAAAGTGAAATGCTTATGGAGTGAGATTACATGCAACTAATTTAGGAAAAGGATATCCTTATTCATTAAATAAATTCTCAGTTATCTCTCCCTCAAACTCTTCATTCTTCTCCAATTTACACTCAAAAGGAGAAGGGGAGGGGTGGGGAGGTGTTCAACTCCTCTCCCCTTGGTTGTTTTTTCCGAAAAATGTGGAACATAATTTGCAACTGTTTTCTGGCTTGATTTTCCTTGAAAGCTATTTAAATTGGTTCATATAAATGTGTGATACAGGTTATAGAGCTGACTGAGCAATTTCCTGCTGCTATCCCACTTGCTTTGGTACTCAAGAAATTCTTAGCAGACCGCAGCTTAGACCAGGCCTATTCAGGAGGATTGAGTTCATATTGTTTGGTAAAGCACTTCTTAGTTTACTGTAATGCTGTGATTGATTGCTGCTAATGCTCAGATATTCTGCAGATGTTTTATTTGTGATTTTTATGATTGTATGGAGGGCCCTTTTTCCCCAGTTTTTTCGTGGACATGACATCTTGACCTGCTAGTTTCATGAATGCTTTCTTTCATGTTTGTTTCTCCAAAGCTGCCACCCAGGATGCATTGTCGTTGCTTCTTTTACAATATTAGTTCTTGTATTGGGGAAATTTATTTATCATTCTGTTTATTCCATGCTGCCTTTACACACTTTCTTGACTTAACATACTTCAATTCCGAGGATGAAAATATAAAATGTTAACCTACAGAAAAGAGCCTGCTAAATATTTTACACTTGAACATGTCAAGTGGCTGATAATTGCATGTGTCATTTGTGAGGGCAATTCGGCCTTTGGGGCATATTTAGCGAACTTCTAATGCAGTCTGGAGCTGGCTTTTATTTTCTTAATCAAACCTTTTTAATGAAACATAAAAGAAAGGAGTGGTTCATTGCTTCTTTTACAATATTAGTTCTTGTATTGGGAAAATTTATTTATCATTCTGTTTATTCCATGCTGCCTTTACACACTTTCTTGACTTCAATTCCGAGGATGAAAATATAAAATGCTAACCTACAGAAAAGAGCCTGCTAAATATTTGTTTTTTCACATAGCTCCAGGTAAATATGAAATTTTACACTTGAACATGTTAAGTGGCTGATAATTGCATGTGTCATTTGTGAGGGCAATTCGGCCTTTGGGGCATATTTAACTAACTTCTGATGCAGTCTGGAGCTGGCTTTTATTTTCTTAACCAAACCTGTTTAATGAAACATAAAAGAAAGGATTGGTTCATTGCAAAAGTTGGTGGTTTTCAGTAGTTCATTGAAACATAAAAGATTTGTTGATGCTAGTGACGTTGAGAAGCCTATCCTGATTATTTTCTCATTTTGATAGTCATCGCTTTCTTTGTTGAAGTGCTTGACTTTTTTTTTTTTCCCTTTCCATTGGACATCTCACTGTTCTAGAATGATGGTTGAGTGCTCATCAATGTTAAGACTCGAGCATTTTGACAATTGGGGTTTTGACGCTCTGCTGCTGCATTATTAATTTCTTGTGTTATAACTCTCTGCAGGTCTTGCTGATCACACGTTTCCTTCAGCATGAACACCATCTTGGGCGAGCTATCAATCAAGTATGTTGTTGAAGTTAAAATATTTTACTGCTTATGTTGCTTTGAGGTTTTCTAAGACATACCAGACATGTTCAGGCTTACTATTTTTCCCTGATATTAGAAGAATATCAGAGATAATTGTTTTGTGCTTGATACTTGCCTCGTTATGTAACCCTTAAACTTCCACACACAAATGATATTTTGCAGAACCTTGGGGGGCTTCTTATGGATTTTCTGTACTTCTTTGGGTAGGTTGAAGTTTCTTCTTATTCTACCACTGATCCTTGCAATTTGTGACACTTGCATCTATGAATATCCAGATAATGTAATTTTATTTTGAATTCAGGAACGTTTTTGATCCCCGTCAAATGCGTAGTTCAATACAAGGAAGTGGAGTATATATAAATAGAGAAAGAGGATACAGGTAGCTCTCTTGGGCATTTTGAAATGTGACTTTGTATTATGTACGCTAAGAATCAGAACGTGAGAGATTTCAAATGTTGTTAATTTGCTGTGTTCTTTGTAGCATTGATCCCATATACATAGATGATCCTCTATTTCCAGCAAATAATGTGGGAAAGAATTGCTTCCGTATACATCAATGTATCAAGGTAAACCAGAATAATTTTGTGTTTCTATCCTGTTACGTACTTGATAAACAGAATAATTTTTTGTTTTTTCCCAAAGAATTATCCTTGTATGGGTAGTTGTTGAGCTTTTTAAAATCAGTCTTTTTGTGCAAATAGTCTTATGAAATGAGGTTTCGTTTAAATGTATCTATCTGGGAAATATGTGTAATGACATACATTATCTTCCATATTGTAGGCATTTGCAGATGCATATTCTACATTGGAGAATGAGTTGAATTGTCTTGCAAATGACAATGACAAGACTTCAAGGTCACAGTATCAATTGCTTCAGAAGATTATACCAAGTATAGGCCTTCCGTAGGTGTTCCATGGATATGGTTGCTGTGTTATGAAGATTATATTCAAGCTTCCTTCTATTCTGGTTAGTCCTAGTTTCCTCCTTTTCCCTTTCTCTTGACCGTTGTAGAACGATGGAACAATGCAGGCTTCTCTTCTTCCTGTTTCTATCAAACACTTGTATGTATACTTCTGTGTTGGTCAAGTGACAAGAGTCTCTTGTCTATTGCAGTACAGCTTATTGCTTCTGAGAAACACTGAAGGCATGTTGTAACCATAATACTTTTTTTTTTCCTTTTTAATCGTAGCTGAGTTGCTCATTGGGACTTGACAATTTCCATCTTTTAACCTACCACCATTTAACAGTCCTGACAGTCAGCCCTTAAGTGGTTGTCCCTACAATGATAGGGCGAAGTAATTTGAATATCATTACCAATTGAGATACAAATTTTGTAAGGTGATATATATAAAATTTTGTTTTAACAATAACTGTCATCTGCGCCAAACCGTACACATGTAAACTTGCAATTTAAAAAAAAAGTTTGTCCAAACAATTGTATTTAGCATCAGATTTAAGGAACACACTGATCAGTGCTTTATTTTTTTTGCCGGATTGTGAAGTATTTGGATGTCTATGAACCATGTGATAAGCGGTACTGCCTTTGAATTTACTACTGGTGTGGCATCACCATTGCGCAATATAGGTAAAGAATTGAAGATTCCATTTGGGAGCCGCTTGAATCAGTCTTGAATCCTTTTTTTTTTCCCTGGTTGGTGGGACTTTTGCAGAGATTGTCTAGACTAATTGCCTCTTGTCTCCAGTGATTTTCAGTTTTCACATTTCCTTTTAATACCTATTGAAATTAGTATAAAGTTGAACCAAAAACATTTTGAAGTTTGCTTGTTTTACCCTTCCCCTCCTTTGCTAATTTTCTATTGTTCATCTGTTGAAGTTCTAAAGTATTACTTGTACATTTTGGCAGATCTTGCAGCACAGGTGGCAAATCAAACTCCAATGCTTTTCGCGAGGTGACAATCTCTCTGTTTGGTATGACTAACCTGAAATTCACTAACATTCTTCTCCAGCGGTTATGGAAGATTTAAGTTTTATGTTCATTATTATTGTTGTTGTTGTTGTTGTTGTTGTTGTTGTTGTTGTAAATTTGCTCACATTTGTCTTGTCCGTATACAATTTGGCAAATCTTGATTAAATTATTCCAGTAGATAACATCCATACCTGGAATAATTGGTGTGGTTTCTGCTACGAGTCTGATATGTTTTTGTTAGGGGTTCTCCAGCTGTTGAGAAGTGGAGCTTGTCTCATTGTATTTTGAGGAGAGAACCCTCTTGATAGGAGCCACCCTACTGTGGGAATAAGACAGCGGCAATTCTCATGCTACCAAGTTTGCGAGGAAAGCAAGTGACCAAATTCACTCCCTTCTATTCAGGGGATGTCTTTTCCATGTGAGTTAGTGAGTTCTTTTCTTTAC
Source organism: Persicaria tinctoria (assembly GCA_037127255.1). NCBI lineage: Eukaryota > Viridiplantae > Streptophyta > Magnoliopsida > Caryophyllales > Polygonaceae > Persicaria > Persicaria tinctoria. The sequence continues at coordinate 51,632,147 of JBANSL010000015.1, read as the reverse complement.
TTTACATTATGAATTATCTTATTCAGTACCTGAATGGAAGGTGGTTTGAAACAAGAAATTCTAGGAGACTGAAACTTGCCTGAGAGAATCATTACACAGAGAAGCTAATGCCTGCGATTTATCATTGTTTTTGTAACCGCTAATACACTTGCCTGGGTAACTTTTAACTGTGTACTAACAATAATCTTAAGGACGATGTCCTTATTGAGGTCCTTTGAAATTACTGAAGTTCAATCCATCTCCAATCATGCAGCTCTGTCAAACTAGATCCTGTCACTTTTTCATGCCACAACTTGCTGAATTCCAGTTAATGAGTCCCATTCCTGAAGGGTTCCCCTGTTGAGTACATGTACAAGATTTCCAGTATAGAATGACCCACTTGACGTGGAATCTATAGAGCTGATCTATTCACAGGCAGAACACCATGGCTTATTTGGGCTATAATTGAAAAAGTGGGAGAGGTTTGCATATTCCAAGTAGGTTCTTTTAGCCTGATCCTAAATTGTTTATTGTTTTCTTTTTCTTTCTTTGTAAATTTTGATACTGTACATTGTAATATGTAATTTATGTACTATGTCTAGCTTCTTGTACGTAGAAGTTGAACCTAGAGGGTGTAAAATATAGAGATAAATGGTTTGAACGTGTCTTTACTGATTATGTCCCCTTGGTAAGAGACTTCATCTGGTGACAGAGAAGATTAATGTGAACTTATGAGGGTTTTGCATAGTGTATAAAACCATCCATATGGATTTAGTACTGAATTTAGTGTAATATTTACCTTATTTTTGCCACTGAAACTTCTTTTACAATGACCGCACATACAAATAAAAAAGAAGATCCAGGGTAGCTATAGAGACTTTCATTTTTGGAAAAATGTAGGTTTACACCTAGTGTAAAATACAAATCTTACACTTCCAATTAAAAGCAGCTAGGTAAAAATTAGAATTTTTATGCTGTAATTAATATTGAGTGTATTAATTGATAAGAGTAAATTTTAGATGCTAACCTAGACGGCTAGACCAACTCTTCCTCTCCCCTCCCAGGCTCCCTCCCACATCAAAATTACATGGGTAGATTTGAAGTAGCGGCGACGAAAGAGAAATCTCAAAATCGTCTAATGACGGAAGAGAAGGGAGAAGTGAATGAAATATGTGGCAGAGATGTCAACCAGGAATTCGTTGGAGGTAGCAACGATGACGATGGCAGAGATGTCAACCAGGAATATGTGACGATGAAATATGTGGCAGAAGTGAATGAAATACATGTTGATTGTTTCCCAGAAAAATAAACAATGAAGACTGGTGTCAACATGAATTTAGATAGGGTTCGAATGCTGGATTGATAAGGGTACGGGTAAAGATTGTCCTAAATAGAGTTCGAAAATGTGAAGATGGCCCCATTATCTCCACTCAATCTTTGTTAGTTTCATCATCCACTAAACCATCTCCTTCTCCTCTTTTCCACACCCTCCCAAAATCAATACGGTTCTCTTGTGCAGTTAAATTAGGAAGGAAGAAAAGGTAGAGATTGGGAGAAATGATCTAATAATTTTTCAATGTGGCCACAAAAATAAAATGGAGTAAGTTGGAATCTAGGGGAGAAACAGGGGCGGCTATTGCTGCCATTAATGAGGAGTGATGCTAGTGACAAGACAATGAAGCATTAAACCTAAATCAAGCAAAATGAAACACCGATATTGAAATCTATGGTACATGAAATCAATTAAATGCCAATCAAGAAGAATTAAACCAATGAAGATTTTATTAACATGTGCACCTAATAATGTTCAATTAACATGAACACAATACACTAGAACGATAGGCTACTACCGACGGTGCTCTTCTGGTTGAAATCTCAAACATTCCATTGGAATTAGCTCTGGAAGAGAAACCAGACAATGTCATCAATGAAACCAGGTTGGCGAAGATTGGACTTTGGAATTTCTCCCCGATCGAACCACCAACGATGGTGCTAAGCGATGTGGTAGCAGATCCATCAAAAGAACTCGGCTAGGGCGCTGGGACGGAAGGCCAGTGGCAACCAGAAGATCGTCGTCGGTCATTGCCTAATCCAAAATGTTGAGTGGGTGAACTCCAACCGCGATGGTTGCAGTAAACCCGGTTCCTTCAAAATCAGAAGGGCCTTGTCAAAAGACTATGGCCTTCCTTGCATCACCTTTTGAACATCATCCTTACTAGCAAACTGGAACAAAAAACAAATGTTGCTTAATCTCCCGAAATACGAATTAAGCCCTTCTTCAACCGCCATGCCCCTTTCATTGTAGCACATCGGACACATGCATTGAACGATTTTCCCGTGATTAACGACCCCAACCACTAGCACGTTACTACGCACCTCATCATTGCTCCCAACGTCGGCGAATTCTTCGACCACAATGTCCTCCCTCTCCGTTAGTAAGAAGTCATTCCTTCCGTCCATGCATCCTAAGCAACTCGCCATTGGTCGTCTCCTACCGCTCGCTCTAGGGTTGTTTTAGATGCTTTGAATTTAGGGTTTTTGGTTTTTTTTTTCTCCCGAATAGATAAAGTACTTGTATGTAAATTTGTAAAAATAATCTTGCCAATAGTCATTTTCACATCTTGTCTATAGCCCTTATGATTAAGGAGCTCCTTCTATTTTTTTTTTTACTTTAGAAACCCTTGCCTTTTCTCCCTCATATTCAATAAAATTTTGCCACATGTTTGGATTTGATTGAAGGTATAAAGAAGGAGGTTTACACCAAGTGTAAATGTATCATTGTCCTTCATTTTTATCTATTCTCTCACATCTTCTACAGTAGAAACTTACTTGGAGAAAGAGATGGAGAATGTTCCACCATTGAAAACAAGCTCTCAACTTGTAGTTCCAGTTACAGAGCACTTGTCGCCTTCAGTCAGTGCTTCTGTCAGTGATCAGAATCCTTGTGTCACATTGGTTTCTTAGAAACCTTTCTTTCCATATGCAAGGGGTATGTGTATTTTGAGAGGTACTTCTCACCTATGACGTTAGATACCGATTAACCTTTCTTCTCGGTCCTTGTTATCATTTTTCAGGTAAAAATGCCTTGGTATGCGTCACTCTCATCTTCGATGGTTATTGGGTGTTCGAGGGAGGTGGATGTGTGTTTGCGGGTGAGAACGCACACAAGAATGTCATGATACAAGAGGGAATCGACTTTAACTCTTTCAAAAACCTGACTAGTCTCAAGGTTGGCGATTGTGCTTTATATGAAGAGTGGACGTTGTTTTACGTGCCAAATTCGAAAGAAGGGGGTCATCCGATCATAATAGTTGATGATGACGACTTTAAGGGGTTTAAATTTATGAACTCGAACTGTGGAGATGGACACGAGTATGAAGGTATCGGTGGAGGGGGCCGGGAGGAAGTCGAGGATTTAGATGATGATGTAACTTGAAGATTGTATTCCTAGGACTAGCGCATCCCCAGCTATGATGGAGAACATTGAAGCTATGGTGGATAGAGAAACGCTTCACACCCAGGACCCACGACGCAACATGATAGAACTTTCGGAGGGGCAATTATTCGCATCGAAGGCTGATGTGCAGACTCGCCTTCGATGGAATGCGGTGCAGAAGTGCTTCGAGTTTATTGCGAAGAAGTCTACGAAAACGTTGTTAGTCGTTGTAAGTGTGGACCCAAATGGACCCAAAGTGCAAGTGGATGTGTAGGGCCTCGCTTTACTCACGCACCACTATGTGGACCATCTGAAAGTATATCCAGGAGCGCGCATACATGTTGCATCAACGTGAACCATAACCATAACCGACATGCTACGTCGAATATGATTGGACGAAACCTCGTGTCCACATAAGTTTTATTTTAGTTGTGAACATTGTCTTTCTTGTCACATGTTAATATTCCACTTGTCACCTCATAATATATTTATACGAGTGAAAGTAACTCAACCTATCAGTTGTAGGTTCACTGACACTCTGAAGAACCTCGTTCCTGACCAAGTGCATGCACTGACGAAGTCTCAGTTCGGCGTCCCGTGTAGCTACTGGAAGGCCCGAAGGGCACGATTGGTGGCAATGGATGTTAAGCATGAGACCGATGAAGATAGTTATCGAGATATTATTCCATACTTGCACATGGTGGAGCATATATATACTAACCCCGGGACATATATTAGGGTAGAGATGGACTCCTCCCAAAGATTCAATTACGCCTTTATTAGCTTCGGGGTATGACGCAAGGTGATCCTTCACATTCGAAAGTTAAAACCTCGTGTCACCTGTTTATTTGTACATGTCACCCATTAGGATAGACCATGTCACAAATCCAACATTTATCGATCTCCATGTGCAGGCGATTTCAGTGGACGGGAGCTTCCTTAAGGGCAAGTTCGATAAATGTTGTCACAACTCAAGATGCAGATGATAGGCTAAAAACCTACCCGCAAGTATACGAGATCGATTTTAGTATAAAGTAATAAAATTATTGTTCTTCCCAAATGACCTAAGGTTCAATATCGATTAATCTAATTAAGCTAAACTAGTAATTATGAACCAATAAGAGGTTGATAAAAATATATAATGAAAACTAACCAACGACGCAAACAAATATAAAATATATGAAATAGAGATAAAAGACATCTAAGGATCTGGGTTACCGGGTATTAGGTTAATATCATGTCAAGAATTGAATTAATCCGATTGTTCATATTCATCTAAAATTTTATTAAACTCTCGTTATTCACTTTAGACTATTAACTAGTAAACCGGTGTTACTCACTCTTAAATCAAAGCTACTAAATTCACTCTCAATATCCAAGGCTATTGTGTTCACTTTCGATGAAAAGCTATTAAGTTTGTCAAAGCTATTCACTTTAAATAAAAAGCTAGCGAGTTCACCTCAAATAAAAAGTTATTGAATTCACTTTGATTCGGAGCTATTAAACATACTATGTTGTTCACGTTGATTCGAAGCTATTAAGTTTGTAACGCTATTCATATCAAATCATGCTATTAAACAAATCAATCTTTACTACATGTTAAACCTAATAACCCATCACCTTGGACCAGAGAATTAGTCCAGCATAATCGAATATATAATAAAAGCAATTAAATCAATCACAACAATCATGAACTAAATTAGAATAGAAAGAGTAAGAAGACTTTTCCTTAATCTTGCAAATAATCCAAAAGTTGAAACTTGATTAAAGCTTAAATCTTCAATCACACCGGACTAAGCCTCCGTTGTCTTGTGAAACGATAGAAAATAGACTCGAAACTAAACCCTAATCTAAACCTAAAACTAAAACTGAAAAACAAACAGTGGCCGAAGCCTTATTCACGGCAAAGGTAAAATCCCCCAACTTCCCTCCTTTGTACGTAATTATGTGTGTATATATAATCCTAAAGTCCACCTTTCCAAATTCCATGCTACGACTCAACATATGTAACATGGCCCACTTCCTTGGTAGCCCCATTGCTTGAGGTGGGATCCGGCTCAATTGAAATGACTCAGGCAGCCACAGGCCATCTTCAATCACCAATAAACCTCTATAGTTTGTGTTCGCCAATGTATATCAAATAATCCCAAATTTATTCAAAAGTATCTGAAATATAACAAAATACAGTGTAGACTCCGAAAATGAAAAATAAAATAAATAAAGTATAAAATATGCGAAATATGCAAGAAAATGTCCTAAACTAATATGTAAATGCATACCTAAAATATGACTAAAATAGACGTTATCAAATCACCCCATGCTTGAACCTTGCTTGTCCTCAAGAGAGAACAAGTGTAAAGATTTCACAAGAAGGATTTTGATTTCTATCCAACTTGCTCATTTAGATCTAGACATTGGGTTCAAAAACATGAATAAGCAAATCATATAAGAGACAAGTCAAGACATCATTTCTAAGACCTCACATAGGACATATGTTATGGAACACCCTCACTCATGTGTCTTAGGTATAAAAGTTTCGCTCTAGCTCAAATCTTGAAAACTCATCTACCATAAGCTTGAATTAGCGTCGTAACTCTCCACCACTTTGACTATATGCATATATACATAAATCATGAGGTCTTTTCATTGGTTGTAATGAGGCTAAGGTAAGAAGAATAAGGTATGGGTTATTTGGTAATGTGGTGTTAAATCTGGGAAATAGAACTACTTCCTAAACTTCAACCACAATTCAAACTTCTTTTCCACAAGCATACCAAACTTCTCACAATCAACCACATCACATAATCAAATAAGCTCATAAACTCTCAACTTTTGAAAACTCATTCCCTTTTTACAAATTATTCTCTAGTGATGAAGAAGAATTTATTCTTTTTTTTCTCTCTCTTTTTTTTTTCATTTTTTTTTCTTTTTCATTTTTTTCTTTCAAATTTCTTCATCACAAGAAAATTACATTTGAAGCACAAAATCCTCCACTCAATACATAAATCACTCAAAGCACATTATTCACTCTTCTCCACTCAAATGAACCATAATTCTATTTCATCATAATTCCTAAATGGGTAAACAAAGCTAAAATAGGCTTAAGGATAATCTCGTGGAGCTACAAATGAATAGGCAATTAGGCTCAACGTCAAGCAAAGAATATACTCATGGCTAGGAAGGGAATAATAGGCTAACAAAATTTGCCTCAATCATGTTTATGCAATGCACACAAGTCATATATGTGACCTCGAGAGATTCTAACGCAAGTTCTGTAGATAGAGAAATCAAGATGAACAATTCACACACAAAGAAAGAGGACTCATGGATGTCAATCCTAGGCTCAGAAGCTCACGACTTTTGTCTTAGAATTTCAATCTCAACTAGTCTCAAGTAATGATCAGTTTTGAAAGAATTATAACATAAACCCAACAATCCAGATTGTCACAAGCTTTTTAAGCTGCCTTAAAGGATATCATCAACCAAAATCAATCAAGGAAATGACAAGTTCTTCAAGAAGAGCAAGGAATCTTTATTAGCAAGGGTTCATCTCAAGACATCTATATGCAAACGCAATGCATGAAATGCACATGAAAAAGCAAAGAAATGGACAAAATGAAATAAAATATACAAAAACAGAGTTACACATGAGCTACAAGAAAATTACAAGTGAGTTGCCCCCACCCCATGCTTAAAATTTACTTTGTCCCCAAAGTGGGGAATGATAAAGAGTAAGGGAAGAGGAAACTCACTAAAGAATCAGGCACAATTGAGCAAATTTCAGCATTCCATAGTCTGAGGTGGTAGTGCAAAACTAAAACTTAAAATTTATTCTGTCTGCCTGGTAGTGAGCTCCACTACTTGTCTTCGGAGCCTCTCAAGCTCATGAGCCGGAGTGAGTTGCACCTCGTTCTCGTTATTAGTCGACATGAATCTTCTCCTTAGCCTTTGCTAGAGATGAAAGAAGCGTTCTGGTTCGAGAAGAGGATTAAATTTGGGTGTGTGATTGGTGCCTCGCATCCACCTACAAAACAAAAACAAAAAAAGAAAAGGGCGTAAAAAGAAATTAAAAAGGGTGTGATTGATAGCTTCCCCGACAGCGGCGCGCCGACGCCAAAATTTGTTAGAATGGAAACTAGTCAAATAAATATAAACTAAACCAACTCCCTGTCCAAGCAAATAAAATACAAGAATCCCTCCCGCTGTAGTGGTAGGGAATCAGGATCGAATCCACGAGGAAGCGTGTCAGCGCTCGCATAGTCAGTTCTAAATTCCGCCCTGATTTCGACTCAAAGACCACTCGATATCGACTGGAATGGCTCGATATCGACCGAGTCAGTCGATTTCTCCTTCAGACCCGCACACAGAAAAACAAGCAGAGTCGATTTCGAGCACAAAGCACTCGATATCGATCTTAGACAACTCGATATCGACCAGACATGGGTTGAAATCGACTAGTTGTGCAGAAACTGTAAAATTGCATAAAATATGGAAATTTGTCGGAAAAGTGCGTCCGAAGAATATAGGATGGATAAGAAGATATACGAGCAGAAATAACACATATTTGAGGTTTTGAATTCAATAAACTAAAAAAACCTTCCAAGATCGGGGATTCAATGCCACAATAATAACCATGTAAGAATTATGTCAAGTTATAAAAGATTATGCATTTTCATAAAATAACTTTTTTCATTAACAATTAAGAGTATAGAGGCTTTCATATAAACCCTAATTGTTACTACCCTTTTCCATAATTAATCCAAATTCATATTAAGATCGTTTTCCCTTCAATAATACAAATAAGAATTTACCTACTACCTTCGTCGAAGAATCATGCAAATAGGGATAGAAGATGAAATCACATATAAAAATCATACCTTTGAAGCATAAACTCACATGGCTACCGTCGAGCTCACCCCGACCCTAGAAGTAGGGTGACTACTCGCTTCTCATCATAGTAAAAAACATCAAAATCATAAAGGAAATAACTACTTGCATTAAAATAAACGAAAGCTTACAACCGAACAAAGCCAAAACGACTCTCAACCTTCCACCTTACTCGGCCTCAACTTTCTTTCTACTCTCTATTGCCTAACTAATTGTGTGTTGAAGAATGTCTAAAATCTCATCCACTAGGACTTTATTTATAGTGCTCACCCTTGCTATCCAAGGAAAGAACAACTATATCTATATCGACTATCTATCTATCTAAATCCTAAGATAAAACATTGATAAATAAATTAAATAAAACAACTAAATTCCCCCTTGGTAAATTAGGGAATTACTAAAGTGGATAAATGTCTTCCAAGTGGATAAAATATCTTTCCTTCCATTGCAAGTAAGCCTACTCGGAATTAGAACTCGGACTGAACTCGAAATTGGCTCGGACGGTGTCTGTTGTTCCACTCGATATCGACCAAAACCGGTCGATATCGACTTGTCTTCACTGCCTCACTCGATCTCAACTCGACGTTGTCTCTGGGTTGCATTTCGACTCGGTTATTAACTCGATATTGACCAGAAGTAGTCGATATCTACTCCTTCGTGGGCTCAACCGATTTCTGGTGTTGGGTCCACTCAATATCAAGTGCCCGAACTCGATATCGACTGCTTGTCGGGTCGAAATTTTGCCTTGCTCCTGCTCGATTTTTGGTCCTCAGCTCCCAATCGATATCGACTTGTTCTAGTCGATTTTGAGTGCTCTTGACAACTTTCTTTTCTACTCCGAATTGCTCATAAAACGTCTCGATTTAGGCGAAATTAAACAAGAACTAGTGTAGATCTCCATATTGGGAAAATAAGCATAAACTACACAATTCCTGCATTATTCTAAACCAGAAATATAAAATGTATACATAAATCGATATAAAAGTTAATGCAAAACATGGCAAATTAAGCGCACATCAGGACACACCTGGCCTAATGTTTGTATCTGATCGCCATCTGAGTATCGTCCAAGGTATGAGGGACCACTATGTGTTTGCAAGGCAAGGGTTCTACATCTGGAATCTATTTCAGAACACGAGGTGCAGGTACAAGGGAGTCACAGGGCTGCAGGATTTGTTCTTCAAGATGGCAAATATTGCAAAATAGAATACATTTAACATAATTTGGTTGTGAATATTGCATATTTTGGTTAGATTTGCATGATCACTTGTTGAGTTGGAAAAGGCAGAATCTATACAATTCTATGGTTTATTTAAGGTATCATAGATTCTAGGTGAAGTGATATTTAGGAAAGCAAAAGAAGCTAAGAGAATGCCTTGAGCAGCTTGTGAAGTAATGAGGGAGGGAAGCTGAAGAATCGTTGGTCGCCCCGCAAGATCCTTGGACGCCCCGCGGTTCGAAGCCCAGTCGAAGGATTTCATAGATCGCCTGGCCGCCCTGCGGCTAGTTGTTGAATGCCGAATCAGAAACCGAACTTTAATTAGGGTTTTTATTCTATTTTTAGCCGAATCTTTTGAAGGCTTTTAAAAGATATTTCTAGGTTATTCTATTATTCACCTTATGCACTTTAGAGATCTTTGAGAGCACGTTTGAGCATGAGCAACTAAACTCTCAAGGTTTCGCCTACGGTTTGGATATTTGATTGTTGAATTGTGAGTTTCTTAATCTAGTTCTTATTCCTATTCGAATGTTTTGACTTCTTTGCGCTTAATTACTTGAATGTGTTTTACTCTCTCCGGCTTGATCAACTAGTTACAGTAGATTCATTCAATTGCTAGGGTTTTGTAGATTCCTCCTAGCGAACCTTAACCCAAGTGGCGAAAATATCCTTTTAGGACTTGTATGATTAATTGGATGTGCAGGAAGTTGAATATTGACTCATAGCTTTATATTACATGTACCTTGGTTAATTCATATTCTTAATGCTATCTCTAGGTTGAATCTTAACCGTGTTAGGGTTATTTAGAGATAAGAATTACTAGGACTCATAGGACTAGTAATTTACCTAAGATCTGGACAAGGACACTCGTAGGAAAAGACAAGAACTAGGGGATAAAACAAGGATCCAATCCATCAATTGAAGTGAAAAATTGTAAGTGAACCTATTTCTCTCTATTGTATTTTACAACCCACATTACTCTGTTTGCTTGTGTCCGCTTTGATAAAAGGCGAATATTTTTCTCACAAAAACTCTCTTTGTTATTACTTGCGATTAGATTGACACTAGAATTTATTAGATTTCCTTATGGATCGACCTCTTCCTTACCAACTATACTAGTTGTAAGTTTGAGTATTCTTTGGCAGGAACAACAACATGTTTTGCTCCTCCCACTATTCCCTTTTCATTTGGTTTCCCCCCAACTGTAATAATTGGAACTTGGTGAAAGTAACTTCATTTTCTTTTTCCCTTTTTTTCCAGTCTATTTCATGTTTTCCTTTTTTTCCTTTTTTTTTTATCTAGATGATCAAAGTAACTGTGCAAGTAATTTCCTCTTAACTTCAGCCACATGTCAGGCCATTGCATGCACGTGTAAGGTCCTTGCATCCACGTGTTTGGTCATTCCACTTAACATCCATTGACTTTCTATTTGTTGTGGCTATAACCCCTGTCACCTGTTTCAATCCTCGTGTCACCTAAATTGTCTAACTTGTCACGCACTTTCTCTATTTGCATCGACTCAATTAAACACCAAAAATGTTCATACATAAACCGTCAAGTGCATAACATGTTCATGTCCAAATTCAAAATCAATCTGTATATGTACCAAGTCCTACTTCAAGTATTCATGTACAAGTTCAAAATAACTACCAAGTCCTACTTCAAGTATTCATGTGAAGTACGTGCATCGAATCAAGTAAAGTCCAAGTTTAAGAGCAATGTTGTTCACAAAAAACTACAAGAATTCACATCCAAAAGCACAACCCGATGACATATGGTTAGTGTCCACCAAGTCGACCATGGAAGACGACAACCGCTAACATCTGCCTGTACGCCCAAATAAAAGTGTCGTCTAGTCCATCGAAGGTGGGGGTGATATCCATGAGAAGCTGCATGAATCTAATCGTATACGGCCCACAATTGCCACTGCAATGATGAAGAATTTGTCATAAATAGGAGGTGGATACCATCTTCAGTGAAATGAAATTGAAGTGTCACACCCAACTTACCTCAGCTTGTTCAGCGGAAGTCCCTTGTCGCGGTGTAGGCCAAATGATGTTGGCACGTTCAACGCATACATGTCCTTCAACTAGGGGTGTGCATTCATGATGACGAGGATTAGGTGGGTGACACACATTAATAGGTCTGGCAGTTGGTGGTCCATCACATAGTGCACATCGCAGTCATACACCCTCACCTGCCACTTCTTGAGATCAAGTACGAGGGCAACCCAATGTTTGTTCTTGAGGTTGAAGGGTAGGAGGACGAGGTCTACCCCTGTCCACAGACGCCCCATGACCGCTGATGAAGTTCCCTCTAAGTCTGCGATCACTTTGGCATTCACCTCATACCCGTCGGCGTCTGCATTGTACGACTTCCACTCTCTCTCCAGAAAGCACAAGAAGTAGGTGTCCAAGATGATGACTCGATGACCAACTTTGTCACCCACCTCTGCGAACACTTTACGCAGCAGGAAGCATGACTGCTCCAAGTGCTGCATCAAGGGAACTCACATGAAAACCCACTCCAAATACACTATGTAGTCCAGCCAAAATCCAAATACAAATGCAAGTAAAATCACATCAAATGAAGAAACTACAATATCCCAGCTTCATACCTCTGTGTCCACCCAAAATCGGGGCGTCTGGAGGGAGGTAAAGAAGTCCTTCATCAGGTCCTCTCAGCGTCAGCACTAGACCGTACAATGAAGAGTGGAATAAGACAATGGGTAATCTTGATGTATAATGAAAAGTGAAATTGGACAATGGGTTGCCTTGCGAGCCACCCATGTAGGCTGTCGTTATCGGCCGTGGAAACTAGTCCTATGGCTACGACATCAACGGGAACGATGGCTTCCTTCCATTTCTGGGCCCGCGGTTTCTTGGTCGGGGGACCCACATCCTCTGCATCACCCTTCTTCGTCTTCTTGGAGCCCTTTTTCTCATATACCTGGCCTACGGTCTTCCATGGGTTGCCTTTTTTCTTATATACCTGGCCAATAACGACGTCTTCTTGGAGCTAAATTCCCCATGTCACTAGTGAAAACAAAAAGGATGATTGATGTCATCGGTTTCTTGGGCCCGCGGCTTTTTTTCCCCATGTCACTAGTGAAAACAAAAAGGATTATTGATGTCATCGAAACGGGCCACAAGGAGCGTAACTTTACAGCTTCTCCTTGAGGGGGCTTCTCCCCAGCTTCAGTACCAGTCCCCGTCACGGTTTCACCGACGCCAACCTGGAAAATAAATGATTTAAACAAAATTACATAAAGTTCAATCAAGTGTTTAGAATGAAGTTCAATAAAGTGTTTTGAAGTTTAGAATTAAATTTCCTTAATAATTGCTTACCTTATCACCGTGTAGTTGTTGAGGCTTCCCACCAGCTTATGTTGAACTCTCTGTAAGCATATGGATATTAACGGCCTAAAAAATAAATTCAAACTTTTAAGTGGATCTGGATATCTCTTGTCACACAACATAAAAAACCATGTCATTCAGTATAATTACCATGTCACCATCAATTCATAACGGCATTGTTGACATAATCGACACGGGCCATAAGAGCTTACCTTATCACCTTGTTCTTGACTCGGCTCCTTTGTAAGCTTAGTACCAGTCCCCATTGCGACATCAACATTGCCCACCTGCAAAACAAAGCCAAAAGTTAAATGGAATCCAATATGACTAAATTGTTGCTATAATCGACGCGGGCCACTGGAACTTACCTTACCACCTTGTTGTTGTTCAGTCTTCTGTTATAAGAGGAAAATTGAGTATGAAATATAATGAAATAATTTAAACCAGATTCGTGCCCCAGCAAATAATTACAAGACTCCCTCTCTATGCAGTAGTGGGAAGTCAGGATCGATTCACGAGGAAGCGTGTCAGCGGATCCTATGTAGCTGTAAATCTCATAGAAAAGCAAACAAAAGACAGAAACAAAGAAACAAAGATAGAAATAACAAACGAAAGCAGAAAATAAAGCAAACACAGAAGCTGCTCAATCTCGACTAACACCTGCTCGAGATCGACTAAAGACAGTGACGACAGAAATTTCAGAATCGACAACAGAAACTCGATCCAGACTAGCCCTACTCGATCTCGACTAAGACCTACTCGAGATCGACAACAACTTATCAAGATCGACTTAAAAACAAAAACTTTAAAATCGCAAACTTCGAACACAAAATCGCAGATTTCGGAAGAAATAAATCAATATACTAAAGAACTTCCAAAGCCAGGGTATCAATGCCACAATGATAACCATGCAAAGTAACATATAAAGGCATAAAAGATCATGCTTTCCATCAAATAACTTTCGTTATTAACAAATAGGCATATAGAGGCTTTCGCATAAACCCTAATTGTTACTAATCCTTTTCACATAATTAATCCAAGTTGCATTAAGATCACTTTCGCTTCAATAACACAAACAAGGATCACCTTCAACTCTCGCAAAAGAATCATGCTCATAGGGATAGAAGACGAATTGCATAAAAAGATTGTACCTTTACCGCATTACCTCACATGGCCACCGTCGGGCTCACCGCAGCCCCAGAAGTGGGTGGACTACTCGCTCTTCATCGCAATAGCAGACATTGATGTATGAAAAGAAACTTGCATTAAACTGAATTCAAAGTCTTTATAATCCCGACACTCCGACTTTCGTTGAATGCCAAAACCCTAAAACCTTTGAACTCCTAAACCTTCTCTGTGGAACTACTTCTCTAGCTTGTGAATTGAATGATCCCTAAAATCAGCCCCATGGGCTTTATTTATAGCCTTCTACTCCTTGCTATTCAAGGATAGAATATCTCTATCTCTATCTAAATCTATATCTAAAAGCTTAAAAATGCAATTAAGGAATTAAATCTAAAAGGAAATTCTATATAAAATAGGTAAATCTCTTCTTGTGTTGATAGGTCTTCTCTCCATAGATAGATGTTGATAGATCTCGGCCAGACTCAGATTCCTTCGGCTCCAAGGACTCCCAAACCGCGTAGGACAGAAAACCGCGTAACGTGGCTTCGGACACAGTTTCCTCGATCTCGACAAACTCTACTCGAGATCGAGTAAGAGTGACGTCAACCATGGCTCGGCTGGGCGTCTCGGGTAGCTGTAGTCGATCTGCCTCGGACAGGCTCCACAGGTCTCGTCGAGATCGAGTATAATACTCGAGATCGAGTAACATTTTCTCGACTTTGGCTGCTGGTCTTGGTCGAGGACTCTTCCCCGACACTGGCTCGGATTGGCGCAGACGATCTTGTCGATATCAAGTTGTTTACTCCATATTGAGTAAAGTGGTGCTCGGCGTCTCCGTCCTCGGCTTCTCGACTTGGCACAGCTCGTCGACTCCGGAGATGGCATCAGGGTTTGTCGATCTCGACCAGTTTACTCGAGATCGAGTAAGGCTCCGGAGTCGGATTGCTTCGTCTTCAGTTTCCTCGATCATGCTCTGCTCGACCAGGTGTGCTCGGATATTATTTGTCGAGATCGAGTAAGTTAACTCGAGATTGAGTAAAGCTGGGCTCCGGCTTGATACGTCATGGTTCTGTAGTCTTTTAACCTTGGACTTCTATAGTTGATTTCCGAGCATTTCCAACCTTTCTTAAAACTGCTGTAATTTGTCTCGAATTCTGCGAAATTAAACAGAAACTGGTGTAGATTCCATAATTTGGCAAATAAACATAAACTATATAGATTATGTATTATCTTCGCCCAAATGCATTAAATGTATGCAGAAAACGATATAAAAGTTACTGTAAAACATGGCAGATTCAGCTCACAACATCTTCCCACCAGCTTCTGTTGTAGTCTCTGTAACGTTATCCACATGAACGTCCTGAAAAACAAAATCAATTTTGAAAGTGAATCCCCTAAATTCTTTGTTACACAACAGAACACACCATGTCATCCAAAAACAAACTTACCTCTTCCTCATGTCATGCCTGCACCCCCCAACTTTGTCTTCAACATCGCTTTCTCCAATATTCTCAACAACGATGTCTTCTGCATCCTTGTCACCAAAACGTTTGTCTCTGTATCCATCTTTCCCAACATCTTCATCCTTGTCTTGAGCATGCGTTCCTCTTTCTTTCCAACCTTATTCCATCCCTTTACCATCCCGCAGTCCATGGACGATCTCCTCCAACACTTTCATCTGTAGGAATTATGTTTATACAATCAATCCTACATACTAAGGTGAACAAAACCAATCAGAAAACACCATTAGCTATTCAGAATGTATATGCCATGTGTCACCTAATCTATGTGTTGTGTCAGCAATCCATTTACCCCTGTCACATAATTTATTCAAATTATGCAAAAAATAAGGATATGCGAATGAATGACGTACCTTCCCATCCATCTTCTCCATCCACGTGGACATGCTCGACAAGCTCTCCATCATCTTTTCAAGTGTCTTCGCCACGTTATCCTCCCCTCTCCACTTCACCATCCTTCCCCTCAGCTCGTCTCCATGTTGTTGGGACGACCTTGGGTGAGATGTCAACAGGAGCATGGAAATGGTGCGCCAACGGTCACACAATGTCATCGAACATGAGGTTGGGATCCTCATACCGATAGTAGCACCCATCCATAAATGATAGCTCGTCCTTCTCCGGTGGGAGCATTGGGTTCTCAGTAACCATGATGTTGTCCTCCTCGTCCAAGTCCATGTGTTTTACAATGGTGTCATAAGAAAGGCTCTCTTTCTTTGAGATCCATCTCATGCAGCGAGGCAACGCCTTGTAGAACAGCTTCATTGCAAACTGGACCCCGAAGTCCGGAATGAATTCGTATAGCCAAATCTATCGGGCATCCGCACTCCAATAACAAACCTAAACCACATATCGTTGTAACACTACAACAATTAAAGCTTTTAGTAGCGGTTCAAAACCGCCACATAAGGTCAAAAAACCGCTGCCTAAGGGCGATTGTAGCGGTTTTTAGCCGTATCATTTGCTCGCGTTACATTTGATCTGTTGTGGCGGTTTTATAGCCTAATGTGGCGGTTTTTTCCCAACACAAACGACCGCTACAGTAGGTATGTTCACCGCCACAATAGAGTATCTATTGCGGCGATTTTGTCTGAGCTATTGTAGCACTTTTTTTCTCTAATGTAGCGGTTTATTATTTACCAAAATAAAAAAAATACATGTTTTTAGCCCGGATTCAGCAGACCCGGGCTAAAAAGTGCAACTTTAAAAAAAAAAAGAATAGAATGCACCCTATTATTTGGTGCATTCTAATAGTAAGAAATAAGAAATGTGAGACTATTTTCATAGACCTGTAGCAGCTACAATCAAAGCACACGTTTATATATTAAACATGAAAAATTTCCCTCGATTTCAAAGAAATCTTGTGAAATAACTAAGAGTAAAAATGCCATAATAGTTGACAAGATACATGGTTAACATAAAATTGTAGAGTCAAAACAATTTACTCTTTCAGCAAGACTGGCTGTCGGTAGATTGACCCCTTCGTGCTCTAACATGGATATAGTATTTTGGAGGTTCAGTTGACGTATTGTTTTTCTCATAAGGTCTGCCGCCACTAGTTAACTTGCTTCTGTTCTAGATTTAAAAACTCCGAACGCCAATAGTTTGATCGGCTTGGCAACATGCTCTTTCTACAGTGAGCGAAATAATAGAAAAGATCATTTTTCCATAAAACACCAAATAGATTCAGAATCTGAACAGAAATCATAATTTCTATCCCATAAACCTACTAGGAAAATTCTTAACATTCAACTAAAGCTAGATGAACATCCATTCCATTATACCAAATAATAACTTATTGTCTGTAATTTGGTTTACCTATTATTCTCATATTCTATTGCTCTTCAATGAAGAAGGATATTTCATAAATATTTCAAGTTTCCATTCTCAATTTGGTCTCAACACAAACATATGACAAACTCTTTCATGTATATAAGAAGCTCAAAAAAAAGGATTGATTAGAAGTTGCATACCACTGAAATGAGACAATGCGTATTCTTTGGATCTACGCCGCAATAAAGCCCTGATGATGTCTATCTCAGTAGTTAATGCATATAAAGTTGCTGCTATGTCAACCACATCCTCGCTTGTTTCCAATAGCTACAGATGAACAAAGCAGAAGACCATATTATAATGTTAAATGCGTCCATAGCTAGAAATTAACTCTAGAAAGACGCAATTGATCAACTGCATCACTACTAAAAGATGAATAATGCAGAAGACTCATTGTTACTGTAATTCAAACTTCCAAATGTATATGATTATTTTAAATGTCATGTCCATAGTGTAAAATTTCGTAAAACATGTGAAACAGACCTTGAGCATGTTTTCCTAATGCACACAATTAAACACTTGCATTATTTAATTTTTCATTACTCAATTCTTTTTTAACTTCAGAAAGATATCAGAACTCAGAAGCTAATTTACATTCCAACAATCATAAACTAAGAAGTTATTCCTTTCTTTTTTTTTTTAAACATCTAAGACGTTATTCCTAAAACAAGATAGACATTCCAGAAGCTGATTTACATTCCAATTCACTTCAAAGCATGAATGTAGAGTAGAAACAAGCATAAATTAATAAACTAAGGCTTGTACGTACAAGATAATTTCGGCAGTCAGCTTCTTTTCGTGTCGTTTATGCTAAGATTTTCTTATCTATTCCTGAAACAAGGTAGACAAGAACATCTAATGATTACCAGAAGCATTAAGGGGCAGTGAATCTACAAGCCAAACTAACCATAAACAAAAGAAGAGGTCGGAGAGTCTGTAATAATATTACCTTGACTACAGTGCCAGCATATTGAGGATCTCATTTTCTTGGAGCAGCAATTGATCTTGTTCCTTCTGGATTGCATTCTCCTGAAATTAATAAACACAGATCAATTTTTTTAGCTTAACATATATATAGTATTAAATCACAAATATACGGCAGCAACAATCTTCCACACTTACTTTTTGCTTCTATCAATGACCTCTACAAAAACACAACCGATTTGTGGGAGGCAGGTGGAGCTATATGTGTTGCAGGCCAAACAGAAACACAATATACCAATTTGTGGTCTACTAGAGAGCATCATATCACTTATAGAAAAATCAAATCTTCTTTACGTCCCCTAATGCAACTTCTTCAATCAATGTAACATAGTTCTTTTCCACCTTGTATGCATATATGTGTAGATACTATTCCATGGGTAAAGGAAAGTAAAATACAAAACAAAGAATTACCTGCTGAAAAGTAGTGTTAGCAGTCTCAGCACGAGCACAGATGGATTTCTCAAGGGCTTCGAGGGCTCTACTAGCACGAGCCCTGGCATCGACGAAGTTTGGAGCGCTTGCCATTTCTCTAACCAAGAGGTCCACCCACTCAGCGCCATCTCTAACTCAACAGTTGCTCCATGTAGCTAATGGATCTTCAACAGACACCTCCTATTTGCTACTAGTCACTGGATATATGACAGCAAAACAACAACCGATCGAAATAATTAGTTATTATCCATTTGAGATCGAGAGAAGATTATATTCAATCAGGCTTGAGTGCTTGACAGAAAGAACCTGGTCTTTAATTATTAGTAACATGGACAAATTAAACGAACGAAATTAAATATGATTGAATTGAGATATTACAGATCGATTGTACCTTCTAGGTGATCACTGGCGTGAGGTGGGATATCAGAAGTATTAGCATCAGTCAGGCTTTTGATTGCCAAGTCTAAATCATCACCAGAATGTTCAAGTGCTCTCTCAAGTACCTGAAAACATACATATATGTCAATGTGATGGTTAATTTAGAGAAATGTATATTGAAATATGAAATCTCCAATTAATGATGGAATCCTCATCCTAGTTCTAACTTCTAATTGCGGGAATCTGCATAAAAATGCCAATTGCTGATACATACTCATTAATCTATCAAGCCAAATAGATAAAACAAGATAAATATAAAACCTATTTGAAACCCTGATTTGTGCTGATGTTTTTGTAAGTTTTAATTAATTAAGCTCATGAACATCAAAATATAACGAGTTACCAAGCAGAAGCTCCCGTGGTCGAATTGCTCTTGAAGAACTATCTTAATTCTACCTGCAAAAAACCTCGAAAAAAAACAGATTAATCATAACCAGCCTGCAAACTAGCACAAACAATAAAAACCAGAAATCTAGATCTAGCTCATTCTCGATCTAGAAATTGAAATTTATGTGCTGAAGCCCAAACACAAAAGAGGACAGAGAAAATGTGAACAAAATAACCTAGATTTCTTTGGCAAAAAATAATCAAGATTTCTTATGAAGGGGGATCGTGGACGGTGGTAAAGCAACGAGACGGGCGGCGCTGGTGAACTCACAAGCCACCGGTGGAGGCGGTTCTAGGATGTGGAGGATTCCTGAAGCAAAGACGGAGCCCCAAAACATGGAAAAGGAGGAGATGGACGAGATTGTGCCTTGGTGTGTAGTGGTTGATGCAAGATCTGGACGGAGGCACTGGTGGAGATGGAGAGAGTGCCTTGGTGTGCAGTGGTTGATGCCAGATCTGGACGACGGCGCTGGTGATTGAAGATTTCCGACTTGGTAGGAACGGTATGAAGAAGAAGCCGAGACGGGGTGCGTCGACATCGGGTTATCTGGAAGGCCATTGGATAGCCCATCAGCCCGTATCCAACGTGTTTGACATCGGGTTTTAAGTCAGCCAACTAGCGCTCTATGGTACCGGAGAGCGAGCCGTGTGTGGTCTCATAAATAAACCTCCCCCATAGGTATACCAGGAAGCGATCGGCGTTCTCCACCAGCCTCACAATCCACCCCCGCAAAGGCTTCCTGTTCCCCTACTTTCCCCACAACAATACTCCCTCGGCGATGAAGAGGAGAGCGAGCTTGAATCTCTTTCTCGCACTCGGCTCCTTCAGCAGTGATCTCTTCAAGGCGTACTCAAGCTCACCCACCATCATCATGTCCGTTTGGAAGAAGTCCTTCAACGCTTTCTTGTCCTCCTCCATCTCCGTCCCTCTCCCTCGGCCACACTGGAGCCCCGTGACAATGACAAACTCTTTCAGCGAGAACCGCCAGAGCTTTCCCTGAATCATATACCAGGTCTCCCACTTCTTCTCGTTCACCACTTGACGTTTTAGTGCGTAATGCACTAGTTGTGACAAGAATTGGCAATAGTTCGCCAGCTGGACGACCCCCCCTAGCTGGTTGTCCACCAGCTTATCCCAGTCGTAGAGGTCGACGTAGTTGTTGATGTTGGTCAGCATCAACAATCTCAACCCTTGGTTTACCTTTGCCCGAAAGTGTTTTTCTTCCGGGACACATTAATGGGGCTCCCGCAGTAAAAAGAACAATGTCTAGCTCTAAGGATGGTACCGATAGTCTACAAGGCAATTGAGGGTTGGTGATTCGTGGTTCATTTGAGCCAGCTCAGGAACACAAACGATCGATATTGCAAGGCCTTCATCTCCGCGGGCACTGCTTACTAATGTCATCGTATTTTACATTATTTAGTATATGTATTTGGAATAGGTTTGTAGCATTTATCATGTGTTTTGTGTGTCAGGAACACCAACGATCGATATTGTAAGGCCTTCGTCTCCTCATGTCGAGTCGAGTGCTTTCTTTCTTCACGGATCGATAGGTGGTCTGCTTTCACTCGACGTTGAGTCGATATCGAGTCCTTGACTCGATATCGAGTGGAGTCCACTCGACACTTACCATGGAGAGCTACCGTCTAGTTCATGGCTGACTCGAGACCTGAAGACATGACTCAGTCGAGTCCTTGACTCGATGTTGAGTGCATTACATAGACTGATTCAACGACCAAATCGAGTTCTAATCCGAGTGGATTTGCTTAGCTTGGAAGTCAAATGATCTTCTATCTATTTTAGAGACTTTTTTATCCTCTATGGTGAATTCCTAACTTACCAAGGGGAGATTTATTTCTTTTTATTTATTTAATTAAGCAAGTTTTATCTTTAGATAGATATAGATAGAGATAGATAGATTGCTCTCCTAAAATACCTAGGATTGAGCCCTATAAATAAAGGCCTAGGAGGCTGGATTTTATTCATTCTTCATCACACAAGTAGTTCGGCAATAGAGTAGAAAGAGAGAGGCCGAGTTTGAAGAGAGATTGGAGAGCTTGGTTGACTTCTCGACGTTATTTTCAATTCAAAAGTTTAGTTCTTTTCATGTCATCTATGAAGTTTGCAATTATGAGGCGCGAGTAATTCCCCTACTTCTAGATTCGGAGTGAGCCCGACGATTATGGTTGAAAATAACCCTCGGATACCCTCTCCACCCACTTTACCCGCGTTAATTTTGCGGGTGAAAACCCGCAAAAAAGTGGGTGACGGGTGGAGCGGGTGCGGGTGATGGATGGATTATGGGTGAAGATTTTTCACCCATAACCCGCCCCATTAACCCACCCATTAACCCGCCCCGCACACCCGCCCCGCAAACCTGCATAAACCCCTAAAATTTATATATATAATGTGTGTGATTTTACTATTTTACCCTTTTCAAGTTTTACTTCTACAAAAAAACCCTAATCCTTTATTAGTGCTTTGCCCACCAAATTTCAATTAGAATGGATATGGTCTCGACTTGCTCTTTCATGTTCTAGCAAGGGATATACTGGATTAGTATATGATTAGTGTATAGAGATATATACCCTTCCACTTTCAAATTTCAATTAGCTCGTGATTTTAGTGTTTTGCCGATCAAAAATATAAATACATAAACCCACCCCCTTTGTAATTTTGAGTTAGAATTGGACTACTTGTGTTGATTTGATTTTTCTTCTTCTTTTGTTTCACCCATTGGGTACCCGTTCCACCCACATCACCGGCGCGGGTCGGATGTGGGTGAAAAGGTTTGCGGGTGATGAATGGAGCGGGTGAAATTTTTTACATGTGGATGGGGGACGGAGTGGCTTCATCCACCCATAACCCGCCCCATTTCCACCCCTACCGACGAAAGCCACGTAAGTTTGACAAAGGTACAATCTTTTTATGCGAATTCATCTTTTATCCCTATTTGCATGATTCTTCTACGAGAGTAGTAGGTGATCCATATTTGCAATGTTGAAGCGAAAGCAATCTTATTATGAATTTGGATTAATTATAAAAAAGGGTAGTAACAATTAGGGTTTATGCAAAAGTCTCTATCCACCTAATTGTTAATAACGAAAGTTATTTGATGAAAAGCATGAATCTTTTATAAATTTGGAATATACTTATATGGTTATCGTTGTGGCATGAATCTCCGACTTTGGAAGTTTTTAGTTAATTGATGTACAAAACAACCAATTTGCGATCTTTCTGATCATCTATTATTCTTATTCATCTTTATTCTCTTCGGATGATCTTTTTCGACAATTACTTTTAATTTCTCCACATTTTAAGTTTCTGCACACTCGCTCGAATTCAACCCTACCAGTCGATATCGAGTCCTTCTAACTCGATATCGAGTCCTCCACACTCGACGTCGAGTTTTTTGTTTTCCGTTGTGCAGGTGTTCACTGGAAATCGACTGATCGAGTCGATATCGACCCTTCTGAGTCGATACCGAGTCAACTGTTGATCGACGTTAAGGGCTATTTTGGAGAAACTGATTAGGCGAGCGCTGACACGCTTCCTCGTTGATCGATTTTGATTCTCTACTACTACAGCGGGAGGGTTTCTTGTATTTATTTTTTGTGTGGGTTAGAGATTAGGTTTGAGATTTATAGTTTATATTTATTTCATACTTGATTTCTCTCCTAACAACCACAAAGGACGATTTCAATTAGCAATGCATATCGACAGTATAATTCTCGACTTTGAATTATCAATACATATCCGCACTACAACACTATACTTAAAATTAGCAATACATATCAGCACTAAAAAAGCCGAATTTAACTCAGTACTATAGATGTCCACTACACGAATTGAATTTAGATCAGCAACATTGGATTCCAATTCAGGTCAGCACTATAGAGGAAAATAATTTGTATTACGGGAATGAACTCTATCGGCGGTGGATCAAACAGAGGAAAACAACATGGGGTGCTTGTGGAGATCGATATGGGAGAAAGGAGGAGATTGATAGCTTCATTTGCACTTTTCTCTTTGGCATCATATTTTCTTCATAAAACACGCGCCGACGGTGATGGACATGGACAGTTTGCTAATTTAATATACATGGTGGACAACTTTTTAATTAGGACCGCTAATATGGAGAGTCTGCAAAACGCCCCATCAACAAATAAAGATCATGAGTTTCAATACCCATAAAAAGGCAAATTAATTCGGTTTTTGGTAAAGAAAGCCTATGTAATACCATGTACGAAATAAACTATTACAACACAATTAGATTAGCCCCAATAGTATGATGCAAATGCATAAATATGCATATTTTGATACAAATTTGCTTCAATTGTTACTTTTGAGCGTTCAAAATATGCACATTCGCACACAAAGTGCTCAAATATAATCACATCACCTCCTCCTGCACAAAACTTTTATATATCACTTTTCAATAAAATATGGTCATTTCTGTGGGTTGTTTTAAAGCTTTTCTTTTTTCTTTTTACTTTTTAACTTAATCATATTTATTTAGAGATATGTTTGTATAAAATACACATTGAATCAATGGGATAAAATACAAAAATGTGATGTGCATTTTTTATCAACTTTTGCAAATATGTACATTTACTTTTTGGTATTTTGCTCCAATGATCAAATGTGTATTTTTTTACACATCATTCAAATACAATTAATTTAAAACAAAAAAGGAAACAAAAATCATAAAAAACACACCAATAAAATTGTCTTTTTGAAAAAGTTTTTGCACATGGAGGAGGTGATGTGCTCAAATTTGCACATTACATGTTCAAATGTGCACATTTGCACACCCCAAAAGCAACCAATGGAGCTAAAAATGTCTAAAAAATACACATTTAGACATTTACACACAACCATTGGAGTTAGTCTTACACACTTAGCCATTTGAGTTAGTCTTTAGCACAGTCTAGCTGAAGCCCATTCTACTGATACCAGCAAAGTACATGCAGTACAAGTCTTGATCAGCATAGCATGGGGTCAGCACTCCATAATTGCCATGTAACTATATGAACATCCCCACATTTTCAACGACAATCCAACCAAGTCAGTTTGTGTATAATCAAGGTCATCATGGAAGATATATGAGAAGATGCAGCCAAAGAAGAAGAAGAAGATGATGACAACATTGTTCATAAATTGCAGGCCGGCTGGCAGATAACCTCATTATGATTCGATTGGCAGTTGCGACATCATCAATAACCCAAATCAATGATGACAAGACTTGAAGTATATCTCACAAGTTCACAACTGTCATTCCCATATGTAAACATGAAGTGAAAGCAAGAAAATTATGCAATAATGGAATCTAAGTAAACCTCCAAGAAAAAGGGTTAGTTGGGTTACCTGACAGACGGGTAATGGTAACAGGAATCATGGCATGGTCTCTCGTGATATCCCCACCAACTCGAGTTCAACAAGCCGAGTACTCAGGCACACAAGCAAAAAGCCTCACTGCATTAAATGTATTAGCCCACATTTTTGGTTGCTTTCAGAAAGCAGGCAAAAATTGAGAGGATGAAATGGATAGGACCTAGATGGTCATCCCGGCATCTCCTGCGACCATGGAATCATGAAAGAAAAATGGAAATTCGCACAAGTAACTCAGTTTCCAAATACTATCATATTATATGCCAACCACGTGTCCAGATAGGCATACATCGACCATTAATTGCGAATGGTGGTAATGTCTTTTCCATCCTTCTTTTCTATGTAATCTACAAAGAATGAACTTGTTATATATTATATGGTACTAGAGCAGGGGTACTTTGGTAAACCAGTTTTTCACCACTCACCTTCCCTTATAAAGACCATGTATTGGAGATGCATTCATCCATAACTTCTTCCAGTCTCATTGTTTTTCTTCCATCTGTTCTCCCTCTGACAGAAAGAACCAGCATAAGAAAGGTATGAGCCAAAACTTAGCTGTCATCTTCTGTTGCACAAGTAACTACTTAAATGCAATGTAAAATATAGTACCTTTGGCTTACTATTCCTAGCAAGTGTAGCCAAACGTATTTAACATCACATTTGTGTAAGTAAAGATACCCACATTCCTCGTATCAAGCATCACTAACCTAAAACGTACTTCTTCACATGATCCAACTTTTCTACACTCAATGAGGCTTTTTCTTCCATTGCTGCTAGCAATTTTCTACACACAGCTGTGTCATATGTAACTCGTGATCACTATTTTGTAAGAAAACATAACCTGAACATCAATCAATCTCTATTTCCCTTACTGCTGCAAGATGGTTTTGGTAATGGTTTCCTCAATTGAGCATAAAGACCTTCATCTGGCTACAACTATACTGTTTGATATGATGCCCAATTTTTCCATAAACAATGACAAAAACACATGTTTTCTCCGTCCATTGCTAGCAATTTTCTGCAGGTAATTGGCTCATATGTACGTAGGCTCGTGACATTTTGTATGAAAATAAAGTGAAATTCTCATATGAAATATAACCAGAACATCTCCATTTCCCTAACCTGCAAGATCTGGTAGCAGAACGTTATGCAAGCATAAATTTCTTCAATAAGTTTCAGTAGTCAGTATAATCTGTCTGAAATTCAATAGTTAGCACCGACTGAAGTGCAATTTCATCGCACTCGTCACGGAAACTAAAATACAGACAGGCACGCAACAAATTCACGGAATGAAGAAAGTAGAAACGCGTTCAATTTTGACCAACCTGGAAAATTGATTTGTCTGATAGCAGCTACAGGGAATGGAGAAGGTGAATTCCACTCTAGCTTTAGCGAGGACAAAGTCGGAGCAGCTGGTGGATGCTGTAGCGGCAGCGATGAGGTCATCGCCATCGGGAGAGTCGCAAGCGGCATCGGACGGAGGCGGCGGAAACGTTTCGAAGAGGACGATCCGGAGGGCGATATCGGCGGCGTCGCCGGGGAGGAGCAGCACGCATATAAGGAAGTCGAGGAGCGCGCAACTGAACGTGACGACGGACGACCAGGTGAGCAGCGGGGCGGCGCTGAGCAGAGCGTCGAGCGCCAGCTTGGGGCTGTCTTTCTCCCTCACCGGTTACATTATGCCTCCGGAAGAGATGGCCGACTCCAAAGCCTTTAGCGACGCCGACGATGATATCCGTACGTCTGTCTTTGCTCTCGTTTATCAATAAAATCATAATAATATAAAATATTTATATTATAACATTAATCATAAGTTTAAAAATTATAATTTGATTGATTAAAAAATCTACAATTAATATGGTGATAACATGTCATAAAAATAGATGTAGATATTCTAAAATTGTCTCATTGGAAATAAAATAATAATATCACTGCAATAATATTTAAAAGATTTAACTAAATATAATTTTATAAAAATCATTTAGATGAAGGTGAGAAAATATAGCATGTGATATTCTCATACTTTTAATTTAATATACTCCCTCCGTTCCAAAATAGATGGGCGTTTGTTTTTTGACACGCTTTTTAAGGAGCGAAAAAACCTATAAAATATTATTTTTTTAATTAAAATTTTTATACTATTTGATACTTATTACTAATAAGTATCTAATTATATAAAAAAATTAATTAAAAAATATTATTTTATAGAGTTTTTCGCTCCTTAAAAAACGTGCCGAAAAGTAAAAGACCATGTATTTTGGAACGGAGGGAGTAGTATATAAAGATTTACATATAGTTATAGATTATATATTAATTCAATGTTTTGAATTAAACATGCTGGTTAGACAATGTAGAATATATGAAAGGAAAAAAACTTCAATTAATGTGATGATATCACCACATCAAAATTAATCTTTATTTAAATTATATATTAATTTTCGGAAACGATATCTCCACCGCTAATTTTTACTATTTCCACCGCTAATCACCGCATATGTATGCGGTGGTCTTAATCCACTTTTTCCCAGACCCACCGCATGTATATGCGGTGGGTCCGTTGACCGTATACGAACCCACCGCATACCTATGCGGTGGGTTATGGCGAGGGTATACATGCGTTGGGTTTTTTGCAATTGGAAAGGGTTGTAGAAGTTATCCAAAACCGTCGTCATAACCCACCGCATATCTATGCGGTGGGTTATGGCGACGGTTTTTTATTGTTATGGCGACGGTTTTGGGCTATATGGCGACGGTTCAAACTCACTGTATATCTATACGGTGGGTTATGGCGACGGTTTTGAACCGTTATGGCGACAGTTTTTGGCATGTGTAGGGTGACCCATCGTATAGTATTGCGGTGACCCACCGTATACCTATGCGGTGGGATCGTTGACTGTCATTAAACCTACCGCATATCTATGCGGTGATTAGCGGTGGAAATAGTAAAAATTAGCGTTGAAGATATCATCACCCATTAATTTTAGACCAAAATGCATAAAACTACTCTTTATTCATCTTTGTTTTCAATTAACCACCCCTTACTAAAAAAAATTCACTTAACCACCCGTTATAACATACTGTTTGCAAAGTAACCACCCATCCTCCCTTTTTTTAAATTAAACTTCTATTAAATTCAACTTGAAAGTAAAAGACGAAAATGCCCCCAAATTTGGTTTTATAGTTATATATGATTTTTTCTATACTTATATATGATTAAATTTTTTTATGGAAATTCCAATTTATTACAGTTTATAATTACAATCACTTGATTTTTAATTTTTAAATTAACTTTTATATTTATTTGTATTGTATAATACTCCCTCCGATCGATAGTATTTGATATTTTTATTTTTCATCACATTTTTTAAGAAGATAAAAAAACTCTAAAAAATTAAAATATTAAAACAATTCTATGCTTATTACTAATTGCATGAAATTATATGTTTTTAAAAAAATATTTAAAAATTTGATATTTTAGATATTTTTAAATTTTATTAAAAACTACGAGAAATAATAAAAATCAAATATTTTAGATCAAATATACTCCCTCTGTTTAAAAATAAAAGCCGTTTTTTCTTTTTCTGCACGTTTTTTGAGGAAATAAAAACAGTATAAAATATTATTTTTTTGATCAATTTTTTTTAAATAATTTCATACTTAGTAGTCATAAGTCATAAGTATAAACTTATCGGAAAAAAATTCATTAAAAAAATAATATTTTATATAGTTTTTACCTCCTCAAATACATTTGAAAAAGTCAACCGACTTTTATTTTGACACGGAGAGAGTAGTATATAATTACAATTAAGTACCAGAACTTAAGAACCACGTCTTTAGTTTTAGCATTTCATTATTTTTTTAAATTTAAAAAATAGTCGTGTACTAAAAACACATTTATGGGTATTTTAGTCTTTCATTTTCAAGTTAAATTGTTGAAGTTTAAGAGAAAATGGGAGGATGAGTGGTTACTTGCAAACAATTTGTTATAAAGAGTGGTTAAGTGAAAATTTTTAAATAAGGGGTGGTTAATTGAAAACAAAGGTGAATAAATTGTGGTTTTATACATTTTGACCTTAATTTTATTATTAATATTAATTCAATGTTTTGAATTGAACTCATTAATTAAAAAATGGAGTATGTAATGAACTGGAAAAAAAATGACTAAAAATATATTTGCATATGGTAAATTTATGTGATATCTAGATTGAAAATTTGATTTTGGGTTGGGACAGGTTCGGGTTTGGTCAAGCCGGTTCAATTCAAGTGAAATTTATTTTTATTATATGTTTGATGATGATTTTTGTTTATCTGAATTATTGATCATGAAAATTTATTTGGTTATATTATGTCTCAATTTATATAATTTATGTTATTTGAGTGTTTAAAAATTAACAAAAAATTAATTATAAGGATAAGTTGGGTCTTATTCAGGTCGGGTCAAGGATGGGACGGATCGGATTTGTGTATCTCCGTATCCATTCGGTATCGTGTCAAAATGGGTCGGGCTCATGTTGAGATTTGAGTTGTGCATAAGCATAACACTAAATTTTTGGGTTTCAATCATGTTTTAGTTTGGTTCGGGTCGGGTTAGATTTGATCAGATTAATTTATGGGGACCAGAAGATCAATGGGAAAGAATAAACATGTCATAACAATTAAATCCAAAGGCAGATATGCATTAGCAGGTGTTTGAGAGCTTGGAAAAACCCCGATTTGGGTTGGAACACCACCTCTAAACACCACCGTCAAATACCTCATCGGAGGTCAGTAACATCCTCTTCAGAGACCGATAACTCCCTCTTCGGAGGTCGGAAACTACCGTTGTTCACCCCATCTTCCCTATTCTCTTCTTCTTGTGGGAGGCTGGGCGTGAGAACATCCTTGAGGAAAATCCTAAATCTTTTTTCGATCTGGGTTTAAATAGTTCGGTTAGTTCCGACTTAATCTTGGGATGTTGATCTGGCATTCCTTAACAAGATGGTCTGTTTCACCACATTCATAGCAAGTTAGGACTCAGTTTCTTTTGGAAGGGGTAGAAGACTTACCTTGGTTCCTAGACAATCCTCCAAATTCTTTGTTAGAGAATTGCTTCTTCATTTTTAGAATGCGAGCCAATCCTCTTGTAATAAGAGCAAAAGGATCTTTCTCATCTTCATTCTCGGAGTCCTCAGGTAATTCTTCTTTCTTAACCTTCAACGCTAAGTTTTTGACATTTGTGGAAGGCTCCCCATCGTCCTCATTGAGGATCATTTCATGGGTGATCTACTTTCCCAATAAATCGTCAATAGCTAGCGTGCTAAGGTCTTGAGCTTCTTCAATGGCCGTCACCTTGGGACCCCATTTAGATTTAGGTAAGCACCTAAGTATCTTTCAAACTTTCTCATCATTCTGGAAAATCTTTCCTAATGAGTCGAGATTATTAATGATCTCCGTAAAACGGGTGAACATTACTTTCACAGACTCATCCGGATTCATCTTAAACAATTCATATTGTTTAAGATAGATACTTATTTTGGTCTCTTTGACCTGGCTAGTTCCTTAATAGGTCACAACCAATTTGTCCCGAATTTCCTTTGCATGTTCTACAAGAGGAAATACGATTGAATTCGTCGGTACTCAGCCCACAATACAGTGCATGGACGGCTTTGAAATTCTTAGTCGGGCTCTCCAGATCTGTCTGAGTGTATTCTTCTTCCATCTTGTCTACCTTTGTTCCATTGGGTCCATCCTTCTTGGGTACATTCGGCCCTCGCGTGATGATATGCCAGAGCTCTAGATCCTGATCAATGATAAACATTTTCATTAGGGATTTCCAATGCATGAAGTTGTCCCCAATGAAGAGAGGTGGACGAGAGACTGATCTTCCTTGACCGAAGCCTCCTTGACCTTCGACTTCCATGATTAATCTCACAAATAGTAATATCTAATGTACGTGAGTTAGACTTTGATACCAATTGAAGTGCGGAATAAGCAGATATAAAGCACGCAAATACTCTAGAAGGGGGGTTGAATAGAGTATGCAAACTTTTCGCAAATACAGAAATAGTAAGACCTTACCACTAGAAGTAAGACCTTATCTGAGAAACAAAAACAAGTTAGAAGAAATAGCGAACAATCAATAATGCGAAAGTAAAGAATGGAAAGTAAAGAACACGATACTTGATAACGAGGTTCGGCACAACCGCCTACGTCCCCGCCTAGGGTTATCCAACTCATAGGATTCAACACACTTTATTTCACTTTATCTTATGAGCTCTAGATACAACCTCTAGAAGACCTTCCCTCTTCTAGACTAACTTCCTATCTAGCAACCCAAGCACACTAGTGAAACAAAGCTCTATGGATACCGGAGTACCCTATACGTTTGGGTAAAGAACCCTTAGTATAACCTAGATGAATTGTACTATAAAGCTCGAATGAAAACCTCACACACTCAAAGTAAATACAACACTTAGCGAGGAGAGCGATGTGACATCGAAAGCTTGAAGAAGATGAGTTTGCAGAATATTGTTGAGCACTATGAATCGGTGTGTTTTTCTGCAATCTTTCTCTTCTCTTTAAATAGGCCAGTACACTCAACTTCAAAGTCGAACGTATGATTTTTCTCTAAGGTTGTTGAACCGAATCTTCCTGGGAGATACTTCAGCCGTTTGAAGAGCCTTTCCATAAGCTTCTTCTGAGATACGTCTGGGATTTGATTTATTTGAATTTCCTAGCTGTTGAAGCCTTAAGCAAATCCTTGAAGATACTCAACAACCAATTCTAGCAAATATGGGTTAGATAAGAATAAATCACAAATAGAATAAAAACCCAATGCACACAATCCAAAATAGAATACTAGGCCCAAACTATTTAGGCCCAATAACGGATTGTGAAATTGTAGACATTAATAATACTTAGTCCAAGTCATTCAATTCCGAACAGTATGGTAAGATCTTACCAAATCCCTGGAAACCAGGGTTTTGGCTTTCATCAACCAAGGCCTTAACCTTTGCGTATAAGGTCTTATTATCAAGGTGGAGTTAACAATGTTGGTCCTGTCTTGGGCTAAAATTCCCTAATTCCATGGGGCTTTTGTTTATTCGTGGCCCTGGGTCTCCTTTCAGCTACCCTTCTAATCCAATTTGAACAATGACCTCCGTTTTCAGTTCCTCTGACTCGGGTCGGTCTTAAACCCTTGTCGCGTCTTCGGGCGCAGTCCTTTGGTCGGGGTTGGGGTCGTCCGGTTGTGGCCTTGCTGCCCCGGTGGTCCTCCTTCGGCTGTCACCTACGGCGTCGCTTCTAGATTGTGGGATCTGGTTATTCGCCGTTGAAGGAGGCTTTCTCTTCGACCGTATGTTTCAGGGATTGTGTCTCCTTGGGCCGGGGCAACCCGTTTCCTTGTGCCTGACCCATTGGCATAAGTGTTTTGGACTAATCCGAAATTAATAAATAAAAACAATAATATTACAACTAATACGGAGTAATATTTAAATCCTGGTAGGGCTTGTGTATTTCCCTCTTGTGTTATTGGTGTATTTTCGGTTTAGGCGTTGTGTGGTTCTACGTTTGGCGTGACTAGACTACCCTTTCCGTTTGACGGGGTTATGACAGTCGGAGTTGGGATAGGCTGAGGTTGTGGTAGTGTGTTGTGGCGTCTCCTTTCTCCGGAAGAATGGTTCCTTGGAGGTTCGTCTTCACTATCCACAGGTGACTCATGTTGTGCCGCTGGCCTACGGTGTTGCTTCAGGGTGGTGCTTGACTTCGTCCTTCGTCTACGTCCTCGCCTTGTTCGGGTTTGTTGTGTTTAGTTTCACTTTGTAGAGCGCCTTGCCTGTGTATTGCACCATCATTATTTGTTTGTTTGTTTGTTTGTTTGTTTTATGAGTGTTATCCGTCTGCCGACTTGTCGGCCTTCGAGGTCTAAGTATGTGTGGCCTCGAATTTTTACCTAATAAAAACAAAAACCTCTTGAGTCTTGATACACTGAGATTTGTGCATTGAATCTCTTTTCATTTGATTTTTTTTTTAAAGAAAAACATCAAATTGAAAGACAAGGTAATGACATCTACCAAAATATATAGCTGATGCATGATGGCAATATGGGATGACAAGAAATCATTCAGACTAATAAGTAATAACTTTAAAAATGCTAATTGAGCTAACAAATGTTGAAAAAATAAATTTAAATCATACAAAAGCAGACCCAGTAAATTAAATTCATGGGATTTTTTTTTCCCCAAAATGATGAAAAGAAAGATTACAAGGAAATCCATCCTCCTCTTTGCAGTTGAGGATCTTGAAGCAGGAAAAGTGAGGAAGAGGATTGAAGCAGAGCCTACGTTGCCCATCTTTTTAAAGGTAAACAAAACATGCTGATTTGGAGGTTCAACTTCTTCTTCTTCTTTTTTAATCTTTGATGTTCTTCAAATCTGGGAAGTGCAAAAGTTCTTCAGAACTCTCAATCCCGCCATAACACGAACAAGGAATTTGCATTTTGGATTGTTTTTTTCCTAGGAGGGAGATCCTTGCTCCTAATTGTTGGCAGAAACAATAGAAAGAAAAAATAAGGGTTGAGATTCAATGAAAACAAAGTAGTTTACTGAAACAGATGCAAACAGGATTCAGACTACAATACAGGGTGTGTTTCTGTTTATATTGCAATGAATGTTTTGTAAATGATAATAAACTAACAAAAGAATCCATGGGCTCGGAAACTTGCAGTTCACTGATGTGAAATACACGGTTGTTCTCAAGGGAATTGCTTCTACAGAGGTGAAGCAGATACTTCATGGAATTACAGGGTCAGTCAATCCAGGGGAAGTTCTGGCTTTGATGGGGCCTTCAGGAAGCGGAAAGACAACTCTTCTAAATCTGCTCGGTGGCAGATTAACATGTCCTGCACCAGGTGGTTCGATAACCTATAATGACCATCCCTTCTCAAAGACTCTTAAAAGCAGGTAAATATTAAAGTGAAGCTATGGCACTGATCTGGCAAGAACCTTATTTCAGAAACAATCCAAGAAAAACTACATAGGATTTGAATGCACATGCCTTAGCATATGTGATGATATCTCATAGAGCTACTCATTTTGCAGGGTAGGGTTTGTGACTCAAGATGACGTACTATTTCCACACCTTACCGTCAGAGAAACACTGAAATACGCAGCATTCCTTCGTTTGCCAAAGAGCTTGACGAGGGAGCAAAAGGAGAAACGAGCCACAGATGTCATCTATGAGCTAGGCTTAGAAAGGTAAGTCTTAGATAATGAAAAATTAGAAATAAGGAATGAAGAACACATAGGTTGTCTATTTACTTGTAGAGGTTCAATTCATAAAAATATCATCATATAGGTGCCAGGACACGATGATTGGTGGCTCCTTTGTACGGGGAGTTTCTGGTGGGGAAAGGAAGAGAGTGTGCATTGGTAATGAGATTTTGATAAACCCTTCCCTCCTTTTCTTGGATGAACCTACCTCTGGGTTGGACTCTACTACTGCTCTAAGAATCATTCAGATGTTGCAAGACATAGCAGAGGTGAGAGAAACTAGGCTTCCCACGGATTAAAACGAAATCTTGACTGGAAAGCTTGGGCCCTAAAAGCTTTTGTTTGGTTTTTTTATTGGCTGCAGGCTGGGAAGACGGTGATAACAACAATCCACCAGCCATCTAGCAGACTCTTCCACAGGTTTGACAAGTTGATTGTACTCGGAAAAGGGAATCTTCTTTACTTTGGAAAGGCCTCAGAAGCAATGGTCTACTTCTCCTCGATCGGGTGTTCTCCCTTGATTGCAATGAACCCGGCAGAGTTCCTCTTAGACCTTGCAAATGGTAATTTGAATGATATTACTGTACCAGCAGAACTGGAGGATAAAGTCCAGATGGGCAACTCAGAAACTGAGACAAGCAATGGGAAGCCATCTCCTATAGTAATCCACGATGTAAGTTTTCTCACCTCTAAATGCATGAAACAAATATATTATCTTAGCATCAAGAGAGATATACCAAATAAATCATCTTAGAACTTGCTAAAAGAGAAATTATGCAACAAATATTATGAGAATAACTTAGAAGTTAGAACAACTGAATTCTAGAAGAAAGAATCCACATAATATTTCCATAGAAGTTTTCTCACCTCTAAATGCATGAAAAACAAATATAGTATCTTAGCATCAACAGAGATACACCAAATAAACCATCTTAGAACTTGCTAAAAGAGAAATTACACAACAAATATTATGAGAATAACTTAGAGCAACTGAATTCTAGAAGAAAGAATCCACATAATATTTCCATAGAAGATTTACTGTAGGTGGATTTAATGTGTGACTTCACTTGTGACATCTGGAAAGTGAATATTTTACTCATGGGATTCAAAACAGTACCTTGTAGAGGCCTATGAGTCACGGGTTGCTGAGCAGGAGAAAAGGAAACTCAAGCTTCCAATTCCAATCGATGAAGAACTAAAAACGAAACTATCTTCTCCAAAACGAGAATGGGGAGCAAGCTGGTGTGAACAATATAACATTTTGTTCATGAGAGGTATCAAAGAACGCCGACATGACTATTTTAGCTGGTTAAGAATAACACAAGTTTTGGCGACCGCAGTCATATTGGGGTTACTTTGGTGGCAATCAAATACTAGGACTCGCATGTCGCTGCAAGATCAGGTAAACTTCTTGTCAGATTTCAACTGCCATATTTGAAGTGTATAATGAGAAAATTGAATACTTCCCAAAAGAAGTTACAATTGTAGGAATCAGAGAAAAACCAAGCTAACACAGCATTTCATGGCATATGCAAACTAAATCATAGATTTTTTTTTCTGAAATTAAATATTCAATAACCACACAAATACCTTAAATGCAGGCAGGATTGCTTTTCTTTATCGCTGTCTTCTGGGGTTTCTTCCCAGTCTTCACAGCCATCTTTACGTTTCCTCAAGAAAGAGCAATGCTACAGAAGGAAAGAGCAGTCAATATGTATAGGCTAAGCGCATATTTTCTTGCAAGGACAACAAGTGACCTTCCACTTGACCTCATACTACCAGTGCTTTTCCTTCTTGTTGTCTATTTCATGGCAGACCTAAGATTGAATGCAGCAACCTTTTTCTATACGATGCTCACAGTTTTTCTTTGCATTGTCACAGCACAGGTAATGCTTATTGTGTAGCTAACATAATATTACACAAACAATGTTAATAGTATTTCCTAAGAGAACTCTGGATGGACACAACAGGGCCTTGGATTAGCAATTGGGGCTTCTCTAATGGACCTAAAGAGGGCAACAACTCTAGCATCAGTAACTGTGATGACTTTCATGTTGTCCGGTGACTACTTCGTAAAGGTAAGTCAGCTAAATTATTCATGAATTACCATGTTGATAGCATAGAATAATGAACTATGAAGCATGCCAAATATTAAGGTGAGTGAGAAGAGAGAGCACAAACAATGTAAAGAATATCTTGTGCCCATTAATACATACCTGATAAAGTCTTAATTTGAATATTTGTCATGGTGCAGAGTGTTCCAGTTTTCATATGCTGGCTGCGTTATCTCTCCTTCAACTATCATACCTACAGACTTCTACTAAAGATACAGTATGAAGACATTGTTCCGGCTATAAATGGGGTGAAATTTGATAGTGGACTGACAGAGGTTGGTGCCTTGGTAACCATGGTCTTTGGCTACCGTTTACTGGCATACATGTTTTTACGGAGAATGAAGCTACATTCATAAACTTGAACATCCAAATTTCCTGGAAAGAGGGCAGAACTACCAGATATCTTCACCCCACTAAGTATATCACAGGAAATCAAAATGATTAAAACAGAAACAGTATTCTAACTTTTATGGGTTTCAATCCCATCCTTGTAGAATCCTGAGATTTATATTTTTCCATCCATCTCAGGACAATATTTTCAGCTTGAGCAACAGATGTCTAAAATGTCTCTCGAGAATTCAGTTAGGCACTAAACTCTAAGTCAAAAATGTTAATTCAACTGGGATATTTCTCAAATACTTGACAAAAAGGTTGTGCACATTCTAGAACATGGAGACTAAGCGAACCAGATATTCATTTTCTATCCTAGTTCAATCTGTGAACAGAATCTCTCTGTTCAGGCCAACTACTCAGTACCCGGTACCTCCGGAACAGAATCTCTCTGTTCATCAAGGCTCATTCATCTCACTGAGGTTGCCTTCCTTTTGTAATATGTGAGTTTTGCTTCTGTACAAGGGATGGAAATCAGCAACTGACTGCACAATCTCCTTATCTTTAAAAGCTGAACATATTACTTTACCAAGAAAAAAAATCTCATTTTGGAAGAACTAGTATAAGACAATATTGGAATCCACATTAATAATTTGATTATGGAATATCTGATCAGCTTGTTAGTTTTTCACATTGATCCAGATAAACAGTTTCACCAAGAGCATTGTACAATCATTCATGCCAACGTCCTCAACCAACCAAGTAGATGAAGAAGAGCTGCATCCAGTATTGGAGATGACTTCTCAATGCCTAAACCCAGGAAGGAAAACAGAATCAAAAGCTCAGTTGAGTGAGAAATTCTTAAGAACTACATGGATAAGATATCATTACTAAACCATGAAACAAGTTATCTGAACCCTCTTTTGTTTGCAAGGAGAAAATTTTGCCCAGCCTAAGTTTTTAGAAAACAAGTGGGAAAAGATGTATGAAAAACTTCACAAGTTGATCATAATATAATTTTTCAACTGAAATTTCCAGCCAAACATAAGCAAGGTCAAAGAATTCAATCCAAGATAAAAGTTACTGACCAATATCAGCAGCTACTCGATGTGCACACATAATTCCTGAAAATGCTACAGCTATGACTCCTTGTCCTGGGAAACAGCTATCCCCTACACAGTAGAGGCCATTTATTGCCTGCAAGTTATACATATAACAAGAAGATTATATCAAGCTACACAGCTAGAAAATGAACATATGAATATTTATTTTAGCTTACAGTTGTATTAAATGGCATTCCCAATAAGCCTTTCGGAATTTTGCGCGGCATTGGTCCATACGTACCATCATCACGAGCTAGGTACCGCCGGTGTGTTTTGGGACTACCTACCTGCAATTAGCAAAGGTACAGGGGAAAAAACCATACCTTATACAATCAGGGACAACAGAACACGGGCAGTTTTATGGGCAGCCTAGTATAGATGAAGCACTAATTTGATGTGTTATTTATGCTGAAACTACGGGGTACATTTGGAGCCTTCAAATTTTGATGTATTGACTCATCTAATGGCAAGCATGGTCTAAAAGAGGGTAATAAGCTCCATACCACACCTTATTAGCAAAATAAAATATCTTTCCAAAACAAATAAGATCCTAATAAGCAATCAAGAAATCACAGGAAACGAACCATAGTGGGAAAGAAATGAAGAGAGCTGCTATATCCATACTAAAATCAGGGTGGAACAAAGTTAGCACAGTCCAGTAATCATTCCTGATAGTACTATGCCGGTCATATTCTCTTGAATAGTTAAATGTGAATTTTTCAATGTGATTTATAGAATAAATTAATGGAAACGGTTATCTAAAAAATACTATTAACAATGAAGATAAACATACTGCTTCAGGTATCATCAAGGATGTGCACAGCATGTTTGAAATACTTGAGACTCAAACTATACCTCTTTAAAAACAATGGAATCTTTGAGTCCAGGAAACAACTTCTTATCCAATCTGCTTATAATTTCATCCGCAACAAGCTCCTTTTTAATCTCATAGTCTTTAGGTGAGAGGCCCTGCGAATAAATAGGGGCCTGATCAATAACTCTGAACTCCTAGAACAAAAATTAAAGTTGCCTCCAAAATAAAATTTCCCAATAAGCATATTGAGAAGATCAGAGATTTAAGTTCTATCTAACCGGTGGAGAAATTACCTTCCAATTATCTATTGATGATGTTGTGAATATGTGAAGTATATGGCGCCCCTCTGGAGCTAAAGATGGATCAAGCACAGTTGGAATGCTCAAAAATATACTTCCACATTCCTTCTCTAAGTCGGCCCAATTAGTCTAGAAAAATATGAATTAGATGCATGCAAAGAGTGTTGGGCAAAATTCTAATCAGTGAGAAAGGGTTATGAAAATATTCAGCAAGTCAAACTGTCAAAGTACCTCAAGGACAAAATGGTGGCAATCTGTATCAGATGGCAAAACCTCTGCTTTAACCCCCATGTGGATAGAAAGAAAAGATGGAGCCTTTACATAGAGTTTCTGAAAATTCTTCTCCTCTTTAGGAAGTACATCGGGCTTTAACAGCTTTCCTAAAAATCTCCAATTCGTATATGGTCAGCAAAAAAATACTAAACCAAAACCAACATTCAAGGGAGAGTTGTTAAAGAAGTTATGTAGCCAAAAATTACAATTTACCAAAAGTATCCCATCTCGTAGCATTTGATATTATAGCCTTGGCATAAAATTCCTTTCCATCAGACAGTCTTACTCCAACCTGCAGATCATCAGTAACATAAAGAAATTATCCTAATTTCGAGGAACAAATTATATAACTATTGTAAATTAAATGCTGAACTTACAGCTTTTCCATCCTCTATGATGATATTAGTAACATTCGACTTGTATAGTATCTCACTATCATTTTCAACCAGCCCTTGTGCCAGAGACATGGCAATTCCCCCAACACCGCCAATAGGATAGTTGATTCCTCCAAAATGTCTATCACATAAAACCTAGTGCATAAAAAAAAAAAGAGGAACAAATAAAAATGACAACATATACAAAAGTGAGAAGCAAGAAAATTCAAACATGAAGTAACTTACCATGCCTGCATTTATCATGGGAGTTTGTAGAGCATTAACAGTACTCACGATGAAACACTGTCAAAAAGCACACGATGAGTCTCAGAAAAATGATCATATACAAAAGATACTTGTATAGATGAATGTGGAAATTCGAAATTGAAAGTGAAGTTGATTGAGTACACCTCGGCATCAATGAAAGACAACAATTCAGGATCCTGAATATATTTTCGAGCTATGGCTCCAGCATTCTGGGGCAAATAATATGCTGCAGAGGATACATACATTATGTCAGAATGCATTTGGAGGAAATTTTTGGCACTCCACTTGCAGATGGTACCTCTTGATCTTGTTTGAGATGCACAAAGAAAACTTTAAACAAAGGAATCACTAGTTAAAGAACTCTAAACTATATCTTTTGGTAACATAAAAGAACTAGATCAAGAAAACGTTATCCGCCATCAAGGCTGGCCTAGCTAGGCTCAAAATATATCATACAGAATTCAGAAGTAAATAATTCATTTCAGTTTTTTTTCTTTTAATGATATTGCCCAAAAGGAGAAATCTATTTATTACCTAGTGTTAAGCATTCAACTGGCTTTTGGAAGAACTGCCCAAAAAGGTAAAGTGGTTCTTCAAGTGACTTCAGCTTCAATGAATTCAAGGCGTTGAAAATCTATATAAGGATTGCAAGTATTAACAGGTCAGATTAAGATGCTACACAGGTAAGAAGAGATCATCAAAACCTAAGTCAAATATACCTTCCAGCATTCACCATAAAATTTGAGAATCCCTTCCCTTTCATGTGGAAACCTCGTAGTAAGCTCTGCGATAAATTGATTGTATTCTTTATGTACCCGAATAGAGAGATCGTTAGGTAGATGGAACTGGACAGTAGTTGGATCTGGTATCACTTGCATCTTGCACCCAACAGCAGCCAATGCTTGGGTTATTAGATTTAAATTACCCTGTACAAAAATCAGAGAGGTATCAGAATCTTCAACCTATAGCCATGAACATTAAAAACAGCCAAAACCAAGAACTGCAAGGTTGGCTATATCCCAAAATAATCATCCAATTTGAATGCTAGAATTGATGTGGATAGATTATGTGAAGCAGTTCAAAACCAATCCCAGTAAAAATTGTTGTTGCATCAAACAAAAAAGCAGAAAACTGGCGA
Organism: Persicaria tinctoria; assembly: GCA_037127255.1. Classification (NCBI taxonomy): domain Eukaryota; kingdom Viridiplantae; phylum Streptophyta; class Magnoliopsida; order Caryophyllales; family Polygonaceae; genus Persicaria; species Persicaria tinctoria. The sequence continues at coordinate 51,591,202 of JBANSL010000015.1, read as the reverse complement.
GCTGCATAGAAGCAGCTCACACACTGAACGTGAAACCTTTTGATAAGTCAATGGGTGAATCTCTCCCTACAAAAGTTTCGAACATTTTTCAAACTGAAACGAAGATAGATACAAGGTACTCCGTATAAGAGATGAAGCAACCAAATTAGTAGTCTCTTGAGTCTCTTGACTAGTCTTCAAATGTTAAGAACGTTACAATGGAATATACAAGATAGATGACTCTGCAATCAAAACACGAAGCATGGTTTGAAATGAAATATGGGCCTGGGTTATTAGTCTAAAATGAACCGTGAGAAACTTCCACATAAACTTCTCCATGATAACATACTTATTGGTCTCTTTGGTCATTCTCAAAACATAAATGATGCGTTACAAAGCTAGTTGATTGACTTGATTCCCAAACAAGTCAAAGCGTAAACCAATTAGTTGAAATTCAATTCTAAGAAGAACGGAATAAAACAAGAATTAATTCCTAAGAATGTTGATCAAATGGAAAACCTTGTCACTGAAGCCAAACATAACTGAAGATCCGACATCAAAAGTATACCCATCCCTCTTGTAAAATCCAGAGCTCCCACCAGGAATGACATACTTCTCCAGCACCAAAACCCTAGCCCCCTTCACAGCTAGCTGCGTAGCCGCTATCAAACCCCCAATTCCAGACCCAATCACAATGGCATCGTAGATTCCCCGACCTGCAGCTCCAGCCCCCTCCGTCTCCACTGGTCTATCCACAATCACAGCTCTCCTGGATTTCACAGCAACGCTCCGATTCCTCTTGCTCCACTCAGAAACCCTAAATCCCTCTTTAACCAGCTTCCGCGGGATACGAACGCAATCAGCATACCGAAATCCAAGTCCTGGAGTGAAGGGGACTCTAGTTACGGCCAGAGGCTGTGAATTAGACAACCCTAATATCATCTCAGATCGTCTATGAGCGCAGTACTCGGGAAAGATTTCGAAATTGGCAGACCTATAAGATTATGTGGCCAAAAATATTAGGGGTTGGCGCATACACCGTTGTAGTGTTTCAAGCAACGCAAATGGAAACAGAATGAGTTTTGCATGAGAGAGAGAGAGAGAGAGAGAGAGAGAGAGAGTGGGGATGGAGTATGTGTGAATGATGGTGGGGTGGGAGCTACTCTGCCAGTCCTACTGCTGGAGCGCTGGTTGCTAGTTACCGTTGGATTGGTGAAAATCGTCGAGGTTAACACCGTAGTCTATTTTTATGGTCCCTTTAATTTCATTGGCCGATAAGCATTAAAATTAATTATAAGGTACAAACACTTAAATAAGAAAATCATTAGAAATTTCAATTAAGCCAATGAGATAATTTGGACTACAGTATGGACTACAATTGCGGACTAGACGATCCTTGTTGTCGTTGGATTGGCTTTTTTTTTTTTGATCAAAGTTGGATTGGCTTCTTAGAGCAACACCCTGTATGGATTTTTGAAGAATATCAACGCTAATTTTGGTCCAATAATTTTCCCATCACATTCTTCAAAATAGAGAATGAGGAGAAAAAATGGAGATCTTTTCCTAAATTTGAAGAAAACTCTATATATTTTGGGTAAACTCCATAATGGAGAATCGGTTGAAATTCAGTCTAAAAAAAATCCAGAATATGTGATTCATAATTCTCCATTTTGGAGAATTGTTTGGAGAAGCTGTTGGGAATGGTCTTACCTACGTATCACCTCATGTCTCATCACGGTTTTTTTTACGAGTAATAAATTGTAATCGCCCCGATGAGAGTATCTACAACCGCATTTCTAAATTAAAAAAATAGTGAAGAATTTAAAGAAAAGATGGTGTTTCTGGTTACAACAACTCATCTATTCTAAAATAGAGAAATGACGAGAGATGAATTTTTTTTCTATATTTGTAGCAATTGTATAACATCATCTGCATTCGTGAGTCCAACATCGGACTCATAACTTACTTTTTTCCTGCTGCCACTTCAACTTAAGAACTATATTCCAAGTTTTTTTTATATTTTCCACCCACATTCTCGAGTCCAACATCGGGCTCATAACTTACGTATGAGTATTATTTATTTTGAAAAAAAAATCTCAAAAATATATGCAATATGAGTGTCTATGGATAGATAAAATTAAATTACATTCAAAAATATTTTTTATTTTTTATTCAATTTCAAAAAGTACTGAAAAATCAATTTGAAAAAAAAAATACCCCACCTACCTTCTTCCCTTCCCCTTCTCCCCATGCGACACTTAGCACAATGAAACCAACTTTTTAGGGTTCACCTGCCAGCATCCAAAATGAAAGGTTCATGGGTTTTATTTTGTTTTAATCCTAGGTAGCACACCATGAACCCTTGGGTTCATGAATGCGAGTGGTCTAAACACTCTACATTGAATGTTAGTACAAGATTCAATGAAATTCAACCATAGAGAATGGGGGATTGTTGGAGTTTAAAATATCTGTTAAATGTAGAAATATGTGAAATAGAGGAATTGTTGGAGTTTGATCACAATTTTTTTTTTTAAGATTGTTGTATTTTCTTTTCTATTTTATAGATTTTTTACAAAATATGTTGGAGATGCTCTAACAGGATCTAGAATATAAGATTTTTTACTTTTCGCCTTTTTCGGCACGTATTTTAACGAGCTAAAAACTATATAAAATATTAATTTTTTATTAATTTTTTTTTTTACAATTTAATACTTCTTACTAATAAATATTAAACTATAACAAAAATTTAATTAAAAAAATAAAATTTTATACAGTTTTTTGACACATTAAAATACGCGTCCGGAAGTCAAACATCTTATATATTTGATTGGAGTGAGTATCAAATTAGAAGCACAATTTTGTATAAAATATTGCACAACATGGCATTTATTGAGCAATCCTGAGAGCCCCAATTTGTAGCCCACGTTCTCTCTTTCGCGAAACCGTAGTGGAGAAAGATGCTCTGAACAAAGTCGTCGACGAGATAATTGCAAAACCGTCTGAGCCATTGAAGACACCGATGTGTCCTCCAATGTCTTCCAGATTCCATATAAATCTAAAAATGTGACGGAGTCCGTGTCGATTTGGGGGATCCCTCTCCTCCCAGATGAGAGAAGTGACATTGTTCTTTGGAAGTTCCTATGTGCTAGGGATTTCAAGGTGAAAGTCGCGTTCGCAATGCTCAAGAACACTCTCCAAATGACGAAAACAGTTCGGAATCGATGACGAAGAACAAGGACAATAGAAGGATCTAGAACAAAAGGTGTTCTGACGAGCAAAGAGGGGCACCTTGTGTGCTACAATGAATATGGAGGGTTCAACAACAAGGAGATCTACCACAAAACCTTCTCGCAAAACCTTCTCGGACGAGGAGAAGCTCCAGGGAGTTCTCCATTGGAGGATTCGATTCCTCGAGTGAAGCATTTGGAAGCTCGATTTCTGTCCCGCTGGAGTGTCCACCATTTTTCAGGTGAGAAATTTGAAAGACTTGCCCAAGATTGGGAAACGGGTGCTTAGATAAGCAACCAAGCAAGCTCTTCAACTTCTACAAGACAGCTATCCGAAATTCGTCGCCAACCAGGTTCGGCGTTCAAATCAACTCGATTAGGACATCTCATTCAAATTAATATGAATTTTAACCTTTAGACAACTAAAATTTGCATTGTTGCAGGTGTTCATCAATTTCCCAAGGTGGTACGTAAATGGATGTGAACAATCGGTCCTTTTCTTACACACTTCTCGATCTCTTATATCCATATAAACATTTTAAGTTTGAAGCTAGTAGATGTGATTTCTTACTATATGAATTTTGAAAAATGTTAGACCTTAAAAAAAGCAGCTACATAGCAGTAGAGCAAGTGCTGGTTCAGTACAGAGGTTTCAGCAGGGAAGGTGAATTTGATAGGGAGGTTTTTAGTTATGATTTCAAATTTGTTAGGTTGAACATTTAGTGGTTGGTTTGGATTTGTTTGTTGATTTGCATTGTGTATTTAGGATTTCTATATAATAGTTGTTTTTCTTAATGGTTTAAACATGAAAAATTGTTCAGTAGAGATCTCAGAAATGAAGTTGTTTTGATTTATATCATGGTTTTCAATTTGGTGTTTGAATTTTTATATATATATTTACAGATGGGGTGTCAAGTTCTATTGTTTGCATATTTTTTATTTGATTGGTGTAGTATGCAGATAAACAAGATGTATATATAATAATAAAGACATCATTTGATTCAGGTTTGGAATGAATTTCATATGCGTGTCATAACAATAAACAAGGTCATTAAGAAGTGAAAAGAAATTGTCTATGGTAGGTCGATTTAGAATAATTGGACTCCCATGATAACACACACGACCTTAAAACGAGTACAATCATAAATCAATCATTTCTGCTGTTATTTTCAGTGTGAAGTATAGTATGACTATGAAAATCGGGTTTCAATATCAAATTCAATATAAATTTTAAAAAAAAATATATACATCTAAAACGAAATCGTCTAATAGAGGTCAACTTAGAATTATCAAACCCCGATTGAAAATACAAACGACATTAAAACAAGTAAAAACTAAATTTATTTTCTTCAGCCCGGTTCACATGTATGATATGAAATATATTATGGCGAGTAAAATAAGTTTTTCATATTAAATACAATAAGTCTATTATAGGTCAATTAGAAATAATTGGATTTCCATGAAAATAGACACAACCTTAATACGAGTAAAAACCTAAATAATTCAGTTTCTTCGTCCTACTTCACAAGCATGATGTGAAATATATATTATGGCAATGAAAATCAGGTTTCAATATTAAATACAATAAGAATAACAAAAATCATTCATTTTATTCAGCCAGATTCACAAGCATGATGTGAAATATATATTATGACGATGAAAATCAGGTTTCAATATTAAATACAATAAGAATAACAAGTACTAAAAATTAAAATTATCTAATAAGAAATAGTCTATTAGAGGTCAAAGAGAAATAATTAGGATCGAGTAAATTACACACTACCTTAAAACGAGTAATAACATAAATCATTTATTTTCTGCAGCTCGTTTCACAGATGTGATGTGAAATATATTATGAACAAAAATAGTCGATTCTCAACCCGTCATATATTTAAGTATGAGAAAGAGCTTTGACAAGGATTCCAAGCTCAAAAGGTTAGCGCCTCGAACATGTTGTGTTCAATAAATGTCTGTCTTTTTTTTTTTTAAACAGAAAGAATTTGGCCATGGAGCTAAGCCCTATCAGCCAAGAGCATCCTTGCGGATGAGAAAACATAACAGAGAGTCATCATGCATCATAGGTCCGTGTGAAGCATAGCTAATACGCGATAGGCGATCGGCCACAGAATTTGCTTCTCGGAAGACATGACGAATCTCGACAGAACCAAAGAAGCCCAGCGAGACTAGACTGTCCGAGACAATCATTTCAGAGTCTCCAGTAGGAACCTTTAAGGCTTTTTATAATTGTTAAGTTATCTCCTTCAATAATCAGGTTTCTGATGTTTAGATCCTTGACGGCAAGAAGACCCCGCCAAAGCCCCAAGCTCTCACAGTCACAAACAAAGCTAAAAGGCGAGACCCCCGAGCCACCGAAAATAGGGGTACCTTTGTGGTCTCTTAGAATAAATCCAGAAGAGCCCAACCCAGAGGATGGTAGAAAACCGTCGAAATTTAGTTTATATGTGCCAATAGGAGGAGCTTCCCATTTTGTTCTTTTCCTTTTCGATATTGTTTTAGTTCGTTCTACGTTCGTGTGTAGTTGTGTATCTTGTTTATTTTCATCTATGTGAGATATTTTCCAGGTGAGTATTTGATCATTTACAAAAGACAGTATGCGTCTTATGTCAGGATTGATGTTGTCGAATAATGTTTTGTTCCTGAAATACCATACTCCCCACCAAACAAAGGAGAGGTCTTCGAATCCTTTTTTCCAATTGTGGTTTTTATATCCCATAATGTTTCGTTTATATTTTCCTTTTTACTGAAGCAACCATGGATTTTCATAAATGCACTTGGGTCTTTTGCCATTATGGTTTCCTTAGTAATGTTACAATCCCATAGCAAATGTGGTAAATCTTCATAGCAAAAGTCATAGTGTGGGCAATTGGTGGGGATACCAAATCGCCTAGAGGCTAATCGAACAGCAGTAGGCACACCATTACGAAGTATTTTCCATAGAAAAGATTTTATTTTGGGCGGTATATTCAGTCCCCAGACCCAATTTATGTCCGAAGCTTCATGGTTTTTGTTTTTGTGCATCATATCTATTGCTGATTTTGTTGAGAACCAACCGTTCTTGCTCCATTTCCAGTATAATCTATCTACATGAATGTTTTGTAGTATTGGGGATATCTTGATTGCTTCTATTATATCATTTGGTAGCATGTTATGTAATTGCTCATTTAATTTTTCATGATCCCATGTTTTATTATTTTTTAGATAATGGTTTATGTTGATTGTGTCATCAATTTGTTGTGTTCTTGTGAGTAGTCTGTCTTGATTTGCAATTTGCTTTCTATTGCATGTTTCTCTAAGCCCATCCATTAAATTTCGGTGCTCTTTAATCCATCTCTTCCTAAATTGAAAATTTGTATTCTTTAGCTTTCAAAACATAATTTTAGGATATTTGGTGAAGTAGAGAAGATAGAACTTACTCGAATTAAACATCCATTGAATTTTGGTGCTCTTTAATCCATCTCTTTCTAATTTGAGAATATGTATTCTTTAGTTTACAGAGCATACTGTTAAGAAATTTGGTTATGCGGAGAAGGTAGAACTTACTTAAATTAAACATCGATCTACTAACAAGATCAATATGGACTGTTTATACCTTTTTTTGGCTCGATCATGCATTATTAATGCACAAATCCTCCTTCACTACAAGTTAGAACTACATTGCTGGCATTTCCGTCTTAATGAAAACAACTCTTACATCCAATATCATCCAAAAAGTCATAAACATTCCAATCCCAAACTGGTCTACTCTGTATAAACTAATTTGGAAGCTTATTCCAGATGGAAAATTTACAACAAAATCAACAAGAGAGATAACAAACAACAATTCACAAACATATTCCGATTTCAACTAAATTTGGAAGACTAAGATTCCACCAAGAATGAAAAGCTTTGTTTGGAAGATGGCTATAGATGGGCTTTCGACAAAATCAAGATTGAATAGATACATAAATAGAGTTTCTTCCCAATGCTACCTTTGTAATGGTGATGATGATGACAATTGACAACAATCATCCTTTTTTAAGTTGTCCGTTCACAAAAAATATAATTTCTAACTATGAGCAAATAGTGGGTAGGACTTTCCTATGCTTGATAGACAGAGACACTACAGTACATGACATTATCCAGGTAAAACATGGAACTTACTAGTTCAAAGAAATGCGTTTTATTTGACAAACTATATGGAAAATCAGGAATAATCTAATCTTTAATAACAAAAAACTAGAATCGGTGACTTCCATTGTCCATAAAATAATCGCTAATATCAGAGAATAGAACCATGCAACTGTAACACCTCCGTCCCACATCGGATATCAAAAGGATGTTGAGAGTGATTTATAAGTGATTCAAGCTCTACCCTTGTCACAAGAGGTCTTCCTTTTCAGGATCCAATTGAGGACAATATACCTGAGAGGGCTATGTGGCATGGGTTGACGCCTCTAAAGACCACGGGTCTTACAGATGGTATCAGAGCTAACTCTGGTACAGATGGTATACTCGGGTACGCTCCTCCTAGAGGGCAATCCCTTGGGCCTGATGGGGTCGTCAGTGCTTTAACCATTCCGGAATGGCTCACTGGAAAGGACTTGCGGATAGTACCCAAGGTCCCCAGTTCGAACCCCGGATATAACCGCTCTTTATTTACAAATTCAAGGGGGAGATTGTAACACCCCCGTCCCACATCGGATATCATAGGGATGTTGAGAGTGATTTATAATTGATTCAAGCCCTACCCTGGTCATAAGATCTCTTCATTTTCAAGCTCCAAGTGAGGACAACGGATCTGAGAGGGCTAGGTGGCATGGGCTGACGCCTCTAAAAACCTCGGTTCTTATAGCAAAATAAAAACAAATTTTCTAAGAAAAGACGGCAAAAATAAAAAATGGTGTAAACCACCAAGGGCTATCTACAAGGTTAATGTGGATGACTCAGTAAAACCCACTGGTTTATGCCAAGTGGGGGGATTATTAGGGATTGTAATAGAAGGGTTATGGACATCTTTCAACATGAGACTTGTATTGGAACGACTCTCCAAATAGAAGCTCCGACTTTCCGTGCTGCAGGTATACAATTAGCTACAACCAAAGACTTGCGGAATGTAATTATCGAAGAGGACTTCTTGGAAGTAGTTAAGACAATTAATGATAGAAGCAAGATCAAGTGGGAAATCATGCATCATCTAGAAATGATTGAGCGATTGAAGTCAAGCTCTGACCATATCGAATTCAGACATTGCTTCAGAGAAGCAAATAAAGTGGTCGACCACATAGCTAGAAGTGTTGATCACTGTAACTTTTTGACTCTCCCTATTAATAGGGATCTTTGTAACATCATTCGTCAGGATGATCAGGGTGGCGCCTTACTACTAGTGCCCGCCCAATGTTTGCCTACTTTAAAAAAAAGTGTATCAATTGAGATATATTATATTTAGGGTTCTCACTATGATCCAACGCTTTAAACACAACCACATGTAAATCCAATACAATAGTTAAAGTTTGAGAGAAGAATCAAGGATGTGTAGAAACATAGGAAGGAATACTAAACAATATAACACCCACAAAAGGTATAAGTATGGGAACAAAAAATTGACCCTTGGAGAACCACCAACACCTAAAGAATCAAGGATGAGAAGAATCAAGTTTGAGAGATAAACATGAGTAACGAGGTTAGATCTTATGTGGGTTACAATGAAATAACTCACCTTTGATAACCATCAATACCCAAAGATGAGATGTTTGAAGGAGATAAGATCCACCCCTACCACGTACAAAAACATCGTGCTCTAAAAACGCCTCTTTATGCACTCAAAAAGCAAAAAACTTTAGTATAAACCTTTTGGGATAATATGAAATCCACTTCGAGCCCACTACTAGAAACTCTTTAGTTGCTTAGAAGCAATCCTATTTAGAGTCGCCACCACAAACTAGGTGACACAACCAAATCATCACACCACACCTTTTAGGTGTACTTCATTTTTTTTTCTTGTGGATCTAGTGAGGGAAATAAACATATATATGTAGCTACCTCCATGTGAAGCCATGTTTTTTTTTGCAAAAGTTGTAGATTTAGAAGGGGATAAATGGAAAATAGGAACAAGCGTTCGGCAGTTGACAGGCCTAAGGTCGTTATGCCAAATCAAAGTAAATTCCTAAGGTGCAAACTATAACAAGTATAGTAGGTAAGTTAGGGTCGAACCCACAGGGAAACAGAATCAATTGTAAGAGCAAGTATTATTACCCAAAAGTAACCAATTCAAGGGGGAGTTTTGTGTGTAAGCAATAGTGACAGAACAAGTTGCAAATAGAGGTTGCGAATATATGATGAAAAAGTATTACACCAGGTAATTATCCGCACAACAATTGAGATGGTTTATCATCGAATTCTATAAATCTCAAGTTCTAATGTCCAAGTAATTGTTCTCAATTCAGATCGTGTAATGGCTTTTAGTCCTACCAGTCCTAAAAGCGCTTAGCACCAAATTACAAGGGGAAACCTTCACCGAATAATAAATCAATAGCATTCAAACATGAATTATAATGAGATACAAGCGATTATAACAACCCGTTAAAATAGCCTGTAATCGAATCTCCTTCACAATCTAACACAAGCAACCTACTTATGACGATTGTGTTTGCTACAATAGGTCTACAACCCCAAACCTGGAGTTGGAAACCCTAGCAATATGACTAGTATCGATAAACCTAGGTGATCAATCCAGATTAACCAATAATAAGCAATCAAGCGATAAGCTCAAGAGATCGAAACAATTAACAAAGGACGAACTAGAGTAGAATACTCACAACCAATTCAATCGAGGGCTTCAAAGAACCAAGTGTAACAAAGGAGAGTTAGTTCTCCATAGGGTTTGTGAGATGAACCAAGAAGGGAAAATACGTCTCTGGAAAATAACCTCCTCAACTCTAAACTGCCCCCCTCTCGAAATAATATAACCTAATTAAAAGGGTTTTAAAATCCCGTAAAAATATAAATTAACAACTAATACGATAGGGGAAAATCGGATAAGAATCCGTCTCCAGGGACTTACGCGGGCGCGTCATGTAGCAGCGCGGGCGCGTCAGTGAGTGTCTTGCTACTTCTCTCTGAGGCAACGACGCAGGTACTCCCTCCTAGCAGCGCGGGCACGTCAGTAGCAGCGCGGCCGCGCCAAGCTCGCCTGATTCCAGCTGCTTCCGAATTTCTTCACTTCAACTCTTCTATAACTTGCATGATCCTATGATTTCTTCAACTTCTTCAACAAGTTCCGAATCACCAAGTTCATACAAATATCCCTCACAATGACATGTAAATGATGACAAAAACTACTAAATGCGCTATAGAATATATCGCATATCAGCGGTGGTGACATTTGGGTTGAATAAGAGAGGGTGCACTTAAGTATGTTCTTTTGAGAGGCTAGCATTTTTATTTTTTTAGTAAGAGTTTGTTTGGATGACCATTAAAATATATGTATTATAAGGCAATATTATGCATTATAATTCATAATACATGATCATCCAAAATAACCCTATGAACTTAAAATTTTGACATTATATTATCTATCCATTAGAATATCAAATAATAATAAAAGGAAAATGAAATACAAACTATTACTATTTGTAATTAACCTCTAAACATAGAAAATACAAATATTTGCCACAGAGGGACAAGCTATGTAAAATAGATTAAGGAGTTCCCTAATTCCAAGGGTTTCCTAGAAACCCTTTTTTTTCTTCCTCTCCACACAATAACCCCTTTTATTTCTTTCTTCTTCTTTGTTCATCCTAATTTCTGATGAACTTGGAAAATTGGTCATGTTTGTTCATTCCTTCTTAACCTTCTAACCTTTTTGTTGAAACTATTATGTTCAATTCCAATTAGGGTTTCACAAGGCTTGTCCTTTGATTGTTGATACCACTTTGGAGTTGAACATTAAAGGAGGAAAGTAGGGGGATAGGAAGATGGATGGCTTGAAGAGCACTGATTTTATGGTTGTCTTTGCTGTCTCTGGCAGTGTTGCCCTCCTTGCCGTCCGAGTTCACAGGCGCCTTCTTTCCACATTTATGAGGCAAATCGAATTCGAATTTGGTAATTGTTCAGTTTTTCAACTGTATGTTAAGAGCTTGTATATCAAATAATTGCTTTTTTCCATTGATTATATCTACGTTAGGAAATGAGAAATGTCAAGTGAAGAAAAAGGTTCGGTTTTCAAATGATGAGAGAGAGGACTCGATTTGTTCAAAGGATGATCATAAGAACAAGCCTTGGTTGATGCAAAACTATGGACAACAAATAACGGGAAGAATGCCTTGGAATCGGTTGGCTTTGTATAAAGGTAGAAGAGTGCTTTATCACAGAAAGTGATATATGATCTGCCAAATGAGGGAATATTATCTCTATGCATGTTTATATTTCTCTTCAAATCAATCATGTAAACATCAATATAACATTTAGATTCTTTTTATTCCCCAAAACAGGAATTTCTTAACAAAATGTAATATTGTTTGATAAATTTGATTTTTTTTAAAAAAAAAATTATGAAGCTATCCATCGTTCTTTTACACATAATTCAGATGTTACAAAAAGGAGAAAAATAACACTAGTTGACATTATGGGTCTTTGATAAACTAATTTGTGTGTATTTTAAATAATATTTTTCAATCTTCTTCCAAAGGAAATCTTAATATTTGCGTGAAAACAATTTTGAAATACAATGATTGAATCTGATTGATTTAAAATATAACAAGAAGGATTGATAATGATGCCGGGGGGGTGGGGGAGGGGGTGGGTTGGAGGTTACAATCTAAAAAAAATGACCATGGACATCTATAAGAGATTCTCGTGATCAACCTATGGGAAAGGCAGTGGGCTCCTCCTTGATCTTACCTTTAATAACAAAATTGGAATACCTTCGTATTTTCGCGTATTGAATTTTGAAAAGAATTGAATAAAATTCGATTATTATTATTATTATTATTATTATTATTATTATTATTATTATTATTATTATTATTATTATTCTTCTTTAAATGTGTCATAATGTGCAAGTAATTAGTTATTTCACATTTTTATAATATTGAAATGAGGTAATTAAGTTATTTCATTAATTTATATGAATAAAAGTTTCTCAAAAAATATTCATATATTATTATGGTTAAATTAATTGGAAACCAATTAAACTAATTATCCATTAATTTTTAATTCATGGAATTGAGTCATTTGGAGGATTCAGCTCATGGTACAGCCGAAGCCCAATGCTCCTACATCTCCGATTTTGATCTTGGCATATACCAGCACTAAAGTCATAAACTTGACTGGTGAGGAACTCAATGCTGACATATGTGACTTGTTTTCTCATATTTTACCCATCCTAATGACATAGTTATTTTTGTATATTGCTTATAATCTCAGATATAATCCAATAACAAACTTCTTCATGATCCAAGTTTAAAGAACAATGAGTTTTGAACTATTGTGTGGTAAATTTCACCAATCTTAGCCTTTCAGGACTATTTAAATGATTTGTGCGAATTTACCGATGTTAAAACATGATGTAAGGATCAGTATACACTCAACAGGCTTGCTACTGGGAGCACTAAACATATATCAGGTTCGAATTTTAATAGAAATTGGGATAAGTTTGCATCTTTCCAAAAGATGCAAGACTGTTTCCATAATTTATCCAAATTTAATAAAATCTTTGAATTATGTAATTTCTCAAGGGCTAGACTGAACAATCTTATCAAACTTGTCATTACGTCTTTGACGGGTGGAAAATTGTCGTTGTTCCTAGCAAACAAAACTCAAACTTATAGACTAGTATAGTGAATAAGCAAGAGATCGATCCCACAGAGAATTCTACTAACTCGAGTGTGATTTAGTTGCCAATTGAGTAACCAATGGGGTTTTAGAATGCAAAAGATCCGACTTTTATCAAAGCTGAAGAATAAAAGAAATAATAAAGAGACTTGATGTAGACAATAAAGAAATAGTTCTACCTACAATTATCCACTTTATTTGGTTAAGTTGATCCTTGTAACTTCCTCTCGTCCTTTTAGGCTTCATATGAATGTCCTTGTCGCGCTCCATAGCTTTTGCAACTTCTTTTGACGTTCGAAATCACCTCTCTACAAAACAAATCAACAATTGCGCAGAATTCAAACTCTTCCAATATAAAGCATAATATGCAAATTAGCTCCAAAACATGTAACAAATGCATCCTAACTAGTTTAAAACTACATATAATGTCTATCTAAAATATGCATTATCAGTCTTGTTGATTTTTTTTGTTCGAAAAGAGAGGCAGTGCTCTCCACGCATCTGCCTTTTGTTGATTCAAGGCAAGTGGTTTGGTTTAATTAGTGATTTTTTGCAAATTTTGCACCTCTTTCACAATTTATGCCCTTTCGTGTTGTTTTGTGAATTCCATGCTGTAAGTTTTGATAAAAACTGTAAATTAGTCTGATTGTTGCTCTTTATTGATATTTACTATAATATAGCATGATAACTTAAAGAATTATAATGTGTCCCATAAATTTAGGAAAATTACATTATATGCCCGAGCTTCCTAATTAAAAAGCATGATTTGTTCATTTTATTTCCTTAATGGTAGTTAAGTATATATTACATACTATTTATCTTGGATATCCATGATTGTCTTTTACTCTATTTCGTGATCTTTATTGTTGCTAAAGTGTACAATATGCCATTGTGTGGTCATATATGATGGAATTCAGGACTAGTAACATAAAAATGGGAAGTTGTGTATTATTATTGCTGTTATTATGACTTGTGTCTTAAGTAATAGAAAATGATAAAGTCAAGTCAAGGTTGAGCCATAATTTCTTTTTAAACGTCTCATGAGATGCTCATTCGAAATTACAAATTTCTCAAATGGGTATGTTTGCCTACGGGTAATAGGTCATCTACCTGTCCTATGTAGCATAGACGAGTACCACTTATCATTTAGCTAAATAATAAATACAATTATAATATTGTTATGTCGTAACTTATTAATAGGTGACCCATATTCAGTAATGCTAATAACATATTCCTTCTGTACTCATAATATAATTCCTAAGGGTCTTTGGATCTACATCTCATTCAAACACCCGGTCTCTATGGGTCATTTGGTTACTTTGTTAGATTCAAACAAGTCATGTGTCCATATAAATATTTAAATCCGAATTCTGTTTTAATTAGTTTACAATTACTTATACCCATTTATGGTCAATGGGTGGTAGACGGAGTCTTGAACATATTACTTTATATCACTTATGATTGATCAAGTTGTAAAAAGACTAAACATCCTAATTTTTTTTCCTTGGATGGTTAGGGTCCTTGGTTTTCATACTATATCTCAATCTCTAATCCACAGATTTAGATAAACGGTCGTGTGACGCCGAAGAATAAAGAAGTCTACGTACTACTTTTTATTTCTAGTGTTTTGTTTAAAGGTACAAATTCCTAGCATTTATGTATCGAAGTTTATTTATTTTCGCTGAATATATTTTAACATTATTTCCACCTAGATATACATATAAGAACACATATATAAGTCTACGTCTAATCATTCAATCACACCCAAGTGCACATCCTTCAATAACACACAGTCACATCGTAACATCATCAACTTCGACCACTTATCTCGTTGCCATATTCCATACTACCATATCGTCCTCATCGTTCCATTTAGCCACATTCATATGTTTATAGAATTCATATATCCGCAATCATAATTCGCATAGTCATATATCTCGAGAATCGAGATCATCACATTCATCATATTTCATAAGGCATAAGTTAACGATACATAAGTCTAACATTTCATCATGCTAATAGTCAATCAATCATGTCATTAGTCCACACAAATCATGATATTAGACAATAATTCACATCAATCATGCTAGTAAGTCATCGAGCACAAAATTCCCGAGTTAATCCAAAAAATCGATTCGAAAACCAAGTAACCGATTAAAACGTTCGACCTTAAAAGCTCATGAAGTTCGATTCCCAGAACTCCTAAATAAATCAGACCCTCAAATCAGTCCTTGAAATCCCCCAAAAGCGTTGAAAATAAGTCGCGAAAATGGTCGTTGAAAACGTTGAGAAACGGAGACAAAATCCATCGGACATAGAGTCAGTCGCGACCACGAGATGGCCTCTCGCGCCCACAAGACTCGGCGTCTCAGAGGGCTTCTCACGGTTGCAAGCATCTCTCGCATGCGAGACCTCGAGTCACGACCGCAACTCTGGGGTTCCCTCCTAGGGCAACCTAGACTCCAACTCGCCACCACGAAGCTTCCCTGTCGCGAGCAAGAAGACTGGGCAAGTTGTTCTTCCTCGTGGCCGCGAGTTCCTTCTCGCAACGGCAATTACGGTCCTGAATCCTTGATTCAAGGACCATTTAGGGCCAATGTTGAAGTTGTTTGGGGCTCCCCTTTTCCCCATATTTTCCCATGACACCCAAGCACATGTTAGCATAAAAACAATGAGAAAAAACATGAGGATTTGAAAAATTTTCTTACCCAACACTTCCTTGCTTCACCTTCTCTTCTCCCGGGTGGCTCTTGAGGTGATTTAAGGCTGAAACTCCTAGATCCTCTTGTTGGGTGAGTGAGAGGAGTTAGATTAAGACCAAAGGAAAGAACTTGGAGGGTTTGAAAGTGAAAGGAGGAGAAATGGAAACATCTTACCCTTCCTAGACTCAAAACCGAACAAATGAACTCCGGTGGCTTGGATCTTGATTCTCTGGGATATTGTGGCTTCATCTTCTACTTGGATGATCTCAAGAGAAGAGTGAAGGTGTTGTAGTTGTTATTGGTCATCCATGAGGGGATCAAGGCTTGGGCTTGGCTTGCTTTGAGCACAATAAGGAGAGGGGGGAGGGGGAGGAGGGGTAAGCTAGAAAGCTCTTGGATCTGATGGGGGAAGAAAGTGATGGCTTGGAGGGGCTGTTGTGGGGTTGATTTGGGCCTGAAATGGATGAGCCTAGGGCTGTTGGAATCTCTCATCAAATAACGAAAAAGAAGGAAGAAGGGAAGATAAGGTTTATTTGGGAGGTTTTGGATAAGATATTGGGAGATGAGTTTTAGGGTTTGTGGTTGGAAGAGTCAAAACATGACGGGCAAGGAGTGGATGGAAGCTACTTTGTCTCCTTACTTCTTTTGGAGTGAACATGGAAAAAGGAGGGAGGAAAGCATGGTTGGTGTTTAACCAACTTGGATGATGGGAATCTTTGACCAATTTGAATTGTCTCAAGCCTCAAAACATGGCTATGGTTTGTGTGAGGATTTCGGCTAGTGCTAGGAAAAGTGAGGGCGAGACCCTTGTTATGACGTTGCAAGCTTAAATCTCGAGGGCGTCCCGAAATTAGTTTTCAACGTTCGCTTCTCAAATCCCGCTCTCTCTTTTTCGCGCAATTAGAATTTTAAAATACGAGAATCAAGGTTGTCATGTTAGTTCTCAAAATTTTTAGTTAGGTCGGAAATCCGCTTTACGAGGTCAAAGTCCGAGCTAGAGAGTTTTTCCGCTAAATTCCGCTTTAAAATTCGTTTTGATTTTCTTTTTCTGAGAAATTAGGATTTAAAAATCCGAGCCTTTACAAAGAATTCTAGGCAAGCATAATATACCTTGAATCCCTAAACTTAAATCCTCCCATCTCTCTTTGTGTGAATTTGAAATTAGATCTATGAATGCTCTCTCCAAACAACTGAGAATGAGTCTTAATATAGCTTAAAGGCTCGACAAAACCCTAGAATAAAACCGGCTAAAGTAATATTGTAATAATAGGAAAGATAGCATCTCGGCAAACCACACGAGGATCATCTGGTCCGTAAAGCCGCGGGGGCAACTCCAATGTTTCACTTGTCCTCAGCACAGCTTCCGTGGTCATTTGGCTTCCTTCTTGATTCCTTTCTTCCACCAACGTTTCCCCTTCCAAGTGTGACTCTCTAATACTAAAATTAACTGATAAAATGTGTAGATTCCGAGTCTTTGGATATAAATGATCAAGATGTGAATTAACTCTAAAACATGTAATATGGACTCTCTAATTGCACTAAGACCTATCTATAATGCTTATGTAAAATATGCATTATGACATACCATGATTGAAATATCACCGATCTACACTTATGAGCAGCACTCCTTTGGTCACATGGAGGTTGGAGAAAAGAGGCATCTTCAACTAGAGCAACTCATTTGTGAAACGTTGGACCATCTTAGACTAGGGGGTGGAATTGGTACATTACCTTTTTTTTTTCCGTTTACCATGTACCAACCAATTTGAATGGGTAATTGTAAAATCCAAACCATTATCAACCACCGAAGGGGTTGTACCAAGTAATTGGTTACCAATTAAGTTGGTGGGTATGTGTTGGTAATGATATTTTACCATTTTTGGGTGTTCATTAAAAAAACATACAAATAGTCAAATACAAACAATTTAATTAAAAATTGTAAGTTATTACATTTAAGCACTAAAGCAACATAAAAACTTAAATAGTCCCAACAATATTCAAAATAACATGTCCACTTTTGAATAAAGTTTAGATTTTAGTCTGAACAGAGGTCGAGCTAGTATTCCTCCCTTGATTAAAAACATTTTCTGAAAATAACAAATACAAAAAGAAATGAAGTTAATAGGTAATATGACGTAGGGGAGAATTGAATACGCAAATAAATATAAATATAAGTATGAACTATGCAACCAACTCAAGCCTAGCAAACATAAATTACAAGACTCCTCCGTTGTAGTAGAAGGCAATCAGGATCGATCCACGAGAAAGCATGTCAATGCTCGCCAAAGTAGTCTCAAAATAACTCTCTGTATCGACCAAAAGTCCTCGATATCAACTGGAAGCAGTCAATCTCCTACTCAGTAACAAGTCACAAAATACTCGATTTCAGGCACAACCTTTAAAACACAAACAAGCAGATTAATATCGACTAGGGCAGTCGATATCGAGTAAGCACCAAAAGTAGTCGACGTCGACTAGGTGAGTCGATAACGAGCACAAAAACACAAAAACAGTAACTTCGTTCACAAAGAAAGGTCGAAGAATGTAAGGATGGTTAAGAAGCAATGATCAGAAATATAAAAAAGGGTTTTGTTGGCACTCAACACACGAAAACTAGGGTTTCAACAATATAAGAAAAAGCTTCCAAAAAAAAAGCTTCCAAGGCAAGGGATAACCACGACAATAACCATACATGCTATAAACAAGAATCATAGAAAGATCATGCTTTTATCATCAAGATAACGTTCGCAATCAACAAATAGAATTATAGAGGCTCTCTCATAAAAACCTATTTGTTTCCATCTTTTCTTAATTAGGGTTTAATCAACTTTCGCAAATCAATCCTAATTACTATCCAAATTCGCAATTAATTCACTTTCGCTTCATAATCGCACACAAGGAATCGTCCTCAACTTTTGCAGAGGATTACACACAAGATATAAGATGATAACTCACAAAAGCAACATAAATTCAAGCATACACACATGGCTATTGCCGGGCTCACCCCGACCCTAGAAGTGAGACGACTACTCACTCATCATCAAAACAAACATCATCATAGACATGAAAAACATAAACTTGAATTGAAATCAAACTAAATTTACAACCAATCGTCTCCAATCTCTTCCTCTCCACAATCTGTCGCACCCTTTCTCTCTATTCTATAACTTGATTGATCAAGTGAGGGATATTGGATCCTCAAAACCCTATGCCTAATGCCTTTATTTACAAAACCCTAAACTTGCCTCTTAAGAAAGTAAATTCTATCTAATAAGAAAATAAGAAATCTCTATCTAAAATAATATCTACCTTTATAAAGGTCCGATCTCATAAGGAAAGATGTGAAAGATCTCGTGACTTGATAAGTCTTCAAGAGATTCAGCCCAATCCAAACACGTTTCTGTCAGCGTGTACCTCCATTCGACATCGAGTGCTCAAGTCGTCGAGTACCCTCCAAGTTGGATCGATGTCTAGTAGGGCTGTTCATCGGCCTAAAACCGAACCGAACTGGGTCAAATCGAACCGACACGAAAACCAAAATCCCAAAAAAATAAAACCAAACCGAAAATAATAGGTTTGGTTCGGTTTTCAACCGGTTTGGCTTCTATTCGGTTCGGTTTTGAACCTAAGTGAACCGAATTTCATTGAAGTTGTGCAAACCAATCGAATTTCATTGAACTTGTGCAAACCAAACCGAATTTCATTGAGCTTACCAAACAACAGGAAAAAAAACATAAAGTGCAAACAACAAGCACAACACAGTACTACGTAACTGTTTTTTTCTTTATCAATTACTTAATTGTAGTTGTTGCAAACAAATATGCAATTAAGTACTCTACAATGACAAAAAAAAAGATAAATCTAGCAAAAGTAAGACTTGCAATTAAGTACTAGTGACAACTTTGATAAATATAACATAAGATAAATAGCAAATAAAAAGTGCAAACATGGAAAAAAAAATCTAGCAAAAGTAAAAACCTATAAGTGCAAACAACAAAATAAAAAAATTTCGGTTATAACCGAACCGAATACAAATCGAACCGAAAACTGAAATTGAAAATTTCTTGAACCGAAAACCTAAACCGAAACACCTAGGTTCGGTTTAGGTCCGGTTTTCTCGGTTTGGTTCGGTTGAAAATTTTGGTTTGAACCGAAAAATGAGCAACCATAATGTCTAGTGCTTGGTCGACATGATGGATAAATTTCGACTAGCCTTCACTCGATTCCAGTAGCTTCTGTCTTCAACACTTAGTCATTTTCTACTTTCTCTCTAATCGACATCGAGAGCTCCAAGTCGACGTCGAGCTCCTCTTCAACTCGTTCATTTCTCTTGCAAATTGTTCTAATTAAAAAATTCCAAGTCCTGCAAAATTGCACCAAAACTTGTGTAGACCTCTCAATCTTGCAAATAATCAAAAACTACACAAATTCATTATATTCCCAGCCCAAAGTATAAAATATAGACAAAATTTGGAATAAAAGTAAGCAAAAAACATGGCACATATTAAGCACATCAAATCACCCCATACTTAAGCTTGCTTGTCCCCAAGCAATAACTTGGATGGTCATACATGAGAAACCAACTAAACTCTCAACACAGTAGATCCATCCTCATATTACCCTAACAATCAATTACCATCCTCGCAAAGTTACTTTTGTCATTAAATCCATGCATGTGAAGAAAAGCAACATCTTACACAAAATGATGTTATGTAAAGAACAATTTCATGCGATATAGAAATCGATAATCAAGAGGACTTCTAAGCTCATGGAGAAGTAGAAGGGTAAAAGGGATAATGGTGGGCTATATAGGGTAATGTGGTGCTATATCCGGGGAGAAACTTCTCATACTTTCTTTATTACTTTAAGCATTTTCTCCTTCTTCAAATAATATTTCCACATCCCTCATCCTCTCTATATATATCACTCTTTGCTTTTTTTCATTATAATTCTTTTACCTCTCTAACCTTAGCACTGCCTTCTCGCGATTCACAAACATGGGTGTCATGAATGGACCTAGATACTTAGTGCTTCAGACTCCTTACCTTGGTGTCCCATCTTGCGTGAATCTTATCCTCCGTAAGCAGGGTTGATCATTCTTTTCTCCTAGGTGATCGATTTTCTTTCACTCATTAAATTTTCAATTACAGTCATCCTCCTACCATCATCATCAATAATAATACCAACACAAAAAACCATATATACAACTCTAAAACATAACTTCCGTTCTCTTCCAAACTCTCCAGTTGGTCATAAGGTAGGAAATAGGCAGTATATACTATGTGGAGTAATATAATGTAAGGCTCATGATATGGATAACTAGTGAGGCTAATAAGTATGAGTATGGATAGGATGCATGAAATAAGCTCAAATGGAAAATAAAGTCCTCCATCCTCTTATCATTGCATATGTCAAAAACAACATCAATTTACCTCCCTTTGTGTTTTTTCTCAAGAAAAATCCGCACTTCATTGTGGCTTCCCTATACTAGGCAATTCCATGCAATATCTCTAATGGAATCCACCTTTGCATCATCGAGTCTTGTCAAAGCTTCCATGACATTTTTCTTTGAACTCATAACAAGCGGGGTGATACCCTAACTCTCATAATAAACCTTTTGGATATAGACATTAATGCACAAAAACAAACCAAACGTACATCCAAATATAGAAAATATCACACAAGAAAGTAACCATGTCAAGCAATGTCGTGTGTATAAAAACAAGGGCAAAGGAAGGAAGGAACTAGAAATATGGGCCAAAACTCAAAATAAGTGCTTCTATCTGTTGGTAGTAGTTGATATTGAGTAGGATATGTCAATGTCGACTGCAACTTCTTCCCAAAATTGAAGTCGATGCAGCTTCAGGGTGATCGAAATCGACCACTACTTCTCGACGTGGCTCCTCGATGTCAACCAGCAGGACGATGTCGAGTTGTCTCCAATACTTCGACTTTCCTTGGTTCATTCCTCGTCTAACTTGGCACCTACAACTTGTTAGATCATAAAACCAAAACCAAATCCTCCCAAAAAAACAAAGTTTTTTAAAAATCAAAACAAATCCAAAACCAAAACCAAAACCAAAACCAAAAGATAGAAAATCCTAATTGAACAAAGTTTGTGTACAAGCTCTAGACTTTTAAGTCGCTAGGTGGCTGACTTCTTCTTCTTTATCCAAGTAGAGACATATAAGATCCATATGGCATGAACCTCCTCTTCTGGTCTCTTGAGCTCAACCTTGAAGATGACACCTTTCTTGTCCTTGAGCTCTATCTTCCCTAGGTAGACGTGGTGTACTCTTACCTCTCCACCATTCTTCTTCCCGCATTGTACTTCCGCTTGAATCCCTTAGTGCTTGCCTTGGATAAGAACACTCGACCACCTTCCTTATAGTCTCTTGAATCTTCATCATGGACTTTAATAAGATGGGTATACCATGGGACCCGTCTCATAGGAGTATTCTCAATCAAATCAGGAGAAGAGGGGTCTTTACCCGGACTTACCTTGTCGGGAAGACATCTTCTGCTCCTGAAGATGGTCGACATCGACTGGAGTCAGTCGATATCGACCGCAAGCTTTCCTCCTTCTACTTCGTGGTCGATGAGGGTATTGGAGTCGAAAGTGGTGGGTCGACGTCAAGGATAGTGAGTCGACATCGACTAGGATCAGTCGACATCGAGGAAGGTGGGTCGACGTTGAGGGGATCGTCTGTGTCGACCCCATACTTAGCTTTTGGAGTGTGTCTAGGCTTTTTCTCAGAGGTCGATGTCGACCTAGTGTGGTCAACATCGACTGCTATCTCATAAACATACTCGTCTGCTTGATTCCGTATAGCCAAGATCTCCTCAATTTGGGTCTCCATGACCCTCTTCTCTAGCTCCTCTGAGGTCATAGTCCTTTCCGTGGGCTCCTCACAAGGGATAATGCCCGCCCTTACATGCAGTGACTTGACCTCTATCTTATTGAACTCCTTCATAGTAGGGTTGAAGGAGAACTTAACAATCTCATTGCCTGTGGTGAAGGATAAGAGTCTCTTCCTCACATTGATGTTGGCGTTGACTGTGGCTAAGAATGGCCTACCAAGGATGATAGGGCATATAGGATATATCATCCACCATATCAAGCACAATAAAATCTGTGGCCACAAAGAACTTGACCACCTTGGGTGGGACATCATCAATAATTCATGTGGGCTTCACAAATTTGTTGTCGGCCATACAAAGCTTCATATCCATAGGCTCCAAATCTCCAATGTTGACCTTTGATCATATAGACAAAGGCATGAGGCTCACACTAGCCCCTAAATCGCAAAGAGCCTTGTAGCGATGTTGGCCTAGCTCAATAGTGATGACAAACTTCCCTAGATCACTTCCCTTCTCTAGGAAATCCATCATGCTGCACTCCTCAACGATCTCAGCCATTGATCGCTTCTTGCTCAAGATATCCTTAAGAAATTTCACATAGGATGGCATCTCATACGTGAAGAGCCTCTATGAAGGGTATAATAACATTGAGGCTCTGAAGCATTTTCACAAAGCGCTGGAACTTCTTATCGATGGGATCCTTTAAGTCTTTGGAGGGATAAAAGAGTGTCTTCTTCTGCTTCGAGCTCAAAACAGTCATTGGAGGTGTCATAGAGTGGTCGACATCGACTACAGTGTGGTCGACGTCAACTGTTATGTTGGGCTTGTGGACATGCTGCCGAGTGTGGTCGACGTCAAATGGATCGTTGTCAGCATCGACTGTTGGGTCGACGTTGACCTGAGTTTAGTCAACATCGACTACATTCTCATTCTCTTTGTTCTTCTCCTCTGGCTTGTGCTCTGTCTCTTGCAATTCACACACACTCATCAAGTGGACAACTGGGTCTCCACATTCTTCTTCCATACATCAATCTCTTCAAGCATTGAGTTGATGTCATGCAACTGAGTATGAATACAGTTGTTAGATTGTTTGTACTCAGCATGATTCATATAATTTGATGTAGGAGCACCTGAAGCACCTGCCTTGCCAGCTGGACCAGTGACGCGGAGTCAAGCCAAACTGATCACTGACAAGCTCGCCGGCTTGGTGTACTATCTGAGGCAACGGACCAGAGTGTCGAGCGTCGGAGACCTAGGGACTATGCCGAAGGCTTTCGTGGTGTCCGGAACAGTAGCGACATCGACACCGGCTTGGTGACGTCCGACCTAGCCTTATAGAAGAAGCCAGATCGGAAACCTTCAGGGACTTTCCGTTTTGGAGTCTGGAAGTTTTATGAACTCTATCTATATTTAATTAGTTGGTATTTTAATATTCCAGATGATATTTTAATTTAGAATTAAGTAGATTTATTTCCCGAATAGATAAACTCTAGTCTTTTCTATTTAAACTGGTTTTTGCACCCTTGTAAGGCAAGTTCAATAATATTCAGAAGCTTTTGCTCAAAACCTAAGTCAAGTTTCTCTTGCGTTCTTGCTCGTACGATTGCGATTTCAATCCGTTTGTGCCGATTTGTTTATCTGGTTATCTGTCTCGCGGAGTAGGTGATCCAAGGAGAAAGTCCACGTCCTCTTGATCCAAGATGGGCTTGAATCAAGTTGTAGAAGGACGTATTTTGCTCAGGGACTTGTGCCGATGAGTGGTTTAATCTCTTAGGTATAAGTATTCCGGCCAACTGATTGCCTTTGAGGCCCATATCTTTACTTTCGCTTAATCTGTTGTATTTTTAACATCAGTTTTTTTTTTCCCGAAAACCGATGTCTTTGAGTCTTCTGTTATCAGTCCGAATTATCCAACCGACGTCTAATCTTCCGTTTGTGTTTGTTTTCGGGAGCCTTTGTTGGAACGATCAAACAACCCCGCATCAAGTGGCATCAGAGCTAGGGTCCGATTTTGGCTCGTGTCAACCTTTCCGGTACGTTCTGAACAATTCTCGCTAGTGCTTCTGTGCTGCTTTTAGTTGCGCCTGTTGAACCGTTTTTGCAATTCTTCCAGTGAAACCCTAAAAGCTTGTTCTTTTCTTTTGCAAAAAAAAACAAAAAAAAATCTTTTCGGCATTGCTGTAGAAAAAAAAAAATCGCGTCAGAAAAATTAGTCTTGTTATAAGGGCCAGCGATTAAAGGTGTGTTGGAAAAAACAATCCTGAAATAAAAGCCCGCACTAGAAAGCTACAAGTTCATAATTTGCAATCATCTGCAGATCTTACGCATTGGTACGTTAGCGTTGGTGGGATTGTCTCAGGCTACCACTCTGAGTCTTACCTACCCTAAAGTCACAACCTTTTTCTTTGCTTTTAAGTCTTTCTGTGAATTTTCTTGAGTTTCTAATCTCTGCTTGAAGAACAGATTCTCATGAGATAGATTGAGATCACAGACGCCACAAATTGAGTGAAGAGCGAAACACTTGCGAGGAGTTTTTCAGTTTTTCACTAACTTTAATGCGTTTGCTTGTTTATTTTCTGTTGTGATGTCTAACACTCCGGCAAATGATCAAGAGATACTCCAGGAGGGTCTCGCTGCAACTCTGACATCTATAAATGCTACCATGACCCAGTTGCTACAAATTAATCAGCGGATCGAAGCCCACTTGGCGACAGGACCGCGGATTCAGAACCCTCGGGATGATCATATGGTGATTAACCCTCCACCCAAAGGGGGTAATTTGGACCAAAGGGAAGGTCGACAGCAACAACTCATCATCAACGATGAGTTTGAGGATACCGGGAGAGAGGACAATTACCAACATAGGCGTGCTAGGGAACCCGAACAAGACG
The DNA here is from genome assembly GCA_037127255.1 of Persicaria tinctoria. Classification (NCBI taxonomy): domain Eukaryota; kingdom Viridiplantae; phylum Streptophyta; class Magnoliopsida; order Caryophyllales; family Polygonaceae; genus Persicaria; species Persicaria tinctoria. The sequence goes on along the minus strand of JBANSL010000015.1, from coordinate 51,565,711 downwards.
GTATCGGTCGGGTAAAGGTAAAGATTTCTTCTTTTACTGGAGCTAGTGATGCTGATGAATATTTAGAATGGGAAGCTAAGATTGAACACATTTGGGACTGCCATAACTTTGCTAAGGAGAAAAAGGTTCAATTAGTTGTTTTAGAATTTTCTGGTTTTGCGCTAACTTGGTGGAACAATTTAGTAAGAGACAGGAGGACTTTGGAGGTGCATGTGTCCACTTGGGCACACATGAAGGTTCTGGTGAGAGCCCGGTTTGTGCCCCCGCACTACATCCGGGATCTGAAACATCGCCTGAATACTCTCCGTCAAGGTTCCATGAGCGTAGAAGAGGTCTACACTACCATGTAGGCAGCCATGGCTAAGTGTGACATCCGGGAGGCAAAGGAGGACACCATGTTGCGATACTTGGGAATTCTCAACCTTTCTTTGGCTCGCGAGATCGACTGCTATTCCTGGAAGACCATGATGCAGCTACTTCACCTGACAGTAAAGGTGGAAAGAAAGATGTGATTCCAATCGACATCCGACCGGACAGGCCAAGGCCAAAATTGGCGAAACTCCGGCAAGGAGCAGTAAGCCACGACGAACCGGGGCCAGAAGACACCTGTCACGACCGCGATGGGCTCTAGGGGCCTAGTACCGCCGATTCCATCATTGCCAGCAACTCCATTGGGTAAACTCGGTTCTTCAAAGGGCAGTACTCCTAACCCTAATGCTAGAACTTTGGATATTGTCTGTTTTAAATGTCATGGTAGAGGTCATATGGCTAGGGATTGTCATAATCAACGTGTTTTGGTTATAAATCACTTAGGTCAATATGAATCTGAATCTGATAACGATGAACCTGAAGCTGAAACTGATAACTTGCCTGAATCTGATCTAGCTGAGTTTGATTATGAACAAGGAGATTGCTTGCTTGTTAGGAGAGTTTTACATTCTAAGCCTATTGTTTATGATGATAATGAGCGTGAAACTCTTTTCCATACTCAACTTCGTGTTCAGAGCAATGTTTGTCGGGTTATTATCGATGGTGGTAGCTGTTGCAATCTTGCTAGTAATGAAATGGTGTCTAAATTGAAACTGACTACCTTATGTCACCCTAGACCTTATAAATTGCAAAGGATGAATGAAAGGGGTGAAGTTAGGGTTGATAGACAAGTTAATGTGCATGTTTCCTTGGGCTTATATGATGATACCATTTTTTGTGATGTAGTTCCTATGACGGCTAGCCATATTCTACTAGTCCGCCCTTGGAAATATGATCACAAGGCTATTCATGATGGGTTTACTAATCATTACTCCTTTGATTTTAAGGGAAAGAAAATCATCTTTAGACCCCTGACGCCTTCGCAAGTTGCAAATGAGCTGGAGAAAGCTAGGAAGAAGAGAGAGGTGGAGGCATCAGGAAAACCGATGTCTGAGAAGGCTACAATATCGGCTGCTGTAGAAACACTGATGTCAAAAGGTCCTGAGACGACTGCAGTAAGTTTACTGATGTCAAAAACTAAACTGCGCTGCGAGGTAATAAGTTCTGATTACACTCTTATGCTTTTGTGTAAAGCTCTATGCTTGCTTTCTAATGGCGTTAAGGAACAATTACCTCCAAGAATTAAGGATTTGTTAGAGGAATTCAAGGATATCACTCCCGATGAGATGCATGTAGGATTACCACCTCTTAGGAGTATTCAACATCAAATTGATTTTATGCCTGGTTCCTCTTTGCCTAACCGCCCTGCCTATAGGACCAATCCTCAAGAAGATAAGGAAATAGAATCTTGAGTTCAGGAACTGTTGGATAAGGGATATATTAAGGAAGGCTTGAGTCCATGTTCGGTACCTGTGTTATTAGTCCCTGAGAAAGATGGATCTTGGAGAATGTGTGTTGATTGTAGGGCTATTAACAATATCACTATGAAGTATAGGCACCTCATCCCTAGGCTAGATGATATGCTTGATGAATTATATGGTGCTACTTTATTTTCTAAAATTGACTTGAGAAGTGGTTACCATCAAACTCGAATGAGAGAGGGGGAGAAGTGGAAAACAACTTTTAAGACTAAACGTGGTTTATATGAATGGTTGGTTATGCCTTTTGGTTTGACTAATGCGTCTAATACTTTTATGAGATTGATGAACCATGTTCTTAGAAAGCTAATTGGGAAATTTGTTGTTGTATATTTTGATGACACTCTTATTTACAGCAAATCCCTGGAAGATCATGAAACTCACTTAAGAGAATTTCTCTCAACTCTTCGTGTTGAGAACTTCTTTATTAATTTGAAGAAATGTGAGTTTTGTTCTAATAGTGTCACTTTCCTTGGTTTTGTAGTTAGTTCAAGAGGACTTCAAGTCCACCAAGGGAAGATTAAGGCCATCTAGGAGTGGCCGACACCTATAAGTGTTGGCGAGGTGAGGAGTTTCCATGGCTTGGCGACGTGCCATTGACGGAGTTGACTAAGAAGGGTCAACACTTCATTTGGGGAGTTCCCCAAGAGAAGGCCTTTACCACCCTTAAGGCCAAACTGACGCATGCTCCACTGCTCGTCTTTCCGGATTTCAACCGACCTTTTGAAGTTGAGTGCGATGCAACCGGGATTGAAATTGGAGGAGTTCTCATGCAAGAAGGTAAGCCTATTGCCTTCTTTTCTGAAAAATTGAAGGTTGCTTGTCTTAATTACTTTACTTATGATAAGGAGTTGTATGCTTTGTTTAGAGTTCTTACGGCATGGTCTCACTACCTATGGCCTAGAGAATTTGTGCTTAGAACTGATCACGAGTCCTTGAGGTACTTTAGGAGTCAAGATAAGTTGGATCGTAGGCATGGTAGGTGGATGGAATTTATAGAAACCTTCCCATATGTGATTCAATATAAGAAGGGGAAGGACAATGTAGTGGCCGATGCTTTATCAAGGCGCCATAGCTTGTTGATTACATTAGATTCTTTTTAGGCTTTGTCTATATTAAGGATCTATATGTAAATGACATTGATTTTGGGGAGACCTATAGGACTTGTAAATCAAAAGCTTCATTAGATAAATTCTATTTGTTTGATGGATTTTTAATTATTTCGGGTTGATAAGGTTTGCATTCCTAGATGTTCTTTGAGGTTACTTCTTGCGGAGGAAAGCCATAGAGGTGGTTTAATGGGACATTTTGGGAGGGATAAAACCTATCATACATTACATAGTCATTTCTATTGGCCTCACATGCTTAAGGATGTCGAAAATTTTATGAAAAGGTGCTTAGATTGTTTGAGGGCCAAGTCTAAGTTGAAGCCACATGGTTTATATACCTCTTTGTCGGTTCCTAGTGCTTCTTGGGAAGATATTAGCATGGATTTTATAGTAGGTTTGCCAAGGACTAAGAAGGGGAGAGATTCGATATTTGTGGTTGTAGACAGATTCTCTAAGATGGCTCATTTTATTGCTTGCCATAAAGCCAATGACGCTTCTAATGTTGCTAGTCTTTTCTTTCGTGAAGTCGTTAGGTTGCATGGTTTGCCAAAGACTATTGTTAGTGATAGGGATACTAAGTTTTTAAGCCACTTTTGGAGGACTCTTTGGGCTAAGCTAGGTACTAAGTTGCTATTTTCTACTTCTAGTCATCCCCAAACAGATGGCCAAACGGAGGTTACTAATCGTACCCTAGGCACCATTCTTAGAGCTGTCATTAAGAAGAATTTGAAGTATTGGGAAGATGCATTATCACATGTAGAATTTGCATATAATAGGACTTTGCATTCCTCCACTAGTTATACTCCTTTTGAATGTGTTTATAGTCTTAATCCGCTAACCCCTTTTGATCTTGATAACTCCACTCCCTTGATGAAAATCGGAATAAGTTTCAAAGGCATTAACAGTCTGTTTGTGTCAAAGGTCTTGAAGCTTTAGCAGTGTTGATAAAACACAAAACCTGTTCTATATGATACTATGTTCAAATATTATTTTATGTTATTATATGCTTCCATATTATTATTATATATACACTAACCTTTCAGGAAGCATTTTCGAATATTATTTCCTTCCTTAAGCATTCAAAGCTGAGAAAGATCAAATCGTGATCATGGCTTCCGAAGTTTCCAAAGATAGAAGATTGCGCTCAAGCCATGATCCTCTCTTAGCCGTTGGTGAAGATCTGTGGCGCCGATCTGTTCTCTATAAAGAAAAGGAAGAAAAGAAGACAAAGACAATTCATTGAACACAAGCTTTCATACACTCAAGGCCTCAAGCGAGATCTGTCTTCTTTGTGTGCTCTCTGCTAGTCCTTAAGAGTCTGTTATTTCATTTGAAAGCATTTGAGAGTTACACAGTGAGCTTATAGGATATATTTTGTTATAGTGTTATACTCGAGAGTTTTTAACTCAGGAAGTGGACACTAGGCGATTGATTCACTAAGTGTAAGAGGATTGTACTAGATAGCATAGAGAGGTAGGGCTCTTCTAGATTGGTCTAGGACTCCAAGGGAACGTGAGTTGACTAGATTGTAATTGTATAGGAGAGAGGCTTCTTGGTGAGCTATTAGGATCCTAAGTCATGTGAATCAATAAAAGTCGGTTGAATCCTAGGGTTGTGGAAGAACCCTAGGCGGGGACGTAGGCCAAGTTCGTGCCGAACCTCGTAAACAATTCATCGAGTCCTTTATTTACTGCTTTACCTTATTTCCGCACTTGATTCGAATTGCTTAACTTTGTGATTCGGGTTTTCAGAGAAAAGACTAAGTCTAATCTCAAAGGGTTTTGCACGAGCTTCAAAAGTCTTGAGACTATCTGCGAAAAACCGGCATACTCTATTCAACCCCCCTTCTAGAGTATCTTTACATTACTTTGTTTTACTTTATCGAACCTTCAGATCTTACTCCATATTCTATGAGAGAAAAGAAAAGCTTTGAAGCAGGTAAGTAGATTGAGTTCATTAAGGAGCTCCATGAGAGGACCAAGCAATGCCTCGAGGGAAAGGCTACTAGTACGGCGGCTACCAAGAACAAAGGGCATAAGAAGGTGATCTTTGAGGAAGGAGACCTCGTATGGGTGCACCTAAGGAAGGACCGCTTCCTGGATCAGCGGAAGTCTAAATTGTCGCCTCGTGGTAAATGCTTATCAGCTTGAGTTTCCCGACGACTATGGAGTCAGCTCGACATTCAATGTTGCTGACTTAAACCCCTATCCGACGGGAGAAGACGAAGCGGATTTGAGGTTGAATCCTTCCCAAGAAGGGGAGGATGATGCAGGAACACCCGAAGCACCCGCCTTGCCAGCCGGACTAGTGACGCGGATTCAAGCCAAACTGATCGCTGACAAGCTCGCCGGCTTGGTGTGCTATCTAGGGCAATGGACCGGAGTGTCGAGCGTCGGAAACCTAGGGCCTACGCCGAAGGCTTTCGTGGTGTCCGGAACAGCAGCGACATCGACACCGGCCTGGCGACGTTCGACCTGGCCTTACAGAAGAAGCCAGATCGGAAACCTTTAGGGACTTTCCGTTTTGGAGTCTGGAAGTTTTAAGGAAATCTATCTATATTTAATTAGTTGGTATTTTAATATTCCAGATGATATTTTAATTTAGAATTAAGTAGATTTATTTCCCGAATAGATAAACTCTAGTCTTTTCTATTTAAACTGGTTTTTTGCCATCTTGTAAGGCACGTTCAATATTATTTAGAAGCTTTTTCTCAAACCCTAAGTCAAGTTCCTCTTGTGTTCTTACTCGTACGATTGCGATTTCAATCCGCTTGTGCCGATTTGTCTCTCTGGTTATCTGTCTCGCGGAGTAGGTGATCCAAGGAGAAAGTCCACGTCCTCTTGATCCAAGACGGGCTTGAATCAAGTTGTAGAATGAGGTCTTTTGCTCAGGGACTTGTGCCGACAAGTGGTTTAATCTCTTAGGTACAAGTATTCCGGCCAACTGATTGCATTTGAACCCCATATCTTTACTTTCGCTGAATCTTTCGTATTTTTAACATTAGTTTTTGGTCCAAAACTGATGTCTTTGAGTCTTCTGTTATCAGTCTGAATTATCCAACCGACGTCTAATCTTCTATTTGTGTTTGTTTTCGGGAGCCTTCGTTGGAACGATCAGACAACCCCGCATCATAATTGAACTATAGCACAAATAGAAGTGTGAAAAAAATGTTTTTATTTTACAACGCCCAATCCGATGTTGTGATTCGTACATATCACAACGTCGGATCTAACGTTATATTACAGTACTTGTTTTCATACATACGAAATGTTTTTTTTTTTGTGAAAAATTCATATAATTGAACTATAACAAAAATAGAAGTGTGAAAAAAGAATAATAAAGACAAATGTAATTGTATAGTTGAACTTATACAACATCATATGTGGAAGAAGATAATATGGATGTTTTACAATAGATGTTATAATTTTATTTTACAACATCTATTATAATAGGGAAACGATAACCAAAAATCGTGTCAAGACTGCTAAACATGGTGTAGGGGACGACCTTCTTGAACTCGCAATGCTCTAAATTTATCAAATTGATATTGGAAGCGAGTATCCCATCTGTTGACGCTCGGATGATGGTATACCATCCATTCATGCGTTGGATGAGGTAAAAGAGCTTCGAGCTGTAACTATATCTGCAATAAGTATATTAGAATGTTAATTTTTGTAATTTCAGGATGAAATGCAATTGATGCGAGAGTAACACATATCATAATCACCGCCACAAAATGATACTGGTTCCTGATGCATGCCAACCCTAGTGTGGCCTCATGAAGAGCGTTATCTGATTGTTCGGTGTACATAGGGAGGCATGTAAAGGGTTGGTGCCAAGATAAGACTACGAGGGGCACTTGGTAGACGGTTGCAAACACAAGACCCATGATCGACAACTCGATCCAGTATCTTTGGTCACCTACCACTATGTTGGAGTAACTCTCTAGGTCGACAAACTCTCACAGCGAATACCCTCCCATGTGTAAAGTTGATGATATTGTTCCAAATGGTTGCACAATAACCCTTTCATATTTGCAAACCGTGTCTCCCTTGGCCGTAACATCAGTTGTGTCATAGTTCGATATCTGCAGTGACTATCTCCTATGGTGTTCACAACTGTTGTACTGTGTCTGAACATAAAAGGGTCCACATTATTGTGACCCCAGCTAAAACCCCAATATTGTGTGTCAAACGAAGGTTGGGAGTTTCGGTCCTTACCACGGTGACCTACTCTGGCTTCCTCCCTTTCAAAATTCGCCCGATATTCCTCATATCGCAAGGGATTCGTTCTGCAAGGGTTTCTCATCCCGCTGGGTCTCCCCTTTGAACGTACGCTACGAAATACCTATGGGTGCATATCCGAGTCACATGCTTCATTGGAGGCAGTGTACGAATACGACATGGCATAGGGTAAGGCAATATTTTCAAATTAATCCCACGACAGATCTTTCCAAAATGGGTGGACGTCGTCCGGTGATATTGGAACTCCTTCAGCAACACAACGCTGAACATCGTGCACACACGGTATCCCATAGCAAATTCTCCAAAACCGGTCGATGCACTATTCAGATACTTTTCCGTCGACAAGGACCCTCCAATGATCGAAGAGATATTCGAAACACTTCTTCGAAACTACGTGCTTAACCTCCTCGAATAAGAGGACATTATATGTGTTAGTTGTGCATTTAAACGATCTATCTCCAAGGCAGTATGGAGATCATGCATCTCACATTCATTAACTTATTGAATGGTATCCACCACGACACAAAAGTCACATGTGGACGAGTGCAATGCTTCTTTCAGCACTTTATGTTGGCCTTCAACCCTACACAAACTGCATCATGTGACCACGGTGAATGAAGTTTGAAATTTAGGAACGAGATACATGGGTAAAAGACGAAAAGGATATGCATACCTATTTGTTGTCCTCGTTCAAAAGTTGAGAGTGTGGTCGGTGTAACATCTGACAAGGCATGTCTGATGGATGAGCCACACTTATTCCAAATATCCCATGACCCTAGGTGCGGACCGCCATTGGACATGAAGCCATCGCCAGTGTCGCTAGAACGATTCCTATGTAGAAGATTGGAATACTCCCCATACTTTATTCTTGAATATAATCGCGTACGTGCTACAAATTTTTTGTAACCTTCATCTCGCGCAACCTCGATCTTGCGTTCACTATCGGAGGATGACATTGTGTGAAATTGTGAGGAGAATGGACGACTTACGATGAAGGTACTATTGTGTTAAATTGTGAGGTAAATGGAGGACTTACTTTCGTCCTTAACTGCATATGTCGGTTTCATTATTTATCTAATATCATGTTTACCACATAGGTCACGTGGATGCCTTTTGGTAGAGACTTGGATTTTGTAGGTCAGTTTCGCTCTTCCACCTATCGAGGCACCATCAGACTTTGTGGCTTCGAGGAGCCGTACATGCTAGATAGGGTGCTCCGACGGTTCGGTCGCGTGTAGGAGCTCTCATTGGACATCATCCTTCCCACCGTGGTGCATCGACCGTGGCGGCTGAATAGGCGTTACGTCATGACGTTTGCCATGCAGCACGACCTCTGGACATTAGAGGACCCTCACAGATTCTACCCTATCACTGGTTATCGGAGGACGAATGAGAGCTGTCAGGGAGGCGTTTAAGCTGACTACCTCTCATGGTTCCAGTCCCAGAGTCGAGGTCACGGTTGTCCACAACAGTGAGACGAGCTGATGATCCACCGGTTACACCTACGCAACCAGACGACGTGATCGGACCAGCTAAGGCTGCTGAGCGCCAGGACCGTGTCCATAAGATGACACAGGGTATTCATGCATTGGTTGGACATCCTTAGGTTGACCAGATGTACGAGCATATGGTGAGCTACATTGGATCTTTTCATTAGATACACTCTATTTTGTTTTGTTTATGATATATTGTCCGTATTTGGTGGTTATACTTTATTTTGTAGTTCGTTTTGTTTGAATTCTTGGTTTTGATGGTTTCTACGTACTCACAACAACAAACATTCACCTGTCAAGGCTTCACTTCATAGATAACGATTAGAAACACATCAATGTTACTAAAACAAACAAATACAACATGGATAACAACAGTTTTTTTTTTAACAATCAACTAAGCTCTAATTAATTCGTATTCGGAATGAGTTGAATCTTTAACTCGTTGAATGGAAAGCTTCGGACTTCCATATTTGCTTCCCTCACAATTATCCCTACCTGTTGAGCTGCATCAATGTGGTCATGTACGCTTAAATCAAGGAAGAATGACCGAATACGTTGTAGGAGAAGGTCCCCAACCCTCCAGTAATAAGTTTAAGTTATGCCAAGACGAAAACGGGTGCAGTACGCACACTCGAACTCGATGGGTGCGGAAATGTGAGTGTCATTTTCACACTCGACTCGAAAGAGCGTGCAATTATGAATGCCACTGACTGTATTCTGGATGGCGACAAACAGAGTCAAAATCAATGCGGGGGTTTGATCCGCGATGGTCAGTTGTAATCGACTCCATGGAAGGAAAGAAAATGTGAAATTGTTGTGTTGCATTTTCAAATGCAATCTTCATCCCCCTTTTATAGGGATTGCTGAACTTACTGGACATACAACGCCCAACTTGACGTTGCACAATGTTAGATTCGACGTGTAAAACGTCCAATTGGCCATTGCTAAGCCCGACCGAACCCATTGGGCTATTAGCTTGCAACGTCCAAATTTTTTCCCCAACGCAAAATGATGGTTTAAGCACAACGTCGGATGTGACGTTGTTACAACGTCGAATCTAACGTTCATTTGCGGTGTATATAGTGAACGCGTTATTTATTTTATCATGAATATCTAAAATCCAATCTATTTTATGAACCCGAGTAATCTCACAAATTCCAATCTATTTTATGAGCCCGAGTAATTTCATAGAAGTTGGCCTTCCAACAAAGCAAACTGCTTATGAAGAAACATAGTTGTTTGTACTTTGGAGTTCAGCCAATTGTAAAATAATCTGTATATAAAGGGACCCTCAAAGGGTTATGATGTCAGAATGGCATGCTTGTAAGTTTCAAGGGAACACCAACAACAACAACAAAAAGATACTGGTAGTTGTTAAATGTAATCCGAACAGTTTTCACTTCAACTGAATACAGAGACTTGAAAATGATGAATCATACCTGCAATAATGCAATTGACTGAAAGTGAATGCAGAGCCTCTACGGATGGAGCTTCCACCGACTACACCCTAGATTGATGCAAATCAAGTAAAGCAAACTGGGTCGGAGGCTGCGAATCAATTAAAGCAAACTGGGTCGGAGGCTGCTTCAATCGGAGGTTAAACTGCTGCACTAAGATTCATCAAATATTCTCAGCAGGACTAGCCCCTCAATTACTCAACCTTTACAAATCCTAATGGAAATGCCAGAATCTACCAGTCCAGGCCATCTTTGCTACTCTGCCTGTTGTGGACACCTCCACTCCTGGTTATACTCACTGTTTTACTCCAGCAATGAGCCACTCACAATATCAGATCACGATTTTACTTCCAAACCGTTATACTCAAGTTTGGGTGGATGACTGGATAGTCTGGATGGGCAGCAATTAAGCTTCAATCTCTATTCAGGATCTTGCTCCTCCAATCTACAACTTTTACCCAGCAGTTCTCTGGTTGCCACCGCTCTGAACATTAGTTGAAAAAAAATAAAAAGAGTGAAAACTATGAAATTCTGATGAGGTTGATTATAGGTAGAGACTGGGCACGTGATTGTCAATATAATAATGTACTCTTCACTCTTCAGCGCTTGAAACTGTAAATGGGCTTCAAAAATAGACACCTTGTACAAATAAAGGAGTAGGGAAGGCTCTCACATATTTATGTTCAGTTCCAACATTGCTTACTAGTGAATATGATGAATGTAGAAGTGAGCTTCGGATAGGTATGAAAATAAAATGTTTCTACCGTGTTAACAAAAAAAGTGTGGAATTTAGAGAGGGATAAAACCCTAATAGATTGGTGGTGGAAGCCTCATATTAGAGAAGGCAAATACACACTTGAATAATAACATTATATGTTTAATGCAGAGTAAAGGAGGTGAATTATACCTGCACATGAACCTAATGCACTCCATGTCCAGAATTCCAACCGGATGCCTGCTACTGTGTGGACCATTATCTGAAACAACAGGCAGTTGACTCAAGTTGTGTCTCATCATGAGCATTTCAGCAGTTAAAAGATCCATACTAGGTGTCACAGTCCATGGGACATGGCACCTGTTTCCATCTGAACACATCTCTGCCACTATGAGATCCTGCAACACTCACAAACCAGATCAGTAGTGGCTTCAGAATTCTCCCAGTCAGACAACAACGAACATTTGTTTTGATCATTTGAGACGAAAATAAAAGTATCAGAATTGTAGCTGTGCATCCTGCATCAATATGACTATGCAGATTGCAGACAGAAAAAATGAATGATTTGGTTACTAGACCGCTTTGCTAGAAGAGGGCACCTAACCTAGATTTTTTTTTATTTTTGTCTGGCTTTACTTTTTATTCTGTCAGCTCAGTGTCTTTCTTAATAAGAATATCTGCAACAAGAAGGTTGATCCTAAAGAATAACTAGATGCGCATCATAAACTGCTCAATGATATGCCATCTTCCTTTGAGGTTGGGTTGGTTACTTGTGTCAATTTGTAAGAAAGAGAGACAGTTGAGCAATACTTGTGTTGGATCTATTTATCTGGAAGTACTCAGCATGCCAAAGGAGGTCTGACATAATGTCAAAACTCTATTGAAAGGTTCAAGTGGCCAAATGGGCATCCAGGTAATTTCTATTTGCTTATCCTGCAAGTATCACTATATCAGTCTTGCATTGAAGAAAAAACAACAAAAATTAGATACTCACCTCAGGCTTTCTGTTTCTTGCTACTACAGATTTGCTGAAGTCTTGAATGTCGCTTAATGAAAATAACCCCAGAAGATTGTTATTGTCATCTGTAACAATTGCAAAGGACTGCTTCTCCGCAATCATGATGGTAACTGCTTCAGTCAGTAAGGTATTCATGAGAACAGTAGCATATTTTGTCCTCATAGCATCTGAAACATAAATTCTCCTCTCTAGTTCTTCGGTTTCATTATCAGAAACATCTAGGCACAGAGAACTCTCAAGTTCACAAAGGTCATTTGAGTTAGCTATGACAGTAGCAGGGGAATCCCTCGAAGTTAATGAATCACCGATTTCAGAAGTAGTAGTGTCTGTAGGGATTTTAGGATCCCCAAGACCTTTTCTTGACTGTGAAGAGGTGACCCAAGAGGACAGTCCAACAGCTCCAAGGAGTGGAAGGACAATCCGGTAATCTTGAGTAAGTTCAAAGAGAAGTAGAACTGCAGTAAGAGGAACTTGGCACACCCCTGCAAGTGTAGCAGCCATGCCAACCTGTGTGCAAAAGCATAAAAATTAGATTGTTTCATTCATCGAGCTATGTGTTAAAGCATAAACAAGAATCTCATTAGAGCCTCCGATTCGGGTAGACCCCTAAAACAACATACATTTATTATATATGGCTATTTTTACATGTAATAAAAAAAACTAATTAGTGTTTAGATGTAAAAAAGGCCCATTAGCATTTGTGCAATTTTAAGATCTTTATTTGAATGATTATAGATTTATAGTATTTTGTTTGGATGAATGTGCTATCGTTATATTACTAGTAGCTGATATATGTAACTTGAGTGCTTAACCTTGCTATCTTCAATTTATAGGGAGTGAAAAAAAAACGTGACTACATTATGTGGTAAAGAGTCACCATTTTTGACTTCGTCTTTAGCCCAGGGCCAGCCCTGAATTTCCTAGTGTTTAAATTGATGCCATCCTACATCCAATTAAGGAGACTCGTCTATCATTCACTTGGGACGAATCTTCTTCATAACAAAAATACAACTAGAAGTTCAAACTGTTTGAATGCAGAGGTCATCAAAATAAGCTTTCATCCAAAAGGTCAAGTGTTGATAGAGCTTAAATACTACTTCATGGGCCTATCTCCAAATGCTATTCTTTTTCACACGATCAATCAAGTATCTTGACTACAAAGGATATGTCACTACAAAAACAAATGAAGAATCTTGAAAATGTACAGTTAAGTAGGTCAATCACAATATCTACATTCTACAGGCAAGATATATGCAAAAGAAATTAGAATAGCAATTGAAATAAAAGATATAAATGCAAATGATAATGATACAGTTTGGTGTGTAGTTTCTCCTATTCCAAAATGAGTTTAGAGGAGGGAAAGGAGAAACAATACCAGGCCATAAGCTTGTGGTGAGGCCACCTCAACAAATGAGATATTTAAGATTGGATGAGATTGTGAAACTGCAAGAGCAATGAACTTTCCATATGCCATCCCAGTAGCGGCCCCTATAAAGAGTGATGGGGCATAATAACCTCCCACTAAACCAGAGGCACGACACACAGATGTAGCCACAATTTTGACTGCCACCAACTGAAGCAATAGATCAGCAGATAGACCTTCCACAAATGGCCTGGACTCCAACAAGATGTCAACATTCTCAAAACCCCAGTAAAGAATTTCAGGGTATGCCAAAGCTATCAATCCAACACTCAATCCTCCAATAGCAGGGAATATAACCTTTGGTAATCCAATGTCTTTGTGAATTTTGTCTACAGAATGCATCATGTATGTTGTACACCTGGACAAGGTCAAAGAAACCAAGCCACATAGGATACCCAGCAGAAGATATAGTGGGAGCTCTGAAACACAAGAGACCTATCTAAATGACGGTTTAAAACATCAAAAATCCAAAAAGTTCAATGTTTTCAGAACAGATATTGAGTCATCCAGTGAACTGAACTATTTAATAGCACAGAATTGCAAACTAATGCGTTCATAGTGGCCTTTCCCTGGATATAAAATCAAAAGAAAGAAAGCAAGGAAGCTTTTCTTTCCAAATCACTAAAATGTTGAAAATTTTAACTCATTAGCCTAGCCTAAGCCCTAGTGGCAAGGACAACAATGGAACCAATGATGGATGGAACTATAACCTATCTCAATATTTTGTGTTCTAGTACAAGAAGTACATTCATATCCGCTAATTATAAGAACAAATATCAATGATTTACCGCTCGGTGATCGGAAATCATATTCAGGGACCTTGAAGGCTGGCTGGGAACCAAGACCGACTTCTGACAATATAGAAGCAATAACGGCACTCAAAATAACCATTGTGGTTGTATTGGCAACTGACGTAGAAGAATTTGATGACGATGGCCATAAGACTGATTCCACAGCAAAGAAGCACCCGGCAACAGCAGCATTGAATCCTGAAAAAGCCCAATATCAAATATAACCATGTGAGACGTCATTAAGGCTAGGTAATAATTCGGATGTTGTTACGTTTTCATTTTAAATTGATATTGTATCAACGCCAATAAATTTTATGAAAACTAGGGAGCCTCTTCTTCTCAGTAAATAGCTCTTCTAATTTTCTTCATTTCCATGTAGTATGATTTCCATGTAAGCGGGTATCAATGGTGCATTTTACCACCAGTCTAGCTCATGTAGTTTCCTTCATTTCCATATAAGTATAAATTGTACATTTGAGATTTAGACATACATCCTCTGTTACTGTAAAGATTCACCATATGTGTCAATAGTGCCATGAGGATCAAATGCTCTTTTTTAAATAAAAGATATTCATTTACTGATATGGTAAACTTAAGTGGCTAAGTATCAGGTACTGTTCGCTATGATGCAAGTCAAAACCACTTGGGCTATAAATTTCCCACCCATAATATTTTACAAATTATACGGTAATACAGAGTAAATCTCTTAACTGGAAGTTTTTTTTCAGCAATCCAAGTTGGGAATTGATGTTAATCATGTATAGAACATAAACAAGAAAAACAATAGGAAGAAGAAACAAAAGAACAAAAAGAAGTATTTCAATCTTGGGATTAAGTAGCATTATTTCGGTTACGTCATGTTACTATGGCCAATTAATCATAAACAAATGTTAAGGAAAAATTAGTGGCAAGAAGGCAATTTGCATTAGACATGGTTTTATTATAGCAGAAAAATTCTAACCAGAAGAGATTCCAGCAGCTGATCCAGCAGCTATAAGAGATACCTTTCTCTGCTCACTTTTGCTGAAGACACTATCAACACCTTTGGCAATGGATGAACCAATCTCAACACTAGGGCCTTCAGGCCCCAATGAATTTCCTGTTCCAAGGGTAATACATGCAGCTACTGACTTAATGAATGGCCGGAGTACTGCCTTTACACGAGTCAAGGACAGTTCTGGTGAAGGAACTTCTAAACTCTCTCGAAGCATATTCAAGAAGCTGACAAGTACACCCCCACAAACTGGTACTAGAACTGTCTTCTTCCAGGTTAATTCAATGGGTTCCTCTCTTAACCACGATGCACCCCGAGCTGGGATTCCATCCCAGAAGAGGTCACGCAATTCATGAACCTGAATTGCATTAAAAAAAAAAAAGTATTAGTGAACATATCTTTGAAGACCCAAGAGGTGGTGGTTCCCATTTGATATTCCTCTTTTTCCAAACAGAAGATATCGAGATATCGAAAGATGAAAACTGAAATAAAATTAACAAATCATACAAAAAATAATATGGCTTGGCCCAATTGTCCATTTCCAAAAACAAGAATCAAAGTTTCATTTCCTGAGGCCGGCTAAACACGGTTCCATGAAACAGTGTGATAGCGCGGATTGGTGGAATCATGCGCATGCACTGGAGTGTAGGTGACCACTGACCAGAGATGAGGCGATCGGCGAAAGTTCGTGTGTGTTGGAGGCTTGAGCTTCTTTTTTTTTTTTTTTTTTGAATAGGAAACGAAGGTGGTGATGGCCCGGTGGGGAGTGGTTGCAATTAGACGAGGCTCATTTGGGGTGTGGACGAAACCGAAGCCTACTTTCAGTATGCAAACAGCAGCTGCCTGTTAGTTTGGGCTACAAGAAAGCATTGAAAAGGATTCAGCCATTTAGGCGCTTAATGTTTAACAAATACTGTAACAAACATTTCATTAAATCCTCTGTTTTAGGGTTTGGGTATGAAGAAATTCCCTTCATGAAACAAACCAATCATGGCAGACTAGTACGCTTAAATCCTAATTCAAACAGTAATCGGACATATAGAGTTCCGTCCATCGAAATCCACAGTCACCACTCTCCACCAGGATATATACAATAATTAACTGTATAAAATAACCAAGGATCAGTACATACCGCGTTGTTGAAGATGACGACAGCTACACCAGTGAGAAGGCCAACCAAGCAAGCAGACACAATGCTGGAATTCTCTTCAGGTATTGCTAATTTCAGAAACGCCGCCATCACCTTTCCTGCCTTCTCCCCCTTTTCGACTCTCAAACCTCTCCCACCTTCGCCATTTCCGCAATCTGCAGATTCTTCAGATTCACGCATCGAGCGAGTAATTCCGGAGAGGGACTCGAATTTGCTACAGCTTCCATCGAAGTATCTTTTGAGGCCTGTTCTGCCACCAAAACTGAAGGAACACGGCGAGTAAAACGAAGCTTTGTCGCTGATAATGGAAGCGCGAGGCGAAATGCCAGATCTCGACATAGGACCGCCATGATAGATGAGCTGGAAGCTTCCCATGGAGGCCGGGAGGAAGAGAGAGAGCAAGCCACAGAGAGAGAAAGAGAGCAGTTATATGCATCTCTCTGCGTTATCTGTGATTGGTGGACGAGAATCAAAATCGCCCCTTCTTTCTCTCTATCTATTCGCCTAAAAAAAAAAAAGGATAAATTTAAGGAAAAAGGTGAAAGGTATAACACGTGTCATAGTTTCATTGGATGTAAGTTTCCCCTCTGAAAAGTATAAATAATGAGGCGGTTAACCCCTCCCCACACCAGGCATTCTCCCTTGGAAGTTGGAACTGCGTTTGATCGGTGCGGACATCCATCCGAGTTTCCACCCCCTTTTTCTTTCCCAGAATCATCCTTCGCTGTGCGTATTTCGGATTCAACACAGAAGGAGGTATCAGCCGAATTTTTCATTTCTTTTGAAAATGGTTGAATTCAATCTCAGAGGTGTTTAATTCTGTTTCCTCAATCACTTGTATTTTGCTCCAATGATTAAATATACATTCAATTTTTTTTTTAAAAAAAACAACCGAAAGGGGAGTACAATAAAATTTTATTTTTTAAATGTGGTAAAAGATTTTAGACATGGGAATGTGTTGATCTTGTGTATAAATGTGAAACATTTTGAAGGTGCAATTTGACTATTTGTATCAAAATATATACATATAAAAATTTATTGTTGGCTTTGTTAATTATGTTGTTATTGTGGTTATTTATGTTGTGTTTTTGTTATTTTGTTCCACAAACAGAGTCTGGGGAAGGAGATGGCTTTGCAGGTTAATGATAGTGAGACATCAACTGCAGTCACTATTGAAGGGGGGACTCAAGATGCCCAAAACGTTACTTGTTGCATATGCCTTGAAAATTTAACTCAAGGTGGTATTTCAACGGTAGGCTTTATCTCCATATTAGTCTTTGCTTCTTCTTCTTCTTCTTTACCGTTTTTATACCTGGATTCCATATCATATATATGTCTGCTAGATACTTTGTACTTAAATATTGCAAAGGATAAATTCCTATTCATACTTGAAATGACAATGCATTTTATGATTCACGATATCTTTAAAATTGCACACGATGTAATAGTTTTGTCTAAAATTTCCGACCTTTCTCTTCTAGGTAACAAATTGTAAACACCAGTACCATCTTCAATGCATCCTTGAATGGTATGTATGTTGTTCTTCTCTTTTCCTACATTATTTATGAGTGGTATATCTTGTCTGTCATTGAATTGATTTATGACAGAAAAATAAATACTGCAGGAATTTCTTGTCATAAAAACTATCTTAATTTGGAGTTGTAGATATCTTAATTTGTTTCTTCTTTTAACAATTTAGGTGCCAGAGAAGTTCAAGTTGTCCAACTTGTAGGCGAGAAGTTAGCCTGGATGATACAGAGAGGTTCAATTTACCTTTTTCCTTTTATTTTAATGACGAATTTTTGTATAAGCAATTCAATGTTTTCTTGTTATTCTTTCTTGTAGTCAATATTTGCTTGAAGCAGTGGCGCATGAGAGGATAATGAAAGCCAAAACAATAAAATATTCTACGGTTCAATTCACTCGTGAAGATCTTACATCTTCATCAAGGTTAAGAGAAGCCGAATTCCAGGAGCGATTAAATCAATATATGGCTTCCATGGGGAGGCGCTATCAATTCTCTATGTCAGATGACCAGAGTATGTCCTCCAATCAGTATCGGTGTCGTGTTGTATATATCTTTAGTTTGTATTGTATCCTCTAAACAAAATGTTTTCATCTCAATTTTAGGTAATGCTAGCAGGAACTCAGATGGTAAATCTTCAGGTAAAGAACTTGAAAGTGCAGGCACATATGAATTCCAGGCTTTCTCGGACTCCTTAAGATCTATGACAATGAGGTACTCGCCTAATACCAAACCTACTTGCTTTTTGCAACCTTAATGTATTAGAAGAATGTAAGTGAAATTAACTCTATTGATCGAATTTCTTTTGCATATATATATATATATGCAATGTAGATATAGGGACTCTATCTTGAACCAAAAAGATGCACTACTCGCTCGCTTCAGGTATATGGCTTGATCCTGGTTCCAACATCCGGAGAGAAGTAAACACTGGAATTGCCTGTGTTTAAGCGTCTTAGGCGACAAGATTTCCGAGTGTTGGAAGGCAAAAACTGAACGGTTAAGTTCATTATATTTGTAGAGGTGTAGAGGTGTCTTTCTTCACGAGGAATTAAGAATTTTGTATTCTTATGCACCAATTTTGCGGAGGTGTTTTTCTTCACGAGAAAGAATTTTGTATTCTTATGCACCAATTTTGCAAATTAAAAGTAAACAGTTGTGTTCAGTGGTTCTTATTTCTATGTCCCTGTTAAATTACGGTGGGTGCGCGCACCAACCAAGCCGAGTGTGGTTCCATCCTAAAACCAATTGGTGTTAGGTGGGGTAGCCCACCGGCTTATATGCAAGGCTGTCTGGCCACGCATTATTGTCAGTTGCACTTGACGACTCAATGCCTTAAGGTCGGCCAGCCCATTAGATCAGGATCCCAGACTGCACCGCATCTAGCCGAACCTCGACTCTGATACCATGTTAAATTATGGTGGGTCATATACGACGTGGGGGAGGGGCACGCACGCCCAAGCGCATCACGCACACCAACCAAGCCGAGCACACAAGCCGAGTGAGGTTCCATCCTAAAACCAATTGGTGTTAAGTGGGGTAGCCCACCGGCTTATATGCAAGACTTTGATTCATTTTCTAATCAATGTGGAATCTCCCACAATCATATTCTCAACAGTCCCCATGGTTTTGGAAGCAGTGGGTTGGTTTCTCTCCAGAGGAATGATTCATGTGTAGAAATTGACAACAAGCTGATTAAATGGTTTATTAATTTGAAGAGGTATGAAAAGAAAAAGGTGGTAGCTTGGAAGTCACCCTGACTTTAGCACATGTAAATTAACGAGTATTTGATTATACAACAGTGAATCTCATAGTTTCTCAAGATGAGTCACCTCGACTATTACTCATCTTGAGAAACTATGAGTTTTCTAACTTGTCACTTAAAACACATATGTCAATAGAGCATAAGTTTAGTAATAATACATACGTAGTATTTTATATGATTCTACCTCGTCATAATTAGTCGATTCATCCATTCTAGTTAAATAAAAAATATATTTAAACTCCAAAATAGAAAGGACTAATAAAACTAAATAAATAAATATGTGTTATAGGATAAATTAGGAGTGGGCATGGGACGAGATGGAATTGGGGTAATCTCGTGTCCCGTCCCGCATGGGACGGGGTTGATTTTTTTTTCAAATCCCGTCGGGTTTTATCCCTCATGGAACGTGACCGGATCGGGACGGGACGAGATTTATCCCTCATTAAAAAAAGAGTAAAAAACAATCCAATTAACTCCAAAAATAGCAAATAGCAAAGTGAAAATTAAAATTACCAAACCATGGGAACCGTAAAATTGGGAACGAGAACTCTAAATACCCCCAACTTCAAATCCTACTTCTAAAATCCAAATACCCCCACCTTTATCACTAAGTGAGGTTCTATCTTAAAATCAATTGGAAATAAGCAGAATAGCCCACCGGCTTATATCCTAAGGCTTGTTAGGCTTCACTTTATATGCGATACTCTTTTATTCTCATTCACATCTCTCAACACGCCCCCATTCAACAATGCCTAGATCAGCTCCAATTCCATTATTGTCGCCCTCTTTGACTTCACCTACTCCGACCACTTTGAGCTCCTTGACAAAGCTCTTATCCTCCTAGTCATTGAGAGCACTCTTTATTCCCACAACCTCCCCATCTTTGCCCCCACCAACCAAGCATTTGACCTCTCCTTCAATTCAGATTTCAAACGACTCCTTCTAAAGCCAAACAATCTCTTGTCACTTTAGTTGCTCATCCTTTACCACATTCTCCCCATCGGTATATTGGATTTTCGACCAAAAATCCCCACCACACTTTCTAACAATCACCTACTCTTACATCTCTCCATCTCAAGCAGATTCCCAGTGGAATAGGCAAAAGTAGTTTATAAAGCCCCAATTATCCGGCTCGATGGCATAGTCAACTACATCAATAAGCTACTCCTACAATCGGTGCTCGATGAAATCAATCGATGTCGGAGCATCTTCTCCATCACAACTGGCCACTTTGAGGGAGCTTTAGTGGTTGATCCTAATATGATAGCGGTTGTGGAGATGGGGAGATTAGTGGAGGAGGGGTACAGTGTGGCAATTTTGGCGCTCAACAATCAAGCAACGGCGAAACTAATGGTGCAACGACTAGTAGATATGAGGGCACTAGAGGAGTTGATGCACTCAGGGGCGGATTCAGGGGTGGGCATTACCGGGTCATCGCCCACCCCTGTCCGGAAAAAAAAACAAGTATATGGTAGTCTATATAGTTCAGGTCATATAAAAAAGGGCAAATTGCATAAAATAGCACGAACTTTAGGGGTGGTTGCACTCAGTGGCACGAACTTAAACAAATACAAAAATAATCACCAACTTTGGTGTTTAGTTGCGGTCAGTGGCACATATACCCCCTATCTCGCTAATGTGGACTAGTGGGGGTGCTTACATGATTTTTTTTTTAAAAAGACATAAAAGATGTGTCAAAATTATGAAACTAGCTAGGTTCCAATTTTATTCGTTATTTCATGTAATTCCAAATCAAAGATAATTGTGACAAATATAGCATTTGCAAATTAAAATAACTAGTACCAAATTTCAATTTGCAAATGTTATATTTGTTACAATTATCTTTGATTTGGAATTACATGAAATAAAAAATAAAATTGGAACCTAGCTAGTTTCATAATTTTGGCACATCTTTTATGTCTTTTAGTTTTTTTTTTAAAAAAAACATATAAGCATTCTCATTAATTCATATCTCGCTATATGTCTTTTTAATTAAAAAAATTTCATGTAAGCACCCCTACTGATCCACATTAGCGAGATAAGGGGTATACATGCCACTGACTGCAACTAAACACCAAAGTTGGTGATTATTTTTGTATTTGTTTAAGTTCGTGCCACTGAGTGCAACCACCCCTAAAGTTCGTGCTATTTTATGCAATTTGCCCTATAAAAAATTTAGAAGAATAAACACAGGTATTTAATAAACAATATAATGCTAAGGCCCCTTAGGAATGCTCTCTCCTCTCTCTAGTTTTCTAGAGAGAGGGAGTCGACACCTTCGGAGATCTCGCTCGTCGACCTCGGTTCGACCTCCGCCAGGTCTGAGAACTCCTCTTTGGAGGCCTACAACCCCTCTTCGGAGGCTAACATGTATTCTTAATCGATGAATTCATATGTGTTTCTATCATCATCTACCTCTATACTTAACCCTTGGATGAGAGTTCAAGAAATTCATGTTGCAAACTTGGATAGTAATTAGGGTTTTTATTCGAGAGTTTATTAATCCTAATTAAGAAAAGGTAGAAACAATTAGGTTTATTTGCGAAAACCTCTATTACCTAAATTATTGGAATTAGAAAAGTTGATTCTTTGATGTAAAGCATACTTCTTTATGTGATTCATGATCTACACATTTGTTTATTGTTGCGGTGATCCCTTACCTTAAAAGTTGACCCTTTATTACTTTATTTCGTTAGTTTTATCTTGCATAGTTACCCGACATCGACCAACATCCCCTATCCATCCATCGACACCGACCAAGTCTTAGTCGATATAGACAACAACCTTACACATTTTCTTTACTCCCCGATCCCCGAACTGACTAAACCTAGAACCGTTGACTTCTCTCATGCGGAACGAACCTGACTCCACTATTCTATACCGGGTTCTTGACTATAAATTTATTTCGTCGAGAAACCCTCTCATCAGATAACACATCAAGGTTACTAAAACAAACAAATACACCACGGATAACAACATAATTTTTTTAACTGTCGACGGGGCTCTACTTAATTCGTCTTCGAAATGAGTTCAATCTTTAACTCGTTGAATGCAAAGCTTCGGACCTCCATATTTGCTTCCCTCACAAGTATCCCTGCCTGTTGAGCTATGTCAATGTGGTCATGTTTGCTTAAATCGGGGAAGAATGATCGAATACGTTGAAAGACAAGGTCCCCAACCCTCCAGTAATACGCTCCAGGACTGCCCTGATGAAAACAATTGCAGTAAACACACCCGAACTACAAAAGGTGCGGAAATGTGGGTGTCATTTTCACACTCGCCTCGAAACAGCGCGCAAGGATGAATGCCACTGTATTCGGGATTGCGGCAAGCACAGTCGGACTCCTCTGAGGGCATTGGGTACCGAAACCATTTGATTACAAAATCAATGTGGGAGTTTGATCCGCGATGTTCAGTTGTAACTACCTCCATGGAAGGAAAGAAAATGTGGAATTGTTGTTTTGCATTTTCAAATGCAGTCTTCATCCCCTTTTATAGGGGTTGCTGAACTTACTGGACTACAACGTCCAATTGGACGTTGTGACAAAGTCAGATTTGACGTTGTGCTCAAACCATTATTTTGCCTTGGGGAAAAATTTGGACGTTGATAAGCCCAACCGAGCCCATTTGGGTTTTTGGTTGCAACGTCAAATTGGACTCTGTAAAAACATCGAATCCAACATTGTTACAACGTCCAAATCCCCCCCCCCCCCCTAAGGCATTTACAGCACAAACAACAACATCGGAACGGACGATGTTAAAACGTCGCATTCGATGTTGCTGCAATGTAGAATCCAACGAAGTATTCGCGGTGTATATAGGGAACGGGTAATAAATCAAGCACATAAAACAATCAAGCTCATCTTGTATCTCGTGACAATAATGAATCAGGACAAACCCAATGGGACTAGGTTGTCCTATGACCCTAGAAAAGACTCTACGACTCGCAGATAACGGTCGTTCTGTTTCAAAACACATTGAGTAAATGAATGCTCATTCAAGTGTGCAAACCTAAGCAGGATACTACACGAATCATGCGATTATGCACATGAAACACCTAGTATGTCATGTGACTACATTAGACCTGGGCAAACGCGGGCCGGCCCGTCCCGTTCGCCCGCGAAATTGGACAGGCTTGGGTAGGGGGAAAAGCCCACGCGGGCCGCTAGGCCCGGCCCGCGCCCGCAGCGGGAACGGGATTGGGTAAGCCAATCTACCCGTTGCGGGCCGCTAGGCCCGTAACGGGTACCCGCTATTTTTTTAATATATTATTATTATTATTATTATTATAAAAAACAGTATGTATACAAAGTATATATACATATGTAATAAAAACCTAAAAAAACAGTAACTTTATATGTTACCCAAAAAACAGTATGTATACAAATATACATATACAAAGTATATATATATATTATTACTTTACCCAATTACCCTAAATAAATAGTATGTATATAACATAATACATGTAATAAAAAAACAGTAACTTTATATGTAAAAAAAAAACAATAACTATTTATATATATAAACAGTAACTCTAATATGTGATAAAAACCTAATTAGTGTATATATAATAAAAACGGTAAATATATATATATATATATATATATATATATATATATATATATATATATATATATATATATATATATATATATATATATATATATATATATATATATATTAATATTGCATTATATCAATATGAATATGACATTATGTGGATATGAATATGTGAATATTATGGTGTATGGATATGAATACGGTGTTATTCACTTTATATTATGTGAATATAAATAATAACATATTCATATACCCATATTTAAATCATATTCATATTCACACAACATCATATTCATATTCATATATTCATATAACATAATATTCATATGAATATGACCTAATATTCATTCGTTTCACCGTTACACCGTATTATCCGTTTCATTAGAACCTTTCGCTCTATATATATATATATATATATATATATATATATATATATATATATATATATATATATATATATATATATATATATATATATATATAAACCTAATTAGTATAGCTCTAATAAGATAAATTAATTAGGTTTGCGGGTACCCGCGGGCTACCCGCGTCCGCATTTGCGGACGGGCTTGGACATGACTTTCAACCCGTTAAGCGGGCTTAGCCCGGCCCGCGTCCGCAACAACGGGACTAATTTTTTGCTAAAGCCCGGCCCAAGACCGGCCCGCGCCCGCGTTTGCCCAGGTCTAGACTACATGCATATGAGAATCAATCCGAGTAAGCTCCATATGGGAACTTACCTGGAAAGCTGAACAAAAAGGCAATAGTAGGTAGCAGAAGTCCAACAAGTCAATAAGCACCTAACATACCGAATAATAATGGATGCAATAAGTGAAGCAATCCCACTAAGTAACCACAAAGAGAACACATACTCAAAAGCATTTCCAAAATCTTCCGATTCATCAAAACATTTCAAAACCACTCGAAACACGAGAAAACATCTGAAAGTCGAGACATCCAAAGATTACCATTTCATATCAATTCTCATAACTCATCATCATTCATACGTCCAATTCTTAATCTCAAAGTCCAATCCAATCATATAACAGTCCATCGGAATTAACTCAAGATCAATCTGTTAAACAAGGTCCGTGAAATACAATTAACTCAAGATCATTCTCAAATCATTAATTACGTCCGGTTAATTAGTCGAAGTTATCATTAAAGGAATCCCGACATCTCGGTTTTAAAACTCAAGTCTTTCAAAACATTTTCGAAATACAAACTCGTAAAAATATCTTAGCAATAAAAACTAGGGTTCAAAACCTTTTGAGAGATTACAAAACAACCAAAGCATCTCAATACAGTCAAATCAATACAATTAACACTTTCAAAATCCTTAAAATCATATTTAAAACATTATAATAATCCTCTTAACAAATATATTTAAAATCATATTTAAAGATCAAAATCAACAATAAACCAACATAGAATGGTTCAACCCAAAACCAAGCCAAGATCCAAAGAAATCAAGGGAGCCGGCCGCCTCAGCCAAGGCCTTCCGGGCTAGTTTCGCCATGATGAAGTGGCCGCTCGCCGCGGTGAAACTATCCTTTGGCTCCCACGGCCAAGTGACCCCTTTCTCCGTGGCGAAAGGGTCACTCACGACCATGAAATGTCACCTTCTTCCTCTCTGGGTTATGTTCTAATTCGACGCGACGATCATGGCCGGTTTCGTCATGGCGAGATTCGAACACTTAGGCTCGCTTTTGCATTGAATCAATCCCGTTCTTTCCCAAATCATTCCTAGACACATTACTACCCTCCCCGACCACAATAAACACATCAAGACTCAAACGCGGACTAGAGGGGGAGAGCAGAAGAGAGATTACCAAGAGTCTTCAAGAAATCTCCACAAGCTTCAATTGTGGTCCTCCGAGCTCCAAATCAACTAGGAAAGTGAACTGTCGAGCCTAGGGAAGATAGAGGATGAGTAAAAGTCCTTTTTTACGAAGATTTGAGACCAAAACAAACGAAAACGAGAGAGACCAACTTACCTTCGAAAAACAGGGGAAATAGGGAAGGAGAGGCTCAAACTTGCACTTCCAGGGGTTAGATCTACTTTCTTTTGACCTTGGAAGATAGTGACTTAGTAAAGGTTCACCTTTAAAAGGTTTGGGAGAGAAAGGAAGCAAGCAGAGGGAGGAACGAAAAGATTACCACGAGCAAAGACAAACAGGGCTCTTCTGGGTTCCTTCTCGCGGCGGCAAAAATGGTTTTTGCAGCTTCTATTTTGCTTGGATCAATGGCACGTCCAGAACGTCCTTATTTTTTATAACAACCCTATGCCAGTTGAGGTTATAGTTCGGTTGATTCTTGCTCATGTTTACCGATTATTATTTGTATTGTTCCATGCGGATAGCGTGGTAAACTTATGAATTGGGTGGGCAATTGATTTTATGGGCTGATTTTTTTACACTTGTCAAGAGGACTTGCATGTTCTCTTGAATATGTGTTTTGTATGTAGTTGGATTATTTACCAACGGGTCGATTGCTTGACTTGTTCTCATTTTAGTAAAATTTACCGTTTAGTAAAAAAAAAGTGAATCATATCCAATAAAAATGATGTGAAATGAGACATAAAACGACCTCCGTCCCATCCCGTCTTGCACCCACCCTTATTTTTATGGTTGACTCCAACATTCCCCAATCACATAAAAATATGTACAAATATTATAAAACACCCTTGTACCAATGCAATTTTTAACATCAAATCAGAAGTGCTCAAAATATAGTATTCCTAGTGGCAAATTAACCAAATTTCATAATTGCCATTTACAATCTTGGTTCTCTTCCCTCCAAAGTAGTGCTTTTATGGAACAAAAAAATGATACAACTATACCCTTTACAACCGTGTCTTCTCGATCAATGGTGAAACTTCTAAGGTCGTTCTTTTAGCATTGCTAAAGGGTGTGTGGTGCGTACTTGCATTTTTTTCTTGAATGAGGAGAGCAGAGATTGTGCACATAAGGGCTTAATCGATCGGTTGTCCTTGCACTTGTACTGTTGAATTGAATTGTATGTCAACCAACCTCCACAGCCCTACATTCCCATCCTAGCAAAATTGGCGTTTCCAATTTGCATCATCTCCACAAACTCACTGTAATCAATGCGACCATCCTGGGGAAAAATGATATGAAAATGTTAACAAAACATTTTCATTTCATGGGGATGAAGATAGGATGAAAATGAAATATGGTAGCTAGCTTACATTGTCCTGGTCCACTTCCTTGATTGTCTCTTCCAAGTGAGCTTCGTCGATCCCATACTGTTGGCATGCTTGTTGTAGCTCATCCCTTGTGATGTAGCCGCTGCCATCTTTGTCAAAGAAGGCGAAAGCACCAATCAAATGATCTTCCTTGTCGAGTTTATTCAAGTGCAACATGGCGGCTGTGAACTCTCCATAGTCAATGGTGCCGCTGTTATTCACATCAGCCTGCAGTACATTGTTGGTGTTACCATTTCTATCAGTATGAATGAATTCAAAATCAAGCAAGTTATATTACACATAAAATAAAAACATGAGTTACTGCGTTCATTAGATCTAAGATCTCGGCTTCCCCAAGGCTAGCACCAAGCTTTTTAAGGCCTTCCTTGAGCTCTTGAGGTGTGATTTGTCCACTGTTATCAGTGTCTATCATCTTGAACATCTCCTTGAGTCCCGCAATTTCCTCTTCGGAAAGCCTTTCTGCAATTACCTGGAAATTGACAATCCATATAATTATAGAGTCATTTAAACACTCGCGCGCATAATTGTTCCTAACAGTTCATATGCATATATATTACTTACTCTTAACGCCATCTTCTTAAGCTTATTCATGGCAGAAAACTGCTTCAAGCGAGATAGAATAGCAGGATCAAGAGGCTTATCTGGAGCCACCCCATCAGCCATCCATGGATTGCCTAAACAAAAAGAAAATGCAGACATATTTCACATATATGCCACTATATACTATATATATATGAGCAAGTACAGAAATGAGGAAACTCACATAAAGCCTGATGAGCAGTCAAGCGTTTCTCAGGGTCTCTATCAAGCATACTTTGGACTAAATCCTTTGCTTCTTCGGAAATATCAGGCCATGGATCTGCTGTGAAGTCTGGTTCCCCATTTAACACTTCTTGAAATATTTCAGTCTCGGTTTCTATACATATGCAAGTATGGAGATCGAGAAGCAAAGCCAAATAATTAGCCGAATGCAGGAAACCATCCAATTCCATTTAAAGTGAAGCTAATTAGGTTCTTGTTTATGAATTTCTTACCACCCCAAAACGGAGGTACACCACTTAGAAGAATGTAAAGGATGACCCCTGCACTCCACACATCGGCTTCGGGACCATACCGCTTTCCTAGGATCTCAGGCGCCACATAATATGGGCTCCCAACCACATCAGTGAATAGATCCCCTGTCCACACCCAAAATTTTAAACTGGAAAGTTCCTACTTTCATATTTGGAAATATACTTATTGTAGGTAAATTTAGGTAGAAATAAATTGAATAAAAAAAAATCCCATAGGGCGTACCTGGAGTGAAGAAGATGGACAAACCAAAGTCGATTGTCTTAAGAGGCGAGTCTTCATCATCGTTCACGAATAGGAAGTTTTCAGGCTTGAGGTCACGGTGCATTACTCCCAAAGAATGGCACTCTTCTACCACACTTACAATCGTCCTGGCTAACTCCGCGGCTTTCCTTTCACTATAATGTCCCCTTTTCACAATCCTATCGAAAAGCTCACCTCCGGAGCACAACTCCATGACGACATGAACAGCGACTGCATCCTCAAACGCCTCCTTGATGGTGATTACACTGGGATGCCCTTTCAAGTGATGCATTATCTCAATCTCCCTCCTAATGTCTTCAACGTCTTCATTCGTAGCCAGCTTCCTTTTAGCTATGGTCTTGCAAGCAAACTCCTTGCATGTGGTGTTCTCGATGCACAGATACGTTGTCCCAAACTGCCCTTGTCCGAGCTTTTCTCCGATGTCATAATGGTCCTTCACATTCCCGGTCTTTTTTCTTAGCACCGATTCTATTTGGAGGCCTCGGCTTGAGACTCTCCTCACATGGGCAGGCTTCCCTTCTTTGTCCTGATCCCCAGCCGATGGATCATTCGAGGACTCCTCCTCCGACTGTTGGCTCGTCTTGCTGCTTTGTTGCGACAATGCTGCCTTACTCTCATCCTCCTCATGCTCCTCCCCCTCCTCCGGTTTATCTATCTTCATTGTCTCCGGTGGGTTCGCCACAGGCTTTTGCGGGGATTCAGAGTCCTTTACGGAGGGTGATGATGATTCTAGATTCTTCTCTTGATCTCCATTGTCGGCCTTCTCCTCCTCCCCTTCCTCTTTCTCTTTCTCATTCTCTTTCTCCTTCTCTTCTTCGGGCACGCCCTCCTCTGAATTCTCACTCGAAAGACAACTCCCCATTTCACTAGTTTGTTTGAATTAGCATCGATGATCGATCAAAAATCCTTTTGCATTGCCCTCTCCAAATTCCAAATGGGCGAGGGTTTACAACATACAATTAATAGAAGCTGCAGGTGTTTTTTGGGAGTTTTTTTTTCTGGGTACAGTACAAAATAGGATCACCCAAACCCAAACCCAAATCAAAATTGATTGAATATCAATCAATCAATTAAACGCAATGCATAATAATTGAACAATATTTAAATCAAGGAAAACGTCAATTCATTCTGAAAGCTGGATCGATCTCAAATATATATATTTAATTAAAAGGGTAGTTGAACCCCAATAACCAAATTGGGTTAATTGGGTTAATCATTCATCCATACTTACATTGAGGGAAACGATTGAATTTGGTAGAAACCCAATTCAAAGATATTGAGGGGGTTATACATTATGGAAATGAGAATTGAATGAGAGATTGGGGGGACATACAATCTTGATTGTTGAAGACGAAGAAAAAGGGTGAATTGAATTGATTCGCGTGTACATGAACAATGAATCAATCAATCCATGAATC
The DNA here is from genome assembly GCA_037127255.1 of Persicaria tinctoria. Lineage (NCBI taxonomy): Eukaryota > Viridiplantae > Streptophyta > Magnoliopsida > Caryophyllales > Polygonaceae > Persicaria > Persicaria tinctoria. The sequence continues at coordinate 51,535,635 of JBANSL010000015.1, read as the reverse complement.
AATCGGGGGGGGGGGGATTTTCTGGAGGGGCAAAGGATGAGAATGCGCGGGAGGGATAGACAATTTTTTCCGTTATGGGGAAAGGGAGAGAGATTCAAAGTTCCCTTTGCTCTCTCATCCATCGAGATGAATGGATTAGATGAAATGCACACTTTTATGTTTATATATATATAGTTATATCCCTGCCGATAGTTTTTCTTTCCTTTTTTCAAATTCTATGAACCATACCTATCTTGTGATTAGGGATATAGATCGAACCCATGTACGCGTATACACGCGCTCCTCTTCCTTCCCCTCTTCCTCTTGTTTGTCAATTAGCCGCCGCTCACTCCCGGTGGTCATGGTATGGTTGTTTTGCACACTCAAATCACTTTTCAGAACCAACTCCCCTTTTCCTGAAAGAGATAAATAATGGACTGTTTGATACCCATATGCGTATGTCCAACCTTCTTTTTTTTTTTTTTAAAAAACCCCTAAATTCTAAAACTTATGTCCAACCCTTTTTTTTTAACTTCATTTCCCCTTCATCAAAACGTGCTACTCCAGGTTCGGTGGCCGGCTCGCTCCTCCAGTCTAAGTTCGGTCGACGGCGAGCCCCCCCTGAAAATAAATTCTAAACCTTATGTCCAACCCTTTTTTTATAACTTCATTCCCCCTTCATCAAAACATGCTACTCCAGGTTCGGTGGCCGGCTCGCTCCTCCAGTCTAAGTTTGGTCGACGGCGAGCCCCCCCTGAAAATATTCCTGCCTCCGCCCTTGGTCACCTTGGAATATAGTCTTGTTTTTAGCCATCCAAGTAAAATAAATAGTAGCACGGAACACTAGAAGCTTCCCTTGGAATATTGGAGAAGAGCGAGCCACCTTTGTTTCCCCGACAAACCATTCAAGTCATCCTTGTATGGTCCTGGACACAAGAAGCATCCCAACCCAGTTCCACACATGTCTCTGAATAAGCGCAAACACAGGACAATCAAACCACAAATGATCTTCAGTCTCCTCAGCTTCCTTACAGAACACACAAGCAGTTGCGCTGGACCCTTCCAGTGCTTTACCCGCTAGCCAATTTGACGTCTCTTATTTGCCGCAAGTCAGGCGATGAAAGACCATTTTCCGCATTGCGTTTTTCTCCATAATATGTCACCCCAGCACATCGCATGCCCTTGGACACACAGTTGGTCATAAATTTTCATGCATGAGAAATTACCATGTTCATTGAGGATGGAACTCACCTTAAACGATTGCCTCACTGTATGCCCAAGTAAGTCTATGATTTCATCGCGTACGCTGATCAAGTTCTTTCAGGCCTAAGGATCATCAATTTTGTGATCCAACTCCTATATATATACTGGCGTCTTTGACGCGGTTCTAATCAACCCATCGAAGCCAAATGCTCGGCTTACCCAAAACAATTTTGCCAAGCATCTTCCCAAAACACTCCTGTTCCATGTAAGGATTTCCTTAATGTCAAGGCCGCCCTCGTCATATGGCTTTGTTACCTCCTTCCAGGCCACTAAGTTGTTGTGTCCTTCATCCTTTCCACTCCATAAAAATTGTCGGCAAAGTCTTTCTAGTTGTTCAACTACTCCCTTCGGCAATAGTAGAACCTGACTCCAAAAATTGTAAACCCCATAGAGCACTGACTTGATCAACCACAGTCTTCCAGCTAGGATTATTTACGGGCAGCCTAGCCATGTATTAACATTTAAGTCTCCCACCTTCCCCGGTAGTTGATTATATTCTCCCACAACGATTCATTTCGAATACAAAGGAGTACCTAAATACTTGACCGGGAGACAACCGATCGTAAACCCCAATTGTTCAATGAGTTCATGCTAGAGTATAGGAGTAACACCAGCAAGACAAACAAGTAACTTATCCTTATTAGCCTTCAAACCCAAGACCACAAAAATACTCTTCTATGTACTCCTTTATAATGCCCACTGAATGGGAATCAACAAGATAGAAAATAAGGAGGTCATCAGCAAAGACCAAGTGTACAAGCTTTAGCTCCTTATACTTGGGGGGATACCGAAACCCATCCTTTTCAGCTGCAGTGCGAACATTCTGCTTAAAACCTCCATACATAACGCAAACAGATATGGCAAGAGTGGATCTCCCTGTCTAGTGTCGCGCCTCCCCTTGAAAAAGCCCTCTAGGCATCCATTGACGAGAACTGAGTAAGTTGGTGTAGTCACACATTCCATGATAAGTTAAACGAGCATAAGAGCGAGGGAATCATAATAATTGCAGAGAGTATTCAATAAAATCCCATCGAAGAAAATCGTAGGCTTTCTGCAGGCCGACTTTTATGGTGCACCTTGGTGATAATCTATTTGTACCATAACCCCTGACAATCTCTAGAGAAAAGGCACTATTGTGAGATAGCGATCTACCCATAATGAAAGTACTCTGACAGCCACAGACCTGCTCACTAAGAAAAGGCTTCAACCTTGCAACTATGATTTTGGTGACCGTTTTCATTATAGTGTTGCAGCAGCAGATCGATAGGACGCAAGTCCTTGACAAATGTCAGTTTACTGGCCGTCGGAATAAGTGCTATGAAGGTTGTGTTTAGCTGTTTAAAGATGCACCCATTTCTGAATATTTCATGGACCGCTTCACAAATATCCTTGCCAACAATCTCCCACACATCCTTAAAAAACTGACTTCCAAATCCATCTGGCCACGACAATTTGTTCACTTCAATCAACCACGTCGCTTTCCTATTCTCGGTGTAACATTGAATGGCGGTGAAAGCATAATTCTCCCCACTGTCGAGTATAGGTCCTTGGAGCATTCTAGGCATGACCACATTATTGGGTTTTGCTGCAAGGAGCTAGGGTCTCAAAGAAGCTTCTCACGTGTGCTCTGATAGCACATTCCTCACCCATGTATTCATCATCCTCATTTTTCATATTCAGAATCGCATTCCTGGCCCTTCTCTCTTTAATGTTTCTGTAAAACACGGAAGAAGTTTCCTCTCCCATAGTGAGCCAATGCTTTATGCGTCGTGATACTTATGAGCACGACCATATTTGCTCTTAGCCACTCCTCAGCAACTCTTGCCCTTTCCCACGACCCTTCATTGCTTTTTTAGGCTTGCAGCTGCTTCTAAAGCTCATGAAGGCACCCCTTATCAAGTTTAATTTGCGTTTGAAACTAAGGAAATCTCAAACGGTCCCAAGACCTCAAAGCTTCTTTTACATTTCTGAACTTGGTAACCAGTTTTAGCTGCTTAGATCCCACTGTGTCAGTGCACCATGCGCTCTTGATCAGATTATAGAACTCGACCTCTTTTCCCCATAAGTTCTTATACTTGAATGGAAAATTTCGGTTGGACTTCACATTTTCAAGTATAAGGACTGCATGGGGGTGATCAAAGGTATCGTGCGTATAAAAGTAATCCTTAGACGAATCAAACTCCTCTTTCCAAGCGTAATTAACCATGACCCTATCTAGCTTCCTCTCAATTCGGCTCTGTCCTTTCTGTCTATTACTCCAGGTGAGAAACACACCATTAAATGGGAGATTGCTTAGTTCATAGCTACACATCACGTCAAAAAGTTCTTCAAAATGATCATGGGAAGCCTCAATAGTTGGCTATTTCTCGTCTTATTTTTCATGACGAGATTTACCTCAGCCAGACGACTTTGCTGAGTTGGAAGCACATTATTCAACCTAATCTCGCTCGGGCACATCCACCTAGATGGCAATTAAAGCTTGCAATTGGGCATTAATGTTGAAAGGGATAGGCCGAAAGTGGTCGGGTGGGCGTTGTGGCTATGGTTGGTGGCGTGGGTGGCTATTTGGGTGCTTTTTTCTAGTGTCGGTTTTGTCATCTGGGTGTTGTGTACTTGTGTGGGTATGTTGGCCTATTTTTATGTAACGCTCACCAGCATATCGTGTGTGTGTGTGTGTGTGTGTCTATATATATATTATTTGTCTATTAATTACTCATGTTTATTCATCCGTGTTTACATGATTATTCGTCTATAATTATGCAATTATTCGAGAGTATAAAAAATGTAAAATTTAGTCTACTAAAATAATGGCCCAATAGATGAATAATTTTTATGTACACGATAAGGCTTGTGTACAACGTAAGGACTGTGTACACCGAAACTAACCTCTATATGTGTGTGTGCACGCTCACACGTTAGGGATTATAATCCCTCAACTGCTACTTGTTACGTTGCCTTCGAGGTTCTACCGCCAACTGGCTGAGGTGTGTAACAAAGTACTGATGGCCCATCAAAATGTCTTAATTGTCCTTATTTGGGGATTTCCTGATTTTAACAAGCTGAAACTGAAGCTATGACCTGTTTAGCCAATTACTTATGCTTTTTAAGTGGTTTCCGTCTTTTAATCCTATATCTGTTGTTGTAACTCATGTTGATATATAGGTTAATTAGGAACCCAAACCTCCCGATCGAATTCATGTGTCGAGAAGCTCTGCTGAAGATTCTCCACAAATTCAAACCGGGCTCATCCGTCTGGATAACCTCCCGGTCGAATTCATGTGTCGTGACTCTTTGTATGTTGTATGAGGACTTTCTAGTTGTTTGTGGGTTCTGTGGGGAGTTTCTTCCCGGCTTTCATGACTTTCCAAGTCAAGGTATCAAAAAGGTCATCAATAGAGTTACCATCAGGGGTTTTTCCTCTCGGGAAGGTATGTCCGATGATTCTGACTGGATTAAGGTGGGGCCTAAGGGCTCTAAACTTGATGCTACTCAGTCTAAGTCTAGCTTGAAGTCGTATATGTCTTGTCTTGGTGGAGTTGTTGAGTTTTTCTCCTCAACAGTTTCGTGTGACACTTTAATCAACAAATCTGCGCCCGGTGATGGGAATGTTCCTCCAAATTAAGCGTGCTATAAAAGCCCGACTGCTAGCATATATTCTCCCCGCTTCTGATGATGAGTCTATGAGATGGTGAAAGAATGACGCCATGATTGCACTACGCCAAACAGACACTCAAGAGACGGACAAAAGTCGTCGCCTGAGAGCAAAAACCATCGCTAGAACATTGAAGCGACGGACGTCCGTCGCCTGAAGGGTTGTCGCATGGACAATGTCCCTTCAGTTAGATGGCGACAGAATGACTAAGTTCGCCGCTTCAGTTACATCGAAGCGGCGAACTATTGTCGTCTCTTGGACATAGCGTTGACCTTTCAGGAGGCTCTCTCTCGTGGCTAACTAGTACTGAAGTGACCGACTATATCCGTTGCCTGAATGGTTAGATAATACCTTTTTTGTGTGATTTAAGTAACTATTTTTTACAATAATACCTTCAAGCGACGGACATATCCCCCCTCCGGCGCTCCATAGCTATCTCCCAACAGCTTGTGGTTTGACCACACTCAGGCGACGAGATGAAGTAGTTCGTCGCTAGAAACGCATCGGAGCGACGGCGATTGACCTGTTCGTCGCCTCAGTGTCTATTTGGCGTAGTGTTGCACCGCCTTCTTCTATTATGCCGACTTAAGAGGGTCTTACTGGGGTTACTTCATCTATGGAGGTTGATCCTACTGTGTCTATTGCTACGGATCCCTCCTGTGGTGTTCTCGGTGGCTCAAGCTTCTTACAGGATTCCTGTCATACCATTACGACTATGAGTTCATCACACTCGGTGATCAACCGTTATTATATGCTCGGGATTGAGTCCCTAGTGATGTCCACTTAGCAAAGTAAGCGTAGAGGTGACAAGCAATTGGATGACTACGTCGTCTCAACTAAAGAAGCATAAACAGTAATCAATAATCATGTTTAGTATTTATTATACTTTTGCTATTACTTGGACCTGAGTCGTCTCTAATTGGGTCGTTTTGGAGCTTGTTGGGCTATTGTCTATGAAGGCAAGAAAAGAGGGTGGTTTTCTTCATTTTCGGATTGAGGTTTGTTTTCGTTGGTTTCCAAATGCTTTTTTAAATTAAGGGAAATTCTGTTTGGTGTCCCTGAGGTTTTGGCAATTCCGCTTGGTGTCCCAATATTTTTTTCTTGTCCGGATAGTGTCCCCAAGTTTTGTCAAAAGTCCGCCTCATGCCCAAAACTCATATTTTCACTTTTTAAAATGAATAAAATAGCCCATTATTTTTCCTTATTTCACAAGACCCCCTTTATTTTTAACAATGAATAAAATTACCTATTATTTAACTAAATCCAACATAAAAGTGAAAAATAACACCTTATAATTTTTTTTTAATAAAATCACACATAATTTCCAAAATTTTAGCAAAAACTCACCCATTGTTACAAAATTTTTTTGAAGAAAATGAGCATTTATTTTTAACACGACACAAAAGATTCATTATTTTTTAATATTTTGCAAGAAAATGAGCATTTTTTTGCAAAATATTAAAAATAAGATATTTTGTTTTCAAAATCTTATTTTTAATCGAGTACTGGGTTAGATTGATCAATTAGGATGGTTCATGCTGGGCCAATTCGATCCGATCCGACATTTTTTGGTCAGGTCAAACCCGAATACCGGATATTAAAAGAAAATGATAATTGTAATGTATTTCTTTCTTATACAATGAAGTATTGTGGCTAAATATTAAATTGCAAAAAAATAAGCCCGAGTTTACACATCGACCCGAAAAAAAAATATACTACCAAAATATTGAGCCATCATATGATCAGCTGCATTTAAAATTGTTAAAATTTAGTGAATTATAGGTAAAATATTATTTTGGAAAATAATAGGTGTTAAATATTTTTTTGGAAAATAACGAGTGTTTTTATTTTATTTTTTCAAAGTATGGAAATTGAAAACTAATATGTCTTTTATATAATACTCACAACCCCATAATTTTGTTTTAAATTTTTTGGAAGAAGGGTGATTTTGTGATAAAAAATTTTGGAAATAATATGTGATTTTGTTAAATTTTAGAAATAAAGGTGGTTTTTTCAATTTTATCTTGAACTTAGTTAAATAATAGGTAATTTTGTTCATTGTTAAAAGTAAAAGAGGTTTTGTGAAATAAGAAAAAATAATGGGCCGTTTTATTCATTTTAAAAAGTGAAAATATGAGTTTTGGGCATGAGGCGGACTTTTGACAAAACTCAGGGCACCATCCGGACAAAAAAATACATTGGGACACCAAATGGAATTGCCAAAACCTCACGGAATTTCCCTTAAATTAATGTCAATTAGTACTTTTTGTTAAGTGTTTACTTGGGTGTGTTACTGTGTTTGTTTCATCTGTTCTCTGACTTCTCTCTATGTATAAAATTAAAGCTTATGTACTCTTAATCTGACTGTCTGAAATTTATACGTACAACTGTATAAGTGCTCTATTTACATCTCTATTTACGCATACTCGTTTTTCCTTGGGTTCTGCTGGTTTCAATTTGCTTTGTGCATGTATCGGGTTATCATCCAACAGCCTGCTATGCTCGCATTTGCAATAGCTACTCCGAGAGGTCAAACTGTACTCACTCATTACATAGGAACTTCTCATCCCGGGGTTTGTTTCACACTATGCGGATATCTTATTTGATTTTTGGTAACCCCAATACATATGCGGATGAGTGCTCTATGTATACTTATTATATACCCTCTATACAAAATATACATTTATCTTTTATACCAACTTTCACTTAACGTACAACTGGGCCTATTTTTGTATTGCCTTTTTTATGGGCTAAAATTCTTAGGATATAGTACAATCTATTATCTATACTAACATTTGTTATTTTCGGATTAACTCTGCTTCTGTACCTCTGATCGGCGTCTCACTCGTTTATCGATGAATTTATGCACATACAATTGTTGAGGGATTAATCGTCGAAATTTCAGGATTGTCGTGGTTATTTTATATAAAAACAACGCTATCAATATGATTACGTTAATCGAAACAAAATGTGGGAAATTTTGGGGAAAATGTGGGTTTACCAACATCGATTTTGACCTATTAACTGGTTTCATAGGTGGTATATATCTATCTCCTATGGAAAGAGTTACTACATGTAGAAGGTCGAATTGACCTTATATCTATTCAAACCATATTTATCCACATATATTAACTACATGGATGCCCTCATTGATCATTTGGTTGCGTTCATTATTGCATATGCGCCACCGGATAACCGTCATAAACTAGCCTTCTAGGATAGAGTACTTACTGGGTATACTGCCCAACTACTTACTCCATTCTGTGTCATGGGAGATCTTAACGACATTGTTTCTCCTGCTGATATATTTTATTTATTTATTTTTTTTTGGAGGGATTACAAGAGATAAAGTACAATCTTTTACTCACCGATGTGCCGACCTTCGGTGGACAATTCACATGGCCAAAAAGGAAATGAGGTACTGATAATAGTCTAGCAAAATTGGACAGATTTATGGTACAAAGCGATTTTCTCTCCCTGTTTGAGTGATTACATTTTAGGATCCACCCATTCACAACTTTAGATCAAACTCCCATTTCAGTGAATATTAGGAATCCCAATCGGGTAAATAAACGCCCATTTCGTTTCGAGTTGTCTTGGACAACTCGAGGAAATTTTAACAATACCGTTAATCGGGCATGGAGATTGGATGCTCCAAGTTCTCACACATTCAAATTAGTACAGAAAACCAATCTCTTGAAGAATCTGTCCAAGTCATTGCATAAGAAAACTTTCCATAATATCAATAATCAAATTCATGTTACGGATAACACTCTCCTACAGATATAGTGTTGGTTACTATACGAATGTAGTGCAAATGATTTTAAGCTTCATAACTAATTGCTTAACAAGTGAGAACATATGCTCGATTTTCAGCGAAGGTACACAAAGTGGCATTTGTGAACATAACAAGAAAATCATGAAAATAATCACCCTAGATAATGGGTTAATCATCTCCTATTATAGGATTATTCAACAAGAATTTGAAAGACAATGTAAAAAGGGATAATTAGCTTAGGGTACTATTTTCGGTTTTTGTTTTGGTAGATGTACCCTTCAAGTTTTTATTTTGTTAATTATACTCTCTTTTTTCTCAATTGACGATTTGCCCATGTTTTAACAATTTACTTCAATTATGTATATTGTAATTAACCACAAATCTTTTTCCTTTCACCAACTCTTTTCAATTTCAATTTGTGAAATCAAATTATGATTTCAATCATACTCAACTTGTCAATTTGTATCTACCATTAAACATCATACATATATATTATTTTTTTAGGTCGGAATTTTTTCAAAATAATTTTATTTTGGACGAGTCAGCAATTTTGTAATGGATGAATTTGTGTTAGATGGCGAGTTTTGTTGTGATGCATCATGATAATTTGATGAGCTGATTTTTTAGTTACAATAATTTTAAGAATTTTAATCGCTGCATGTGGTTACAATAATTGCTTCAAGTAGACGATTTCCTGTGTATTTCAAAAAAAATTATTTTTTGTAAAATTAAATATGATTCAATATATAATCTACTCATTGGCTCCTAAGCTACTAAGCTCGTTTTATTCATCATTAATTTCATTGAAATTCCGCAATATATTGTTATCAAAATCATACTTGATTCCCTATCTAAAAGATAATTCACGTTATTTGTGTGATTGTTATTTGTGTCTTTCAAAAAGTAGTTTTCAAATAAAATCATATATGATTCAAGTTATATCCTCATTGTACTCATCTTTTGGTAATTAGATTATTACATAATTTATAAATCATAAAATTTTGGTAATTTGATCGATCATTTTATTCACTACAAATGATTTTATCGATCATTTTATTTTTGATAATTTTACTTATGTAAAATAATATAAAATTCTAAATACAAGTATTAAGTATACAAATTATAAAATTATCATATATTCATATTCCCGTAATCTTTTTTTTAAACCATATTCAATTATGTGTGTTTGATTATTAAGTATTTAAGTAGATATAAAATTCGTTATAAACAAATTATTATCTTATATGTTTAAACAAAGTTATAATTTTATATCTTATATATTCATTACAGATGATTTGATTGATCATTTTATTTTTGTTAATTAGATTATTACATAAGTAAAATTTTATTTTATTTTATTTTTGCCTCGTCGAATTTTATTTTTGTTAATTAGATTATTCATTACAAATGAAATTTCATAAAATAGAAGGGAATGAAAATAAAAGAAGTAAAATTTTATTGGGAGGGAATGAAATTTCATATGAGAAAAGGGAAAGAAATATAGGAGGGAAATGTAAAAGTAAAATAGGAGGGAGGGAGGGGAATTTTTTTGGGAGGGAATGAAATTTTATTGGAGGGAAGTGATGGAAATATATGAGGGAAACGCAAATGTAAAATATGAGGGAAGGGAGGAAAATATAGGAGGAAAACCTTATTGGTATTTGGGAGAGAATGAAATTTTATTGGAAGGGAATGAAATTTCATAGTAGAGAAGGGAGGGAATTTCAAGGATACTCGGGTCGGGTCGGAAGTCTGATCCGGGTTGAGTCGGGTTTGTCTGTATTCGGGTAAATTCGGGTATCAGGTCAATATCGGTCGGGCTCGGTTTCTGGTTATGTATAACGCTAAATTTTTGGATTCGGTTGAGTTTCGATTCGGGTGAGTCGGTCGGGTTTCTCGGGTCGGGTCAGATCTTGTCAACTCTAATTGCTTGTATGATTGAAAGACAGAAAATTTACAAGAAGTAATTAATATTGTTTCATATACTAACGACTTGGTAATTAATACTGTAATTATAGCAATTTACAAGAAGTAAGAACCGGTTGATGTTGCTCTCGGTCATCCATTTTATGGGAATATAGTAATTTTAAAAAGGTAAAATTCATCCTAAAAAGGTATAATTACTAAAAAAAAATAAAACTAAAGGGTATAGTTACCCAAAAAAAACATGAAAAAAATATATTCCCTCAAATTTTCACATTTTAAAAATAGGCTTCGTTCATCTTTGACCCATCCCAAGTCTTGGAACAGGATTTCACATTTTAAAAATAGGTTTCGTTCATCTTTGACCCATCCCAAGTCTTGGAACAGGATTTCACATTTTAAAAATAGGTTTCGTTCATCTTTGACCCATCCAAGTCTTGGAACAGGATTTAGACGTTGTCTTCCTGAGATGGGCTATGATTATAATCTCATGCTTACCTAATAAATAAAAAAACTTGTGTTTCTTATGGTAGAACGGGATTTAGACGTTGTCTTCCTGAGATGGGCTATGATTATAATCTCATGCTTACCTAATTAAAAAAAAACTTGGGTTTCTTATGGTAGACGATTTGGAAACTGAGGAGTAGTAATATAGTATTATCTTCAACAACAACAGAAACATATCAATGACACAAATTATTCACTATACAATTACGAATGTGAAAAATGGAATCACGCACAAACAAATGAGACCAATCAACAATAGAGAAAACAAACACTTTCCAAATGAGATCGTCCACCAACATGCTTTTGCAAACTAAATGTAGATAGCTCCATCAAACCCTTACACAATTGCAGTGTTGAAGAATCATTCGGGATAGTAATGACTAGGTTATTGATATTTTTTCAATCTACGGTCCCGTTAGTATCAGTGTTACAAGCCTTTTGTACTGGGATAAAAGTAACACTCGAAAGAGGAAAACATCATAGTTGAAGGGGACATTCTCGGAGTAATCACAAACATTGAAGATAGCACCAAAGTTTCGTGGGAAATCCTCAAAACGATTGAGAAGATTCACAATCTGAGAAGTAGCTTTAGTAGCATCTGTTTCAGATACTGCTACATAGAATCAAATACTAGTGCTGATTATATTGCTAAAGCCAAAAAGACTTCTAATATGATTACCCTCCGATAATCGGAAATGATATTTCAGACCCTGCTACATTGAATGGTTATTAATATCAAATTTATTTATATATAAAAAAAATCGCACGCAATGTGCATACTGTTCAGGGGTAATGGAGTCACAACAAGTCCACTCTTTGCTAACAAATTCAGGGATGCTTCTGAACAAGTCAGCATCAAGAAATCCCAAAACAAGTTCGTTGAGAGGTTGAGGCAGGTGGATGAAACTTTGTTCCATACCATTTTCTTGTCATTAGCACTATGCTTTATAACATTTGTATTACCTCCAAGCACTATCTAGGAGAGAAGAGAAATAACACAACATCTCTGACTGAAGACTAGCTAGAAAGGTCAGGGATGTGACCTCTTTATTTATGAAACAATATGCGGTTTGAAGGTCCACCACATATGCGCTTTTCAGGAGGCACCCCAAGTTTTTTTTCTCTTACCTTTCTTTTTGGGAACAATGGGTGTTTGTTTCAAAACCTTTATCTAACTACAAATGGTTCCCTCCTCTTTCCTGAATGTATTTGCCCTAGAGCTATAATGCCTAAACAAATAAAACAGCAGCTTCCGAGGTGACCTACAGCACATCAGGAGATGGGTCAATTGACATGTAAACCTGTCATAGGATCAACTCTTAAGATATTTGTTGGAAGGCTAATGGTTTACAAAGATTGCAGAAAGGAAAATAAGCAGGAGAATACAACAGGAAACTCTTACCACTGAAAATGGCCAACTATTAACTTCTAAAATCTTCGAAACTCAAGGACTCTGAAATGTTCTCCAACTTAATATTTTCTTCATCTGCACCAATAAAAAAAATGATCAGTTCGCCATCCTGATATAAAGAAGGTGAAAGGCAAGTGAGAAGTTGTAGGGGCTAACCCAGAAGCTCCCCACCTTCTTCAGAACAAAGAAAGTTATTTGACCCAAGAAACGGTGATCCCTCCAATATATCTATAAGAAAATCAACAAGAATAATTAATATAAAAAACAGAAAGCAATTACAAGTAAATTCCTTTGAGATTTGTCATTGTCATTAATCAGAGTATCTACAGATCCCCACCCAAAAAAAATGTCAAGTGAGAGATAGCATACCAGAACCAGAGTAATTGATTGGCATGTTGGAAAACCTCAAATTTTGTGAAATTGGACCAAGAAGAGCAGTGTGATCTAAACTTGACCCTAATGATTCTGATCGTGGTTCCAGGGCATTATAAGATCCAACTTGCTCATTCCCCATGTTTTCATGTGTGTCTAGACCATCAGCATTAGCACCAAAAAGAAATTGTGAACTGAATGCATAGTCATCAAGTTCTTGTTTAATTGTTGCACCTCCAACCCCATTCATTCCATGTATCATTCTCAGATCGGAGCTCTGAGGAGAGAGCGCACTAGAACCAATCCTTCCAGATGGACCAGACAAACTGACAGCTGTGTGGAGACTTCCATGCATATTCAACAGACCATTTGTGTATGGGTGAGGTAAACTGGAAGAAAAAGATGTGTTCAAATTCTCCTGCTTCACAGATTCTGTTCCAACCAATGGTTCAGAAGCGTAGGATTCAGAATTCTGTTGACCTACCAAACGAAACAAATGTAAGTTAAATGCTCGGGAAAAAAAATGCACCATAATGCAAGAACAGCTGAAATGACATCCAAGTTCTACACAAGAATGCTTTCCACATTTCTGTTGTCACAGCTAAAATAAATAAAATCTCAGGATATAACATAAGCTCAACTTCAGCACCCACTCGCTATAATCCCACAAGCTAAAGACTGACTTCAGCTAAACAAGAAGATTCCAAATGCTATAGAGGCAAGGAGCATCATCAAACTTCCTGGTTCATCTCAAACTAGAACTACATATTAGATGGACTCAAAGAAGGGCCTTATTTCTGTTAGTGATATAATATTAATACTCACAATAACTTGTATGAGATTCATTATGAACTCCGGCAGACTGCAGTTCATTCATCAGCAAAGCCTGTTGCCTAAGAAGTTCATTGAAGATGGTAATGTGATCCTTCAGTGCCAATCGAAGGTTGTAAGCTTCAAAGAAATCTTGATTTTCTTCTTCAAGCTTCTGCCAAACTACAGAGAGAGAATTTATTAGAAAATGCAGACTTAGATAAGACATGTCCATAAATGTTATTTTACTTCCTTCTGATTTTATATGTTAAACATTTCTAAAAAACTCGTCCAAACATGACAAGAAGCACAAGCCTTTTGTAGTGAGCCAAGTTAAGTTGGACCTTTTTGACAACCTCGCTAGATTTTACTGCTGCTATTTGAGAAATTTTGAGATGGATTGTGAAAAATCAATTTTTTTTCAAATCTGAATCCAAAAACTAATTTTAAGTAGTGGCTTCTTTTTCAGTAAAATAAGATGCTGAAAATTGTTAAAAGAAGGCCAAAAGCAACAGAACTACAACTAAACAATAAGCAATCATATATTTCCAAGTAAGCCCATCCTAATTTTAGGTAGTAGAAAAAGAAGTAGAAGAGTGCAAAGAAGAAGACACCATGGAGAAGAAGGTTGGTCAATCATCTGAACCACAAGGACAAACAACAGGGATGGTATGGACAAGGGATCTAATCAAGGATCTCAAATTATGGAGGGGATTTGGCGAATCGCCAATTAGGCATGTGGTAGATTAGGGTTTGAGCGGAACTTTTTACAAGTGTGATAGACCAAATTAAGGTATGTTTTTTATTGATACTGATTCCGCTAGCAAAATTAGGGCAGAACACTAGTGGATCTGATCTATCACATGTTTGATTTTGGATAATCATTTTGAATGGTCAAATTGAAGCATTTTAGCGGAATAGAAGCTTAATTATGTCCTGATAAATGATTTTCAAAGCTACCGGTATCTTCCCGGGATGGGTGTTGTCCACAAATAATGTCAAGGCGAATTTGGTTCAAAATTTCAAATGACCATCGTCAGGCGTCTTCGAACTTCTCTCCACTTCATTTCTTTTTCTTTCAGCTTCATTTTCCATTTCTTTTATATACACTTCTGCTAAAAGAGGGAAAAAAAATAAATGACTCAGTACTTAATTTTTGCTCATGTGGATGTCCAGTCACAGTTATGAGAAGCCATGTCAGCAATATTGCCAGAAACCAAATGGAAAAACTAGCCCATAGTATTTTTTGTTGATAGGTAGATATTCGGTACTGTTTTTAGTAATTTCAAAAGGCTGGATTGTTTTTGGTTTATATGGAATAGTTGGGATTATTTGGGGCAATTTTTACTAATATTAACCCTCACATAGCCATATAAACTACCAGACGGAAGATATTGTAAATTTCTTTTCATATTAAATAAAAAAAAAACCATAAAATATTACCAAGTTCAGTAAAATGCCGGTCTATTTTTGCCTGGGACCAAAGAGTGTTCACAGCCTCGCCCCGGTTCATGTGCAGTTGGATGCATCGTTCTATAAGATTTTGTACCTGACAAAAATAACCCATACATTCAAAGATAAATCCACATATAGATAAGTATGAGAGACTCAAAGACCTTTAGCAACAGATACTTGTTAACCTTTTAAATGAGTCCTTTAACCTTCAAACTTAAAGATCAGCATATCATTTCAACAATATACTACACAGTACATAGTCTATAGGTTTTTTCAGGAAAAAGTACAAGTCTACCAGCATGCTAAGACACACATTGTAAAAGCAACCAAATGAAAATGATAAACTTAAGGTATACTCACCAACTGGATGTCACTACCCGATACATTTTTTGTTCCTTCACTAGACATATTTCAAGTGTTACAGGACTGATTAAGAGATTCTATCACAAAATAAAAACTGCCAAAACTCTGAAAGTCTGAATTGTATGCTGCTGAATTTTCTGCTGAGACAGCAACTAAAACCTCCCTTCAGCCTCTAGTGTAGAATTTTGAAAACTTGTAATCCCTGCAGAGATCAAATTAGTGAGATGGAATTGAACACCACATAAAAAACTTAGCTACAACTACGAACAAAACCGCACTTGGAGAGACACTGTTAATCTTCCATCATACCAATGAAGACCTGATACGCCCAATTTCTGAGAACAGACATAAAAATTATAGTAGACTTTAAGTAAAACAGCAGCATGAAAGACAAGCGTTTACAACATCCATGGCTCCAAATTCTTACAAAGTCGAACTCAGGAACAAACAAAACAAACAAGGCATGAACTGAAACCAATCATCCATCGTGAAGTTTAAATTCGATGGATTTGAATCATTTGATACAACCAGATTTTAATAAAGATGTAGAGCAAGCTGCAAGCAATAGCAAAATTCACAGGAAGTTCAATGAATCCAATGAAAACAGAACTAAGATAAATAAACAATCCATCCTAATTCCAGAAACCCTAAATAGAAAGAAATCGGGAAAAAAAAAACTGAAACGATTACCGCAATTAGCTTTTCCAGGCAACAGAAACTGACCTCGACGGATTGCTTAACGAGGAAGTTTGAGGTGGCGGGGCGTGGGCGGGTAGAGAGAACCCGATGAAGAAAGAAGAGTAACGAAGCACGGGGAACTACTGCGGCGGCGGCGGCGGCGGTGGCGGCGAGAAAGGAAAGAGAATCGAAAGCCGGGGGGAACTGATTAGCGATGACCGAGGCGAAGAAAGGTGGGTGGGGAATTGGGAAATTTTGTTTCTTAGGCCGTGTTTGGCAACGGGGTGGGAGGGGGTGCGCGGGGTGGGGATGAGATTTCAGGAATCGAGCTTCGGTGTTTGGCAAGGAGGTAAAAATAGATGGAGGGGGATGGGGATGGTAATTCCACCCCAAAATTTGGGATTTTTTCCCACCCAAAAAAAGGAGGTAGGAGGGGGTGGGGATTAGAAACACCCAAAATTGCCCCCATCACCTTCCTCCTTCTCTCCTCTTATTTTGCCCGTCCAGATTCTCCATTGTTGATCTTCAATGCAATTCCAGTTTTCAATCAATCATAACAAATTAATTAACAAACAAAAATGGCCCCAACCACCGACCGGCCGACGCCGCATTCTCCTCTGCTGCCCTTGCTGTCCGACCACCACAACCACCGACCACTGACGTCGCCGACCACCACCGCTGCTGCAGTCGATCCGTTGTTGCAGACGGTCCTCTCAGTCTCGACGAGACACGCAAATTCAAGATTGATGAATCGCTGATTTTGGGGACGGAATCCAAACCGGAAGAGTGGACTCTTCAATCCAGGTTGGTCTACGCGCCCTTCAGTCCCTCCGATACTGCCAACCCTCTCCGGCGGCCGGCCAGTGCCTCTCAGTCTCACCCGCCGCAGAGCAACGCCCCCCTCGTTTGCTAATTGGGATTTTAGGATAAGGCAAAACAGAGTAATCGCTAGTTCGCTACTATCCAAAATTGATAGAAATTACATCATCATCCCTACGATGTACCGATCAACGATCCAGTTATGGAAATTTTAATTTTTGGGTTGAAATCAATGCATTTGGTATTCTATTTGATTGAGAAAGTGTTTTTATTGGAGGATTTACAGGTAATTAGATGGTTTCAGTTGATATTTTTGGATAATGGATCATGTGGATCAATTTTGATTGAAATTTGATTCACTTTGAATTGAATAAGTTAAGGTCAATTTATTGTTGATTGAAGAGTTTCAAATATGGTTGTATAAAAATTATTTCGGCTAATTAAAACCAACTTTTAATTAACCAAAAATAGAAGTAAAGATGATGATTGAATTAAGAAGATGAGTTTGGATTGAGGGGTATATGAGAAGGGCCTATTCGTCCTTTCATGTCAATTAGTGGGGGCAAATGTGTCTTTTTGGGTGTCTTCATCCCCAAATACTTTAACAATCAACCAAACACGAATGGGATTAAATTGACTTCAAATCTCTACCCCGTCCATCCCGAAATTCCATCCCCATCCCTTCCACCCCCGAAAATCCACCCCCCTCCACCTACCCCATCTCGTTGCCAAACACGGCCTTATTTATCGGAAAAGATAGTTCGTAGTCCGTATAAACTACTGCCCCGCTGTTTTTGTGATTCGAGATCATTTGGGTGAAGTAAGGTCATTAGGGGCGGGAAAGTGTAATAATAGCTCCGCTGTTTTTGCCGAAGCCATGGGTCTTCGGATGGGGGTCTCCAAGGCCATCTCTATGGGATTAAAGAAACTTCTGATCGAAGGGGACTGTTTGGTCGTCATAAAGGCTCTACTAGGGGACTGGACCAGCCCCTGGGAGATCGAGCTGCTGATGGCTGATGTAAAAGCAGACTTAGATTATTTCTCTCATGTTGCTATTCGTCATATTTTCAGGGATTCTAACGGAGTGGCCGACAGGATTGCACGTCTGGCCCACACTGTCTCTGCCGATGATAGCTTCACGGATGATCCAGAACTACGTGTTCTCGTCCGCTCGGACGCGCTAGGGAAGATGCCGGCTCGTGGGCGTGTTTCCTAATCCTTATCTGCTTCCAAAAAAAAAAAAAAAGTATAAACTACTGCCCCAACTATATACAACGTCTAATCCGATGTTGAGTCGAAAACTTGTCGACGTTACTCGATGGTCGGCGGAGTCAGACTGAGCAATAATGTCGAATTGAACGTTATTAGTACGGGTCGTACGGACCTAACATATAACTAGTGCTTTTTCCGATTTTTCTTAATATTTTCAGTCGAGTTTGATGTCTTAAACAAAATCCTCGACACGTCGATTTTCTACTAATATAATGTACCATTTTTCTCATGCTTCTTGGCATGTACGTTTTTTTTCATAATATTTTCGATCGAGTTTGATGCACCATGCAAAATATCCAACATGTCGATTTTTCACTGATATTATTTTGCTTATTCTCCTCACCATGTCGCACGTTGTTCGAAATCTTCAGTTATTATGATAAAGTTTTTTCTCGAGACAATTGATATTTCTAATTTGATAAAGAATAATAGATCGGTCGTTTTCATATTTCTCTTGACATTGTAGTTCTTGGTCTAAGAAAACTAAGTATAGTTCTTTATGAAACTTTCTATATTACACACCATATTACACCTCTCAAGTCGATCTAAGTTATTTGAGAAAAAAAAATACCCTAAGTTTAAATGTATAAACTCTATGGAACTAAAGTATCAAAATCTTGAATAGAATTGATAAATGTTAAAGATAAACTAATCATGTCAAAAGAAAGAGGTAAGTATTTTTGGGAGTTATAGAGAAGCAACCAATTGATGGAAGACTAACCATGAGCAATCTTCGAATGGGCTATGAATCTAGAAATTGGTTAAAGGATTTAAAGATTTATAAGATTTAAGAATTATGCTTGACGACACTATCTGATGTTAAAACTCGTGCATGGAATATTTGGCTGAAACCTCTCACATATAAGGATTTGACTGAATATATAATATCAATGTTGTGCATTATGAGTTGTTTTAAGATCATTTTTATTTTCATTGGAGTGTAATGACATTATATCACTTTCATATGACCATATTTTTATTTCACTTTCATCATAATCATATTGTACTATTGCACGACACCCCGACGAAATTATCTGCAACCCTTTTTTAAGTATGATTTAATTTAATTATGGTCATAATTATTTTCATAGTATGGTCATGAAACATTAATAAAAATTGACATTCATAAAAAGTATAATGGTTACAACTGAATGTCAAAACCATAAAACTTCAAACCTCAACTACTTGAATAGAAATCCAAATCAGAAATCGCAATTATCAAGATAGACCTGAATTTTTTTTAGAGGAAATGGTACTAAATAGGCCAAAAAATGGGCCTATTTGCAGAAATAGCCAACCGGGTAAAAAAATGGGCCAAAATAGCCGGGTCATATCATGCAAATATAACAGTCGGTATTTTGCAACTGTTTGTAACCGGCAATTGAGGGTAACAGTGAGGGTGCGGCGATTTCGGAGTCACCTACCTCTGCCTTGACCGGAGCACCAAGGATTTGCCCGCCTGCAAATCGATCTCCAAGCGCAAGCTCCGGACGGCCGTCGACGTCGAGGATGTCAGGCGAGATCGATGGAGAGGAACTTGTTGCCGGACACGACGAAGATTGTTGGCTTCCAGTGTA
The DNA here is from genome assembly GCA_037127255.1 of Persicaria tinctoria. Taxonomy (NCBI): domain Eukaryota; kingdom Viridiplantae; phylum Streptophyta; class Magnoliopsida; order Caryophyllales; family Polygonaceae; genus Persicaria; species Persicaria tinctoria. The sequence continues at coordinate 51,515,776 of JBANSL010000015.1, read as the reverse complement.
AGCTTCTCCTCTCTCTCCTCCCTTTGAATCAACGCTCTATTTCTCACGGCTCTTCCACTCTCTCGCTCAGTCGCTCGCTCTACTCTTTCGCTGACACCTTTGCCGGGGTTGGGGCGGATGGTCTCTATTACATAGTGTTCTCATCCGTTTCCTTCCATAATTCCATTCCCATCTCTCTCAATTCATATTGACTACCGCTAGGTCGGCGATTGCTTTCAGTCGATTATCCATTGGAGCTGGGGACCATATTTTGCAAAATTCTGGAGTTGTAGAAGATCCGAGGGATGGGATTGTTGAAGAGCGACTGCGAATTGGAGGCCGCGGAGATGGTGTCCACAGAAGCGATTGTCTTCATCAATGGAGTCTAGAGAGTTCTTCCTGATGGTTTGGCTCACCTGACTCTTCTCGAGTTCCTCAGAGGTCAAACCACTCCCTCTTGCTTTGTGATTTTCTTCAATTTTTGCGAGTAGATGATTGCTGCTTTGGCTATTCGGTTGGAATAGAGAGATGGAGTAGAAACCTAGGGAAACAATTCGATGTACTCCATTTATGCTAACGAGATTGGCGTGGAAAATACTATGCAAAATCTGGACCTTTATCATGCTTGATGTGTTGCAATTTGTGCAAATCTTTGGAGTAAATGCCTTATCTTTGAAATTGCGATGGAATAGCTCTGATTAGTTTGTTGTTGTTTGTCACTGGTTTGCTTCTGTTCGTGATTGCATTTGTTAAGGACAGTGAGTTTCAGAGTTTGTTTGCTAAGGGTTGTGTGCTTCTCCGGTTTTCCATGTCTCTTATTTGTGTAGATGGCTCTTTCTTTTTATTTTGCCGATTGGTTTTTCAGATCCTTAACTGCAGAAGAGGTTAATTATACAAATGGTGATGGCTTAGTTCTCAGCCTTGATTTCCCCTTGGAAACAAGCCTGTAGTGTCAACAATTTTGAAAAGAATTCGGAGATAATTTAGTTGTTTGTTGCTTAGGCATGTGCCTTTTTCACTGATTTGTTTGGTCATTATAACTACAGGTAAGGTAATTGAAGATCATGATTTGCGAGAGAGACATTTACGAGATCTGCAAGGAAAGGTATGTCCACTGTAGTAACTTTTCTTGCATGAAACTTGGCCAGTTGGCCTTAATTAATGGCACTCCAAAAACACATGTAACAGCAATGTTTGGTTCAATTGGATGCCTGTTAATATGCATTCATAATGAAGATGGATGGAAAATAGCCTATTAGCTCAATTGATAGAGCGTTATGTTTGTACACAAAGATATGAGTTCGACTCTCACATAGGCTAATACGGAGTATGCGTTCATATCTCTCTGGACTTATACGATTGAACATGGTAGGAAATATATACACTAATGGCAGGACAACTTTGTGAATCTGGTACGACAAATTTATGAATTAGGAATATCTATGAACTTGTAAAATTATGAACTTGGTAGGAAATATATAGATTAGTGGTAGGACAAATTTGTGAACCTGGTAGGATAAATATACGATATTGGTATGATAAAAATGTAATCACCAAAATTCCTGTATAACTTGACACTAATGGTAGGATAGATGTACACGAATGGTAAGATATATTTGTACTATTGAAAAGAAGTAGAATTGATATTGATCAATCCACAAATCCCAAACTAGTAATCAGTGAGGCGTGAATTGGCCCTAATGGTAGTATTCCACGAATGGTAAGATATGTTACTTAGGTTTCCTTCATCTTCTATTGTAGACTGAAAACCCTTTACCCTTGGTTGTTTTTCTGAAAAATGTGGAACATAATTTGCTACGCTTTCTAGATTGATTTTCCTTGAAAGCTATTTCAATTGGTAGGATAGATGCACAAAAATGGTAGGATATATGAAAACTAATGGCAGAAGAAAATAACGATATTGGTAGGATCGGAATGATAGGATTGATGGAAACTAATGGTAGGAGAAAACAACGATATTGGTAGAATCAGAATGGAAACTCAGTAATTCCTGTATAACGTGACACTAAAGGTAGGATAGATGCAGACTAATGGTAAGATATATTTATACTATTGGAATATGCAAATGCATAATTGGCTTTACCAAAACACAATATACCAGAGACTTATGAAACACACACTCTGTATTAGCCTATGTGAGAGTCGAACTCACATCTCTGTGTGCAAACACAGTGCTCTGCCAATTGAGCTAATAGACTATTTTCAAGCAACATATCTCTGAATGAATTATGCTAACAAGAAGGAAAAAAATAAATAGGATTAATAAAATTCTTGCACTTGATTCATGAACATGCCAGAAATAGGGGATGCATGCAGATGGCTGTGTAGCCACTTCCTGGTCTTCATATGATGCAAGCGGATAAGAGTTTCACTCTTAATAGTGTCACCTTGCTTTTCAGATGAATCAAGCACGGTCTTAACAATCTAACAAGGAAAAAATAAGCATTAAAAAAGTTGCTTGACTAATTAGAGACCGCACTTATCCATCACAAGCAAGAAGTTGTTGGTCACTGATTGCTGGCCACTGCCAGAGCCGTACGACACTTCATGTGAATGCAACCGATATTTGGTCTTCATGTGCATTAGCTTTATCACTGATCCACACGTAATCTGATCACAATATAGACAATACGGAATGTTCAAGCCTATCCTACCAACTGAACAAACCTATCCACCCCAAAATTAATAACACTATCCTACCAACTGAACAAACATATCATGCCAACTAACCATAACTATCTGTTGTGAGCTGAATCTGCCATGTTTTACAGTAACTTTTATATCGTTTTCTGCATACATTTCATGCATTTGGGCTAGAATAGTACAGAATCTATGTAGTTTATGTTTATTTTCCAAATTATGGAATCTACACCAGTTTCTGTTTAAATTGCAGAATTCGAGGCAATTTACAGCAGTTTTGAGAAAAGTTGGAAAAGCTCGGAAATCAGCTACAGAAGTCCAAGGTCAAAGGACTACAGAACCAAGGCGAATCAAGCTGGAAACCCAGAGTTACTCGATATCGAGGATCTTACTCGATATCGACAAAGGATGTCCGAGCATGCCTAGTCGACTAAGAGCATGATCGAGGAGCTGAGAGCCAGAGTCAACCCGACTCCACAAGCCTACTCGATATCGAGTAGTTTACTCGATATCGACAACACCATGAAGCTATGCCCGGAGTCGAAGAAGCCACACCAAGTCGAGAAGTCGAGGACTGGACATGCCGAGCACCAAGTTACTCGATATCGAGGATCTTACTCGATATCGACAAGATCGGCCACGCCAGTCCGAGCCAGTGTCGGGGAAGAGTTCCTCGACCAAGCCCAGCAACACAGAAGTCGACATGGTTACTCGATATCGAGGACTTTATGTCGATATCGAGGACCCCAGATCACCTGACCGAGCAGCAGCAACCCGAGATGCCCAGCCAGCCGAAGTCGACGCCAACTTTACTCGATATCGAGTAGAATTAGTCGATATCGAGGAGCGCCTTCTGGAGCCGCGTTACGCGGTGATCTGTCCGATGCGGTTTGGCTTTGCTTGGAGCCGAAGGAGTCCGAGTTTGCCGAGATCTATCCACATCTATGAAGGCATATCAAGATCTATCAACACAAGAAGAGATTTACCTATTTTAGATTTATTTCCTATTTGGATTTAATTATTTATTCCATTTATTTATCTTAAAGCAAGTAGATATTAAGATTTAGATATAGATAGACTTTCTTACCAAGAATAGCTAGGAAATGAAAGCTATAAATAAAGCCTTAGGGGCTGGATTTTATTCATTCAATTTCAGAGACAATTAGTCACAAGTAGAGAGAGAAGGAGAAGATGTTGTAAGTTTGAGTTTATTTAATGCAAGTTAGTTCTTTTTCATCAAAGATGTCTGCTATTGCGATGAAGAGCGAGTAGTCCACCCACTTCTAGGGCTGGGGTGAGCCCGACGGTGGCCATGTAAGGTGATGCGGTGAAGGTACAATCTTTTTATGCAATTCGTCTTCTATCCCTATGAGCATGATTCTTTTGCGAGAGTTGAAGGTGATCCTTGTTTGTGTTATTGAAGCGAAAGTGATCTTAATGCAACTTGGGTTAATTATGTGAAAAGGGTTAGTAACAATTAGGGTTTATGTGAAAGCCTCTATATGCCTATTTGTTAATAACAAAAGTTATTTAATGGAAAGCGTGATCTTTTATGCCTTTATGTGTTATTTTGCATGATTATCGTTGTCGTGTTGATACCCTGGCTTTGGAAGTCTTTTAATATATTGATTTATTTCATTGGAAATCTGAGTTCTGTGTTCGAGAAGTTTGCAATTTAAGTTTCTGTACTCGTCGATCTCGGGAAAGTTTTCGTCGATATCGAGTTGGCTTTACTCGATATCGAGGAAGGTTTTACTCGACACTGTGTTTGGTGAGGCTGCTGTCTATCGTCAATTTCTATTTCTGTTGATCGATACAGTCTTAGTCGATATCGAGTAAGCTGTTATCGTTATCGACCATTCTCTGTCTTTGCTTTTATTTTCTGCTTTGCTTTGTTCTTTCTGTCTTTCTGCTTTTTTGTCTGTGAGATTTACAACTGCCTGAGATCCGCTGACACGCTTCCTCGTGGATCGATCCTGACTTCCCACTACTGCATAGGGAGGGAGTCTTGTAATCATTTGCATGGGCATAATCCGGTTTGATTTATTTTATTATATTTTGAACTCGATTTCCTCCTATAACATTATCCTACCAAATTGATGCAGAGAACCGCTAATATTTTTCATCTACAGAAAGACAGATAACTTGGTAGCACAAATTAAAGCTCATCAGAGGGAACTAGTATCTGTTTGATATACAGCTTTATAGGCATATCAACAATAACTGCAATTTCTCGGTGCAAAGCTATAAAAAAAAATCACCATATAAACTAAAGCTGATAAACAGCCTATATTCGCTGTTCTCAACTTCAATCTTGCCCAAAACTACAAATCCTAAAACAGAAGCAAAACAAAAGCATCAGGTTTTAAACAAAGAGCAAATATTTCAGGTGAGAATGTAGAACAGGCAACTGATTAGTGATCACTCAATCCCTTCAATAAGCCAATTCTTGGAACCTAGTCCTATTGCTCTTCTTCTCAAATCAGACCATTTTCACTTGTTTCCTAAACACCCTCATAATCAAACCAATTCAAAATTTCTTAAACTCAATTTGAATTAGACCAATTCAACAAATGGAATAACCCAATATGAACGAACTTGACAAACACAATATGCAGCAGCAACAATATAACTCTCTACACACAAGTAGTTTCAGCATTCCCAGCGAAAGAAAAAACAACCAATTTCAAGTATTAGGAGGCGAAAATAGTCGAATTAGAACTAAAATTTAACAAACAAGAAAAAAAAAATTCAACAAATCAAGTAATAGAGTGGTGGACTATGAACAAATCAAACAAAAATTCAACAAATGAAGCAAAAATTCAACAAAATTCAAATCTGAGGAAACCTATTGAAAGTAATAAATCTCACGAAACACACCTTGAAGCCAGAATGAAGGATTTGGCACCTTGAAGCACAGATCCAGGCCCGTCGTTCACCACCTCCAGCCATTCCTTTAGTTTAATTGAAAAATAAAAAGATGTGGAAGCAGATGGAGGACCAGCCGCCGATGGAGGGTCGGAGAGAGAGATCGGAGTAGGAGGAAGCAGATGGAGGACCATCGGCTAGGGCTCTAGCGGTGGTGAACTACGGGCCTAGTTGTTTTTGCTTCCGAGGGCGTGGAAGGCAGTCTCTTAAGGGTTCGGGGTTTTGCGTCGGTTCAAGCGAGGAGAGGTCGAGGTCCGGTGGAGGAGGGTGGCCTCGACGCCTCCAGGAGCGGCAACGGCACCAGGTGGTTGAGCACCTGGAAGAACCCGAACTCCGCCGCGGCTTGCCTAGTTGCGTGGACGAGCTTGTCGAGGGCGTGGACGGCGCCTCTCTTCCTTTCTTTCCTTTCCCCTTCTCTGTTTCCTTTTACCTCCCCTTCACCTGCAACTTCCTCTACCGGTTGCCTTTTTTTTTTTTGCAAAACTAGACCACTGTCTACCCCTAGCAAATAAACAAAGGACATGGCTAGTTGTGCAAAGTTTTTTTTTTTGGTCTAGTTATGCAAAATGGCCTTTTTTTTATTAGGTAATAATTCAAGGACCAGACAAACCTGGCTCCTCGAGAGGCCGACAAACTCGAGAACATACAACGTAACATAAAATAAAAACAGTGCAATACAAAAAGCGGCAACCAAACTACTCAGCCCAACAAACGAGCCTAACCCAAAACAGCAGGGGACAGCGTAGATTAAACCGAGTAAACTTGAGGCCAATCGCCACCAAACAATGACACCGTTGACCAGCGGTACATTAGGAGTCCCTGTGGGCGATGAAGACGAACCTCCAAGGAAAATTTCGAAACACGAAGTCGCCTCAGTTCACACTAACACGCCCCCAACCAGATTCGACACCGGACGCCAAAGCCCCAACTTAGACCAGGACCGCCAAAAAACAATCAGAGATGCAGTCGAGAACCACCTTTGTACAAACGCACCAGAAAACTCTTTCGGGATTTTGTCAAGGCCCTCACTGGATTTTTATCACCCTTTCGGGTAGGTTTACTCAAAACTGGTTTTTATTATAAATATATATATATATATATAGGTATATGTCTTGAAATGTTATAATGTCAATAATTTTTTCTTTTAATTTATTCTTTTTCTCTTCGGGCCAGCTTTGGGATTAAGGCTTTGCTTTTGTATCAAAGAACAAAACTGAGCCCAAAATCAGGTGACAGGAGATCAGTGATCTCATACATCCTTTTATTTATTTTTTATTTTTTCTTCTCTTTTTTTTTTTTCCTGATATTAAAGGAAGCCTGCAAATCCCAAACAGAGGACGGACAAGGGAGCTTGCACAACATTGACCACCGGCTAATATACAAAATCGAGTTCAACAGAACTTGACAGGGGTGGAGGGAGAGAGATGGTGATAGTGGGTGATCTGGCCAGGAAAAGCCCTCCAGCGAAGCCCGCGAGAACCACCGCCACTAGGGCGGCGCCAATGAGACAAGCCCTCAAGCATCACAGAATCAACCCCAGCGAGAGCACGGTTTCGGACCACAAAGGAACAAAAAGGAGAGGAAGGGACTGGTCCAAATCCGCCCAAATCGGAGCACAACAAGGCAGTCTCCAAGGAGGGAGGATGAGTGGGAAGGTGGGTGACAACGACGAATCTGAAGAGGACACCGGAGATTACCAAATCCGCCCAAATCGAAGCACAACGAGGTGGAATCCGAGGAGGGAGGAGGATGTAGGATGGAAAGGTGGATGGCCATAGCAGCTCTGAAGAGAGCACCGAAGAAGGTGGGAGAAATTGGTGGCGATGATGGTTAGAACCCGCTAGAAGGATTTGGGACCCCAATCGGGAAATTTGTCAACAATGTGTGGTCGAGGGAAGAAAAATGCTCCTGGATTTATCTGTAGCCGTAGGCGGCAAGCCCCGGTTTGGGGGGGGGGGGGGGGGTATTCTCAAGCTCTCTAAAGAGAGACTTTTGTTTCATCAAGATAGACAATGATGCTAGGTAAATGGAGAAGATGATTGTTGAAAGCTTTAAATAAAATATGAAACTTGCATATGGATTTTTACATACGATTTGCAATCATTAATGAAAAATTAATGTTTTTTCAATAACCACTAAAACAAAGGGTGATTTAGGTAACTAGACCTTTATGAAAACCTACTTAGCTAATTGTACTCTAAACAAAATAAATTAGGTGGGGTGTTGTACCCTTCCCTCATTTCCTTCCCTTCCTTCTCTTCATTCCTCCCATTTTTCCCCTTCCTTCTTTTCTTTCATCTCACATTGACCATTGATGCCACTTTTTTTATGTCATTTTTCACCATTGACCACTGATGTCACTTTTTTTGATGTCATTTTTTTTACCATGATGCTATTTTTTCAAAGTAGTATTTTTATACCATTTTTGTAATGGTATTTTTTTTAATTTGGTCCCACTTTTTTTTAAATTAGTGTTTTGATGTCATTGTTATAATGTAATTAGTTGATGCTACTTTTTTAATCAAATCGTTTGATGCCACTATTGTAATTCAGTAAATTGTATATCGATATATTTTCATTGATTCTACTTTTATTCCCTAATTAATGAGTGATGACACATGTGTTAAACTTCATTAATTTCAATCATTTGTGATGACATTGATAACACAATTGTGATTACATTTCATTGATCTCAATCATTTGTGATGACATTCTTTGTTGATCGATGATATTTTTAAAAAATTGATAACATATGAGCTTAATACGTAACTGCATTTCATTGATGACACCTTTTTATTGATGAATTTTATTCATTGATGACACACTTGTAAGTACAATTAATTGATCGCAGTCATTTGTGATTATATTTTTATAAAATTGATGGCATTGAAGTATGAAATGTGGAATCAAAACAGTGTCACCAGATAAGAAATTTAAAATACCAAGATGCACAACACCAAGATGCAAAACACCATAATTCCACAAAGAATACTAACTTTTAACTCACTAATAGCATATGGTGACAACCCACATATCAACTGTTAATTGAAACATCATACTAACTTTTAATTCACTATGCTTATTCAGCACTAATACTAATAGCATCCTAGGCAACTCCCCAAAAATTCAGGATTACAGATGATTCAACATTAAGACTCTAAAGACAAAGTTGAAAATTTTGAAGAAAAAAGTAAAACAGTTGAGCTAAAAGTATAAAAACCAAGATGTGCACATGACTGCAAAAGTAAAGGAAGAAAGCTTTCAACACATGGCTGCCCTCCTCATGACGCTCTTCTGGACTTCAAGTTGTATCGATATTTATCTTAATTCCTAACATATATTTCCAAAAAAAATGTGTTGTGGTTCTCCTTATACTTAAACAGCTAACAAAACAATCATATCTAATAATCAAAAACTGAGTCACAGGTAAACTACTTGTCAATAGTCACTTTGAAGTTATGTCATTTTCGCGGTGTTGTTTATCGGGCAACCCTTGATTATGATCATCAGTGTTGTCGAAAGGCGAGTCTTTTACTTTTCCTTCTAATGAAAGAATCACTTGGGGAGTAATGGAAACCGACCAATCGACCATTTGTCTCACTAGTGAAACACAACTAATCCTTGTAGATCTTTAGAAGTAAACCCGTGCGTAGTACGGGACTGTCTGCTAGTGTTAAAATATGAATAAATGAAACACAACTAATCCTTGTAGATCTTTAGAAGAAAACATAAACGTAGTAAAAAAAATTAATCACATAATTTTCAATAATATTTACAATTAATGGTTACTAAATAATTTCAATAAATAATATAAATATTTAAGAGTTTGTTATTAAGATCTTAGTTGGCTAAAATATTATTTTTATAAACAATAATGATTTGTATCTTAGTTTATATATTGAATTTCACCGACCATGATCTTAATTTAATTTATGATTGATTGAATGTCTTTATTACAATATTTCAAACAAACCATTTTAATCTTTACGTAAAATTTAATAAAAAGTAATTCAAATGTATTGATATAATAAAATATTATTTATTAATAAAATCCGCAAGGACGCGAGTGACAATTATGAGTTTATATTATAGCTATGGTTACGTACGAAAGTGACATTTAATAGGTGGTTTTATTTATGTAATTTTTGGCGTATTTATAAACCCTCTAGGCTTTGAAAAATCTAAGTTCGATAGTAAGGATTGAAATGAGGTGGGTTATGGGTGAAAATCATCATTTCAACACCCGCCCCGTGGATGTAAACTTTCACCTGTGCGGGTGAGCGGGTGGTGCTGGTGAATATTGGAGATCCAATAAGATGAACCAAAATTTTTTATTTTCAAATATGAAATGAAAAACCCCATCTAATTAAAACTTGTCGTTTACTATTCATCCACGTTTTTTTGGAATAATATAAACTATATAAAATATTACTCATTCGGTTAATTAAAACTTGTCGTTTTCTATTCATGCACGCTTTTTTAGAATGATAAAAACTATATAAAATATTAATAATTTTTATATTTGTTTTTATAAATTCATATTTAATTGTAATAAGTATGAAATTATTAAAAATAAATTATTTAAAAAGTTAATATTTTATATAGTTTTTAACACCTAAAAACACGTGTGTGAATAGTAAAACATGTTTTAATTAACAGAGGGAGTAACTTTTTTTCACATTTGTTTTTATAAATTCACACTTAATTGCATTACGTATGAAATTATTAAAAAAACATTATTAAAAAAGTTAATATTTTATATAGTTTTTAACACCTAAAAAAGCGTGTGTGAATAGTAAAACGTCAAGTTTTAATTTACAAAGGGGGGCAATTTGCATAAATAACCCTTTTGGGTGAAATCTTTGCATGCCTAACCCAATCCGAAATTTTTTTGCTAAAAAGCGGATATCCGCTTTTCAAGTGTAGCCGGTAGCAGGTCATACTATGGGAGACAACTGGACAAAAAAGCTGACAGTGAGAGGGAGTTGAGAGAGGACTGAAAAAAAAAAGAGAAAAAGAAAAGCATGTGAGAGACGGAATAAAAAAAGTATCACTCCTCAAAAGGGTATTAATGAGAGGAGAGAGAGTGTTGAGAAGAAGAGAAAGAAAAAACAACCTATTTTTTCAGAAAGTGCCGAGAGAAAAAGAGAGAAAAAACAACTCATTTTTTTCAGAAAAAAACAATTCACGTTTTGCCACCAGCTTTTATACATGTCACCCGTTTATATCAACATTCCAGCCTCAACATTGGTACATGACACTAGTTAATATTTACTTGTCACTTGTGAGATTTTCTCTACTTTCATCATTCGTTCATTATAGTTATTGGGTCAATTTTCACTACTTTATCTAAAATACACATGGAGTTGTTTGATCAAGTGCTTGGTCACGAGGTCCGTCAAGTAAAACAATTTTTGTGGCATGTAAAATACATATGGAGTTGTTTTGCCTAACAGATCTTATGAAGTGTGTTGTTGTAATCGCATTTTCCGATTCATTTGGCGAATTTGGTTATTCAATTCTTGATGAGGAAAATCATTAGAATTTGGGGATTAGGGGTTGGTTCCCTTTAGGAGATCGCATGAATTTGTAATCTCTATCTTGCTAGTGTAATTAGGATTTCCCATGAATCCTGTGTGTGTGCCATTGAATAATCTTTGTCAATCTTGCTACTTTGCTAGTGTAATGGGCAAATATGCTCTATGAATTTCTCTCTAAAAAATGGTAAGTGCAGCGTGAATAGCTCTTCATCCCCCCTTTTGTGTTCTTCACGACCCATGTCCGTGTTGGTCGAATGACCGGTGTCTTTTGGTGTCAAGTATGATGCACCTGGAGACGCTTATGCTCATGCTTTTGTAATTCAATATGTAGTTAACGAATTTTGTACTTATGGGAAATTCGAACATGTCATATATCCAACGACGATGTACATGACATATAATGCTTTTAACCTCTCAGGTAATACCTTTGACATGATAGTTAATAGTTTTGACATGGCAGTGCTTTATGTGTATCTCGGTCGACTGACTGGTGCGTTTTTGTGTCACTTATGATGCACTTGGAAATGTGGTTCGCACATTTTATTTTTTTTGGTCAAGTGGTTCGCACATTTTGTAATTATGAGAAATTCGAACTTGTCATTTATAGACGATGTACATGACATGAACTGCTATTAACATGTTATTCAAATACGATCTACATGACACGAGAAAAGCACATACTTAAAGCGCTTGGCAGAGGAGCGCTCGGTGGCGACGGTGGCGGGTTTTCGATTCATTGAAGTTGGTGGCGGAGGAAGGTGTTTGCTACACCCAATCTCGATGAAGACGAAGAACATGCTGAATTTGGCGGAAACTATATTAGTTGAATACATTAGGCATGTCGATTGTCTACCAAGCTTCACAATGTTAAAGTTTATCCAAACATGATTTTCAATACATTAGGCATGTCAATTGTCTACCCATAAAAAAAAAAAGTCCAGCAGAAGGAATTCTGAATCATAAAAAAGGAATAGAATATGTCTGAAATTCATATGTAAGTAAAAAAATCCAGGTGTCAAGCAAAATACATTATATGTCATGTAAATCCGGCATGGGTGACATGTAAATTCAGTATGAGTGACGGGTAATTATATGTTGATCGGTGAGTAAACGTGTGACCTTTTCAGGTGTCATGTAAAACAATTGAGATGTCATGTAAAACAATCGACGTGTCATGTAAATCAATTCATGTGTCATGTAAATAATAAGCCTTTGGTGCTGCTATCATAGAAAAGAGAGGAAAAAGTGCTCGATTTCGATAGAAAATTGTGTAAATTCGTCCATAGAGCACCAAATCGGGTTCTGTAAATTCCTATAGCTTTCTAAAGAAGTAATCACTCTTTTCCTTCATTTTGTGAAGCGGCAAGCTTAAATTGCTCATCGTATGGATGAACATGTTCTTATGTTGTCTTGTTGGATAAAAATCGTATCCCTTGAATCCTCCCATTTGCCACATAGATTGAATCGAGGGGATAACCTTTTCAATTAAAAAGGTCTGAATCAGCATATAATTACCCGTCACCAATATTGAATTTATATGTCACCCATACCGGACTTACATGACACATAATGTATTTTACTTGACACGTTAATTTTTTTACTTGACACGTGAATTGTTTTAGTTAACACGTGAATTGTTTACTTGACAGGTAAATTGATTTACATGACATGTGTGAAGCTTGGTATTTTATTGAATTTTAGAATTGTGAAGCTTGGTATTTTATTGAATTTAGAATTTGGCTTAAGTTTTTAGTAAAAGTAAATGATGTACTGCTTAGAATTATCCATTTTGTATTAGGTGATGAATTTAGATTAAAGGATGATGCATGAGTTCTTAGCTTTAACTTTACCAACATATTTAGTGCATCTTTTCTATTGAACTTGCGCAATGGAAGTAACAAAGTTAACCGACTGTAATTATGGGAAATTCGAACTTGTCATTCAAAGACGGTGTATATGACATGAACTACTATTAACATGTCATTTAAATACGATGTACATGACACAAGAAAAGAACATACATTAACTCTATAGTATGTAGTCAAGGCTGAATTTTGCGGTGCACAGGAACTTGCACTTACATTAACTCTATAGCTATTGCAGGTACAAACCACTTCTTTAACTTTTCAAATTTGGCTATTCCTTGAACAACAACAACTGGTAGAGCAAAGCAAAGAGTAAGGAGCGAAGCAGCAACAAAGAAGCCAATTTTGTATACCAATAACTTCCGAGAACAGATTGACAAATTCTTCCACAACATATCCCTAGGTTCTGGAGCCTCCTCAGTGATCCACACAGACGCATGTAGGTGATGCCGAGCTTGAGCAGCAAGTGCAGCGCCTACACGGGACTTAAAGGTAACAAATGCCACAGGCAGCTCCTAAGACACAACATAAAGAATCATGCTTATTTAGTTGGCATATCCTTCAGACCAACACTTATGTACCAAACTATAACCCTAACAATTAGATGTACAAATTGTACCACGAAAGCATCAAGGGATCCACAAACCCCCAAAGGACTATGATTCTCAAAACTCAAAACCATCGTGTAACTAGAGTCTAGACCCAAAGCTTTCATATGTTGTGAACATTTTCTAGCTACCAATAAGCGATCACCACAAGTTTAGCTTAGTTTAAATGCAATGCACATCATAGAGGAAACACAGCGACCTCTTTAACAAGCAAGAATCACGTTTCCAGAACGCAGATGCAAGTGAAAAAAAATCTTGCTCTAGTTGATATTGGATAAAAAGGAGAGTTAACTAGTTAAAAGGTTTCTCTCGAGATTTCTTAAGGTTGATCGACTATCCCGAGCAATTAGGTCAATGTGAATATAATTCAGAATCCCAACATGATCATGTTACAAGTGGAGATCATCACAGATTAAATTCCACAACAGATGATCAATTTAGGATTGAAACACAATTGCAGGTAAGAGTGAAATGTATTACCTGTTGTAAATAGAAATCGGAATCTGAGGAGAACAAGCGACGGGAGCTAGGGTAGGATGGAGAAAGTGACCTAGCGATGGAGGTTGGAGAAGGAGGCCACATTGTGCTTCTCCGATGGGGTGAAGGAGAAGCAGGCGCTAGGATTCGGTAACCCTAAGTGCTCTGAGAGCTGACGGAAACGCCGATTGCCGGAAAACGGACGAGTTATTGCTGCCGGTAGCGGTGGCGACGAGCGAAGAAATTGAACAGCGGCGTGAGAAATTGAAATTGACCAACGACGTGGGAATTGGGAACCCTCTGGTTCTCTCGCTCCCCTCATTTGCTGCCTCCGCCTCTGTCTCCTTCTCTCTGATTCCGCCTTTCGATCCCTCAATCTCTCTCTCTCTCTGATTTTTCTGCCATCGATGGGCAGGAGAGAGGCAAAGGAAAGAAGACCGGTTACTCAAGGTAAAAAATTACCGGCTGGGTGCAATTTTTTTAAGGGGGAGGGTTAACCCTTGCAAATTGAAATGGATAGTGGGTTATGGGCGCAAAGTTTTTCGGGTAAAGGGTCATTCACTACAATTCCCTCTTACGGAGGGAGTATTTGTGTTATAAGTTATAACACATACTAGCCTATCAAGTTCGAGTTCAATAATCCATGAAAAATTCACAACCTATGAAATAAAAACATTTCGAGTTCTAATTCAACAATATGTGAAAAATATATACATAACTTAGAAATAGAAAACAACGGGAATATCTTCAATAAGATCACATAGCATTTCCAAATTCACTACTTAATATAATTTTCAAATTAATTATGGATGCTACTAAAAATATAAACTCAAATATAAAACATCTTTAAAATATAAAATAAATCTGAGGAACAATAAAAAAGAAATTTATAATTTTTTTAAAGGATAGAAGGGTAAAATCGTATTTTAATTAGGTTATTTGATACTTATTGAGTAGTTACTAGTGCGGGTTATGAGTGAAAAATAGGGATGACAATGAGTCGGATGATGAGTGGATGATCTAATTTCGTCATTCGACCCACCACCCAAAACCCTTCACCCTACCCAACCCATCACCCACCAAATATTTCACTTGCACCCTGTCCACCCATTGGGTGATCGGGTGTTAATTCGGGTGAAATACAAGACATCAAATTCTTTAAAAAATTTATTGAAAAACATACGACGAACACATCGACGAATAAACATTAATTAGGAGCTCATTGCATTCGCGTTTCCATTTTAATCAGGAGCCAATTGAATTGCATATCTTCAAATAAAAATTGCAGAATTCACTTTACGACAAGATATTTACATTTTTATTCGTTTGATAGGTATCTTGAAATAGGGTTTAGGGGGTATATTGGTAATTTCACATATAAAATAAATTATATAATATAAGTAGGGTGACGGGTCGGGTGATGGGTCGAATGACTGGTGGAGAATGTCTTCACCCGAATCCGACCCAACCCATCACCTGTTCACCCATTTAATATCTGTTTTATTTCGGATTTTCACCCACTTTTTCGGGTCGGGTGAGACGAATATTCGTCGGGTGCGGGTGAAATTGTCATCCCTAGTGGAAAATTATTATTCATACCCGTCCCGTTGCCTGTAAAAATATTGTGGATAGAGCGACTGAATTGGATATCCACACCCCAAGTAGAACCGACGCTAACTATGACCCGACATATTAAACTGTGACCTAGTGTTAGTAAGTATTCAAGGATGGACCGAGGGGCAGACTGCTGACCCACCTCATTTTCCAAAAATAAATCATAGATAAAATTATCTATTTATGTATTAAATTAAATTTTTTATTGTATTAATAAAAATTATACGTACCATCTAAACCATTCGCATTTTACGGCTGTGTAACCGAATCCCAATATACCTATCTGGATGCTCCAAGTCCTCTCCCTCTCTATCTGCAACTGCAACCCACCGATGATGGCGTGTGCTCTCTCGCACCACCACTTGTACATTCACGCACTCCACCACCGCCGCTTTTTCCCATCCTATCGTCGCCGCCGTTGCTATTGGCACAGCAACAGTTCACTCCCACAGAACCCTAATTTTACTCTCCGTCTTCGTGCGATCCCCGAATCTCAAGACTCTAAGCTCTCGACTCGGGGTGACAGTCTTGACCAGGAGCTCCCGGATCTTCCTTCCCATTCCACGTCCTCTTCTGCTTCTTTCTCCTCCATTTTTCTCCGTCTGAGGTTCTCCCTCGTCAAATGAGCTGATTCCTATTCGACTTTTGCTACCACGGTAGTTCAAATTGATTAATTTTGTGGATTTTTCAGAGAAGCCGTTGTGGTCGATGGACTTGGTTTCGAGATCTTGTCTATTGCACTACCTGCTGCCTTGGCTTTGGCTGCTGACCCCATCACTTCATTGGTTGACACTGCATTTGTTGGCCGTTTGGGTAAATACTTAATTCACATGCTCTTTGTTCTTTATCCATGGAGCTATTCCAATTTCTTACTCTCTTTTTTTTCCCTTCCATTTATAGTAGCTCAAACTTTGTATTCCTTTGATTGTTATCTGTAAGTTTCAGTTGCTCCTTTTTTTTTTTTGGTAGGTTCGGTTGAGTTGGCAGCTGTTGGGATATCAGTGTCAGTGTTTAACTTGGTCTCAAAGTTGTTTAATGTTCCATTGCTCAACGTCACCACATCCTTTGTTGCCGAAGAGCAGGCAATGATCGACGAGGAAACTGTCGACTGTTCCCAATTGGACCAAGGTACTTCATCAAGTTATAAAATAGGACCTCGTAGCTTTTTATCATGCCTATAATTAAGAGAAGCAAAACCGATTCACTTATGAAGACTTTGTTTGTTGTATAAGATTCTGATGTCGGTGGTGGTCAGCACAAGGAGCTCCTTCCTTCCGTATCAACTTCTTTGGTCCTGGCTGCCGGTTTCGGCTTTTTTCAGGCTGCAGCTCTTTTCTTGGGCTCTGGATTTCTTATGAATGTTTTGGGTATATCTATTGTACGTCTGAGTATGACTATTTTGTAGATTTTGTTCTTCTCCAATTATCTTATGATTTAAGGAACATTCTCAATGACAATGAGTACATTATCTGCATCTCCTATTTCACAATGCAGTAATTAGTAATTACTTGATTATGGATACACTCACATGCCTAATTTTCTTATGAACTTCCCTATTTGCAGGATTCCCCAATGCGCATTCCAGCTGAGAAGTTTCTTTCTATGAGAGCTTTTGGGGCTCCACCTATTGTGATTGCTCTCGCTGCACAAGGAATTTTTCGGGGATTTAAGGATACAAAAACACCAATGTATGCAATTGGCAAGTATCATCCTTTACCTTCCTAATGGTTTCTCAAGAAATTGTTTGGATGCTTGGCTATCCTTACAGACTAAGCTTCATTAAGATTCACATGCCAGCATGCCGCTATGCTTGTAGGAGTGGAAAATAGTCGTTCCTCTGGGTGTTTCTTATTCAAATGCGAATAAGAGGAAGTATATAAAGAGGAACAACCTTGCTTTGATTAATTGTGCATTTATGCATTTTTCTTCTGCGCTATTAGAGAAGTAATAATGTGTTGGGTTGTAGGAGTTAACATTCGTTTCTTATTGACAGGAGCTGGCAACTTGGTGAATGCAATACTGGATGCTATACTGATATTTTCACTTGGTCTTGGAATCAGCGGTGCTGCAATAGCAACTGTGACATCTGAGTAGGTCAATAATGTGATAAATATTAAAATATTAAAAGAAAAAAGAAATCCCCTTTTGAGATTCTTTCTGACTAGATTGTTGATGGTAGATATTTGATTGTAGTTATTCTGCTGTGGAAGTTGAACGAAAGAATTTCTTTCACTACTCCAAATGTTGATGTGGGGAGACTTCTTCAATATCTCAAAGCAGGTTGGTATTGCTGGCTTCGGTTAACTTTGAAACCTAAAGTTCTTGTGATTTTGTGTTGTAAAAGAGCAGAATATTCTGGATTAAATTGTGACCAACTGACTTTTTATTTATCTAGAAGTGTAACAGTAAGCTAGGTCATAGGCAATAGTTAATTGTCCCCAACTGGAAATTCACTTTTTTTCATGGTAGAAAAATGGTGGATTGATTTGAAAAGAATGGCAATGGTTGGGGTAGAAACTAAGCAGACATAGGGTTAAGGCTCTGCTTGTGAGGTAAAATTTTGAAATGTTTGAGATCATTTCATAAGCATGAAGTTAATTTTATATATATATATATTTTTTTGTAGGAGGTCTTCTGATCGCTAGAACTGTAGGAGTGCTTGTAACAATGACACTGGCAACTTCTATTGCAGCAGAGGAGGGTCCTATAAAAATGGCTGGTCATCAGATATGCTTACAAGTTTGGTTTGCTATTTCTCTGCTAACTGATGCCATCGCACTTGCTGGCCAGGTGAGTTTTGTGCAGCATTTCCCGGTGGAAAGTGGATAAAATGGGATTCAATATGGTCAATTTGAAGTACAATTCTTTTCTTGTGTTGCACTACCTTTCCCACCAAAACGTGCTTTAGAGATTTTCAGTAAAGTTTGACTATTCCACTATCTAGAGCTAGCTATTATCTATTCATAATCTAATGATCAGCTTTCTAGGTGTAAGCTGTATCCAATGGCAGTCTTTCTATAGAACCTTTTATTTTGGAGAGAGCGGTCGACCTCCCTCTCCCCTGTCGGACACTCTCAATAGCAAGGTTATCGCACTTTCCCACTAGTGTGCTCGAGTCTCTCCTTTGCTCATGACCAAACCATCATAGCCTTGCGTCCTGCAACTTATCCCTTATAAAGTCTCTCCTCTAGATATGATCAAACCGTTGAAGCCTAAGCATCCTGCAACTTATCTCTTATACAGACCACACCTACCCAATCGTGAATTACTTATTTCTATTTGTCGAATATATTATGTCCACACATCCATCTTAGCGTCCTCATCCATGTCGTCGCGAGCCTCTACTAATTCGCCTTCGTGGTCACCCAACACTCAGCCCTCGTACAACAAAGTTGGCCTCACTACCACTCCGTAAAATTTTCCCTTAAACTTTTCAGGCACTTTCCTATCACACAATACTCCCGATGTAGCCCTCCATTTATGGCACTCCATCTGAATCTGGTGTTTGATATCCTTGTCCACACCTCCACCACCTTGCATTACTGAACCCAAATACTTGTAACATAGATGAGGAAACAAAGTTGGATAAGCAATATTTAGGTCTTATTGTTTCTTCCTTTGTTAAGTAATTGGTTTTATGGAAGTTCTGCAACTATTAGGTAGCAACCACTGGAGTAGTCCGTTGCCTGCCTTTCACATGTAAAGCTTGTTTTTTGCAGACAGTTTTGGCATTGACATGCTCATTTGCTTAACAACAGGCCCTTCTTGCTGGTGCTTATTCAAACGGTAACTATGAATATGCACGTCAAGTAATTTACAGAGTGATACAGGTTAGTCTTGTAAGAAATATTATCTGCTCAGTTTATTTGATATTCCTGTTTCTAGTTTACTTCCTGACTCCTGTTGCTAAAATGGCTGTTTTAGATATCTAATTCATCCTCAATTTGTGTATTAGATTGGGTTATTGACAGGAATCGGCTCCGCTATCATTTTGTTCCTCGGATTTGAAAGTTTATCGAGCTTATTCTCTACAGATCCAGAAGTTCTAAAGGTCACGTTCTCAGGTCTCTTGGTGAGTGGTTATTCATATTGACTTATTTGTTTCATTAATGCACAAATGTTTATCCAGATCAGTGGATACCTATTGAGATTGGCTCTTGTTTTTACAGTTTGTAGCTGGATCTCAGCCTATAAATGCTATAGCTTTTGTTCTTGACGGCCTCTATTACGGGGTCTCAGACTTCCGCTATGCTGCCTACTCAATGGTAACAAAAAAATTAGCTTTTGCTGCGAAAGAACGGTTCTTCTGCATACGATTCTCTTCTTATCTCATCCTCCAAATCTATAATTACAGGTCCTTGCTTCATTATTATCTTCTTTGTTTATGCTTGTGGCTGCACCTGCCTTTGGCCTGGGTGGGGTCTGGACAGGGTTATTTTTGTTTATGACCTTGCGTGTAGTTGCAGGAATCTGGAGGTAAACGTCTTCCATGATCCATTTGAACACAAATAACTACTAATCAATATCCAATCTAGCTATCGCTGGTTATCATGGCCTCTAAAAAATCTATGCTGTCCATTGAGCTTGTGGTTAACTTTGCCATTTAGAATTCATTTCGAGGTCTGATAGAACCAGCTGATAATTTTCTTTTCCAAAATTAGGTTGAGCACAAAGACTGGGCCTTGGAGACTGATTTGGCCAGAGATCAAGTAGGGATTCATGTAAACGTACCTGCTTGGGTACAGGCGCAACATGTCAGGGCTTGAGGCTGGATAATGTTAGTTTTCTCAATGGCTCGTTGCCATGAAGCGTGCTGTTGAAATGGATGTTCAACCTTTGAACTAGCTAGTCATCACTTGGTTGTGTCTGAACTGCATTTAATTCTTCAAGCCTGGTTATTGCCTGAGGCTTGAAGATGGCGGTCCATTGAAATGGGTCCAAACAAGTAACAAGCTCGCACACATGATTGGCTTGAAACATGATCTCAGAATTGTAAGCAGCCATTATATCGATTGCTTTGCTAGGGGGAATCTGGAATCTCGTGTGTGTCACTTGATAATGGGTTTTTATTTTGGTAAAATCACTTGATAATGGTTGTCTTGTAATAGTTGTACATTTATAATCCCCAACATATGCCTCAATAAATCAAAGAATAGTTCGCTTTGTGCTCATTGTGTTTCTTTTCCGTCTTTTCCTTTATCATCCGAAGGGCTCCATCAATGTGGCTCTTTATTTACAAATTCAAGGAAGGGCTCCTTCACCTTCAATTCCATGGAGCGTGGCATATGAATTTGGTTTTCCAAACTCCTCGCCATTTATATCTATCTATATCTATGTACTATATTAAAAGATAAGCATTTATGACACATGTCCTCTCCATGTTCAAAGTTATTTGTGGAAATGTTATTTACACACTATCATTTTAATATGGAAATTATATTTTCTAATATTATTTTTTAAAAAAAATATTCTAATACTAATTACCCAATATTATTTGATGTTACATCTTTTAACCAATGAGGGGAAAAAAGGAATAAAATAATATGGTGTCATAGTTTATAGAAAGTTATATAAGCTACAATCTATTTATATATATTTTATGTAATTGAAAAAAATATAAATAAAAAATATTTCATAATCATACTTGATTATTTATAATATTTTATGTAATAGATAAATATGTAGTATTTGATAGGTGCTATTTTATTTTTATTTAGATTATTTTTTTGTGGGAAAAATTATTTATATTTATATTTAGATTATTATTTTTTATTTATTAGAATCTATATAGATTATTTATAATATTGTAATAATGTATTAATTTATTCCTTGAATTGTATTAATGTATTAATGTATTAATGTATTAATGTATTCCCCGTATACGGGACGTGACCTACACTAGTTTATATTTAGTTGGACCCTTGCGAGCTTTGCACATGGGTTTAATTTTCTAAATATGTTTGTATTGTTTGGAAATAAATAAATGGAGATAAGTTTTTAAATTATTACATAAGTATGAAATAGATAGGAGGTTGTGAGGTTAATTACAAGAAATGACCGAGTTTTTTTATTAAAAAAAACGAAAAAAGATTATGAAGGACTATAACCGATTCGTACCCGGATCCTCTCCTAATATTAGGCATACATCTCAACCATTCAAATCAATCAATTGTCATTATCTCTTCTCATCTAATCAACCCTACTTTAATTAATTTCTACTAATTTTCAAAATCTATCTTCAGGAGTTCGACGTCCTCTCCACCCTCACCATCAGAGATGGGAGACGGAGGTGGATTTCAGAATTAACCAGAGAACACCAAATTCAATGGTTTTTTTTCCTGGAAATCAAAGACATTTGGTAGCTAGTATTGGTTGAAGATTTGAGATTGAAATCGGGGCGAATTCCACCGAAAATTACTGAATTCCAACGGAGTACAAAGGAGGACTAAATAAAACGACTCTCACCATCCACCCCGTCATCACTATTGCTGGATTTGATTCATAGTTCATCCCAGAGCATCCTTTTGGATGAGAACTTGTAGTTCTAAATATGTGTTAGGGTTGGTGATAGTGGTTGACCTAGAAGAGTTAGTCTGTCCACTACGTTATTAATTTTTCTAATCACGTGACGAATGTGTACGGTTTGAAGAGATCTATCAGATAATCGAAAATGATCATTTCGATTTTCAAGGGCATTTTCAAATATCTTTAATTGTACGTATTGATTATCCAAAGATTATCACCTTCTATTTACCGACTTTTTTCCTTTGAAATTGAGTTTCGTAGGTTTACAATGTTGTAGCTTGAAGCCTTGAACCATTTTTTACGTGGAAAAAGGGTGCTTCTTCTTGTTGATTATGTCGCAATTATGAGATTTTCCATGTTCATAAAAACATACTACGTAGTTTATTCTACTTAAAAACATTGGGAATATAAGAAAATTTCTAGAAAGTTATATTGCAGTTAATTTTTTTAACGAAACCAAAATTAATTAGTTCTTTAATTATTTTTGGTTACCTATTGGTATCTTGCTCGTGTTTAGTTCTCCACCAATAATGATTTACTAGAAACTCATATTTTGATGATTATAAATTCTAGTATATGATGTGTTTATCTAGATGTTTTGCTGATGATTAAATAAGTTTGAAGTGGGCTACATGCATGTGAGGATGAATGGAGAAGTAAACTCGTGAAGATAAACCTTGAAAGAGGTCAAATGTTTAAATCTCATTCTTTACACATTTGTATAATTAGTGGGTGCTTAAGTTTTCATTGACTTAATTGGATGAGCCTGTCTCTTGGCTTATCGGCTCAAGTATTTTACAGGCTAGGTCTCTAACCCGTGTGGGACTAGTCGACAATCTCAAAAGTCAAAACTCCAATGTTACAAAAAAAAAAAGTAATCTCGTGAAGATGGAAAATTAAAAGAGGCAAATGAAAAGAAAAGCTAGTAACAGAGGACCTGAAATGTGGTCCAAGAAGGTCTCATAAAAGTATAGAAAAGACGCTAGAAAAAGTCTAAAGCATCTAAAAGAAGAAGGTGGGTTATAGAGAAGGGCCAATGAAGTTGTCCTCATAATAGTACAAAGTGCCCAGTAGAAAGAGACAAAATCATTAGTGGGATCCACGCTGTATCTTTGGATATATTATTGGAAGATTATGTACACCGTATTGGGAAGATACACAAGATCTTATCGTGCATGAAAATCATCCTTATTCATATTAAATAATACTCCGTATTTAACATATTTTATGGAAAATAAAATATTCAATCTATTTCCATATTTGAAGCATATTTTATTAATTAATTAGAGAATTCAAAGATCAAAACCGAGAGCTTCACGATAGAAGATCGAAGTTATCAAATTGTTATCCAGGAAATGTGTGTGAGAGACAAAGTGACAACATGTTGCTTTTGTGTTTAAGTTTGTTTTTGGTTTTAGTAAGGTTAAGCTTAGTTAAGAGAAGGGCCAATGAAGTTGTCCTCATAATAGTACAAAGTGCCCAGTAGAAAGAGACAAAATTATTAGTGGGATCCACGTTGTATTTTTGGATATATTATTGGAAGATTATGTACACCGTATTGGGAAGATACACAAGATCTTATCGTGCATGAAAATCGTCCTTATTCATATTAAATAATATTTAACATATTTTATGAAAAATAAAATATTCAATCTATTTCCATATTTGAAGAAGATTTTATTCATTAATTGGAGCATTCAAAGATCAAAACCTAGAGCTTCACGATAGAAGATCGAAGTTATCAATTTGTTGTCTAGGACATGTGTGTGAGAGACAAAGTGACAACATATATGTTGCTTTTGTACAGTTTGTTTTTGGTTTTGGTAAGGCGTAAGCTTAGTTAAGAAGGTTTTATTTGTTGGAAATCTCGCGATCAAATATAGTTAAAAAGAAAGAGAGAACAACGAGACACAAAGAATTTTTGTATTCTAGTAAGAATCGCACACCCTGGAGAGAAAAAAACCTTTATGCAACGAGAGTTTCTTGTTACTATGATGGTTTGATGGATACATTGACATATATTAATTCCAACCCTATATCCTCTATTTATAATAGACAAATTCTTATAGGTAGAACCTCTATAGATAAAGAGGGGGAGTTTCACATGCATTTACCTCTTAGAATGCATTCGTGAGGCCCGTTACAAGCCGTAGGATGATAAGACTTGGATGGTTAATTAGATTTCGTTGGGGGAAATGGGCATAGATATAATTAAATAAAGAAATAACAAATTTCCCTCTCTCCAAATCCCTATTTTTTCTCCAAATTAATCTAAACGTGTGACACTTACATACGGAGTATTTGAAAACGTGGATTCCTTGAATATTGTGAGAAGGATATTCAACCGAATATTTATTCATTTGAATAATAAAAAATTATTCATTTGAATAATCAACATTATTCATCGGAAGATGAAAAGCGTAAGATGGATTAGACGGTAATATTCAAACGAATATTTATTCAGATGAATAATCTGATATTATTCCAATAAATTTTTATTCAGATCAATGATCCAATAGTATTCAAATGAATAATTAATCCAATAGTATTCAATTAAATATTTTATTTTTCAGATTAATATTCAAATGAATATTCGGATGATATGCATCCGAATATTGTTTGAAATATTCATATGAATAATATTCATCCAAAATTCTATGAAATATTCATATGAATATAAGGCAACATATTCAAATGAATATCTTGATGAATATTCATTCATATTCGCGTTGTTTTTCATTCAAATCTACGTATGTTAGGAATTAGTATATTAGGGATAATAAGTGTAATTGTTAGAAAGTTGGGCTTTGGGTTATAAATACCCACAAATGGTATTGTACACCTTATCGAGAAATTACAGAACATCTTCCCTATCTTCTTCTTCCTCCTCTCAATCTCTCTTCTTCCCTTCCTCAATCTCCTCATTTCCTATCTCAAATCATCAACCGACCTTAGGGTCATAACACGTCTTTTCATAGATTGACGCTTCTTCTTAATGTAAATGGATAGAGATAAAAGACAATTAATATTTTAATTTTCATAAATGATGATGTGTTGAGAAAATGTTAATTTTCCCCAATTATCTATTAATCATAGCTCTTCTTTCGATTTTAATCCAGTGATTGAGGAACGGTCTCACAAATGCATTTTAAGAGGTTAATGCATTAGATAGTTCTTATAGATAAACATATCTTATTTAGACAAAGGTTCCTATGATGTGAGTATATTACATATATATAACAATTTTTCTAATCTGTATATAGACATCCAAAAAAAAAGATACCATAATTTCAATACACTAACTCGTAGGTCCAATACCCTGAAATTGAGATTTTTTTTTTTATAAAAAAAAAACTTGTTTAAGGCTTGTTCATGAAAAAAATTTGCTTAGCCCCAGTCAGGGTGACTCACTGGTGGAGAGTAAGGGGGTGTCAGGAGGTCTTGGGTTCGATCCCTACCTCCGCTCCTTTCCTTGAATTAAAATCTCAAGGTTTGTCTTGCTCCTTTCCAGTGGGTCGAGCCGGTCGGCGCAAGTCGATTTACCTGGTACGTGGCTCTTGGCAGCTGAGTCACGTGCCAGGAGTTTACCACCAAAAGTAAGTTTCTCGTCATAAAAAAAAAACTTGTTTAAGGTGTATTCATGAACCCAAATTATGAAAAAAGTATTTTATATAAATACGATAAAGTAGCCCCCTTGCACGCGCGTCAACGGGAAGATAAAATGTATATTATGTTCCGTCCGTTTGATAAAATATGTTGTTTACGTTTTTTTAAAATTATAAAAACTATACAGTATAAAATATCAATTTTAAAAATAATTTTCTTAACAATTCCGTAGATTACATCCATATGTATGAAATTATTATAAAAAAATATTTTATATAATTTTTGTCATTTAAAAGAACATTTAAAAGAACATCCATGAATAATAAATAAGTAAGAAAGAATGAAATATTAGCTAAGTACAGTAGTATACAATTTAATCAGTCACACACATATAACCATATAAAAGAATTAATTAAGGATAAAAGGCACGAGGGGTTGATCAGTATTTTGTCCTGTGCAGCTGTGCTCCTTTGACCTTTGTAGACCGAATCAAACGTGGCAGAACGTTGCACTGTCCTACTCACTACTCCGTCCATCTCAATTCTCAAAAGTACTTCAATTTAGTATTTTTTAATATACTTTTTAGTAATTTATTAAAAGCTCTATAAAATCTAATTTTTTTTTAATAAAAAATTTTAAAATAATTTTGAACTTATTAGTAATATATTTGTAATTGTTTTAAATATTTTTAAAAAATATTGATATTTTATAGAGTTTTTTAACACATTAATAATATTTCCAAACTTACCATAATACTGTATGACTTTTCGGATTTTCTTGAGTTTTAATTTGTCAAAGTTTTGTTTTAACAAATTGGGTCAGCCGGATTATTGGGTGGAAACCCAATTGACTCAGAAAAACACCATTTTTCAGGTTTGGTTAAAAAAATAATCTTAAGTCAAAATTTCCAAACCTTGACCCAAAAAAGGTTTTGACAGCTCTAATAATACCCTCTCTGAATTTTTTTTATTTTGTTTTCGGATTGATGCTTAATTCATGTGATTTTTGTACGTATTTTGCATTTTTTCTTTAACCAAGGATCATTAGCTAGCTACAACCCGAAGAACGTTGAGTGAAGTGGGTCATAATCACAATGGGTTTATAACTTATATCATCAATGGTAAAAGTATTTATTTTTAAAAGGAAAGAGTATAGTGTCACCATGCCTGCCCCGTTGATCCACCGGGTATCAAATATCGTATTTATAAACAAGAGTAAAAGCTTTTTGGTAGACAACCGAGTCAAGCAGAACAAAAAAAAAAAAGAAATTGTGATGAAAATTCTAGCCATATTAGAATTGATTTATGAGTAAATATAGTTTGTAATTGTATACATGTTGTTGGTAATTTTGGTGAGCTAATATTAATTTTCAGCATTGTTTTTGAATAATAAAAAAGGGTCATCTGATTCAAACCCTTTGAAAAGTCGACATAACCATTCAAATCTTGTTTATACCACCCAACGTAGTATCCCCACCACCACACACTGGATGCCTAGCTGCTTTAACGTGTTTTTGACTTTCAACCCTCTTTCTAGTCGATCGATCTCCTCCTCCATAGACCACACCACACGTATATACGGAGTATAATTATGTATACCCAAACCCCTCTTTCACCCAAACCAGCACCTACAATCCCTTCCAAAACCATAGCCTTAGCTTCCGATTCAGCGAGTCACGTACTCAATTAACCAGTTTAATTTGTTTGTGCAATATTCATTCAATCAAATCTATTTCAATTTCATATTTGTAGTATCTATAATAAATAAATGGATCTAGAGCAGGAAATCGATATTCCATCCTACTTCCTGTGCCCGATCTCGATGGAGATCATGAAAGACCCCGTCACGGTGGCCACCGGGATCACCTACGACCGCCACTCCATCGAGCGTTGGATCTACTCCTCCAAGAACGCCACTTGTCCCGTCACGAAGCAGCCCGTCTCCCTCTCCGACATGGATCTCACCCCCAACCACACCCTCCGCCGCCTCATCCAATCCTGGTGCACCCTCAACAACGTCGACCGCATCCCCACCCCTAAGCCTCCCGTCTCCCGCGCCCTCCTCTCCAAGCTCTTCTCCCGGGCCCACCAGCACCCCATCTCCACCCTCCGCCAGCTCAACTCCATCGCCCTTGAGAGCGCCGCCAACTGCCGCGCCCTCGAGTCCGCCGGTGCCGTCCGCTTCCTCTCCTCCATCGTCATCAGCGGGAGCGGAGACGAGGAGGAGGTTGACTTTGCGGTGTGCGTGCTCTCCCGCCTCCGGATCCCCGAGGCCGACCTGCGCGCCCTCCTCCAGAACGACGCCGTTTTGATCAATTCGCTGACGCGGATCATCAACCGCAGCAGCAACGACGATTGCGCGATCCAGCTCCGAATCAAACGTGGAAGGACTCACCGTGTGTGCCGTCTCATTTGTACCGCTCCCATCTCTTTTGAAATTTTAGTTTAGTTTAGGGAAATTGGTTTTGATTTAATACTCTTATTTGTTTTGTGTACATAAAATCATGCAATTGTAGACATCCAGTACATTGTTCTATACTACTCTAAATTTCAAATAATCCAATTAATTTCACCAATCTCAATTTCAAAAAATCATAAAACCCTAAATTTGTATCCAAAAAGCTTAATAACGTATAATTCAAAATCTTATCTTAAACTTGATACATTGATTGAAATCTATCGCAAATAATTCAAGAACAACAAGAAACGGATGAATTCATATCTCCCTCGATGATATTGAACGAGCGTCACGTCCATTCCATCGAATGGAGAAGGATTTGAGGATATTTTAATTTTTTTCTCTGGCAGATCTGTTATTCTTTTTTTTATAATGGAAATGATTTGCGTGTAATTTAGGTGAAATTGTCTTACCAATAGGCATTTCGAGGTTTTGTCAATAGCCTTTATGTTTATGAAAATGTTCACCATAACTTTACGTGTCTTTTATAATTTCCCATTAAAAAAAATCATAAACTACTATCTGTTTAGTTATAATATATTTTTTATTTAAATACTATAATTAGAAACTTGATCTTGTAATTTGGTATCAATCTCTAGTTAATTAAAAACAAATCATAATTAAGTGAGCCAATTTGGAGGTGTCAACCAATTGTTCTCGATCATAAAACTTATCCTTATGCACCACATTTGGATAGAGATGATATGCATTGGATATTTTTTGGAAATGGTCAAAAAACGAACAAAAATTAGGGAAATAGCCAAAAAATACAAAGTCGTTGTTTAAAAAAATCCGATTAATATGTAAAACAAGTGGAAAAAAATTAATTAGATGGGAGAGTCGTTGTTGCAAACATCGACTCTTTTTTTTTTTTTAATTTTTTTTTTCAAGCTTTGAAACCATTGCCCACCATGACTACTTCCCGTCCAGATATGAAGACGGAGGCTCAATTCGATGCAATGATGCAACCTTGAAATCTTGAAACCACTCTCGATTTGCTTCAATTCGTTCTCAGAATTGTTGAATTCGGAGGCGAGGTTCACCGATTTGCGATTGAGGAAGCTGAAGTGGGATTGGGCGAAGGCGTGGTAGAATGCCGAGAGGTAGACGGGAGATTCCACCGAAGCATACCAAACATGCGTGAAACTGTCGGTATCGAAAGAGGTCGACGGTGTGAAACGGCCAATTTTAACACCCTATGCATGAAACCCTTAGACGTCGACTGTGTGAAACAACCAATTCCTGGGAGATGGTTCGAAACCCTTCCAAATCGGTGAAACTCGCCCAGGCGGGGCGGTGGAGCGGGACGGTGAAAGAGGTCGACGGTGCTTCAATTTATTTTTGGGAGGAGGGGAGGGGGCGGCGAAAGCGGTGGGGGGGGGGGGGGGGAGTAGGGGGCGAGGTGGCGGAAGCGGTGGTGGGGAGAGTAGAGGGTGGGGCGGCGGAAGCGGTGGTGGGGGAGTTGATTGAGGAGGAGCCCATACGAGGAAAAAGAGGGGGCATTGCAAAGAGCCATGGGAGAACAAACGCAGATAAGCGCACGTACAGGAGGCCGGACGAAGACGCTCTAGGTTTCTAAAAAAAAAAAAAAAGGAGAGACTCTACCATCTAATTAATTTTTTTTTTGTTTTCATTTGTTTTACATATTAATTGTATTTTTAAAAAAAAAAAAAATACAAAGTCGCTGTTTTAAATAGCGACTTTGTTATTTTAATATTTTTTTTATGAAGTATTACTTTGGCTAATTCCCTAAATACTTTTCATTTTTGGCTATTTCCCTAATTTCTATCGGTTTTTTGACTATTTCCAAAAAAAATTCATAGGCATTATGGATGATGAGACCACAAATGAAAAAGCGGAGCCCACCCCACGTTCCCATGGGGGGGATGCCACGTATTCCCTCACATGATGACATGGTCAACGGTCTTCCCTGAAACCCCCTCCCCCCTACTATCACCTGGTATTGGCGAAATGGGAGAGAGGGTCTCAACCTGTGCCGCAGTGACCAATGGGGAATTTGACGGTCTTACCCGAAGCCTGAGATCCTCGACATCCGCGAAGATCTCGCAGCCGGTGCCGCCGAGCCTCCGAATAAGGCTCGCATAACTTATCGTGTAGTGGATTCGTCAAACAACTTCTTGGTATAGAAAGCACTCCGATTTATTAGATTAAAGATCAAGGCTAAAGGGTGATATATTACTCCCATGACTATCATCCTACTACCTGTCCCGTTATAGACCCCTTCTCTTGTTTTCGTGTTCCTATGTCGTTCGTGGACGAATACTGGATGAAGAAGAAGAGTACTATCGTAGCCTTATTCCTCTATCTCTCTTTCTATATCGAGGCGTTCTTATCTTTTTTTTCCCAAAAACCTGGCGCTTAGAGTGCCTTCTCCTTTTTATAGTGTGTCCCCGTGCCCTCCCCTGAGGGGAATGTTCATTCTTCTTGGCCACTTCTTGAAGTATGGTTGCCACGTGTTCTTAAGAGGAAGTGCACATGGATGGTGGGAATGTGTGCCATCTGTCCGTTTTGCATGCACCCATCATCCGTGGATCATATGTCGATGTGTCCTCCCAGGCCCACTTCTTCAACCTTTTTAGCCTTTATTCACTTTTTTCCCTTTTTTCATTAACTTTGGGCATCATCACAGCTCCTCGAGCCGTGGGAAAACCGGACAAGTTTTTTCGCGGTTCGAAATCCCCCCCCCCCCCCGCTCTTGGCGCTTCTTTAGGGCAAAAAGATGGAAAAAGAAGGCCCGTTGGGCTGTTTTGGGCTTTCTTGGGCCTGTTCCCTCTAGGCCCGTTTATCTGATTGATGTGAGTCGTGCTTTTGACACGTGGGCCGAAGTGGGAGGTGAAACGTCGTTGAGTGAGGGGCCTATAAATAGGGGTTCTTTCCCTCCTTATTTTTTACCGTTCTCCGTTTTTACATCTCTCGTCTTCATATTTTTCAAGGTAAAGTGATTCTTCCTCTCTCTTCTTTCCGCGTCTAGTTCTTGATTTAATTTTAGTTTTCTTTCCTTCTTTTCTTTTCTTGGCCGCGGTCGTGGTGCTGATATCTTTTGGGCACCTCTTTATTCCCTGCTGGTCTCTAGGTTTCTTCCCATCTTGCTCCTTTCTCCTACTTTATTAACCGCCTTCGCGATGTCGACTTCGCAAAGTAGTTCTGGCAGCGTTCAAGCCCTGATCAGATCTCCGCCTGCAGTACGGACTGAGGGCAAACTTCTGATGGGTGGTATAGAGGTCCCTAAAGATGTTACTTTTCGTCAACCAAAAACTCTTACGGACCCCTCCTTTTACTCTTCTCTGGGTCGCGCACGCGACGAACCCTTTTCCCCTGCCGACTCCGCATCTTCGCGGTCGGGTGATGGCGCTTCGTTGTCGGGGTCTGACTCGATACTAGAGTCTCCTGAGTCTCAACACTCTTATAAGGAGTGGGACTCCCTTACTGAATTGCCGTTAGGCCCCGTCTTTCTACCGTCTGAGCGCCGCTCATCATCCGTGCTGGGGGCTTCCGTCCGGTCTTGTACAATGTGGGGGTATTGGCGATTTGCCCTTTTAGAAGGGACTTTCAGCCGTCTGCCGCAGGACCGATCCCAGCTGTTCTACCTCAGCGGATGATTCCCATCGCTCCGCCGAATGCTCAGAACCGCGGAGGCGGAACTTTCACAACCCTAGAGGACTTGAATGTGATTGCTCGTGTCTTTCCCTAGCCGGAGGGAGTGGTATTGTGCCTCCCGGCAGAGGGTGGAGGGAGCCTAGATGCCTACCCGGGTTGCTTGGTTGTGTATATAGAGAGCTTGGTTCAGCGGTTTCAGCTCCCTCTACCTAACCTGTTCAAACGTTATCTGAAAGCCTGTGGCTTGAGCCCTGCTCAATTGGTTCCGAACAGCTGGCTTTTCTAAACCTCTTTCGTTATGCGCTGTCTGGAGATCGAGGTTCAACCTACCCTGGGACTTCTGAGCAATATGCTCACTTTGGGTCATGGAGGCACCCATAAGAGCCTCTATTAGGCCAAACTCAGTGTTTTGATAGTGGAACGTAATTCCAGCAAGCCGGAATGGCGGTATAAGTGGTTCTTGCTCCAGGATCCTTCTCGCCGAATATTGAACTTTCACACCGAGCCGCGTCCATACACACGTGTGAAGAGGAAAGCTGTGTCTGATCTGAAAGAGATCGAGCAAAGGTTCGCGGTTGGAACGAAGCCTTTGTGGAGAGATGTGGTTTCTCCTTTACGGCTAAAGATGGCTGGCTTGAGTCTCCCTCATCCGCGCATAGGTTGTAGTTAATTTGGGGTGCATTTCTCATTTTTGCTTTTTTTTTCGGTGTTTTTGATCGCGTATTGATGTTTGTTGTCTTCTTCGTGGCTTTTATGACGCCCTGGAATTGAAGAGGATGGTGGATGCCGCGAAGGTGTCTTCTGCTCCCCCTTCCTCTGCTAAGAGGAAGATCCTAACTGACGTGATGAGAGCCTTGAAGCGTCCTAAAACTTCGGCCCCTAAGCCGAAGAGTAAGAAAGTTGTGAAGGAGAAAATAGTGATCGCGACCTCTTTCTCTCCTGTCGCCCCGACGGGGCCCGAGCCTCACCTTATCGTGATCGATGCTTCTCCGATCACAGAGATCCAGCACCTTCCCCTGATGGCACCCGTGGAGCCTCGGGTCGTTTCTCCTTCTAAGGCGGGGACTTCAAAAGCTCCTTCAAAGAAGAAGAAACCGCGTCCCTACCCGGCCTGGGAAGGTGTCGACTGGGACGCGCCGGCGTTTCACGTGGATGCCAACGATCGCCCCGCGTATCGGATGCCAGTCTTTGACTCCGATATCCTTAATGAGTTGGCCTTTCCCCCGGAGCTCGGGAAGGTGGAGCTGCGATACTTGGACCACCTGACCGATGAGCAGTTCACGATTGAGAAAGAACGTTGGTGTAACTGGGTAAGTGAATCGGGTTCTGTAACTTTCGTTACTTGTTTCCCTTAGTTTTTCTTTCTGGGGATGTCTTCGACCCTATTATGTTTTTATGGTCAGGGTCGTGTTTTCACCCAAAGCGGCTGAGGTCGGTATCTTCGCTTGGGCCAACATGCTCGTGGTCTCGAGGAGAAATTGGAGCAGATGAAAGAAAGGCTCTTGGAGGCGGAGACGCCGCGGAAAGAAGCTGAGTCCCTTTGTTCGCGGCTGGAAGAGAAAGATGAAGTCCTGGCCACCGAGAAAGTGAAAAGTAGTAAACTGGCCGAGGACCTGGAGATGTTGCGAGCTCAATTCGAGTCTTCCCAGCAGTCCCTGTCTACCCTGCAATCTAGTATCGAGGCCCAAAAGACCGAGTTTGAAGCCCAGTTGGTCGCGACGAATGAAGAGCGAAGCAAGGCGGTCGTGGAAGCCAACCGTCGTACAATCGAGCTGGAGCGATATCAGTCCTGGACGGACGGGGATATCGTCTTGTCTTGGTTGGACGTTCCACACAATCGTTCTAAGCTTGTGGACGACTGGTTGAGGACCCCGAACGACCTGGAGTTTATGAGGAGTGCGGTTCCAGAATGGTTGAATGAAGAGGCCGGGCAAGATTTTATCTAAGACAGGTACAAGGATTGCTTTTATCTGGGTATGAAAGTCGGGATTCACCAAAGCGTGCAGAAATCCACGGAGAATCTGGGTGCTCCCCTTCAGCCATTCTCCCCGAGTGATGACCGGGAGGATTGGAACTTGAAAGAAGATGAGCATGTGGACTTTAGTGGTGATGGTTTGTACACTCTCTCTTTATCATTTCTTTGGGGCGGACAAACTTTGGCACCCCGTTTGGTGCCTTATTTTGGTTTATGTTTGCGGTGCGACCGCGTGGGAAACTTTGTTCATGGTTGTACTTTTGTTTTATTTTGGCAACGACTTTTTCGGAATCGGATCTTAGTTTATGCTTGGAAACTAGAAACGCGACGCCGTCGCTTAGTGGACATTTTTCGTTTTCATACAAACCTTCGCGTCTGCTCAGACGACTAAATGAAAAACAAGATTTCTAATTTTGGGAGCTGATCTCCGCCCTAATGGACGCTTTTAGATGCCATCGTCTCCGGAGGTATCATCTTCTCCTGACGGGACATAGCGGGCCTTGAAACGTGAGCCGCCTAAATAGCTGAAGAGAACAACCCCCCCTACTCGAACATTCCTTGATCTTGTGAACGCGCTCCACCCTTGTGTGAGCCAGAGCACCCCAGCATCATCCCACTCTACTCGAACGTTGGTACCCCTCCTTCCAGGCCCATTGGTTAGGATGATCCTTTCAACACCTATTAGTCCAAACTCCGTCTCGAAGAATGCTGGCAGTGGCTGTGATTGTTGAAAAATCATAAGAAATGACGAGAAAGATTAAGACTTACTATAGGAATTTAAAGGACATTACCACCCATTGTAGAAAAAGGCGGTCTGGATCCATCGGAGGAAATCTCTCGGACGTGCATCGCCTGCATCCATCTTGTTAGAAATATTCTGTGGTTTCCTAATGCAAAGTGTCTAATGGGGACCCCTTGGAGTTGGCTTTTATAGGAAATGTTTTTTCCTCTTAATGTTGGTGGGCAGCGTTTCTTCATTTATTAAGTTCGGCATTTACTGTTTGACCGTTTCAGACCCCTTTCTTTTCCCTAGAATTGCTCCTTCCCTAGGTTTCTAGGGAAAGATGAGTCAGCTTTTCTGACTTTTCGGCAGGGGCTTGGAAATAACAAATCTTTTATTATTATTATTTTCTTCTAGGAAAGCCTTTATTGTTACAAATTACATCGGGATTTAGAGCTTTAGACTTGGTGCTTTGAGGTCCTCGTGCTCGTGGATGCTAGTGCGGACTTCTGGTGGCTCTTGGTTTTGGTCTTTCTTTTGTACTCTCGAGCCTTGATTTCCATCAGCATCCTCCTTTCTTCTCGAAGGTGTAATTCAATTTCCAGATCTTCGTCATTGGCCTTGGACTCATAGGCCAAAACTCGGGCAAAAGGGATCAAGCGTTCCACTGGGATGACATCATCTTCCCCAAACACTAAAGCAAACGGCGTTTCTCTTCTGGGAGTCTTGGATGAAGTCCGGTATGACCAGAGCATTAACGGGAGTAGCTCTGCCCATCGCCCTTTGGAGGTTCTCCCTAACTTCTTCTTGATTCCTTCTAGAATCTGGGAGTTGGTTGTCTCTGCTTGTCCGTTCGTCTGTGGGTGGGCTACCGAGGAAAACTTCAGTTTTATCCCGAGGCCCTCACAGAAATCTCTAATGCTTTCACAATCGAATTGAGTTCCGTGATCCGTGATGATGGCCTCGGGTACTCCAAAACGGCATACTAGGTTCTTCCATAAGAATCTTCTGACTTTCTCAGCAGTGATCAAACCCATTGCCTCCGCTTCTACCCATTTGGTGAAGTAGTCCACCAGAACTAAGACATATTTTAACTGCTCGGGTGCTGTGGGAAAAGGCCCAAGAATACCCATTCCCCATAAGGCGAAAGGGTTCGGCAAATAAATTTTTCACATTTCCATGTCTCTGACAAGCGTCACAGCTGCGCACAAAGCTTTGTACATCCGTTCTGACTGTGGGCCAGTAGCATCCCAGTCTCAGAACTTTTGAGGTTAAGGCTCTCCATCCCTGGTGATGGGCACATACACCTGCATGCAATTCTTTCACGATAGTACGCCCCTCACTGTTGGATACGCATAGTAGGTCTGGGAAGTTGAAACCCTTCTTGTATAACTTTCCTTCCTTGATGACGAACTGGGTTGCTCAGTTTGTTAACTTTTTGGCTTCCATTGTCTCTTGTGAGAGTATTCCTTTCCCTCGATATTCAACAATCGGTGTCCGCCAGTCTTCGGAGACTTCGGTCTGGACAAAATATACTTCTTGCAGGAGCCTTCGCTGATCTTTTCTTTCAAATTCGAATTTTCCTTCAACTTCTGCCGACATAGATGCCCCAATTCGGGCCAACAAATCTGCTTGTTCGTTTATCTCTCGCGGGACGGATTCCACGACGAAGTGCAAGAAAGGCCTTCTTAGAGCGGTTACCTTTCGCAGGTAATCTGGTAACAACCCTGTCCTGACCTCATACACCCCCTCTATTTGTTTCACAACGATCTCAAAATCTGAATATACCATAATGGCCCGAGCTCCGCGTGCCAAGGCTAGCTCAAGCCCTGCTATCAAGGCTTCATACTCTGCCTTGTTATTGGTGGCTTGAAAATCCAAGTGGTGAGCGAAGCAAAACTGATCTCCCTCAGGGGAGGTTAGTGGTATTCCTGCTCCGCATTCGTCCGCGTTCACGGCCCCATCGACCTTTATTATCCACTTGCTTTGCGTGCACCTCCTTCAACCCCAAAGCTGGTTTCACAAATGAAATCCGTCAGAACCTGGGCTAGCGCTGCCTTGCGGGGGACGTAAGCCATTTCAAACTCGGAGAGCTCTATGGACCACTTCGTCATTCGCCCCGAAAGACCCGGTGAATGAAGAATCCGTCTCAGCGGCAGATCCGTTAAGACTTCTATTAGGTGATCCTGAAAGTATGGACGAAGCCTTCTGGCTGCGAACATCAGACTGAGGACCACCTTCTCCACCGACTCATATCTGGTTTCTCCACCGTCCCTCTAGGGTGAGGACCGCGCTGATAGTAGTTGCTTTCACTGCCAAGTACAGCTGTAAACTTTCTGATTTCTGAGGTTGATGCAGAGTAGGCACATATTGTAGGAAGGCCTTTAATTCTTCGAAAGCCTGCTGGAGGTCAGGTGTCCACTGGATCGACCCTTTCTTCTTTAGCAACGCAAAGAAAGGTAAGGATTTATCGGCCAGGCAAGAACAAAAATATCCCAGGTAATTTACAGCTCCATTCAAGGACTGTACCTCTTTTATGGTGCGTGGTGGTCGCAGTTCTTGTATAGCAGCTATCTTGGCAGGGTTTACATCTATCCCTCTTTGGCTTACCATGAAGCCAAGGAACTTTCCAGAATCGACTCTAAAAACACATTTCTCCGCGTTCAGATTCAGTCCCCCACGCCTCAAAGAATCGAAAGTTTCTTGTAGATCAGCCATGTGCTCCTCTGCTTTCTTACTTCTTACAACTATATCATCCACATAGATGGACACATTCTTGGCCAGCTGCTCGCGGAATATCTTATCTACAGCTCTCTGAAAAGTGCCCCCAACATTCCTCAGACCAAAAGGCATGACTTTATAGCATAAAATTCCTTGGTTGGTGATGAAAGTGGCTGCCCTCTTATCCATCGGATCTAGCCGAATTTGGTTATATCCGGAATACACATCCAGAAAACTCAAAGCCTCGTTCCCAGCAGTAATATCAACCAACTCGTCTATTGATACCAAGGGATAACTATCTTTTGGCCAGGCTTTGTTTAAGTCTGAGAAGTCAACACACATTCTCCACTTTCCTTTGGCTTTCTTGACTAAGACAACGTTCGAGAGCCAATCTAAATCCTCAACTTCTTCTATGAATCCGGCTTCAAGTAACTTCTTTACTTCTTCCTTTGTTGCTTGGGATTTTTCCGGGGCCATCTTCCTCTTCTTCTGGGCTACAGGTCATGCGTCATGGCGTATCCTGAGGGTATGGATCGCTATTGATGTGGGAACACCCAAAAGATCCTTCGGGGACCATGCGAACACATCCCGGGATTGACGGATGATTTCTAGGACCCGTTCTTTCTCCCCGTTCTCTAGGGCTTGGCCCATGTAGATTCTCTCTTCAGGATTTGGAAAAGGCTGGTGGACGGTTCTTAGATCCGCTGTTGGGATTTCCCTGTCTGACGGTTTGACTTCATGTTCTGCTTCTGGTGCAAGTTCTCTTGTGACGTTCACTTCTTCATTTTCTGCTTGAGAGTCTCCTTTTGGGCCCTCAATCTTACTTTGAGCGGATCCTTGGATGCACATGATCTCCTTCCTCTTTTTCAAGGAAGCCACGTAGCAACTCCGACTTTCTGGTTGCTGGCCACACACTTCTCCCGTCCCTCCTCCGGAAATAGGGAATTTTGCTTTGAAGTGATAGATCGAAAAAACCATCTGGAATTTGTAAAGAGACACCCTCCCCAAAAGTGCGTTGTAAGTTGTGGGGATCCGTACCACTGTGAAAATGACATTTTCCATTTGTCGACACGGTGCGGTGCCTAAGACCACCGCGAGTTCTATGGAGCCTGCAACCTGCACCTCATCTCCCAAAAAGGTAACCAGTGTCCCATGATAAGGCCTTAATGCTGTCGCGGATACTCCCAATTGGGAAAAAGCTTCCCACGAGAGTATGTCCACAGATGATCTGGTGTCTATGAAAACTCTTTTTACAGTCTTAGTGGCGATCTGGGCATGAATCACAAGTGGGTCCGCGTGTGGCATGCGAACATCTTCGGCATATGTCATAGTAAAAACTATTTCTGAATGTGGTTGTAAAGCGATCTTCTGGCTAGCAACTGATGGAGGTCGCCTTGCCTCCCTTTCATAATTTTTTCTTCCCTGACGGCTTATTCATGAGATCGACGCTCCTCCCGCCAGAGTGTCGATAAAACTCTCTGGTTCCGGGATCTGATCGACTCACGATCCTTCGCGGAGAACTTCATCGCGTGAAGCTTGATTGACTGACACTTGAACTGGCTGACCCCGACCCCTTTGGCTGCCTCTCCATCATCGTCCCCGCCCCCTGCCTCTGTTTACGGGGGGGGGGGGGGGAATCGTTGTTGCTCATCCCGTTCTCATGGGTATTCAAACCTCGAGGCCCGCTGATAGTTTTCTCTGTTATCGGCGTGCCCTTCATCGTAGCGATTTTGAGTCTGGTGACGATACGGGATGTGATCACGATGTTCATTCTTCCTTCGAGGGGAAACTTGCTCTCCTGTACGTCGTATCCCTTGATCATGCTCCTGATACCCCGCGTCCGGATTCTTTCTTTCGTGGTTGAAGTGGACCTCGTCTTGTCTAGACGCGAGCGGGTTACCCGTGGAATAATTCTTTCTCGGCCTTCCCACTCCTTTCTCCTTCCGAAATCTCCCTGCTATCTTCCCTAGAAAGCTTCGCGGGGCCTCGTTGGCTCTTGAGCTGGAGGCCGCGGCTTCCTCTGCCTCAATCTGAGCAGATACCAAATTCCTCAGGGTGTCATAATCTTTTGGTTTTTTTTATGAAGAGTCGGGTCTTGAATCCGCCATCTGCTAAGTTCCCCATCAAGATTATGATTGCTGACTCATGATTGAAACTCGGGATCTGCACCACCACACTAGTGAATCGGGCATAGAACTGCCCTAGAGTCTCATTTGGTCCCTGTCGGATTGAATTTAGGTCCAGCATGGTCTTCTTTCTAGACCGCGAACTCCCAAAATGAGACTTGAAAACCTGGGAGAGCTGAGTGAAGCTAGCAATCGAGTTCTGGGGCAGGTTAGTGAACCGGGTTAGGGCTATGCCAGTCAGAGTTGAGGGGAAAGTGCGGCACAACATCGCGTCGTTATACTCGTTGATTCCCATTGCGGTTATAAAGTGGCACATGTGATCATCAGGGTCGGAGGTGCCATCATACTTCATGAGGTTGGTATATCTCCTTCGATTAGGGACCGGGGCCAAGCAGACTTCGGTGGTGAAAACCGAGGGGATGAGGTCCGGCCTCCTCTCATTTTCACGGGGTGAGCCTGTTCTGGTTGACGTAGAAATGTCGGATGAACGCTCGCCTCAATGGTGCTTGTGAGCGTGTCTAACTCCACAACGGTGGTGCATACCAGGATCATCAGAAAATCTTGGTTGGTGGTATTCTTGATAAGCATGTCCGTACATGTTTTGGGGAATACCGTTGTAAGGGTTCCCCTGGTGGAACGACTGATACCCATCGTATCCGTAAAAGAACGCTTGTTCCTGATTGGGTGGTGGGAAATAGTGTTCCTCGTGCATAACGTAACCCTGCCCCATGTGTTGAGGAATATACGGTGAGAACATCGGGTTTTCCGGCGCGCTGTTCTGGCCTGGGGAATTTACATGCATGCTGGATTCTTGAAATCATTCATTATCATGATTCGTCATCCCATGAGAGGCTTCTCCCATATTCTCACTCATTTTCCACCTGTCCACACAAAACTTCACAGTTAGCGATTATATTCTCATTAGTATCTGTTTTCTTAAATTTGGGAACCCCTCAGGGTGAGAGAATTCCCAGAGATGGCTCTAATGATGAAACCACAAATGAAAAAGCGGAGCTCGCCCCACGTTCCCATGGGGGGGATGCCACGTATTCCCTCACATGATGACATGGTCAACGGTCTTACCTGAAACCCCCTCCCCCCTACTATCACCTGGTATTGGCGAAATGGGGGAGAGGGTCTCAACCTGTGTCGCAGTGACCAACGGGGAATTTAACGCTCTTACCCGAAGCCTGAGATCCTCGACATCCGCAAAGATCTTGCAGCCAGTGCCGCCGAGCCTCTGAATAAGGCTCGCATCACTTATCGTGTAGTGGATTCGTCAAACCGCTTCTTGGTATAGAAAGCACTCCGATTTATTAGATTAAAGATCAAGGCTAAAGGGTGATATATTACTCCCATGACTATCATCCTACTACCTGTCCCGTTATAGACCCCTTCTCTTGTTTTTGTGTTCCTATGTCGTCCGCGGACGGATACTGGATGAAGAAGAAGAGTACTATCGTAGCCTTATCCCTCTATCTCTCTTTCTATATCGAGGCGTTCCTATATGTTTTTTCCCAAAAAACTGGCGCTTAGAGTGCATTATCCTTTTTATAGTGTGTCCCTGTGCCCTCCCCCTGAGGGGAATGTTCCTTCTTCTTGGCCACTTGTTGAAGTATGGTTGCCACGTGTTCTTAAGAGGAAGTGCACATGGATGGTGGGCATGTGTGCCATCTGTCCGTTTTGCATGCACCCATCATCCGCGGATCATATGTCGATGTGTCCTCCCAGGCCCACTTCTTCAGCCTTTTTAGCATTTATTCACTTTCTTCCCTTTTTTCATTAACTTTGGGCATCATCAATGGAGAAATTCTAAATACCATGAAAAGATCGATATGTACAATTAGAAATCTAAAGGTTGGGAGGATTAATTAAAAGTCTTATGAAAGTCCTAGTCTATCTATCTTCTATCCTACTAGTAAAGTAAATTTTTTTTTTTTTTTTGTAATAAATAGGCCAATTGAACAGTAGAGAGAAAAATAACTTTAAACTCTATAGTAAAGTAAGTTTTTTTGGTCATTATTGTCCATTCATTTAGCCATTATTAAAACTCTTCTTCTATCACAATTGACAATCGTTAAAGAAGTGTTCATTAAGTGTAGCTTTTTTTGTTGTAATAAGTAGGCCAATTGAATAGTATAGGGAAAAATAACTTTAAACTCTATAGTAAAGTAAGTTTTTTTGGTCATTATTGTCCATTCATTTAGCCATTATTAAAACTCTTCTACTATCACAATTGTTAAAAAAGTGTTCATTAAGTGTAAATTTTTATACTATAAAATTAAATAAAATTGAAATTTTAGCTTGAATAAAAGAATTACTCCGTATTAAATAAAATTAAGAACTTATTAGAATAATCAATAATTGAACTTTTATTTTCAATAAAAGAATTATTAAATAAAATTAAGAAACTTATTATAATAATCAATTGAGTAAATTGAAGAAGAATTAAAAGAAAAAAAGAAGGTAAAAAATTAAAGAATAAAATAACATTATTTATATTTTAGATAACATAAGGAGAAAATTTTGAAAAAAATAATAGTATTATTCGTATTTTAGTAAAAAAATAATTAGAAAAATGTTATATATATACTTAGCAAATGAAAAAAGATAGATTATTTTAAGTAATTAAGCCCGTGCTAAGCACGGGACCGTCTACTAGTTAAATGTATAAAATAGATAGGCGACCTCCACGGCTCCATCAACCTTAAAGCAATCAATGAGGACTTGTTCGTTAGGAAGAAGACAAGGAGCAGGCTTGAAAGACGTCGAAGCAAGATATGCCTTATGCGCATGGACATCTTGGTTAGCCATGATATGTTCGAAAGCTAGGAATTCATTCATTGAGAATCCAACAGCTGAGATAGATCCACCAACAACCATATCATATGTAGCTTTGACGGGGGACCAACGAGCATCGAGCACTGAGCTACTTGTGAGCAGCGTGTTGGTGAGTAGCTTGCTTGCGAGTAGCATGCTTGTATGCTGCAAGCTTGTGCCTAAGGTGTGCTAGCGTATACTCGGAGTACGCTTGCATGCGCACGGAGCATGACCGCTAGCGCCCGGAATACGTACGGAGGTACAAACAGTGGCGGAAACTCAAGCTTAACAATGAGAGCGCCGAACAAAAACTAATAATTTTGTTAGAGTTTAGAACTCGGTCAAACCGGGAGGCTATCCCCAAGCCTATTTTATTAATATCAACGGAACACTTTATCTAAATCTAAAAAAAAAAAAAAGAACCCAAATTTCTCGTGAATTGCACTGTGCAATATACTATAATTCTATCATTAAGACTCAAGAACCCAACTTTCCCAACTTTCTCAAATGATCAGCAAAGCGATGATTAAAATAAATTAGTGGCAGAGCCTCAAATGAAAAGTAATTGAAAGTTAAATTTCTATAATCCTACCATTTGCTAATAATTCTAATTTACTATAATCCTACAATTTGCTAATAATCAGGCTAATCAGCAGCATAACATTGTGCAATATACTAATCAGCGGCATATCACTTACTGTAATTGAAAGTTAAATTGAAGGAACGAAGGATTAAAACAAATTTCACATGAATAAAAGTTTCAAATAAAAAGCAATTGAAGGACTAAAACCAAATAAAAGTGAAAGAAATTAGAAATGTACAGAACTTACTATAATTCATTTTTTGTTTGCCTGCAAAATTCCAATTTGTGGATGGGGGAAGGTGTACCGAATTGGAAATTCACAGTACAACGATGAGCGAAAGGGTCCGAGCACAGACATCCTTGTGTGGTTGTGCCGATTGACTCGATTCGCAATTTATGGACATAGCCATGGGTAAACAAGGTGGTGTACTAGCGTAAATAAAAGTTG
Source organism: Persicaria tinctoria (assembly GCA_037127255.1). Classification (NCBI taxonomy): domain Eukaryota; kingdom Viridiplantae; phylum Streptophyta; class Magnoliopsida; order Caryophyllales; family Polygonaceae; genus Persicaria; species Persicaria tinctoria. Next base: position 51,472,504 of record JBANSL010000015.1, on the reverse strand, counting down.
GCACCACACTACCACAGGTCCACAGAGGCAACACGAGGCGTCAGAGTGGCAGCGAACGAGGTGGTGGCGTGTGCTTGTGCTGCTGCTAATTACTTTCTGCCATTCCTGAGAAGTTGAAATGGGATAAATGATATTTGGAATTGGGGGAGATGAGGAGGTAGGCAGAGGACGGGAGAGATTGTGGGGGCCATATCATTCAATTTTCTACTTTCCTTCTTTCTTGCTTTCTTTCTTTTTTTTGGGGGGGGGGGGGGGCACCTGACAAGAGGAGAACTTGTCGTTGTTCTTGCCAAAGAATACTCAAACTCACAACTAGTATAGTGTATAAGTAAGAGATCGATCCACAGGGAAAACTATTCAATTCAAGTATCAATTCTAATCGCTAGTAGGAAGATGGGGGTTTTTGGTGTGAAAAAATCTGCCTTTTAGCAAAACGGAAGCAAGCAAACAAAGTAAATAGGTTGTAGAATTCAGTGGAGAGAAATAGGTTCACCTACAATTTATCACTTCGATTGATGAATTCGATCCTTGTTTCAGCCTCTAGTTCTTGTCTTTTCCTATCAATGTTCTTGTCCAGATCTTAGGTAAATTACTAGTCCTACGAGTCCTAGCTACCCTTATCTCTAAATAACCCTAACACGGTTAAGATTTAACCTAGAGATAGCATTAAGAATATGAATTAACCAAGGTACATGCAATATCAAGCTACGAGTCGATATTTAACACATATTCAACTTCCTACACATCCAATTAGTCCTACGAGTCCTAAAGGGATAAGATTGCCACTTGGGTTAAGGTTCGCTACGAGGAATCTGCAAAACCCTAGCAATTGAATGAATCTACTCTAACTAGGCGATCGGGCCAGAGAGAATAAAACACATTCAAGCAATTAAGCACAAAGAAGTCAAAACATTGCAATAGGAATAAGAACTAGATTAAGAAACTCACAATTCAACAATCAAAGATCCAAACTGTAGGCGAAAACTTGAGAGTTTAGTTGCTCATGCTCAACGATGCTCTCAACAATGGAAAAAGTGCATAAGATCAATGAAATAATAAACTAGAAAAGTCTCATAAAGCCTCTAACAAGTCGGCCAAAGAATAAAAGAAAAACCCTAATTAAAGTCCAATTCTAAACAACGTGTTTCTGCGAGGGCCGCGGGGCAGCCAACCCAGGCCGCGGGGCGGCCGGCGATCAGCGAAATCGCTCGTCAGAGGTTCGGGCCGCGGGGCGGCTTTTACTATTCACAACAATTTTTATGTTTTGAATTTGGTCTCGATGTCAACACGAAAGTTGTAGATCTCGAAGTGAGCTTTCCAACGCATAGTTATAATAGTCAATCGGACCACCAATGCCTCCAGAAAGTGCGAAACACGTTCAGCATGTCTGACGACAACTTTTGATGACGTGTTATTCACTTAGGCTCTCGAAATTCGACTCCGCTCCCTTGCTCTTCATTTTTCTTCCTCAACTTGAGTCTTTCTTCATCCAAGAGTCTCCTAATTCCTCGTCGGATACACAATTACTTGAAATTAACCATAAAATTGCATGGATTCAGAATCTTCCAACACCACAGATAAACATGTAATTTTAACTAAAATATGCATTATTCACAACTAAATTATGCTAAATGCATTCTATAATGCAACACTAATCATGCTAAATGCAACATGGAATATGTGTTTCACTCTCACTCAAGTGTTTAAGGTTAAATGTTTACGCTCAAAACTCAATCTTCAAAAACTTAGCTACAATAGTCTTGCACCAGTGTTCTAATTCTCCACCGCTGGTGACTCTACACACAACAAAAATCATGAGGTCTTTCAATTGGGTTGTAATGGGGCCAAGGTAAAACATATAAGGTATGGAACAATTTTGGTCATGTGGTGCTCATAATCCGGGAACTAAGGAAGCTACCAAATCATAAAACCACTCATAAACTTCTCATACCATATCTCTATAATGCCAATCAACACCAATCTCAAGCACAAAACTTTACAAACCATACTCAACTCATTCTTTTGTTCTTCTTTTTTTTTTCTTTTTCTTTTCTTTTTCATTCATGCTATATCAAATGATTTTCCTTGACTTTTACCCCTAAGTGAATTTTATCCTCCTTAGGTCCCAAGTAATGAATGTACTAGCAAGAAACAAACATCTCATAAATGTACCTCCACACATACAATCCACCACTACAAACCATCATCCACGATATAGATATTCACCAACTATTCCTAAATTCCCGGATGGGGTCAGGCTATAATTGGCTATGAAATCATCTTGTGGAGCTACAAAAGAATAGGCAATTAGGCTCAAACTGGCTTCAAGCAGAGGATAATATGCAAGGTGGGAAAAGAGTCAAATAGGGCTAATAAAGGTGCCTCAATCATGTTTAAGTCATGTGTAGAAATCATAATATACAGCCTTGAACAAGATATCTAAATGCAAGTCAAAGAGGAAGTAATTGAAGAGAGTACACACAACAAGCAAGATGACTCAATAAAGTATAGTCCTGAATAGGCCAAAATAAGCTCACCGGGTCATGTCTAGAACTTCAAGATCACCCAAAAATTCAAGATTTTATGTGCTCAATTATTAATCAATCATGCCCACCAAATAGTATAGAAAACATATATCAAAGGCTTCAACAATCCAAGCACATCGTGGGGCATAAATCTCAATAGATAGAATAGAGGACAAACGGTATCCATATGGGGAAATAAGACCTAATCCTAACAATGCAATTTATAAATAACTGATTTTTTTTTTGGGATTTTCTTTTTAAAGACTAACATGCTGATATGCAATATAAACTAAAAACAAAAATAAAAGTGCAAACTAAAAATAATCATGCAATCCTATCATACTATGCGATCCCCCCCCCCCCCCCCCCCCCCACACACACACTTAAATCATGCATTGTCCTCAATGACATAAAAGACAATAAAAGATAAAAATATCAAGGAAATAAAGAAAAACTAACTTGTTCACTGCGGTGGTGGAAGGTGAGGAAAGGGAACATTTGAATCCTGTCAGAGGTCGTGGGGTGGCCTGCGACATTCAGTTCTTCAACGCCTTTTCTCCCTGCGGTGTTAGCTTCCTACAACCGAACAGAACCAAAACTAGTCTGATAAGACAAAAGGCACAGAGGAAAACAGAAAACTTACCTTGGGTTGCCTCCCAAACAACGCCTTTGGTTACGTCGTTGGCTCGACGTTATATTCATCCACTCATTCAAGACTCAAGAGGACATCGACAGCGCCCTCAAAAGCAAATCAAACTCTCGTGCCCAACCGATATTCGAATGCACACTGAAAATTAAACAATTGGTAATTAAAAATTCAGCAATGAGAACCATTACCAACTTACCCTTCATTTGAGCTTGATTCTCCCTCGAGGGTATGTAGGACCACCAACACAGTTCTGCTAGTGGTTTGTTGAAGTAGTGGCTCCATGGATCGACATATTCACCAAAATCTCCTAATTTGCAAAAAGTACCAGTTTCTTGTTTGGGAACCACATAAATTAGTTCCAGACTTGGCTCCTTGATAGGCGTGTTGGGGATGATTTCTACGAATGAAGGGGGCATCGAAACATCTTCAATCTCTAGGGAAGTCCCCTGAGATTTCGTGTCGATAACCTCTAGATGCTCTTCTTCATTATCAGAGAATTCATCATTGCTTGCATCTTGGCTTTCATCAAGTCGAGGAATAGAACATTGCTGAACTACCAACTCCTTCAATGTTTGAGAGAGTCGGATAATTGATTCTGCATTTTGATTCATTGATTCCGCATTTTGATTCATTGATTCCCCAATTTGATTCACTATCTCGCGTAATTGCCCTATTTGCTCCATCAAGACAATGGTTGAATCCTCCATGGACGGGTCGGAGTACTCTATTGGCTGAAACGTCGAAGTGTAGGATTCTTCCTCCGCCGATTGGTCACCCATGTAGCAGAGAAGATCCCATAATCCCGACACTCCTAAACCAGCAAAGCTTCCATTGTTTATGGACCTAGCAAGTTTTCGGGTCTCAGGAGCCATGCCCTAAAAAACGCAAACTACCACATCTCGCAAACTATCTCGGAAACCCCGTGAATAACGGATGTCAAATAAAGTTTGCACTCTTGTGAGGTAATTGTGAAAATACTCTTCTGAAACTGCCATAACTTCAACATCTAGAAATATTAATAATAAGGTGTCGTGAACCGTAGGATAGGTCCACGACGGGGTTAGATGTAAATATATACAAAAGTTATCAATTAAAATAACACAAGAATTAAATAAGAAGTCCCCGGCAACGGCGCCAAATTTGACAAGAGGAGAACCTGTCGTTGTTCTTGCCAAAGAATACTCAAACTCACAACTAGTATAGTGTATAAGTAAGAGATCGATCCACAGGGAAAACTATTCAATTCAAGTATCAATTCTAATCGCTAGTAGGAATATGGGGGTTTTTGGTGTGAAAAGATCCGCCTTTTAGCAAAGCGGAAGCAAGCAAACAAAGTAAATAAGTTGTAGAATTCAGTGGAGAGAAATAGGTTCACCTACAATTTATCACTTCGATTGATGAATTCGATCCTTGTTTCAGCCTCTAGTTCTTGTCTTTTCCTATCAATGTCCTTGTCCAAATCTTAGGTAAATTACTAGTCCTACGAGTCCTAGCTACCCTTATCTCTAAATAACCCTAACACGGTTAAGATTTAATCTAGAGATAGCATTAAGAATATGAATTAACCAAGGTACATGCAATATCAAGCTACGAGTCGATATTTAACACATATTCAACTTCCTACACATCCAATTAGTCCTACGAGTCCTAAAGGGATAAGATTGCCACTTGGGTTAAGGTTCGCTACGAGGAATATGCAAAACCCTAGCAATTGAATGAATCTACTCTAACTAGGCGATCGGGCCAGAGAGAATAAAACACATTCAAGCAATTAAGCACAAAGAAGTCAAAACATTGCAATAGGAATAAGAACTAGATTAAGAAACTCACAATTCAACAATCAAAGATCCAAACTGTAGGCGAAAACTTGAGAGTTTAGTTGCTCATGCTCAACGATGCTCTCAACAATGGAAAAAGTGCATAAGGTCTAGAAAAGTCTTATAAAGCCTCTAACAAGTCGGCCAAAGAATAAAACAAAAACCCTAATTAAAGTCCAATTCTGAACGCCGTGTTTCTGCGAGGGCCGCGGGGCAGCCAACCCAGGCCGCGGGGCGGCCGGCGATCAGCGAAATCGCTCGTCAGAGGTTCGGGCCGCGGGGCGGCTTTTACTGTTCACAGCAATTTTTCCGTTTTGAATTTGGTCTCGATGTCAACACGAAAGTTGTAGATCTCAAAGAGAGCTTTCTAACGCATGGTTATAATAGTCAATCGGACCACCGATGCCTCCAGAAAGTGCGAAAAACGTTCAGCATGTCTGGTGACAACTTTTGATGACGTGTTATTCACTTAGGCTCTTGAAATTCGACTCCGCTCCCGTGCTCTTCATTTTTCTTCCTCAACTTGAATCTTTCTTCATCCTAGAGTCTCCTAATTCCTCGTCGGATCCACATTTACCTGAAATTAACCATAAAATTGCATAGATTCCGAATCTTCCAACACCACAGGTAAACATGTAATTGTAACTAAAATATGCACTATTCACAACTAAATTATGCTAAATGCATTCTATAATGCAACACTAATCATGCTCTATCACCACCTCTGGCCCCCAAAACGTTCCGCCTCTGGGTACAAAGGTTGTCATGCCTTATGACGTAGCCTATGGAGTGATGACACAGAGCTTCTAATTGCTTGGTGTGTGGGTGCCATTGGGGACAAAGGACAACCGACCCATGGTTTTCCGAAATGGTGGGTGACCATGGGTTGCTCATGTTTTGGGCGCCCGTGGGTTCGCTCATATCATGGGCACCCATGGTATGGAGAACCGAAGAGTCATCAAAGCGGAGCACCAAGGAGACGAGACACAAGGTGTTAGTGTGCGCGAAAGCAAATGTAAGCCTCTAATTTTGTGGAAAACACTGCTTGGAAAATAGAAATTGAAAACTTGTGTTTAAGTTGTGGTGTGGTATAAAGGAGAGACCACTGTCTTAGAAGCAAAATTGCCCCAACACCTTGGTGCAGGTAAGCTACACGCGTCGCCCCTCAATACACAATGAGCTTGGTTGCGCTTACCGCCGAAGCTATGGAACCAACCTAGGACTCAGAACGGATTACAGAAGAGAATGAGAACATGTGTTGTAAACCTGAAAACAATCTCAGTTTTAAAACAAAAGATCGACGCTCCCACTTTGTAGAAAATCTGGAGGAAATCAAAACAGTTTTAACAAAACGTTAAGGATGAGAGAAGTTATCTAAAAACTTAGATCACGTGTCACGAACACGGACCAGACCGACGACGGTGTTGGTGTGTGCGTGTGGGACTTCTATCCCAACTCTCAGTAGCCTACTCTACAACTCCTCTTTAAAAACACCTCTTCAAATACCCTTTGTAATCAATTTGGGACAAAGAGTTTGAAAGGACATGTAAAAAAACTTCCATTTGTGAACATTACCTCCAACAGTCCCTCACAATTGTGAGAAACTGTGGTTTTAAATCAAAATCGTCGTTCTGAGCTGGTTTTGTGGAAAAAATACTTAAATGCTGGTGAATGAATCTCAGACCAACACATAGTGAAGCTAAGTGCCTTGCTTGTCTTGGAAGTGAACGAATCTTGAACTTCCAAACTTGCGAGTTGTTCTCAAAAACATATATCTCATCCACTACCCTGGTGGTTCCGCGATCTAACTTTTAAATGTAGATGGTCATCTCATACCTTGGGTGCTAAAGAGTGCTCTAGAAAGACAACCCTAGTCTTCCATAGAAGGTGACCAACCCTTCACACTCTTGTAGGTGATTCCATCAAGTCTATCTCACATAGACCACCCTTATTAGAGCATGAGCAACCATGAGTTTTGCTCACCTTAAGGTTGTTAAAAGGTAACCCCATGGTTGTAGACAAAACCTTAAGGTAAAGAGAGGAAAGGGGTTACCTTGGTGTGGAGAGGTAGAAAGTGCCTTGGACCATGTGCAAAAGCATGGTGATTTATTTATTTTTATGTTTTTTATTTAACTAATAATATTATGATTGGTGGAAATTATATAGTGGGTATAAATAAATGGGAAAAAGCGAAGAATGATGTAAACTCATGGTTGTGGAGTAAAAATATAAAAACCTTAAAGAAAGAGGTTGATAAAGTGGAAAATTATTTAAAAGAAAAAATAAATGAGATGTCAGAGATGAAAAAAATTGGATAAGAGGTAACCTTATGGTTGCGGATAGTCTTAGCGCTATGATCGATATCATTAAGAGCATAATGCTCAACCTCTACATCTTTCGGTGAATCCATCAAGTCCTTCTCAATCGGACCACCCAACTCTGGGCTATGGACTCATTAAGAGTTGGAGGCTCATCCTTTATTATACACATGTCCTAGGAATGAGTATGGTGTACATCTGCTCACATTGGTTTAAGCCTCATTCCATTAAACGGTTCAAGGACCATCCTTCTGTTCAGTCCCTTCGTCAACAGATATGCCAGATTCCTCTCGGACTTCACATACTCCAAGCAAATTAAATAACACCGGTAGCAATCAATTGTCTCACAGCTTCATGTCTCGTATGTGTCTCTTCTTAACATTGTAAGTATTGTTGTTAGCTACATAAATAGCATATTGTGAGTCACAATGAAGAGAAATAGTTGGGTCTTATGCCCCCACAAAGGTAGATCAACCAGTAAGCTTCTCAACCACTTAACCTCTTGTCCAGCTAAATCTAATGTTATGAACTCAGATTCCATAGTTGATCTAGCAATGCAAGTTTGTTTTCATGACTTCCATGATATAGCACCACCACATAATGTAAACACATAACCACTAGTGGAACTAACCTCATCATTGTCAATGACCCAATTTACATCACAATAACCCTCCGAAAGTTAAGGGAAACCCACATAGTGTAAATCCCAATCAATGGTGCCTTTAAGATATCTCAGTAATCTATGAAGTCCAATCCAATGTTCACTACTAGGTATCTACTAAATCTAATAACATCATGTGCAATATCAAGCTGAGTGTAATTCATCAGAAAAAACTAAACTCCCAATTATTTTAGCATACTCATTTTTGGACACTCCATTTCCAAAATTTTACTTTAATTGCATGTTAGCATCATAAAAAGTTCGAACCAGCACAACATCAAATTTATCAAACATTTTCAACATTTTCTCTACATAATGAGTTGGTTGTGACAAAATGAAGACATTTCCTTTTCTAGTTACTTTAACTCCTAGAATGACATCAACTTCACTCATGTCTTTCATCTCAAACTTAGATGATAAAAATTGTTTGGTTATCTTTATAGAATTTATGTGTGATCCAAATAACATGTCATTCACATATAAACATATAATCACACAATCAGCACCAAACCTCTTAGAATAGACAGAGGCATCAGATCTGCTTACCTCAAATCCAAAGTATAGTGTAGTTGTGTGGAACTTCTCATACCATTGCTTTGGTGCTTGCTCGAGTCCATACAATGACTTATTCAGCTTGCACACTTTATTTTCCTGTCCTGGAACAATGCACCCTAGAGAAAGGAGAGACCACTACCTTAGAAGCGAAATCGCCCTGACACCGTGGTGCAGGTTGGCTACAGACGTCGCCCCCCAAGGATACACAACGAGCTTGGCTGCGTGCACTCGCCGCCGAAGCTATGGAACCAACCCATGACTCATAACTGATTACAGAAGAGGAGGAGAAGAAGGAGAACGTGTGTTGTAAATCTGAAAACAATCTCAGCTTTAAAACAAAAAAGACGCTCCCACTTTGCAGAAAATCTAGAGGAAATCAAAACAGTTTTAACAAAATGATAAGGACGAGAGAAGTTATCTAAAAACTTATTTCCTCCTTATTTGAGGCTTAAAATTGATATAAAATGCAAAAGGGACCAGCACCACACCGCGCACATGTCAAGAACACGGATCGGATCGGACCGACGACGATGGTGCGCGCGTGTGGGACTTCTATCCCAACTCTCAATAGCCCACTCTACAACTCCTCTTTAAAAACACCTCTTCAAATACCCTTTGTAATCAATGTGGAACAAAGAATTTGTAAGGATGTGTAAAAAACCTCCATTTGTGAACATTACCTCCAACACCACGAACTTGCTTCAGAGCAATCGGGCGTTGACACATGGGGACGTGCTAGCTCTAGGGCTGGGCAAAATTTGGATCGGACCGAGACCCGACCGGAATTTACGGTCTTTGGATCGGACCAGGATATTACGATCTGGTCTACGGTCCAAGATATTTTGATTTCCGGGTTCCTGTCCAAACCCGGGACCAGACCGGAATTTCCGGTCCGGACCAGAATTGGACCGGAACCCATATTAAAAAAAACACATAAAGATGTACGTTCTTCATCCTTTAATTTCATTTCATCACCTTCTTTCTTCAATTCCCTGGTTCAATCGCCACCGCTGTTCACCACCACCTACTCGCCCGTCGGTCCTCACTCAGCCCTCCCTCGCTAGAAGCCACACGCCACTAGACCGAGACCAACCCTCTCGGCTCTTTCCACCAACGACGGCCCCTCTCGATTCTTCAAGCCCTCAGGCAACAGGTGCTCCGACCACAGGCACCTCCAGAGCTTCACCACCACCAGCTCCCACTCCGCCATCTAGCCCACTCCGTCCACTCCTGCAGGCGGCGACCACATGTGCTCTTCTTCTTCTTCCCTCTTCTATTCTTCTTCCCTGTTCAATTTTGATTATTTTCAGATCGATTTCGGTCAAGGAGAAATTTTAAACATTCAAGATTCAAGTCTAAGATTTGAGATGTTTTTCAGATCTAGTTTAGAGAAATTTAGGGCTAGAAAAAATTTAATTTGTAATATTTTTCAGATCTATGTTTTACTGGTTTAGTGTAGGCTTTGTGCTTGAATCTGGTCCAACCGGTCTTTTCGGTCCACAGACCGGAAAACCCGGGACCATATTTCTCGGTCCTGATCTGATCCATGTTTTCAAAAATTCCAGTCTAGATTGGAAACCCAGCCCTAGCTAGCTTGGGGCTTTGCCAATAAATAGGATCTTGTAATTAATATTCGAGGGCAGGTTGAGCTGCCTCATCTTGTATATTCGGAGTGGCCTTCGGGTATTACGGGAATGGGTGGCACCAAGGCCGAGCATGGCCGAGCACTAGGGTTAAACACCAAGCATCGACGAGAGCTAGGGTGCCAAGGCGCGATGCCGAGGGCATGGGGGCAGACGTCATACTCAAGGGTGGGACTCTTGAGTGCCTTGTCTCAGACATGTTGTCCTGCTGATGAGCATAGGACTAGGAGGCGACGTCGATGGCCTTGAGATGGCTAGGGTGACCTCAGGAATGTCCTTCGTTTCGATGAGTTTTCCTTGTGTTGATCGTTCCTTTGCGATATATTGTATATATGGTATACAAATTAGGGGAACATTGTTGTTCAGACCTTGCCATTGAGTTGGGCTCGTAGTGATTTCAAAAGTGCTTCTGCAAAGCCAAATGATGTCTTTGTGGTGTGGATCGAGACCAAAAGATCAAGTGTTGTGCTTCTACATGTAGATAAAAATGAATCAAGTGTTGTGCAATTTTTTTATTTTACATTTTTATAACCGAAATATTGATCTTAATGTGTAAAACACTTTCTCCCCACAAAAGATCTCGACCGTCCATCAAAGGACATATGTCCTCCATGCAGCTCCCCTTCTACAGCCCAATACCAGCCCCACACGTGTCCCCTTTTTTCTCCAAAGCGACGTCGTTTGGCTTTCCACTGTCCAAAAAAATTGAAATGGGATCTAGGCCGGCTGTCTTCCACATTTAATTACAATGACTAGTATCGATACTTTGCAAGTATCTCGATAGTATCGCATATGGTACTGTTTTATTTATTTTTAATAATAAATGCTCTAGTATCCGTGACCATGAACATGAAAGAGCCAATAAAAATGCTCTTATGATCCACTTTATTTCTTAGTTTTAGTATTTAAGTCAATGCATTTTTACGTATGGGATTGCTTTGATATGATCCCTTGCTACTTTGACATTCCATGTTGGCTTATCGAATGTCTATGAGACTTTGCCCATATTTTAATTGAGTTTTCATTCAAATCTAGTTGATATAAAATGTCTAGCATGGAGTTGTTGGCAATAATAATTTGCGCAAGTTTCTAAGCAAAAGCTTCCGAGTTTTGAGCCTTAGACCATCCACATCCCCAAGAGTCTATAATCCTATTTATACACCACCATTATACACTTATTTGTGTATACACTCCGTCTATATGTATTTTTGTCACATCCCATACTCCGTCCATAATATAATCCATCTAAATTATTTTTGTTACAAATAATTAGAATCTTAATTTTTCTTATATGATTTATTTATAAAATCACAATTTTATTATAGATGATTATATTTTTTTATTACGCACATTTTGATATTTTAAAAAAATAAATCGGATATAATAGTAATAGTTCACATCAAAATAATTCATATCAATCAAATCTTATATCTTCACTCCTATGCCAAGAAATCTATTGATATTTCACATCAAAATCGAATCTTATCTTATTTATATGGCAACAAGTGCAGTGACAATTCATATCAATCAAATCTTATATCTTGACCACTTTTGTAAATTTTAGATATAATTTTCACATATTAAATTTTACCTTACTCTGTATAAATGCAATTCCTTACTCCATCTCCAATTCACAAATCTGAAATACACTTCAAACACATTAAAATTCATCCCTCTACACTTGTCTTTCCTCTTCACTACTAGAATTAACCATGGGTTCATCTCGAAGCCGGGAAGATGAGATCGATGCTCATTTTAAACATATGAGAACTATCATGGTGGGTGCAATGGGCATGATGATGGAGCAAGATTCATCTATGGATGATGATTCAAGTTCTTCACAAGGTGGTCGCATTCGTCCACGAAGAAAATACATAAACCGCGAGAGAGAAGAAGGACATATTAGGTTGATGAAGGATTATTTTGATCCCAACCCAACCTAACCTATATCATGCTCGGATATTTCGAAGGCAATATCGTATGCAACCTGCATTATTCAATCGCATCATGAATGATGTGGTGTCTCGAGATCCTTACTTTCAACGCACGAGAGATGCACTCAACCAGTTGTCTCTTTCCCCTCAACAAAAACTCACAAGTGCCTTACGATTGTTGGCGAATGGTTGTTCGGCAGACTCACTTGATGAGTATTGTCGAATGGGGGAGAGCACATCACTACAGTGCTTGAGGAGATTTTGCACAACCATAATCAACACATACGGTGTTGTGTACCTACGATCACCAAACCCCAGTGATCTTCACCGCTTGCTCACTAAGGCTTCTCGTAGAGGCTTTCCAGGAATGATTGGATCCATCGATTGTATGCACTGGGAGTGGAAAAATTGTCCAACCGCTTGGGCTGGCCAATACACTGGTTACAAACGGAAGCCAACAATTGTGCTTGAAGTTGTTGCATCCTATGATACTTGGATTTGGCATGCTTTTTTTGGCACTGCCGGATCCAACAACGACCTCAATACACTAGGGAGCTCCCCCTTGTTCGATGAAGTTGTTACAGGAAAAGCGCCTACTATTCGATTCCAGGTAAATGGCAAAGTCTATAATCAATCATATTATTTAGCTGATGGAATTTACCCTTCATGGGAGACATTTGTCAAGACTATTAGCCATCCAAACACCCCATAGAAAAAATTGTTTGCAACTATGCAAGAGGCATACCGTAAAGATGTCGAAAGGGCTTTCGGGATACTACAAGCAAGATGGGCTATCGTTCGTGGCCCTGCTCGAATGTGGGATACACAAACTCTCGGTGAAGTAATGCTCACATGCATTATTCTCCATAATATGATCGTAGAAGATGAATATGTTGACGATGAATATCATGAAGTAGTTCTTTCGGCTGAGTATGAAATAGATTCAAGTGTTTCTTTTGATGTTTATCGTGATAGGCCTACTATTACGGAGTATATGCAAATTCATAATAGGATCCGAGATGTCCCAACGCATCATTCCATTAGGAATGATCTAATTAGTCATCTATGGTCTCTTTATGGAAATAGCATGTAGTTTCCTTGATTGATTAGTATCTCTACGCTAGTGTACTTTGGAATTTATGTAGTTTGTGGCTGTATTTTATTAAAATTGTTTCTCATCAAATAATAATCATGAATTATGCATAAGAGAAATTATAACAATACTACACCACATTGCATTAAATAAAATAAAGTTCATATTCTTTTACATTAATAGTTATCATCACTCGCAAGGTTGGGATAATAGCAATTGGGGTCGCTTGACGAGGGCATCGATACATCTACATTGCCTTCTTCCAGCAAACGATTTTGTTGGTGTTGTAACCAATTTTTCTTCCTTGGATAAAACTTTGAGAGGTCCATCGTGATTAAGTCGACATTTCTTTGCATGATTTCCGACTCAACCTTCTTCTTCTCCACCTCAACCTTATCCTTTTCCACTTGGATCCTCATTCTCTCAAGTTCATTTTTCTCACGTGTCTCTACATTGTAGTCATCAGAAGTGCTCACCATTTTAGCCATAAAACTTTCGAAAGCCTCCGGATCAATCCTAGTAGAGTTGGCTCTTTTCTTACTTAGCTTTTGTTTATTACGACCCTCGGGCCTATTGATACGACTGCTCCCGACTTGCGAGTTAGGACTACCGGTTCCGATGGGGGAGCCACTTTCGGTTAAGTCTTCAATGCGACACGTAGGTATAGAAATAGGCGGTGTGAATTGATTGTTCCACTTTGCGCAACCTTCTAGTATAGACCAAGCATGATCAAACTTGAACGGCTTCCCCTTGTTATCGTTGGTGAATATCGCATTTGCCAAATTAGACTACACATTTGTTTACAAAAATAAGTTTGCAATCACTATATATAAGTGTGACTCCATAATTTATAATTTGGGGGGAATATGAATATGCGTACATAACATAATAGTAGGAGCGAAATAAATACTAACCACATCGAGTTGGTTAACACCGCTTGGCGGATTGGCGTTTTCCTTCCTTAAGCTTGCCCTCCAAATAGAGCATTGATGATTAATAACCTTGAAACGAGATTCAATTGAATCTCTACTACGAGACACCCCAATTGTCGAGTGTTGAGTAAATAAGGTTAAAACTCTATTCCAAAAAGAGTCGGAGGCTTGATAATTCTCGACGGCACCATCTTCGGAAATAGAAACCCATGCTTCACATAAAGTTGTATCCTCGGAGATACTCCAATTCATACCTCTCTTTGATGAACTCATGATAAGATTTAATGAAAAAGATGAAGAAAATAGAGAAATTTGAGAGTTGGCTGGTAGTATTAAAATGAAGCACAAAGCTACTGCTTCCATGCTCCGTATAAATATTGTTTTTGTTGGTGCCCATCCAAAATGTTACCGTTGAACATTACCGTTGCAAATTAACTTACTTGGAAGGATGGCCCATCCTTTTATTCAAAATAATTAAAAAGCAAGCTTTTTTTGTAAAAGTAAAAATGGAAAAGAAAAAAAACTGATGGAGACAATTGTTTGTGGCAGAGGTGGGGTCCATCCATTTTGCACTCTCCCAGCACTCCATAGATATTTGAACGGGGTGAAATTTTGTTAGCTTTTTTTACTGTTGAAATACATGGGATGTGAACAATTATTTTGATGGGAGTTCATAATTTAGCATTTTAGCTTGGGGATGTGGTTGGTCTTATAGGACTAAATTCTTCATAAGTCCTTTTTTTTTGTCTGACACTCACTTTGTACTTAATTCTCTAGAACTTGCTTTATACTTTTCATCGAGGCTACAATTTATGACTCATGTGCATGATATTGACGTGATTGAGGCAGTGTTTTTTGTTAGCCTCTCTTTAACTACCCATTTACATGATCCTATACTTGAAGCTTTGAGCCTGATTACTCTATTTTTTGTAGCTCCACAAAAACATCACAACCCTTGAATTTGGTAAATATAAAGCGGCCATCCGGGGTTTGAACCGGGGACTTTTGGGTACTACCCACAAGTTCTTTCCGGTTGAACCATTCCGAAATGGTTAAAACATCACAACCCTTGTTATTAGCCTTTTACTCATTTGGGAACTAGGACAATTGACAGGACAAAAATCGTTGGTTCATATCAAAGATAACCAAAACTTACTAATTAACTAGTATAGCCAGTAAGTCTGGAATAAATCAACGGGTAGAATTACCTTTTCCTATGCACTTTTGTTACAAACAATAAGGAACAGATTGAAAGAGTTTGCTGATTAAGAAGTAAATTAAAATAATAAAGGAAGCAATTGTGATGGTTTTGAAATCACTAGAGGTGAAGCATCTTCACCTAAGAATTCTAATCAATGGTTGGCTTACTTGTTCATCGTCTCTCCTCCAGTTATTTCAACCCTACTGACTGTTCCGATATTGTTTTATATGGACTTCCGATCCCGCATGCGGTGGCTCGGCTTAACTCCTTTCCCCTTATATTTTTTTAGGTATCATGTATGCACTATGATTATTCTTGTTGCTTGATGATATGATGAGGGTATTCTTTAGGCGTTTGTGAGAGGCTGACATGACACTTGCACTCTGATTATGTTTTGATACTTAGTATTTCAATTGTCGTATTTGGTTTTGTCCCGGCTTTGTCATGACACACTTGTAGGGATTTTATGGTGATTACTTACTTTTAACATCAATGAGTTTCCCGCGACTTAGACTATAGGACATGGGTGTGTTGACACCGAGTCTCCAACGGACCTTTGCGCTATTTGGGTTCGAAATCCCCCTTTCCACACTGACACTTTGTTTTCAAAATATTCGGCCCGTGTTTGGATTGCAAGATCCGAATGAAGGTATCAAACCATTTGGAACGTAACCCGGGTTTATTAACTCGAACGTTATAGTTGTATGGCTTTGGGGTCTAGCGATTTTGAGTGGTGTTCTTCTTCTTTGTCGATGCGCATGAGGTCGTGAACGTGATCAAAACCTGAAGGCTCGTTGACAACTGAGTCCAAATTTTAGCTTTCCACCTAGTTTCACAGGGATTCGATGTATCGTCTCTACCAACTGGCAGAAGAGGTGTCGCATACTACTAATGTTCCTTCAGGCTTCAGCGATTTTGAGTGGTGTTCTTCTTCTTCATCAATGTTACTTCTTTATCTTTAGTTTGTTTGATGGTTTATATGTTGTCGACTTTTCGTATCGGTCGAATTTTTAATTAATCCACCACCTCCCCCCACAAAAAAAAAAAAAAAAAAAAAAAAACCTTAATACCGTGGGACATGGGAGGTTTCATGGCTTTTATCCGACTGATGTGGGCCAAGCGGCTCTTCAACAAGAGACAAATGTGCATCTATAATCTCCTTTCCAACCTTATCTAACAGACGGAGTTTGAATGTGTTTTCTCTCTCCATAACACAGACAAAAAGGCATTTGGAGACATTCTTAAAATCTTACTGAACAAATAGGGTGAAAACTGAAAACCCATCCAATTCGTCATGGAGAAAAATTGGCCACTTGTTAATTGGTGGCTGCTGTAGCACTTAGGTTCAGCTAATGCTGTATCTGTATTTATGCAAATGGGTGTTGTGTTTGATAGTTGATACCCTCAGGCCTCAACCTCAACTCAAGGCCCTTCAATCTTACACTCTGCTGCTACTCGTGAATGTTCCGAGACCTCTCACCTATTAAGTATATTAATTAGGAGGTGGGTTTCTTTTAGAGGAGGCCGCTGAATTCCATGCTTATCTTCCCTGTGCAGATTGGGGTAAAGCCTTTAGCTTAAGGTCACCCAATTAGGTTTGAGGGGATGAGATGGAAGTGGATAGCTTCTGTAACTGACTGGAATAACAGGAGTGTGCTGCGAAGAAAGAACACATGATAGCGAGGTTGGGTTTGCTGGTTGCTGCTTCTATTGCAGCCTACAGTGTCAGGCAGATTAATGTCAAGTCCTCAAAGCCACCTCCATCTGCTGTCAAACCATCGGGTATATACATATATATATGTACAAATTAATCTTGACAGTTATCTAGATTGTTTTTGTTTTTAATCTGACAAAATTCCTTTTTGCTCCAGAAAATGGTGATCCAAGCTTAGAGGAATGCCAGCATGAAGAACAGGAGGATAAAGAGGAGCTTCGTTTCGACAAAGATGACCGAGCAAAAGATGTAAGTCGATTTGATTTGAACTGAACTCCAGTTTGAAATCTTTGCTTCCTTCCCTCTTGTTTGTGAATCCTAACTTATAGTTTTGAACTATGGAACTGGGTGGGGGTGCAGTGCATATTTTTCAGTATGTGCAATTGGTGATGAGTTGTCTGTCATAAAATTTTCTGCTAACATTGCTGCAGGCGAAAGAGGAAGAGGAGGAAGAAGTGAAACAAATAAGTGATATAATAAACTCATCTTCTAGCAAGATTTATGACATTGATGAAGATGAGCTCATTCCTGAATTTGAGGAGCTTTTATCTGGTGGAATTGATGTCCCGTTTTCGGGTGGCAACTTCACTGCCGAGACCAAATCTATAGCTGATCAGAAGGACAAAATTTATGAAGCTGAATTGGCAAAAAATGCTAGTGAGGTAGAACGGCTACGAAACCTGGTTAAAGAACTGGAAGAAAGGGAAGTGAGGCTAGAAGGAGAGTTGCTTGAGTACTATGGTTTGAAAGAGCAGGAGTCAGATGTTGTGGAGCTACATAAACAGCTCAAGATCAAGACAGTTGAGATTGACATGCTTAACATCACCATCAAAACGCTGCAAGCTGAGAGAAAGAAGCTGCAAGAAGAGGTTGCCCTGGGTGTTTCGGCTAAGAAGGAGGTAGAGGCTTCTAGGAAGAAGATCAAGGAGCTGCAGAAGCAAATTCAGCTTGAAGCTAATCAGACTAAGGGCCATCTTTTGCTGCTTAAGCAACAGGTGAGTGCACTTCAAGCTAAAGAGGAGGAAGCCTACAGGAAAGAAGCTGAGGTTGAGAGGAAGCTCAAGGTTTTCAAAGAGCTCGAGATGGATGTCGCTCAGCTTAAGAGAAAGAACATTGAGCTTCAGCATGAAAAGCGCGAGCTGATGGTTAAACTGGATGCTGCTGGCGCAAGAATCGCCACCCTTTCAAGCGCCACAGAGGTAGGATCTCTATACTGGTGGTTTATTCTGTCTTCCAATAAACTTATTATTTCTTGAATGTCATGTGCCTATAAAACTTGAAGGGAATGTTGAGACCAAGTGCTTATACTATGTTCCCGAGAACGTGTCTTACACTCTTACACCTACATACTTGAACATAAAACTTGTAATGGAATGTTCAAACTGAGTGCTGAAACTAAAACAGCATTTTCTCTATGCAATATAACTAGATAAGAAATTTGTTATTGATTATGTCATAAAAAAAGAGAAGCAAATACATATTAAATTTAATTCTGCAGCAAGTGATCTTGGATATCATTTTACTTAGGTTTCCTTCATCTTCTGTTGTAGACTGAAATGGTTGCCAACGCAAGGGAGGAGGTAAACATTCTAAGGCACACTAATGAAGACTTATTGAAGCAAGTTGAAGGGCTCCAAATGAACCGGTTTAGTGAAGTTGAAGAGTTGGTTTATCTTCGTTGGGTGAATGCGTGTTTGAGGTACGAACTAAGGAACTACCAGAACCCAGGTGGGAAAATATCAGCTCGTGATCTTAACAAGACCTTGAGCCCCAGATCTCAAGAGAAGGCCAAGCAACTCATGCTGGAATATGCAGGGTCAGAGCGTGGACAAGGGGACACAGATATCGATAGCAACTTCTCTCACCCGTCTTCTCCTGGCAGTGAGGATTTCGATAATGCCTCTATGGATAGTTCCTTTACTACATACAGCAGTGCCAGCAAGAAGCCGAGCTTAATCCAAAAGCTGAAAAGATGGGGAAAATCCAGAGATGATTCAACTGCCCTTTCCTCACCAGCTAGATCTTTTGGTGGAGGCTCTCCAAGCAGCAGGGCAAGCATGAACCAACGGTCTAGGGGTCCACTTGAGAGCCTTATGCTTAGGAATGCTGGCGAAAGTGTTGCCATCACTACATTTGGGAGGGCAGAAAGTGAGCAATATGAAGGATATTCAGACTCTCTCAATTCAGTTACATCTTCCTTTCAGCTGATGTCAAGAACAGTTGAAGGAGTCATAGACGAAAAGTATCCTGCGTATAAAGATCGACACAAACTGGCACTAGAGCGCGAAAAGGAGATCAAGGAAAAGGCAGGGCAAGCAAGAGCGGAAAGATTTGGAGACAACCCGAGCTCCAGCGGAAATATATCTAAGGCCAAGGTAGAAAAAGATAGAGCAGTCAGTTTGCCACCAAAGCTTGCTCAAATTAAGGAAAAGCCTAAAATTTCGAGCGATTCAACAGCTCCCGACAGTGACAGCAAAATGGAGGAATCTCCCATGGTAAGCAAAATTAAACTGGCGCAAATTGAAAAGCGGGCTCCTAGGGTGCCAAGACCACCACCTAAGTCATCAGGAGGGGCTCCAGGGGAGTCAAATGCAGCTCCTTCAAGCAGAGGACTCTCTGGTCCACCACCACCACCACCTCCACCAGGTGCACCTCCACCTCCTCCTCCAATAGGTGGACCCCCTCCCCCTCCTCCTCCACCCGGAAGCCTGTCCAAGGGTCTAGGTGGTGGTGGTGATAAAGTCCACCGAGCTCCTGAGCTTGTTGAGTTTTATCAATCATTGATGAAACGGGAAGCAAAGAAGGATACAACATCTTTGATACCGACTGGCTCAAATGCATCAGATGCAAGAAGCAGCATGATTGGGGAGATTGAAAACAGATCAACCTTCCTCTTAGCTGTATGGCTCCTCCAAATATTCTTCTTTCTCAGAATTTCTGTTGGCAGTGTGTGTTGCTTTTTTCAAACTGTAACTATATTTTGGCTTTTGTTTTGCTATTCAGGTGAAAGCTGATGTCGAAACTCAAGGTGATTTTGTACAGTCATTAGCAGATGAAGTCCGGGCAGCTTCTTTCACGAACATTGAAGACTTGGTAGCATTTGTTAATTGGCTAGACGAAGAACTCTCTTTCTTGGTATGCTGATCTCATTTTAAGTGAATGCTTTTTATAGCATCATAGTGACTTTGTTTAGGTCTTCCATTCCTATTTTCTGTCTTTGTAGTTTATAGAACATTTCAAAATATGAGAGAAAGTTAAAATGTTAATGCCTTAGGGAAATTGTCTAACATGTAGCAATTTACTTGTTTGTTGTTTAGGTTGACGAGCGTGCAGTTCTGAAACACTTTGACTGGCCTGAAAGTAAAGCAGATGCACTAAGGGAAGCCGCATTTGAGTACCAAGATCTGGTTAAGCTGGAAAAGCAAATTACAACATATGAAGACGATCCTAAACTCCCATGTGAAACTGCTTTGAAGAAGATGTACAAGATGCTTGAGAAGTAGGCCGAATATTCTGACAACACCTCTAGTTGAGAATTGCTTCTCAGTGTGATCAGATGCTAACTGCTCTTAACCTACCATTTTTGCAGGGTGGAACAAAGTGTATATGCACTGCTACGTACAAGAGACATGGCTGTCTCTCGTTACAAAGAGTTTGGCATCCCTGTTAATTGGTTGCTGGACGCAGGCGTTGTTGGAAAGGTAATTCTCAATCAGAGATTCGTTATCAAAAGAGATATGTTTTGGTTTACCATCACATTACAACAAAGCTCGTACACTGAGTGTGACTGTGTGAGTGACTACTGCTATTTTCAGATCAAGCTTTCATCTGTGCAATTAGCAAGGAAGTACATGAAGCGTGTAGCATCAGAGCTTGATGCACTTAGCGGACCTGACAAGGAGCCCAACAGGGAGTTTGTGCTGCTTCAAGGCATACGATTTGCTTTCCGGGTTCATCAGGTACCTCCCTTGTGCACTCAAAATAAACTAGTGTTAGGCCTGCGTATTTAGTCAATGTGATGATACGGTTGTGATTTGCAGTTTGCTGGAGGGTTTGATGCTGAAAGCATGAAAGCATTTGAAGATTTGAGAAGCCGAGTTCGGACACAACCACCGGGAGAAGATGAGAAAGAGCAGCAAACATGAGGGGATTGCAACTGCATTGTGTTAACCTTCATCTCATCCCCTGTCTCAAAAGTTAAACCCAAATACATTTACATAATACGAGTTCATACTTCATGTGTTGTAGATCCTTCTTTACCGGTAATTAATTATAATTCATACATACACTTCTTGTACAACATCCGTTACATAATTTATTTGTAAACCTCAATAAGACATAAATCAATCTAAACCAAACTTTTTTTTTTTTTTTACAACGGAATCGGAGTGTTGATTAGATCACCGGAGTCTGGTATTGGCCGACTACAAAGATGCGGAAATAGAGGTTATCAATGACAGAGATGATCAGCTTTGTCACATCTAACTGGCCACCAAATGGTCCAACCTACAAAAAGAGATCACTCACAAGCATTGTACAATACTACAACTACACAGTATCTGTAAGGATTTATGAATGCTTTATTTTCATTGATAGAGGGAGCGATCCGGGACATGTGGAAGTCGAATCAACGGCCAAGATCAGAGGCTGTGAGATAGGATGGTACCAGCCCACCTAGCACTGGAGACCTAATTCAGGTGGATCCTGAAAGCAGCAGATCACAATTCACAAGGATCATCACATAACTATAAAAAATGAAGCAAGTTGAACTTGAAGTTAAAAACCAACCGTACTAGTGACAGGTTAATTAAATATATGGTTGACTGACAGATATGCAAGGAATCATCATAATGAATAAACCCAAAACATCTCCAAGAGACTGGTAGCTCAAAAACTAAACAATTTCCACCATTTCAGATCCCCAAAAAGACGAAGTCAGAAATCAAATCACAGGAAATATGTAGTTAAAACTGAAGGGGGCAAAAAGGGCTCATTGTGATGAAGGTTTTCTCATGGATGAACCTTTTATCACCATAGAAGAGACCCCAAGAATAGCTACAACACCTGGTCGAAGAGGTTATCCTTCGGGCTTCCTTGATCTCAACAATGATTCGGTGCTGCCCACCATCATATCAACACCCAAGAACTCACTTAAGAATCTGCTTGCAAACTTGACAGAGAAGAGGAGACTCACCAGGAGATCTCATTCTGCTCCTTCCATATTCACCGATGAGCTCGAGCTGGCCAGAGCCGCGTCCAGCATAGGCAAGCTAAAGCCTAAGTCTTCGGCTCAGATTGTCCGGCTAGCGTCCATAGGCCTTCTGATATATGTAGCCATTGGGCTTACCGTGTTCATGATAGCCCATGAAATGTTCAGTGGTCACAAGACGTTGGTCCCTGTCGACGCCTTGTACTTCACTGTGGTAACCTTGTGTACAATTGGCTACGGAGACATTGTCCCGGACACAACTTTCACCAAGCTGTTCACCTGTGTTTTCATCCTCGTTGGGTTTGGGTTCATTGATATCCTCCTCAATGGGCTGGTCACCTATGTTCTCGACAGGCAAGAGGCAGTCCTACTGGGCGCGATGGATGAGAATCGGTTCAACTTCATGGTGAATGAATATGTGATGGATAAGGAGAAGGGGAGGATGAGAATAAGGACCAAAGTTGGACTAGCACTAGGAGTTGTTGTGTTCTGCTTAGCTGTGGGGACAATCTCTGTGCATTTTGTTGAGAGTTTGAGCTGGGTGGATAGTTTCTATCTGTCTGTGACCTCTGTGACAACTGTGGGGTATGGTGACTATAATTTCCAGACAGTGCAAGGGAGGTGCTTTGCAATAGTTTGGCTGCTCTTGAGCACACTCGCAGTGGCCAGAGCCTTTCTGTACCTGACCGAGTACAGGATCGATAAGAGGAATCGTAGGATGGCGAATTGGGTGCTTCAGAAGAAGATGAGTCTTGGGGATCTTGTGGCTGCAGATTGGGATAATGATGGATCAATCAGGTATGTCCTTTTCCCCCGATCAGGAATTTGATAACTTGGTAATAATTTTTGAAGCAATTAGCAAGTGCAGATATGGAAACACTAAAAGCTGACCTCTTTGTATATGCCCAGTTGCCAAACATGCCTCCTAACCTCCTGCAACCTGAACCATTTGGGAAAGGGGAAAGAATCAGGAAATGTGTGGGGATAGAAAAGGAAATGGTAGATTAGCAAAATTTGAGACATGAACCAAATGAACAATAAAATATTTTTGGTTCTGATGTGACGACGATGAAGAATGGATGAAATTGAAAGGGGAATGATATTTAAAATAACAATACCTTATAAATAGATGAGTTTAGCTCTCTTTACCAAAAGCCCCCATAATACAGTGAGATATACGCCCAACCTAGCTCCTCAAGCACCTGCACTAACTAACTCACACGGCATTGTCCTACTCCCACACAGCAATCATAGCATGTTTTGAGTTACAGATAAATTTAAGTGACAGATTGATAGGGCAAGTTCCTGTACATATGTGAGATAAATATGAGGTCATAGAAACCAAAGGCACAAATGAGAGATTGAACTAGGACAAACGGACCCTTGATTCAAATCATGTTAAACAACCATGTACCCTGGAGTATCTCCAGTTGCAGAAAGATCTTATTGTTCGCTTCCACTCAAAACAACAAAGTATGCTAGGACAGTACATCTCAATGATATCATTCAATCTTTAATTCTTTAAGAGCACCTATTATTGGCACGGAACAGAGATTGAACTGAATTTTACCAAACCAATCCTGTCTCCGTTGAGGAAGATATGTTAAGGAAATAGGAATCAGAAGAGGTCTCAATATTGTTCCTACTAATTACAGCTGATTAAAAAAAAAACAGTATCATGTCAATCATATTTTTTTTTTTGTAAGAGTATCATGTCAATCATTGATGATAGAGTTCATGTGCATCAGAAATTACCATGCTAAGTAGGGAAAAGATTAGATCGGATGATCTCAGGTCTCGTAGAACATTCAAACAGAATTTATACTTGCTGAGTGGGATAAGAATCAAGTTAACAGGTATTTCAATGCACAATGATGGCTGAGGTTCTTGAGTACAAAATGGTACTAATCACTGCACAGATCGTCATAAACTGTGATTTGTCTACCAAATCAAAACACCTTTCTGCATTTAGAATGGTTTGTAGTTAATTTGGTAATGACAGGATGTTTCTTATCATATGATATTTTGTTTGCAGTAAATCTGAATATGTCATTTACAAGCTCAAAGAGATGGGAAAAATATCAGAGAAAGATATTGTGCCCATCTGTAAGCAGTTTGAGAGTTTGGAGAACAGTGTCAGCGGAAAACTCACCTTTGCTAATATCCGGGAGGAAGAGAGCGAATAATCGGTTCTAAAGTTTGTCTGCCATGGATAGAGAAGGAAAATATTATACACCATGTACATAAGGTATATGTAATGAATTTATCATAATATATGCATAGAAAATGCACGATTTTTATGTATCAACTTTTCTACATACGCAGGCAGGGAACTGACAAACAGCAGCATTGTTACTAATGGCAACGGGATATTCTTTAGAACTAGCAATAGAAACTGACAATGATATAATTCATTTCAGGATAACACCAGATGCACAATTTCCCTTCTTCCAACATCGGATGTTGTATATTTCATACAAACAGTATATCATTCATGATCAAAATGATACATCATGCTTTCTTGTTCATAAGTGAACAAAATCTGTCACTGCAGGATAGCACATATTAGTAACAGACAAGAAACAAAATTTCTGTTACTGGTTGCTTGGGAAGGGAGACTCGATATGCTAAAACAATGTATCAGCAGCAGCAAAGTGAATTGATGGACAAAAAGGGAGATTTGATATGCTTGGTAAAAGTAGAATATCTTTTGTCAATTGTTTGATAAACTCGAGCTTTAAATTCCTATAATTGCTACTTTTACATATCAGTTTGGGGTGTCAAATGTACAGTTCTGTATGTGCTAGTACAGAGATACAAGATTTTTTCATTCCTCCATTCTAAATTATTACAACAGGAGAGACTCAAAGGTGTGTGGATGGAGAGTGATCGTTTTACTTCTGAAACTAATCGATTTCAGAATGAACGTAGTCCACAAATACAAAGTTCTTCTGGAGTTCGTGCAAAGCATAAGCTAAGCCAGCACTCACAACTGCAAGAGCGCCTAAAATGATCCTCCATTGCACACCAGCAGGAATGCCAGAAGTTGCAGCAAACAGAACTGTTGCTCCAATCAGGACCTTTTGTAAGGTCTGGAATGACACATAAGCATGTTTGCACGACAT
Organism: Persicaria tinctoria; assembly: GCA_037127255.1. Lineage (NCBI taxonomy): Eukaryota > Viridiplantae > Streptophyta > Magnoliopsida > Caryophyllales > Polygonaceae > Persicaria > Persicaria tinctoria. The sequence goes on along the minus strand of JBANSL010000015.1, from coordinate 51,447,128 downwards.
ACACTTGAGTGTGTGCTGTTCAAATCTGTCCAACATCTGTGAAGTAAGGAAACTAATTAAAACACAGCTACAATCGGAGAATATGGCACCAGCATACACCTTAACCAAAGTTCATAACATTGGAGTGAAGATTAGGATAAACAATTCACATTTTATGAAGAAAAAACAAGAGTCCAAATATTCAATCTACAATGAATCAAGCACGCTTGGAGAAAGACAGTCAAAACTGAGAGCAGTTAAATTGCATTCATATTTTCAGTCGATACATCGATTACCATGATACAGACCCAAGTTACTCATTTATCTATTTTAATTATTTTCTCTCGCTTTTTTTTAACCCATTTTCCAGTTAGTTTAATCCATTGCCCATTTACCATTTTCCAGATTTGTAGCCCACTAGTTCCTGCAGAGCCATTTCTAGGAGCAGATTTTGGAGTTGTTTATCGTATGAGGCCTTTTCTAGGTTATTGTTAGTTGTCTTTGTACTGAATATCAGAAAATGCAAGAGTATCTTCCCAATTGTGCATGTGAAGTCTTGTCAAATGCCCCTATCTACTAAGTTCAAGATCCTTGTCCTCAGTGTGTTTGTTTGATCTATTCTTTTCTTGAACTTGCTGAAGTTCATTCTCAGATACTGCAACTTTCTGCAGTAAACTTTTGATATTAAGAGCCTTCTAAAATCACACTTCCACAAGTTTCTATAATACCTGTCTACTCTACTTGTACATCAAGGATCAGACCAAATCCTGTGGGCATAAACTATGCAGAAAAAAATGAATTCAGAAGATGTTCTAACCTCATATTTAGACAATATTGTTGACGGTAAAGGTTGTTGACTGGCAGGCCCAAACCAATCAGGCTCTCCACTGCCATGCCGCCTCAGCCATTTTCGAAATTCCAATACTAAGCGATCAGCCTGTGTAGGAGTGAAAGTGATCTTTGTATATTGCTCGTTGACATCACCAAACCCCTTCTCTGAATGTGAAAGGAAGAATTTCTCTTGGCCCTGAAGCACAATCATGTCTCCATCATAGACTTTGTTAGATGTCCAATGCTCATACCATCTAGGCACCACCTGGTGCAAATTACAAATTATGCGTCAGGCCAAGTTTGAGATGAGAAGAGTTGCAATTCAATAATATTTAAAAACAAGCAAGGCAAAGCTGCAATGTGATTTAGGTGTCATATATTATCAGCTTGCCTGTCAAACCTATTCTTCCCCACATTTTGATATTTATGGTACAAATTACCATCCTTTTCAAAAGAACAGAAGATAAAGTGTCCAGGTTGATGAAGAAAATTAGATCTGTGGTATTTGGATACAATCCAAAAATCACTTACGTAATGAAAGCCTGTACCTTACTCTAAGAACCTGTTCCTCCAATTTAACTCAACAGGAAGTTTTTGAGTTGTATTTTATAATTTGTTGCTTGACTTATGCTGAATGGTACTGGACCTGGAATGTGCTAAGAGTACAATTATCTTCTACTAAATTTGGTTGTAACAGGGTTAGAGTAGTTGTTACTTTATTAACCTGATCAAATATTTCAGGACCCACTCCTTGAGATTCAAGAAGCCCTACAAGGCCACAAGGGTTGACCCAAAGACATGAAGCGGTACATTTATAGAAATGTAATGTGTAATTAAAATCATTTAATTAGGCATAGTGAGAGTATCCGTTGCACTCAAACCACAAATGCTTCTCCGATTCTTCCTCCTTGCAAAGTAGGCATAGTGCTGATTCCACACCTTTCCAGTGCTCGACGATTCTTCCGGTTTTCAATCTCTAGTTAAGAGCAACCCAAGTCACAAAGGACCACTTCCTGGATTGAATACCCTTCCACAACAAGTCCCCCCAATCATCTAGGGGACTCTTCTGTCGAATTTCCTCATACACAAGACCACTATCCAGTCTCCCCTGCGTGTTCACAAAACATTCAGCCACATTTCCATCCAACAGAACATGGGCAGCCCGAAGTTCATTCCTCGCCCCAAGTAACCCCTTCCACACCCACGAGTCATAAACTCGCACTTCCGTGGACCATATGTCATCATGCCTAAGGTGATTGCTCTGCACCCAGCGGTTCGAGATACCCTCTCGCTGAAGAAGAATGTCCCCAAGCAATGACGAAAACAAACTTTAGTTCCAGGCCCGAATATGTTAAGCATAAGGTTTGGTGACCAAATCCCATGCTACTGCTCCTCTTTTATTGCTTGTGTGGCCAATCCAGAGGAAACTACGACAGATTCTCTCAAGCTGATTGCAAACTGCACTTGGAAGAAGCAAACTCTGCCCCCACAAAGAAAACAAGCCACCCAAAACAGCCTTTATAATTTGTAGCCTGCCCGAATTGGAGATGTTCTTCGTTGCCGATACCTTCATGCGGTTCTCCACCTTATCAAACAGTGGGCTGTATTCAGCTATATTCACCCTTCGAGCATGAAGTGGAGTCTTACACTGGGAACATACCACACTGGAATCCCAAGTATTGTACGATGGCATCTCATTCTTGGGGACTCATTCCAGCCACATAGCATGTGCTTTTCAGCAAATTGATTCTCAGCCCAGATGCATCAAAAAAATCTATCCAAGCAGCCTTGTAGCACACGAACTAAGCCCAAATCCGCTCTACAGAACAGCAGGAGATCATGCTGGTCAAAGACAACTCCTCACACTTCAGGTGGAAGTTGAAGTCTCAAATCTTCACCGTTTCGTGCATCATTTTGTTGAGGAGATCCATACAGATAATGAACAAATACGGCCCAGTAGATACCCTTATCTAAGCCCTCTCTTTCCCTGAAAGTACCCTTCAAGTACCCCATTGATCAGCACTGAGAATGAGGTGGAAGACATATCTCATGACAACATTTACAATCTGGCTAGGGAACTTGAGGTATTCCAATGCAGAGCGCATAAAGTCCCAATTTAGGTAGTCGTACGCCTTCTGGAGATCTATCTTGAGCGTATAATGGGGAGATACACGCTTCGTGCTATACCCATTAACTATTTCCAAAAAAACTGCACAATTCTGGGCAATAGATCTTCCAGGGGTAAACGTCCCTTGATTATCTCCTATTACAGCCAATAGTAGAGGCGTAATTCTTCCCACAATAATTTTGCTAACAACTTTCATAATCATGTTGCAACACGATATCGGCCTTATATCCTTCACATACGTAGGATTCTTGACCTTGGGGATCAACGACACAAACATTGCATTTGATTGTTTTAACACCACCCCATTATGAAATATCTCCACCACTACTCGACTGAAATCCTTTCCAAGAATCCCCTAACATTTCCTAAAGAATTGGCTTCCAAAGCCGTTCGGACCCGGAGATTTGTTAATTCCAATCGACACATGGCATTTTTAATCTCCTTTCGGTAGGGGTTGCCACCAGCCCGTCATAGCAAGAGTTTGACACTGAGGCACCAGCCATTATCGACGGGAACGAAGCACACCTTGAATCTGTAGCAAACAGCTCTTAAAAAAAATTCAAGATATGTTTTCGGAAGTGCTGCTCCTTTTCCAACAGCTCATCATTCTCATTCCTCATCGAAGTAATAGCATAGACAGCTCTTCTTTCCTTTACACTACGGAAAAATATCGAAGAAGTCTCTTCTCCCATACGGATCCAATGAACTTTCGCTTTCTGTGCTGTAAGACTGACCTGACATTCTCCCTCAGCTCTTTCTCAACTTGAGCTGCTCTATCAGCAAGTGAAGTATTTGTCTTTTCTTTCAGCATTCGGGTCTGGATTTCCTCCGGGCACTGTTTATTCAGCTTGATTTTACTTTGTAAATCCGGAAAAATAGCCTTATCCCAAGAGCGAAAAAATATATTGTTTCGATCCAATTACATCAGCCCTCCAACAACAACAACAAAAACAACATCACAGTGTATCCCGCAATTAAGCAGGGTCTGGGGGTTAGGATGTACGCACTCTTACCCCGGGGAGCCCGAGAGAGTGTTTCCGAAAGACCCAGAACGAAATGAAACAAGGACCCTAGTAAAGCAAGAACACAAATCAAGTCACGGAGCAAGCAAAGAAATCAGAGAGAAAGCAAGACAAGCACACGCAACACCACTCCCCCAGCACTAAACGTCTGCCACCCGTATGCGTCTCCTCCAGTTGTCTCTATCCAAAGCCATATCCTCCGAAAGCTGCAGGAAATTGAGGTCCTGACGGATAGCCATCCAGCTCTTCTTCGGTCTGCCTCTCCCCCTCCAAGCACTTGAAACCAAAGCAAGGAACGCTTCCTCCTCACACCGGAAATTCTTAAACTTAAATGGGAATTTACGAGCTCTAAATTCGCTTCTCAATGTAAACACTCCTGGAGAGTGGTCAGAGCATCCAGGTACATCATAAAAAGCTTTAGTGTTCAGGAAACAGTCCCTCCACACATCATTCACAAGCACTCTTATCTTTCTTTCAATCCTTTCCTCTACTATTTTTCGGTTGTTCCATGTGTGGCGCGCTCCAATGTTACTCCAAATCAGCTAAACTGCAATCAGCCATGATGATGGACATCTCCTCAAAACAGTCATGGCTAGCAACCACCATAGGCCATTTATCCTCCCATTCATATATGCAATTGAAATCCCCAAGCACCACCCGGGGAGTGATATGTCCCAACCTCCCTCATTGAGGGGGTCCAAGAAGAGCAAGAGGCCATGAGTGTCCGTTCTGGCAGACCAATGACTAGAGCGAGAGCCAAGGCGATCGCAAGAGCTACCGTGTCCATTATCACTCGAGGCTTTGCTTCTGAACCAGAGCAACCACCATCATTGAGCTTATTAGTCTCTGTCACCGACACTCCGTATTATGCGTCTTAGCCTCCGTCGGATACTTTTCCGACGACGTAAACTATTTATTATAAAGACTTATTTCTATTTTTAGTATTATTTCTTAGTAAGAGGTGTGGACTTACTTTACATAGTAAATCCAACCCATTAGTTAATTAGGTCCATTAGTAATTAGGGTTTTATTAAGCTCTCTTTATATACTCTCATTAGGTCAATTTGTCAAGCACGTCAAATTTAGAGGAATTGAAGAGCGTTGAGTTGAAACTCCCCTTTTCCTCCCCGACGTCACAAACCCTATCGTTCTCTTTGTTACTTGATTTATTGCTGCTGAACTCAATCAAAGATTTTCGCTGGAATTGATTGAAGTTCGGGATCTCATCCTCGTTTGGAAGGGATTCGTAGTTGCCACTCACCGTCACCGCTCCGCTTCCGCCCTCCGCTAGGGGTGTGAAGAAAAACACGATACGATTAACACGACACGAAAACGGGACAAAACGATACGAAAAAACACGAAATGAAAAAGATATGACACGAATATAACACGAAACGCTAAAACACGGTAAGTGTCGGATACGGATCGGGGTTTTTTATTTATCGGATACCCGATACGACACGATTATATTTTCTTAATTTAAAACTGTAAAAAATATGGTAGAAGTAATATAAGTTTCCTCAAGTAAAATAAGAATGAATTAGTTCAGATGGTATGGGCGCCTATTGCCTTTGTGTTTGGGATATTTGTGGTAAGCGTCTGGGGTTCGAATCCCATATATCCCATATTTGTGGTAAGGATCCCACCGCCCTACGCTCGCCCGTTTCGGCCTTCTCCATCGAAATCGACGGCTCCGATCCCGCTGCCCGGCTGGCGGGTAAGCCCTGGCCTCTTCCTTGCGGCTTCGACGCTGTCCCGGTAAGTGTCGTGGGCTAATGCAACGGCATCGTCGCACTGTACAAAGACATCGAACCCTCCGACATCGACGACCCTTTACTCTATCTCTCTCTCTCTCCCTCTCAAACTCACTCTGGCTCTCTATCAAATTCAGATCTGGCCAGCGAATCCACGTCTCTCTCAATCAAACATTCAAACTCAGATCTGGCGAATCCTCTCCATCTCGCTCCTAGTTTCATTTCTATGGCCATTGTCGCTCCTCTTTTTGCTCAAATCGCTACTGTTGGAAGAAAACATTGCAGCTTCTCTCCCCTCCCTCTTCTTAATTCGAAATTATATTCGTGTTATGGCCATTGTCGACAATCAATTTGGTCTTTTATCTAGTTATCATTGGCTGAATTTTCCATCTCTAAGAAGTAGATGACAAAAAGATTAGGTTGTGGATCACATCATAATTATTCAATAATTGGGATGTCAAGGTGGTAGTTTGTTTATCGTTTGGCTGCAAGCTTATTGGATAAAACATACATCACGCCATTTAACATGTCGATCCAAGATGCTAGCTTGTCGCATGGATGGTGATCAGATTCCAAGGCAACATTGTTATTTTTGGGAAGAAAGCTTTTACACTTTTATCTTAAAACTGCATTTAGAAACATCACTGAACATATGTGGGAAGAGGAAACACACTGGAGACAAAGGAGCAGAACTTTAGGGCGAAGGGCAGGAAAATTGAATAAAGCATTTTTCCATAGAAGAGCAAATGCTGAAGAGTTGTGAAGAAATCACTAATAAGAGAGATCAATGAAGGTGTGTGGGAAGAGGGAAAATATTGGAGACAGATGACCATAGGCTGATGTGTGTAGGTACATCACCCGACCTGTCACCCAACCCACCCGACCATTAAACACGTAAGCATCACAACTACACCTATTATAATTGCAACAGACACGTTCACCTTCACCTGTTTATTCATTGATCCACCAGAATAACCCTCGGGTAAAGGCTGGACCAGATGGGTTATAGTGGTCAAGGGTTGATGAATGGATCAGGTAGGTGGGCTGTTAGGATGGTGAGTAAGGTGCATCCCTCCATCCCTATTTCCAATTGACTAACTTATGTCACCTCAAACTACTAGAAAAAGATCTAATTCTATTGCCTTGCACCATAACGCATATCTGATAACTGATTCAGGATGATGAGTGTATATTAAAGAATGAAGTTTATTTTAACATAAAAAGAAACTAGAATAATTATTGTTTCAAGGAAAGTTTAGATCATCTACTAAAACAATTACAAGGTTACCTGCCACCAAGACGGACCAGGTACAGTCAGCTGGAAGAAGTTTCTGGCACTACAAACAATTGACCGAGTCTTCCCAGGTGCCATGGGTATGTTAAAGGAACAAATCCATATAGTCCACTTCTGATCACCAAGTACAGGAAGCTTGGTTTCGATTTCTATTCTGAATGAGATATCAAATGGTTGAAATCACATAACCCAGAATCAAGAATATTATAATGGGAAACTAAGTAAACTGAAAAAGAAGCAATATGATTCTCTTGGATGGAAACTAGCTCGCAAGGATAACACTTACTTGTTCATAGAATAACAAGGTGCAACAAATGTGGCACTGATTTTCGGGTTATCATCATTTGCTCCAGAAAAGCCCCAAGCACCACTATCTTCTACCTTGAATCGCAAAGGCTTGGCTCTATCCCTCCTACCTGTGACCTACATTATTTTAGGTCAACACCCAATACCATGCTTCTCTTGAGATTCTTGGATAAGAAATGTTGAGAAAGTTGCAAAATCTCATAATGACAAACTACAGCTAAATTAATTGTTCTGATAATCTTACCATACTTCGACTCTATTGAAGAGTTCAAATGATTTCAACTTAAAAGTTAAAATACCAATCAGTCTTTAATAGTACTCCATCTAAACATGAATACTCTACGAGACTACGACAATAAATAAAAATGCAAGGGGATCATCAATCCGAAGTTACCTTATGGTGAGCAAAATCGATATGAGAAGGATCAGATACATTCTCCATTAATGTATCATATCCATAGTACAAATCCCGCTGAATCGATACTGTAGCAAACTCAGGCTTATCGAAGTCCTCAGGCAACCTAAGTATAAGAATTCAACAAAATAAAATAATCCAATTAAGTCAAGATTCCTAAGCTTGATTCTAAAGCTCCGGATTTGTTTACAAATGACACCACAAGAGTGTTCACAAATGAAATATATTATATATAAAGTCTAGTAACTGAAAAGGGTTGCTGGGAAAAAGTTGTTACTTACATGGGAGGCTTGGTAGCCTTAGCTCTCTCCCAGCCATTCTCATGGGGCCAAACAAAGAGCAATCCCTGAGACACCATTGTCGGAAGCTTGGTGGCACAGGCTCTCGGCGAATTAACAGCCCGTGCCTCTGGCCCCTGGGAAGAGGCCTGCGGGATCCGAGTACAGGTACCGCAGTGGTTGAACGACCATCCATGGTAAGAGCACTGCAAATCTCCGTTCTCGTCGATCCTCCCTTCCTGAATCAAAACAATGGATTGCCATCTTACCGAGTAAATCACGGAGAACGAAGAAACTCCGCAGTAAACATAGACATGCATACTAGCAAATTCTGAAGACAAAACCCTAAAGGAGAACTTTAGAAGCTCAACTTCCGAGCTGAATTTATACGAGGATTTCCAGAACTATCTCCAAAAATGAGGAATTCGGCACAGATCACGAAATTTGAGCGGGTATGGTTGTGGAGACTTACGGAGAGAGGAGCAAGGCGATGCGGGCATTTATTGTCCAGGGCGACCCATTCGTTGGTTAATTTGTTGAACCAGAGAACGATGTCGCGACCGAGAAGCTGGAACGGGGTGGGAAGAAGAGGATCGAGATCCTCTATGAGAGAGACTGGATACCAGTGGTCCCGCCATGTGAACTTTGTCGATTCATCGGACGTCTCTTCCTCCGGCAAAGCGAGGTCGTCTAGAGCGTCACCTTCGTTGGAGGTAAGAGGAGGAGGGGTGGGAGGCGCCGAGACCCGCAGAGGAGAGAGGGTGGAGGTGACCGAACGGTTGGCAGGTCGGGTCGTATATTTGGGAGTGACATGCAGGGGAAGGGCGGAGAGGGAGCTGGAATTGTAGAGGGAGCAAGCAATTGGAGGAAGAGAAGAGGAAGAGAGTGTGAGCGCCATTGATGGACCGAGATCGAGGCTGAAGTTGATCCCGGAAGAGAGAGCATGAGGGGTAATGGTCATGGAGTTCTCTCAGCCGAGGAGAGCTTTGCGTGCAAGGAAGTGGGATTGCCGATTGTCATGGTTCTTGCCTTCTTGGCAAGGACCAATTAGAGGTTGCCGCGTGGGATTAGGATTGGGAGCCTCTCCAAAATTTCCGAAAATTAGAAAATAAAATAATTATTTTTTTTAGCTGGCGTAGAAAATAAAAAAATAAAATACATATTTTTTTAGAGAAAATTTGGTGATTTAGATCCTTCAACATGTTTGATTAAGTAGTTAAGCACATTAATTATTTTTTTAGCTGGTGTAGACCCTATTAATTATTTATTCGGTATTCAGACTCTTCCCACTCTTCTCCGGACCAAATTGAGAAACTCTGTTAGCAGAAAACCTAATCGAGTTCGAATCCAGTTTCGTTCTCTTCGACGATGGAACCTTGAAATTGATCCTTGATCGGCCTCGTTGGAGCACCAGAGTGTTGGACTCTATTCGAATTGTGTGTTTCTTCTATCTCTTCCACCGGGATTCGATTCCGCCAGCGGCTATGTCGAGATCGGAAGGTCTCTGTTTTCGGTGGAGAGTCACCGGAGTTTTGGGATCATCGAAGGGAGTAGATGTATGATTAGAGTGACCGGAGATGGCTTGAACGAAATCATTGGCGAATTTACCGGCGTGTAGGATTTCTCTGATGGTTTCATCGACGAGCATTGTCGGCAAGAATGTCCGGTGCCAATTCCCTGTTGAAGGAATCAAAATCAAATTTTTAGGTAAATTTAGGAAGAAAAAAATGTGAATTTATGAAGAATTGATGGGGAGAGAGCTAGAGAGCAGTGGAACCTGTAGCAGTTGATTGAAGCTTTCCTGTCTTTCATTTGCTTCACGTGATTGCGTGTAGGAATGGAGCTACTTTTCCTTCTTTTTAAAAGTTGCTGGAGACTCTTCTTTTGTTTTTTTAATTTGAATTCAGATTTGCTAAATGCACGGTCAAATTATCGCCGTTAGCACGGTTTGACATGTGCGATTGCGCACTGCGAAAGCGCGCCTTAGTTTCGACGAAAATCCGGGCCGGCTGCTGCTCACAACGAGTGCGCCAAAAATCCACATCCGTGCACATCGAGTGCGCTGAAAATCGGCATATGTACCCGCTCGGGCGAGTACATCAATTATACGGGATAGGACACGATCGCCTGGGCCGAGTCAACCTACTCTGAGACGCTCCTCCTCAGAGCGTACACCGTCTCCTTTCCCGAGCGGGACATTAGGGCTCGAGGATATTCAGTCGGACGACGCAGCTGGGTCAGATGCGTCCGATGAAGAGGAATTTGAGGACGCCAACACAGATGATGGCGATAATCAGGAGGCATTCGGTCCCGGAGCGTATGACTACCACAATGTGGCGACGGATGCTGGTGCTGACTACGAGGACTATTATGAGCAACAAGAGCATTCACATCAGCAGTCGGTCCATCAAGACCCACCACAACAAGGGGCACAACACATAGACGAGGAACAACTACAACCACCAGTCACCAATGACGGACGACCACTAGAGAATCAACCATTGAAGTGGTATAGGACGCACATATGCAAACTTATTTGGATGGGTGAGGTATGTATTCATTTATATTTTCTTGTGAAAGTTCTTACTTAAATTAAATATTTAATTATTACCTAAAGAATTATGTGTTTTTCCCTTGTAGGCGGACAATCTAATTCGATGCATTCGACGCAGCACCCACATTTACTTCCTCAGAAACTTGCCTCGTGTTGTTACCCCTATGAGTTCCACAGGTTCGCTGCCCTCCTCTGCCATAATAGGTCAACTCCACATCACTTGCCTCCAGAAGGGATGAATTTGACTCAAGCTTATTGGTGTACGGGTGGATATGGCTTGTAAAAATTCATGAACACATGGCACACCATACACATCTCGCCAATACCTGTCCCGACAAACCCCATCATCAGTGGGTCTACCTATCGCCGTGGTGTAATTGTTGAGCAATAATTTGAAGCACTCAGTTGTCACCTTCATAACGAGGGGAGCCAATAGTGGGTTACTAGAAACACTCCTAAGAACATTCATGCGTGACATCTCAAGGGAACCCTTTATTTGCTTGATATGCCCGTTGACCATTATGTCGATGCACTTGACCACGTCTTCAAACCCCCTATTGACGTGTTCAAGATATCCTTCAGCTTCCCATGTTGCGACTCACAACTGCATGGTTTTCAATAGGTTGGCGGTTAAACATCTATTTATCCAAAATAACATGACATACGTAATTCACTAGTACAAACATCCAAAACACTTACCAGTTATTTGTTCTAGTCCCAAAGTGAGGATAGCAATCAACCCAAGCTCTAACAAGTGCCTCCTTAAAGTCCTTGAGCCAAGTGGTTTCAAGGTATTCCATGAGGTTCCAACGTCCTTCCCACTTGGTCTGCATTGATTAAAGACGTCGTTTGTAGCTTAATTCTGATGTCGGCTCTACCAAGGCGTAACAATCACGGACAAACTCATTTTCTTTAGCTTTTGATCGTGTGATCTTTGCCTTCACTTCGATATTTGACATTACATGCCATCTGTACAATAAATGCTTCACGGTTGGGAACACTTCCTTGATGGCTTTGATTACTGCCAACTCTCGATCTGTGACAATCACATCTGGAATTCTATGTTTATAGAGATCTCGGAGCCTCTGCATCACCCAGCTATAGTGATCTATGGTCTCCTTCGTCATGAATGCAAATGCTATCGCAAATGTCTTTTTTGTGCTAGTAAACCCAACTATTTACAGCAATGGCATCTTATACCTACATGAAAGGAAGATAGTCAATAAATCATGAGCAACTAATTAGACAAAATTTAAATCTATTTGTACAATAAATAAATAAAAAAGGATACACGTACTCATTTGTCTTGTATGTTGCATCCATCATGATGACGTAGGAAAATAACCTCCATAAATGTTGTGAGCCTGGGTGAGAAAACATTAAATCACTCAGCTGATTAGACACGTGCACTCTACGTGCGAATAAATTGTACTGCTTTCCTTCGAGTGAATGCAATGCTTGTTGTATATATCCACGTCCCTCCGCCTCTACCCTCTTCATCTTCTGAACAGAGTTGTACACTTGACGGATACTCGTCACACATTGGGAATCTTCATCTTCAAGGATACTCAACAACTGTCGAGGTTTTAACCCAATCATTGCACCGCGTCGTACCTTATGGTGTTGTTTATCAGTCAACCTTCGGGCAAAGGTATGCCCGTACAAGTTATCCGGAAGATTATGGTTGTGAGAACCACATATAACAAACATTCTCCATTTACATGTCTTGTACTCACGACCCTCGAGCTCAAATGGGCATCCATTTTTCTTCGATGGTTTCTCTCGGTGTGATGATGGTGGAAAATCCTTATCCACATCGGTTGCATCTCTAGGATAGCCATAGTACTCGCAAACCAAACGAAAGACACCTAACCCGTTTCGCTTGTTCTTCCAAGACCTATGAGTTATTAACACCATATTTCTAATTCTACCCATAAAACGATCCCACTTCTTTGCGTTCTTGGAGTCAAAGAAATATCCATCTATCCGAAACATATCTGAATAATCTGTACCCTCTTCTAGAGGAAAGTCATCGAGATCCTAGAATTCGAAACATATTGATGATATAATACACACACATTAGAAACAAAAACATTCAAAATATATAATCCATCCGTTTCATAATACATTGTCACCTCACTTTTAAAAAAAAACATTATCATTCTACTAACTTTTTCACAAATTTTATTATTTTTAATACCCACTACACATTTTAACCAATTATAATATTTTCAAAAGTCAACAATACACAAAAAAATACAAATTATTACAATCACCTACCTATAAAATATCTAACACCATCTAATTTGAAGCAAAAATTATCTTCTAAAATACCCATGTATTGTGAAATCGATAGAGTAGATGTTAAATAAATCTCTCTAATATTGGCATATACAACTATATATTCAAAAATATTGGAAACATGGAAGATATATACATGAGATTTTAGTACAATCGTATTTAGACTTACATCGACATGAGTTAGAAGTTCTTGCGGATTGCTGTAATCGTATGGGTTGAATGGTAGATCATCTTCAACTGGCGACGACATGTGGAGAAATTTAGGATATTCGAAATACTAGCTTCACTAGAGGTGTCAAAATTTTCATATTTGTGCCCTAAACACGCATTGTATATATAGAGATATCATCTTATATTATTGGAAAAAAAAATATCTATTCGCATTTAACTCCAAATATATCTATATCAAAATATATAGGATATATCTTTCGATTATCTATCTTATTTTATTTCGTGTACATATCATTATCTATCTTATTTCGATTCGTATATATCTTCGGTGATTTATTTTCGGTAAAAATAAATATATTCGCGTACGCGCACAGTGCGTACGCTGATTTATTAAAAACATATATATTCGCGTATGCGCACTGCGCGTACGCGGATTTATTTAAAAAAAATGCGCAGTTGCGTACTGTGTAAATCGCGAAATATCGACCGTGCATATAACAACCCCCTTTGAATTTGAGAGTAGCTTGTGTGACGTGGCATGATGTGTCATGTTGTAGTGGTCAGACCTATGTGGGTTTTAATTTTATGTGGTTTACGTATTTGTGTGGTAAATTGTACTTATAAATGTGTCATCAATGAATAAAAGTCATCAATAAAATTGTCATCAATAAAAAAGATGTCAACAATGAAGTGTAATTACGTATTAAGCTTCTATGTCATCAATTGTATAAAAATATCATCAACAAAGAATGTCATCACAAGTGTATCATCACTCATCGGTGAATAAAAGTAGAATCAATGAAATATATCGTCATCGATATACAATTTCCACTGAATTACAAAAGTGACATCAAACGATTTGATTAAAAAAGTGGCATCGAATCATTAACCATTAAAAAAATAGCATCAAAACATTACTTTAAAAAAGTGGCATCACATTAAAGAAACATTGTCATCAAAACACTACTTCAAAAAAAATTGGCATCACAATAAAAAAAATACCATAAAAAAATTGACATAAAAAAGTTGCATCACATTAAAAAAAATGTCATCAAGGTTTAAAAATAGTGGCATTAATAAAGTGTCATCAAATCATTTAACTAGAAAAGTGGCATCAAAGTGAAAATAAAATATAATAAAATTTTTACATCAAAACGGTAAAATATGGAATAAAAAAAATGGGTTTGTCAACATTAACCGGTCAACGGTCAACGTTGATTAGTCAGTGATCAAACAATTGACCATTATATTTTCTTTGGGAAAGGGTCTATCCCACCTAATTTATTTTTAAGGGGTCTAAGTCGCTAATTAGATTTTCATATAGGTCTAGGTACCAAAATCACCCTATTTTTTAAATTATTCTTGTTTCAATTTAAATAGCTTTTTCATTCTTATCTAATTCTTAAAATTTGGAGAATGCTTACTTTGGAGAATCTACCCTTGAGCGGTCATCCGAGATTCGAATTGGGAACCTATAAGGACTTGTGGGTAGTACCCATGGATCTTCGGTTCGAACCCCAGATATGGCCGCTCTTTATTTACCAAATTCAAGGTATTATTATTTACAAATATCTTCATAGCTCAATGGTTAATAGAGTTGTTTTGGGAATTTGTTGGACCAAAAAAACATTAAAATCCTCTAAAAACTTCAAAATTCCCAAAATGGGGAATCTTTTGTAGATTAACTAGCCTAATCTTTAAGATTTTTTTTGCCGAAAAAAAGTGTCATGGGGGGGGGGGGGCTATTTTTGCAAATATAAACAATGACCAACTGGGCAGTAACAGGTGAGAGGGAGAGCCTGCATTGCACATATTAGGATAGGGGGAGTTTTTTGACGACGAGAGGAAACATTGGGATGTTTTTCGTAATTATCACATAAAGTAGGCCAAAACCAAATTAATTGCCCCATTGCCATGTTGATACATTTTAAATTGTAGACAAAAATGGTGTAGATAGGTAGGCGTGGCCATGGGTCCGACCCGCCGGGTCAAGGGTCGGGGAGGGAAGACTCGAACCCTAACCCGAGAATTCCATGGATTGGCGGGTTCGGATCACCCGACGGGTTGACCCGGCGGATAGGGCCCGGGTTGGATGTGTTTGCGCCTTTTCGGAATTGTCGAGCACGAGTTTTGAACGCTAAGATGTTTGAAAAATATCGTTTCGTGTTTGTCGTTTAGGTACAAATTACAATACTACAAGTCTACAATAGTACAATTTATGTATGAGTGGGGGGAAAAAAGGGAAGAATGGCTTGAATCGGTTTTTCGATTGCTTACGTATCCTTCCGGGGTTGAGGAATCAAAGCCCACGTAGTACTTTTACCTGTGTATGTCTGAACCCCGGTTACCTACTCTCCTTGATCGTCGAAACCTCCACCTAGCCTTCTAAGCCATCTGTGTCCGTGTCGTCGATGGAGCTCCCAACGGACTCTGTATCCACTCTGTCATCGTCCTCAGAATCAGTTCCCAAGATGTTCTTCTGCATTCGTATATCTGCCTTCTTCCAATCTGCAAGGCAAACTTGGGCTTCGAGGTTCTCGGGAAGCAATCTTGATCTCTTCTATGAAATAATCTGACCTCTGTGACTAAAAAGCTGCTCGACGGCGACAGTGGAGCAATGGGCCCTAACTATTTGTCGGGCGATTACCTGCAACGTCGAGAATCTTTGTCTTTCGGGACTGCTCCACCATTCTAGGATATCGAAATCTTCTTCCTCGTCGCTGTGAAACTCAAATTTAGTAGACAAATATTCGTCGAGCTCCGAGTGGGGGCTCGACGAAGATCTCGACCTCTTTGACCCAATGATATCTCTAGCAAGTGCCTTAGTTCTAGAGGTAATGCTAGTCCGTGACCCGCTTGAACTTGAAGGCACGGGAGGATGACCGGAGGGCGCTCTATCGCCTGTCGAATATTGAGTATATAATTCTTCTAATAATCCTCTAACTCTAGCAACTATAATTGTAACATTACATTCCGAATCTTCCTCAATTTCTAAAGTCGAAAATTATTTTTCTAAAAACTTTTGAACCTTGTTTAATTTATATCTAGGGTCGAAACAGCAACCTATGAGGAAAATGTCGGGTATAACTTTGTAATATGCCACCCATTTTTGCCGCATCTCAAAAACAACTTCAACAATGGAAGGCACGTTAATCCCATCTTGAAGGGCTATTGCTACGTTCATGGCAATAAAACAGAAAAGGTTTGATGTAGGCATGTAAACGTGGCTAAAAGTCCGAGTTGCGTCGTAAAAAACTTTGAAAACCTCAACAACATCTTGGGCCTGAGTCCACACTTTCGCAAAGATGTTTGACCCTTCGATGTTTTGTGTTGCAAAATCGGAAAATAGTTCCTTATAAGTGATGGAATCATAAATCATTTTGTAAGTCAAGTTCCACCGAGTGCAAACGTCCTTGGGGAACTGTTTTGGGCGAGTTTGGTAAGAGCGACAATAAGCGCTCCATTGTTGGGGAAGTTGTTTGCTTCACCAAAGTGCTTGCAAAACAAATCGAATTGGTTCAACAACAAAATGTAAATATGTTAAACCATCTTGGGCATTTATTTAAGTTTAAAATATGAGGTTCGCAACAGATGTGGAAAAACTTACTGCCTATCCCGGGCTGACAATTTTGGATTAATTCCGGAATATATGCGGTGTTGGCAGAAGCGTTGTCAAAACCGATACTGAAAACTCTTTTAGTCAATCTATATTCTTGTAAAACGGTTAAAAGGACACCTGTTATGTTTCGTGTTGTATGTGCGTCGTCGAAAACTCGAAAAGCTAAAACATGTTTGTGCAATTGAAAACGTTGATTAACCCAATGACAAGTAACACCCATGTATGAGTGATGCGTCCAATGGACGGTCCAAATGTCACTACAAATCGATACTTATAAATCGTGGTTTTTGTGAAAATATTCGATTAATTCATTTTTACAGGTGTTATACCATCTAAGTATTTTCCGCTTAATCGTGTTTCAACTAATATCTTGCCATGCATGTTAAACATTTTGTGCAATAAATTCATTGAAACATAAAGATTGTGAAAAACTATAAGCTAAACCTCCGGCATCTATCATTTACGCATAGTTATCATGACAACTACGATAATCATAAGACCATAAACCAGCGTGTTGAGTGGAAGAAGATGCGTACCCGATTAGTTGAGTTTGTCCTTTGGCAAGGCCGAGCTTTTCGGGATGCTTTGTCCGGATATGGAGACAGTAGTTTCCATATCCGCCTCCCTTCGGGTGCTTGTAAACCGTCCCACAGAATTTACACTTGGCCGAACAACTGGTTTCCTCCCGTGTCAGATCCCTAGGCCCCTTCGTGAACCAATATTTGAACGTAGTGGCTCGAATTTGGGACATAGTAGGAGCCGCATCGGGGTCCCTATCGGCCAGAGTTCCCTGACTCCCTTCGGCTACGAACCCGGACTCTAGGGTCGGGATCGTCGAAGTTTCTGCTTGGGGGTCCCCTCGGGCTCGACCTCCTCCTCCTCCATAATCTCGTCGACGTGGTCGGCCAAAAGAGCGTCATCTCGACGACAAAGGCTTGGTGCCACCGCCAAGTTCGGGCTGCCTCCGCCTCCAACGCTCGGGGTCGATGAAGATGGGGCTCCGCTAACACTCTTGCGACCTCGGGTTATTCGGTTGATCGAAGACACCCGACATTATGAATTTAAGAGGATTAAGGGAGATAAGAGAGTGATTAGTGAGAGATTAAGAAAATGGGACTACAAGAGAGAATATCGAGCGATTAGAGAGATGAAGATTAGATTAGAGGAGATGAGTGAGGTGTGGGTTGGAAATGGGGTATTTATAGGGCTAAACCGAGGCATTTGGGGTCGGTTTCGACCGTTGCCAACTAGTTGTTGGCCTTTTTTTTTTTGGTGGTGTTTGGATTGTTAGCTCTCTACCTAAGTTGGAAATAAATTTATATCTAAAGTTTGTAATTTATTTTATTGAGTTTTTAATTTTTTTGACATTTTAAAATTGATATCTAATGTTTATTCAAATTATTCGGATTTTTTTTCTTCGTTTGTTCGATTGTTTTTCAAAATTGTTAGGTAATTACTAAACTAAATAATCTTATGAAACACAATTAATTCAAACACAAGTTTATTATAAACTGATCTACGATTACAACCCGGACCAGATTCATTGTCTCGGTGGGGATCGAGCTTCGGATTTTAAACTTGACGACCATCACATTCACAAGACACAAGGTCACAACTCATATCACATTAAAACATAAAATTACTAGACTACTCACTACTTAGACTACTAGAGGACTAGACTAGTTACCACCCGAGCCCGATGCGCCACCGGTCTTAATCTTGTCGGGGTGCTTCTTCGTGATATGAAGCTTCAAATTTCCATAGCCAAGGTTGTTTGTGAGCTTGTACTTGTGACCGCAATGACGACAAACCGCATCGAACTTCCCGGGGGCTTGCCCTTGCTCGACCTTCTCGAAATGGTCGCGGAACAACGTCGTTCGAATATTCTAACCGGATCAAGATTAGTCAGACATGATTACAAGCTTACGAAAATGAAATGAAAGGTGATGGATGGGATGTGTGACTTGTGAAATGAAGGAGACGGGTATTTATAGTCCCGAGCCTAGCACTACTAGCCGTTGCAATGGCTATTTTTTTTTTAAAAAAAAAATGGCTCTGCATGTGTGCACCACTCCAACAGGTGGAATTTTCAAAATAAGTTGACCTGCCGGGTCCTCGAGTTTTAAAACCCCTAACCCTAACCCTAACCCGCTTCCCGTCTACACCCGTGGACCTCGTTGACCCGTCTGACCCGCCGGGTCACGAGTCGACCCGTAACCCGTGGCCATTCTTAGACATGTGTACCTTTATCTAGCAATATTTTATTAGGTGAAGATAGCTATAAAGGAGGAGGTTAGGCAAATTGATATAGGTACGAATAACTAGGAGTCAAAGTTATTCGCAGATTCGCCCATACCGTCATCAACTATGATCACCTGCTTCTTGGTCGACGTTGATTATTATTCACTCATTGGAGTGATCTGATGTATTCCATTGAAGTAGAGTATCACAACGAATCGTGACGTTTAATCCTCTATAGAGCACAAATTTATAATCAAGGCAGGTGATCTTTATTTGATGCTATTATATATTGAACCTAATTATTTTGTTTAAATGTGAAATATAATAACTCTTTGTAGATTAGGAAATGGTTCTATGAAGACTTATATCTCAATAAAGATATGAAAAATATATATTGGCGTGAGTGCTAGTCCCTAGGTGATACGTGACAGTCACCCATGTCTATGATTGACGGAGGGAAAAGTCGTTGATTTACCTCGCCAAACATAATTCCCAAACGAACAAACTAGTATAGTATGCAAGTAAGGGGTCGAACCCTAGAGAATCAAGTATTTCTAAATATTGTATATTTATCAATATAAAAAGAAAGGATTTTTATGAATAATAAAAGAAAATAATATTGACAAAAGCAAATAAATGATAGAAGAAAAGCGTTTCCACTTACAAGATCTCGACTTTGGTTGGTTTTATTGATCATCGAATCCTTTTCAAGTTATTATCTTTTCCTACGAATTCCTCTCGTCTCGGTTTAAATAGATTAAAAGTCCCACGAGTCCAATGAATCCCTTACACCTCAATGCAACCTTAACACGGTCAAGATTTAACTAAGAGATAGCAAATAGTCCCAAGAACTTAAGCATATAAATAACACCAATTAAACACGGTAAATCAATATTTAAGATATATGTCAACTCCCTACATAATCATGCTTCAAACACGGAATCCACAATCTTATGCGTGCTACTACGGAAATAACACAAATACGAAAGTATTAAATCCTAGCATGAAATCAATATTATCAAGGTAGCTAATCAAGAAAACATCAATAACATAATCAATATCATACAAAGAAGTTGAAAGAATTAAAGAGGGAAAATAACTTATATTAGAAACTCACAAACCACCAACCAAGTCTCGAAAGTGTAGGCGAAAACTACAAAATTAGCCAAATATGGCTTATCTAAGCTTTCTTCTCTTCAATGGTGATTTCTCTACTTGAATGCTTCCATAGAAAATTAACCCTAAACATCCTATTTATAAGCCTAAAGTCATGCATAAACATGGAAGAAGATAAACAAATAAGATAGAAATTTCCTAAACAAACTAGATAGAAGATAGACTTTCCATGTATAGTTCAACGTCAAATTTCGCTGGCAGCAAAAATTTCCGCTAGCAGGGAATGGTCTTAATCAAGCTACTGTTGGATTTTCGCTACCACCTCGCTACCACACTCGCTGGCAGCGAAGGTCCCATGCCTTAGAATTTTCTCAAGCCTACTCGGGTCCATCATTTTCACACCCGCGAGTCCACCCTTCCGCTGCCGCGAGCGTCTCCATTCGCTGCCGCGAAAGCTTACATCCGCTGCAGCGAATCCGGTCGTCCACTGAAGCGACTCCATTCGCTGGCAGCGAGTCACCATTCGCTAGCAGCGACTCATGTTGCTTGCTCGTTGACTCTGGGTTGACCCGACTCGCTGGCAGCGAAACATGCTGGCTCCAGGACATCCTCCCGTTGACTCCACTCGCTGGCAGCGAGATTCCATTCGCTTGAAGCGAGACGTGCTGGCTCCTGGACCTGCTCCCACTAACTCCACTCGCTAGCAGCGAGATCACATTCGTTGGCAGCGACAGATGCCCAGAAGCTTGTTTTCTCTTCATTCTTCCCTCGTTCTTTCTTGCCTCTTTTCTTTCTTTCCTTAGCTTGCTTTCTTGACTTCACTTGGACATGTTGTTCACATTTCCTTTGCTTTCAACCATGTCGGATCTACGATTCTGCACAATTCAACCGAAATAGCGTAGATTCCGAACTTTTCCACGAAAAGAGTTTAATCTAAGTTGACACTAAACATGCATATTCTACAATGCAAATGCATCTAAACTACCCTATAATTCCCATTAGAAATGTGCATTATCAAACTCCCCCACACTTAACCTTTTGCTTGTCCTCAAGCAATGCAAAAACAAGAGGAAAACCAACATACCACAAATATGTTCTTCAAGCACTAACCTTGTCAAAAGCAACATCAAAGGGTAGAAGCTATGAGCATGAAAGTTAACATCCTAGCAAGTATATGGGCGATTCAAAGTAAAGGCACATCTCATCCAACCTCACCGGGATCATGTGTTTACTCTCACTCTAATGTGTTTAGGCTTTATAATGCATCTCTCAACTCAATCTAAAATGCAAAAAGCTACATGGAAATTGACACATATATGACATATTCTCCACCGTGGATGTCATCACTTATAAGAAACATCAAGAGGTCTTTTATCAAGGTTATAATGGGCTTGGTAAGAAATTAAGGTAGGAAAATATTTAGGTTTGTGGTGCTAAAAATCCGGGAAAAAGGGATCCCTGAGAACAACCGGAAGAACACTACAAATCAAAATACTTCCAAAACCAAAATAACTCAAACTTTCACTCTAAAAAAAACTCAACAAAAGAACTTTCTCTTAACCATACATTTTTTCCAACTCTCACGTACATAATAAAATAAAAGGCACTTTGTTCATCTTTTTTTTTTCCTTTCTCTTTTTCTCTTTTTCTCTTTCATTTTTTTTATTTCTTTTTCTAGAGCCAAAAATACAATAGTGCCCAATGTGAAGAATAAAACCAAAATTACATACTCATCCAACACTTGTAACTCTCTTAACAATATCTTCTTTTCCACTCAACTAGATCAATCATTCACCAATTCTAATCCTAATTCCAGGATAGGGTAAGGCTCATCATCGGCTAGGATAAATTTTTGTGGAGCTTCAAAGAAAAGGCTAAGGCTCAAATTCGGCTACAAGCAAAGGACACATATGTAGGGTGGATATGGATAATAATATGGCTAAGAAAATCATGCCTCTATCATTTGAAACTCATAAGTAATAAACATATAAATTCGGCCTCAAATATAGATAACAATGTCAATCTCAAGAGGTAATTGCATAAGGAGAGTATAATGTCACACAAGAAAGCAAAAGGGAATAAATATGAGGAAAATCCCTATAAGGCTAAAAATTCTCACTAGGATAAGTTTTGTTGGATTTCAATAATGCCAAAGACTAAGAATCATACTTGCTCAATTGAACTAACAAGTCATTCTCCCATAAAAATCATTTCAAGTATGTGACAAGGCTAGGTAATTCAATCATATTATAGAACATATATGGTAAAACTCATAAAAATAAAATAGAGGACAAACTAAGGCAAGATGGGTATTTGAATAACACATACATGCAATGCATGATCTTTTTGGATTTTTTTATTTTTCAATTTTTTTTTTCATTTTCTAATGCAATAAAATAGCGGAAAAAATAAACATGAATGCATAACGGAAAAATAAATATGAATGGATGCATGAATCTATGAATGCAACCCTCCCCCACACTTAAACTCTTCATTATCCTCAATGAAAATCAAAGACAACAAATCATAAAAAAAATATGAGAGAAAGAGGGTAAAGAATAACTCACATTTTTGGAAAAATTTCGATGGCGAAGATGACGAAGCTTAGAAGAATTAATAACGATGAAGAACGACAATGACGAAGACTGAAGAACCACGAGCACGGATGAATGAAGATGACGAAGAATGAATAAGATGCGTTGCGATGACAACGAACGAAGACTGGGCATGTGCCGCGAGCGCGATTGATCAGGCCGCGAGCGCGGCTAGTGCTAGCTTCGAACACTGGGTATCGCTGCAGAATTCGCTGGCAGCGAGTTTTGGTTCATTGGAAGCGGATGAATTCAGCTCCTATGACATCTGAGAGGTTGTACTTGCTGGAAGCGAATCATGATTCGCTGGCAGCGAATTTAGCACAAATCTCTATTATTTGATCGTTTTCTTTTCTCTTTTTTTTTTCCTGCATGGTTAGCTCCAAAAATATTCCGAAAACATCTATCTACCATATAAAATAATTAGGAAATTTCTAATTTATTAAACAACAAAACTAATTAACTAAATAGGAATTGAAATAACTAATTTAGGAAAACTTACCTCGGGTTGCCTCCTGAGAAGCGTCCTTGTTTATCGTCATAGACTCTACGGTTTATTCGTCCATGTGTTCAAGACTCACTCGGACATTGCCAAATGCCCTCTTTAACAAATCAAACTCCGGTGCACACCATCTAGGTAGGCGAGCACCACATATGAAGAAACCGAAGTCAAATGATGTGATGTTGAAGAAGGTCTCCAACTCTTCATATGCTCGAGCGTGACTTCCCGCCGAGGGTATGTAGTACCACCAACACAATTCCATTGGTGGTTTGTCGAAGTAATGCTCCCAAGGATCTACATATTCACCAAAATCCACAAAAGTGACAAAAATATCATTACCTTGCTCGGGAGCCATAGTAATTGGCTCCGGACTAGGTTCCTCAATAGATGTGTTGGGGATGATTTCTTTAGGTGGAGTAGGTGCCAAAATACATGGTTCCTCACGCGTGCACTCATGAGGCTCCATGTCAAGGCGCATCGGGCTCCCTTCTCCATCTTTGATTGAACCATTGATGCTTGCGTCTTGGCCTCCCTCATGTATCTCGCCCACTATTGGTTTGAAAGGTAAGGGCATGGATGCCAACGTGTAGTCTTCTTCCACCTTCGCCATGTCACCCAAGCAAAGGAAAAGATCCCACAATTCCGACCAATCCAAACCGTAAAAGCCTTCATCATTCAATGATTGGGCGAATTCTCGTATCTCGGGAAGCATGCCATCTTGAATGCAAAGTACTTGTTCTTTCAAATCATCTTGGATACCCCGTGAAGCACGGTCGTCCACTAAATCTTTCACTCTTGTGAGGTAATGGTGAAAGTATTCTCCTTGGTATTGCCATAACTTCAACTCCATTGCAAACAATTAGTAACGAGATGTCGTGAACCGTAAGATAGGTCCACGACGAGGTTAGATATATATACAAATATTAATAAATACACAAAACAAAGAAATAAACTTGATTCCCCGGCAACGGCGCCAATTTTTGACGAGGGGAAAAGTCATTGATTTACCTCGCCAAAAATAATTCTCAAACGAACAAACTAGTATAGTATGCAAGTAAGGGGTCGAACTCTAGAGAATCAAGTATTTCTAAATATTGTATATTTATCAATATAAAAAGAAAGGATTTTTATGAATAATAAAAGAAAACAATATTGACAAAAGAAAATAAATGATAGAAGAAAAGCGTTTCCACCTACAAGATCTCGACTTTGGTTGGTTTTATTGATCATCGAATCCTTTTCAAGTTATTATCTTTTCCTACGAATTCCTCTCGTCTCGGTTTAAATAGATTAAAATTCCTACGAGTCCAATTAATCCCTTACACCTCAATGCAACCTTAACACGGTCAAGATTTAACTAAGAGATAGCAAATAGTCCCAAGAACTTAAGCATATAAATAACACCAATTAAACAGGGTAAATCAATGTTTAAGATATATGTCAACTCCCTACATAATCATGCTTCAAACACGGAATCCACAATCTTATGCGTGCTACTACGGAAATAACACAAATACGAAAGTATTAAATCCTAGCATGAAATCAATATTATCAAGGTAGCTAATCAAGAAAACATCAATAACATAATCAATATCACACAAAGAAGTTGAAAGAATTAAAGAGGAAAAATAACTTATATTAGAAACTCACAAACCACCAACCAAGTCTCGAAAGTGTAGGCGAAAACTACAAAATTAGCCAAACATGGCTTACCTAAGCTTTCTTCTCTTCAATGGTGATTTCTCTACTTGAATCCTTCCATAGAAAATTAACCCTAAACATCCTATTTATAAGCCTAAAGTCTTGCATAAACATGGAAGGAGATAAACAAATAAGATAGAAATTTCCTAAACAAACTAGATAGAAGATAGACTTTCCATGTATAGTTCAACGTCAAATTTCGCTGGCAGCGAAAATTTCCTCTAGCAGCGAATGGTCTTAATCAAGCTACTGTTGGATTTTCGCTACCACCTCGCTACCACACTCGCTGGCAGCGAAGGTCCCATTCCTTAGAATTTTCTCAAGCCTCCTCGGGTCCATCATTTTCGCACCCGCGAGTCCACCCTTCCGCTGCCGCGAGAGTCTCCATTCGCTGCCGCGAAAGCTTACATCCGTTGCAGCGAATCCGGTCGTCCGCTAAAGCGACTCCATTCGCTGGCAGCGAGTCACCATTCGCTGGCAGCGACTCATGTTGCTTGCTCGTTGACTCTGGGTTGACTCGACTCGCTGGCAGCGAGTTTCCATTCGCTGGCAGCGAAACATGTTGGCTCCAGGACATCCTCCCGTTGACTCCACTCGCTGGCAGCGAGATTCCATTTGTTGGAAGCGAGACGTGCTGGCTCCTGGACCTGCTCCCACTGACTCCACTCGCTGGCAGCGAGATCCCATCCGCTGGCAGCGACAGATGCCTAAAAGCTTGTTTTCTCTTCATTCTTCCCTCGTTCTTTCTTGCCTCTTTTCTTTCTTTCCTTAGCTTGCTTTCTTGACTTCACTTGGACATGTTGTTCACCTTTCCTTTGCTTTCAACCATGTCGGATCTACGATTCTGCACAATTCAACCGAAATAGCGTAGATTCCGAACTTTTCCACAAAAAGAGTTTAATCTAAGTTGACACTAAACATGCATATTCTACAATGAAAATGCATCTAAACTACCCTATAATTCCCATTAGAAATGTGCATTATCAATGATGTATGTAAACCTTTCCAAAAATGTGAACATGGGATGTCAAGGTTTTGTAATGAGATCTCCTTGGACTTATCCTATAGATTGATTCCCTAAAATTATTATCAAATCTAGACCTACCGGTATCACAGACAGTATGGAAATTGACATAATACAGGGGGTATATATGTGATATGAATACATGATACAATTAGCCTTATTATGTTTAACTTTTCAGGACGAATCATAGTGATTGACTATGATACAATTATCCTTATTATGTGAACGTAGGATGCCAAGGTTTTGGCAACGACTAGAGTAAAGATTGATTCCATTTGAAATATTTGAAAGCACGTATATTGTTTTCTTTTTCCTTCTTTTTGAAAAATACATTTATAAGTCTATTTTATGATACGCATGAACGAGGGTTTTTTAGTTCAATCATCCAATAAGTTCTTCTTCACTCGAGCTCATGCATCGTATATTTGATCCATCGAAGTCAGGATTGTTGGCTCGCTACTTGGTGAGCATATCTTTTGATCTCGCCCTACCATGTCATGTATTTATATTATAGGGAATATAAGTATAAATGGTAGTTAAATAGGTAGTGGATTATAAATATCCCTATGGATGTATTGTACGGGTCATCAAGAATCAATCATAAACATTGCCCCCTCTCTTTACCTCTCTTGGTCTATCTCTTTTTCTCCTTCCTCTTTCTGCAATTCATCTTCTTCTTCCCTCTCAATCCTCCATGAAAGCTTAGGATTTCACCTAACCGACATTTGGGTCATAACAATTTGGTATCAGAGCGGTAGAATTTGTGACCTTTGCATTCCGGTTTTTTTCTTGAAGTTTTTGTGACCTAAAAATTACGGGTTGGAAACCTCGTGGAGAATGACGACAATGGCAGTCAGTTCAAGCTTGGAATCGATGAAGAAACACCTTCGAGAAGCCGAATTTCATCTTTGAAAGCTTCAACAATTGTCAACATCAAATATCGAAATACCAATCAATTCGGCTAATACTGAGAACTTCCATATAGGGGTCGAGCAATTATAGTCAAAGACGGGTTTACAATCGAAGAAAGTTAATGAATTTTTGAATCGAAGTGTGCTAGGAACACCTCCTGAAGAGCGAAGGTTGAAGACGTTTCAATAACCTAGGAATCGGAATCAATCTCTTTTGTGCATCAACAAACACCGGTCGACAACATCTTCTTCTTCATATTATTGGGAACGACATATGAGAATACAAGAGAACCTTCGCATGATGGATGCATTGGTGGCATATGAGAATACAAGAGAACCTTCGCATGATGGATGCATTGGTTCAAGAAATGAAAAAGATGCCTTGTAGGAGCAAGGTTCGGGCATCTACAATAGTTATGGATGAAGATTATCCAGACGAGATTCAAAAATTGGGGAAGAGATTGGAGATGAAATTCTTGACAAGAATCAAAGTGAAGTTCCTATTGCAGAGGCAAGTCGAGAAATTGATTCTTGCGAGCATCGAGTTGATCAAAGGGTCATTGAGGGTCCAAAAGACCTGCGAATTCAACTTAGGCTTCCCAGGGTAATTCTCAATCCTTCATTTGGAATTGTTGAAATAAAATCGAAGGAATTTGGTGAAATGGTCGATGCCTTGTTGATGTGCGCTTAAATTACCACGCTTTGCATTAACTTTCATATCATTTTCTGTCCATATTTTATATTTCGGGGTTATAATAATGCAGGAATTATGTTTTTTATGCTTATTTGTCAATTATGGAAATCTACATGAGTTCTTGTTTAATTTCGCAGAAATCGAGATATTTTACTTGCAATTCAAATAAGAGGAAGAGAACTATCAAGGCACTCGAAATCAACCAGAACAACTCGATATCGAGTGGGAGTTGAAGTTGAACACCAAAAATTGAGCACAAGAAGGCATTTCGACCCGACATGGAGTTGATATCGAGTCCATGCACTTGATATTGAGTGACATCTTCACCAGAAATCGACCAGGCTACTCGAAGCCACACGAAGGAGTCGATATCAACTCAAGTTGGTCGATATCGAGTGGACGCCTAGTCGAAACTTACCCCACAAGCCGGAATCGAGTGAAGCGAGAAAGCAGGATGAAACCGAGTCGATATCGATCTATCTCGATCGATATCGAGTGACCGTCAGAGGCTAGTTCGAGTCAATTTCGAGTCCGAGTCCGGGTGTGGTTTGCTTGGCCATGAAGGAAAGATATTTTATCAACTTGGAAGATGTTTTATCCTACTTAGTAATTCCCTAAATTATCTAGGGGAATTTTAGTTGTTTTATTTATTTAATTATGGAAAATTTATCATTAGAGTTAGATAGATAGAAGTTAGATATATAAAGAGTTGTTCTATCCTAGAATAGCTAAGGTTGAGCACTATAAATAAAGCCCTAGGGGGATGGTTTTTATTAAATATTCATTCTACAACACAACATTCCATTCCACAAGCAATTGTGCACTATAGAGAGAGAGAGAGAGAGAGAGAGAGAGAGAGTAGAGTTGGAGCAAGGAGAGAAGTTTTGGCTTTGTTCGGTTGTGAGCTTTCATTTATTTTAATGCAAGTAATTATTTCCTTTATGAACTTGATGTTTGTTATGATGATGAGACACGAGTAGTCACCCTACTTCTAGGGTCGGGGTAAGTCTGACGATAGCCATGTGAGTTTATATATCAAAGGTATGATTTTTATATGCGATTTCATCTTCTATCCCTATTTGCATGATTCTTCTACGAAAGTAGTAGGTGATCCTTATTTGTATTATTGAAGTGAAAGTGATCTTAATATAAATTTGGATTAATTATCCAAAAGGGTAGTAACAATATTTATGGTTTATGCGAAAGCTTCTATATTCTTAATTGTTAATGACGAAAGTCATTTGATGAAAAGGCATAATCTTTTATAACTTGGCATAATTCTTCCATGGTTATTGTTGTGGCATAAATCCCCGATCTTGGAAGTTTTTAGTTAATCAATTTTATAAAACCCTAAATTTGCGATCTTTTATGTTCATATATCTTCTTATTCATCCTCGTATTCTTCGGACGTTCTTTTCAGACAATATTTATTTATTTTTCTACATGTTTTACAGTTTCTACATACCAGTCGAAATCAACCAAGCCTGGTCGATATTGAGTGCTCTAAGGTCGAAATCGAGTGCGCATGTGCTCGAAGTCGATTCTGTTGTTTTTCTGTGTGCAGGTTTGACTAGGAATCGACTAACACAGTCGATATCGAATCACTTTGGTCGATATCGAGTGGTCTTCTGAAGTCGAAATCAGGGCTTTCAAGGGACTATTTTGGCGAGCGGCGAGCGCTGACACGCTTCCTCGTGGATTCGATCCTGATTCCCTACCACTACAACGGGAGGGATTCTTGTATTTTATTTGATTGGACAGAGAGTTGGTTTAATTCATAATTATTTATTCGACTAGTTTCCCTCCTAACACTTGTCTGAATCGATCAAGACTAAGTGGGTTAATTGTAGGGTGAGTTCAATGGATTTGTTACAAAACCTGACTGCATATCAATTGTTTGTGGAAATGCCTGGGAAGGTTGTCAGATTAGTGACTAGTTTGGGCAACGAACAAAAGCACAATAGAGATACTTTGCCTTATGATAGAGGAAAAGAATCATCATTTACTTCCCCTCCATTGGTCTTTGGGTGATTCATGTATTGAAGGGGTTGTTACCAATGGTCTGAATAGAAAGAAGAAACTTTCTTGGGTTACTACATCATCAATCGATATTGCACAAGTAGACAAACATAGGGTGATGGATGGATATTGGGTTTTTGACCCTGGAATTGTCAACTTGGGTGTTGATTTTGTGTCAATTAGAGGAGATGATAATGTTAAACAATGTGGAAGTTGTGGGAAAAAGGCTACAATGCGACCCTGGAGGTAGTTATGGTGGGTTTAGGACTTCTTCCAGATTGTGATTAAATGACAACCTAATTTGTCTTGAGAATGATGTGTTATCTTATTGTGTGTGCTACTAGTTCATGGAGACCAAAATGTTATTGAGTTGCAGATTGCACTACTCTTATGTATATGAAGCAACAAATATAAGCGGAAGAGGTAACTTGTTGTTGTCATAATGGTTGTTGACTTGCTATTATAAGCTTGCAAGAAATGCTAGAGAAGTTGCCAACAAGTTGTGAGGGATACATTGTGTAAAGCTTCTCAAGTAGCAGTTCAAGTGGGTAACCAGCCTACAATGTCTATTACAAGAAGCAAGAAGACAAGGGTTTTTACAAGAGTATTAATTGATTATTGGCTACTTTGCATCATGCATGGAAGGGGCACTTGAGAGCCTATGCAAAAAAAAAATCCATTGCAAAATTTTAATTGTCATTACATAGCTTTATAGACCTCTAGCTACCACAAAGTCTCAAGTAGCTTGTAGCTGAAGGAGTTAGTTCCTTGTTACTCTGTAGCTTATGGAGCCTCGCTTTACATGTATTGATTTAGATTTTATTTTCATTTAGCGATTAGAAGTTTTTACATTGTAATAATCTTTGATGATAAAGCTAGTATAGGAGTAGGAGAGAAGTAATGTCATGTATTGATACTATAGGGACTATAAGTGTAAATAGTAGTTAAATGGGTATTGGATTATAAATATCCCTAAGGATGTATTGTATGAGTCATCGAGAATCAATCACAAGCATTATCCCTCTCTCTTTTACGTCTCTCGGTCTATCTCTCTTTCTCCTTCCTCTTTCTGCAGTTCATCTTCTTCTTCCCTCTCAATCCTCCATGAAATCTCAGGCTTTCACCTAACCGACCTTCAAGTCATAACACAATGCTATTATTAATGACATTCATTTGAGTTGTGTCCAAACACCCGTCGAATGAATGACCTACCAACATAGAAGGATACTTGTGGTTGTGAACACCATGTAGCACCCTGACCTTTCAACTATCTCTTGAATAATCTAGACAATCCAACTCAAATTTGCACTTGCTTTTTTTTTTCCGTTCTTGTTTCGAGAATGATATCTTCATTGTCTACATCATTGTCATTTCCATCAACTTGTCGACGACCCTCTCAATACTTCTCATAGTGCTCACATCACAAGTTAAAACTATTATTCCATGCCTCTTATCCGAACTATTCCACGACTTAAACATGGTAATCACAAAGTTTCTAAATGAATTGTCTACTCTAAACTAATATCATTTCGTATATAATACGGAGTATAAATAACAAAATAGAATAAACATACTCGTTCGTTCTCTCATTTGCTATAAATTCTATCTTCTGTAGCAAACATATTTTAATGTTTGAAATGATGAAAATGATTGTAGAGTGAGTATTTGATTGTGGAGTTAAAAGTGGTAAATCTCACTGCGAATTTATAAAGTGGAAAGAAAATTAGTCATGGCAAGCCATGATTGCTTTTTACTCATGTGCACCAGTGCACATAAAGGGGCAATAACTAGATTCTCCACCTTTATACGCATCCTGGGTAAGTATACGGTAAAATGCACATGCCCTAATTGGAGTGGCCCAATGATTTGAAGCAATGGGGAAGGATAACGAGGTTCTGGGTTCGATTTCTACCTTGCCCGCCATTTAAAAAAAGGAAAAATTTGCTCAAATACCCATTTAGAAAAGCTAATTAGGTAAACATCCATATTTAAACGGATATTAGGTAAATGTCCACAAATTTTATGTAATACCAACTCTGCCCTTGGTATAATTAACCCTTTTATTCCAACCCTTATTCAGTCTCCATCATCGTGTCTCTCTCTTTTGCTCCTTCTGGTGGTCGCCGGTGTTTGCTCAACCTTCGTCCAGGCTAGATAATCTCCATTATTTTGCCGCTTCCCGTCCTTCTTAATCTCTTCCCCACTCCTTTTTTAGTTAATTACTTCTTGATTTTTGAAGTTTTTGTACCCCTGATGACACTTTATTTTCGTTTTTTTAGGGTTTGTTTGTTTTTAGCTACATCAAATGGATCCCTACTCCTTTTGCTCCTTCTAGTGGTCGCCGGCGTTTGTTTGTTTTTGTATCCCTGATGAAAGTGAAAGTGCGTGGTTTATAAACTAGCTCAAGTCTAATGGTATACCTAGGGCTTTTTTTTTTTAATTAGTGACACTATCTTGGTGATATTTAGAATAATGATGACAATTTTTTGTGACTACGTGATCTTGGTGACAAATATTTGTTAAAACAATATTTTGGTGACAATAGGTTGATGACACTATTTTATTGTTGGTGATAACAGATTACTAAAGTAGGTTGGTGACAATAGGGGTGGTGATAATGTTCTCTGGTTTGTAGTTGGCAATGTTTTGTATTTGGTGACAATGTTTGGTGTCAGTGTTCACTTGTTGGTGAAAATAATTTGATAAAGTGTTTCGTAGTTGTTGACAATAGGTTGATGACAATATTTTGTAATTGGTGATAGTATGTAGTTAGCAAGGCCGTTCTGTTATATTTTGAGGCCTTTTGCAACATATTATATTGAGGCCTTTTTTTAACTAATCAGGGTCGTTCCTTTCGACATGACCACTTCGAATTTTATAAGATGCATTCTATCTTTCTAAATCTCAACTGAGTGATTCATAAGGTAGAAAGATACAAAACAATAACAAAAAAAATTGATCATCTAAAAAACTAAAAAGTAAAAACTAATAAAAGAATATAGTTAGAATTTTAGGTTACCTATTGAAATCCTTGAGGTTGAAGAAACGATTGAAATGGTTAAATAAGTTGAATTACGTTTTTTACATTAGGATTTGGTGGGCTGATGGGCTGCTGTAATTTTTTTTTTTAAAAAAACAAATAATTGTGACGGAAAAAAACAACAACAAAAGAAGGGGGTTGCTGTTAAAAAAAAATTGCGGCCTGATGTGATTTTTTTAGAATAAAAAATAGGTTGTTATTGGGAGGAATCGAACTCATCAAAATATGGAACTCATGGAGGCTTTCTACCAACTCAGTCACCGCAACAATTTGTTTACCCTTTGCAATCTCTCTCTCTCTCTCTCTCTCTCTCTCTCTCTCTCTCTCTCTCTCTCTCTATATATATATATATATATATATATATATATATATATATATATATATATATATATATAGGGGTGTACTTTGTACACAATTGTGAGCCTTTGATTGAAATGAGATGGAGCATTAAGATTAATTTAATGTTTTTCTAATTTTTAATTAACAAATTGTGGGACCCAATAGATTTCAATCCCCAAGAGCAAGAGGAGCACATGTGATTTTGAGAAATAAAATCATAATCCCAATCTTATTTTTCTTCTTCATCAGTGGATCTGTGGAGCCGAAGAAATCGTCCGATTCCAGGTTGTCTGCTTTTTCATTCGGCAATCGGCGATGAGGCTAGGCGGATGCGAGTCGAAGAGAGGATAGGTATGGCCAGGCGGAGGCGATTTGACGGCGAGGCGGAGGCCAGGCTTTGCAATATGAGGCTTTGCGGAAATGACAAAGGGAGGCATGTCAGAGAGAGAGTAGGATGGTGGTGGAAAAGGGAGGATGACAGAGGTATGATGGCGGTAAATCTGGCCAGTGGTGGCGATGGAGGACGATGGAGGCAGGGCTGGCGGGGCGGACAACTCGAAAACCGGGATCCCTCTGGCTTCTCCTCTTTCTTCTCCGTCTAGGGATCCATGGCTCCGACTCCGCCGTTCATTCCCCATCTCCTTCAATTCGAAGCCGAGCATTCATGAACGCCGGAAGGGATGATGGCGGCATATTCTGGGCGGTGGTTGCGACGGTCGGCGAAGGTTTCTAAACGGCGGAATAGGCGGAGGCAAAGGCTTTTGTTCAGGTATGTCTGATCCTGTGCTTTTCCAGGAAAAAATGAATTCTTTCCCAAGGGGAGACTGATCTTGAACTCCTCTGAATTTTGCCTTTGGTTAGAGCTTTCAGTTTGGGGCAATCAACAAGAGAAGTCGAACAGATCGAGAGAAGTCGAATTCAAGGCTGAGCAATTGGAAGAAATGACACCTCAACAATTGATTTGATGAAGGAGGAAGGGCGATGCAGAAGAGAAATGCAGAGAACGAGAGAGGGTTGAACAAGGGCAAATAATATTATTTGGAATTATTTGGAATTCAGAAAAGATTCTATTGATTATTCGGTCTAATACAAAGATTATTCGGTAAATCTCAAAAGATTATTCAGGATAACTGTCAATTTTTTAGGGAAGTATGAGGTGGTTAATTTTACTTGTTACACATGAAACATTATTTGGCGGAATACAAGCTTTGTTCGGTGAATTTATAATGATTATTCATTTATATAAGACATTTTTTTTAAACGCGACACATTAACTATGAGATGTTTAGATAAAATGTGAAACATTATTCGGTGAAATATGAAGCATTATTCGTATAAATCATAAGTTTTGTTTAGGGAATTGAGTTTTTTTATATGAAATTGATTCAAAAAAATTATTCAATAACATGTAGCATATTATTCAGTGAAATTGGTAAATTTTCATCGTAACGGATGGAAAAAGATAACATAACATTATTCGGTAGCATGTAAAACATTATTCGGTGGAATTGACAAATTTAAAAAACAAAAGAAACCAAGTGGGTTCCCCAACAATCACTCATATTTTAAAAAAAAGGGGAGGGGGCTTGAATTTCACGTGGCAAAGGGGAAAGGGGAAAAAATGGGGCTTTGGTCTCACGTATTGCAAAGGAGAATGAGAAGGAGAGTGAGTGTTTACTGTGTTTTTTACCCATGTGGGTCCCACGGATGAAAAAATTGGAATATGAAGATTTGTTTTTGGAATGTACGCGGGATAGGTAAAAGAACATTCTGGAATGATGTAAGTGCTATGCGAATAAATAATCATATCAACCTTTTTGCAATTGCTGAATTGATGACGAAAAACATTCCAGCCGAAAAATTATGGCGAAGTAGTGGATATACTAACGCATTATGGTCACCGGGAAGTGGTAAGGCAGGCGGTATTGGTGTACTATGGAACGACTACTGTCTACATAATGAATCAATTAAAGTTGCTTTCCACCTTCCACGAATTATTGGATTTGAGTATGAATGCTTAGAGAAGAATTTTGAATGTCTAATTTTATGTGTATATAGCCCTCCCCACGCAAAAGACAAGGATAAATTCTGGAAAACGCTAACAATAATCGTGACAAACCCTAGTCTCCCATGTATGGTTTTGGGAGATTTAAATGAGATTTGTAATAGCAATGAGAAGTCTGGGGGCTGCCCTCCTAACCCGCATAGGTTTATTAGACTAAATCAGTTCAAAAGTCAGTGCGCACTAATAGACTAAATCAGTTCAAAAGTCAGTGCGCTCAAACGACTCTATTCAAACCTCCCCCATTTAAAATGGAAAACTTCTAGTTTCACCGGAAATATTTTATTGTCAAACAATCCTGGAGAGCATCATGTGCAGGATCATCTATGTTTAAAATTATCTTCAAGACAAAGGTTTTAAAAAGCAAAGCTAAAATATGGAACAAGAATACATTTGGAAATATTTTCCGTCAACTATCGACTGTCGAAGATGAATTGGTAAACATTCAAACGGGTGACTATTCTATAACCGATAAGGGTAAGGAAAAAAGATTCCTAAGAAAAAAAAAAGAGCTACTGTCATTCCAAAAAGAATATTGGGGCCAAAGAGCAAAGTCTAAACACTTAAAACTATCTCACACTAACACCTAGTATTTCCACAAAATTGTGTCGGGACGCAGAAATAGGAAAATTATTCGAAATATTACCTCCACTGATGGAACTCTTATATTGGGTAGGGTTGTGCATAACCGGGTATCCGACACGACACGACAAAAACACGAAACCGATAAGGGGAGAAGTGCCGATCTGAACACGACACGATAAGTATCGGGTATCCGACACGAAAGCACGACACGGTTTCGTGTCGGATACCCGTATAACACGACACGACACGACATTTATAAACCTTTTTTTTTCTTGAATATGTCGTACAATACTCAAATTACAACTACAATTACTGTTTTTTGTGTTTTTATGGGCTAAATGTGGCATACAAATTCCAGAACAATCATGGTAGTCAAGGAATTGGTTTGAGCAACACCCATCGAACCATTGAAATGGTAGTCAAGGAATTGGTTTGAGCAACACCCATCAAACCATTGAAATTGAATGAAAACAAAACAAGCAGCTACAAATTCTACAATTACCGTATCTAAAGTCTGAACAAGGGAGTGAGGACTGAGGAGAGCCGGAGAGGCAAGCTGTGGGCTGGGCTGGCGGAGAGGAGATGAGAGGACTCGAGATGACAAGACTGAGGAGTGAGGATCTGAACCGAGGCTCGAGAGGGCGAGAAAGAGAGGGCTCGAGACGAGACTGAGGAGAGTCGGAGAAGAGAGCTCGAGGCTTGGAGCTTGCGGCGAGTCTGGAGTGGATCTGAACTTTGAAGTGGGTGGCGGCGAGTCGAAAGAAGAAGACGCTAACTTGCCCCAAGCAAAGCCCTAGACACTTAAAAAGAAAAAAAAAATGAAAGAATGGAAAAACAAAATTCTAGAGTTTCTAGATTCGAACCTGAGACGTGCTGCCCTCTTTCACACGCGAACAGCTCTGCTGACCAACTGGGCAAACAGACTTTAGTGTTACTCAAACACATTTATTTTATATGTATTATTATAAAAAACTAATATTATGAAAAATATATATATATATATTATCGTGTCGTGTCGGATACCCGACGAGGGAAATATATCGATCCGAACACGACACGATTATTGTCGTGTTTTACCGTTTCGTGTCATAATCGTGTCGTATCTATATCGTTTCGTGTTTTTTCGTATCGTTTTGTTGCGGTTTCGTGTCGTGTCAACCGTGTCGTACTATTCTGCACAACCCTAATACTGGGAAATGACAATATTAGGACGGAAATAAAGAATGACTTTGTTAAAAGATTCTCTAAGGAGATGATTAACTTGAGTACATTGACAGAATACTTGCATTTGATACCTTGTTCCATTACGGACGAGGAAAATCTCAAGTTAATTGCCTCTCCCTCTAATGGGGAGATCAAAGCAGCAGTCTTTAATTTAGGACAAAATAAATCTACAGGCCCTAACGGTATGCAGAATTCTATAAGAAATACTGGGATATTGTGGGCCATGACATTATCAGAGGGATCAAAGCCTTCTTCCATTATGGAAAAATGCTAAAACAAATCAATCACACATTCATCTCTCTATTATCCAAATGTGATAATCCGGTTAAGACCTCGGACTATAGGCATATTAGTCAGTGTACAACTCTATATAAAGTCATATAAAAAATACTAACTAAAAGACTAAAAATGGTCATGGGAAAACTTGTGCACCCTCTTCAAGGAGTTTTTGTTTTCTCACATAGCGATTCAGGACAATGTTCTGATTACTCGTGAAATTTTTCATTCCTTTAAAAATAGGAAAGGAAAGGACGGATGGCTGACAATTAAGCTAGATATGGAAAAAGCCTATGACCGGGTTGATTGGGACTTTACAGAAAAGGTATTACAGAAATTTGGGTTCCATGAAAAGTTTATTGGCTTAATTATGGAATGTGTAACTATTGTATCATTCTCAGTTCTTGTTAACAATGGACCAACGGAAATTTTTAAACCTTCCAGAGGACTGCGTCAAGGGGATCCACTATCTCCGTTTTTATTTATTATTGGTTCCGAAATTCTTGCAAGAAAACTGGCTCATGAAGCAATGTCTGATAATAGTAAAATTGGCTTCTACTTTGGCTCTACTAGCCTAAAGATTCCTTTTCTAGCATTTGCGGATGACATTATTATCTTTTCAAAAGGTAATATGACGGCATGCGGAAAGTGAGGGAAATTTTTGATGGATACTGCCAAGTGTCCGACCAAAAAGTTAACTATCATAAATATGCTTTTTAGTGTACCAATGGAATTCCTAGAGCGCGTATTGTTGAGATAGAAGGGTGTCTAAACATTTCCATGCAAACAAAATTGGATAAATATCTGGGATGTCCAATTGTTAATGGAAAAGTTGATCGATTCTAAAACTTTCGAGGATATAATAACTAACACTATGAACCAACTAGCAAAATGGAAAGCATCATCTTTGTCTCAACAAGGGAGGGCTACCTTAATTAATTCAAATCTATCTGCCAAACCATTGTATGCAATGCAAAGTTTCTTGTTACCATCAAAGATACATCAAAACCTGGATCAAATTAACAAGTCTTTTTTATGGAATTAAGACTTACAACATAAACCGCTTATAAGTTGTAACCGTGTTTGTAAGCCTAAACATGCTGGCGGAATGGAACTAAGAAAAGCAAAACCAATGAATGAAGCTCTACAATTAAAACTCCTATGGAAAATTCTGGCAGAACCATACAGCGTTTGGGTAAAAATTATTCAGTATAAGTATTTAAAATAAAAACAACCCACATCTTGGATTACACAAAGAGAAGTAATGCCTCGTGGCAATGGACAAAGCTACAGAAATTAATCCCAACACTTAAGGCAGGCCTTATCTGGTCGGTCGGTAATGGAAAAACAATAAAATTCTGGCAGGATAATTGGGAAATTATTACAAACCTAAAACAGCATTGCACAAATGGTAGTTCTACAAATTTTGAAGAAAGAGTTGAAAACTACATCACAAACAGATCTTAGGACGAGAAAAAACTGTCAAATGTTCTACCAAATGAGATCGTCTCAAAAATTTTTGAAAAACCACTCCCGTCAACACCTCTTGAAGACATGCTATATTGGTGGCCGGATAAAAAGGGCTGGTTCAGAACTTCTAGTGCATACAAGTTGGTAACTAGCTCCACAGACCCACAGATTAACGAAAATAGTTGGATCTAGAAACTAGACATACCACCAAAAATTAAAAATTTCCTATGGAAAGTAAGTCAGAATGGCCTCTCTACAGCGGCCCGCTTGGCTAGGAGAGGGGTGACGGTCCCACCTTATTGTGCCATCTGCAATCATCACGAGGAAGATGCAGTTCGTATCTTTTGTGAATGCTAATACAACGACTTTGTCAATAAGGTAGACAGTAACACTAAGAAGGTTGTCGAGGAATCTATCCTTATGTCGAGGGAAATCTAAAAAATTATGACAATAATATTCAATAACTTTTCTACAATCAAGAAAATTGAAATGACATTAATTAGTTGGTGGGTGACATGGTTGACATGCAATAATTTCGTTTTTTGAACGAACTAAACTACCATATGTTGAGGGATTTAATAAGATTTTAAAACTTAATATGGATAACTGGACTAAAGCATCCCGTTAACAGCAATCGGAAAAAAGAAGCGGTCATACAACTAACAAGATCTCAAATGACAAACAAAATCGAATGAACAAATGTAAATGGAAAAAACCCCCCAACTGGCTACGTTAAAATAAATTTTGATGGCTCAGCTCCGGAAAATCGCATTTGCTCTGCTGGATCCATCGTTCATGATTGGGAGAGCCACCCGGTTTGGTGCGGTGCAAAACAAATCGGGAACCAATCACCCTTGATGTCAGAAGTTGTAAGGCTTTGGCTTGGGGTGTCTAAAGCCAGGGAACTTAAACTAAACAAAATAATTATTGAAGGAGGTTACTTTATCATTATAAATCATTTCAAAAGTAGCATTCGTTGCCCTTAGGAAATTGAAATGATCTTATCGGACTATGAGAGCATGTTAAACGGGTTTAAGGAAGTATCATTTTCCCATATACTTCGGAAAGGTAATTGTGTGGTAGATAAGGTTGCACACCTTGACCATGATACCTATAACCCGTCTATTCTAAACAATCCAGGTCTTTTGGACCTCATCCGAAAGGATGCGATCGGGTAGGATCCACTAAGGTTTCAGCCGAACTATTTCCTAATAAAAAAAAGGATCACTTACTACTCTCGTAAAAGAATTATGCAGATTGGATAGAAGATGATAAAGACATACAAATTCATAAATTCATAAATCAAACATACATATCTATGTTGGGATCACCCCAACCCTAGAAGAAGGAAATTAGAAACAAAACATAATAAAATAAAACAACTTTATCATAAAACTAAATCTAAAACTTACAACCCTTCGTTCCTTCCTCCTCCTTCTCTCTCTCTCTCTTGCCTCTCTCCTCTCTTCTTCCTAAATATTTGCGCTCGAAGACGACTTGGCTTGAATTAATGAAAAAACAACCCCTAGGGCTTTATTTATAGGGCTCAATATTTGCTAGCCAAGGAGAGCAATCTATCTATCTTCTATCTATATATATCTAAAGATAAAAGTTCTCTAATTTAAATAAATAAAACAAATAAATTCCCCTTGGTAAATATGAGAATTACCAAAGAGGATAAAAAGTCTCCAAAGATAGATAAAATATCTCTTCCTTCATTAGCAAGTAATTCTCTTCCAAAATCAGACTCGGTCTGGTGTCGGACTGCTACTGGAGTTCACTCGATATCAACCAAACTGGTCGATATCGAATCATGTTGTCCTGGGGTGCATTTCGAGTGGTTATTGATATCGAGTGGTGGCACTCGATATTGATTTCCTTGGTTGATTCATGGTCGTCAGTAGTCTTTATGGTCAATTTTTGGTGAGATTGCACTCGATATCGAGTCAATTGACTCGATATCTACTCATCATGGTCGATTTTTGGTCATGGGACTCCACTTGATTTCTGGTCATCTAGGTCGATTTCCGGTGCGCTCTAGTCGATTTTTGGTCATCTAGGTCAATTTCTGGTGCTCCAGTCAATATCTTGTCATCTTGGTCGATTTCTGGTGCTCTAGTCGATATTGAGTGACTCATTCGATATTGAGTGACTTGACAGCTTCTTTCCTTTTCTCCGAATTGCTCCGAAAATGTCTCGATTTATGCAAAATTAAACAAGAACTTGTGTAGATCTCCATATATTGCAAATAACATAAACTACACAAATCTCATGCTTTCCCAATCCAGAAATATAAAATATAGACAGGAATCAAAATATATGTAAGCGAAAAACATGGCAAATTGAGCACACATCATTAGGTCGGAAATCCTCTTTACGAGGTCAAAGTCCGAGCTAGAGAGTTTTTCCGCTAAATTTCGCTTTAAAATTCATTTTGATTTTCTTTTTCCAAGAAATTAGGATTTAAAAATTTGAGCCTTTACATCTCAATCGTCTTCAAGCCACAGAACCCATCTCGATATGGACTCGAGTTTGAATCCCATCGTCCCCACGCTTCTGAAACCGCACTCATCTTCTCTCACCTCAGTCTTTCAAATGTCTTTCATGGAGTGTGAGTATGGTGGTCGTCTTCCTGAATTTCAGGAACTCGGATGTTGTCGAATTGAGAAGGTGGGGAAAACTTCAAAAAGAGGAAAAAAGTAACTCGCCGGTTGGGTGGGGGGGTGTTGCACACTGTTGTTGTGTGCTCCGACGAGGCCTGTCGTCGATGGAGCTCTGTTCTGCCCTAGACAAAGGTTTGGTGTGAAGCCATCTCTAAATCTCCTTCTTTCTCTCTCATATTCCTAGTTTCTTTCTTGGGTTTGGTTGGTTGGGCTGAGATTTCGCACCTCTCTTCCCTTTCCTTCTCATTCCCTTCTTTCTTTCATCAAAAAATCTAACATTAACGTTTTATGTTTTTGGTCTGAGTTGAGCTCGACCGGAGATGACAAAGGTAAATAACCCATGGATTCCGAAACTTTCGCTAATCCATTAAACACCCCCCGAAATGGCCCCAAATCCCACACTGGCGGGTTGCACTTCTCTGAGGGGATTTTACTCCCCAAGGTCGGTGCTGTTCTTTCACTGCTGTGCAAGGCTGGTTAGA
The DNA here is from genome assembly GCA_037127255.1 of Persicaria tinctoria. NCBI lineage: Eukaryota > Viridiplantae > Streptophyta > Magnoliopsida > Caryophyllales > Polygonaceae > Persicaria > Persicaria tinctoria. Next base: position 51,405,536 of record JBANSL010000015.1, on the reverse strand, counting down.
AAGACAAGTGAAGATTCATTGATAAAGAATAACTCAAAACCCTCCCTGATTTGGTCCGGGTGATTACAGTTGCTCTCAATCTTTTCTGGTTCATTCATTACATTGGCTTTAATCATTGTGGTGGCTTAATCATGGTCTATGGTAGGTTAAATTGTTTTGTGTATGAGTGTTGTGTACTTAATTGTAGTCGGTTGATCACCTTTGGTAGTTGGATTGTAGATACATATGTTTGTGATTTGGCGTTTATTAAGATTAATTGTGAACATTCTAAAAAAATTCCATCCAATCGTGCTAATTTCTATGGTTCTCCTCCCTCTAAGGGGTTGTATGGTGCCTCCATGGTCTCATTTTGTGGTTGGCCTAATCCAGTTATGCCGACCTTTATTATAATCTTGCATGGTCTTTATTTGTGCACATGGTACACTACTGACATCCTTTTCTCCATATGGTGTTCAACACATTTTGATGAGAATTTCTTTTGCTCGAGAGGTTTTCTTTGGTAGAGCATATCCCTCCTCTTTCACCTAACTCTCGCTAATATCATCTACCCTATGTTCATCTTCTTGATTAATAAATACATCCAAGAAAACCATGTTTAGCATCAAGGTTGGGCTCGGTTGTGTTGATCCTCTCTTTTCACAGTCAATTAGGGGCCTTTCTTGTGATTGTCAAGTGGTGTTGTAGAATAAAAATCATGTTGGGCATATATAGCTTTCAAATCCTATAGTCATTATTCATTGGCGGATAAGTTGGTCTATTATGAACCTTTTTGTAAGGTGCAACTGTATGGGTTGCAATTTTGCAATACTTAATGGTTTCAAACGGTTTTTGCGAACCTTCTTCTAGGGGCTGCAGATGCAGCTGTGTAGTAGGAAAAAAGGTGTAACTAAAGTTGGGAATATAAGATGGTTTAAAAACAAAAACAAATTAGGTGCTACTCTTTGGTTTCGGGTGTACCAAATTGAATTTTCTTTTAACTCCCTCCTTTATTGGATAATGGGTAGAGACTCATCGGGAACCTATGGTGTCTTCGATGTTAGGTCAAAACTGCATATACAAAATTGTCCTGAATGGCAAGGTCTTTTTGGGAACTTTCTAATGCATAACATGTGTCAAAATACATATAAATTCATACTAGATAAAACAATTGGTAGATTAAGTAAAGACATGAAAATATTCTACACAAATGTTCAAATGAAGTGTAAAACAAAACCCTATGATAAAGCGCATAAAGTAAAGTTTTACAAAAAATATATTTAGCATTAACGAGTCAATTGTAAAACTAATTATAACAACCAAAACCCAATCTCAAACCAAACAACTAAGAAAAAGTAGGAGCCCTTCTATATTGCTCGGTTTTAAAAATGACCATAAAATAACAGTGATGTCTATAGTTGAAAATGTTGTTTTGCTTTGGCCTGTTAAAAAACAAAGTGGTATTAATAACTTATTGGATGGAAAAACCTTTCACAATTAAATTATATTCTCAAACCATATTTATAGTTAAATTGTTTTTCGATATCATGACCCTAAGTCTCGTCCTCATATCACCGACAGTTATAAATGAAAATCAGTTATTGGAACTGTAGAGGTATACAGAAAAAAAAAACATTTTAGACTGAAGTGAACACTTGATGTAAAAATGAACATATACAAATGTCGACACTAGCAGAAACTAAATCGGAAACCATTCCTGAAGACAAACTCTGGAAATACACATGCTTCAATGATGTTATCTGCTCGCTTGCTATTGGGTGATATTGGGCAATCAGGTGTGCTTGGTTTATTATGGAAAACCCACCAACTATCAAATGAAATCATTTATGTAGAATTTCAATTACCACGAATCATTGGTCTACGATATGAAAATGTAAAAGGTAGCTTTATAATTCTCTTTCTATTCGTGGCTTTATTTCAAAAATAACTGCTCACTCATGGATCTCCCTACCTTCGAGAACATCTTCATCTGGAGAAAGAATCCTGATTACGAGAATAACATTCGAGAAAAACTGGATCGAGTTCTAGTTCATCACCAAATCCTTCATAAATTCCCCAATCTAATCACTAATAATGGACCTTTTTCAACTTCGGATCATTGTCCCATATCTATAACACTCGAGAGTAGTACAACTTTCAAAGCACCACCATTCAAGTTTGAAAACACCTGGCTTCAACGGAAGAATTTTCGTAACATCGTCAAACAATCTTGGCGAGCAAACATGACCTGGTTCAAGTGTGTTTCAACTTATTTTCAAACAAAAAATTCTTAAGAAAAAAGCTAAAGAATGAAATAAGTATACCTTTGGAAACATTTTTCGTCAGTTACAAGAGGTAGGGAACGAATTGCTTCAAATTTAATTATCAGTAACGGCAAATAACATACAAAGAACCAATAGTAAAGAAAATTGTTTGTTAAGAAAAGGCTACTCCTATTTCAAAAAACATTTTGGAATCAAAGAGCCAAAACAAAGCATCTCAAGCTTTCAGATTCTAAAACTTCGTATTTCCACCGTGTGGCCTCTCGGAGAAGACATAGGAAACAAATCCGCAACATAACTACTACCCAAGGTACTTTAATAGTAGGAGAGGAAAATGTCATGAGCGAAATTAAAAATGATTTCGAAAAAAGATTCAAACAAGATTATATTGATTGTAGACTTCTTAATGAAATGCTTAACATAATCCAACCTTCTATTACTATAGCTGAAAATGAATTCCTCATTCAATATCTTTCCAATAGTGAAATTAAAAATGCAGTGTTTAGTTTGGGTAATAACAAATCCCCGGGTCCTGATGGAATCACAACCGAGTTTTATAAGAAATATTGTTATATTGTTGGTGTCTCTATTATTAGAGTGGTAAAGGGCTTTTTCCACTCTGGTAAAACTTCTTAAACAAATAAACCATACATTTATTTCGCTACTACCAAAGCGGGATAACCCTACTACTACCAGCAACTACCGCCCAATCAGTTTATGTTCCACTCTATATAAAATCATTTCAAAAAATTTGACAGAAATAATCAAAACAATTATCGGTAAACTAATTCACCCACTACAAGGTGCCTTTGTATTAGACAGGGCCATCTAAGACAATGTCCTAATAGCTCACGGAATCTTCCACTCCTTCAAATCGCATAAGGGTAGGGATGAATGGTTGGCAATAAAACTAGACATGGAGAAAGTGTACGATAGAGTTGATCAGAACTTCATAAAAAAAATTAGAAAAAATCGGGTTTCACCCTACTTTCATCACGTAGGTTATGGAATGTGTAACGATCGTGTCCTTCTCTGTGCTAGTTAACAACGGCCCTACATATATGTTCTTCCCCTCTCGTGGTCTGCACCAAGGGGACCCTTTATCCCCTTTCTTGTTTATATTAAGTGCAGAAATCCTAGCTCGAAAATGAAATACCCCATAGTATTTCATGTTATTTAAATTGGATCAATTTAAATAAAAGTATATTGTAATAATTTGGGGTTGTATGAGTATAGGGCAGGCCCGGACCTGAGGCGAAGGCCCACTTCCCGGTGGGGGGCCATATGTATATACCACGTATACGTTAATGATATAAAAAAAATCATGAAAGCCTAGTCAACTTGAGAAAGAGAAACGCCAGAAAGGACGCAACGCGGCACCAGGACTCCATCGCTCCAATAATCCGATTGAGTTCGATTCCCCCCAACTCGGCAACTCCGAAGTCGATGGCTCCGATTCTCCGAAGAAACTTGAATGACAACTTGACGGCAAGGACCAAATAACCCAAGCATCAATGTCACCACTCGCCCACTCGCTATTCGCCACTCGCCACGACGTTAACTCCAAACTCGTTCGTCGCCGCCCCTATTCTACTTGATTTTCAGTAAGTTTGCTCCTTTGTTGTCTTTATTGAGTAATCAATAATGAAGTTATGAATTGCTGCCATTGATTTATTGATTTTGTGTTTTGTTTTCTTCCTAAACTTCCTTAAAGACCTTGACATCAATTCTGCAAAAGGCTAGGTTTTATAAGTTTTTCTTTTGATTTCCAATTTCCGCTTGATTTTTCAGTAGAGTTTAGGATTTATGAATTATATATGATTTATAATTTATGATCTTTATGTTCAATAGGGTTTAGGGTTTATATGTTTTGTCAAACTTTTAATTTATCTTCTATGTAATTGGGTATATAGTATATAGTATATACTGTACTTGGATTTTGATCATCCTTGAAATTTGATAATTGTTTGTTGTTTGTTGTTTGTTGTTTGTTGTTTGTTGTCGTTGTTGTTGGTTGTTGTGTGTTGGCATGTAAACACATTGTGTTGCTTCCATTGCCTTTATTTTTAATTCATGTTGTTGCGTGCTAGTATTGCTCCCCTTGCATCTTTGATATGATGTATTTAACTAGTGATTTTTAATTTTTTGTATAGTTTAATGTTTTGTTTTGTGCCTTTGTTATTATTGAAAAAAATATATAGGGCCTCGTTTTGAAATCTCGGCTCAGGCCTTAAAAAATCTCAGGTCCGGCCCTGGTATAGGAAATTATTTATTCTCTATCCTGAACATTTAAATTTAAATAAAAGTGTCTCTTGACATTTTGGGAATCTTGAACCCAAGGGATATATTTTATTTTACCTTATGATATTTTTATAAAGTTAAATAAATAGTTATTTAATTTTATAGTATTATTTAAGGGTATAAAATATAACCTGTAAGTTTAGGTATATAAATATATATACTATAACGGAAGTCCGTACGAATGTATACGTATGTGTTGTATATTATATATTATATTCATAGTATATATATACGTACATATATTATATAATATATATGTATGTTATGTGTGTATGCATATAAGATATATACACTGTTATTTTCTTTTGTAGAAGAACCAGATGGGTTGCTTATGTTTATATATAGTATAATATACATATACCGATCCATATTATATATATACCATTACGGAAGTGATGTATATCAATTGTACATATATACAATTTAAATGAAGTCAAGTATCGGCTGAAGCCCAATCCCCTTCGCAGCTCAGCCCACTCGAGCAAGGCATTGAAGGCAATGAAGTTAATGATTCAAGCTTTGGAAGGCTGAAATTCAACTTGCAATTAATCGACGGTTTCGTCCCAATAATTGGGGAAATCAATACCCATTGAATGTTATAGATAAGGACATTGTGCTGGAAGCTCCAATCGATAGAATCCCATTGATGTCGCCGTTGAATCATTAACGTCAATCCTCCCCCGTTTCGCGAAGTTCTCAGTTGTAACGGTCGAGTTAATGGACGAATTACACCACAATGATGAATGGAATTGATTTGGGTAGTTAATTCGGACATAATTGTATCATCAATTGGTGGTTATCCGCTCCGAGTGAGCTCACTATAAAAGAGGAGTCACTCTCCACTTTTCGTGTGCAATTCGTCCGTACCCCTCACAATTTGAGCTCTTCTCCTACTCCATCGTGTTCTTTGCACCTCCAGAAGAAATTATATTCAAAAAATTAGTTCAATTACATACAAAATCCAAACCCCCCAATTTTGCTCAGCCCTTTTTGCCGTCGTCGGACCATCGGTACGCCGCCGTGTCGACCAGAGTTGCACCACCTGAGGCCGGAGCCACCACCACGGAAGTCGGAGCCACCGAGCCACATCAAGCCATCCGCGTCGAGCCCTCATGGTCACATTCCAGTAGCCGTGAGATCCTCACCGTGTACGTGCAGTGGCGGCCGCAAGGTGGGGGGCGAAATTTTTAGTGTTTACCGAGATATTGGCCTTGAATAAAATCCTTTAGGATTGTAAAAAAGTAGACTTATATTTGCTTACATTTGCTTGGTTGCTATGATATTGGCCTTGAATAAACTCCTTTACCTAATGGTTTCTCGTCATTCATTGGAAATTCAGGCATTTGTCATATTTAGGAGTGTAAACTTATCGAAATTCAATCCTCCTAAATTCAAGGCTTAGCTTTTGCATATTAGCTAGCTAGGATTGTAAACTCATCAACTTTATAATATCTTTTGGTTCCCAAAGACATGATAGAAATTGTGATTTGAATATTTAGGTTACGGAAATACAAATATTGCATAAACTTCGCAAATTCAATTCACAAACCTCAAATTCAATACATAAATTTGATTCTCAAAATCACATACACAATAATTAAAGCACAAAATTTATTATCAAAATCACAAACTCTAATGAAAATTTCACAAAATTTATTCTCATAATCAAATCCTAATTTCACCAATTTTATGGGGTTTAATTAGTTCATAGCTAGATAATTTGTATATAATAGGGAGCTCGGGAAGTGGGAACATAATTAAATAAGGGGGTAGAAACATAGAGAGTGGGTGCAACCGTGCAAGTTGAACAAATAATTAAAAAAAACTTTTTTGAGGGAGGCGAATTTTATTTTTTAAAAAATATGCTAATTTCACCAATTTTATGGGGTTTAATTAGTTATAGCTAGATAATTTGTACTCATAATAGGGAAGTCGGAAAGTGGGAATATAATTAAATAAGGGGTAGAAACATAAAAAGTGGGGTGTAAGTTGAACAAAAAATAAAAAAGCTATTTTGGGAATATAATTAAATAAGGGGTAGAAATATAAAAAGTTGGGTGTAAGTTGAACAAAAAATAAAAAAGCTATTTTGGGGGAGGTGATTTTTTTTTTTAAAAGGAAGCCTAGTGGGAATTGAACCCCTAACCTTCGGTTTAACTTTACTTTCCTTCCTTCCCACCAACCAACTAAACAAAGTACACAATTGATTTTATATTCATCCTAGTTTTACTTATTACAACACTGTCATATATATAAATAATTTTTTTTCAAACCCCGGGGCGCGTGAGTCGAAGGGTGGGGCGGCAATTACAGATTGTGTCTGTAATTTTTATTTGGGGTTAAATCATTGATTAATATCATTATTCTTTTGAACCGCAACCTTTCACCAAACTCCTCACGCGCACACTCCAACGCAAGTCTTTCAAGAGGTGAGTAGTGGTTTCATTTAACGACTTTTCTCATTCGATTTATGTTATAAATTGAATAAAAGTTGTATTTGACCAAAATACCACCTAACAAATTTCTTTCGTTGTGTGATGTGATTTTGGGTGTAGATCCATTCGAAGCCACCCAATTCAACCGTATAGTTTCCACGATTCAAGAACAACAAGAAGGCAAGTGACAATCCGAGCATTTCCGCTCACTTGGTACCTTCGTGCATTATTGTTTTCTTGCCTTGACAAGCATGCCAACTCGACTAAAAATAAATTACAATCACTTGCTTTGTGTAATTTATTTATCCGTTCTTTTGGAATTGACATGTAATCGGGTAATGTTATTATTCGACCTTATTATAAAATAATAACGTAGATACCCGCTTCACAAAAATGGATGATTTATTATTTATCCTTTCATACAATTTATTAGGTATGAACGTGCCTTTATTTATATTCCATGCATTTTATTTATGGTCTTGACATCCATTTTACTTCTATTAAAATTAGACCTGTCAAACGAGTCATTCGGGTCGGGTTCGGGTTGGGTAAAACCGGTCTCGGGTAAAACGGGTTTCGGGTATTTTCTAGTTGACTCGAACCCGGATTTGACCGGGTTTCGGGTCATTTTGGATCGATTTCGGGTTTGTCAATTTTTTATTTTTTTAATTAAAAAAATCACGATTTGATAATTTTGTGATAAATTTTAATTAATTATATATAATTAATTATATATAATTATAAATCAACTGGGTAAATCAAGTAAATTGGGTCAAAATTATCGGGTCAATCGGGTCACCGGGTCGAAACCCAAATTACCCGAAAAATTTCCAGTTATTCGGGTTCGGGTCAAAAAATATTTTCGGGTAAAAATTTTCGGGTTCGGGTCAAAAATTTTCCGGGCGTTTGGGTCGGGTTGTGTTTTGACAAGTCGAATTAAAATGGATTAATTTTCATGCGTGATCACCTAGGTTGGCCTTAATCACTAGTTAACAATGTGTTGGAATAGTAGTACGTGGAACTCAATTGCATCCAGAGTAAACACAAATAAAAGCTATGTAGTATAATGCGAGGTCGGGGCCGTTATTCCCCGATCTAAAAGTTTCATGAAATTCACACATTCCGAATGCGAATATAAATATATTATTTAATCAGAATGTTACACTACCAAATAAAAAGGTTTTAGGTCGTGTCCACCTTAATAAGTGGGGCCGATATCATTATTAAAAAAAATGTGTTTCTTTATAACGAAATAATATTAAGCTATGCAATGTGAGATAGTGAGTGAATAATATTTATTCATTTGGCCAAAGTTTTTGTTTAGCCATGATATCAGGGGACACGAAGTCAACCCTCTTCCCACTCCTAATACTAGGCTCTCCCTAACGTTTGGGTAACTACTAACGGCACGGATTTGGGTCACACGGAGTACCTCATAATCCGATATCGAGTCCAAACTTAACAAGAAAAATGTTTTAATGGTGATCATAAAATGCATTTCTAAAGTTATATCATATCTCATCCGTAATCGAGATATGGTTCCTAAGGTGCTCGTCTCCTACTTCACTTTCTCATTCAACCCTTCGGGGTTATTCGTATCCTAGAAGTCGTGTCATTAATTCACCAACCCACTAAAATAATCCAATAATCGCATTTGGATTTAAATTCACACCATTAAAGGTCAATGAGTTTAAATTCTAAGAAGTCCCAGTTTTGAGCCGTCACTTGCTAGTTCTCGCGAACTAACCGTCCTTTATTTTGGATGGCTGATCTCCCTCGGATATCAGGCCATGACCCGCAGGTCTAGGGTAAGCGCGTTGTCGTCGAAGGTTGGGCACTTGGATCCGGAATCATCTTCTTTTATGACTTTACTTTTTTAGTCGTTTATATAAGATGTTTTAATAATGTAAAAGATATTAACTCCGCTGGTTTGGTTTATGAACTTTTAATTTGCTAAGACTTGGTTTAATATTTCGATGTAATAAATCATGGTTTGATGAATCTTTTTATAAAGCCTTCCACTATTGTATTTTATACTTGTATCATCTTGTTTATGGGAGCATGGTAACATGTCCCTATAAGCCTAAGGTAGTTAGGAGGGCAATTCCGCCCAATATAACTACTGGCGATGTATCATCCTATAGTTTTAAAAAGGGGGTGTTACAAAAAACTCTTAGCAGAAACAAATGTGGATAGTAGTCCAATTGGATTTTCCCTCGGTAGGAGTGGCCCTCGGGTTCCTTTCCTATCATTTGTCAACGACATCATTATTTTCACAAGAGGTAGAGTTGTTGCGGTACAAAAAGTTAGAGGAATAATTGATACATATTGTAAAGTTTCTGGACAAAAAGTTAATTATCATAAATCTAGCTTCCAAGCCACAAAAGGCATTTCGAACTCTAGGATCGAAGAACTTAGCATTTGTTTCAGTATTACAAACGAAAAATCATTGGAAAAGTATATCGGATGTCTGATTATTAATGGTAGAGTAAACAAACACATTTTTTAAGACATCATCTTTAAATCTAAAGAACAACTAAGTAAATAGCGCGCCAATGCTCTATCACAACAGGTTCGTGCAATCCTTATTAACACAAACTTATTAGCCAAATCGTTGTATACAATGCAAAATTTTCTGTTACCCTCATCAATACATAAAGAGCTTGAACAGATTAATAGAATGTTCATTTGGAATAAAGATCTTCAACACCGCCCGCTTATTAGCTGGGATAAGATTTGCAAACCGAAAAAATATGGGGGGATTGGGCTTAGGAAATCGAAATAGATGAATGAAGCCCTTCAAATGAAACTACTATGTAAAATATTAGCATAAACGAAAAATTTCCCTCGGTAGGAGTGGCCCTTGGGTTCCTTTCCTATCATTTGTCAACGACATCATTATTTTCACAAGAGGTAGAGTTGTTGCGGTACAAAAAGTTAGAGGAATAATTGATACATATTGTAAAGTTTCTGGACAAAAAGTTAACTATCATAAATTTAGCTTCCAAGCCACAAAAGGTATTTCGAACTCTAGGATCGCAGAACTTAGCATTTGTTTCAGTATTACAAACGAAAAATCATTGGAAAAGTACATCGGATGTCTGATTATTAATGGTAGAGTAAACAAACACATTTTTTAAGACATCATCTTTAAATCTAAAGAACAACTAAGTAAATAGCGCGCCAATGCTCTATCACAACAGGTTCGTGCAATCCTTATTAACACAAACTTATTAGCCAAATCGTTGTATACAATGCAAAATTTTATGTTACCCTCATCAATACATAAAGAGCTTGACCAAATTAATAGAATGTTCATTTGGAATAAACATCTTCAACACTGCCCGTTTATCAGCTGGGATAGGATTTGCAGACTGAAAAAATATGGGGGATTGGGCTTAGGAAATCGAAATAGATGAATGAAGCCCTTCAAATGAAACTACAATGTAAAATATTAGCAGAACCGAAAAATTTCTGGGTTACACTCATTAAACACATGTATCTACATTCAACTAACATTCTTGAATACAACAAAAGAGGAGATTCTTCATGGCAATGGGCCAACTGACAACTCTCATCGATAAATTTAAGACATGACTAATTTGGTCGGTAGGAAATGGAACCTCTATCAAAATTTGGATGGATAATTGAATTACAACTTCCTCTTTACTGTTCAGGGAGGATTGCCCAGAGGAAACTGTTAGTGATTATATTTTAGGTGGTAAATGGGGGATGGAAAAATTTAACAATGTATCACCAAATGACATAGTAAAAGAAATCTTGGACATTCCACTTCCCGTTTCTCCCTTCGAGGATCGTTTATATTGGTGGCCTGACAGGGCTGGTTGGTTCACCACGTCGAGTGCGTACAAGCTAATCACAGCTCAATTCTCTTTGACATAGACAATAACGACTTGTTATGGAATTTGGATATTCCACCTATGATGACGATCACCTTTTACTAGAATGTCAATATGTGCGCTCTTTCTTTCACTTACCTACTCACAAAACTTAACAATATTCAACATGATAAATCACTCATGGGAGATAAAACCTATCATTTCATTCATCGGAAACAACCTTACCTCGATGGCCAAGGTGGAGCTTGCCTTTTCATGGTGGACGACTTGGTACATTGGAAACCAACATGTTTTTAGACTAGTCCCCATACCTCATAGAGACAGTTCATTACATATTATTAAAACTCATAAGGAGAATTGGAGTAAAACATCTTGCTTTGAATATAGTTTAGACGAGGACTTCCCCTTACACACAAGAAACTCCAATCACCCAAAGAAGAAAAATAAACATGTTAACATTACATGGCGCAAACCACCTAGGGGAACTCTCAAGTTAAATTTTGATGAATCTACAATTGCAAACAATGACAGCTCGGCTGGAGCCATAATCCGGGACTGGGAAGAATGTCAGATACATACCTGTTATCAAAAACTTGGCAAACAAAGCTCTTTGAAAGCCGAAGCTCTTGCTCTTAAGCCTGGAATCCAACATGACCTACAACTTCGTATTGACAAACTCCATATTGAAGGTGACTCCATTATAATCATAAACCACCTAAACAAAACATCTAACTGTCTTGGGAAACAAAACAAAGAAGTTTTCTTCTTTCATGTTCACCGGTTAGGCAACAAAGTGGTTGATAAAGTTGCACACCCTTGCCACTCTGCCTGAAGTGTCGATATTACAACGATTTTGGTCTTTTAGACTCCATCCGTAAAAATGCCATCGGGTTAACCCGAATTCTTCCTAATAAAATAAATAAATTTAGGGAACAAAAAAGAGGGAATTTGGTAGAATAAACCTTTTTGAAAAGGCTGCTAGGTATTTAGACCTCATAAAATATTAATTAGCCGTCCTAGACCCCTTTGAAAATTAATTAGGGACTGTACTCCTTTTTAACCTCTCCCTTCTTTGCGTCCTCTTCCTCCTAATCTTCTCAACCTCACAATTGGCAGAGGATCTCCCCGGTGCTCCTCGTCTCTCCGTTGTTGGCCCCGTCCCTATTGTTGATGTGCTGAACGCTAGGGGCTTTCGGTTGGGGATATGGGTTCGTTCGTCTTGGGAATCTCCGGCGGTTTGTATGTGGTTTTTCCGACAACTTTTATTGGTTGTTTGTCGGAGTACAGTGCTTCTGGTGTGCGCGGGCCGGTGCCTGGTCGTCTCCTCCTTCTCACGCTGGCGAGTTCAGGGTCGATATTTTGGAACGGGCTGGACGAGCACCCATCGCTCGCTGGGTTGGTGGTGGGGCGCGTGGTGCCTGCGTCGTGGTGGGCACATGGGCGTTGTTGCTGGATTTCTTCGGGATAACGTGTGAAGATGAAGGACATGTCTGCTATTTTTTAAAGCCGCAAAAAGGGGTCTCCTCTTTTTTGTCTCTTTTCAATTTAGCTTGTAGGGGTGGTTGACCGAATTGTGTATTCCATCTTGTGGGTGACGTTTTTTGAGCTTATGTGGCATGTGGGGCTTCTTTTTGTGGGTAGGAAGTTTGTGATGATATTTGTGTGATGTTTTTCATTTGTGGGTAGAATGTTGCATGTAGCTTAATGTAGTAGGGAGTAGGACTTTTGTGAGTAGTATCATCTTTTACGTAAGACTCTTAGTATGATCTTACTTCTTGTTACTCATTGGTTTTATGCCACCATCTATATATTTACCGTTTCAAGAGAAATTGATGTATTAACCAAGCTAGGAGTTATGACTTGTGAGAAATTGATTTGGATCCAGCTGATCTTGTGATATCCGTTAAGATGCCAAAAAAAATTGAGACTTCCGGTGAACGGAAATGAATTTTGACTTCATATATGAGCTTCTCTCTTTATTTTGGCCTCAATAGCACTTTTACCTCCTGATTTGGGCTGGGAAAATTTTACTAAGTGGATTGAAGATGAGTTCATGCATAGCACCAAAAAAAAAAAGATGAATTCATGCATTTATTGATCTTCTTTGGGGCTGATTTTGAAGGCTTTTCTCATAAACAAAAATGTCATCACAAATGATTAAGATCTATGAGGTGTAATCACAAATGTCATCAATGAATAAAAGTCATAATACAAAATGTCATCAATCAAGGTTAATCACATTTTGTGCTCTTGTGTCATCAATGAAGAAAAATGTAATAAATATGTCACCACAAGTGATTGCATCAGTGAAATGTAATCACAAACGTGTCATACTGTCATCAGTGATTAAAAGTAAAATCGATGAAAATATATCGATATATAATTGATTAAATTAAAAAAGTGGCATAAACGATTTGATTAAAAAAGTGGCATCAAATAATTACATTAGAAAAATGGCATCAAAACACTACTTTGAAAAAGTTGTATCACATTAAAGAAAAAAATGTCATAAAAACACTACTTAAAAAAAATATGGCATCACGGTAAAAAAAAATATCATAAAAAAAGTTGACATAAAAAACGTGTCATCAGTAAAAAAAAAAAAAAGCATCAATGGTTAACGTGGCGTCACAATGAACAAAAAATGTTATCAATGTTTAAATTAAGTGGCATAAAAAAAGTGTCGCAAAACCATTTCATAAAAAATAAATAAAAAAAATCCAAATGAGTTGGTCAACGTTAACCGGTCAACGTTACCACTTACCATTGATCATTCCACTCTATTTGGATGATGTCTACCAAAACTAATTAAATTAGTTTGGGGTCTAAGTATCCAATTAAGCATTCAATGACTATATACCAAAATCACAAAAAAAAAATGTACGGGTGCCCAACTTAAAAAGAAAAAAAATCAAATCAATGGTTTCCTTAAACCCTAAACCCTCCCCACCGAAACCATGTGTCGTCTTTTTCCCTTCCCCTTTCAACTCTTCAACGACTCTGTTGTTGGAAAATGGCGATTGCAACCAAGGCCAATCCCTTATTGAGCTCTCTCCCACGCCACCTTACATGGCGGAAGTTCAATTTCCGCACAATTTGCAGCGGCATGCTTGGTTTCTCGACAGATTCCGACCTCTCGGACTCTCCCGCTCATCCTTCTCCTTCTGGAGTGTCCCCGCGGATGAAGATCCTTGAGAGTTTCAAAGAAGAGTTTGAAATCGGCAGTCGAGTCATTTCGTTTGAAACAGGTAAAATTGCTCGCTTTGCTAATGGCGCCGTTGTCATGGCAATGGAGGAAACCAAGGTTCTTTCGACTGTTGCTTCTTCCAAGGGCGACGCTGTTCGTGATTTCTTGCCTCTCACTGTAAGTGCACACATTTCTGATTATTAATACCCTTACGGTTTTATTATTGTTTGTCATTTTCGGTTCTGAATTGGAGTCATTCATGGCCCCGTAAGACATGTAGGAAGTTAAGTGTTTAATAGAGTCTTCTCTTTGTAGCTGCTAAATTATTGCTGCTTGGATAGGTATTTTAGTTTCACCAAAATCATTATGGTTTTCTAATGGAAAGGAAAGAATGTATCGTTGGATCTTAAATTGAATCTGCTCGTTTGTATTGAATCTGTTGTTATGCCCCCCCTTTTTAAATCTCTCTTTCTCTTGTTCATCTGATTGGGGAAATTCACAACATATTTCGTATAAGATGTGTAGGCAATTTTGCTTGAAACATCTTGGATTTAAGAAAAGGGAGGAAAATCTTAATAACCTAGACCAAATTTGAAGAGCCAAAGCAAACCTTGCAATAAAATTATATACGCTGAACCAAGGATTTCATTTAGTGAAGTGCATAGATCCAGTTTTTTGTTGTTGTTGTATATTTTTTTTTTTGGATTATATGTTTGACAGTGATTTTTGGGAAATTTGGTCAGTCTCCTAATTTACTAATTGGTCAGTCTCCTAATTTACTAATTGCTCAGTAGAATTTCATTGCCTGTATGTTGCTTCAAACTTCCTAACTAGAGGGCGCTCACATTTCTCATACCAATAAGCTACCACAGGACTTCACTTATGCAATTTGAAATCTCTGATTTTTCTCATTCCTTCTATCCTTCGACTTTAATAAATACAGTATTGAACTTCTGGGCTTCTAGCATGCTAAGGAATCCTTGAAGATTTTGAATGTGTCTTTTCCATATATTATGATTTTTCTCATGCCTGTACTGCTGTTTTTCTTTTTAAGGTTGATTACCAAGAGAAGCAATATGCTCAAGGTGTGATTCCCAATACATACATGCGTAGGGAGGGTGCTCCAAAAGAGCGTGAACTTTTATGTGGTCGTATCATTGATAGACCAATTAGACCATTGTTTCCTTCTGGATTTTACCATGAGGTGCAGGTAAGGCTGGGATTCAGTTACTTAACTTTTTCTTATCTTCTTGCATTTTATCACTCTTTGATAGTGCCTTCTTCGCTAGGTAATGGCAAGTGTTCTTTCTTCTGATGGGAAACAAGATCCAGATGTAATGGCAGCTAATGCAACATCTGCAGCTTTAATGTTGTCGGATATACCTTGGGGTGGTCCTATTGGAGTTATACGCATAGGAAGGATTTGTGGACAGTTCATAATTAATCCCACCATGGATGAGGTAATAGTGTTTACATTTTCGTAATTGCTTCCTATATTTACTCTTGGATCTTGGATATAGTAACCATTCTCTTGGAATTGTACATTTATAATATTCTAGTTTAACCTAATAGATGGGTCATACAATTCCATTCCTCCAGACCAATTCAAATGAAGCAGTGGAATTTGTTTTTACCCACTTTCTCAATTATGTTCAGTTTCTTCCATGTTGTCTTAAAGTACATTTTATTTTTGTTATTCAGTTTTACTTTCAGTTGGTTCTTTCCTGTTCCATTTATAAAAAAGAGGGACAACATCAGTTTGTAGCATGGAGAATTTGAAATGAAATCTGTGCCTGTGAGATTTTCCTCAATATTGGGGGGAGAGATTCTTGCCTTAAGTTTATAACTTTGACTTTCAGTTTCTGAGTTCCCATGACTTACCTAATTGTTTTAGGAATTATTGGCTTCAACCATGCATTACTCTTCCTTTTTTTTTTGCATTCTTCCTGTTCTTTGCAAGTTCCTATGACATACTTAAGTATTGGATTTTGTGTACTTCAAAAACTTGTATTTATATAGTTATACTTGTATTTTCTTTATATTAATACTCATATTTGCTTTATATTAAAATATAGGCAGCCATCATAATTGATTTTGTTTGGTAAATTATGAGTTTGGCACCCAAGCTTTTAATGTTCCAAATTAACTCCCAGTCTATTGAAAATCATTTTAGATCGGTTCTTTCTGTTTTTTGAATTTATATATTCTGTTAGATAATTCTTATATATGTTTTTTTTGGGCGATCCTTTATGATTTATAATTATTTCTTGTAAAGCTTTATTTAATTATTGAATGCATAGCTCAGTGTCTAGGACTCAATTCACAAACACATACACTGATTTCCATTGGTTGAAAAACACAATATTTAAAAAATAACTTATGGGGCAATTTAAAAAAGTTTTTTTGGTAGAAATTTTAGCTTAAAAAAAGCTTTATAGCTTTTTTAGAGTTTATTTGGTACGAAATTACCATAATACCCCTAATAATAACCAAATAAACTCCACTTTTTACGATTAAACTCTTTTTCATCCCATACGGAGTTTATATTATTCCATAATGTACCATGCTATCCCACATGAGTCTCCTCCTATGTGACCCCGGCACCCTCTAGACATATCCAACACCACAATAGCAACACGACGAGTACACTCGACCATGCTATCCCACATCTCCTCTGCATTGTCCTTCACCTGTCATACCCCTTTCCTCTCTGTAAACCTGTGAGTATTATGTTTAAGCGAGTTCCTGTAATAAAAAGATGTCAATATATAGTCATGTTGATTTTGTTATTGTCTTTCTTTCATGCGGAAGATATTGCAGGTGCTGGAAAATCAGTAAGAGAGCAGCCTTTTTTTTTGATCCAAAAGTAGCAAATTTATTATGAAGACTTTTGATATTTTTCTCTTCGTCCCGGTGGGTTTGATATCATTATTATGATACTGTGTGTTATGTAGAAGGAGTATGTACTAAAAATATGCACATAGACCTGCATCAAACCTATCTATTTTCATTCGGTGTTCTTTTTGTTGTGATTCATTGTGATGTATTATCTGCTTTATTGCAGCTGAGTTTAAGTGACCTTAACTTGGTTTATGCCTGCACAAAAGATAAAACTTTGATGATAGATGTGCAAGCTCGTGAGATTTCGGAGAATGATCTGGAGGCTGGCCTAAGGCTTGCTCATTCTGAGGTATATTTGTTTATATTGCAAATGCTAAATGGTGCATTGATACTCAGATGCATATTCCTGGATATACAATACAGGCCATAAAGTATCTTGAGCCTCAAGTTCGCTTGGCTGCAATATCTGGCAAGCAAAAGAAGGAATATAAACTGGCAATGATGCCAGAAACTACAATGGAGAAAATCAGGAATTTAGCTGAAGCTCGTATTCAAGCTGTTTTTACAGATGCCTCATATGGAAAGGTCCAGCATCATGCTTCATCAATAATGAGCTTTCCATTTTTTTACTCAAGAATAGTTACTATTTGACATTTATGACGCTCATTTTCTTATTTTAGTACTATTATTATTTAAGAATCCTCACTGCTTTATTTTTAATCAAACCATTATATATAGTTTGAACGTGGTGAGGCCTTGGAGAATATTACACATGGTGTGAAAAAGGCACTTGAAGAAGAAGAGTGTGATGAAGAAAGTTTAAAAGCATTACCGAAAGCAGTGGATACTCTGAGGAAGCAGGTAAATACTGAAATGCTTAACCTTTTCTTTCATTCCAAATATAATATGCTTCGGACACCAATATATTTGTGCATGCCCACCATTACGTTATGTAGAACATCTACCAAGCATATATCTATCCTTGTGCACTGTGCACAAATGAAGAGGTGCTGCTGGATGACATGCTGAAAACATGGCAAAGGATTGAGTATTTTGCTTAGGGTTGCTTCATGTATTGTAATGAATAAATAGAATTTACCAAATACAGACATGGTTAGATACAAGAGATGTGCAGAGAATATTCACAATTAACAACATACTAATACATTAGTTAAACAAGATCAGAATACATTTATTCTATCAGCTTTTGCATACAAATATCATTTCCCCCGCCCCCCACCCCCCCCCCCCCCCCCCCCCCCTTATGTATTGTTTTTACAGTCTTTCTAATCTATGCCCCAAGGGCATAGGTTAAAAAGGTCAATTGGGAAAGATTCTCTAGCAAATAAAGAAGCGATCATAGGAAAACAATATTATGAAAAACTAAGACAGTTTAAATTTGGGAAATCTTTCCCGATTGTGCTTCTTAACCTATGCCCCAAAACTGTTGTTCTTATCAATTTCTTTTACTCATGGACATAGCTCAAGGAACAGTTTCGGAAATAAAAGAATTGTGTTAGAACCCACTGGGTACAAGGATCTCGTACACAAGAAAACCACTCAAGCAAGAATCTTGCAGTGAAGAATTTATGGCTCTTTTGATTGAATAAACTTCTGGATTTCTGCATGAATCAAAGACTAGCAATGACCTTATATAGACTTTACTATCCTAGAAGACTTAATATGATAATGCTCATCTTTTTAATGCTAGAATTAGGAAACATAATATAATATGATAAATGACCCTAGAATATAAAGATTAATTTTCTAAATAAAAGATATAAACTCAATTAGTTTTCAAGATAATAAACTAATTTCTTTAATAGTTTGGAATCATATCAAATGGTTTCTTCCCTTCATATTTGATTAGTTTATATTTTTCCTAATAGAAGTTGAAATTGTTTTTTCACTTTTGTTTTGGTTTTTAAGGTCCATTTGTGTCCTGTATTTATTCCTCTCTTACAAATCTTTAGGGCTACTATGAAACTGAAAGATATCATATTGTTTAAATTTAGATAAGTTGCCTTATTTGTTTATTTAAATTGCTTGATGACCTTTTTTGTTTTTTTCTTTTGTTTTTGTCTGTTTGTCTCTTTGTTTTTTTCTTTTATTTTCTCTCTCACCAACTTCTTGCTTGTGCTGGTTTCTTTTGCAATCCAAATCCTAGTGCAGTACATATTCCTGCTGTTAACCTACTACTATCACCCACTTTCCTCCACCAGTACACCTACTGAAGTAACAGGCCCAACAAGAGTGTAGGTTGGTGGGGAAGAATGGTGGTGGGAAGAGAGTTGGGGGTGATGCACAATCTGAATAAAATCCAGCTCATCTTTGAACCAAATCTCAGGGTGGGGGCAGACAGGATCAAGGAGATGGTTAATTTGGAAAGAGAGGAATAAGAGCAGGGAGATACTTGCAAGAAGTTGGTGGAGGTGCAATATTGATAATCAATGGAGATAGTAGTGACAGACGAATAGGAAGATACAAAGTGGGTCTAAATTGGTAGTGGCAGTAGCCATGGTGTTTTTAGAGCAAATAAAAAAAGGACGGATGAGAAACATTCCTCACTCTTATGGGTCAAGTTGTTTGGTTAGGAAAGTAGTCATATTATCTTACATTAGTTTCTATGAATGGATTTTTTGTTAAAAAAAAATTGGGAGAGTAAAAAGCCAATCATTAAGCGAATAATGGCTCCCCCACTTTCTCCATGCTCCAAATATGTCCTTTATAGATACCTTGTTTTCCGTAGCTTGATTTTTTTTTTTTTTTTTTGTAGATTGTTCGCTCTAGGATTATTAAGGAAGGGCTTAGAGTTGATGGAAGACAACTTGATGAAGTAAGGCCTTTATATTGCGAGGCAGGCATCTTACCTGCGTTACATGGGTCATCACTCTTTAATCGTGGAGACACTCAGGTATGAAAGCCTGTTTTCATAGTAATCGTAAGTGGTAGGGGTGCAAGGATTGAAAGGTATGGAAACATAAGAAAATATTTATGTGATGGGTACAGGTTCTTTGTACCGTTACCCTTGGTGCACGTGGAGATGCTCAGCGCTTGGATTCCTTAGTTGGTCCCAGTTCAAAGCGGTTCATGCTTCATTATAGTTTTCCGCCATTTTCAATCAATGAAGTGGGCAAAAGAGTCGGCCTTAATAGACGGGAAGTTGGCCACGGTATGTGTTTATTTGTCCATTTTCTGAATCAGATTTTCATGCAGGGAGATCGAAGTTTGGCTTTCTCAGCCAAACTATGAACCCTCTTATGTCAAAGAAAGTTGGATATTTGTGTGACTCTGACAATTTGTGTTATTTTCTGTGCTGTTCTACATAATTTCCAGAAAAGTAGGTTAGTTGATAGAGATGGGGTGTGTGTTGTAACCATTCCGGAATGGCTCACCGGAAAGGACCGGTGGGTAGTACCCATAGATCCCCAGTTCGAACCCCGGAATGGCCGCTCTTTATTTACCTATTCAAGGGGTGTGTGTTGTTTTAAATGCTATTTGGAATCTAGTTATCAATCAGGTTGTCAGACTTTTTCATTATGGGATTCTTGAGTTGAATGTCAAGTCTGCTGAGGCACATACTAAGAGAGTGAATAAAAGGTTAAACTTCAATTTCATACCAAGTGGAAATGTGGAAGCATAAAAGTATCACTTCATACTGTTTGAAAAATCTTGAATTTGATCTCATAATAGCAGGTTTTGAAATTGTTATTGGTTTCAGGATTTCAGCTGACCTTATTCATGGCTGAGAATGTTGCCTAAGTGTTGTATCTGGCATGCATATAATTTGGTTTCCGTTACCTAATGTTATGTATTCTTGAATCCCCTGGAAGTATTGCCATGATTGTCTATTGGTAGTCTTTTAATAATGGCAAGACCAAACTGGAACTTCCAATTTGAAGTCGAGAATTTTAGCCTAGGGCTCTGAGGAGGGGGAAGACAGCTTCCCTTTCTCACCATTGTAGAGTATCTTAATTGCAAACTGGAAGTTTCAATTTGAAGTTGAGAATTTTAGCCTAGGGCTCTGAGGAGGGGGATCGACAGTTACCCTTTTCTCACCATTGTGGAGTGTCGTTATTGCATGAATGATATTATCTAGGGCCCAGGATACAATTTTTGCCCGTTTCTATACATTAATTGTTGAATTTCTTAAAAAATGTAAGGAGAACAGATGAATAAGCCTTGCTTTGCTACTTCTTTTGTACAGGGACACTGGCAGAGAAGGCTTTGCTTGCTGTTCTCCCCCCTGAAGATGATTTCCCTTACACAGTGCGTATCAACTCTGAAGTTATGGCTTCAGATGGCTCTACTTCGATGGCTAGTGTGTGTGCAGGTATCCTTTCTTTACTTGTCAAATTTACCTCAGTGGAAAAGTTTTATTTTGGGTAGAGGTGGCAATTAGGCGAGTCGGTTTGGGTTCGGGTTTGGGTCAATCGGGTTTCAGATCATTTGGGTTTAGGGTCATTCGGGTCGGGTTCCGGTTCATGTTTGTCTCGGTTTTTATTTTGGGTTTTGGCTGTCTTAGGTTTCGGTTGTCTCGGGTTTTTATTATTTCAACACTCATTTTTAAAATTGGAAAAGTAAATGAAAATAATACAAACTATCAATTATGAACGAAAAATAATACAAACTTTCAAAATTATACAACTATAGCCAAACTATTTCAATATATACCAAAGTAATACACCGACTCATTTTCCGGCAAAAATGGATAGCAGTAAACCGGAATGACACCTAGACAAAAAAGGCATGTCATTAATCCTCATCCCATGTGTATCTCTTTCAAGGAAGAAAAGGAAAATTTATCTAATTAATTAGAAGAGTGAAGATAAGAGGTCCGGGATCAGCAAAGAGCGAACAATTTCGTAGGGAAGAGAACGCGATTGAGAACAAGGAAGATCAAAGGAGTTCGAAGGATGAGAGGAGGGTTGGGAAGGGGACAACGAAACTCACCTGCGAAATCTAATTTTTGGAGAAGAGTGATCGGCAAATCTTGAAATCGAAAGGGCTTCCATGGCTTCCATGGCTTCCATTGCAAATACACCATCAATTCGGGGAAATAATTTTATTGGTGCTCATTATGGAAGGGATGATTCCACTCTTTAGTTTATCTCATATATATGTGGTCGAATTTTTCATGTGTTCAAATTGGGTACAAATCTTAGGGTTTTTGAATTTAACTTCAATTCAAAACCTTCTGTCATGGATTGTTGTCCTAGATTTGCGTAATTGGATTCAAATTGTTGTCATGATATTTGGAATTCAAATTAAAGATTATTTTGTCATGGACTATGTAATTGGAACCTGCTGTCATGGACGGAAAAATTGTGTAAAGGGTTTGCATTCATGTGGATAATTATGTAAATCCAAAATTTCAAATTGTTTAATGACTTTTTTTCTTCGGTTTCTCTTCTCCATAAATTCGGATTTTCCCCCAAATTTAATATGGCTGAAATACATACATGGGATGCGGATTAATGACATATCAATTTTTTTCCATCCAAGTGTCATTCCGGTGTACAGTTGCACATTTTAGCTGGAAACGAAGTTGGTGTATTATTTTTGGTATATATTGAAAGTTTGGCTATGATTTTAAAATTTTGAAAGTTCATATTATTTTTGGTTCATGAGTGATAGTTTGTATTATTTTCATTCATTTTTCTTTAAAAATGTAACAAGAATAAATCTTAAATCGGGTTATTTTGGGTTTTGGTTATAACGAGTTTGGGTCTTATTGGGTTTCAGTTTAATCGGGTTCGGTTCATTCAGATTTGGGTCGGTTTTTGTTATCGGTTATTCGGGTGTTGATTCAAAAATGGGTCTACTCGGTTTTCAGGTGATGTACTTAACTAAGTTTTTGGGTATTCGAAGTAATTGGTTTCTAGTGGGTTTCTAATTTTGTGGCCTTTGTTAGTGTCTTGGAGTGTGTGAAAGGTGAGGTACCTAAACCAAGCCAATGCTTGCTTACCCTTAGACGATGTAGGCGTGGTTAGGTGGTGCCTAGGTGCCTTCCCTCTTCTTAGAATTTCCAAAAAAAGACTTCATAATTAATTTAAACAATTCTCTTTACTTTTGCAGTCTCTTCCCATCCCTTACCCACTATTACCCTTCTCATTGTTTCTGCAACCTCTTCCTCTACCCTTCTCCTGCCCGTTTTTGTTTTATTGCGTTCAGGTCCTCCCTTTTCTATGCTTCTCTCACTCCCTAATCATCCACCCTTTTCAGCTTGGTGAATTTAATTTTGGTTAATATTCTATGCTATTAGACTTGGGTTTACAACTTTGTGATGCTTTACACTTGGTTATCTTATTTGCTTACTACTATAGACTTGGTTTTGGTCCAGTATGATGCCTTAAGCCTGGTTTTATTTATTGGCGAGCACATTTTGTAGCATAAAACTTGGGGCATTTGTCTTTTAGCATATAACATATTTTGAAAGCATTTGTGAAAAAATGAGCGCTTTGTGCCTCTCAGGCACGCCTATGGAGTAGGGAGGTCCATCGCCTCAAGCTGCCTGGTGCTTTTCTAAACACGGGTGTCTTGTGTTCATTTTTATTTCATTTCATTACACCAGTGTGGAAAATCATTGACAGAAAGGGATTTGTACACTTTTTTTTTTGTTGTTGTTGCTGATGACTCATCAAGTAACATTTTCTTTTTATTTGGGATTCTCAGGTCCTTAACCATCTACAATGGTTTTATTTAAAATGTACACATTTGCACAAGATATGTAAAAATACACATAACTTTTTACTAATTTGCTCCGTTGGTGAAATGCACAATTTTTATTAGAGGTGGCAATTCGGTTGTTCGGACCGGGTTCAGGTATACCCATTTGGTTTCGGTCATACATCGGGTCGGGTCATATGTTGGGGTATACTGAATGTACGGTCGAGTTTGGATCGGGTCGGGTAAGTTGGGGTAAATGGATTTCGGGTTGGGTCGGGTTCGGATTGGGTCAAGTCGAGTCACATTAAGTTTTATTATAAAACGACGATTATTTTTTGTTTATCTTAATTTTTGACTATTAAACATTATTTATTTAGTATATTAGGTCTCATTATATGTAATTCACGTTATTTGAGTGTTTAAAAATAAGAAAATTAAAGTAATTATAAGGAAGAGTCGAGTCTTGTTCGGATCGGGTCAAGGACGGGTCGGGTATTGGTCGGATCGGGTTTGTCTATGTTCGCGTCCATTCGGGTATCGGGTCAAAATGGGTCGGGCTTGGGTTTGACTTCGGGTTGTGCATAACACTAGATTTTCAGGTTTCAGTCAGGTTCGGGTGGGTCAGGTAGGGTTTTCGGGTCGGGTGAGATTATGTCAGCTCTAATTTTTACACACCTTTCAAATACAATTAGTTTAAACCAAAAAAGAAAAGAAAATCTTAAAAAAATAAACCAATGAAATTGTCTTGCTTTATGTAAAAGTTTATACACATGGGGATGTAGTGTGCTCAAATTTGCACATCACATTCTCAAATGTGTACATTTGCACACATCCAAAACAACCAATGGAGCTCAAACATGTCTAAAAAGTACACATTTATATATTTGCACACAACCATTGTTGATGGTCTTATCATTTATTTAAAATTTCTTCTTGTTTATGTATCTTCCACTTCCTTTTCTCTGGGACGACTTATTCCTATAGCATTTCAGGTAGTATGGCTCTTATGGATGCTGGAATTCCTTTGAGGGAACATGTGGCTGGTGTTTCAGTGGGTCTTGTTAGTGAGGTTGATCCATTGACCGGCGATATGAAGGATTATCGTATATTAACTGATATTTTGGTGAGAATACTTCTTAACAATTTTACTTTCTCTTTGATTTGACTTAATCACTTGATTCTAGGGACGATTCGTCTTTGGGATGATTATTTATTTTATGTTTAGAGGCTATGCGATACCTATAACAAAATTTCATTGCGTTCCACTATCCCTTGGTCTAATTTTTAGGGTTTTTGTAGATCTATGTGAATTTCCACTTTGTATTTTAGTTTTTTAATCTTTCATTATCTTTTGTTAGGTTTGTTGTCAAATTGCTATTGTTGCTTTTCTCTGGAGTCAGTTGTCAAAGTTGAGCTTAAATGAAGAAAAAAATGTTCTCTAACAAAAAATGACTATTAAAATTTCTTAATCTTGGGTTACTAGTTCTTTCCCTTATCAGCTGCGTGATGATGAATTCAACATAACATGGTAATCTGACGTTTGGTCCAGATGGCATTACGTAGATTGATAGAAAAAAGGGACCTCATAATTCATTTATGTACTATGTTCCTCTGTAATATTTGTCATTTTACCTTTGTTTTTTCAATCTTAATGTGTGTGAAAGGGAAATTCAACTTTGACTGAATTATGGGCTGTTAGATATTTTTGTTTTTTGATTTCTGGTTATATATCTGAATTAACACTGCAGTTTTCATGCACTTTTCTCGAGAAATGACATTAGAGAGCAGAGAGGAGCTGAATTTATCTTATATTACAAAGAACAAGGATTTGGTAACCCATAATAAAAATTTACGAAATTCCAGAATATGGGAGCTTCATCAACATTCTCTAAGAAATATTATCAGAAATCAGAAAGGTATAAATCAAATCTTTTGCTGTATACTAGGGATTAGAAGATCATTTAGGAGATATGGACTTCAAAATTGCTGGTACACGGAATGGAGTTACTGCAATTCAGTTGGATATAAAACCTGCTGGAATCCCATTAGATATTATTTGTGAATCCCTGAAACCTGCCTTGAGAGGCCGGGTTCAAATTCTGGACCACATGGAGCGTGAAATAAGTGTTCCACGTGTTCAAGATGATCGATTTCCCCCTCGATTAGGTAGGAATTTTTTTTCTTTTTTTTTTTCAGTTGATCATTTTGTTTAAATGCTCCCATAATAACATAATATACTAATCCATGGTGGATATCTTTCACAGTGACATTGAAGTTCAGCAATGATTCTATCCGTCGTTTGATAGGACCTTTGGGTGCACTAAAGAGAAAGATAGAGGAAGAAACAGGTGTGTTACAAAAGCATGCATCACATTTAGCATCATTTGCAAATGACTATCTCGATGATACGGTTACTCCTTGACTGGAAATTGTTCACTGTTTTTGCTGTGTTTTCTTGAGATTCTTTTGCACATTGGGGTTGATAACAGTGATAAATTTATATCCAGGTTCAGCACATGATGATGTGACTTGATGTACCTTAATTATTCTTTGGTTTGCCAGTGTCCTGTTTCTTTTTGTGTGGTGCATATTCATGCATGCCTCAAACAGATACAATATTGTTATAGAATATGGGAATTGGCTTTGACGATTCATATGAGGTGATGATTCATATGAAGTGCATAAGCATCAATCAAGATGGTGAATATATTATGCTGCTGCTGGCTTAGCTCAACATATGTAAATGAATGTTGTTCTTATATGATTTACATTTATAAATTTCTTTGATGTACAATGTTAGTAAGTTTGAGCATTTACTGAAGCCAATCACTGATGTGTTGCTCTCCATCAATACTAATGGTTGGCATTTATAAATAACATATTTCAGGTGCACGCATATCTGTTGGTGATGGCACTATTACCGTAATTGCAAAAAATCAGTCTGTAATGGAGAAAGTAGGAGAGAAGGTATACTTCGTTCTTGTTTGCTGGTATTTGTTATTGCCGAACGAGAATTTTAAATTTGACTCTCATTTGAAAACTTCAGTCTGCAGTTGTCAGTTTCGTAAACCCTTAAGTATTTAACCTAATCATATTAATTCCTGTTGAAAGTAAATCCTTTTAAGTATAACCCAAAACATTGACGGTTTTTTTCAAATTGTTCTTCACAATGCTCTTGTATTTGAATAATTTATGCTGTTTTTATGGTGGCAGAAATGCCTGAAACATACAAATAGGTTGATATTGTGTCATTAAGTTTTCCTCTTTTCAGATTGACACCATGGGGAGAGCAAATGTTTCCATTTTGCATAACTGGCTAATGTTAGTGTAGACTGGTTGTGCAACTTGATGAATGAAGAATGGCTGTGCAACTTTGGATTGTGTCTTTGGTCTATTTTTGTATGGATCTGCTTCTTTCTATTGAATTTGAGTATCATTAATTGTTTTGTCCTCAGATTGATTTTATCATTGGCCGTGAGATTGAAGTTGGAGGGATTTATAAAGGCAATGTTACATCAATCAAAGAATATGGTGCGTTTGTCGAGTTCAATGGTGGTCAGCATGGCTTGTTGCATATTTCAGAGCTGTCACATGAGCCGGTAATTGTTCTTCCAAACTTTGATTGTCTGAAATTACCTACTATGATCAAGTCTTCCCTTCATAATTATTAAGGATCCTTCATCTAATCTCAGTGAGTTGACGTCGGGGATCTTTGGGTATTTTTAAAACTGAATACAGTTGCATCTGGTTGAACGATCACAATTAAGTTCTTACTTGGGTATGGTTTAGCATCCAAATAGCACAGTATTATTAATCATGCAGCTATTACAGAAGTAGTTTGATTTGAGTTGTTGTATTGCCTTCGTGTGACAAACATACGAATATGCAATTGCTTTATCAGGTGTTACGAGTTTCAGATGCGGTGTCTGTTGGCCAGCAGCTTAATTTGATGTGCATTGGACAAGATGTTCGGGGTAACATTAAGTTGTCCCTCAAAGCAACTTTTCCACGCCCAAAATCAGGATCCCCTGAAGTGGTTCATGGATCTGTTCCTTCTAAGGAGCCACCATCGAACATCCAAGCATCAGTAGATGAGACCAAAGTTCAAGGAAAGCCAACTGATCAACCTTCTGAGACAAAATACGAAGTCAATGAGAGCAAACCTTTTGGTTCCTCAGCTCCGTCATTTCTGATCAGAACCACAGAAGAGTGTGATGAACAAGAAGAATTGTGTAGTTTGAATAATGTTTCTGATGACAGATCTGGGAAGAAGGCCTCCACCAAGGCTGTTAATGCTAAAAATATGAAGATTGGGACAAGGGTAACGGCCAAGGTTTATCAGATACGTGCACGCGGATTAGTGCTTGATCTGGGAAGTGGACTGAAAGGAATGTTTCGATTTGATGTATGTTGTCGTGTTCTTTGCTTTTCAATGATAGCATGCAGTGAAGCCTTGTTATTAACAGTTGGTAACTGTTCGATCATCTTAGATAACGTTTTGCCATTGCAATTTGGTTGCAGATGGGCGGCAGGAAGGACTATAAAGTTGGCGATGATCTGACGGTGGAATGTTCGAGTTTCAGTAGCAAGGGAGTCCCTGTCATGTCATCAGTGAAAGATATGTAGAGTTATGCCCTTCTCACCTTAAACATTAACCCCCGGGAGTACACATTTTACAACACAAGGAAGTTCTGCTGCAACATTGAGAGGTAGAAAGACGCCGTACCTTTTGAGTATGATAGCTTCAAGAGTGTACAACAAATTTTAAAAATTTTGACCCATAATAAATATTCATTGGTGTTTACCCTGTGTGTTCGTTTGCCCCCATCTACATTTTAGTTGAATTCGTTGGTAGTCTGAAGATAGTTTTCTTGAAGGGCTTTTGGAGGTGTCCAAATATGAAGTGTCCAGGGCACACATTAATTCTCATTCCTTGGATATTTTCATGCGTTCTTCAGCAAACTTGTGTTGTTCTTGGTTTTGTCCGGAGATCCAATAGGAGAGCTAATTATTCATTGTATAACTTACTAGTCTTATGGCCCGAGCTAATTATTCATTGTATAAATTATATTTTATTATATAAGTTTTGCATGCTTAAATGTTTTAATAAAATAGGGCCTCCCACATAGTATGAACAAAATAAGAAAACGAAACTTTTGAATGTGATATAAAATATACAATCAAAATCTTATCGAATTAATTAATAAATGAAATGGTTAAAAAAACAGTCTTAACGGACGGTTGTTAAGTTTATCAAAATTAATTAAATTTTTAGCCACAAATTTTTAATCAAAATATAACTGACCTGATAAGAATATTTTAAGCCACATACGTTTGTTTCAAAATTTTAATTGTTTGGGACTTTCGGGTAATCAATTTTATTAAATTGAATTTAAGCCACATACGTTTAAATTGAATTAAACAGTCTTAATGGACGGTTGTTAAGTTTCAAACTTTTGAATGTGATATTAAAATATACAATCAAAATCTTATCGAATTAATTAATAAATGAAATGGTTAAAAAAACAGTCTTAATGGACGGTCGTTTGGGACTTTCGGGTAATCCATTTTATTAAATTGAATATGTAATTCATATTATTTGTGTATTTCAAACAATATTTTTAGTAAAATTAAATATGATTCAATATATAATCTACTCACTGGCTCGTAAGCTCCAAATCCTAAGCTCATTATATTCATCATTAATTTCATTAAAATTTGGCAATACATTGTTATCAAAATCATACTTGATTCTCTGTCTAAAAGATAATTCACGTTATTTTTGTGATTGTTATTTGTGTCCATAAAAAAGTAGTTTTCAAAAAAAATTATACTATGTATATGATTCAAGTTATAATATCCTCATTGTACTCATATTTTATTATTGAGAAATGAGAATTTTGAATTCAAGTCGATCATTCATAATTCATCACATGAGTAAACGAGTAACTTTGATCAATGTAATTTTTATTTTGTTTAGAAATAGCATTAATTATCAGTAGCTCGGTAATGGATTATACTCCCTCCGTCCAAAAATACATGGACTTTTACTATTCATGCACACTTTTTTCGGAGCTAAAAACTATATAGAATATTAACTTTTTTATTAATTTTTTTAATAATTACAAACTTATTATCAATAAGTTTGTAATTATTAAAAAAATTAATAAAAAAGTTAATATTTTATATAGTTTTTACCTTCTTTAAAAAGCTTGCGTGAATAGTAAAGTCCATGTATTTTTGGACGGAGGTAGTAGTATTTTTGTTTTGTTTTGCAGTATAAATGTATAATAGATATATTTTCAAGAATATTCGGGTCGGGTCTGGTTTGAGTCGGATCCGGGATGAGTCGGGTTTGTCTGTATTCGGATCACTTTGGGTTTCGGGTCAACATCGGTCGGGTTCTACTTAGAACCGAGCTAAAAAATCCCTTTAATATTTTTTTGTTCATCATTTTTAGCTCGATTATGTTTAAAACCGAGCTAAATTCTATACATTAAAAAAAAAGGAAAAAGAAAGAGATGCGATTTCTAGTTGTCTTCAACCTCTCGGCATGCATTGCCAAAAATCATTCAACTTTGCTACAAGAGCTAAACTACAGCAAGGTTGAATGATTTTGGGAGCTCGAGTGTGATTCAGACAAGAAGAAACACGAATAGAGGAACAAATACTCCCTTTCACTTCATATACGGACGAAGCGAGATGAAAGTTGGTGAAGAGCTGGCTCCTGGGTTCAACAACCAAAGCGAGACATCATCTTCTTCCTCCTTCTGGTAGGATCTCCTTGGATCTCACATTGGACTTGAATGTTGAAGCTCGCAATGGAGAGAATACACCGACAAATCGTCGAATCGCCTTCTAGGATTTTGCTCTCTTTCTTTCTTGCACACAAATAGTCAGTTGCAATCTTCGCTTGTTTTCCAATATCTTCACTCTTAGTCTTCTCTCGCACATCCCATTTTTCCATTAGCTTGTTGTACATTTCTTCGACTTCTTGTATAGGACTAGAAATGCTTCCAAAAATCTTCTTTTCCTTCCAGCTAGGGTTGTGCATGATACGGTCCAAACCGAATTTTTGGGCCGAACCAAAACAAACCGAACCTAACCGAAGTGTTTTGGTTCGGCTTTCAGTTTGAGAATTTTCATTTTTCGATTTCGGTTCGGTTTGTGTTCGTTTTAGGTTCGATTTGTGTTAAACCGAATTTAAGTAATACTTCATATTATTTAAAATATTTTTTCCTGATTAAAAATAGTACAGTAATTTATACAATAAAATAATATTAAAAATTTCAGAAAAAGAGTAAAATATTTAAAATATTTTTTCCTTATTTAAAATATTGCTTAGCTGGTGGTGTGAATGAAGATCGCTAGCAAATGTGATGTTATCCAGTGGAAGTCTTGGTTGAAAAGTTATTTCTAGGAGAATCAGGCTTTAACACTGCAATGCTTTGTGCCTTACAACATTGTCCAGCAGGTCGTCAGATCACCTCCCCGCCACCGCCACCGCCACCGCTCCCCGCAAATTTGTAACTTAAAAGTTTTATAAAATTCAGTTTATTTAGGTTAAAACCAAACCGAATACAAACCAAACCGGCAAATAACCGAACCGGACCTAATACTTTCGGTTTGAAATTTTGAGATTTTCGGTTTCAATTCTATTTAGTTCGGCCCGGTTCGGTTAGGTTTTAGACTGATGAACAACCCTACTTAATCCTTCTTCTCTGCAACCTTTGCGGCCTTTCGGCCAATGGGTCTGCTAGGAGCACTTGTAGGGGTAACTCACCACTTGTAGAGTAAGATCCATCTTCATATAACTTTGTACGTTTCGAGCTCCCTTTAGTGCTGGCAAAAGAAGGGGTGTTCATAGTTCTCCACTTTGGCTCATTCTTTAAAACACGCCATGCATGTTTGAATACAAAGTCGTATGAGATATCTTGGAGGAAAACTTCATGTGCCTTTTTTTAACACATCAACTTGACTTTGCCCATTATATTGCAAATTTGATGCTTGCTCATAAGCTCCAACAAATTTTGATACATCCAGTGACATTTTATGCCACCTTGATTTGCATTTGGATGTAATCCTCTTTACATCATCCCCTCTATGCATGTTGAAGTACTCAACAACTCGCTCCCAAAATCCCATAAGTGTGGAATTTGTGGTTGTTATAGGATCCATGCTAATGTTAATCCAGACACTAACCAGTAACAAATCTTCACCTTGGCTCCAATTCACTCTTTCGCCAGTGTAAGAGTGTAAAAGAACGATTTTGACACTGGATTTGATCAATACATGATCAAATGAAGCAAGAAAAATATGATCAGAAGGAAAGCATCAATGCATGATGAATCTTAGGAAGGAAGAAGAAAACTTGCACTAGAGTTTTACTTTAGCAGCTTTGCTGCTCACACAAAAATGTCTCACGCACACACACCTCAAAATAACTAAAATCGAGAGTATTTATACTAAGCTAGGTGGTGCTCACTAGCGACCTTATTACATAAAAGAAAACAGAATATAGAGGAAAATAGCTGGCAACAGAGGGGCAATGTTGGATTATAGGACGTTGTAGTGCTGCTGCTCCATTATGCATTGTGGTCCCATTGCACCATCAACATATAATCTCAATAACCCCCTCCTCAAGTTGGACTTGGTGAGAGATCAACAAAGCTCAACTTGTCAAAGAAGAACATGTATTGATCCTCACCAAGAGGCTTAGTTAGAACATCTACAACTTGCGTTGTAGTTCGAACATGAGGAGTATGAATGAATCCTTCAAGGACTTTTTCCCTGATGAAATGGCAATCAACTTTGATGTGTTTGGTACGCTCATGGAAGACTGGGTTAGCTGCTATGTAGATGGCAACTTTACTATCATAATGTAAAGGTATTGGCAAAGCAGATTGTATGGACAAATCTTGCAATATGCCATGTATCCACACCAACTCACTTGCAGTCTTGGACATACTCCTATATTGAGACTCAGCTGACGATTTAGAAACAGTAGGTTGCTTCTTTGTCTTCCATGACACCAGTGATTGACCAAGATAAACACAGTAGCCTCTTAAGGATCTTCCACTGTAAGCACAAGCTGCCCAGTCTGCATCATAGAATCCAGTGATATTGTAATCTCCATCTTTCTTCAAGAATAATCCAACACCAATGGTGCCTGCCAAATATCTAACACCATGTAATGCTGCTACCATATGAGGTTCCCTCGGACAACTCAGAAACTGACTCAAGTGCTGAATTGAGTATGACAAGTCAGGCCTTGTCGAATTGAGAAAAAAAAGCCTTCCAATCAACCGTCTGTATCTATTAGGATCTTTCAAAGGTTCTCCAATATCCACAGATAATTTGAGACCTCTTGGCATTGGAAACCACTAGCTTTGCAGCTCATCATATCACAATCATTAATGATGTCTAAAATATACTTCCTCTGATGCAAGGAAATACCTGAAGATGATATGGTTACCTCCAGTCCCAAGAAGTACCTTGCCAACCCCAAATCTTTAATGGTATAGGCCTTGTGCAAAGATGCATTTACAGACTTAACAACATTATCATCATCTCCAGTGATCAATAAGTCATCAACATACACTAAGGCTAACACTTGTCCCTTTGGGACATTCATAACAAATAGAGAGTAATCATGTTTGGACTGCTTGAATAAAAAACTGAGTCAATTCTATGTTCCATTGTTTGGAAGCCTGCTTGAGACCGTATAAGGATTTCTGGAGCCTGCAATAATAGCCCGATGGAGCAGCATATCCCTCTAGGGGGACACATATAAACCTCCTCTTCCAATGTTCCATGAAGGAACACATTGTTTATATCAAGTTGGTATACATGCCAGTCTTTCTTAACATCAATAGAAAAAATAATTCTCACAGTTGCCAATTTAGAAACCGGAGAAAAAGCGTGTTTATAGTCTTTTCCTTCAACTTGACTATACCCCTTAGCAACAAGCTTGCCTTGTGCCTTTCAATTGAACTGTCTGGCCTGTACTTAATCTTATATACACATCTACAACCTATGGGTTTCTTATCATGAGGCAGAGGTGTCATGACCCAAGTCTGATTCTGTTCAAGTGCCACTAGCTCCTTATTCATAGCCTCCTGCCATAAGGTGCTCTTAGCAGCAACCTTATATGTACTTGGTTCAAGCTCATTAACCATATTGGCAAATGAGTTCATAAATTCATGAGAGTATGACTTCAAGTCTCCCAATACTCTCACAAGTAAAGCTTCTGATTGCGGCTTAACTGATGCACTGCAAATGTAATCATTCAACCTCCTAGGCCTGTTGACATGTCTCTCAGATCTCCTTAGATGAGGAAATTCAATAGCATCAGGAACATGAACTTGCACATTTTCTTCTGCTGGCATAGCTCTCCAGGGTGATGGCATATGTGCACTTGATGCACTGTCATCATTAGCAGAAGATGTTGGTTGATTCCCTTCAGAATCTGCTATCACAATATGCTCCATTCGTGGCAAGGCCTCCTCAAAATCTGCAGAAGGATTTACAAGAGGTAGAGCACTGGTCTCTGTCTTCTTCAATCGTTGAACGTCCTTCTCCTTGAAAGGGAAAACTTTCTCATTGAAAGTCACATCTCTGCTAACAAATATCTGCTTAGAATTCAATTCATACAATCTATAAGCTTTCTGAGCATGTGGATAACCTAGGAAGATGCATCTTCTCCCCTTAGCTTAAAACTTATCTATCTTAGAGTGCTCTACAGGTGCATAACATAAACACCCCACAACTCTTAACTCTTCATATGAAGGCTTTCTGCCAAAAAGGACCTCATAAGGAGTCTTCCATTTTAAAATTGCAGTGGACAATTTATTAATTACATGTGTTGCTGACAGAACACATTCACTCCAAAACCTGGTTGGCAACTCTGCAGGCAGTTTCATAGCTATGCCTGTCTCTATGAGATGCCTGTGCTTTCTCTCCACACGCCCATTTTGTTGTGGTGTGTAAGGTGCTGTCCTTTTGATGGATAATACCCTGTGAGGCCAAAAACTCAGAGCAATCTCTATGAACAATCTCAGTGCCATTATCATTCCTGATGCATTTCACTCTCTTTCCAAACTGAGTATAAGCATAAATGATAAAATTTTTGATGTTCTTGAAAATATCCAACTTGTCCTTCAAGAGGAAGGTCCATGTTGCCCTACTGTGATCATCAACCACAGTTAAGAAATATTTAGCACCTGTCACACTTGGTGTCCTATCAGGACCCCATAAATCAACATGTATCAACTCAAATATATCTCCAGCAACAAAATTACTTAATTAGAAAGGCATCTTATGATGCTTTGCCAAAATGCAAGTATCACAAAACAGATTATCCATATCAAAATTCTTCATAAACTCTAGATGTTTAAGCTTAGAAACAGACGTGTGCCCAAGCCTAGGATGGTGCACTTCTAAGCCTATTTTAGTTGAAACAAAAACCGAAGAGTAAATTCTTCTACTGTTGCTGTCTTCTCTGCTCAAAACTGCTTGATCATCTCCTTGCAAGACCTTGTACAGACCACCACTTCTGTATCCCTTAATAAGGGCCTTCTCACATCCAGGGCCCTGTACAGTACAACCGTATTTTTCAAACACTGCTTTAAAGTCTGATTTATCAACAAGCTTTCCTACTGAAAGCAAATTGTGCTTGAATCCTGGCACAAATAGCACATTCTGCAAGATAATGTCTCCGGATAAGAAAACTTTTCCTGATTCAGTCACATGAATTATGTGACCATCAGGTAATCCCACATAGAAGGGTTGAACCAACCTCTTCCTTTCATGCAAAAGTGAGTCATTACTCACCATATGATCACTAGCTCATGTATCAATTATCCATTCCACAGAATTCTGTTCCTTATTAACTAAATTGAATGTGGCAAAGCAACATTTACCAGCAAAATTAACTGATTATGTCCCTTCAGTTGGACTCTTTCCTTTCATGAGCTTGAAGACTTCCTGGCAAACATCATTCACAAGTGCCTTATCAAGGCCTGATTCAGTAATTCCTTTCTGAGGCTTCTCCTCATCTAGAGGACTATCCTGCTCATGAACACCATCTGTATTAGCAGATACCTTTCCTGAGTCTCTTGGACCTTGGAACCACTCTGGGTATCCATGCAACTTGATGCATTGCTCCATAAGGTGCCCCTTTTGGTGACAAAAGTTGCATTTTCTATTTGACCTATTAAACCTGTCATATCTTCCTTGGCCATCAGACCTACTATTATATCTCTCTTGGCCATCAGACCTACTATCATATCTCCCTTGGCCATCAAACCTTACTTGGCCTTCCTTCTTAAAATCCTTCCTATCTGAGTTGCCACTCCCTTGATAAGGTGCCTTAGTAAAATTTCTATTACCCTGTCTACTCATAGACATAGCACTCGAATCCTGAGAAGTAGTGCTTGAATTTCCACCTCCTTTCTGACTTTCAACTTGTGAGACAAGATAATAAGCCCTGTTGATATTGGGCATGGGATCAGTTGAGAGAATCTGACTCCTTACTACTTCATATACATCATTAAGACCCATTAAGAACTGCATCAGGTGATTCCTCATTTCTGCTTCCTTCAACCTTTTTGTAACTCACATCTGCAGTTTACAATGCCACTGCATGTACAAATAGAAATCCGTTCCAAAACTTGCAACTGATCCCAAATAACCTTTAATTTATTGAAGTAATCAACAACAGATAAACCATCCTGCATAATCATACTCAATTTCTTCTTCAATTGAAAAATCAGTGGCCCATTAGACTGACCATATCTCCCAGCTATCTCATCCCACAATTGTTTTGCAGAGTCAACATAGATAAAACTTTCCTTTATAGAAGTAGACATGGAGTTAAGAAGCCAACACCTGACCATGAAGTCAGCTCTAACCCATTTATGTGAATCAACAGTGGTTTCAGGCATGGGTTTGACACATGACCCATCAATGAAACCAAGCTTGTTCTTGTCTGCTAGAGCTATCATAATGCCTCTCATCCATGGCAAATAATTGATGCCGTCAAAAACCGTGGTGACTAACTGAGCACCAGGGTGGTCGGAATTAGCTAAAAACAAGGGATCTCCAAAGTTACCTGCATGTTCATTGTTACCGAGCACATTCACTGGTCTTCCTCCATCTCCTGGATCTACCATCGTAGTGGAAACTGTGGATCTTAAGCCTATATCTCTGATACCATGTAAAAGAACGATTTTGACACTGGATTTGATCAATACATGATCAAATGAAGCAAGAAAAATATGATCAGAAGGAAAGTATCAATGCAGGATGAATCTCAGGAAGAAAGAAGAAAACTTGCACTAGGGTTTTACTTAGCAGCAAAGCTGCTCACACAAAAATGTCTCACGCACACACCTCAAAATAACTAAAAGGGAAAGTATTTATACTAAGCTAGGTTGTCTTCAATAGTGACCTTATTACATAAAAGAAAACAGAATATAGAGAGGAAAATAGGTGGCAACAGAGGGGCAATGTTGCATTATAGGACGTTGTGGTGCTGCTGCTCCATTATGCATTGTGGTCCCATTGCACCATCAACATATAATCTCAATAAAGAGCCACCTCTCCCATGACTAGCTCTACCACCTCTTCCACGGGCTCTACCCCGAGTGGATCGTTGTCGAGAAGAGACGTTATCTTCGTAAGTGGGTTGGGTTTCATCTAGACGTACTCAGAACTTCTTCTTGTGTGCCCCCTTGATGCATTTGAGTGCTACTAATGCTTCTAAAGGTATATGGAGAATGAGATGTAAACATTTGAGGTTGCGAAATTTTTTTGAGATTGTATTGGAATTGCGTACAAAGCAAAAACCGATGGATTATAGTAATCTTGATTTGGTTGCAAATTCGAACCACTTGGATTACCATGAAAATATGATGTTGGGGGCATTTGGAATGGATCGACCGAGTTAATAATTTTGAAATGATGGTAAGTTTTCTGAAAATCAAGAAAATTTGAAGGAAAGTTGATTTTATTGTGAGAATCTTGTGGCTGATTTGGAATCTCAATAACTAATGCACAATGATGAAAACAAACTCTATAATGAGATGAAAGAGTAGGAGATGAAAGTGTGAGCAAATGGGCTAGTTGAGATCCTCTTTTATAGAGGAAAATTAGATGAATTTTTAATTTTATTTACTATATATTATGCTTTGTTGTTATTTCAACCCAAATATACACATATTATATATTAATTATTGATTTTTTTCTTCATTAACATATACAATATTGGTGTCTATTGATAGATGTTTTTTTTTGTGAATTTCTAAAGTATTAAAAATTTAAAAAAATAAATAAATTATGCTCGAAATTAGGATATAATTGTACTTCAATTAAATCCCACAAATACTATGTGGCACTCTCCACTCTTCCCAGGAAGATGATACGTTTACACTAGGTGTAAAATATCACTTTTTACACTACAAATAAAAATGGGACATTTGTCACCTACATGAATATATTGTTACAACTTTTTACTTTTCATAAAGCATAAAAGTAAAAACCGGTGGACTTAATTTTGTCATCTTCTTCTTTCAACAAGTGTGAAAACTCCTAGAATCTCTCTCACCCATATCAATGGTGAAAACCAATTAACATCCAAAATTCATCCCTATCATTTTACCATACCCATCAATTCCAAACAAAAAAGAAGGAGATTAGGACCTCGGTTTAGTCAAGAGACACAATGAACAACCGAAAAACCTCGGAAAAGAAACACCCCTAGGTCAGACGAATCACCACAGGAGCCAGCGCCACCGCAAGAAACCCCCATATCACCACCATCGCACATCTTTTCTAAGGTTCCAAACATTCTTTAACTTGCAAGAGGTTACACTGCAAATTTGCGGTTGGGATTTTGGGCTCAGAGTCGATGGCTCCCGTAATCATCTTTCAAGGAAGTTTTCTATGAAGAAGCTCAATGGGTGATTAACCTTCTAAATGGGTGAAAACGTTGTAGTGCGGTGGCGGTATTCGCGTTTGAGGCTAGGGCTCCTGGTTGAATTAGAGAGGAAGAAGATTGAGGGCAAATTTTTTTTTTTGGAAAATTGCAGAAAACCAGCCTTTAAATATGCTGTTTTGCAAAAACCACCCATTAAAATTGAAATTACAGAAAACCACTCTTTAAATATATTCTATTAACAATTCACCACCCTCTTCTTTTTCTGTTTAAAGCCCCGTTAGCGGTGTGAAATACCTCTTTTACCCCATGTTTTCAAACACTCATATATTTTAATTTAATATGACTAAAAAAATGAAATTAATTAAATAAAATGTAAAAAATCCCAAAATGGAAGAAGTGGGAACTGTCTTATTCTCCTCTTTGAACCCCCCTCTCCACTGTCTATTTATAATCATCAACGGCGGTATCCCTTGATTGCGGTCGTCTCATCCCCCAACCCCTAACTTATCTAAACTAAAACAAGTAAACAAATTTATTTTGTGGAAATTGTGAAATTAAAACCCTAGGCTTTGGTTATGGGTTAATTGGGGATTTGTGTATGTAGCATTTCCTCGGATGCGGTTGTCTTCTCCTCCCTCCCTCTTCCTTACCCATGTAAATTCAAACGATTGTTGACATACCTTCAACCTTGCTTGCTCACTCTGTCACTCACACCCAGATTCACAACCTTCGCACACCAAATTTATGAAGATTTAACCCTCTATCCTCTTCATGTTGCTAAAGTTGATTTACTTTTGGGTTAGATTTTAATTTTTGACCTATCATATACACTGATTTGAGTTTATATTGGATGAAAATTGGATTTTTCTCTTTGTAAAAGTTTGAACTAGTGGTTGTTTTTAGTTGATGGAGGAGGAAAGTTGAATGACTATCAAAAGAAAATTTAATCCAATAATAAGAGTAGTTTGGTAATTTTATCCATTTTTATCATTAAAACTAACGGATTTAGGGGGAGGGGTGGCATTTTGTTGACAGAAGAGATGTAATGGGTGGTTTTCTGCAATTTCGAGTTTAAAGGGTGGTTTTGTGCAAAGTGTTATATTTAAAGGGTGATTTTCTACAATTTTTTTTTTCCTTCTCTCTCTCTTCTCAGTGATTAACTTCCCAATTTCAATTTACCCAATTATTTATATTTAAATAAAAAATTCGATCAAAGAGAATTGAAAGGTTGCAAGTTGCAACTATCTTCCCCAAAAATGTAATTATTACAACTTTAAATTTACTCGGTATCATACACCTAGATTCCAATGTGGCATAATTTGATTTGTAGTGTAAAATTAGATACTCTACACCAAGGGTAAACTAGACTTTTTCCTCTTTCCAATTTTGCCCAAGCATGCACACGACAATCCTCTTCCCAATTCTTCTAGGTGTGGTTCCCAATTTCTATATTTTGATCGGTGTTTAAGAGTTTTCTAGGAAAGAACATATCAAATCATTATTTACCCCATTTTTTGTAATCTCAAATAAAATAGTATTAAATTTCTTAAATTTGGGTTAAAAAACCCCATTGTTATGCTCTAATTAGTATAGTCGATATGATGTTGTATTCTTGCTGGGAGCCACATCTAGCCCAAAATAAATTGGACTCTTCCACCCCATGTAGAAGTGAAATTAATTAGCGATAAAATGAGTCCCTTTTCTACATGTTTGTGTTTAACTTGAAGCCTTTATGAGTTTTTCAAACTTGAATCGATCACTTATGGAGTTGCACATGGTTGTTGTTGGCATTGATCATCGGGGCGTACATGCACATGCTTGCTGTTGGCATCTTCCATGGTAGACGGTTATGATAGCAGTTGTGATCGTAATTGTCCAGTGTTATGAACTTTGGTGTTATTGTAGTAGGCTGTTATGAACGTCGTTGTTATTGTCGTAGATTATTATGAACATGTTTGTTGCTCAAAACATATAGTTGTCATAGATTGTTATGATTTATGAACGTCGTTGTTATTGTCGTAGATTGTTATGAACTTTGTTGCTTTCTTTATAATGTTCATTGGTTATAAGTTGTAGAATGTTATGATATTTGTTGGTCAGTGGTTGACTATGTTGTTATGCTCGAAACTTTGGTTATCGGCGTACCATCAGATCAAAATAAGTGACATGATAAATAATTCAGGTGACACGGGATTCCAAAAAGGTGACATTGGTGATTTCCTTTTCGATGTAGCAGAAAGATTCATAAATGAAATCATCAAATTCAAACAAGTGCCAAGGGTGATTTCCTTATGAGACTAGCACAAACACTCAGAAATGTAAACATCAATTGAAACAAGTGCCAATGCAAGAGTGATTTCCTTATCAAAAAGCCAACCACAGAAATGTCAAACATCAAATTCAAACAAGTGACACATTACCCCTTTTATCTGACACGGGAATACAAACCGGTGACAGGGGTTATTTCCATATGCGCATGCACCCAAAAAATACTACCAAGTACTTAACCCGTTCCCAAAAGAACTACGAAGGAAAATGGTCCAACCACTGACCCCAAACTGCAAATGCAAAAGAAGACCTAGCTTTTGAGGTAAGGCTTTGGACCCTAATAGAGGAACACATTTACGAACGCCTACGCTTGAGACGGGGAAATTCTCCTTGCGATGGGTACCGACAAGTCTTAGGGCGACTAGGGCACCGCTTCACGTCCGGGGGGAGGTACACCGCGCTGGACATGGCTGGGGGGATTCACCAATCGGCTCTTAGAGGAAGCGGATATAGCACATTCTCGTAGCATGCCTTCCATGTTGTGACTTTGTAGAAGTCATTCACGAGAGAGAAGATATTGGTACCCTTGGCAGCGGCTATGGCATGCGGGCACGGAAACTGGTCAATGTCGAACCGCTTGCATGTGCAGGTACATGCACTCAAGTTCACAACCCAGGAGGAGAACCTTTGCGGACATTGTACTCATGTGGGCTGAGCGGTCTGACATCCAAGCATATTGTCATCACAAAGTTCTTTTTCAGAGCATCCTCAACGTAATTGCTCATCGACTTACCCGGTTTGGTGGCGGTCTGACATCCAAGCATATTGTCATCACAAAGTTCCTTTTCAGAGCATCCTCAACGTAATTGCTCATCGACTTACCTGGTTTGGTGGTGGTTTCCTGTCACTCGTAAAACCACTTGGCTACGGTTTTGATGATAGCATCAATCAGGGCAGTGATGGGTAGGTCGCGGGGCTCCTTGAAGATGGAGTTCAGACACTCAGAGTTGTTCGTTGTCAATATATTGTAGCGCCAAGAAGTATGCCCGGGCCCAGTTCTGGAATCCAGCCTCTTAGGTCGTGGCAAAGAGAAGCGTGCTCCCGAACTTCCCTTTGAGGAAACTTCCATCCACTGGAATCACCTGTACAT
Organism: Persicaria tinctoria; assembly: GCA_037127255.1. NCBI lineage: Eukaryota > Viridiplantae > Streptophyta > Magnoliopsida > Caryophyllales > Polygonaceae > Persicaria > Persicaria tinctoria. The sequence goes on along the minus strand of JBANSL010000015.1, from coordinate 51,363,629 downwards.
GGAAATCGATAACAAATGCTTTAGTGACATGATCGTTTGTATTAGGTGACATGCAATATTATACTACCGACATGAAGTTTTACCTTTCGAAGGTAGGGGATCGCCTTGTGCCATACCCCGAAGCTAACAAAGGCATACTTGAATCTTTGGGTTGGCATACTTGAATCTTTGGGTTGAGTCCAACTCTAACCTAGTATATGTCCCGGAGTTAGTCTTCTCCAACACGTGCAAGTATGGAATAATATCTCGGTAGATGTCTTCGTCGGTCCCATGCTTTACATCCCTCGTTATTAGTCGTGCCTTCTAGTAGCTACACGTGACGCCATATTGGGACTTCCTCATTGTCTGCACTTGCTCGGGAACGAGGTTCTTTCGAGTCCCGGTGAACCTACATATAATCGTGTGACAGGTTGAGTTACACAATGTGTCATGTGGAATATTATCATGTGACATAAATAACAGTGTTCGCAAATAGAGTAACACTTACGTGGTCACGGGATTCCGTCCAATCATGTTCGACGTAACATGTCGGCTATGGTTGTGCTTCATGTTCATGTCACATGTATGCTCCTGGATATACTTTCGGATGGACCACATAGTGGTGCGCCGATAAGTCGACGCCCTACACATCCATATGCACTTGTTGTCCACACATCCAACGACATACAACGATTTTGTCGACCTCTTCACAACAAACTCGAAGCACTTCTTCGCCGCATTCCACTTAAGGCGAGTCTGCACATCAACCTTCGATGCGAATAATTGTCCCTCCGAAAGTTGTTTCATGCTGCGTCGTGGATCCTGGGTGCGAGGCGTTGCTCTCTCCACCATGGCTTCAACGTTCTCCATCGTAGTTGGGGATATGCTGGACCTCGGAACTCAATCTTCGAGTTCCCTCATCACCTCATCCTCAACTTCCTCCCCCTTCATTGACACCCTCATACCCGGGTCGTCCTCAACATCTTGCCACTCCAATTCATTCCATACTTCTTCCCGCTTCACTCCGACGTCTTCGTCCTCATCCTCCTCCTGACTGCTTATAAATATGACCTCCAACCAATTTTCTAAAAAACGCTTGGCGGATGCTCGACGGTGAGGTACCATCAAGCGCCAAGACAGTTCGGCGGCCTTATTGGCGGACAAAACGTTTTCTTAATATTTTCTTATATTTACCTTTATACTATGACTAGAATACATATAATGTAATAATTATTTATTCCCAAATTGTTTTTACACTATAATTCTAGTCAAATATACTCCAATCAATAATATAGTAACAAACAAAGCAACTAAGTTACTAATCAGTGATCACAAATTAACAAATAGTCAATTAACAGATTCACAAATCGGAAAATCGGCACTTCGGTAGATAACAGATTCATAAATCCTAATTCACAAACAATCCAATTTAAATAAACCAAATCAGCACTTCGGCAACCTACTCGATCAATTACAGTAAATAAGTAATCAACTAGTCACAAATCAAAATTCACAATTGTTGTTCTACAACTGCAGAGTGCGATGCCGGTGTTGGCGCACCACCAGTGCACACCAGTCCACCAGATCGAAGAGAGAGAGAGAGAGATATCGTGATGTGAGAGCGAACGGCCAGACGAGAGTAGTCGAGATATCGTGAACGGTATCCATCAGAACAGTCGAGCACCACCAGTGCACCGCCAGCCATGATCCACCGGAGCAATCGAGCACTGGAGCAGAGATGCCGGAGACCGAAGAAGCCGAAGGGCCGATCAACGAACGAAGAAGCCGAAGGGCTGATCAACGAACGAATTGGTCAATTGGTCGATCGCAAGAATGGATTTGCTAAATAAAAGACGTGATTTTGTTTTAATCCGACTTGACCGCCATGACCGCCCCGCCCCGTTCCGCACCCGCCAAGCCCGCCAAGCTCGCCTTTCACAGCCGCCAAGGCCTACTTCCGCCAAGAACTGTCCGCCAAGGCCAAATTCATAGCGGGAGGCCACCGCCAACCGTCTTGGCGTCGTCTTGGCGACCGGCAAGCTCAAATTTTAGAACACTACCTCCAACCCCTAATACATGATACATTGGTAGTTTACCGTGTCATATGAGGAGTAGTCCGTGTCACCCAATTGGATCACATCCAAACCCTTACCCTTGTCACCTTCATACATATGTTTGTCACCAGTTCCAAACCCCGTGTTAGTAATGTCTACCGCACCCAACTCCTTGCTCTTCCCAAAGGCCTCCATCACCTCACTTAAGGGGATCACCTTCAGACCCTTACCCTTGTCACCTACATAAATATGTGTGTCACCAGTTTCACATCCCTTGTCAGTAATGTCTATCACACCCATCTCCTTGCTCTTTCCTATGACCTCCAACACCTCACCCATGTGGATCATCTCCGGACCGTTACCCTTGTCACCTACATAAATATATGTGTCACCAGTTTCAAATCCCTTGTCAGTAATGTCTATCACACCCAACTCCTTTATCTTTCCTCCGACCTCCATCACCTCACCCGAGTAGATCACATCTGGACCCTTACTCTTGTCACTTGAACATGTATGCGTGTCACCCCTTTGCAACCCCATGTCAACCATATCTATCACCCCCAGATCCTTTCTCTTCCCTATTGCTTCGCTGACCTGTCCTCCCCCATATAACCCAACATCTACAGACATAGGGTTTGGTTGTGCCTTACCTTCTCCCTTGCCAATGACAATCTCATCTAGGTCGTCCACTTTTTGGGAGGTATGTGGCCCACTCAAGCATTCTTCCCCGACACCGGGTTGCTGTACTTCAACGCTCTCCTTCAGCAATGAACCAACATATATCGCCATGGGCCATGGATGTTCCCCACACTTCGAGTTCAAAAACTTAAAAGCCTCAAGGTCATCATCATTAGCTATCGTGATCGGATGACCCGCTTCTTCCGCCTTTGGCACGTAAGACAACCGTCAATCTTCATATGAAGAATCATGGTCGACCTTGAGCCTGGTCAGTTTTTTCATAGAGGTGAAGTTGATGCCTTCTTCAATGATCACATTCTTGTGCGCGGTCTCACCAGAAAACACCTATCCAACACCCTCGAACAACCAATGACCGTTGAAGACGAGAGTGACACATACTTTGGCCTTTTTCCTTGAAAATGAAAAGTGGGATGAGCACTATGGTTCATGGGTATCTACCTTTCGCAAAAAATGAGGAGAAACAAGAGAGACGCCTACCCATTGCTACTGAGAATTATGGTTTCTCAGAAACCAAAGTGACACGGACGTTTCTGACCACTCGAACAAGGAATGAGGTCGACAAGTGCTCTGCGACTAGACCTTGAGGCCGACGAATTGTCTTCAATGGTGGCCTTCTTCTCCAGCCCTTTTGTCCAGAGGAGGAAGAAACTGAGTGTCTTCTCCCCTTCTCTCTTTTTATACTTTGCAAATTGGAGGGAAAGCCCCTTGTCACATCTCCCTCTCCCCTTGTAATTATTGTTGTCATTTTACCCCTAGGTTTGGCGCCAAAACTCCCCACCAAAACCTTCTCTCTCCTCTCCTGCTCAGCCCTCTATCTCCTACTCAGTTTTACCTTCCCGGCTATCCTCTTCCATTTTTTATTTTGCAAAAAATGACACCTATGCTACTTTTGCAAATCTCCAAAAAGTGGTGCCACTCTTGCAAAGTCACATAAAAATGTATCTAGTTTTGCAAATCCCCCAAAAAATGTGTCTAGTTGCACAAATCCCCCAAATAAAAATGGGATATTTGTCACCTACAAGAATCTATTGTAGGTTACAACTATTTACTTTTCATAAAGGATAAAAGTAACAAGTGGTGGACTTAATTTTGTCGTCTTCTTCTTTCAACCAGTGTGAAAACTCCTAGAATCTCTCCCATCCATATCAATGGTGAAAACCAATTAACATTCAAAATTCATCCCTATCATTTTACCACATACCCATCAATTCCAAACAAAAAAGAAGGAGATTAGGACATCGGTTTAGTCAAGAGACACAATGAACAACCAAAAAACCTCGGAAAAGAAACACCCCCAGGTCGGACGAACCACCACAAGAGCCAGTGCCACCGCAGGATACCCCCATGCCGCCACCATCGCACATATTTTCTAAGGTTCCAAACGTCTTTCAATTTGCAAGAGGTTACACCGCAAATTCACGGTTGGGATTTTGGGCTCAAAGACGATGGCTCCCGAAATCGTCTTTGAAGGAAGTCTTCTATGAAGAAGCTGAATGGGCAATTAACCTTCTAAACCGGTGAAAACGTTGCAGTGCGGCGGCGACATTCGCGTTTGAAGCTAGGGCTTCTGGTTGAATTGGAGAGGAAGAAGATTGGGGGTAATTTTTTTTCCCTTCTCTCTCCTCAGTGATTCACTTCCCAATTTCAATTTATCCAATTATTTATTTTAAAATAAAAAATTCGATCAAAGAGAATTGAAAGGTTGCAAGTTGCAACTATCTTCCCCAAAAATGTAATTATTACAACTTTAAATTTACTCGGTATCATACACCTAGATTCCAATGTGGCATAATTTGATTTGTAGTGTAAAATTAGATACTCTACACCAAGGGTAAACTAGACTTTTTCCTCTTTCCAATTTTGCCCAAGCATGCACACGACAATCCTCTTCCCAATTCTTCTAGGTGTGGTTCCCAATTTCTATATTTTGATCGGTGTTTAAGAGTTTTCTAGGAAAGAACATATCAAATCATTATTTACCCCATTTTTTGTAATCTCAAATAAAATAGTATTAAATTTCTTAAATTTGGGTTAAAAAACCCCATTGTTATGCTCTAATTAGTATAGTCGATATGATGTTGTATTCTTGCTGGGAGCCACATCTAGCCCAAAATAAATTGGACTCTTCCACCCCATGTAGAAGTGAAATTAATTAGCGATAAAATGAGTCCCTTTTCTACATGTTTGTGTTTAACTTGAAGCCTTTATGAGTTTTTCAAACTTGAATCGATCACTTATGGAGTTGCGTATTTAGAAATTATCCTCGACCTCACTACATTCACGTATTCAAGCCATAAAACTCAAATTCCAGGTTCTTAAGAAAAGAAGGAAAAGATAGACAAAATGTTGCGAAATTAAACTACAACATCAATGATCCAAAATCCAAACTAATTATGCAAATGGTAGTTCTACGTAGTCATCGATCGATCATAACATAGCAGTTTGATGATGATGAACATCACACGAAAATGGCGAATCCAAAACCGCTGGGGAAGGGGAGGAGGAAAGCGATCATGGCTACCAAGGCTAACGCTTCGATCGGAAGCGTAATGTGCATCTTGTATGCAACATTAGTACCACCATTAGTCACATTGCTACTAGCCGCCGCGCCTACTGATGAGGTTGGAGCAATACCTGTCAATTACAGTAACATTTTCATTTCAATACACGCACATATATAGGATAGTATTTAAAGCTATGCCCTCTTCTACTACCAAATAACCTTCAGATGCCTGATAAGTTATTTGATTTATAAAGTGACTACTATAGTTCTTGTGTCGTGTAATTTTAAAATATAAATGATAAATTAGTTATTACATCATATTATTATAAAATGTAAACTCCATTGTTGAGGACTTCCCCAAACTGGGAAGGTATGAAAGGGATTAGGGTTTTTATTTAATTTTTCGAAAACACTCTCTCGGGCTCTCCGATGTAAGAGTGCGTACATCCCGACCCCCCAGACCCTACTTAATTGCGGGATATACTGGGTTGTTGTTGTTGTTCTAAGTAATTATAATTTGAGTCTAAAATAATTTATAATTTGTGAATTTTGGACCTTATATCGATTTTGGTTTAATGTGTTATAGTTTGTATATGAATGGGTAGTTTTCAAAGTCCGTATTATTTTTGGTTCAGCGTTGATAGTTCATCTTATTATCGGTCATTTTTCCTTAAAAATATGCATATTTGATATTGTTTTATTATCTTAAAAAACGTATGTAATTTTCTACTATTTGAATTATTCACATGAATTTAGTCCAACCCATATTTTTTTGAGAACAGTACAACCCATATGACTTTTTGGTAAAAATTGAAAACACATCATCTCCCCAGCTGTGCAACCTTAATTAATTACTCACTTAAAATTTAATTTGTAAATATTAACCTTTTGGTAAAAATGTTATCATGAATATTTTTCATATATAATCCAATGACATAGTTAAGCATCTTGGTTGAGAAAGAAAACAAACTAAAAAATAAAAAGTAAATCATAAAAAAAAAAATGACTAAATTAATTAATTAATATACTAAAAAAAATTTATAACATCGAAAAGTTAGATCTATAACCTAAGGGGCATAAATTAGAAAACCTGAAATTGGTATGTTGGATCAATAGTTTGTAAGCATTAACTCATAAATATGGGGCATGCAAAGCCACGAATTAAATGCAGCATCTACCTTCATTCATAAATATGTACAACGGCCACCGCTGAACAAACTAATGAATTAATATAATGTTGAATAAATTATAATTGAAATGAATGGAGATAGAGATTAAAATGAAAATAGAAATAGAAAGAGGGAGGGAAGAGTACGTAGTTACTACTTACTAGAGCAATTGGAAGAGCTAACATTGTGGAGGCCGCAAGAGGAGGGGAGCTGAGTGACCTTAGCCTCCTGTATCCCAAGGTTCTTCACCTGCGGGGAGCCTTGGTGTACCAGCGCTATGAACTCGCAAAGGCACTCTGCGTTGTTCTGCACCGTCGTCTTCACCACCCCGCAACACCCTGCTGTCGGAGTCGTCGCCTTCCCATTCACGTACGTCAGGCAATCCATCATTTTCGTTATCACATCCTCGCATACCTTCGACGTCGTAGCCGGCGTAGTGTCCGCTCCGGCGCCCAACATGACAACCATCAATAGTACTAGTTGCCCTGCTGCTGCTCCTTTCATCTTCATTCTTTTTTTTTTCTTTTTCTTTTTCTTTTTCTTTTTGGGCGTTGTAGTAGTTGATACTTGATAGGGAATTGAAGGGTAGTGGTGTACTGGTGTGGGAGATACAGAGAGAGAGAGAGAGAGAGAGAGGGTACGTTGCGTTATAAGCAGCTGGTAGCTACCTGCCGCCTACCGCTACTTAATTGATTGCATTGCATTGCGTTTCCCTAGTGACAGTGGACTAAACCATTTTGGTATGGGTGGTTGGAAACTTGGGACGCTCAACTAAATATGTATGGTTCCTTATTTATTGCTACATTAACTACCTTCATTTCATTGGTAACATTTTAATGCCTAACTTATTAAATGATAGCTGTATATTTATATTTATCATTATAGAACCATTTAAAGGAAGAAACGTGTGTCCGCTAATAACCTAGAATGCATCTCACCAAAAAAAAAAAAAAAAAAACTAGAATGCATGAAGCCACACACTTAAGAATTTCAAAACCAACAAATCCAAAGCAACACGAAACAAGCAAGTAGTCTATAGCTAGGTTCCCTCCTTAATTAATTGGGCTAAGAAAATTGGGCTGAAATTTTAGGCCATAAATTTAGCTAGTACACTACAAAAGTTGAAGACAAATTAAGTACTGCACTCTAGAATTTTGGAGAATTTGTCTAGAATATTTATATAATAACTAGGGTGCTACATCACTAGAATACTCCTGAATATTGGCTAGGAAATTAAGTAAGGATTAGAATATTCTAGCAATTTGCAAGTATAAGTCGGTGAAGTTTTCAATCGACATTGCAGCCTGTAAATACGTCCCCATTTAGGTATTGGGTTGAGGCATCCAAGCAAAAGCAAGTCCAAGAGAGAGCAAGTGAGTGGAGTGATCTTAGTAAGAGTAAGTGTAAAGTGAGCCACAAAATTATATAGTGAGAGTTGTAATTGTGCGAGAGTTCCACTTTTACAAAAAAATAAGTTGTTTGTGCCCATCTTATTCACACGAAGAGGAAAAACCCAACAGTGGTATCTGAGCCCGGTTCATTTTCGAAAGGTGTTAGCTCGTGCGTATGAAGATGGAGGCTAGCGTCACTTACGGTGGTGACATGTCCAAGCTCACAGCTTGAGACAACTACTTTTATTAGAAGCCGATGATGGAGGATCATCTCTATTGCATGAACCTGTATGAACCTGTCTTCAACAAGGATAAGCCACAAGGAAAGAGCGATAAGGAGTAGGTTCTTAATTGGAAGGTGGTCGCCATAATACGTAAGTGCATTGACAAAATTCTCTTTGAGCATGTTTCTAATTACACAACGACTTTTTAATTATGGACAAACTTGAGTCCATGATTCAAAAGAAATCGTCTTGTAACAAGGCCTTTCTAGCTATACGGCTGGTGAAGATGGAGTATAAAGATGCCCAAATCATGACTGCGCACTTGAATAATTTCAATGGGCTTGTCAATCAGCTGAGCGAGGTCAACATGAAGCTCAATAATGAGATACAAGCCATCCTACTCCTAACATCTCTGTCAGAGAGTTAGGATACTCTTGTAGATACTCTAAGTAACTCAGCACCAAACGGGAAGCTCACCATGGATACCGTATGTGATAGTCTTCTCAATGTAGAAGCTAGAAGGAAGGAGGGAGGAATAACCAATCATTCCATGGCGAATGTCCTTGACAATCGGAGTAGTAATGATATCCATGGACGGAAGCAAAGCTGAGACCGAGATCAGTCTCAAGGATGGTCCAAGTCACGCACCAGGGTCATGTGCTACTACTGTGGCAAACCAAGCCATAGGAGGTAAGAATGTTGCATCCTCAAGAGAGATTAGAAGGCCGAAAACGTGAAGTCGGACCAAATCAATTCTATGATGAAGTGAGAAGATAAGAGTAGTATCGTCATGGCTGATGATGGCGAGGATTCGATTCTGGTGCTTCTTTTCACATTACTTTGCATAAGAGCTTCTTCTCATCCTACCGAAGTAGAGACTTCGATATCTATCTAATGGGAAATCATTAAAGGAGCAAGATCGTGGGGATAGGAGATATTATCCTCACATCCAACATGGGATGCGAGACATGTTCTTGATATGCGGTGTAACCTCAAATCAACTGGAAGGCTAGATGACGATGGTTACTTTAGTCAACATGGCGCTGGCACGTGGAAGTTGACTAAAGGAAACCTGATGATTGCTCGATGAAGAAAAGAAGGTACATTGTACTAGACAGAAGAAAAGGTCTACAAAGGAGATGTGAACGTTGCCAGCATTGACATAGAGATCTGGCACTAGAGACTTGAACACATGAGCGAGAAGGGAATTCAAATCCTCACTCGCAGGCAACTCCTCCTTAACATGAAAGGTACTTCCCTTGACACATGCTCTGATTGTTTAGTTGGTAAACAACATAGAGTTTCCTTCCAGAGATCATCTCCACCCACAAGGAGGAAGCATGTCCTAGATCGACCTTGTAGACAATGACGTGTGTTCAATGACCGAAAAATCCAATGAAGGTGCATTGTATTTTGTGACCTTCATTAACGATTATTCAAGGCAGGTCTGGGTACATTTGCTAAAATCAAAGGATCAAGTCCTCGAAGCATTGAAGGAGTCCCTTCCCAAGGTGGAACAGAAGACTGGTCGGAAGCTCAAGTGTGTCCGATCGGACAATGGTGGTGAGTACTGAGGACCCTTTGAGGCATACTATAGCTTCTATGGGATAAGACTTGAGAAGACACAACCCAAGATACCACAACTGAACGAGGTTGCTGAGAGGATGAACCGGACTCTCACAGAGAGAGTCCGATGCATGCTTTCTCATGCCAAACTACCGAAGTCATTCTAGGGAGAGGCCTTGACAACTGTCGTCGATATCATCAACCTCACACATTCAGTCCCTCTAAACGAAGATATCTCAGAAGAGGTCTAGTTAGGGAAGAAGGTCTCTTATAATCACTTAAAGATGTTTGATGTGCGCTCAATTAACCATGTTTTTCGCTTACATCCATATCAATTTTTGTTTGCATTTCATATTTCTGGGTTTGATTTATACAGAATTTGTGTAGTTTATGTTTATTTGCAATATATGGAGGTCTACATAAGTTTCTGTTTAATTTCGCAGAAATCGAACGCACTTTGGAGCTTAAAGAAAAGTCATGAAGATATGGAGAAGCTAAGGAAGAGCACAGGATGATGCAGCTAGATAAAACACCACTTTTCACCATTCATCATTCTGAATCAAGTTCTGATGTCTTCATGAGAGTTGTATCCCTCGAAAAGAGCTTTCCAACGCATACTTATATGCATCAATCGGACAAACGAGGACTCGAGAAAGTGTGTTTCCAGACAGAGTAAAATTGCTGAAAGCTGACAGAACTAGCCGATGTCGAGTACTTTTTGGTCGACATTCATTCCAGAGGACGAGATCGAGCACCAGACGAGCACATGACCACTCGAGACGACGAATTCTACTCGGCGTCGAGTACTTTACTCGATGTCGAGTACTCCCTAGTGACAAGTCCTAGTCGAGATCGAGGAGCAATACGAGGGAGAAGCTTGCTTATCCATGAAGGCACGAAGATATCTATCAAGTTGAAGGAAGATTTATCCACTTTAGTAATTCCCATATTTACTTAAGGGAATTTTAGTTGATTTAATTATTTTATTTGGAACAATTTATCTTAAGCTATTTATCTTTTATCTTAGGACATAGATAGAGATGTTCCTTCCTAGAATAGCTAGGATTGGAGCCTATAAATAAAACCCTAGGGGGGTTGATTTTCATTCATTCAAGCCAAGTCGTCTTCAGACGCAAGGAGAGAGGAGAGAGAGAGAGGAGCCGAGTTGGAGAGTTGGAGGAACGTTTGAAAGGTTTTGTAAGATTTAGTTTTATTTTAATGTTAAAGTTAGTTTTCTTTTATTATGTTTTTTTTTCTAATTTCCCTCTTCTAGTGTTGGGGTGATCCCAACATAGATATGTGTGTTTGATTTATGAGTTATGAATTTATATGTCTTTATTATCTTCTATCCTATATGCATGATTCTTCTACGAGAGTAGAGGGTGATCCTTATTTATGATATTGAAGTGAAATTGATCTTATTATGAATTTGGATTAATTATGAAATTGGGATAGTAACACTTAGGGTTTATGCGAAAGCCTCTATATTCCTATTTGTTAATGACGAAAGTTATTTGATATAAAACATGCTCTTTTATGTGATTCGTGATATACACATATGTTTATTGTTGTGGTGATCCCTAACCTTGGAAGTTTGGACCTTTATTACTCTATTTTTGTTATTTTAAAGTTTTTGCGCAGCAACTCGACACCAAACCACCATTTCATCTCCATTCCTCGACATTGACCAAGTCTTAGTCGACACCGACAACAACCCTCATCAGCTTTTCCCACTATCCCGAACCCCGAAACCAACTGAACCTAGAACCGCTGACTTCTCTCCTGAGGACGAACTGGACTCCACTATCCTATAGCGGGGTCTTGACTACAAATTTATTTGTTCGAGAAACCCTCTCATCAATGTTCAAGTGCAGGGCATTCATTCTTGATGTTAAGACAGAGGAGTGCATCTATCTTGGTTTATCCAAAGACGAGTTCGGTTATTGGCTATGGGATTCAGCCACCAGCAAGGTTATTAGAAGCCGAGATGTTGTGTTCTTTGAAGATCAGACGATTGAAGACAACCGAAGACCAACAAAGCCAATGCCAATACAAAAGAGGAAAGAGCAAAGCCCCTCAAATGCACAGTGGGATGATGTGCGCCTATTTTTCCATGTTTTGCATTAACTTTTATATCGATTTCTGCATGCATTTCATATCATTGGGTTAGAATTATATATAATCTATGTAGTTTATGCTTATTTTCCAATTATGAAGGTCTACACTAGTTTCTGTTTAATTTCGCAGAAATCGAGACATTTTACAGCAATTCGGAGAAGGGAGAAAACTATGGAAGTGCTCGAGGTCGACTACAGAAAGATTAAGGTCGAGTAGCAGCTGAACAAGGATACATCGAGCAGAAACAAGAAAGAAAGCACTCGACGGGACTAGTCGATGTTGACCAATTTGGTCGATATCGAGTACAAATTGGTCGACCATACCTTCAGAACATGAGATTGAGCACCATACCACTTGAGGACAAAAGGAGTACTTGATGTCGAGTACTTTACTCGATGTCGAGTCCGAGTCCGAGCCGAGATCGAGGACGAGTACACGAGAGGAGTCCAGAGTACGAATTATATTCGATGTCGACCACTTTAGTCAATGTCGAGTACATCCTGCCAGCAATCCGAGTCAAGCTCGAGTGTTGAGCTTGCTTCTACACCAAGGCACGTGGGAAATCTGTCATGAAGAGCGAAGATCTATCAAGAGAAGATATAATTATCCACATTAGAAATTCATATTTCTACTTTAAGAGATTTATTTGTCACAATTTTATCTTAGGAATTAGATAGTTAGATATAGATATAGATAGGATTGTTCTTTCCTTGATTAGCGGGGATTGAACACTATAAATAAAGCCCTAGGGGCTGGTTTTTATTCATTCCAATTTAATAGCAAGTAGAGAGAGTTTTGGAGCTTGTGTCCGATTGGAGGTAGAGAGGCGAGAGCAGATTTAGCTTTGATTGGTTGTAAGGTTTCTTTTATATTAGTGCAAGTAGTTCTTTTCATGAAATTATTGATTTGTGTTTTGATGATGAAGAGCGAGTAGTCACCCAACTTCTAGGGCCGAGGTGAGCCCGACGGTAGTCATGTAAGGTAATGCATCAAAGGTACAATCTTTATTGCGATTTCATCTTCTCTCCTTAATTGCATGATTCTTCTGCGACAGTCGAAGGTGATCCTTATTTCTGTTATTGAAGCGAAAGTGATCTTAATGCAAATTCGGATTAATTATGTGAAAATGGTTAGTAACAATTAGGGTTTAGCGAAAGCCTTTATTTTTCTATTTGTTAATGACGAAAGTTATTTGATGAAAATGCATTATTTTTTTATACCTTTAGCATGATTCTTATATGGTTATCGTTGCGGCGTTGAAACCCCGATTCTGGAAGCTTTTAGTATATTGAATTCGAATTCTATCAATCGTGTTTTCTTCTGTCTTTATTTCTACAGAAAAGTTATGTTTTTAATCTGCATAGAGTCCCCGAGATCGACTATTGTTTAATCAACGTTGAGTACTGTTTAGTTGACGTCGAGTACTCCCTACTCGACATTGGCTCGTTTCTATTTTTTTTCTTTTGTGCAGATGTAGATTAACTCGATAGTGTGGTTGATATCGAGTACTCTACTCGATATCAAGTACTCTTCTGGTCGAATTCGATGACCAATTTGGAACGAGAAAGGCGAGCGCTGACACGCTTCCTCGTGGATACAATCCTGAATACCCTACCACTACAGCGAGAGGGTTTCTTGTATTTTATTTGCTCTGACAGGGAGTTTGTTTGCTTTCATATAGTTTTATATTTGCATACTTTATTTCCCTCCCACAACACGGGACAATTCAGAATAAGCTTCGATCGGGAGCAATGACGAAGTTGATGATGAAGATCATTCTCAAGAGTAGAATGATCAAGAAGATGATCCAATTGAGCTAGAAGCAGAATCCAGCAATCCACTAGAGCCTGAGCTGAGGTGGTCCTCTAGAGACAAGCGACCTTCCAACCGATACAGCTCAGATGAGTATGTGACCCTCATGGATGAGGGGGAGCCTCAAAGCTATAAAGAGGCTATGGATGATAGCCATAAGGCTGAGTGGCTAAGAGTCACGCAGAAGGAAATGCAATCCTTGCATGAGAATCACACCTATGAGCTGGTAGACCTACCCAAAGGGAGACAAGCCTTGAAGAACATTTAGGGTGTATCGGGTGAAAACCGAGGACATCAACTTGAAGCCTCAATATAGGGCTCGATTAGTCATGAAAGGGTTCATCCAAAAGAAGGGCATCGACTTTGAAGAAATATTCTTACCGGTCGTGAAGATGTCCACTATCCGAGTTGTTTTGGGCTTGGCAGCAAGCCTAGGCTTGGAGATCGACCAACTCGACGTCAATACAACATTCCTCCATAGTGACCTTAAAGAGGAGATATACATGGAGAAACATGAAGGATTCAAACTTTTAAGCAAGGAGAATTTGGTGTGCAGACTCACGAAGAGTCTCTACGGCCTAAAGGAAGCACCGAGACAGTGGTACAAGAAGTACGTTCGACTCTTTCATGGAGGATCACAACTTCAAGAAAACCATGAGTGACCATTGTGTCTTCATGAAGAGGTATGCAAGTGGCGACTTTCTCATACTTTTTCGATATATATATTGATATGTTGATAGTAGGGTATGATCGTGATGAGAGGGTTTCTCGACCAAATAAATTTGTAGTCAAGACCCCACTATAGGACAGTGGAGTTAGGTTTGTCCTCAGGAGAGAAGTCAACGGTTCTAGGTTTAGTTGGTTTCGGGGTTCAGGAATAGCGGGAAGAGGTGTAAGGTTGCTGTCGACGTCGACTAAGAGTCGGTCTATGTCGAGAGATGCAGAGGGAATGGTGGTTGGTGTCGAGTAGAATCTGTGCAGAAACTTCAAAATAACGAAAATAGAATAATAAAGGTGCAAACTTCCAAGGTTAGGGATCACTACACCAATAAACATATTTGTAGATTATAAATCACATAAAAGAGCATGCTTTATATCAAATAACTTTCGTTATTAACAAATAGTAATATAGAGGCTTTCGCATAAACCCTCAGTGTTACTACCTTTTCTTAATTAGGATTAGCCGGCTCTCGCAAATAAACCCTAATTACTATCCAAATTCATAATAAGATCGCTTTTGCTTCAATATCACAAATAAGGAACTTTCTCAATTTTCGCAAAGGACTAAGCACATAGGTAGATGATGATAAGAGATACAAAAGGATAAATTCATAAATCAAACACACATGTCTATGTTGGGATCACCCCAACCCTAGAAGAAGGAAATTAGAAACAAAGCATGATAAAATAAACTAACTTTAATATTAAACTAAAACTAGAACTTACAACAATTCGACTCCTTCCTCTTCCTTCTCTCTCTCTCACCTCTATCCCTCTCTCCTTGCGTCTGAAGACGACTTGACTTGAATGAATGAAAATCAGCCCCCCTAGGGCTTTATTTATAGGCTCCAATCCTATCTATTCTAGGAAGGAACATCTCTATCTATGTCCTAAGATAAAAGATAAATAGCTTAAGATAAATTGTTCCAAATAAAATAATTAATTCAACTAAAATTCCCTTAAGTAAATATGGGAATTACTTCCTTCAACTTGATCGATATCTTCGCGCCTTCATGGATAAGCAAGGTTCTCACTCGGATTGCCCGTCGATCTCGACTAGGACTCGTGACTAGGGAGTACTCGACATCGAGTAATGTACTCGACGTCGAGTGGAATTCGTCGTCTCGAGTGTTCCTATGCTCAGCTCGTGCTCGATATCATCATCTGAAGGGAATGTCGACCAAAAAGTACTCGACATCGACCAAAGTGGTCGACGTCGACTAGTTCTGTCAGCTTTCAGCAATTCTACTCTATCTTGAAGCGCACTTTTCAGAGTCCTCATTTGTCCGATTGACGCATATGAGTATGTGTTGGAAAGATCTTTTCGAGGGACAAAACTCTCATGAAGACATCAGAACTTGATTCAAAATGATGAATGGTGAAAAGTGGTGTTTTCTCCAGTTGCACCATCCTGTGTTCTTCCTTAGCTTTTCCATGACTTTCCTTTAAGCTTCAAAGTGCGTTCGATTTATGCGAAATTAAAAAGAAACTTGTGTAGACCTCCATATATTGCAAATAAACATAAATTACACATATTCTTTATTATTCTAACCCCAAAGTATAAAATGTAGACAAAAATCGATACAAAAGTTAATGCAAAACATGGCAAATTAAGCGCACATCAGATCCCAATAAGATAACTGCTCTAAAGAAAGACTTGAGCAAATGCTTTGATATGAAATACTTGGGACCAACAAGGCAAATCCTTGGAATGGAAATCACTCGTGATAGAATGAGGAAGCTATTGTGGATATCCCAAGAGAGAAACATTGAGAAGGTGCTGGAGAGATTCAATATGCATAAAGACAAGCCGGTCAGAATGTCACTTGCTAGACACTTCAAGCTGAGCTCAAACCAAAGAACAACAACTGAGAAGAGAAGTAACAAGATATGAAGTGTATCCCATATTCATCCGTGATAGGTAGTCTTATGTATGCAATGGTTTGTACGAAGTCGGATATCGCATATGTCATCGGGGTCGTAAGTCACTTCTTGGCAAATCCAGGGAAGGAACATTGGGCTGCAGTAAAATGGATCCTCCGGTATCGATGGGGTACTACCAAAATGTGCCTATGGTTCGGAAATGGCAAGCCAATTTTAGAAGGATACATAGATGCAGATTGGCCGAAATGATTCCAGAAAATCAACGTTAGGCTATCTAACTACCTTTGCAGGGGGAACTGTTTCCTGGCAATCAAAGTTACAAAAGATTGTTGCCTTGTCCACCAATGAAGCAGAATACATTGCAGATACGAAAGCTTGCAAGGAGATGTTATGGATGAAGAGCTTCTTACTCAAGCTGGGAGTAGAGCAAGACAAATATGTCTATTAGTGTGACAATCAATGCGTTATTCATCTAGCAAAGAACCCGACCTATCACTCCCTCTCGAAGCACATTGATATCCGATATCATTGGATCTCAGACATCCTTGAAGAGAAGCTTCCACAGCTTGACAAAGTGGATACAGACAAAGAAGTTTGAAGGCTGCTATTAAGGATTTGGTATCGCATCACGCCCATGATTATGTCGGGAAGGGGGAGAATAGATTTGTTCCCTCCTTAATTGGGCTGAGATTTTAGGCCATAAATTTAGCTCATACTCCACAAAATTTAAAGACAAATTAACTCCGACCCTGCACTCTAGAATTTTTGAGAATTTGTCTAGAATGATCATGTAATAACTAGTGTGCTACATCACTAGAATACTCGTGAATATTGGCTAGGAAATTAAGTAAGTAAGGACTAGAAAATTCTAGCAATTTGCAAGTATAAGTCAGTGAAGTTTTCAAACGACATTGCAACCTATAAATACTCACTTAGGCATTGGATTGAGGCATCCAACCAAAAGCAAATCCAAGTGAGAGCAAGTAAGTGAGTGGAGTGATCCTAGTAAGAGTAAGTGTAAAGCGAGCCATAAAATTATATAGTGAGAGTTGTAATTGTGTGACTGTTCCACTATATAATATAAGTTCCACTTTTACAAAAAAAAAGCGAGTTTGTTTGTACCCATTTTAATCACATGAAGAGGGAAACCCCAATTTTTCCAACAACTACATTTTAGAAAAGATATATTTAAGATCAACTTCGACCTCTTGGACATTGGAACTCTTTTACATATTTCAGTTGGTAACCTTGCATATGCAAGGTTTTTTTATTCTTCCACCAAATAACTTTTCATATATCCCAATTTGAAAATTTCGAAATCACCCTTTAAGAAGCTTAATTGCAAGATTGATAAGTCCTTGCTCAGAACTCTATTTACTACGTTCGACCTATCAAATTGACGAGGAGATTGCATGCAAGCTTGGCAGAAACGACGTGGTTGGAGGAAGCAAAGGTGGCATCGAAAAGTGTTAGATAGAATATATGTATAGGCCCAATTACCCAATTGTAATTAGGGTTAAATCTCTTGTACTCCTATAAATATTCTAATGATAGCGGAGGCAACCCCAATGGGGATTATTCACTCTGACATGGTATCACGCTTCCTCTAGGGTTCTCTAAATTTTTTCCCTAGCCTACCATCGATCATCTCCTCCTTCTTCCTCCCTCTTTGTCGTCGGTCATCCTCTCCCTGCCGTCGACCCTCCCTCCTCCCTCCGTTCGCTTCTCTGTCCCCTGACAATTGCCAACTCTCCAGATTGTCCTCCACCCTCTTTGTTGTCGGCCACCACCCGTTGGCCACCCTCCTTCCTCCTATATCAACCGCTCCAACTCCTGGCGGCGCTCCAACCTCAATCTCTCTCAACATCGCATCTCTTTCTGTTTCCCCTCTCTCCATTGCTCTCCTTTTTCCGCCAAACCCTAATTCAGCGGATCTGACACCGTGTCGTGTCACCATTAGCATTGTGTCCTGTCACTCTTGCCTCTGTTTCCTATCACCCTCTTTGTGACGGTAATCTACCTCTCACCAGCAGATCGACGACGATTATGGCTTTCTACAATCCACAATAGCCTCTCGTCGAGGCTATCGCCCCTTCAAGTTATGTACAGAGGGGGTATTCCCCCATCGGAGCCCTTTCCCAGGGCTACCCGACCTATGCCCTTTCGCCTCCCCCATACGCCTCTCCAACGAGGCCAAACCCGAGCCAGTAGGGACTCCTCGAGCCCTCTCCGCACCAGCTGGATCAGGCCCTAGCAGCGGGATCATCGTCATCATCCCGACACAGGCAGCTCGCCATCATGACACCTATAGGCGTGTCAACTGCCGATCCGAATTGGTACATGGACAGCGGAGCCACTGCGCACATGTCGCACAACTCAGGTATAATTTTTGTCCCTGCTTCTAAGAGCCTTTCTTCATCCATTATTGTCGGCAACGGTGAACGCATTCCTAACTTGGGTCTTGGGAAAACGACATCACCGACCCCTACCACCAACCTAAGCCTTAAAAACATTCCCGTCTCCCCCGGCTTAATAAAGAACCTTGTGTCCATTCGTCACCTCACCACAGAGAATAATATCTCCACTGAGTTTAACCGCTTTGGGTTTGCTGTCAAAGATTTCACAACTAGGGCCCCACTCATGAGATGTAACAGCGCTGGAGACCTTTATCCTGTCACCTCTAATATATATCCTATCACAAATAACATACATCCTATCACCTCCCCTACAGCAACCAATCTATCAGCAGTTGCCCGTTCTGCATCTCTCTGGCACGCCCGTCTTGGTCATCCAGGCTCTCCAGCTTTTGAGTCTCTCGGTTCTAGATTTATTTCCTGCAATAAAGCCCCTCCCTCCACTAGTTGCCCGGCGTGCCAGCTTGGGAAACACACTAGATTGCCTTTTGTCACTTCTTATACTCAGGCGCACACTCCATTTGACATCATTCATGGTGATCTATAGATTTCTTCCATTATCAGCCATGATGGTTTCCGCTATGCACTTGTGTTGGTTGATGCATTCTCTTATTATTTTTGGGTGTTTCCCCTAAAGTATAAATCTGAAGTTGTTACTCACCTTATGAGCTTCCATAGCCTTGTCCGCACCCAATTCAACCTCCCCATTAAATGCTTTCAATGTGACATGGATGGTGAGTTTTGACAAAAATTCCCTTAAATCTTTCTTCTCTACTCATGGCATTCAGTTCCGCTTCTCTTGTCCCCACACCTCCTCTCGGAATGAGAAAGTCGAACGGAGCATTCGCACCCCTACTACTTACATGAGGACTCTCCTTATCCATGGGCATGTCCCTCTGTAGTATTGGCCATATGCTATTGAATCAGCATGCTATCTTATCAACATCACTTCTTCCACAACCATCTAGAATTGGTGCCCTGTTGAGATCTTATTCCGAGTCACTCCTAAATATGACCACCTCCGTGTGTTTTGCTGTCGATGTTACCCCAACCAAGCATCTGTTGCCCCTCATAAACTTGCTCCTCGATCCACACCTTGTGTTTTCCTCGGCTACCCCTTTAATCATAGGGGGTATAGGTGTTTTGATCCCATTACCAAACGTGTCATATTCTCTCGCCATGTCACATTCGTTGAGACCACATTCCCTTTTTCTAGTCCCCCTACATCCCCAAACACCCCGTCCCCTTCTGATGAATACCCTACACCTCACCTCCTTCACCAACTATATCCCTCTTCCTCTCCGAATGCTATTACATCTCCGGACTGGGCACCCAATCCTCTCTTACCGCAACCTGCAGCACATATCCTGCTAGAGGCTGCCCATATCCTGCCACATGCAGCACCTATCCTACCACCTCTTGCCCCTTCCAGCCTCATGTGGCCCCCATCCTGTCACCTCAGCTTCTGTCCCGTCAACTGCAGCCCCTGCCCTGCCACCTAACCCCACACATCTAGTCAACCAGATCCAAACTCGGAGTATGAGTGGCATCTTTCGCCCCAAACAGATTTTTGACCTCTCCGTTTGTCACATATCACCCATCCTTACCTCCCACAAAACAGCCGCCTTAGACCCAAATTGGAATACTACCATGCTCAATGAGTACAAGGCTCTTATTAGCAACAATACTTGGGTTTTGGTTTCTCGGCACCTGGGGCCAACATTGTGCGGTGTATGTGGCTCTTTCGGCACAAGTTTCACTCTAACGGATCTCTTGAGCACTATAAGGCACAACTGGTTGCCAATGGAAAGTCTTAGCAGGTGGGGGTCGATTGTGATGACACGTTTAGTCCGGTTGTCAAACCGGCTACCATCCGTACTGTCTTGCAGCTTGTTGTCTCCATGAATTGGCTATTCATCAGTTGGATGTGAAGAATGCGTTTCTACATGGTCATTTGAATGAAACCGTGTACATCTTCCAGCCAGACCATGTTTGTCTCTTGCAGAAGTCTCTGTATGACCTCAAGCGGGCACCTTGGGCATGGTACATTCGCTTTGCTATTTATCTACATCTACTTGATTGTGTTAGTAGCAAGAGTGACTCCTCTCTATTTGTGTTTCGCCGGGGTAATCAAATTTCATATCTCCTTCTATATGTTGATGATATCATTCTTACTGCATCTTCATAGTCTTTTCGATCTACTATTGTTACACAACTCAGTAAGGAGTTTGCTATGACTGATCTCGGGCCACTTAGTTTCTTTTTGGGAGTCTTTGTATCTCGTTCTGCGTCGGGTTTGTTTCTCTCCCAGGAGAAATATGCAAAATAGATTGTTGCCAAGGCGAATATGACTAACTGCAAGCATGCTGTGACTCCTGTTGAGACCACCTCCAAACTGTCTCAAGCCGAAGGTCCACCTGTTTCTGATCCCACATTGTATCGCAACCTCGTAGGTGCTTTGTGGTATTTGACCTTTACCCGCCCGAATATTAGCTATGCCGTTTAGCAAGTCTGTCTGTTTATGCATGACCCTAGAGAGTCTCACTTTGTCGCTCTTAAGTGCATCATCAGATACATTCAGGGTACCACGATCACCCCATCTGCTTCTCCTCCATCAGTGGTTGCTTATACAGATGCCGATTGGGTTGGATGTCTAGACACCAGACGGTCTAGATCTGGATACTGCGTGTTCCTCAACGACTCTCTAGTATCTTGGTCTTCTAAGCGCCAACATATGGTTTCTCGCTCTAGTGCTAAAGCGGAATATCGCGGTGTTGCCAATTAATGTTGTCGGTGAGGGTGCCTGACTTCGCAACTTATTGCTTAAGCTTCATTATCCTTTGAGTCAGGCGTCTATTGTGTATACAAACAATGTTAGTTCTACATACCTTGCTCACAACCCGGTTCACCATCAGAGAACCAAACATGTAGATTTTGACATCCACTTTGTTCGTGAGAAGGTAGCTATGGGACATGTGTGTGTCCTACATGTCCCCTTCCCGTACCAGTATGCAGGCATCTTCACCAAGGGATTACCTCGCCATCGGGGGAGGATCCAGAAATTTTTTCGGGGTGGGCACAAACTTTTATGGATAATTTCTATATTATGTTTATTAGAAATAATTTTTAAAAAAAATATATATGAAGAGAAGATCTTAGATTTGTAAGAAAAATTATTATTATTTAATTATAAAATACCAAATAAATTATAAGAATTTTAAAATAATGAAAAATGGATTGAGAAAAAAAAATAAAATTATTATTATTTAATTATAAAATACCAAATAAATTATAAGAATGTTAAAATAATAAAAAATGGATTAAAAAAAAATGAAAAACGTGTCTAGTGGGATTTGAACAAGGGTTGATTGGATTCTATTTAAAATAGGGTGGGCTTAGTCACTAAGCCACTAAAGATATTTGTATTTTACCCTTTAAAATTTTTACATACCCCATACATTCTTGTATTTTTTTCCCGAACCGGGCGTCGCCCACCCTTGGATCCGCCACGGCTCGCCATTTATTTCTTGATTTTAGATTCAGTGTCACTATTCGCTGCCCTCCTGTTTCGACTGAGGGGGTATGTTAGATAGAATATATGTATAGGCCCAATTATCCAATTGTAATCAGGGTTAACTCTCTTGTACTCCTTGTGATGCATAAAATCTGCATCATAGCTGTTGAAGGAGTTCGATCTTGATGATCCTCTCAATCCGAACCCTAGCATGCAAAACAAGAACAAACGAGGTCGGAGCGGGGCTTGTCTCCCCTGGAGGACCCTCCGACGCTCAAGTCAGTCCTCGTCCTTGAGAAAGAATATCCTTCTCGTATTTATACTAGTTGAGCATAAAAGAAACGAGCAAAGTATTTAATTAAAGGAATTGTAACGGTTTTGATATTTAATAAAAGAAATCATTACCGTATTTAATTCGATCAACACTCTTAATGCACGAAACCGCTATTGTAATCAATAGGCGAAACGGTAGCTCAATGTCGTATTGAATACTCAAATTTATTGGTAAAATACCAGAACACCCTTGTGCTATGATGACGGGATTTTCCTATCTCAATTGCCCCTCGGGTTTCTTCTTCATGTCTCGATGATGAAGGAAGCCGAAAAAAAGTAAATGGCGAAGTGTTTCGAGTGAACGATGATTTTTCCGTAAACATTAGTCGCTTGATCCGTAGTTGGCTATTGACCATAAGTGGCTATCGTTGGCCGTAATTGGCTATTGCCCGTAAGTGGCGATTTTCAGTAGCGATAAGCGGCGATTCTGAGTGGTCGTAAGTTGCGATTTCGTTGGCCTTAAGTGGCGGTTCAGAGTGGCCGTAAGTGGCGATTTTGTTGGTCTTAAGTGGCGAATCGGATTGGCCGTAAGTGGCGATTACGTTGGCCTTAAGTGGCGAATCGGATTGGCCATAAGTGCCGATTTCGTTGACCTTAAGTGGCGGTTCGGATTGGCCGTAAGTGACAATTTTGTTGGCCTTAAGTGGCGATTCGAATTGGCCGTAAGTGGCGATTATGTTGGCCTTAAGTGGCAAATCGGATTGGCCGTAAGTGGCGATTTCGTTGGCCTTAAGTGGCGATTTTGTTGGCCTTAAGTGGCGAATCGGATTGGCCGTAAGTGGCGATTTCGTTGGCCTTAAGTGGCGAATCGGATTGGCCGTAAGTGACGATTTTGTTGGCCTTAAGTGGCGGTTCGGATTGGCCGTAAGTGGCGATTTCGTTGGCCTTAAGTGGCGATTCAGATTGGCCGTAAGTGACGATAGTTGTGGAAGGTACAAGAGGGATCCTAATCAACAAGGATGGTGTCACTCTTGACATCCATGCTTGTCATGGTGCCATTAACAACACCCTTCCCCTGTTAAACATTTTTGACAATAATATATATAGCACACAAGTATATAATTGAATATGAGATTGGTAAACTTAGCTGATCAAAAGGTTGTTATTTCGCGTAGATAGCCCAAGCAAATGAAGTCACATAATTCATATATTGCAACTCCAACTTCATGATCTCTAACGCGTTGAAAATTAAGATCATGGTCTCATTTTTTCTTTTTCTTTTCCCTGGATTCACCATTCACCTGGGGCATCTAGTATAGGACCATTCTCATCGTGTCCCTTCCTTTGATCAACTGTTTTTGTGTACTCACTAAGAGCACCTCATGCCCTCCAAATCAAGGTAGCTCCACCATCAAACGCATAAGACAACTTTAGCAATCAAGGAATTGCAAGAACTCTAGATTAAATCATACTATAAGTCACTTGTGAACGTCATGCATTATGACTGATCATAGATTAGATTTTCAGCGTATAATTTCAAAAAGGAGAGAAGGAAACTTAGCTTTCAAGCTCTCATCCCTGCGGGCCGGGGCCTTTCATTTCACCAACTACCACTTCCTTCAAAAGTTGGAGCTAATGCTTCTAAATTATGTACTTGGAGAGATATCAGTAGAGATATACAATCATATAACCATGCCCCTTGTGCCATTTGAACATTGCCAGTGTCCCCGCCACTCTGATTTTAATAATATCGGTCATGCCTTTGTCAAGTTGGCCAAAGACTTCAACCGTCGCCGCGCCGCTTGCCGATATTCCGAAGCCACACGGTGAGGTCGATCAATATGCAAGCTGATGCAACATTTATCCATGAAGACTATATGAAAGCATACATGTCACGTGAATTAGTGTGAGATAATGAATAAAGTGAAGCGTTTTCTACCTAATAAAAATCTCTTTGACCACTTGGGTCCAAAACTCTCGTCTATGATTTTTCAATGCTATCGGATCATTCAAGAGTGCATATAATAACTCTCATTGCCAATGATTATTAAACAAGCTAGTTGGAAGATCGGTATGTTTGGCCCCAATTTGCCATGTGAAAGTTTCCTTCCTGACCGATTACCGAAAAATAAAGAGGACAAAGAACTTAGCTTGTCATTCGGTGCGACTTGAACAAGAGGAGTTGCAGTCAATTGGGTTACCTTCACCTCCGGCTATTCCTGAACTCGAAATCATCGATTCACGTGGTTCAAAAGCACATTTTGTGCGCTCCACCAATGAATCCGATCGAACAACGACTTCATTGGATCCCTTGTGGTGGTACTTGTCATGCACGCTGGTCATGTCAAGGCATCACAAAAAATCTCGTAGACATCCATTGAAGTCAGTAGAATATACTCGTTAATCAGTCTAGCTACATATATCATTCATTTTTTTTTTATAGAAGAGGCAAACGAATTAGAGAATAGGAAACTTAGCTTTTGTAAATGTGTTTATCCTCTTTGCGCATCTCTGGTCGTTGAAATTTCACGTATCATACGCTTATTGATGTGTGGTCCCTTTTCTGCTAATAGGAAGCCCGACCAAAATTTGTGAGTATGCCAAATATGGAGGTCTGGGGCGAATTCTTAAGCTTTCGAGAACTTGGGCCTTTTTCCGAGATTATCTTGAAAATACAAGCCAATTAGTAATTTTTTAGAACTCAAAGGCCGGTTTTATAATCAAAACAAATCATCATCCTATCGTCTTCTCCGTTAGGTCTTGAACAGAGGCGGCGCTCGAATCCGGGCCGCATCCACGGGTGCTTCAAACAGGAGGCGATGAAGGTGGTGTTTGGGCTCGTTGATGGCGGTGACTAGTAGCAAAGGAGGGGGGCAGCGGGAGTGTCTCGCCGTTTTATCTCCCGCACTCGGCAACCTACAATCGACCCGCCTCGATCGGCTTCACCCCCAACCACAACGCGGGACTCCCAAAGGCGCACTAGGGAGACGGCGGTTCAGAAAGGGTCCTGGCGCAGCCGTTGTTAATCGGAGACAAAAATCTTCAACTGCGGGCTAGGGATGCAGCATACGCACCTCAGACCGCCGATTGTGCTCCTAGGCACCAGGCCACGAAACGAAAACGAAGTGCATCCACATCGAGACACCCACATCTGCGACGGATCCGTGAGGGATCTTCCAAGACTGCATCGTGTCAGGGGGCCCTCTGCCTTAGGGTCCGAGGCCGACGGCGTCCTCTTCTAGGGTTTGTGGGCAAAGGTTCCACAACCACTGCTTCATCGTGTATCACGGGAGATCCGATCTTGTAGCTTTTTGATCGAATTCCCACAGACGACGCCAATTGTGATGCATAAAATCTGCATCATAGCTGTTGAAGGAGATCGATCTTGATGATCCTCTCAATCCGAACCCTAGCCTGCAAAACAAGAACAAACGAGGTCGGAGCGGGGCTTGTCTCCCCCGGAGGACCCTCCGACGCTCAAGTCAGTCCTCGTCCTTGAGAAAGAATATCCTTCCTATATTTATACTAGTTGAGCATAAAAGAAACGGGCAAAGTATTTAATTAAAGGAACTGTAACGGTTTTGATATTTAATAAAAGAAATCATTATCATATTTAATTCGGTCAACGCTCTTAATGCACGAAACCGCTATCGTAATCAATATGCGAAACGGTAGCTCACTGTCGTATTGAATACTCAAATTTATTGGTAAAATACCAGAACACCCTTGTGCTAGGATAGCGAAGGCAACCCCAACGGGAATTATTCACTCTAACAGAAAGAGCCCACAAGTGTGATGTAGAATAGTTTCAAACGTGTTTCTGCTAAAAACATAGAATGCCCACATTTACAACAACTTCATCATAGAATTAATATTAGTGTAATTACGACCTTCTATTCTTCTGTAAGTCAATGACCGATTTCGCCTTCAAATAATTGTGGAGTTTTAGTGATTGCATGAAGGAGAAGTATGACACGTATTTTTAGCAATTACATTCCAAATTTTCTCCCTGGGTGAGCTCAAAAATAAGCATCACTACTAGTGATTGTTGATGACAAATGAGGTTGACATCTTAGAAGACATAAAAAGTATAATGAAAAAAAACAGTCCATTCCATCAGTATATCCACCCCGCTTAGAGCTAATTCAAACACAAATATAAGTAGCTAAATTGCAACTAAACAATGAGAAAATCAATGGATCTAAAGTGCACCTTCTTGAACTTCTTATCCAACGCTTCATTCTCCAAATACATGAAAATTTCCATTCTAACAGTGGTGGAGCGATAGATGCTCCTGTCACTTCACCACCACCACTTCCTCCACCTTGAATAGGTAAATAAAGAGCGGCCATTCCGGGGATCGAACCGAGGACCTATGAATACTACCCACAAGTCATTTCCGGTGAGCTATTCCGGAATGGTTCACCACTTCCTCCACCATATATAGGCAATGATCATCCTCTTCATCTCTTTACACTCATACCTCTTCGGCACTGTTGGATACACCTTCTGTTGAGAAACACAAGCTGAAGAAGACAGCATGAGTTGGCGCCAATTTCAGTTTTGGTTCAAGATTCAGTTCAAAATTCTGTTACAGATTGGTTAGAAAGAATTGGTTGTTGCACCACTTGTATGTGGATCAATAGATGAGTAATGGTTGTCTATAAATACAGAACAATACATACATTGTAATCACTTCTTCAATTTCAATAAACACAGAATACATTTTCTCTCATTTCCTCTCAATTACAGCTTGTAACATGGTATGAGAGCCGGGAACCTTTGATCTCCCTCCTCACACAAATCTTCATCCATGGCCGATCCTCCGCCATTTGAACCGACTCCAGATCCTCGATTTCCTCCTCCCAATCCAATCGATCCTCTCAGTGAACTCTTCCTCAACAACTCTGATCATCCAAGCTATATTCTCTCAATGAATTTGCTTGATGGTCGCAACTTTCATCATTGGCAACGATCAGTTGAAGTTTCTCTGCGAGCGAAGAACAAAATGGGGTTCGTCACTGGTTCTTGCCGTCCTTCTGCAGACAATCAGCTTCTATTGATGCAGTGGGAGAGATGCAACAATATGGTGATGTCCTGGCTCATCCACTCCGTCAACAAAACCATTGATGAATCGATCATTTACTGCCGATCAGCCTCGCAGATCTGGAGAGATCTCATAGCTCGGTTTGGCAAGCCCAGTCGCACACGTATCTTTCAGGTTCAACGAGATCTAACCTCTCTTTCTCAAGGTTCTATGTCAATTACCGACTATTTTACTCGTATGAAAGCTCTTTGGGATGAGTACTTGATGCTTGTCGAAGATCAAGTTTGTGCTTGTGGTTCTTCTGCTCTTGCCACGAAAATCTTGACTGATCAACAGGTTGTCCAATTCTTGATGGGACTAAACGAGTCCTACTCCACTGTTCGTGGAAACATCTTGCTCGTGATTCCACCTCCATCACTGGATGAAGTTTTTCAGATGGTTTTGCAAGATGAGGATCAACGATCAATTCGATCGAATTCTGGATCCCTCACCTCTGACTCTACTGCTTTGGTTGCAAATTCATCCAAGAATTCAGGTTCAAAGCCTTCTCCAAACACTGGATCCAAGAATCCTGATAAACCTGCCACAAACAAAGGCTCTGGGAAGAGAAATCAGCTTTTCTGCGATCACTGCAAGCAGACCAACCACTCCATTGACCGGTGTTGGAAGCTCCATGGCTACCCTCCCTCACAGCAATCTCGAGGAGGTTCTTCTGCTGCCAATGTCTCATCCTCGCCATCTGATGCCTCCTCTGCACCTTTCCCCCTTACAGCTTATCAGTACAGTCAGTTGATGACTCTCCTTGGTAAGAAATCGCCTAATGCTTCTGATTCCTGTGCCTTCCTAGCAGGTAAAGCATCTTGTCTTCTTTCTTCTTGCAATTCTCCTTCTTGAATCATCGACAGTGGAGCAACAAACCACATCACACCTCACCTTTCCTCTTTGACTACCTCTCACCCCATTTCTAAATCTGTAAATATTACTATGCCTAATTGTCACAAAGCTTCAGTGTCCAAAACTGATGACATATCATTTACTGATAAATTTTCTATCACTAATGTTCTTCATGTTCCTGAATTTTGCTTTAATTTGCTTTCTATATCTAAACTCACTAAAGAATTACAGTCAAATGTCATCTTCACACCTAATGCTTGGTACTTGCAGGACCCTTTGAGGAAGAAGCCAATTTTGATTGGTAAAGAGGACAGAGGACTATATGTGCTTGACAAGTATGTCATGACCACCTCTCCTTCAGCTGTTGAATCATCTACTGCCCTTACTTCCTTCTCCACAAGCCATGATCTCTGGCACTGCAGGCTTAGCCATGTAGCCTATGAACAACTCAGGCACATTCCAGCTCTATCTTTTCCTTCCAAGTCTCAATACATTTGTAAAGTTTGTCCTTTGGCTAAGCAGCATAGGAAGCTCTTTTTTAGATCAAACAGTATTGCTTCATCTCCATTTGAGCTTGTGCACATTGACACTTGGGGTCCATATAAGACCACCACTTATAATGGTTTTAGATACTTTCTAACCATTGTTGATGATTTCACTCGATGTACTTGGCTTTTTCTCATGGCTCACAAAAGTAATGCTTTGAGCATAATAAAATCCTTTCATGCTTCTGTTCTTACACAGTTTAATACTTCCATCAAATCTATTCGATCTGATAATGCACTTGAATTTGCTGATGCTTCTGCACAACATTTTTATACCACTCATGACATTTCCCATCAAACATCTTGTGTGGATTCCCCTCAGCAAAATGGAAGGATTGAGAGAAAACACAAGCACCTATTAGAGGTTGCTTGTTCAGTCAAATTTACCTCCTGAATACTGGGGTCATTGTGTCCTTACAACTACATATTTGATCAACAGAACTCCCCTACCATCTCTAAAACACAAAACTCCCTTTGAATTACTCTTTCACAAACAGCCAGATTACTCATTTCTCAAAGCTTTTGGCTGCTTAGCATTTATTAGCACACTTAAAAGATCAAGAGACAACCTGCAACCTCGAGCCAGTCCATGTGTGTTCATAGGCTATTCTCATGGCAAGAAATCCTACATGGCCTTGGATCTTCAATCAAAGAAAGTGTTCCATTCCAGAGATATGGTTTTTCATGAGCAACACTTCCCTTTTCATTACATGAAACACACTACCAGCAACAGCACCCTACCAGTTTTTATTGATGATTACCCTGATCATATTTTTTGTCCTATCACCACTCCCCTACCTGAAGCTCCTCCCCAGCTTCATACACCACCAGCCACCTCTTCAAGTTATGACAGCAACCTTGACACCACTTCACCCTCCCCTTCACCCCCTCCCATCATACCTCTTGCACCTGCTATTCCATCAAGAAGATCCAACAGACTTCACAAACCACCTCCTTACCTTGGTGACTACTCTTGCACATACATTCCCTCGTCCTCTGCATCAGTCAACTTGGTAACTTCCTCTACTCTATCCTCTTCTCATTTTGCTTTTCTATCCACTGTCTCTTCTTATAAAGAACCTAGCTCTTATTCCCAAGCTTCTTCTTATCCAAATTGGATTTTTGCAATGAAAAAAGAGATAGATGCTTTCAATAAACACATAATACATTTTCTCTCATTTCCTCTCAATTACAGCTTGTAACAAGCACCGCTCATCCACTTCTCCACAAATTTCTATTTCAATTTCACCCTGAAACATATATACCACAATTTTCAAAACTCACCTCAACTTTAATTCACCTCCCATTAGTTATTTGACATTAGATCCTAAACACTTAAACTTAAGGCAAGTTGAGCCTTCGACATCGAAACACTAGACAGCAGGCCCAAGCTTTCCTCCATGCATGTCATAACCACCGGTAGCTCTCCTGCTCATCATCTTCCGCCACTGGTGAAATAGGTTGCAATTCGCAAATAAAAGAGCTAATGCTACAACCAACCCATAAATTGTTAAAGCTTCCATAAAAGCCAAACTAAGCAATAAAGTACCTCGTATTTTACCCTCTGCTTCGGGCTGTCTAGCAATACCTTCTACAGAAATGCGCCAGGTGCTGCAGCGAATCGAGTAGCTCTAGAAGCATGTGTACAAGCTCGTAATGAGGGGCGTGATCTTGCTCGCGAGGGTAACGAAATTATTCGTAGAAATCATGGCCTACACCCACCTTATGCCAAAGCCCCACTACCACTCTCGCATCCTATTACTCCTTTGCTTACCTACTCAATCTGCAACAAATTAGGGCGAAGGAAAACTAAACGAAAAAAGAGAAGAAGTGGTGTATGAGTGATATCATTATTTTCTACGTATTATAGGATATAGTTTATAGACAATTTTATATATTTTACATGTATTTCATATAGTTTTTGGTTTCGTTTTTAGAATAGATGTATACCCGTGTGTTTCATGTGTTTTTAGGTAATTTGGGACTTGTTTGATGTCATTTTGAAATTATGATGGAATAAGATTCATTAAAGCCAAGTGCAAGATGTTCACGGACGCCAAAAGAGCCTTGAATAACAGTCTCATGTGCTAAGAATCAAGCTAAGAATGGTTTGGTTTCAATTCGACGGTTTTTTGACAGTTTCTGCTTGGTGACGTCTTGGTAAAATAAGTTGTTTGAGCTCCACAACTTTTGGATCGATTCGTTCTATAACTTTTTGGAAAGCCAGTTCAAAGATCTACAACTTTCATGTTAAGAGTTTTTGGGAAATTCGGTCTGCAACATAGAGAAATTGAGCCAAGAAATTGATGTTGACTCAAAGTTTCGACCACATCGATATCCATACATTCTGACCCAGAAGGCTAGAAATTACTAAGGGTAAGTCCGGTAACACATAGCTAATGGTATAGATGAAACTGATAGGTAGCTAAAGCTAATGTGTTAAATATATGCTAAATTAGAGTGTTCATAAGCTAGCTAGGTGTTTGGTAACCCAACTTGATAGAGTAGCTGATACAAACTACCTGATGAGATAGGAGAAAATGAATAGATTTGTGAAAAGCTTGAGGTGAGTAGCCGTTGAAAATCCAATTTAAAAAGCTAGTTAACCTAAAGTCTTATATTTAACTTATTTAAAACATTAGAATATTGAAACCAAAAGTTTCGAAAACTTGTTTGCATTATGAAGTTCTTGGTTGGTATATGGGTCCTTTGCAAGGTCGGAATGTGATGTATGAGAATTCCGACTTGGAACCATTGGGAATCTTTTCTTTTTCGATCTAGACGTGTGTTTTATCTTTTGGAATCTATCTATATTGTTTATTTTAGGAAATTTTTATGTTGTTA
This sequence comes from Persicaria tinctoria, assembly GCA_037127255.1. Lineage (NCBI taxonomy): Eukaryota > Viridiplantae > Streptophyta > Magnoliopsida > Caryophyllales > Polygonaceae > Persicaria > Persicaria tinctoria. The sequence goes on along the minus strand of JBANSL010000015.1, from coordinate 51,331,979 downwards.
GCCTTATAAATATGTTAGATTAGTTAGGTTTTAGAGTGAGTCATTTGAATCAATTTCAATAGAGTTTTTCATAGTTTTAGACATTCATAGTTTTTAGGCTTTTTAGAGATTTCGACTTGGAATTTATTTTGCCGAATTCAAGATAAGTTCTTCTAATCTTGTTTTATATTTTTCCATGATGATTTCTTTTATTGTGTCTGAATTCATGTTGGGGTGCTCGGACATCTATTAGTTGTTAATATTATCCATGAATATCTATTTTTTTTTTACTAAAACCTATATTTATCAAAAACATTTTTTTATAAGCCACCATCTTTTAAAGATAACTCAAATATCTGTGGAAACCTTATTACTTGCATATCAAACAGATCCAATATTTCCACTATAAAAGAAGGTCGAGGGCTAGGATTTCAATCACCGAAAAACACAATTTGTACCTCTTTTCCTCTCTCTTGTTTCCCGCTACCCTTTTGCGTTATGGGTATTAATTATGTTCCAAATTCTCTCATTCGAATGCACATGTGGGAGAAGACAGTGAAACCCTTGGGGGACATTGCTCCTTGTTTGGTCTGCACCTTTGTGAGGGGAAATAATGTTGCTCATTTAGCGGCCTTCATATTCCACCACCACTTTAAGAAAAACCAATTCGGCCTACATTTCACTAATGCTTTACAAAAAAATTTTGTTATCTTTCTATATATACTGTGATAGGTTCTAATTCGCGGGCTTTGTTCAATAGTCAACATACACTAGGCCAGATTGACGTTCTAGACACAGACGGCTTTTTTGTCGTCTCCTGAATGCACTTCAAGGGACGAACAAAGCCTGGGTCGTCACTTACAATAGGACCGGATGTACACCCATCCAAGGGAGCCTTTCAGGAGACGAACAATTACTAAGTTCGTCGCCTGAATACTAAGTGGAGGTTGACCAAGCCGTTGACCATCGATAAACATGGTGAATCAACCAGGATTGTCAGGTGCAGTCGTACCATCATCATTCAAGGGACGAACATATATATGTTCGTCCCTTGATTCAACTGTACTTTAAAAAAAACATGTGACTCCGTACGTGTTTGGCATATATCGTCTTCTCCAGACAGTGGGGTTATTTTGCATCCTCTATTCCAGACAGTGAGGGCCGGGGTATCTGGCATCTCTTCCTCGACTTCCTTGCATTGTTCTGCACTTGCCCTCGCGCTCGATCAGATGAGTCTTCTCCTTCCTTTCGATTGATCTGTTTGATTAATTGGTTTTTGTTTTGGCTCGACTAGAATTCCAGATCTGTGATTCCAGATCCGAAACCCAAATCGCCCTAGCCTCCATTGGTTTCATCCAGATCTGTTTCCTTTGAGCTAGCTGCTACTTCTCCTTGGCTTTGGGTGGCTTCCATTGCTCAATTCGACCTATTAGAACCTGTAGTTGTAGGAGAATGAGAAAAACCCCAATTTCACCCCCAATTTCATCATTGCTCAATTCGACCTCATCTCCTTCCTTGCATTGAGGATTCTCCTTGGCTTGGGTGATTTCTTAATTTGAGCTATCTTGTTTATGTTGGAACTGGACTGTTGGATCACACACACTCAAACCCACACAGATTCGAGGACTTGACTCTAGGAAGAACACAAACAGCCCACACTTACCAGTTTTCGATAAAAGCCTCTAACTGTCATACTAACATTTACTGTCAAGTTAAGTCGAAATCGACAAACCACACAGCAAACATAACTAACACATTTGCTGTCATTCGATATCGACAAACTAAGTCTGTTAGAGTAATAAATGATGGCTTTAGGTTATGTTAGAAAGTCATCACATTTTCAGGCTATATAAAGCCTCTTGCTGTAACAAACTATCAGTTGAACAAGTTAACAAATTCTACACAATTCAGTTCATTGATTCTCTCTCTTTTTTTTTCTCTCTCGTCTCTCTGTCTCTCAAGTTGTTCTATACCTTGAATTCACAAGATCTGATCAAGTCAATAAAGTCGATATCGAGAAAACCTAAGACACAGAGCTGAAACAGAACGTTTACTTGCCAGCTTACTTGAACCTTGGATTATAAACTAACTTTTAACAGTTTAGGTTATTAGAGTAACCATATGCTGCTGGTTTTTTGTTGCTCAACTTTCACTCTTTTCCAATTGTCAATCATGGGATGGGATGTCCAATTGTATGGTGTTTCTTACACTCCATGTTGTTCCGTCCATAGGCATGTTAGACACTTCCGGTAGTTGGCCGAGCGGTTGTCCAGAAAAGTACTCATGGATTGGAGGGGATGAGCCATACGAACGTCCGGTAAAAAAATTGCTTTTAATTTACTTTGTAATGAAGGCAAGAAGTGATTTTGGTGGAGATGAATGGAATTCATTCATGATTGATGTTGTTGGAGAAGAATTTTTTGGTCTTAGCTTCTTCGTTCCCTCATGACTGATTTTGGTGCATTGTATTTCTAGATCGAATATTGTTTTGGTGCATTGTATTTCTAGATCGAATGTTGTTTTGTTCATAGAAATATTCATTTCCTAAAACATGGATATTGACTAGTTCCTTTGGTGCATATGACTCTTAAAATGAACTTATTTGCCTTTAAATCATCATGATACATTGTATGAATAATGCCATGCTTATGAATATAATGTCATGATTTGTAGTGGACTCATTATAGTGAAGAGATGGAGGAAGTGTCGAGGGGCAAAGAGGAGAAGAATCATGTCACGGCTGCTGAGGAGGAGGATGCAACCAGTAGCGAGAACCCATTGCTCCGTCAGATGGTAGAAATCAACAAGGATCTAACCGAGCGCAACCAGAATCTAATTCAGCAGCTCCATGAAGTGGAAGAACGCAACCAGTGTCTAACGGAGAGCAACCGGGAGCTAAATGAGCGCAATCGGGCTCTAATCGAACGCAACTGTCAGTTGGGATAACTCGTCCTTTCATTTGAGAAGAAGTAGGCATGGCCTCCACCTTATGTAATCGTGTCTTAATTCATGTAATGTTTTCGTTCTCGTAGTCGGATTTCGTAACAAGGCAACTAGACTGTTCAAACTTAAGGCTTTTGTATCGTATTGTAGCTACTATGTCGGTTTCTTGAACATAACATTTCGGATATCGGTTTGTTGAACTTAGCATCAAGTGAAGTAAGTTTTCTATCATATCGGTTTGAGATCGATCAAGATCCATTAAGATCAAATCATATCGGTTTGTGATAGATGTTATCGAGATTGAGATCGAGAATGAGATTGAGATCGAGACTAAGATTGTGATAGATGTTATATGTATGAGTTTCAATCTTTCGTTCGAGATTGAGATCAAGAATGAGATTTTCGTTACTAAATATAGATTTTGTGATAGATGTTATCGATCAAGATCAAACTTTCATTTGAGATTAGGATCAAGATTGTGATTGCCATTAAGATCAAATCAAGATTGGAATGGAGACCGAGATCGAGATTGGAATTGAGATTGAGATCGAGATTGAGACCGAGATCGAGATTCGAATTGAGATTGAGATCGAGACTAAGATTGAGATAGATGTTATATGTATGAGTTTCAATCTTTCGTTCGAGATTGAGATCGAGAATGAGATTTTCGTTACTAAATATAGATTTTGTGATAGATGTTATCGATCAAGATCAAACTTTCATTTGAGATTAGGATCAAGATTGTGATTGCCATTAAGATCAAATCAAGATTGGAATTGAGATCGAGATTGAGACCGAGATCGAGATTCGAATTGAGATTGAGATCGAGACTAAGATTGTGATAGATGTTATATGTATGAGTTTCAATCTTTCGTTCGAGATTGAGATCGAGAATGAGATTTTCGTTACTAAATATAGATTTTGTGATAGATGTTATCGATCAAGATCAAACTTTCATTTGAGATTAGGATCAAGATTGTGATTGCCATTAAGATCAAATCAAGATTGGAATTGAGACCGAGATCGAGATTGGAATTGAGATTGAGATCGAGATTGAGACCGAGATCGAGATTCGAATTGAGATTGAGATCGAGACTAAGATTGTGATAGATGTTATATGTATGAGTTTCAATATTTCGTTCGAGATTGAGATCGAGAATGAGATTTTCGTTACTAAATATAGATTTTGTGATAGATGTTATCGATCAAGATCAAACTTTCATTTGAGATTATGATCAAGATTGTGATTGCCATTAAGATCAAATCAAGATTGGAATTGAGATCGAGATTGAGACCGAGATCGAGATTCGAATTGAGATTGAGATCGAGACTAAGATTGTGATAGATGTTATATCATATAACCCTAAACCCTAAACCCTAAACCCTAAACCCTAAACCCTAAACCCTAAACCCTATACAAACTAAAAAAAAATCTTGCAAATATTAAATATATGAATTTATATTTATACGAGTTCATATTTTTTTAATACCTAATGTCATATTTAAAAAAGTTATATTTTTTTTATATAACCTTTATAAAAGTTATTATCAACACCTACAAAGTTACAAACATATAAATATCATATACGCATAAATAAATAAATTGAAGTATTTGGCGGGATAATATTCGGCCCAAATTTTCAATGAATTTTTTTATCTCTAGAGTATTCAAGGAACAAACATAACCTACGTTCGTGTCTTGAATGATTTTCAATTAGGCGGAACTTTTCCCCCCAATATTTTCATTGTACGTTTTGAGGACGTGTTGTTCGGATGCCCACTCAATGTCTCTCATTTCTCAAGACGACTCTTCCACTCAGCACACATCCAAACCCCCCTATCTCGATCTCTCTCTCTCCGCCGACGCCTCTTCAAACCCTCACCACCAATTTCTGTCTCTCTCCGGCCTCCTCATTTCCAATTTCTCTCTCTCTCTGCCGACTCCTCTTCAAACCCTCACCACCACTCAGCCCGACCTCCATCATGCCACCAAAAAAGGGAAAGAAGATCCACATTCGCCCAAGGGTTACTCCACCACCGCCGAGCCCGACCACCACTCCACAATCGGCCACCGCTCCACAACCGGCCACCACTCCTCGGAGGTCAACTCGAGCTCGGGTGCCAACTCAGCCCGCGTCACCACCACATCCCAGCCCAACTAAACCCGCGTCACCACCACCTCCGAGGCCAACTCAGCCCCCGTCACCACCACGAGGACTTCCTCCCGTATGAAATAAATATAAAATATAAAATAAAGATCAAGTATGAAATAAATATAAAATAAAGATCAGACTGACTTCCCTGTCTCAGCAAATAAATACAAGACTTCCTCCCGTTGTAGTAGAAGGTTGTCAGGATCGAATCCACGAGGAAGCACGTCAGCAGTTCTTAGGTAGCAACAGATCTCACACACAAGCAAACAGAAGACAGAAACAAAGGAACAAAGAAAGAAAGACAGAAATAACAAACGAAAGCAAGAAATAAAGCAAAGATAGCAACTAACTCGATCTCGACAAGCTGTACTCGAGATCGAGAAACAACAGTAAAAGACAGAAACTTCAAATCGATGACAGAAACTCGACTCAGACAACACAGTACTCGATCTCGACAAGATGCTACTCGAGATCGACAAGAGACAGTAAAAACAGAAATTGCAGAATCGAAAACAGAAACAGAAACTCAACTCGACACAGACCAAAACCGTACTCGAGATCGACTACAGCCTACTCGATCTCGACGAGACTCTCCTCTGTATCGACTAGAAAGACAAAAACTTAAATTGCAAATTTTGAACCAAAACTCAACTTTCTGACAGAAATAAATCAATATAATAAAAGACTTCCAAAGTCAGGGTATCAACACCACAACGATAACCATGCAAAGTAACATATAAAGGCATAAAAGATCATGCTTTCCATCAAAATAACTTTCGTTACTAACAAATAGGCATATAGAGGCTTTCGCATAAACCCTAATTGTTACTAACCCTTTTCACATAATTAACCCAAGTTGCATTAAGATCACTTTCGCTTCAATAACACAAACAAGGATCACCTTCAACTCTCCCAAAAGAATCATGCTCATAGGGATAGAAGACGAATTGCATAAAAAGTTCTGACCTTTACTGCATCACTTCACATGGCCACCGTCGGGCTCACACCAGCCCCAGAAGTGGGTGGACTACTCGCTCTTCATCATCAAGAAAGACATCAAATAACAAAAGAAACTAACTTGCATTGAATTAAATAAAGAAAGCTTACAACCCACAAGACAAATCCGCTTTCGCCTTTCCACCTTGCTTGCTACAAACTCTCTCTCTCTCTACTCCTACTTACTTGAATGGAATTGATTGTGTTTCTGAATAATATTTAAAACCAGCCCCTAGGGCTTTATTTATAGCTTTCTATTCCTTGCTAATCAAGGATAGAATCTTCTATCTATATCTAAAAGGCTTAATGATAAATAAAAGCGATAAAGGAATTTAAATCTAAAATAGGGAAAGATAAATCTAAACTAGGTAAGTCTCTTCATGTTGATAGATCTCCCTTCCATGGATAGAACTTGATAGATCTCGGCTTACTCGACTTCCTTCGTGCCCAAGTAACTCCAACTCGACTCGGACTACTCACGGCGACGCGTTTCCAGAACTTGGTCTACTCGACATCGACTAGGATTCGTCGTCGACTGATCTTCTCGGGTGACTCTGCTCGACAAGCTCGGATCTGGGCTCCTGGGCGTCGTCGATCTCGACAAGGGCTCCTCGAGATCGACTAGGGGTGTGCTCGAAGACGGCTCTCTGGTGATGTCGAGGACTCCTCCTCGGCATGGACTCGGACTAGGGCATGGTGGCTCCTCGATCTCGGCAAGGCCTCCTCGAGATCGAGTAGGGTTGCTCAGCGCCTTCGTCCTCGGCTTCTCGATCAACTCCTCTTCTCGACTCCGGACACGACCTCTCAGTGTCGTCGATCTCGACTAGGGGGTCCTCGAGATCGAGTAGGGTCCCGGGAGTCGGGTTGCCTCGGACTTGGTTTCCTCGACCAGGCTTTGTCGACCAAGTCTGCTCGGGCTCTCTACTTGAGATCGAGTAAGGTGTACTCGACATAGAGTAGCTCTGGCTTCAGCTCGGTTTGTCCTGGTTCTATATTCTCGGATTCTGGACTTCTGTAGTTGTTTTCCGAGCTTTTCTGACCTTCCTTAAAATTGCTGTAAAGCGTCTCGAATTCTGCGAATTTAAATAGAAACTGGTGTAGATTCCATAATTTGGCAAATAAACATAAACTATATAGATTCTGTACTATCTAACCCAAATGTATGCAATGTATGCAGAAAACGATATAAAAGTTACTGTTAAACATGGCAAATTCAGCTCACAACAAACACCCCATACTTAAGCTTGCTTGTCCTCAAGCAATACCTTTAATTGTCATTCAGGGGAAAAAATCAAAACTCTCAACATATCAGATTCATTCTTATATAACCCAGCAGTCAATTACCATCCTCGAAAAGGTACTAGTGTCACAAATCCATGCATGTGCAATTTAAAGAGCAACATCTACTCACAAAAGGAGGGTTATGCAAAAACATTCATAAGTGACAAAGCATTGATAATCAAGAGGACTTCAATTCAAGCTTAAATAAGGAGTAGATTTGGTAAAAGGCTAAAGGTGGGCAAATTTCTGGCAATGTGGTGCTAATGATCCGGGGAAATGAAGTATTTCCAAATTGAATTTCCACATTCCTTTTCCATAAGATTCATCACCTTTCATATTGCTTTTTTCTCAATAATAATGCTTTTACCTCTCTGACATCGGCACTGCCTTCTCGCGAGTCGCAAACATGGGTGTCATGAATGACCCCGGATACTTAGTGCTTTGGACTCCTCACAATGTGTCCCATCTCTCCAAACTATTATCTCAGAGAGCAGGGTCAATCTACCTTTATCTCCTGAGGTGATTGGATTTTCTTTCACTCATTAAATTTTCCATATATTTCAAACAATTTCCTTCCAAACTCCAATAAATGACAATAATCACAAACACCATATAACATCTCCATAATGTAACATCATTCTCAACATAATCCCCGGATAAGGTAAAGAATGGCAAATATTTAGATCACGTGGAGCAATATTTGAAATAAGGCATGATGTGGCTTTTGTGATGCATAAGCATAGGTAAGGCTAGGATTTCAAACAATGAGCATTATATGGAAATATAAAGTCCTCCATCATCTTATCATGCAACATGTCAAAAGCAACTTCAAATTTTACCTACTTTTATGGTTTTCAAGAAATAATGCACTTTATTGTGACTTCCCTTTACTAGGCAATTTCATGCTATATCTCTAATGAATCCAATTTTGCATCGTCGAGTCTAATATAAGCTTCCATGACATTAATCAAAATTTTCAATGGGGGTCATTTTTCTCAAATTTTGGAAAACATGCATATATAAGCACATAAATCAATAATGAATTCCAAAATAGCCATGTAGCAATTTAAAGAAATAATGCACATAAAATGTCAAATATGGCAAATATGCACAAAGTAAGCCCTTCCCCCACCCCATACTTAAACATTACAGTGTCCTCACTGTATAAAAACAAGGGTAGAGAAAGAAACTCACTAGACTGGTGTGCAGGGCCTCTAAATTTTGAATGGAAGCACCTCCTGGGCCGAGTATAAATGTTGATATAGCTTGCCTCTATCCATGGACCTGAAAAGTGTAGAAGACATATACCCACAATAGAAAAACTAAAAACAAGTAAAACAATGTCCAAAAACGTCTCAAAAAGTCTATGTACAAGCTCTAGATTTTATAGTCGCTAGGCCGACTTTTCCATTTAGCTCAAGGTGGCATTTGCAGGGCCCATGTAGCTTGGGCCTCAAATAAGACTCCATTCTTGTCCATCAGCTGTAATCCTCCAGAATGGATCTTGTTCACCACGAAAGGTCCCATCCTCCTCTTGTTGAATTTGTTAGGGAACCAATGATCCTTTGATTTAGAGACATAGAGCTTGTCTCCAACTTCATACTCCTTGGGCTCATCATTGGATATCCTACATAAGCGCACATACCAAGGCAAACCTCTCCCATGTATAGATAAATCTTTAATGGAAATAGGAGAAGAAAGATCCATACCTTGCCTTACCTTTGCAACGACGGAATCGGGGACCACAGTGTTTGGTCGATCTCGACTAGGGCTAGTCGATCTCGACGAAGTTTCAGGTCCTGGTGGTGTCCTGCTCGAGGATGCAGAAGTCGATGAAGGGGATGGCTCGTCGACCTCGAGTAGACTACTCGATCTCGAGTAGTCTTCTGCTCCTGGTGGCTGCAGCGTTGGTGGAGCCTGGGGGTGGTCGATCTCGACAAGCCTGGTCGAGATCGAGGAGTCTGGTTTGTCTGGTGGAGTTAGCGTCGAAGAAGGTGAAGTCGAGGAAACCGAGTGGTGGTCGATCTCGAGTAGCTTACTCGATGTTGAGTAGCCCTCAGCTTCTGTATCGCTGCTCGATGACGCTGGTGCTGGTGGAGGCTTCTGTGTCTTGTCGAGATCGACTAGGGTCCTCGATGTCGAGGAGTCTTGGTCGATCTTGACCCCATACTTAGTTCCTGTCAAGGCATCCGAAAAATAATTAATCCATAACGACGTACCTTCATTTGTATCGATTGGATTCTCTGCGTCCTCCTTTAGGATTGCCATGATCTCCTCCACCTGGACCTCCATGTCCCTCTTTTCCAGCTCCTCAGGGGTCATATTTCTGACCTTGGGTTCCCCGCAGGTGATGTAGCCAGCTGAGATAGATTTGACCTCTTCCATTGGACCTGTATGCCTTTCAGTTTTATTAAAGGAATACTCAATTACCTCATCGCTGATGTTGAAGGTGAGCACTCCTTTCCTTATGCTTATGTTGGCATCCACCGTCGCCAAGAAGGGTCTCCCTAGAATAATTGGACAAGCAGGATCTTCTTGCATATCAATAACTAGGAAATCAGCAGGGACAAAGAATTTACCTACTTGTACTGGCACATTGTCCACCCTGCCTGCTGGGATGACCACAGTGTTGTTGGCCATATATAGTCTAGCATCCACAGGCTCTAGGGCACCTATCTTAATCTTGGACCAAATTGTTAAAGACATTATACTCACACTAGCTCCAAGATCACATAAAGCATTAATTTTGTATGGACCAAATCCAATAGTTATAGCAAACTTACCTGGATCTGGCCTCTTCTCCAGTATGTCCAAATGGCTGCATTCCTCTGTAATTTCAGCCATCGATCGCTTTTTGCTCAGTATCTCCTTCAGGAACTTGACATAGGATGGCATTTCATTGAGAGCTTCTGTGAAGGGGATGGTGACGTTGAGTTTCTGAAGCATCTTGATGAAGCGCTGAAATTTCTTTTCTGCCGGGTCCTTTGGAGATTTTGTGGGGAAAGGCAGCTTCTTTTTTGGATTCAGAGCCAGAACAGATGTTGGAGGTGCTGCAGTCTTCTCGATCTCGGGTTGACCGTCGTCGATGTCGAGTAGCCCCTTGTCGATCTCGACCAAATTGGGTGCAGTCGAGTTGCTGTGTAGTGAAGACGAAGGTTTCTGAAGTTTCTCCTCGAGATCGACGAGGCCCTTCTCGAGATCGACTACAGTGTTCTCGATGTCGACTTGCTGTTCTTCATTGTTCTGCTGCTTTCCGACCTCTGGCTCTTGCAGTTGATGGCCGCTTCTGAGTTTTACAGCAGCGATGTGTCCAATCTTTCCCTTAGGGTTTGGTTCTGAAGATCCAGGGAGCGCACCTGACTGTCTAGGGATTCCCGCTGCCATCTGACCAATCTGTGTATCAACTGATTTTCGCCATATATCAATCTCCCCAAGCCTAGAGTTGACCCCTTGCATCTGAGTGTAGACGGAGTTGAAGGAATGCCTAGTTTCTGAGTGATTCCTCCGTATTTCCTCCAGGACTGTATGTATATCATCCTTTTTCTGGTCCCTTTCCGGATGTCCTGGAGCTCTATAGGGCGGGGGGTTCCTAGGAACACCTTGGTTCCATTGTAGTTGTTGAAACCTTTGGTCCCCCATGTAGCGATTGGGACTCCCTGCGTAAGCTACCTCCTCGTGGTGTTCTGCCATCCTGACTTGCTCTGTGTGTGGGCACTCAGGAGTGGTGTGCCGTTGCGATCCGCATTCAATGAAAGGCTAGTTGACAGAAAGATACTTTACTTGCTTAAGGAGCTTCTTATTCTGATCTCTGTAGTACTGTTCCCTTACATCCGGATCAATCTCCTTAGGAGGCTCATAGAGGGGCATGGAAGGTGTTGGCCTGGCGTATGGGTTCTCTTCATAAGTTGCAGTAGACCCATACTTTTTGTCGTAGTTGGTGAGCTTCTCTAGCACACCCCATGCGTCACTTGGCGGCATTGTCAGATACTCATAGCGAGTATAATGGTTGATTCTGTCCTTAGTGACTTGATCAAGAGAGTTGAAGAAGATCTCCTGAATGACGTAGGGTGGTTGTCCATGAGTAGGGCAAGATCGCAGAAGTTCCTTGTAGCGCTCTCATGCCTTTGCCAACGGTTTCCCTTGCTTCTGTTTGAAGGCGGTGATTTTCTGGCGGAGATGTGCTGTTTTGGCGGGTGGGAAGAACTTGTTCAGAAACTCTTGCTCTACTTGGGCCCATGTTGTCAGGGATCTTGGTTTCAGCCCTTCAAGCCACTTCAGTGCAGGTCAAGCCAGCGACCAGCGGAAAGACTTCATCTTGACATATTCCAAAGTTGTACCTTCAGCAAGAGTACGACACATGTCGGAAAAGTTCGTAATATGTTCAAGAGGACACTCATTAAATCTACCAAAAAAGGCATTATTTTTAAGCTCTATAAGAAATTGAGTGCGAATTTCAAAAGAGTTTTCAAGGATAAGAATCGCCGATTCAGGCACGACGAGGGTTGGATGCATATAATCCTCAGCAGTAGTTGAATATTGGGCAAGCTCAGCTTCTGCTTGCCTTGCGCGCTCAGTTTCTTGTTCCCTCGCTGCCCTTTCATTGGCTATAGTGGTATCCTTTGCGGCTAGCTCCCTTGTAAGCCTGGCAATCAGCTGTTCTTGTGTTTCAGAGGTCGCCATGATCCTTTTGAGTTTAGAGTGAATGTGTAGGTAACGCTCTGGTTCGTCTAAGCTGTCAAACTCGGGTGGTAGACCAGAACGGCGCATACACCTGAAAATTAACTCAAAGTAGACGTGAGATTCAACTACTTAAGGCGCGAATGATAGCTTCCCCGGCAACGGCGCCAATTTGTTTGTTGCGGGAGGATGGTCAAGTATGAAATAAATATAAAATAAACATCAGACTGACTTCCCTGTCTCAGCAAATAAATACAAGACTTCCTCCCGTTGTAGTAGAAGGTTGTCAGGATCGAATCCACGAGGAAGCACGTCAGCAGTTCTTAGTTAGCAACAGATCTCACAGACAAGTAAACAGAAGACAGAAACAAAGGAACAAAGAAAGAAAGACAGAAATAACAAACGAAAGCAAGAAATAAAGCAAAGATAGCAACTAACTCGATCTCGACAACCTGTACTCGAGATCGACAAACAACAGTAAAAGACAAAAACTTCAAATCGACGACAGAAACTCGACTCAGACAACACAGTACTCGATCTCGACAAGATGCTACTCGAGATCGACAAGAGACAGTAAAAACAGAAATTGCATAATCGAAAACAGAAACAGAAACTCAACTCGACATAGACCAAAACCGTACTCGAGATCGACTACAGCCTACTCGATCTCGACGAGACTCTCCTCTGTATCGACTAGAAAGACAGAAACTTAAATTGCAAATTTCGAACCAAAACTCAACTTTCTGACATAAATAAATCAACACCACAACGATAACCATGCAAAGTAACACATAAAGGCATAAAAGATCATGCTTTCCGTCAAAATAACTTTCGTTACTAACAAATAGGCATATAGAGGCTTTCGCATAAACCCTAATTGTTACTAACCCTTTTCACATAATTAACCCAAGTTGCATTAAGATCACTTTCGCTTCAATAACACAAACAAGGATCACCTTCAACTCTCCCAAAAGAATCATGCTCATAGGGATAGAAGACGAATTGCATAAAAAGTTCTGACCTTTACTGCATCACTTCACATGGCCACCGTCGGGCTTACCCCAGCCCCAGAAGTGGGTGGACTCGCTCTTCATCATCAAGAAAGACATCAAATAACAAAAGAAACTAACTTGCATTGAATTAAATAAAGAAAGCTTACAACCCACAAGACAAATCCGCTTTCGCCTTTCCACCTTGCTTGCTACAAACTCTCTCTCTCTCTACTCCTACTTACTTGAATGGAATTGATTGTGTTTCTGAATAATATTTAAAACCAGCCCCTAGGGATTTATTTATAGCTTTCTATTCCTTGCTAATCAAGGATAGAATCTTCTATCTATATCTAAAATTATATCTAAAAGGCTTAATGATAAATAAAAGCGATAAAGGAATTTAAATCTAAAATAGGGAAAGATAAATCTAAACTAGGTAAGTCTCTTCATGTTGATAGATCTCCCTTCCATGGATAGAACTTGATAGATCTCGGCTTACTCGACTTCCTTCGTGCCCAAGTAACTCCAACTCGACTCGGACTGCTCACGGCGACGCGTTTCCAGAACTTGGTCTACTCGACATCGACAAGGGCTCGTCGACATCGACTAGGATTCGTCGTCGACTAATCTTCTCGGGTGACTCTGCTCGACAAGCTCGGATCTTGGCTCCTGAGCGTCGTCGATCTCGACAAGGGCTCCTCGAGATCGACTAGGGGTGTGCTCGAAGACGGCTCTCTGGTGATGTCGAGGACTCCTCCTCGGCATGGACTCGGACTAGGGCATGGTGGCTCCTCGATCTCGGCAAGGCCTCCTCGAGATCGAGTAGGGTTGCTCAGCGCCTTCGTCCTCGGCTTCTCGATCAGCTCCTCTTCTCGACTCCGGACACGGCCTCTCAGTTTCGTCAATCTCGACTAGGTGGTCCTCGAGATCGAGTAGGGTCCCGGGAGTCGGGTTGCCTCGGACTTGGTTTCCTCGACCAGGCTTTGTCGACCAAGTCTGCTCGGGCTCTCTACTCGAGATCGAGTAAGGTGTACTCAACATAGAGTAGCTCTGGCTTCATCTCGGTTTGTCCTGGTTCTATATTCTCGGATTCTGGACTTATGTAGTTTTTTTCTGAGCTTTTCTGACCTTCCTTAAAATTGTTGTAAAGCGTCTCGAATTCTGCGAATTTAAATAGAAACTGGTGTAGATTCCATAATTTGGCAAATAAACATAAACTACATAGATTCTGTACTATCTAACCCAAATGTATGCAATGTATGCAGAAAACGATATAAAAGTTACTGTTAAACATGGCAAATTCAGCTCACAACACTTAGTTGTTCTGTGTTCATAGTAGCTTTTAGTTTCGTATTTGCTGTTAGTTAGTTGTCAATTTCTTAGGAGTTAAATACCCTTTGCTTTCTTCATTTGCATTCTCACTGAATGGTAGTTAGTTGTTCACATGCACTCTCATACTTAGTTATTATGTGTTCACTTTGCTGATAATGAATGATAGTTGTTCACTCAATGATAGTTAGTTGTGTATAATGTGTTATGTGTAATGTGTTATGAGATTGGTATTTGGTGAATTTTGCTGGATTGTATAATGTGTTATGGATTGTATAATGTTGTTAGTTTTAGGAGATTCATAGTAGCTTTTCGTTTTGTATTTGCTTTTAGGAGTTTCATAGTAGCTGTTAGTTTTGTATAATGTGTTTTGTATTTGCTGGATTGTATAATGTGTTATATATTTGCTCTTCAATTTTCTTAAATTTCTGTTCTTCATTGTGAGATTGATCTTGAATGTTTCTCTCCACTGTCAATTCATTCAGTTCACTTGCATTCTCATACTTAGTTGTTCTGTGTTCATAGTAGCTTTTAGTTTCGTATTTGTTGTTAGTTAGTTGTCAATTTCTTAGGAGTTAAATACCCTTTGCTTTCTTCATTGGCACTCTCACTGAATGGTAGTTAGTTGTTCACATGCATTCTCATACTTAGTTATTATGTGTTTACTTTGCTGATAATGAATGATAGTTGTTCACTCAATGATAGTTAGCTGTGTATAATGTGTTATGTATAATGTGTTATGAGATTGGTATTTGGTGAATTTTGTTGGATTGTATAATGTGTTATGGATTGTATAATGTTGTTAGTTTTAGGAGATTCATAGTAGCTTTTAGTTTTGTATTTGCTTTTAGGAGTTTCATAGTAGCTTTTAGTTTTGTATAATGTGCTTTGTATTTGTTGGATTGTATAATGTTTATATATTTGCTCTTTAATTTTCTTACTTTTCTGTTCTTCATTGTGAGATTGATCTTAGTTTTAGGAGATTCATAGTAGCTTTTAGTTTTGTATTTGCTTTTAGGAGTTTCACTTGCATTCTCATGGTCTGATAATGATATGATAATTTCATTTTCACTGAATGCAATAACCTGTTATGTGTTCTGAATGCAACAAATTGTTTTCTTCACTTGCATCTGTTCATTTTCACTTTGCTTTGCCCATCTCTCATGTTCTGTGTTCTTCACTGGTAATTGATATATATAATTGCATTCTTATTTATGTAGACTATGTACGTTGTATCTCTTGAATATGAAAAATTGAAGAAGTATATTGAGACTCGGGCAGCATCAAGATACCGCAGTTGGAAGTACAAGTGTCATTGCCACTTCTTGAAGCATGGTCCACCCATACCTCTTGAGTTCAAACTCCGTCCTGAGCAATGGCGCTACCTTGTGCAGAATGAGTTCACCGCCCCTGACAAACTGGTTAGCTTTTTTGTGTATTTTTCATTCAACTGTTTCCATAGCTTTACTGTTGTTCTCTGATGTTTATATATATGTTCTTGTGTCTTTGGAGGAAATAAGCAACCGCAACAAGCTCAACAGAACTAAGAATCCCAAATACATCAAGCACCACTCAGGGCCTAGACCTGTGTGCTACCGGGCAGAGCAGCTGTATAAGGACGGACACTTGGCTCCTTTTGTGCAAGCTTTAATAGACGAATACCTCCAGGACGATGAAGACGACTCCACTGTGGTGAGTGTGTACTAACAGTTTATCTATCTCTGACTTGTAGGATGTCATTGCTGAGTTCCTTGGATGATTTTATTGTGTAGGATTCTAATGTTTTCTTTGTGTTCCCAGGAAATTATGCAGCAGGCGATTGACGACTATGTGAGTTCGCGGCCAGAGGAAGAAGACAATGATGTCCTACCAATAGAGACTCAGTATGAGATAATCGTCAAGGCCTTTGGAGAGAGGAGGGGCACTTCTGTACGAGGTAAACAAAGTTAGGATAAGGCTTTAAAATGAGTTTAATAATTGATCATTTATATAGGTAACTTGATGATTATATATATTATCATTACTATCAGTTATATATAAAACTATATAAGGCTTCAAAATGAGTTCAATTATATAAGAGCATGAAATCCATTTGATTTTAGGAACTTTACCATCATATTTTAGGAACAAATGTCATATTGTCATTTTCATGTTATCAATCTGATTTTTTTACCTTTTATATCTTTGTAATTTTCACTTTCTTTGCCTTCATTTAGGGATGGGCGCGGCTGTCAAGAAACCTCCAAGGAAGCGAGGGCCTGATTGGTCCACTCTAGGCCCGGCAAAAAGGCGAGAGCTGGAAGACCAAGCCAGGGAGGCTAATGAGCGAGCAAGAAAGGCTGAGGACGCCGCCAAGCTAGCCAATGAAAAATATGATAAGATGAAGGACAAAATGGAGCACTTTGAGAGGCTGATGGTTGTGCACTTCCCTAACGAAGTGCAGGTTTGAGCACTTGGCGATCTAGGTAGGTGACAATTAACAAGAACTTGGTTGCAGCTTTTGGGTTAGTTTGTGCAACTTTTGGGTCACAATTCTAGACTTGTAAGCGCAGTTTGTGTTTGAACATGGTGTTTCTAAACTTTATGTCCGTTTGTGTTTCAACTCAAGTACATTTGTAGGTTGTTTTGCTGACATGGGTGTTTGCATGGGTTGGTTGATGAACAAGCATGGTATTGCAGGTTTAATGTATGAACATTGTGGTTTTTATGTATGAAATGGGTGCTGGTGCACTCTATGTTGAATGCATTGTTGTTTCTTTTGGGTTACATTTGGTTTCGGACAGGGAGCATCACAAAATGCAGCGTATATGCTGTTAATTTTTATTAAACTCAAGCCACAAACCTAAAACAACTAGGTTCTATTAACTGAAGGCACAAACATTTTGAACCAAAAGTTGATCTCCAAAACTCTCAGGGCACCATAAACGATGTCCATCAAGACAACATGACTAACCAAATGTTCATCAAGACACAACATTAGTTCACCTTATGTTCGTCCCCTCCGTTATTAAGACACAAACTTTAGTGGTCGCCTGAACCATAAAATCTCTGACAATGTCCTCGTGGGCCGGTGAATTGGATGTCAATCAAGGGACGGACGTTCAATTGGTCCATGTTTTAAGTGCTCTAGGTGCGCTGCACAAGGGACAAACCTCAGGGGACGGATGTACGTGCCTAGAGTTATTAGGCGTCCAAAACCCTCTTCAGGAGACGAAATTTGCCCGTGTCTAGAACGTCAAACTGGCCTAGTGATAAACAAACACGGGCTAAAACTTCATGGGTTGAAGCCATGAACAAAGAAGTACAAGCTCTTGAGCATAATGATACTTGGTGCATCACTGATTTACCGAAAAAGACTAACATTGGGTGTGGATGGGTATATAAAATCAAATTCAGTCCATATAAGACCTTTGAAAGATCAAAAAATCAAATATAGAGACACCTTCTTTCCAGTTGCAAAATTTACCACAATGAGGTTAGTCATTGCTCTTGCCAGTTGCCACTATAAACAACTGACTTATCCATCAAGTTGATTTAAATAATGCCTAGCTTTTTACAGGAGAGTTTTTGGATGAAGTAGTGTAAATAACTTCCTCTAAAGGGTATGCTTCCACTTCTGCTCCTCTAGTATGCAGGTTAAAGAGTTCTATTTATGACCTCAAGCAAGCTTATCGATCATTAGTGGAATGTCTCCCTTCCCAATGCCTCAAATCATCTCAAGGAGATCGGCTACAGATTCTTGAGAATTTTAGAAGGGTGATGGGTCGTTACTATATCTTGATTAATATGATACGGTCAGATATCTCTTACTCAGTACATCTCAGTCAATTTATGAGCTCCCCTAGTCAACCTCATCTGAGAGGGACTTTCAAGTTTCAACCTTGGTTTTTGCATTTTTCTGGGAAAGGCCTTGGTCGATCTCCTTCGAGAGCGCAGATGGGGAGGAAAGACCATATATTGTATCCAAAATCGTCAGGTGATCAATACAGAAGCTTGTCTAAATCCTCAAGTGAGTAGATTTTGTTCCTTGAAACTTTGAGCTGCAGTTTTCCTATGCCTATAACCTTGCTTTACTAAACCTCTAGGGGAGGTTCAGCATCAGTCTCTTAGGTTCAACAAGTCCAACTTGAGAGGGGAAATGTAGAGAATATAAGTGTGCAATATCAGCAACTTTTTAGGTATTTGACAGACTCTATACGATCTATAAAAGTTGAAGAACAGCTTGTACACAAAAAAAAAATTGAAAGAAAGTTTTTGTTGTCACTTTCTCTCTCTTGTTCATCTTATCTCTCTATAACCGATTCTTAATTGATTACTGAAGTGAGACAGAGATGAGTGATTTTGAGTTGATCCCAACTCTTTTCAGCTCAACAACCTGTTGTTAGAAGTGGTCATTTGCAATTCCTAATCATAATTCTTACCAACCAACTGATTAGATATGCTTAATTGTTGGCAAAGATTGCAAAATCTTCAATTAATTATTTTTATTCAAATTTGCTTTACAGGAATCCAAGCAATGCAGTGCAAGAAGGGTCCGGCAAGCAATGCCGACCAGACCCAGCTGCTTTCCTTCTTTGGAGCATTACAATTACAGGAGCGTCCGGATTCTGTTTGTCAGGGACGCTTTGATCAACGCATTTTGTGCTGTCGAAGCTTTCGCAGAAGAGTTCGCTTAGAGTACTCTTGTTTTGGTGGACAGGACTTGTCTTCAAAGACGGCGTATTCTCTGGATGTATGTGGAAGTACACCAACAACAACCAAAAAGGTGAAAAACACAAAACAATATGATCAGACAGATATCATCGATCTGTCATAAACAAATGTGAATGTTGGGAAGCAAAAAAGGAGTCAGTTTTCTGGACAACAACTTATTCACCTCCTTGGACGCTGAACAAGTCTTCACTGTCTGATTCCAGCCACATTTGGGAGTCGTAGAATGCTTCTTCTTTGCTACCTGATATTTATAATTAATATAGCAAGAACTAAGCAAACATATACTCAAATAATACTAACTCATCCGGACGGAGATAGCACTGCACAGTTAAATTATGACACCAATAAGAAGATTAAAGTTGACATATATGGAGTCGCAAGCAAGTACAAATTTTCACCTGCAACTGTAACAATGGTATCCTCGTCTGGATTTGGATCTGTAACTGAGTGTCCTGTTTTCATAACTGAATCTGAAATTGGGGTTCTCTGCTTGGAAGTGCTTGAGCACTTTCCCAAATACAAAAGCACCTTTTTCATCTGGAAGATCAAACACTTGGAGTTGGATTACTCTGATGGTGATGATGATGTTGTTTCGGTGGTGCTAATGATGCATTAGAATGAGAGGAGAGAGTGTGTGTGTGACACTGTGAACAAGTAATCAAAACCCAAAACAAAAACAAAAAACAACGGGAACTGTAGTGTGTAGTGTGCTTTATGCTAAACAACGAAAAGGTTAACTACTCCACTAGAAACCCTGTAGGTGGGAAGTAAATACAGAAATTAGGCCATCAAAGTCAAGTTTTTTAAGCCTAATGGAAAAATCATTCATTTAACAATTACTCCCTCCGTCAAATAATACATGGGTTTTTAGAGGTAAATTTTTGTCCAACAATAGATGGCCTTTTATGTTTTCTATGTAGGAAGTTGTAATGATTTGTATTGGTTTGTGTGTTGTTGACTTTTTAAAATAATTTGATTGGTTAAAATGTGTAGTGACCGTTAAAAAATAATAAAATTTATGAAAAAGTTAGTGGAATGATGATGTTTTTTTAAAAGTAAAGTGTTTTATTAAAACTTGTGCAAAATGCTAAAAGAGCATGTATTTTAGGACGGAGGGAGTAACATTTTTGTGCTGTCATATTCCAGTGGGAAAAGGAATCGGAAACCCAACAAATGGTCATACATTTTATTCCTGTATTAAGCACCTAAAATTTGACCACCTTCGATCAATTCTACATGGCTCTTAATCTCTGATTGGGTTTGTTATAATTATTTTATATAATTCAGACATAATTAAATATACGCCTACATAGAGCTTAATTTACGTAATTATAAAATTAATTCTTATACATTAAATAAGAGTTAATAAATATTAGGATATATATAATATATATATCTGTTATATAACTATCCAATACAAGAGAGATAAGTTCTCTTTTTTTTGTGCTAATGTGTAAACTATACTATTAGAAGCACCAACCAAGCAACCGATCTGATGGTTAACAACCCATTACACCTAAAGCATACTTTCACTAACATTCGCACCAACTGTAAATGATTGAATAAATAGCAATAATCACGATGATATAATTACACTAACATTTGCAAAAATGGTAATTCCATAATCATTGGGTTATTATTCATGAATGGTTATCCAGTTACTCTAGGGTTGGTTTAAGCATAGAAATAGATAGGCCGAACTTCTCGATAACCCCATATATCTAAATCCCTAAACTCTAGCATGGAGTAGTAGCAATAAGTCTCTAACACCTAGCAAATAAATATTATCTCTCCCGTACTCGGGGCTTCACATCCAAGCATCACTTCCACTAAAAGAGATAACTCTTACTTGTCAATTCTCTTACAATATCATGAGTCCATACCCGGTCATCGCTACATGACATGCTGGCTACTTATAAATTAAGGCCCGCAATAGTGGAATTAAGCTATAATCCTAGCATGATGCAAATCTACCCTAGTAGTCAAGTAGGATAAATCAACAACACTTAAGCAATATCAGAACAAAGAGAATTGAAATATTCATAATCCATAACTCATAAAATAACAATAACAATAACCCTCACATATATTTAACCATGTCTTGACATGTAAGCAAAACTATAAAGGAGGTTAGCGAGCATGACTTACCTCGAATAACTAATAAAAGAGGCAAACTAAGTTATTGAAGTGTTTCTCTTCTAATGTGTGATTGTCTATCGAAAACCTAGATCGTATGGGGTATTTATAGGGCTTAAAAGTGATTAAAACCCCTAGATGTCGTGCTTAATCTCCAAGCAAAGGATCTCTAAAAGATAGAAACAAATCTCATTCGGATAAGCATCCAAATCAGTGTCTCTATCTGCATTAGTGGGTGTCGCGATGGCTCAAGCGGGTGCCACTCTTAGCGGGGGTTGAGATCTATTATGTGGGCGCTGACCCCTTATCTGCGGGCACCGCCTTTGTGTCCTTCGTATTTTTCTTCATCGATCTCTTGACTTGGATTCTCTTTACCTCCTTCTTGGGTCTTCTTCTCTTCATCTTCAAGCCATACTAAGTATCTTCTCAACAACTTTAGGGCTCCAACATTGCCCTCTTACACCACCTCTTCGAGCTCGGATTTGTGAATCTGCATAATTAACATAGAAAAGTGTAGATTCCGAACTTCGAATAGAAAATGATAAAGATGCGACTTGGCTATAAAAACATGCCAAATGCAACCTAAAACTACCTAGAATGCCGATACAATTAAAATATCCATTATCAAACTCCCCCACACTTAACTTTTTCTAGCCCTTGAGCAAAACAAACCATTGACATGAATCATTCATCCCACACATATATAGCCCTTCATGCATTAACCTAATCAAAAGAAAAATCTCAAGTAAGTGCAAACATGAGTAAGGTAAACAAACATCCTAGCAAGTGTTTGAATGATCAAGTTGTTAGGCAAACATTCATCCAACCTCACAGGGGAATCTCTCTCTCTCTCTCTCTCTCTCTCTCTCTCTCTCTCTCTCTCTCTTGTTTAGGCTTTAAAATTTAAAGAACAACTCTCAACTCAATTCATTATATAAAAAGCTACATAAGCATTGACACATTTATATCAAAAAATCTCCACCAGATATGTCAAAGCAAATAAGAATCATCAAGAGGTCTTTTCATTTGGTTGTAATGGGGTATGGTGTGAAAATAAGGACAAGAAGTGTATTTGGCCTTGTTGTGCTTTCAAATCCGGGAACTAAGATTCCAAAATTCCAACATCAACCAAAACTCAAAAGATACATCAAGTTTCCATGAAATTAAGGACAAACTTTCTTAACCTAACATTTCATCCATCTCTCACATATAAAAATGAAAACTAAGGTTCTTTATTGGCAAGAAAGGTTACCTTATTTTAGCTATGCTCCTTGCTAACTATATAAATGCATAATATTTCTTTTTCTTTTTCTTTTTGAATTTCTTTTCTTCTTCTTTTTCCCTTAGAGCCATATACATGAAATACAATGTGAGAAAATAGGCACATAATATTACATCATTTCTCAAAGCTTTCAACATTTAGGATAAACCATAGCTTCTCTTCTTTACTCAAAATGGTTCACCGTTCACTAACTCTAATCCTAATTCCTGAATGGGTTATGCTTATCATCGGCTAGGGATATATGTATTTTGTGGATCTTCAAAAGAAAAAGGCTAAAGGTCCAAAAAAAAAAGGTTTCAATCAAAGGTATAATGTAGGGTAGATATGGATACATATGGGCTAAGAAATATAGTTGTCTCTATCACTTGAAACTCATAAGCAATTAACATGTATATAATCAGCCTAGAAAAATAGATAACCATGTCAATACTAAGAGATAATTTCATAAGAAGAGTAAATCATACAACAAAGCAGAGGGAATATTTAAAAACATTCATATAGACCAAAGATTCTCACTATGACAAAGTTTTGTTGGATTTTAGTCATGCCTAGGAATATAGATCATACATGCTCAATTATGTTTATCTAATATGTTTCACATAAAAAACAACAGTTATAGGACAAACTAAGGCTAAACAATCCAAACATGTCATGGAATTTATATGATCATGTTTCCAAAAAAAAATTTGAGGACCAACTAGGCTAGATGGTTATTTAGACAATGACTCTTTATTAAGCCAGTGGGAGAGTCAATATGTGATTACTGGTCATCCATGAGAAAGGGGGTGACTCTTTATTAAAGCACTTTGCCTTTTCGCAACCCCTGCAGGTCAAATCGATTGGAGGTCTCTATTAGCGGTTTAAGACCCTCTAACGATATTCCCAAATTCAACGCACTCAACGTACTCAAGCCTCCGGATTTGATAGGCCTTTTGTCATCCACCTTGCAGTTGAGCACTCTTGACAAAAGCGTAGGAAGAGCTTGCCCCAGTTGAGCACCTTTGTAGCTTCTGGCGTAAGACAAGAGAGCCATACCAATGGGTCCATAGACACTTTCCTGGTCTCCACTTGTCCGAGGAACGTGTTGTCGAGCACTATTTGGCATACTGATAGTGGAGGATGGGAAATACAACAAATGTGATTCCCATCCATCTTTGCTTATTGCCTTGTTGATGCCTTCCAAGTAATCTCTGGATTGAGGTCCCTTAAGGCATCTCTCCAATCGGCAGTGTGTTTTGCTGAGACTCACCAATATACTGACTTATCCTCCTGAGTTTAACCATGTAAGTTTTGCCCCGTAAGTTAAAGGTGACCTGATTGCTTCCGTTTATTTACATGGTTGAGATGAATTCTCTTGTGAGGTCGGGGTACGTTAGAGCGCTTTTCTGCGTAAATCCCCTAAGACCTCCCTTCTCAAGCATAGCTTGTGTGGAGGCACGGAACCAGGATTATAATTTAGGGTAGGCTAGATTTACATATAATTTTTTTTGTTTCATCTATCACTATATATATTTATAAAAAGAATTGGCAAGAAAAAATGGAAGTAAAACTGTAAAAGAAAGAAAATAAAGGAGGAAAAATAAGTAGCAAAACAGAACAAAATTGAATGGCCATATAGTAGTAATAATGGGGTAGTAGTGAGATTCAAACCCCATTTCCAATTAACACCTCAATACCCTCAACCAACTGGGCTAGCCGAACAACTTGTCTACACTTGTACCTATAATATATATGTATTATTTTTAAAATGGGGTAGGCTGCAGCATACTTGAGCCTACCCCTAGGTCCGTCCCTGCTTGTGTGACATCAAAAAATATCCAAAACTCGTAAAGTTTCCTTGTAAAAGAATTTAGTGGTTGAATACCGACAAGCACCTAAGCCATCCCAGTTCAATTTCTCACCATATGTCAAGTTTTTGAGTTTAACCATATTCATGATCTTAGACAAAGAAAAAAGTGAAACTTGAAACAAACTCACAAAAATTGGTTATATTGATTTATTATATGTAATGATAAGATTTTATTATTAAATAATTAATTATGCCACATCTATTATCCATCACTTTAACATAGATCCACCTTATTTAATATTTGTAATTAATTTAAATAATAAATTGTTATCATACTTTAATTAGTTACATTTTGATAATATTTTGTGATATATTAAAATAAATATAAATAATTTTGATAAACTAAAGAATCTTATAAATATACCATGAAATCAATTAGGTTTAATCTAAACAGTTGCTAAAATTTAAATAATAATGTTTTTTTAAAAAGAAGATAGAAATTCTTAATAACTTATTAACTTTTAATCCATATCATAGAAACAATCAATTAAATATAGTAAAAGATATAATATTTTTTTCATTATATTAATTATATTATTATTTATATAAATTATCATTGTATAATTGGGTACGACTGCTCATGAGTTTCCACCACTATTCACATCAAATAACAGTTGGAGATATGAGGTTTCATTATTAACAAAAATTATCCGCCTCATTTAAGTTGAGCCTACCTTTAATAATGATTAAAATTAATTTAAATAATAAATCCTTATCATATTTGGGTTAGTGAAATTCTTATAACATTTTTGTGATCTTTTACAAAATTATATAGTCCAATTTATTTTTTACACCATTACTAGTTATAATATGATTAGTTAATAAAATAGGTAAAAAGAAAAATAGTTTGCCAAACTATTTATAATATATTATTTAAATTTATTTATTTCATCTTTTGAAAGGATCATTTCAATTAAGTATATTTTTATTTAAATCAATGCATAAATCTAAAACAATAGGTATAATTTAAATATACAATTCAATGAAATATTTTTATTATTGTAACTAAATGCAGTAATTTCATCTTTTTAAGAACTTCTAAATAATATAGTTAAATCAAAATATGTTTTTAGAATCTAGATAAATCTTAAATGATACTCCGACAAATTTAGTTTATGATTTTAAAATATTCTTTTTTATTTTAAAATGTTTTGATATAATAATTTATATTATTAAAAAATCTATTATCAATAATATACTCAGTTACAAAGATTGAAATTATATATTTTTCAACTCAAAATTAATAAGTTTAATAGAAATAAATTCAAAAAGTCTACGTATATTAAAAAAAGATGATAAGAATGCAATTTTCCATTATTTTAAACATTAGTGATAGTTTTATGGGTTTTATCTCATAACTTTTACATTTTTATCAAAATGTAAGATTTATCTCATAAATTTAATTTTTTTATTAAAAAACAACTTACACATATGCACAAGGAAAAAAAATTCATCTACTGTTGTATAATAGATGTAATGTGCAAAATTATAATAAATGTGAAGGAAAGCGAGGAAAAACTTTACATTTGTTTTTATAAAATTAGCAATCAAAGTTAGTCATTATTCATTGAGGGAATTGCACATACTAACCCAAAAACCCGAAAGTGTTGCAAGGTTAACTCGATTCGGAAAAAAATTGCAGATCCGGTTACCTGTGTACCCGGTAGCCCGTTGCAAAGGAGAGAAAGAGAAGAGAGAAGGAAGGGGATCGAAGACGGTGGAGGCATCTCTCTCAAGGCAAGGCGCAGGCGACTAGAAGGGGATCGGAGGCGAGCAAGAAAGGAGGGAGAAGGACCTCTCGGCCGCCAGTGCCAACCCTAATGCCCTTCCTCCCTCACGCAGCTCATTCATCTCTATTTCTTTAGGCGATTTCGAGCCTCATCGGGGAGAATCTCCACAAACTGGCTTCGATTCCGCGATTCCAGGTACAATCCTTCACCCTTCTTCTTCTCTGCTATATCTTCCAAGCCTGTATTCACTGGATTGGTGTTCAAATGACCGTTAGAGCCAAGATTTGGACTTTTTACGGTTAGGGTTTCAGGTTGGGGCCGAAATTCAGATTGGATTTGCTTGTTATGCTTGCAAATTGTTTGAATCCTCAATTTATAGGACAAGATTAGTGATTAGCAGTGTGTTAATGTTGTTTATTTGGTTCTGTAGAAGTGGAGTAAGGGAAAGCAAAAGAAGAGAAATTCTTGGATCTCAGGGACAAACGTGTCCAGTAGACAACTGAATGGTGTCCAGTAGGAAACCATAGGGTGGACAGTTAATATTTACTATTGGCATGGGCGTAACAAACAGGGTAAATGTTTCTTTGTGGTCTATTGAAGGGATTGCAAGGGAACAGGTAGATGAGTCATAATGACTTGGATATTGAATTTTTCTCTCTTGGCTGAATTAATTTTGGGAAAGATCACCTTGCACAGGTGGACAACAATTGACTTTTTGATGTGGAATATTGCAAGGGAATAGGTGGACAACAATTGCATTTTTTTTTTTTGAGAAAGATCACCTTGCACAAGATTGAATCATTTAGGCATGTTTTAACATAAATATTCTTCGCATGTAGCCTATTAGCTCAGTGGGAGAGCATTGTGGTCATACACAAAGTGTGGGTTCAATTCCCACATAGGCTTATTATTCATTAATCAACGCCGACTATCAACTTATGTTTAGAACAAGTCAAGCTTGCTACATCGCCAAATTATAGGCAGTTTCATATCAAAATAAATCAAAAGTCAAGACACTTCATCTTCCATGTGTGTTGAATTCATCATAAGATGGGTTTTTAACATGATAGGTAATAGGTTTGACATGTCACCTACGTCAATTCACATGACAGTCACCTGTTATCCTTATGTCGATATCATTAGAAAGAAGTTGAAAGCCTACTTCTTTTGGAAGCAAACTTAATTTGGCTTGCTTCTTTTGTTCAAGCAGGTGTGTCAAAATTTCATGCAAAGAATGGCCTAATAATGCTGAAGAGGTTTGACATGTCATAAGATGTGTTTTTAACATGACGGGTAATAGATTTGACATGTCACCTACGTTACTTCACATGACAGTTAGAGTGAGCGGGCTTACCTCATAAATCATTCAAGGCTGAATTTGAAACCAAGTTAATCTGGCTTCAGTCTCTAAGCACCTAATTTCTATTGAGATCTCTCTTAATGTGCATTCTTCAAAGTTAGGTACGAAGTTTAAAGACCGGCCAGTCTAATTTGGGCACAACACCATGATCAGGGAGCAAACTAAAAATGAATCCATCCCTCCAACTTGTAATTACAAGGAGACATTCCTCCATGCTGAAACTAAAAATGGATTATGGAAACTATAGCATTTGAGATTCAGTCTAAGAATCAAAAGCATTCTGATTTAACCTTTTAAAAGCTAGTACATTCTGCCATATTCACTTGTTTATATCAACATCGAGATGGCCTATGTGGGAAACTATGGAAACTCCATTTTCTTGATTTTAACAATGTATGATGATCATTTTTATGTGAGCTTGTACCAAAGCTATGCAGGATTTCCTTTGACAAGTTCATGTCATGTATGCAGAATTTGAATGACATGTTAATATAAGTCCATGTCATGTATGCAGGATTTCCTTTGACATGTTAATAACAACTCAATAATTCAATATTCAGATGGCCTATGTGGGATTCGAACCCACATCTTTGTACCAAAACACATTGCTCTACCGATTGAGCTAATAGGCCAAAACACTAAATCTTTGACAATATGCCATGAAAGAAGTGATTGAGAGAAATCACTTTACTTACTTATTAGCTAGTGTAATCAGCTTAAATACTGAAGTTTGGGAATATAAATTCAGCAAGTTCCCACTAACTATAAATATAAAAATAAATTCAGCAAGTTCCCACTAACTAGAAATTGAAGTAATTTCAATTGTTAACATCAAAAGTATCAAGCATTTGTTCAAATCTCCATACACAAAAATACTACAAGGCATGTTTCTTATTAATGGAGTCACCAAGAAACCTCATTAATGCATGCCAAGTTGCCACAATTTCTTGGGGAAGAATGCATTATTTGGGAAGAATTGGAGTACTCCATATGAGGTATTGTTTCAGATTCTCCTACTCCTGACATTGACCTTTCTCCAACCAATCCCAACTCTTCATCATCATCTTTCTCTTTACTGACTCCTACCCTTGACATTACCCCCTGCCCCACTAGAAAATCCCACGGACAAACTCAACCCCCTATTTGGCAACATCACTTACTACATGACACCTACACCAATCAACATGTCACCTGTTTATTCAGACATGACAGACAGCAAACCCTAACCCTAACCGAATGGGAAATTTCAAACCAAATCATTTCAATTCCGAAATTCGGAATTTCAGTCTCTAGCCCTAAACTAAAAATTCCAATTTAAAGGCTTGGAAGATAGAGCAGAGAAGAAGAAGGGTGAAGGATTGTACCTGGAATCGCAGAATCGAAGCCAATTGTGGAGATTATCCTCGACGAGGCTCGAAATCGCCTGAAGAAAGAGAGAGTGGAAGGACCTGCGTGAGGGAGGAAGGGCATGAGGCTTGGCACCCGAGCCCCCGACCCCCTTCCTTCTCCCTTCTTGTGGTTGCCTCAACCATGGCACCCGAGCTCGCCGAATGAGGCGTCTTCCTCCACCTCCATCCCCGTCGAGCCCGAAGGAGACGAATGGGAGGAAGAAGGACCAAGATGACTGCGCTCAAGCCCTCCCGTCGAGCCCGGAGGCCTGTCGCCTAGAGCCGCGAACCTCGCCTCTGAAGAAGGCGTCTTCCCTGCTTCATCGAACCCCTCATCCTTCCCTTCCTCTCTCACTGTTGAATGCTTTTCTCTCTCCAACCGGCTGCAGCCCGTGAGAAACCGGGTAAAGGGGGGTTACTTTGCAAGAAAAAAAATTTTGGGTTTAACCCCCGCAATCCAACCGGGTATTTAGGTTAGTTTTGCAAATACCCCTTATTCATTCACTCTCTATATATTTATAAAAAAAATTATCACCAATAATAAATTGATAATAATTTAAAGTTGTTTTAAAATTAAATATAAAACCAAGTAAAATGAATAAGACAAATAAACAACTATAGAAATGAATTCTTTTATTAAAGGTTTATTGTGATTTTACATTGTTAAAAAAAATTGATCCAAAAGAAGAAAAAGTCTACTTGATTTGGTGAAATAAAATAACCACTTAATTTAGTTTATAGTTAGATGAAATCTTCCATTGAAATATTTCAAGGAAAATATTTTAACCTTCAAAAAAAAATTTAATATAATAAAATACATACTATAATTATAAAGAAACCACATTACGGGCAATAAGACGGGCTCGTTTGTTTATATAAGGGGGGAATGGGAAGATAAGGTATTAAATTTTACGTATAAATTGTATATGATCATTATTTTTTGTGAGCTTAGAGGAGAGGGTGGGGGGGGTTATTAGACCATCCTAGAAGTATTAGTTACCATCCTTTAAATTAGGGAGTAGAAGGGTAACACTTTTGTGTGAAAAATGGGAGACAATGAGGAATGATTAGAATAGTGATCAATGAATCTTAACTTAAATATGGACTATATTCATAAGGGTAATCATTACCTTTCTTCACCCGAAAACAAACGGGGGGTAAGTATAACTCTATAAGAAGCCAATTTTATCGAAAGATGCATTCCCTAATAGATATTATTTTTAAATGTTGAAAGAACAATATGATAAAGTTAAACAGATGCAATCAACTCATACAAATTTTAGAGACTAAGAGCATACACATTCGTGAGCCTAATCCAGACCTTTTACTTACTTTTTATCTGCCACAATAGCATATCAACCACATTTCAAATTTTTATTATTTGCATCCTCATTCGTGAGTCTCAGTCTTGAGCTCTTAAATTACTTTTTACTATTTATCATTTTCAATTACTCATTATATATTATTATTATTATTATTATTATTATTATTATTATTATTATTATTATTATTTATGAATTTCTTTAAGGACTTTTTAGCTAAGTGTCCATTTTTAACAAAGCCTTTTGCAAAATGTCCACTTTTATATTCCCTTTTGCAAAATGCCCTAATATGACACTTTTGCCCCTCCTTCCCATTCCCTTCCTTTCTTCCCATTTTTATTTTGACCATTGACCGGTCAAAGTCAATGAATTTGGTGACACAACTTTGTTGTCACATGTAGGATGATAAATAAAAAATTTGATGATAGTTTTTTTTTTTAC
Organism: Persicaria tinctoria; assembly: GCA_037127255.1. Lineage (NCBI taxonomy): Eukaryota > Viridiplantae > Streptophyta > Magnoliopsida > Caryophyllales > Polygonaceae > Persicaria > Persicaria tinctoria. The sequence goes on along the minus strand of JBANSL010000015.1, from coordinate 51,301,408 downwards.
GAGATTAGTGTCACCACCTTTATAAGTGGTGACACCGGCCAATGACTTTGATGACACAACTTTAGGGACACATGTATGATGATAAACAAATTTTTTAGTGATAATTTTTTTATATTTTTTTTAACGATATTAGTGTCACCACCCCTATCTCTATCACCACTCTTATTATCGCTATCACCACCACCCCTATCATTGTCACCACCACCTATATCGCTGTCACCACCCTTATTGTTGGCACCACCTCTATCGTTGTCACCGCCTTATTGTTGTCACCACCACTCCTCACGTTGTCACTGTTAGGTTTAAAGGTAATGTTGTTTTAATAGGTTGAAGGTAAATTCAGTTCTTGTAGATCCTTTCGGATAATCAAGACAATTTGAGTAGACTCAAAAAGGGTAATCTCATGGGTAGACCTCGAAAGGTAATCCCGAGGGAGTAGGCCAAAAAGGCAATCTCCACCGAATTCTTTTAGGCGACCTTGAAAGGTAATCCCGAGGGAGTAGGCCAAAAAGGCAATCTCCACCGAATTCTTTTAGGCGACAAAACTAAGTGTTTAAGCCCTTTAGAAAAGATATATAAAATGGCTTGGATAATGGCAAACGAGTCACTCAAATAAATCGAGTTTTCCTTCAACGTTTATTGCCCCTATATGCCAAAGGGTTGCACTACAATAACGTTGTGGGATAAAACGTTTCCTATACAATAAAAGGGTGGCATCCCATTTCATTATTGCATATATACATACCTTGTTTGTGTTTTAAGTGTTTGTTCTTCCGATTGAGAGAGATATCGGAAAAACTCATGCCTTTCCAAGTGGATGGCAAAGGCCTTTTATAGGCAAAATGGGGTGGAAGTTTTTGGGTAGTTATGGGTAGTTATTGGTAGTTATTGGTGGTTATGGGTAGTTATGGTGGTTGGGCGGTTACCCCCCAATAACTACCCCCAACCGCCGGCCCAATAAGAACCAACCCAATTAAGGACAAGCTAGCATGACGGAGCTAGCATGGTGGAGTTAGGTCACTCATAAAATATAAAATGTGCATGACATTTATACGAAGCTGGGTGTAGCTACCATGCAGCTAAAATGACTAAGCTAAAGCTTCAATGAAGCTAAAACCCTAATCAAGCTCAAAATTAGAGCTAGGTCATTTTTGGAGTTCCGAAGCTCGGCTAGCTCTCAAATTTTGCACCAAGACTTTAGAGCTTAATATCTTCCTTTACAAATCATGAGACGGTGATTTAACTTACTATAAGTGAACAAAACTCGATCATAACCATATTAAATCGAATACCGAACATATCCCTATTGCTTACTTTTATGGAAAACATCCAAACAAGCTCAAGACCGATTTTCTCAATGTTGATATCATTGCATGGGTCTTTCCTCATGATTTCCTTTCCCCTTAAAATCTTAGAATTACTTAGGGCCGATCACATGGGCCGTGCCTCCCGCACACCCTAAGCTCGAGTGATGCTCTCAGTAATTCTCACACTTAACATTTATGATTTCAGACAAATGGATTAATGACTTTTCACAAATCACCAACAGTCACCACCACCCCTATCACTGTCACCAGCACCCATATTTATGTCACCACCCTTATTGTTGTCACCACCTCTATCGCTGTCACCAGCACCCATATTGATGTCACCACCCTTATTGCTGTCACCACCTCTATCGCTGTCACCGCGCTATCACTGTCACCACTCTTATCGATGTCACCACCACCCCTATCACTGTCACCACCCTTATTGCTGTCACCACCTCTATCAATGTCACCGCCCTATCGTTGTCACCACTCATATCGTTGTCACCACCACTCTTATCGATGTCACCACCACCCCTATCGTTGTCACCACTCTTATTATCGTTGTCACCACCACCCCTATCACTGTCACCACCACCTATATCGATGTCACCACTCTTATTGTTGGCACCACTTCTATCGTTGTCACCACCACTCCTATCGGTGTCACCACCACTTCTATCGTTGTCATCACCACCCCTATCACTGTCACCACCAACCATATCGTTGTCACCACCTCTATCGATGTCACCACTCCTATCGCTGTCACCACCACCCTTATCACTGTCACCACCACCCCTATCGTTGTCACCACCACCTATATCGTTGTCACCACCCCTATCGCTGTCACCACCCTTATCGCTGTCAACACTGTCACCGCCCTTATCACTGTGGTGACACCGTTATTTTTAGAGTTTTTTTTTTTAACAAGATCACTGTACTGACATTGTCGGTGGTGACACATACGAGAACAACTTTTTTTTTGGTGACAGAGTTATTTTTAGAGATTTTTTACGGGATCATTGTCACCACACTTATTGATCAATGGTGACACTACTTGGTGATACATGTAGTGGCAACTATTCTTTGGGTGACGGTGACATCTTTATTTTAATCAAACCAGTTCAATTCAATTTATGAAAATTGCAGCAAATGAGGTGTGTGAGAAGCTAGCAGTAGCTGGATTCCTGACGAACATGACGAGCTACTTAACCACAAATCCAGTAATTGTTTCATTCCAAATACATAAACAAAAACCTGTTTATTCCAAAATTCATTAATCTCATCCGAATTTGTATAATTTATTCAGAAATGCACTAACCAAATAGTTGAGAAATTCGGCTGCAAGGGAGACCAAATACACCTGAGATTGGACCACCGTCTTTCCGATCTTAAACCCCAGCACCATCGTGAATGCTACCACACGCTCAGCGCCGCTTCCAGTGCTTTCGCTCTAACGCCGGATCCAGAGGCCACGCTTTCCATGTACTCCTTGGAGAACCGACAGCCTTTTTTCACTCGCGCCTGACCTCCCCGTGCCTCCCAGCCTTGACTCCGAGCACGATGTTCTCTCTCTCTCTCTCTAAATTCTAAATCTCTAAATTCCAAATACGATGACGGCAGAGGATGCAGATCGATATAAATCACAAGGATGCAGAAGCTGTAATCAGAAGCTATAATATGGGGCCACCAGGTCTGCCGGTTCACTCACCAGATCCGCTGATACATCAATTGGACGAAGTTGACGGAGACTTTCCCGACGCAACGGTAAGCATCGGGAGCGGAGGCGACGACGATGGCAACAGGGAGATTGAGATCAAATGGCAATGGTGTCCTGATCGAGGAGGAAGCCATATTCGCCCCATCCTCACCGTTGTCATCAACCACGGAAGAGGAAGAATCGCAGTCACTCGAGCAATCCTAGGACCTCCGGCCCCAACGACGGTGACCTCGCGCTCCAACGAGCAGCGATTCAAGGTCTTTTAAGGTGAAATCGGAGATGTAGGCGGTGACGCTCCCATCCCTTGGTGATGACGAAGGTCGTTGGGTAGCGACGGGACTTCGCATGTCCGAGGAGGCGGCAGATCGGATATGTAGGCGGCGGATACGGCGGATAAATCGGAGAGGAAGGAGGAAGGAGATCTGTGCGAGCGCTGTCATCAGATCGAGAGGTGAGCGTCGGCGATTGGTGTCATCAGATCGAGAGGTGAGCACCATGAGGAGGCGGTGAACGCAGTCATCAGATCGAGCTCCTCTTCTCTCAATAATCCAGATCCACTGATTTTCCAGATCCATCGGCCATAGCCTTCCCTCTCAGAGGCGTGTGTTCGCTTCGGCCTCGCGGGTGCTTCTCGGTTGGTTCGGATTCGCCATCCCGGAGTTCTTCAATGGAGGCGTCCTCCTCCTCCATGGCAGTTCTCTGGATCTTTGTTTGACAGGAAAAAAAAAATGAGGGTATAATTTAATAGGCAAGGGTAAAACGGGGTTTTCAAAAAAATTTAGGACATTTAGTAAAAACTGATTTTAAGTGGACATTTTGCAAAAAGAGATTGGTAAAATGGACTTTTAGCCAAATATCTTCTTTATTTAATAGTAAAATGTGAGTCAAATTTTTTATTTAATGTTAGATAAAGAACAAATGGGTATTATTTATTCGATTTTTACCTCCTAAACATATGTAATATGAATGTCTATGGATAGATAAAATTAAATTATATTCAAAAATAATATTTAATATTCTTTTTAGTTTCATAAAATGCAGAAAAAACATTTTTAAAAAGGCCACTAGGTAATGCTTTTCTAGATGATGACACTCGGTGCCTATATTTTTTTTAACTTGCAATGCAGATGTGGGTGTGAGGTACAACGTTGTGCATGCCTAAGGGACCAAACTGCGTCGTTTTGAACTAAAGTGTTGCCATCCTCTCGAAACTCACACTACGAGTCCACCTTTCCAAGCCACTTAATTATATAAATGCCATGCTCTTTGGGCCCTTAATTTTTCTTTTTTAATTACAAGTTTTTTTGCCTATATGGCATTGGTAAGAGCTCAAGGGCTCACCAATGTTCATGTTCTAACTAGTTTGACTTTTAGTTAGTAATGATTGAGGAAACGTCCATGCTTAAGTTCAACTCTCCGGATTTGCGACAGGAGGACATTTATATTTATACAACACTGGCGAATGTTGTGTGATGCACATCTTGGGTGCGTGTTTATGTGTAACGTGTTCTGCGTGAGTTTTTATTGTTATATCATCCAATTATATTGTTCCTTTCAGTCTCTACCGTAATTTTGGTTTTCACTTGATAATATAAGTATATACAATGAGAGTAGCACACAAAAACGAGCAAAAAGCTTTAGCACAACCTAAACAAAGTAAGTGAACTCCTCGAAATCCTTGTTTGGGTTATCTCATGCGTTATATATGCCACTGCCACATAAACTTTATAATATAGTGATACATAAAATGCCAAATATTGTTAAATGTAACATGACCCGAAAGCCCTAGGAGGACCTCCTAGGGCAGTTACTACTTACTTCTATCCCAGATGATCTGGGATATTTGCAAACTATTCTTGCGTACAAAAATTGTTTTGTTTTTTGTTTGAAACAAAACTAAGGATGTGAGATGTTGCTCTTGGTGATTGTAGATTACGATGTTGCTCATGTCTTGATGTTCCAACCTCACTCCAATGTAGATACTAAAAGCACTTTCTATGGACGATAGATGGCCCAGCTTCGTCGTATTCTGCCTTGGCAATCCACATCTGCAACAGGTTTCAAAAATAGTTCAAGAAAAATATCATATCAAATTTGATAAATCGCAAGAGATTTAGTAGATGCTAGGATGGTAATTATTAGGCAAGGAACTGACTTGTTGGAAGGTACTAAGAGATGCCAAGATGGAGCCTCCGATCCAAACACTATACTTCCTTTCAGGTGGTGCGACCACCTTGATCTTCATGCTACTAGGAGCGAGTGAAGTGATCTCCTTGCTCATTCTATCAGCGATGCCAGTGAACATAGTCGTACCACCACTAAGGACAATATTTCCGTATAGGTCTTTCCTAATATCCACGTCGCACTTCATGATGGAGTTGTATGTCGTCTCATGGACACCAGAAGCTTCCATACCAATCATGGAAGGTTGGAAGAGGACCTCAGGGCATCTGAATCGCTCAGCTCCAATGGTGATCACCTGCCCATCAGGCAATTCATAGCTCTTCTCGACACTTGAGCTAGTCTTGGAAGTCTCAAGCTCTTGTTCATAGTCAAGGGCGATGTAAGAAAGCTTCTCCTTGATGTCCCTCACGATTTCACGCTCTGCAGTTGTGGTGAATGAGTATCCGCGCTCAGTGAGTATCTTCATCATGTTGTCTGTAAGGTCCCGACCAGCAAGGTCAAGCCGAAGGATGGCATGAGGCAATGCATATCCTTCGTAGATGGGCACCGTGTGGCTGACACCGTCACCGGAATCCATCACAATACCTGCACATCAAACACCCAAATCAGATTGCCAAATCGATCACTACATCTACATGGTAAGACTCAATTTCTCCCAGCCTGAAGATTCGATCTTCTTACCAGTTGTTCGCCCACTAGCATAGAGGGAAAGCACGGCTTGTATGGCAACATACATTGCTGGAGCATTAAAGGTTTCGAACATAATCTGGGTCATTTTCTCACGATTAGCCTTAGGATTGAGAGGGGCTTCGGTTAAGAGAACTGGATGCTCTTCTGGAGCGACACGAAGCTCATTGTAGAAGGTGTGATGCCATATCTTTTCCATGTCATCCCAATTGCTGACAATCCCATGCTCAATCGGGTATTTGAGAGACAATATACCTCTCTTTGATTGAGCCTCATCTCCGACATAAGCATCCTTCTGCCCCATCCCTACCATCACACCTGTGTGACGAGGCCGACCCACAATACTTGGGAACACTGCCCTTGGAGCATCGTCACCTGCGAAACCAGCCTACCATGCAGACACATTGTTTTCTCTATTAGCATATGTTCCTAAACTATATAGTTGATTAATTATGATACAATGGAGATGTTACCTTGACCATTCCAGTCCCGTTGTCGCAGACAAGCGGTTGGATATCTTCTCCATCGGCCATTTTCTTTTACCTATCAAATAGCCCATCGAAACAATTTTTATATATAAAAACAAAATTAATCCTGCTAATTATTAGAATGCAATAAAGAGGGAAGATCGACAAACATACAATGTATATTATCGACAATCAATCAAGTGTAATGATCACGGAATATTAAAACATGGAGGTGTAATAATCAAATTCCAAATTGTGCAATGCAGATCCTTTAAAACATGGAAAAAGATGTTGGTTTTGATATTTGTGGAAACCTAAAAACATGGAAGTTTGAAATCGTCAAAACTTGGAAATAAGGCATTTTGTTGTAAAATGGGAAGATAAAAATAATGGAGCACAATTTGTGAGAAAACGAGAGAAACGAAGAACCACGCACTACTCTTCTTTCAAACTGGGAAATGACAACAAATTTGAGTGGCTAACACGAAGACGTTTCCGAGATTGATGGCAACGGGTGTTGTAAAATAGTGCAACAACTACTGTATGCGTAGCTAATTATAAGAATCAATTTGATTTCATGCCATAAAAGTATAAAACAAAGGATTTGCACCTAATAAGGAATTTGGTAGATAATTAAAGAGAATTGAAAAGTATACAACAAAGTGTGGAGAAAACTACTAGGGAAATGCTTCCAAGCAAATGAGGTGTCTTACAATATTGGTTCTCTTGTTGAGAGAGATATGAGATGGGATAGAGGAAGTTTGGAAGCAAAGTTCGAGTTCATATACAAGTGGATCGATGAAGTGTGGGAGTTTTTGGATTCTTGGATTATAGAGGGAAAAGATGGATTGCAATTGATTGTAATGCCAACTCAATTGGGGAGTTTGAAGTTGTGTGTGAACGTGTTGTGGGAATAATTTGAGATGGAAGATGCATCTAAACCACAGAGGCAGAAGATGACTAACCTCCAAGGAGAAGCCAGATTCTTGACCTTGTTGGTGGAGCGATATCAGGAGGAGCAAGAATCATCGAAAAATGTAGGATATGAAGGAGTGGGTGAAGTTGAGGTAAAAGAAAGCGTGAACGAAGAGATTGTTGTCATTCAGATCGAGGGCCAAAACGGCTTGAAAGAGGGAATCATAAGTCATTCTCTAGTTTCGAAGGATGATTGTCGGTATCTGAAAAAAGAGAAAGTGAAGCACGCATTCAAGAGTTTGAAGAAGTTTTGGGATTAGAAGAAGTGGGTGAAGGAACAAGAGATTCAGAATGAAGGTGAAGGAACAAGGATGAGAGGCGTCTACGCAGACATGAACGGGTTGTTCCTCGCCGACGTTGTAGCGCCACTCGTCTTCTCAGCCATCAAGGCGTTCCCAACTCAGGAGTGGATTCGACTCATAAACATGTCGATGCTGATTGGAGCAACAAAGATAAGTTGTCGACAACGATGATGAACTACAAAAACGTTTGAGAATGAGCAATTGCAGATGATGGAAAGATGAAGGAAGGTGTGTGGCGGATTGGCATAAGCGGAAAGTAAGAGGAGAGTGAAGCAAATGGCAAAAGTTATAGAAAGACTGGACTTAAATGTGGCCTAATTCTTGCAACTGGGATTTCCTTATGTTAATTTGGGCATGTAAATACATTAAAATAAAGGGTAAGCTGCAGAAAACTACCCTTTAAATATGTGATATTGCTTAAAACCACCCCTTATATACATAATTGTTCAAACCACCCTTTACAACTCTTTCGTTAACAAAGTGCCACCAGATCAATTTTTCGTCCCTGGTTCGTTAAAAAAAATGCAGCATATCATTTTTTTTTATTAGAATATAATCAAGGAAAAAAATAATAAATAAAGGGTCTCCCTATATACACCGCAAATCCGCGGCTAAGAGCTGCTAATGCAGCGTTCGATATAACGTTGCAGCAACGTTGGATATAACGTTGCAGCAACGTCGGATCCGGCGTCGTGTTGTGACATACACAATGTTGTGAAGTGGGGCGTGGGTGGGCACTTTACAACGTCAAATTAGACGTTGTAAAGTGGGACTGGTCGGGCCACACAACAACGTTGGATTTGACGTTGTAATAACGTCGGGCCACATACCAACATCCAATCGGACGTTGTTAATTAGGTCATCTATAACTACCGCAACAGTTGTTCTTCAAGGCACGTCACCTGTCATACACGAAACACACATCATGGCATCAAGCCGTTTCATTAATGGGACCCGTTTCATTTTTTAAGTGGGGAGACACCATCGTCCGTCTGAACATGATGTTTGCAACTGCAAGAACAGGAACTATAGGCATTTATCTCGATGCAATCTTTTTTCTGTGCAGGGTTGTCGCATCCTCGAGAGGTCAACACAGTTGCAGTTCAGGTGCAAAGAGTGTGACAACGACCCTGCGTCGTACTATATACGGATCACTGAACAGATAAAGGATATGCTTATCGTTTTGTACGACGACGTGTCTCAGGTGCGTTGTCGCAGGGTAGCACAGTATGCAGTTGATACAGTAGTGCGCCCTGCCCAAGATGAGATGACGACATATGCATTCCAGCAGGTGCAGATTCGGATATACCCAAACATTCTTGAAGAGTCCATCGGTAGCTGTTCCGTTTAGTACAACAACCCTTGATGAAATGTTAAGTTAAAAAATGATTGTAATTTTCAATTTGGCGCCAACTGATGTTCGTTTTGCTTGAATTATTTTTTTATGGTTTCTACGTCTTCATAACAACAAACATTCAACTGTCAACTCTTAACTTCATAGCTAGACAAGAAAACAAACAAATACAACACGAATAATAACAACTTTTATTAGCAACGTGCAGGGATGATTGGCAATGTAATAGGGCAACGAGAACTGAACATCGTGTTATGACTCCTAAACATGGTGTAGGGGGGCGACCTTCCTGAACGCGCAATGCTCTAAATCTATCAAATTGGTCTTGGAAGCGAGTATCTCATCCGTTGACGCTCGGGTGATGGTATGCCGTCCATTCATGCGTTGGAGGAGGTAAAGTAGCGTTAGTATAGTAGAATGTTAAGTTTGGTAATTTATGAATGTTAATTTATGGTTGAAGCGAGAGTAACACATATCATACTCATCGCTGCGAAATGATCTTGGTTCCGGATGCAGATCATACCTAGTATGGCCTCGTGAGGGGCGTCATTTGGTTATTCGGTGTACATAGGGAGGCATGTGAAGGACATGTGCCAAAATAAGACGACACGGGGCACCTGATAGACGGTTGCGAACACAAGACCCGTGATCGGCAGCTCGATCCAGTATCTTCGATCACCTCCCACAATGTCGAAGTAACTCTGCAGGTTGACAAACTCTCACACCGAATACCCTCCCATGTAACAACCAGCGTAAATTTGATAGTTCTGTTTCAAATGGTTGCACAATAACCCTTTGATATATGAGAATTGTGCCTCCCCTGGTTGTAACATTAGTTGCGCCAAAGCCCGATATATGTAGGGACCATCTCCCACGGTGTTAACGGGTGCCGTAATATGCCTAAATATAAAAGGGTCCACATTGTTGTGGTCCTAGCTAAAACCCTAGTTCTGTACTTCAGACAGAGGTCGGGACTGTCGGTCCCGACCGTGACGACCTGATCTGGCTTCATCCCTTTCAAAATTCACCCGATATTCCTCATATCGCAAGGGATTCATTCTGCACGGGTTCCTCCTCCCTCTAGGTATGCCCTTTGAACGTACGCTACCACGCTCGGGTGGGTGCAGATCAGGGTCACATGCTTAATTGGGTCACAGGCTTCGTGTTGCTTGCGTTATTGTTTTCAATGGTTTCTACCCGTTGACAACAAACAATCACATGCAAACACTTCACTTCATAGATAACGATTAGGTAACGATTAGATTACGCATCGAGACATTACTAAAACTAACAAATACACTACGGATAATAACATAATTTTTTTTTTAAAATAGACCAGGCTATACTTAATTCATCTTCGGAATGAGTTCAATCTTTAACTCGTTGAATGCAAAGCTTCGGACCTCCATATTTTCTTCCACTACTAGAATGTCGCAATTAGACATCATGTCATTTAAGTCTATCAAGAAATCAACAGATGTTAAATTTATCTATTACATCGGGTTTTTTTTTGTGATGTCTAAAGAAGTATAGACGATGGTCAAATATTTGGACAGATGTGAAACTGTTAATTCTAAAAAAAAAAAAAAACGCGTGCTATAAGGGAAAAAAGCGGGATCCAAACACTTAGAAAAAATTTCAAAGCCCGGGCTTCCAAATTTAGGAGGTAATGTTAACACTTGACAAAAATTTGACTTTACTTTTTCCAATAATTGTTAACACTTAGAATTATTTTGTGTTATAACCTTTTTCTTACTCAGTAGTCAGTACTTTCCTAAAATTTATAACACAAAATAATTCTATCTTCTTCTCTCTCCCCTCACATTCAATCTGCTCTAAACTCCCTCGAGCTTCATCTCTCAAGAACGAACCAAACCCCCAAACTGAATTTCTTCCTCTCTCGACAGATCCAAGCATCCCCTTGCCAGCTCCGGCGACCGGCGTTCGGTACTGCCTCACTTCTCCGGCCATCACCCACTCTTAGGAATCGCGAAAATGGATGGGAGTTGAAACCCTAAATCGCCGACGAGGTATCCGACATTCCAACCTATTTGTTTGGCTTCATTTGTTTCATATTTCTAGATCTCTCTCTCTCCCAGGTTTATCTCTTTCAGATCTCAAACTGCTGGTCTCATTTGCTCATCTCCTCCCCTCTCTCACTCTGACTAGCAACTACAATTCAAGGATGGTGGCCCTCTCTTCCAAAACCCTAATAAGTAAGCCCTTTCTCTCCATTTGTCGATCTGGCCGCTCTCTTTGTCCTCTCAACTTCTTTATAGATCTATCTACCCTTTTTCGGATTAGAGTTGCATGGATTTAGTGGTTCTTCACTAGATCTAAGTTGGTTTACTTTAGATCTGGTAGTTTCAACTCCTTCCTCTGTCATCTTCCTTCAATTTTAATTTGGTTTTTTTGTTAGGGTTTTCGAGAGCGAAGGAGGAAGAGAAAAGATAGCGAGAGATAACCTGCAATGTCGCTCTTGGTGGCGCTATCGTCGGTCGGCGTCGTTGGTAAGCTCTTCTTCTTCTCTCTCATAAACCCTAGACTGCAATGTCGCTTTTGATTTCTGTTACTATCATGAATGAAAAGCCCTAGCTTTTTGGTGTGTTTTTTTCATTTTTAGCCCTAGATTTTGGGGGTTTTGCACTGAAGTTGTAGAGATCTTGATCGGTTTCTATAGTTGCAGCAACTTTAAGTAATTCCTTTGAATTTTTGCTTTCATATAACATATTGATCATGGTTGCTAGGGTTTGACTGAAATAGGGCATTTGATGATTTGGGAGAGGGGGATTGCAACACCTGTGAATATAAAATTGACAGTTTGGATCTTGTTTTCTGCTAAATTGAGCATGCTATTTATCATTAATTTTGACAAGGGATGGGGAATTAAATGTATAAAGATGGAGGAATCTAAAATTGAGATTTTGTATGTGTCCCTTTTGATGCGATCTACTCTTTTTCTCCTTATATTTTTATGTCCACATAGCGATTGGAATCCCCATGTTGATTTACAAGCAATGGCCAGAGCTCATAGGCTTGGACAGACAAATAAGGTTAATGTTCATTTTAAAATAATTTGCGTAGAACCTCATCATTTCCGAAATTTCATGGCTAGAAGCTCACTTGTTTTTTTTTTTTGGCTTGTTAAAGGTCATGATGTATAGGCTCATAGCTAGGGAAACTGTTGAAGAAAGAATGATGGAGCTCACTAAGAAAAAGATGATTTTGGAACATTTAGTTGTGGGAAAGCTCAAGACTCAGAATATCAATCGGGTATATGCTTGCTCGAATGCTATTGTGAGATATGTTTTTTCTCTAAACATGCCAAAAGGTTGTATAGATGTTATTATGTTGGAGGTAGGCATTTCTTCTGAATCTAGTAGAGGTGGAAAGTAGCTAACCATAATGGTACTGCCTTTTCATGTAATCCAATATGATAAGAAAGGAAAACACTGAAAGCCTACAGATTCATGGTCCATCCATACAGGAGGGATCCTTTTGTTTCATTTCCTGGTCTGCTAGCAAACTGCTTGGGGACCCATTTTTGTAATTTCAGCAACTTATCTATTCGTTTTGTTGTTGTATTTGCATCTGTGTGACCATATTGATTGGATTCACTCTTTCAAATATGTAGCAGAGGTCTTGTAAGTTATGTAATGGTTGGGGGGATAGGGTATGATTGGTTATTCTGTTCCCTTCCAACATAAAACTGTGTAGAAGCATAGATAATGTTAAGAATATTTTGGCACAAACATTTGAAAGACTCATTCTAAACCTGGAAAGCTTTTTGTCGCATTTGGCCTCAAGTCGCATCCCTAAAATTTCTGTATTTTTCTAGTTATCCTCCTTTTGGCTCTCTAATTCTCACTAACGGCATTCCTTGGGCCTCGAAGGGTCACTGGGTCAAAAATGACAAGTCTTTACTAGAATTTCTTGCTAACTTGAATTTATATACTATAATACACATCCTTCAATAATTGTATAAATGTTATGCTACTGTGTTGTGTTTTTTATGCTGGACTACAAAGATTAGTGTGCTCACAACGTTTGGAGTATTGCTTTATGAGAAAAAGTTAAGCATCTATATATTTTATCAGCACAATCTTTGACATTCTCAGGAAGAACTAGATGACATCCTTAGGCATGGGTCAATGGATCTGTTTGGAGAGGAAACAGGAGAATCAAAAGCCCGACAAATTCACTATGATGATGCATAGACAGGTAAATGTCTACATCGTAAATTCATTTATAAGGACATTCCAATTTCTTGTGCTTTCAGTCTTGTGATTGTTTGTCCTTTACTAGATTACTTGACCGCGAACACATTGGAGATGAGGAGACTTCTGTTGATGATGAAGAAGAAGATGGCTTTTTGAAGGCTTTCAAGGTTAATTATTCGATTACTGTTAGATATGTTTCATTTATTGTTAGATGAGCATGAAAATCTTTAATTAGATTACCATGCCTATTTTATGTGATGAAGTCCATTTGAGCGGAGATTGGGCTCATCATTCTTTCATCACTAGATATGCTTAATCTAAAATTAAGGAAAAAAAGATACAGTGCATCTGTGATTGTTTACTGCATATATATAAGTTTTTCTGTTGTTGTTAATGCTTCTATTGGCCGTCATTCCGTTAGAGTTAAGAGGGATAATCAACATACAACTAATTATGGATTCATCCCTCTATTATAAAAGCACATGACAAGAGGCAGAAAAAGTTGGTTGCATTGATTTCAGGGTTGTTTCTGATGTATGTTTCTGATGTATTTCCTTATTTTAAAGAGGCAGAAAAAGTTGATTGCATTAATTTTATGATATTTTTTCTATTAAAAAAATGTTGGCGTGAACTAGTTTGCAGGGCGTTAGTATGTGCCTAAAACAACTAATCTTATCCTAGATTTGGTGTTGGATTATCTTTAGGGGTGACGTTTATGCATGTTAGGTTTTTGCACTTTTCTTGTTTGTTCATTTTTAGTATTTGGAACTAGTGATATTTGGCTAACTCAACTTATTGTTTCCTTCTATTGGAGCCTGAAACTACTGTGGCTCAGTTTCAAAATTAGAAGTTGTGTCAAAAGCTAAAAGTGCAAAGGATTGAGATTTCAACCCTTGGGAATAATTTTTCTTGATAGAAAGTAAAGCAACATTTATACAGCAAAAGACTAGCTAGCTTCTGATCAGATGTCCTTGGAGACGGTAATGCTATATGTCACTATAACATTCGGTTTTTATTCTGGATTTCTATATGCTTTTATCGATCTCATGTTCTTGCATCTCTTTTTGTGACTATCCATTAAATTTCATTTATAGGACATTGATTTTGTTTTTCTAATTAGCTTGTGGATGAGAAATCTTGTGAAAAGATGATTAAAGATGAGAAATGACCATGAGTCAGGTGATTAGAGATGAGAAATCTTGTGAAAAGTGTAAGATCATTTTAATAAAATTACTCAGTGTTAGGCATGCAGACATTTTTGAAAGCTACCTTTGGGGTATATGTTTTGGGACTCTTTTTATGCTATGGTACCAAGTTGATGAGGCTTTATCCTTAAATGTTGAGGTGTACTTGTTTGAGTTGTTTCATCTGAATGTGCAAGTAATTTACTGATTTCTCTTACAATTAAAGAGAAAGTTGCCAAAAGTTAATAGGAAATTGGCAAGTGAACTTCTTGAAGAAGAAGAAGAAAGGACTGATGTTGTTGTTCATGCAGTTAGAGAAAATACCCAATAAAAAAGAAAAAAGAAAAACGCAACAGCAAGCTACTCAAGGATCAGAGGTTCGCTGAAATGTTCGAGCGCAAGGTAAGTGCTCTGAGTTGTCCATCGTACAGTTGGATTGATGTGCCAAACTTATCACATTAATTTCATATTTGGTAGTTGCTTTCAGGATTCGCTTATTCAATGAACTGTTTTTGTATATTAATGTGTTTCTGTGATTTTTCCTTTTCATGGGATCCAGGACTTTTTAATTGATGAAAAATCGGAAGAATACTTGGCTACGCATCCTGGAAAGAAGAACCAGGCTACCCCGATTGAGGAGCACTTTGAGCCCGTTGATGAGGACATTGATGATTCTGATGCCTCGTCTCCTTCCAAAGATGATGCATCTGATGAGGAAGGTAGAGCTAGAAAGAAACGTGGGCCAAGGTGAGTTCTTGTGCCTCTATTATGCTTCAAACTCAAAGACTAGGCAGTAATCTTGCATCGACTTGTGCTGAAATTTTGGAAATGTTCTAATGCATAAAATACAAGATTGGCGCTATGTTAGGTGAAATAACATTGTCCGTAGACCATTCTGAATTCTGCAATCAAGTTCCTGGAAGTACAGATTATTTTCCTAGCGTAAACCCTCAAAGTCCACTATTTTTACCCCATGTAATTTTCTGCTTGTGATCATTTCAGATTGTATGAGGTCAAGGATGAATGTCATGCTGATGCGTTCTTCTACAGTTTTTAGTCCTAGCTTTTCTTTTTATCTTTCCAGGCAGTTTAGTGTTAGTTTGTCCTAAGATATATTCGTCGGTGTGCTTTATTTGTTTTGAGATGTTGTGGCTAGCCAACAATGTCAAATCCGACGTTGTTACAATGTCGGAACCCTTTCTCCTACGACTAATACACCATCAAATACAACGTCAGATTGGACATTGCTACAACGTCTAATCCAACGTTGTTGCAACGTACAATCCGACGAAGTATTTGCAGTGTATATAGAAAACGCGATAAAATAAGTATAGGATGGGGAAAATTCACCCCACCTTCATATGTTCAAACGCCATTGGAAGAAATAGAGAGCTTTGGCTCTCTTGACCGTCGCCACCCACTTCCACCGGCAACCAACGACCCCCTCCCAGGCAAGCCCTCCAAGCGTGGCTCGAGCGCTTCCGATCTCGGCCGCAACCACCAACCCACCCTATTGCTTCCACCGGCAACTCACCACCCATCCACCGACTTGTCTTGGGAGCTTCGGTTCTCGGCCGCCTCCATCCACTCGTCTTCTTGTTGTCGACGGCAAGCCGCCGCCATCAATTACCCCGTCATTTTACCACGGTTCGCCAGCTTCACCCGCCTAGGTTCGCCCGGCCTCCGCCATCACGAAGTCGAGGTCGCTGTTGTGGTCGCCTCCGATTCGCCGACTCCGTTCGGGTTCAACTCTTCCTCGGTCGTTGGAAACCCTTGCTTCTCGCCGTTGCCGATTGCGATTGAAGTACCTTCTTCGCGTGGGTTTGGTCTGCCCTTCGACCGGAGTGTTGATGGGGGCGGTGTTGCCAGTGTCGAAGGGGCTAATAAATTAGTGGAGGCAACTATTTAAGAAATTATGGATTTGATGGGATGATTGATAATAGGTTGTGGAGGGTACAAAAGGACGTTGTGGTGGTGACTCCATGGACGGTAAGCAAGATGGAGCTAGTGCCTGTAATTGCCAATTTCGATTGGGAAAAGGGGGAGAAAGACGGGGGTAAGATGGTAATTGCAAGAACTTAATTGTGGTTGGACAGAAAATTGACGTGGGTGGTTCACTGCTAATGAAGGGCTTATAAAGGGTGGTTTCCTATAATTAGGGCGTGTTTTCCAACAGCCCACCCCCACCCTCATTTAGATGCTCCACCCCCTCCACCCCTCTCACAAAGGTGGCAAAATTTCCCCACCTCCACCCCATTTTCACCCACCTCCACCTCTTAAAAAAGAGGTGAGGAAAACACCCCCTTATACATGTAAAGGGTGGTTTTAGGCAATATCGCATATTTTAGGGGTGGTTTTCTGCAGTTTAACCTAAAATAAAAGGGCAAAGTTGAAAAAAAATTTGTTACAGTTCATAAGCAAACTCCCTCTTTTATAGAGAGGAGGAAGATAGATTAATAATTTCCACCACCTACAAGTTTGTTCAGGTAGAGAGCATTTTTTGAACAAAACTACTTCACCGCATTACACAAACCAAAATGTAGTTTTCAAATTTAAGTATGGAAAATGTCTGGAAGCAACCTATGTACAAATACTAATGCCCATATATACATTACCACGGAAAAATGAATCACCTCTTAGTCTCAGGTCACTCCTCGGTACAAGGCATCGCAACGTAGGTCATCCAAAAGATCTACGCTTCGGTATCCCTGCAGCTCCTTCAAAGCTAACCAACCCCTGCGGTTAAGGAATTCTCTTAGGTCATCCTCCGAATAGAATGTCTTCTCTTCGGTATTTTGGAGAGAAATATGGCCCGACTCATCACAATGGCATACCTTTATAGTCACACCTAGAAGCAGTCAAGATTTGTTAGTTTTCATAGCACAAGAGCCAAAGGTTTAAAATGGTGAAATGGACTTTACCCTCGTCTAAGTGAAGGGTATAGTTTCCCAATGGCATGTCCCTGTCAAGACTACGGACTATCCGATCTTCATCCTCCAGCCAAAATGCTCTCTTTGTTCTTATCCCGAATGCTGACTTGATCGCATAACTAATGGCTTCTGCGGTGCCGTCTATACCAATCCTTCTTGTGTAGTCCACCCACTTTACTGTTATCACCCTTCCAACAAACGAATGTGTCTCATCCCCTGCAGATGAACAAACCCTTCATCAAAGAATGTGATTTGAGTATAAGATCGGGATAGTCACAAAGATACAAATCTCAAATCTCAGGGAACCAAAGGTATCCCCTACACCTAACAGATGAGGATCACCTCAAATGGCCACAGAGAACCAAGCTCATTGGGCCAAGAAGGCAAAATGCATTTACAATGATCTCTCAAGATACCTAAAATTGAGGTCTATTGCCTCAAGTATAGGATACTTTCCCACACCCTAGCAAGAGGTTATCCCCCTCACATGGTCCCCTTTTACCCATTAACAATATGCCTAATACTTCCCACATTACCCTTCCCACCATTCAACTAATTTCCATGTCCCTAACATTCCAACCCCCCATAAAATAAGCCTTGTCCTCAAGGCTATATTGGAAAACTGACCCAGAGGGTGAAATCTCCTGAGGTCATTGTTGAAAGCATCACTAATCGTGTCTAACTAAATCTTTTCTACTGTCCAATCCTGGGAGGGAACAAATGGCCTCAGTGAACATCAAGTTGGTCCAAAAATCCTGCAAGAAGTAGATAGAAGCTGCAATGATGTCCTCAAAGGTAGTTGATGCTGCTGCCTTGATTCCTCAAGCCAAACACAAGAATAAAGACCCAAAAATCCCCTTCTCTTCAAGGTATGTTCGGGCAACAAACTACTCACAAGACCAGATGCATAGAGGCTTCTATAGGTATGTAACCATTCAGCCCAAAAATATAAGACCGAGGTGACCATTCAATTCCGAATGAGAAAGCTCAATTTCTAAATTGTTTTATCTTGCCGTCAGCTAAGGATTACTATCTTGCGTTCAGGGAACCACAGGAATCCACTGAGCCTACGAGTTGAAGATCACCTCAAATGGCCACCTAAGAGCCAAGGTCCACTAGCCAAGAAGGTAAAATGCCTTCACAATGATCTCTCAGGATGCCTAAAATTGTGGCTTATTGCCTTATTTATAGGATTCTTTCCCCACACACTAAAAACAAAACAGTTATAACCCTCACATTGTCCCCTTTACCCACAGCAATATACCTAACATTTTCCACATTACCCTTCACACCATTCAAAAAAATTGCCATCTAACTGAATGACAGAATACGGATATGTTTAAGAAATGTTGTGAATGAGATGTGGTTTTCTCAGCACTCAGCAGAATAAAAGCATGAAACTAAGAGCTTGATTGTGTTTGTTCAAACTCCACACATGAATTACCTGTAGTTCAGCATAGTATAATTATGTAGTTGATGCTTCACCAAGTAACAACAAATAGCATAAACAAATATAATAGCCCGGCTTATCTGCTGGCCTGCCTTGCCCCATTCCAGCATTGACAAATGACAACTTCCATTCCGTAACCATATTAGCTCTCACTAGGAATGAAAGTCAATCCCAAGGTCACAGTAAGACTAACCGTTGCCAGTAGCCTCCTTCCAATATGATGTTGGAAGTCCATTAGCCCCAACTGCTTCAGCTGTAGTGATGGCTAGAGAATGCCCATCATGATCTAAGCTTCTTTCAAGATTCAATGCGTGCCTATCATTAGCTGCAGCATAAAAATATGAATCCATTGCTTTCATTTCAAACTGATGGAAGCTCCAGATCAACATAAATAAATAAAAAAAGAAATATTCAGTAACTATATACAAAAGTATCTAATTTGAAGAAAGAATCTTAAGAAAAAAATACTCAACAACCTCTCAATTCAGTAATCAGTCAAATTAAAACAAACACTGCGAAGAATTTGTAACTGGGACATTCGCCTAAAGAAGCAAGAAATTACAGCACTCAGCAAAGATAACAATTATGGTGGGATTATGTATACAATACAATGAAGCAATAGAGTATCAGAAAAGGCACAGTTTGCAAGCATAGATCAACATACCCGAGCCACTCTTGCTTCACTATTGGATAGTATCATATCTAACATACAGAAAAATAAGGTGTTGTCTCATACAATAGCGTGCTTTTGCTGATCAACTCAGATTGTACACTCCAAAGCACTTCTTTCCAGTTTATAAGCTTTATGGTGGACAAGCAATGGGATATGAATATAGTGTAAAAGCAGTCAGAGGAAATACATACAGGAAGAAGCATCCAGGTCACTAAAGCAGTTTAGGTTATAAACCGAAAATCTTAAGCTAATCTGAACCACATGCCTTCAATTGGGCCATATGGAATGCTGGTGTCCTCAATACCTGCATAGATAAACAAAAAAAACAAAGATATCCCAAATGCTCAATAACTTCAAAAGGAAAAGAAAAATGAGAAGGATACACAGTAGCAATGCATAAAGGGGTCAACTTCCACACTGACATGCAATCAGAAGGAAAGACATAAATCACCGAAACATGGTGCAACAAACTCTAACCAGAATCCCAATACATTGATGTTACAATTTTTTTTTTAAAAAAAAAACCTGCAAAATATTTGTGAAATGATGCAAAAAATTATGAGAAAGTGATCCTCTCTTCAGAGACACACAACGGCATACTACCAAAAAAAGAGACACACAACAGCAACTACATTTTCTACATCCCATCAGTGGTGAGAATGAGATTTACTTCATAATCTCACAGATACTCCTCTCCAAATGATATACAAGATTTATTTCATATTCTCACAGGTAAAGGTTCAGATCATGTTCGATTTCAAGAGCGACAAGGGAAAAATTAGAAACCCTAAAGTTCGGAACTGGGAATGCACGAACCTTTATCAGAGAATTGCAGGAAAGAATCAACCTTGACCGAAGGAAGCGCAGTTGGAGATGGGGCTGGCAGAGTGTTATTAGGGCTCTTGTAGGCGGCGGCGCTTCGAACCCTCTCGGAGAGAATCTCCTCAATCTCCTTGTAATAAGACATCTTGGCGGCACCGCCAGTACCGGAGCCGTTTGAGACAGCGTTGTTGTGCTGTTTGGCCTTTTTGAACTCCTTGAGGAGATTCCTCCACTTGTCAGTACACATGGTGGGGGAGCGATCGAAGCCTTTGTCTCTCATCTTTAAGGAAATCTGCTCCCAGAGGTGCTTATTGGATTTGGAGGTGTTGAAGAGGGAATCCATATCTCTCCTGAGGCAGATGAGGCTGCGGGTCTCATCTTGGACCCAGGTCTCCGCCCTTTTCTTAGGGGCGAGGACGAGGGCGGAGGAGGAGGAAGACCTAACGCAGGCGGCGGCAGCGGGGGTGTGGGAGTCGGGGTCGTCGCCGCCGCTTCCGGAGTCGCCTGGGGCAGCGATGACGAGCTGAGGATGGTGGAGGTCGCCGGAGGAAGTGACGACTTCGATGATCATGTCGCGGTCGGGGTCGGGAACGTCGTGGGCGTGGAGGTCTTTGTAGAAGTCGATCGCCGGAGGGGGAGGGGGAGGGGGAGGCCGGGATTTAGGGGAGTCGGAGGAGAGGTACATGCTTGGGAGTTGGGGGTTTAGGGTTAGGGTTACAGGAGGACTACAGCTCCGTCAACTCGTACTGAATGGTTCACACTGCCGATGTGTGGTGTGTTTTATTTGCCTAACTGAGACCATCTTTAACTGGAGCAATAAATATCATAACTTACTTTTTATCCTTTCTCTCTCATCTACCTCATTTTAAGTATTTAAGAGCAACCCCAACAGCTATTGTAAAAAATCTCTAAAATAGAGATCAAAATGTCAAAATCTCTATAAAAAATCGACCACAACTCCAACAGCTTCTCTATTTTACAGATTTTTTCATTTATTATACACTATAATCAATACAGAAATTTATAATATATAGATAATTGATGGTTAAAATAAGATGGAAGGGATGATTTATGTAGAATAGGGGTGCCAAAGTGAAGAGTAAGCATTAAATTTATACTCCCTCCGTTCAACAAAACTTGACGTTTTACTATTAATGCACGCGTTTTTAGGAGCTAAAAACAATATAAAATATTGACTTTTTAAATAATTTTTTTTAACAATTTCGTAGTTATTATTAATAAGTACAAACTTGTTAAAAAAAAAATTTTTAAAAATAAATATTTTATATAGTTTTTATCATTATAAAAAAGCGTGCGTGAATAGTAAACGACAAGTTTTGTTGAACGGAGGGAGTATATAGAAAGGAGTGAAACATTAAATTATAGAGATTATTTCTCTTCCTCCAAATTTAGAGATTTTTTTCATCTCTCCTTCCATTTATCTATTTTACAAATGGGTTTACAAAAGCTATTGGGTGAAAAAATGCATGTTTTCTCTAAAATTTCAACTTTTTTCTATTTTAGAGATCTTGTTGGGCTTGCTCTAACATGAGTATTTTATTTTATCTTTTGCATCAAAATTGGTGCCTCATGGGCGTTCGCAGCTTGCCCTCTCTTCGACCCCAATTCTGGGTTGCATCGTCTTCAACCTTGGCATCTCGGTGCTTCTACCTAATCCCGTAATCTGGTGGCTTCCTCTTTTGCCTGGGCTCCTCGCTACCACGTTCCTCCTTGCTGGTCGGCGTCGGTGTGGGATTTTGGTCCTCCGCCTTCGCTGCTAAACTTTGTCAGGCAGTAACCGTCTCCGGGTCTTGGGTGCTGGGGAAGATGGTGATGGATCTCAGTTGCTATTGCTTCGGGCCTGTCTGTTTCCTTTGGGCCCAAGGCCTAGGATTGGGCCCGAAGCAACCCTGTTGTTGTTGGAAAAAAAAATAAAAAAATGGAAACAACGATTTTTTATTGTTAATATATTTTAGTTGATATATTAATCTTATTTATTTCAGGTTAATATATTAACTCTTATATATTAATAGTATTAACATCTATATAAAATTTGATTAAAATCTTGTAAGGGCGTCAAATCCCGCTCGTATGAGCGTGTACTAAATCCCGTTAGGGTCTCTGGGTGCCTTTTACTCAGACGTGGTGCGGCTCTACGTTCGCGTTGCTTGTTGGTTTTCTCCTTGGATTTGGCTTTGGCGGTTGAAGTCGGTATAGGTTGGGATCGTGGTAGTGTGCATGATGGCGTCTTCATTATCGGGTTGACTGCTTCCCTGGAGTTCGTCCTCACTGTCCACATGATGATCGGGTCTTGATGTATCGCTGACCTACGGTTCTGCTTCAGTGTGGAGCTTGGCTTCGTCCGTCGTCTTCAGCCACATCCTGCTTGGATTAGGTCTTCTGGTTTCGTTTTTTGTAGAGTCGTTTTGTCTGTGTTTGCACCAGTATGGTTTATTGTATGTTTGATTTTAGACGGTTCTACCGTCTGCCGGCTTGTCCGGCCTTGAGTTACAAACATGTTTGAACTCGAATTCTTACCTTATCAAAAAAAAAAAATAGAATCCACTATTAATGCTTGATTGTCTAATATTATATGGTATTGTGTCAAACTGAGATATATAATACTTGAGCTCACTTTTTCTTTTGGGTTCTTTTAAAAATATGATTTTTTTTCTTACATTTCATTTTTTTAATGGTTACCGGCTTTGGGCTCTTAAAACTTGCCAAATCAGCCAAAAAAAAAGGCGAAAAATACATAAAACTACCATTTATTCAGAGTTGTTTGCAAATAATCACCTTTTATTAAGAAATTTGTAAATAATCACTCATTATATACAAATTGGTTGCAACTAACCACTCATATCCACTTTTCTTGTTAAGTCTCACTTAGGTTAATAGGAAAAGACAATTATATCAATAATTTTTTAATGTTTTATATATTTCTTTATATTAGTCACAACCAAATCAAATTTCTAATCTAATTAGCCAAATAGAGAGAGATGAGGATATGAGCGATTCCCCGAACAAGACCCGATGAACACCAGGAGGTTCCACTTCCACAAAATATCATCATTGCTGGAGGCGATGAATAGCATGAGGTAGAGCCGTCAAAATCCAACCCGAACCGGAAAATGCAACCCGGTCGACCCGGAACCAATTGTTCTAAATATATACCCAAAAATATAGAGAACTATGTCACCCGAAAACCAAACCAGCCCGACCCATTTTGGATCCGAAATCCAAATAACCGATAACTAAAACTCACCTACATCTGAATGAATGGAACCTGATTCAACCGAAACTCATTAAGACCCGAATCCGTTATAATCGAAACCCAAAATAACTCGAACTTAAAGATACATTCTAATAAGGTATATTAAGAAACTAATCACAATTAGTAGGTATAGGCAACGTTCTCCCATAGAGTTAGCATGGGGGCACTCCCTGAATATGTGGCTCATCGTCTCTGACTCTTCATGACAACCCGTGCACCACGACTCCTGGGCCAAGTGACGACGACATCTCTCCTCCTTAGTAAGGATTAAGCCACACAAAACCATTTAAACAAAGCATCAGACTCTTTCCATAACCTTGAGTTTCCATATCTCGTTAAACACTAGCGTACCATTGTATCAACATAAGAATTATTGTTAGCATTAGTGATACGGTTGCACGGCGATTTCACCGTATAGCTGCCATCGGAGGAGTCTTTCCAAGATAGCAAATCTCGGCTCCCTCCCTTTTCGTTCACAACGACAGCTGCAATTTTGAGCAAGATTCTAGCCGACAATAAGGGTGCCAAAACATCCCATTTCCACCCAACACCATCCTCCTAGTAAGATCTCATACTTCCGTTCAACTCTCGAACATTAGAATCGGTTGTAATTTGCTCCTGCCTCCTGGAGCTTGTTGTTCGTAATTCAGTTGTCCTTTGGAAAGCGAACCATGGAGCAATCCCCAATGATCCACCTTAACCCATCAAACACTACCGCATGCGGACCCTTCATAACAGGATTAACAGCACTCCGGATTGTCGATCCCCCTTGCACTCTAGCACCATCCTCTCAAACATATTTGGCCTGCAAATCGCACTCCAAACACTTTTACCATTGGCAATATAAAAAATAAAAGGTCAAGCGAGTTTAACTGTAATAGCGAGATTCAATTCATTCATAAGTCGCCGCTATTCTTCGATTCGCACATGTCCTCCCAAGTGATGAGGTGAATTTTCTTGTGGTTCTCCGCCTGCAAATTTTGTCAATCCTATCACAAGTGGTTTTCGGCAGAGAAACATAAGCCATCGAATAGACTGGAATGGAAGATAAAACCGATTTTGTGAGGGTGATGCGCCCCCCAAAACTAAGGTGTCGACCCTTCTAGCCAGCTAGTCGGTTATTAATCTTATCAATCATTGGAGAAAAGGTTTCACCTTTCACGCTATTGTGTAGCACAAGCATGCCCAAATAACTTCCGAGATTTGTTGTGACCACAAAGCCACATTCTTCATGCAGATCTATAATCACATCATCATGAACATTAGTTGACACAAAAAGTTTGGATTTACCGGTGTTAATACGTTGCCCCGAACACTTGCAGAAATCTTCCAAAACTCTCTTCACTCGTCTAAATTGGCTCACCGACACCTCAACAGCTAAAATGATATCGTCTACAAATAGGACATAGGAAATACTAGGTCCATTACGAGTCATCTTAAGTTTTCACTCACCACTATCAACAACCCTATTAATTTGCTAGCTCAATCTTTCGATACACAACACAAACAAGTATGGAGACAAAGGGTCCCCTTGACGGATGCCCCTAGTCGGATTTAATCCCCTTGTCATTTTACCGTTGATAAGAACTTTCGTATTCACCATACTCACACACTCCATAATCCACTTAATCCAACTTCTAGGAAAACCAACATCAATCACCAAAGTTTGTCGTAGACTTTTTCCAAATCAATCTTCAATATCATCCATCCAGGCCTGCCTTTTTTCTTCGTCATCGTATGGACCATATATTGCCTAATAACAATATTATCAGTGATGAGTCTCTCTGACACAAAGCTACCCTGGATGGGGCCAATGAGACTCGGCAATATCTCACGAACTCGGTTAGCCATGACTTTCGTGATGGCTTTGTACAACACGTTGCATAAGCTAATTGGATGGAACTGAGCAACTGTCTCTGGCCAGCCACCTTAGCAATAAGAACAATCAAAGTCTCATTGTTACCACTAGGCAACTTCGAAGTAGTGAAAAACCTTCAAACAAAGCCGATCACAGTCCTTTCGACCGTATCCCAACACTTCTGGAAGAATATGGGCTGAAAACCATCTATCTATGGAGCTTTATAAGGATCCACATCCTTGATAGCCTAGAGTATTTCAACTTTCGAGAATGACCTGCATAACGTATCCCAGCTCTCCGTAAAAATAAGAGGGAAACCACATCTCCTCAACTCAAACGTATTCATCTCATTGTCAAGAAGAGAATATAAATCTTGAAAGAAACTCGTAACAGTATCCTCAATTTCCTTACTGTCAACAATCTCCTTCCCATCATTGCCCCTCAACATTTGAATCCTATTTCTCTTCCGACGAACAATAGTCTACATGTGAAAAAAAGGAAGTATTCATATCCCTCGCACGCAACCAATTCTCCCTCGACTTTGGGAACCAAATAATTTCCTCTTGTTTGAGTGTGTCATCGAGCTTCTTTTGAACCTTTATCTCTTGTCCGATAAGTTGGTTTATCGGGTGCCTTTCCAATGCCACTTTGATAGCGCGCTCTTGGATCGGCCTCAAGCTTTGCTTTCCTCTCGAAGATGTTACCAAACCCTCTCTGATCCACTTCAGCAGGCAACCACGCAGGTGATTCAGAGCAATATTCACCTCACTATCCTGTTTCCACGACTCACTAACCAAGCCCCTAAACTCCAGATGGGAAATCCAAGAGGCTTAGAACCGAAACAAGCCTCTATTCCTATTGAGATGTAGATGCATATCCATCATAAGAAGTAAAGGTGTGTGATCGGAACCATGGTTCGGAATGTCCCTAGCTAAAGCCTTCGGCCACTCCATACGATCTGTTGCATTGCATAACATTCAATCAACCCTTTAGCCACATAAGTCTCCACATTTTGGCCTCTAGACCAAGTGAAGGTCTTACCGACGAAGCCCATGTCTATCATCTCGGCTATATCAATCCTCTCAACAAACCTATCAATGAATGTTTAGAGAAAGCAAGCCAGGGACATCGTCCTATTTCCAATCATTCACAATGCAATTGAAATCACCCCAAAGAACACCGGACCCTCGATCATGTCCATCACTTCAGTAAGTTAGCTTCTCCTAGAAAACTCCCATGTCTTCCACACAAGGTTGTGCGTACAACACTAGGAGGTAAAAGCTTTTAGAACCGCAATTGATTTTAGCTAAGATAAATCTCTCATAAGTAGTGTTCTAATAAGCACTAGGCGGATCCTAGGCGGTGAGGGGCCGTTTCACCTAAGCGCGATTTTTATATGCATAACCATCGATCGGGTCGACTTTATCCCTATTCCAAAACAACCAGACACCACCTCTGAATCCTTCCGCCTCAATCAAAAATCTCTCGAAGAGGTTAATGCGATCACAAATGTGTTTGTCCCGACTGCCTGAGTACCCAAAACCTTCGGTTAAAATCGACAACACATTGATCTTGTGTTTATTCACGATATACCTAATCGATCTACGGAAGCCATCACGACTGGATCCGTAGCAATTCCAAAGAATACAATTCATCGTAACAGAAAAGAGAAGTCAAGACCAGCACCACCTTAGGTCCGATTGACCCCCTGCTCGTCTTTGATCCCGCTAATCTCCTTCCTCAATTGGTCTTCCTCCCCGACCATCGTATCGTCCTTCATCAATTGAGACTTTGGTGGAATGGCCTGGTCGGCGGGACACTTTCTCAACTTATTCCCATCGATCACCATCTTCATCGCACTATCGTCGGAGCCAAACTTACAATCCAACCCTTTAGTGATATTCGTGACTCCATTCACCATAAGGCGAGGACCCACTACTTGTATTTGGGTCCAAACTCACCTTTGAGCCAAAAGTAATCACATAATTCTCCATTCTAGGCCTTTTTCAATGGGCCAATTTGCTTCACTTCAAAGCCCTTACTACTTTGATAGCTCTTTCCTTTATTAGCCGTCTTTCCAAGTAGCAAACAGGGTGGCTCGGGTTCGACGTGCAATGGAACATGATGTACTCATGTCTCACCCGGAGCTTCTTTCCTTATTCGGAATGATCTCATTGGGTGGTGGGATAGTAGAGTCTGACTCTGACACCTCCCAAATTCTTACCTTGTATAAAAAAAAAAAGTATAGTGGCTTCAGCGCTAGGGTTTGGAAATTGTGAGAAAAATGAGATTTTCTAAAATAATTCATTATCCTGGCCTATATGATTGCTTTTCAATTAAAGAAGCAATCTGCATGTGATATATTTATCATAAAGTCTAACGACGAGATGCCTTTCGTCTATTGTCATTAAATATTTACATCGAGGTCCTTTTCATTTTTTACAACAAAATTTCAAAATGGCCCGAGACAAGTGCAAAAGAGTCTTAATGCCAATACTCCATCATTCCATTCTCATCCGCCAACTCCAATTAATTCAATCCATAAACAATTAAACATGAAAATTAAATTGAAAACACCTACACCCAAAGTCGACCATGAAATTTACAGTTAATTTAAGATAGATAGGCGGCATACCATTTTGTTGTTTACGGTGATCGACTCGCCACAGGATCATTTTTGTTGCACATCGTCGTCGACACCATCGCAACCATCTCCGTTGCGACTGCCGCCTCTACGACCGCCGACTATTGTCGACCATTCAGCCCAATCTCCGGCCTTTACTGAACAAAACCATCACTTTCCTAATTCTAATTTCCAAACATATCAATCTAAGGGTAGAGGAAACGGAAATTTGACAAATTAAGTTCCAAATCTTAAATCAATTCTTCGGATGTAAATCTAAAACAATTGGGCACACGCTTAGAAGCATTTCTGCTATTGTTTTATGTGATTAATCGGTCGAGAAAATGGACGAAAAGTGTTTTTGAGCAGAGATGAGATGAGAATGAACTAAGGCAAGGGCTTAATTGCAATTTACTAATATTTATCTTGTTAATAGACTATTTTCATATTACTAATAGACCTTCCCTATATTTATTCCTCTAAATGACAACAAATAAATTGTGATATATTTATTCCTCTGGATGATAACAAGCAATTTGTGATTGTATGTGTATTGATTTATTGGGCATTGACATGTCTTAGATTTCTTTGATTGCTATATTTTCTGTGTTCATTGGATTTGTTTACAATAATTCAGATATCCATGTTGTATGTACACACAATTGTGAAGTTTGTCTATGAACTAGTGACGACTAAGACAATTTAAACTCCGTATTACTTTATGAAGAATTGAGTTCATGTTTTTAATTAACATGTTCTTGAATTAAAAACCACATCTTTTGTATATTCAATTAAATCATGCAAAGAAAACATCTGGTGATCAAAAGCTTTAGAATTTGTTTTATTTTATTGAATTAGTTTTCCTTTTAATTGGTTTGTTTTATTTTTCCAGAATAATCTGTAGTTACATTTGTTTGGTGTTAGGGAATTAAATAAATTTAATTTTGACTTTTGTTTTGGTGTTACTAATCGACGCGGTTCCTATGCAACACAAGTGTCCACATTATTGCTATCAGCCTATCAGTGTCCGAGGAAAATTAAAGCATACAAGAGCCTTTTAAGCAAAATTCTCTGATGTTGTCATAGGTTTTGTGAAGATCAACTTTGATTGTGCATCTTGAAGAGACCCCTCTTCTACCGTTCTACCTCATAGTCATGGACTCATTGACTTGTCAATATGTCATGGATGAAAGCTCCTTGTAGATTTTAACTCTACCAGCCAGCAGCTTAGTCATAGTTTCCATACCTGAGATACTTGAACAAAGTTGGATTAATAACCTTGGGAATAAGGGAAACAAACATTTTATTCATTTGCTTAATAATTCTTAACATTCCTAAATATTTGGGAAACAACATCATAAACATCCATTTCCACCAGGCTCAAATATTCCCAAAGAATTGGCTACTAGAACCAGACATAGTTAATCTCATTTCCCATATTCAAGAGAAAAAGAAGATGAATGAATTGAAATATTTTGAGGAGAGGATAGCCTAAGATTCGGACTCTCTTTGTGTTTACCGACCCTTGGAAAAAACGTGGATGTGCAATCGGCGCCTGAAGACTCGTAAGGGAGTCCGAAAATGAGGCGTCTGCAGTTGTTCCCCATGAGTCATTCCTATGTTTTTCTCCCGTTGGTGACCACTTCTTATTTGCATGCGTCTATTCTCCAACTTCCCAATGGTGTTTTGGTGACAATGATTGCTTCCTCTTTCTTGTTGACAAGCTGCTTCTCATGATGGTTTGCCCATCTATTGGTTTTTCCGTTCTCTCAGTACACCAGAATTTGTTGTCTGATGTACTGAATCCTTACTTGTATAAAAAAAAAATTACCCCTCTTATCTTATTTTTTATACAACAAATAACATTCTTCTCTATTGTAGATGTATTTTCCTATACAAAATTTGCTTTCATTCCGTTTACCTTAGATGCTTATACCAAACGAGCCCTTAATCTGTTGTTTCTTCTAAGAGTCGCAACAATAGAAGAGTGGTCCGAAAACCCAGGAGTATCAATCTTCCTCTCAAGTCTCCCAGGACCTTCCTGGTTGTTGTTCCACGAGAGGAAGGCTCCTGTATATTCAAGACTAAACAGGCCACAAATCATTCAGTAGAAATATCAACTCCTCAAAATAATCTCCCCTAATGCAACTTTAAGATCCCCAACCACCCATTGAGCATCCTTGTTTGCAAATATCTGTCTTATTCCAGTCCATGCATCCACTCTTGTAATTCATTTAGGCATACATATAAGATGCCTAATGTGATAGGGAAAATCCCGCAATCATAATACAAGGGCATTATGGTCTTTGACTAACATTAATGCGGTTACCGTTTCACCTATTAAATACGGTAACGGTTTTGTGCATTAAAGGGCCTTGACCGAATCAAATACGGTAACGGTTTTTATATTAAGTATCGTAACCGTTTCTTTTATTTAATATTCGACGAGTATAAATAAGATGAGATATTTAGATTAAGGATGGACAAGGATTGACTTGAGCGTCGGAGGGTCCTCTAGGGGAGACAAGCCCCGCCCCGACCTCATTTGTTCTTGTTTGACAGGTTACCGTTCGGGTGGAGTCGATGGTTAAGATCGATCCCCTTCCACCAGTATGGTGCGGATTTTATGCATTACACCTAGGAGCAAAATCTTCCATCCCATTGTCTTCTTCACTAAACAATGTAACAAGTATATTTCGTTTCTTATGACTTGCACGTCAAAACCAAGTCAACCAAATGTTGCCCTTCTCATCATCAGGTCTACGGTTATTAGTTCACTTAGTTGGTCGTTTAGAATAGACGAGCCAGAGCCACTACAAGAGATGGTTTCGGGTTTTCGGGTCACATTTTGGTTTGCTCTAAATCTCTAATATGTACCCTGTATGTTATTGACACAAACTCTAGCCTAAATTTCATAATGCATGCCGGTGTCTATCGGCTTAGATCCAAAAACAGCTCTACTAAACCTCTATTAACAGGGATAAGTTATCCTACGTTGCATGGACACGCCGGGGCCAACCGTTTTATGTGTCTGACACGGGACGACACGGCGACACGGCGGATCTGTGTCGGAAACGGTCAACATGTCAGGGACCGGGAAGGAACGGACACAAGGCTGCCTGTAGATGGCTCTGAAACGTATCCGAGGCAGCGGAGAAGACGTGAACTTTGTTTGGCCTGAAGTCTGTGTTAACCCTAATGAAGAAGATGGCACGTGAAGTCACGTGATTGAAAATGAAATTTTAAATAGCACGTGATTGGCACATGATTCTAATTAAAATGGATGTTTGACCGACTTCCTTCCCTTCTCCATGTCCTGACCGGGCATTTGGGTCTGGGTTTGGGCACAAACTCAAGAGACTTCTTGACTTCCTTCTAGGACTTTGTAGTTATAAATAGAATGTAATTCCCTATATAAGTATATTGATGATATATCTACTAGTTTTATTTAGACCTTTAAAACAACATATTATTTATGTTGCCGTGTCCCCGACGTATCGTATCCTATATTTTTTAAAATGTCGTTTCCCCGTGTCTGTATCGTGTCGTGTCCCCGTGTCCGTGCAACATAAGTGCAACCTTAATCCCGATAGTTATGTATATGCAAGTATGCAACCCTCTTCAGGTGGTTCGCATCAAGCATTTTCCAACTTCCCATTCGACGCAATCATAAAAAGTCCATAGAATAGTGCTTATATGGGTTGACTACGGAAGGCAGGTTTGTTTGTTCCAATAGAAATGGTTTGTCGAACAAGACAGTGAACTTTAGCTTCTGTATGTATTTCAGGTGAACTTTATGCAATCATGAACAATCATTTTCCAGTGTGTAGTATGCAGTGTCACAGGGAAAGTGCTATCTTGTAATTGCAGATGCTAACCAAGGAAAAAGCCCTGAAAGTTCCATTCTTGTTTATAGGGTTCTGACCAGCAGCTCACCTTATAATATACAGGAGGGTGAATCAAAATACAGCCTATTTTCAAAGCACAAGGTTAACTGAAACATTTTAAGTCGCTGAATCGCCGGTTCAGAAAGTGGCTCGCCTAGTTTCCATGACAGTCATGGAAGGTGAGAGGCGCGAGTCACAACAACTATCAAAAGAATGATGATGGAGAGCAGCACAGACGATTTCAGCTTTTCTTCCAAGCGTTCCCTTGATTCAGCAATCCTCCTGTTCTTTTGAGGAGCTGAATCAAAAAACTCGTCAACTAGTGATTTGAACTTGTCAACCAGTTCCACAACCTTTGCCTTCATCAGGTCCATTATCCATCTCCCAATAATTGCGAATAAATCTCCCTCTTTGTTATGACCAGGTGATCCTTTCAATTTAGCTACATATGACAAATTGACAGTTCAATAGATGATCAGAACAGTACCACAAGGTACAATCTAGGTTGATTTTGGCATAGATAAGTAGAGGAACCTGGATGAACTTTAAAACAATAATGTTCGCTCACAATCAAACACGACAAATCAATGTTCCGACAATGCAGAAGTTGCAGTTTTCATTCCAGCCCACATATCCATTCACAACAAAATCCTATTTATTAGGACATTAACATAGACATAAATTGCTCAGGTTCAGGAACTGATGCTACTAAAATCATCCAGCTATCTCTATGCGATAATACGACTACTGAATAATTATGGGCAAGGAGGAGCAAATCAAACTTCATGAAAGGAAAACTAATAATCCATTGTTATCAATTCTGAAAATATATACCTGCTTTTAGCGGTTCTCTGAGTTGTCCAAGGAATTTGTTTTTCAGCACTGCATCCCAGACAGATTTGTCGGAGGATAAGGATAGAACCAAGCTCTGCATAAAGGGAAGAAATGCAACCAATCATAAGATTCATCAAGAAAGAAAAATGAACATGAAGAAAATTTCAAGTTGAAAGATAAGCTGCTTGCAGATCAATGGAAAGAATGTATGTAACAGAAGGTATATGACGAGTAACAAAGAAATGATCTCTACCAGAAGAGGGAGTTAAGATCCAGATCCATCAAACTATACAGCACCAAATATCATCCATTGCAAAGCAGCTTTCGATAATGAATGAATAAGTTACCTGAATAGACTGGTTGTTTTCGAGCAAAAGGAGGGCATCTTTAACTCTCTGAAATCCAGGAGATTGTGACAATGTTGGATGATAGTGGCTCAAAATGGGGTAGAGCCAACTTAACTCGGTTCCAGACAAGGAAATGCCCTGCATGAAACTACATCGACGCAGAGTTCAATTGCTTTGGATCAATCTTGAGCATTCAATTCAATCACCGGAGTTTGCAAGCGAAGATGTCGTCAATCTCGTGAGATTGACCTAAAAAATTGTGATTTCTTGTTTCTCATAATCAATTTGGGGGAAACCCCATCCTAATTTCTTCTTACAATCACAGGAAATCACGAAAAGGAGGTGCGAGAAAGAGATCGAAAACTCAAAAAACGAGAGAAATCTGAAAATCAGGATAGAGCACGGATGAGTATTCACCTCCGTAAGGAAGAAATGGCGAGTTGGACTTCAGCTCTGGAAGGAACGGAGAGGAAAAGAGAATCAAAAGAAGAGCCCTTCCGATTGTCGCAGATATCAGAAGAGAGGGAAACATGGTTTCTGAAATCGGTGGTGGCTGCCGGAGCCTTATTTCGCCCGGTAACTGCGACAGCGCCGGTAGCTGTGAGAGCGACTCCGCTACCCATAGTATACTCTCTCAAGTATCAACTCTGTTAGTCTCTCTCGCCCGCTCGCTCAGGGTGAAGCTCAGCTCACTCCCCACCTTATCACCGGTGTTTCGACATCAACATGAAGTCACTTTATCGATATTTGTATTTTAAAATGGCAATAAATGGTCAACAAAAGGTTCTATGGTGTAGTGGTTAGCACTCTGTACTTTGAATCCAGCGACCTGGGTTCGACTCCGGTAGGACCTGTTTTTTTTATCAATGGGTAAAGCAATTACTAATGACATGTACAAAATGAGTTAGGAAATGTTTTTTTTTTAATTTCATTAATTATTAAAAAATAAATATCATTTTTTTTTTATCAAGGAAAGAATTGGAAATATATGCAAGAAATGGGTAAAGCAATTACTAATGACATGTACAAAATGAGTTAGGAAATGTTTTTTTTTTAATTTCATTAATTATTAAAAAATAAATATCATTTTTTTTATCAAGGAAAGAATTGGAAATATAAGCAAGAAATGGGTAAAGCAATTACTAATGACATGTACAAAATGAGTTAGGAAACACTAAAATAAGGAAGAAGAAATCGAATCATTGCCTGTAAAACTCACAAAGGGGAGGAACTTACACACTAGTATACAGTAGGGGACTCTTTCGAACAACAACAACTCCAAAAGGGATACATACTTTTGGGAGGTTAGTCGGTATACATACCGCTTTAGCGTAGGGTTGACTTGTCTCTTTTGTAATTACATACTACATATTACCTATATATAGATTTACCCTTTCAAAAAAAAAAGTATTTAAAATATAAGACAAACTTGATGTTTTAAGACACCGAAAAATAGGCATACAGATTACAGACCCACCGTCATGGAATAAACCAACCAAACAAAACAATCAAATCAAAGAATCGAAGCCGACTGAAAAGAACAGGAAGCTAGTGGGAGGCGAGCCAAACACTACCAGAGTAACACCGTCGGAAAGCAGGTATAACAGAAAACGATCTCCCGGTGGTGTGGACCAAACTCTAGGAGTCCACCTTTTGAACAATGGAGTTGTCATAAAACACAACCATGAACCTGACTAGACGCGACCCACACTGCACACCAACGACCGAAATATTGGACACCAAAAGGCCCGCAAAAAAAAAAAAAAACAACTCTAACCAAGCCATGAGCAATCGAGCAATGAATCTAAAAGGGTCAATCCTTAAAATGTTTTCAGATTGACAATTAACCAAATAAAAATACGGGTAAAGTTTATCAATATATTTTTACATCCTTAGATCCCAAGGACACTCAAAGGCTAAAGTGTTCACTAAACGCCGTTGTTATATGTGTGTGTAAATTGACAAGTTGTCACATTTTAGATCGATGAGTGGAATCATGTACACACGTGAAAGTCATATCAACTTTTTAAATAATTTCATAATTATTACTAATAAATATAATAATTATGAAATTGTTTTTAAATTTTGATTAAAAAAAGTAAGTTATAATTTTAACATATCTCAAACATATGGAGTATTTTCTTATTATAGTTGTATAATTAGCTTTCTTCATTTCACTTTTCCTCCAAACTTGAGAAGGGAAAACATACAATAATACTTTTTTTAAATTGAAAGATAATTTAAATTGTTAATATAAGTTTTTCTTAAATATTTTAATATTTTTTATATACACTAGATAAATTATACTCCCTCCGTCAAAATACATGTCATTTGACTTTTTTTTTTTTTTGATTCATAACTATCTGTCATCATATAATATACACAAAAAAACACAAATCAAACAAGGCCGAAAGACCAACTAGAGCCACTAACTAATACATGCTTGCTTTATAACACAAACTGTCGAAATATCTTTAAAAAAAACGTCGAAATTGTTTAGAGGTTTTTTTTTTTTTGGGTGCTAAAATTGTTTAGAGGTTGTTTGGTATCCATACAAGGATATAAGGTATTAGAATTCAATTTCAACTGTAACATCCATAAGCCAAGGTTGTTTCAGGCAAGTGTCACACTAAAAACCGCACTTGAGTTCATCATCTTTACTTGACCCATAAGGGAACTCTCGTTGTGAGTTGAAGATGCCATCAATCTTAATCTACAAAAACCCAATCAAGTAAATGATATAGTCAGAGGCTCTTTGGAACTTATTCTGTTAGTTGGACAGATGAGAGATGGCATATACATATAAACACCATCGATTTCCCACTATGCCTTTGTAATCCACAAGCACTCTGTAGCCACTGTGTTTTCAGACAGATATTCCAAAATTGCTTATTTTTGAAACTTCCTTGGACAAAGCCTTCCGTTCTTGCTTTGTTTCAGAGATCAGGTTGGAGGCCTATTAAAGTATGAACCATAACCGAAAATCCAATATGTCAGGACTATTGAACTCACATGGCAGGGGAGGTTACCCATTATTTTGATTATGCGACCTTACCTGTCTGCGGAATCGAGATGCTTCTCTCTTTGGAAGTTCTCCCAATGCATCCTTTAATCCTGGGACAAACACAGATTATCAGAGAGAGGAAAAGGAAAGACCAACTACACTACCATATATCTGCATAAATAAATTAACAGTTGGCAATGTGTTTTCTGAGTCTCTGACCCCTGGCGTTTCTTTCTATCTTCTGGGTTGAGATAATTGCTCTTTGGATCTGATCTCCTGCTTGCCTGTACATAACAAGGATCGACAAGGTGCATTATGAGGCAAATCCTGTTATAGCCAGGATATAAAGACAAAAAGAAAATGGCTAAGACATTATAAACACAAACCTCAGTTTTGTTCTTCCCCGTATCATTTCCTCCTCAGCCAATAGTGCCCTTCTCTGATATTAGAACCAATACATATTAACAGTGTGGAACAAAGTTGACTTCTTTTGAAGTGTTAAATAAAGATATGGCATGAAACAAAAGTATCCTCTAGTAGTTTATCCCAAGAAGAGACAGACAGCAGGGAAGCCGCTGCTGATTGAGAACCCGAGTAAGTAGGGTGAGAGATTTCCCCAAAGCCAGATATTAATTAAAGACTTGTCATTTACGCTTATGCTTAGTATTTTGTTGAAAACCTTAAGATATAGGTAGTTTCCTCTTCTAGTAGTAAAAGTATAATGATTCCAGGGGATTTCCTAGCCCTACACTTTATCATATTTGGTTGTGAGAATTTGGCTCTCAAGCCAGACAAATTTGATGTTGTCATTAAGATTCATATCCTCCAAGAAGATGAAAATAGTAAGTGAATAGTGCAGCAGAACTTGCTGCAGGGGTTCATAAAACAGCGAGGAATTGAAGCTTCACCCTTTAGAGGGGAGATGTTCAGGGGCTAAATGCCTAAATCAAAAGCTATATAAGCATACATCTGGAATGGATTTGAGAGGAGGGAAGGGGACCATGAGCTGCGGCGAAGCAAGTTCCAGTGCTGTGGTACTGACTAGTGAGCGAGATTCTGGCACCGCCACCTAGATCAACTTCCACAAGGCGGTGACTGGAGTAAGAGGTGGTGACCGGGGTTGGTCTCAAGCTTGGTTTGGAGTGAGGAGATGCAGTGATGAAGAAGATCTTGGTGTCGAACTCGATGTTGGACCGCTTGCTCTCTTGATTAAGGAGATAGAAATGAAATAGGGGATAATTTAAACCCCTAAATTCTCTAATCCATCTAGCCCAGACGGCCCCCAGACCGCTTAGGCACCAGTTAACTCCACCCAAATCTCGCCTAGAGCTTAACCTGACTAGGTACTTGCCCACTAAATTCATGGGTAGGGAATGCGCCTAACACCTAGGCACAATTTTTAAAATATTGATTGGAATAAATGGAACCTCAAATGAGGGTGCGAAAGAAAGATCAGATCTACAATGGATGGAGCTTCCAACGTATTCACTTGGAGAAACTAAATAGCTCTAAGACCATTAAGTTGAAGGCAAGCGACAAGGGTAGAAACTCAGTTGTCTTGATTAATAGTGGCACGGTTTTACGAACACTGAATGGAATAAATGGAACCTCAAATGAGGGTGTGAAGGAAGGGGCGGATCTGAAAAAGATGGAACTTCCGCCGCATGCGCTTGGAGGAACTAAACAACTCTAAGACCATTAAGTTGAACGCAAGCCACAAGGGTTGCAACTTATTGGTGTTTATTAATAGTGACGGGATTTTTATAACACAGAATGGAATAAATGGAAGCTCAAGGTGGAAATGAATCCATTATTCATGCACGTCTAGGTGATCAATGCAAGATACTGAAAAGCAGGGTATGTGAAGGAGTTAAGGTGGATCTAGGGCCTTTCCAATCCCTAGGGAATGCTATCTTTCAAATTAGGAATATTGGATTTGATTTTTGGCACGGTTTGAATAGCAACACTAGGAAAGTCAAAGTGAATTGGTCTAGACTGAAAATGGAGTTCGATAGAGGAGGTAGAGTTGTAAAGCTGCAGGAAGATCCCTCTATGTCTATATTACGAACAATCTACAAGGCTGCTGAGATGGAGTCTGGAGGTGTGAATTGGGAACTTAGATACTGCTAGAGAGATGAATGTTGAACAAAAGGGTCAACCTCTGCCCACTGGAAAACTCAAGAGCTTGCCTCTGTGAAGGGTTGTGGACAACCAAATTCACTTACATCCAGGCAACACAGCTGCAAGTGTGATATGTGTAAAGCCTTGGAGATATTGCAATTTCTAGAAGGATGAGAATGTGGTTTGGTGATATGCAGGTGGGTTGGGCATAATAGAAGGTTCTAGAGAGTTCACAACTCAGCTAGAAGATTGGGGAATCAATTCAGTTAGGCTTTGAGGAATGGTTCTGTCAAAATCAAATATGGTAGCCATAGACAGGAGTTCAAATACAGTAGGGGAATGAAGCATTTCATTCATCTCAGGAAAGTGTTACATTTTCTCAGAGAACAGACATTTTATTGATCAAGAAATGTGCCTTTGGGAAACATTGGAGTACAAGGGGTAGCCATGGACCTTAGTAAGGTTGCTAGCATTTTTGCCCAGGCCAATTCCAGAGAATGTGAGGGGAGCCAGGAATTGAGAGGCTTTCTGGGATCACATACTTTGAGGTTCATAAAAGATTATTACAAGATCACCCAATCAGTCATTATGGAAGAAAGATCAAGGCGCATAATTCAAGAGTCCACATGAATGTATCATTGTATTGCACTGATTTCAAAAGTATGTTTCCTTTGTTATCCTTGTGAACAAAGATAGGCAAGCAATATACTAATATATGTATGCTTGGACATAAATGCATTACAATGTAAATAATAAAAGTTTCAGAAGTAAATTTGTCACCTAGAAACCAGACTGAAAATAAACCATCTCAAAGAAAACCCACAAAACTTCCTTATGTAGTTTAAACTAGAGTTTCAGATGAAAGACAATCTTTGATAGTATTACCTCCAGTTTCTCCTTCTCTGCTTTGAGACGTTCAAATGTTTGTCGCATCTCTTTCACTCTAGAATCAAGCCTTGTCATCAAAGCCTGCATACAGAAAGTAGTAGAAAATAGAAAAGTAGAGTTTAGATTCCTCTTTACAAGTTGAAGCAAGCGTCCTTCCCGTCCCCCTTCCCCGTGTCACTAGGCAGTAGCATGTGAGTGTCGTAATATAAATCTTATAATCATGATCTTACAGTTTCTTGAATTACTCCTTTAAATTAGCAATTGAACAGACAAAACATCTTGGTGTATTTATGATTTTGAAATTTACTGGTACCCTCACATCTCACAAGTTGAGACTAGTTCGCAGTGAATCAAGTAATACAAGGTCTACTTACAGCCTCACAAACGCTTATTTTTATAGCTTCTAATTTTTGGTTCACAGGAGAGATAAGATTGAAGTCGAAAGCAGTAGAACACTGAGCAATAACAACTTTCCCACAGAAGTTGCCTTAAGAATAAAGAAAATTGCCACATTCCAGAGTAGTTCATTTGTAACAAAAAAATATAATCCAACCAATGTGACACTGAAACCTATAAGTAAAACAAACAAACGTTCATTTGCATGTAAGATTGCAGCTAGCACTTAATGCATGGTGCAGTGGAATCCATGATTTACCAAACAGAACACAGAAAAGCAGAACGTAACATGGCAAAAGCATTGCAATCCATTTCATGTTCACCTCTTCGCTCACAAACAGGCTCATGGTCTTGCGGTATAAGAAATGCCTTGGTCCTGCAAGTAACAAACAAGTGTCAAAAACAGATTTCGTTTTGGGTAAATTTCTTGTTTAGTCCTCAATATTTCACATAGGTATCAAATAGGTCCCTATCCTATCAAATTTGTCATTCACATCCTTAATGTTTCCACCCAAGTTAATGGATAGTCCTTCTGTTAAATATTAAATAGTCTGCTATTTGGAACTGCTTTGCCTCATAGTTGCCAAGTCAGCCAAAAAAAAAAACAAGATCGCATGAGGTAGGCTTGATTTTTATGAATGAATTTTTCATTTAAAATTACTTTCCTTTTTATATTCCTTCAAAAGGGTTTAGTTTTTAAAACTTCAAATTGCTATTGCTTTCTATGTGAAGTGGGAATTTAAAGGAGGTTTAGCTTTCTAGAATCTCTAATATCTTCCATTGAATACTTAAATGAAATTTTCTTTTAAAATCTCATGGAAGAGGGGATAAAGTGATAAACATGAACTAGAAT
Organism: Persicaria tinctoria; assembly: GCA_037127255.1. Classification (NCBI taxonomy): domain Eukaryota; kingdom Viridiplantae; phylum Streptophyta; class Magnoliopsida; order Caryophyllales; family Polygonaceae; genus Persicaria; species Persicaria tinctoria. The sequence goes on along the minus strand of JBANSL010000015.1, from coordinate 51,261,048 downwards.
ATTTGGAAAGTGAGGAGATAGTCAGTAATGTTTTAATGCTAATCATTTTAAAAATTTGTTCATTTCCCTTTTTCACTCACTTTGCCATTGGCTAAACAACCCCTTAAATTTTGTTGGTTCCTTATAGTTGAACTTGGTTCTTTTTGGAAATGCTAAACCAACTTAACAATATGTTATGGTTTTGCGCTTGGACTCTTGAAAAATCCATTAAGACAATCGGTTTATCAGCAATTACTTGTGACTGGTGTTAGTTGAGTTATTGAATCTTGGTGGCAGATATGGCTGTGTTGGTAAGAAGGTTGCTCCCAAGGCAGAAACATTGGTGGATTTTTCACATGGATGTTATCAAGAAGGCTATAGCCAATCATCCTGGTCATCCGCTTATTTTGGCTGGAAAATCAATGGGTTCAAGGTATTATAATACTACATAATCCTTACTGTCTAATACAAGTGAAAAATGTGTTGTCTGACTTGGAATCTATATATATGGTCTTTGTTTTCTTTCTTCCCCCATACTGCTCCATGCTCATTTCTATGTGCAACTGGTCAATGAATTAAGTTGCCATTATTTATCTTTGCAGAGTCAGCTCCTTGGTGGCTGGTTGCGAAGACATTAATGCGTCAGCAATCGTGTGCTTGAGATACCCACTAAAGGTTTACACTTCATATCCAACAAATTGTGATTGAAAATGGGGTTCGATTTTCCACTTCTTGTCTTCTGCTGTTTCCTCAATTTATAAGATTTTTACCCTTTTTTCCCAATATTTTCAGGGAATGAAAGGAGCTATTAGAGACGAGATATTGATGCAGCTCGCGGTTCCAATCATGTTTGACAGGTAAATGAGTTTAAATTACCGAGAGATGGAGAATACATTCGTCTTTCTTTGATATCTAATTACATTTAATGATGTGTAGTTTCAACAATTTTTAAAAAAAATGATAGGGTAGCAAAGATGGCTTCTGCTCTCAGGATAAACTAAAATCTGTTCAGAAAAAGATAATGCCTACTGCATTTGATACGAATGTGAAATGTTGAGGACCAAACTAATCCATCTACCCTTTTAGTTATTTATTTTTTGTATAGGTACGCAGGCACATCAAATAAGGTTGTGAAATGCATAACCAATTGTCTAACACTGAGGAGTATAAATACAAGGCCATAGCATATTCATGGTAAGAGATCATGTTAACGCCAGGCAGACCTAATTTTACCATAACTACAAGTCTACAACCTCTGTCTGTTACCCTAAAATCATAATTTGCTGTGAGGAGAAAATAACAGATAAAGAATTTAACTTAAATTTTCATAAATGGACAGATACACCGTATGAAATACCTACCTTTGAGCACTACGAGACCGAGACCTAAAGTGACAGCACCAGTAGCCAGTGGATTTGCCGCTGCAACAAGGACACCCTCTACATCCGAAAGTATCAAATTTAGCGCCAAAGCAACAGGGGGGAAACAATAGAATTCAATACGTGCTCGTAGAAATACCTTTCAATTTTCCGAAAACTATCTCCTCAGACTCGTCAAATTGAGCCTTGAAATGCTTCAGAGACTCCTAAATTCACCAACAAAGGAATCAAAAACAAAAATTGAAATCATACGGTCGAAGTGAAACGTGAGAACCAAAGGGAGGGGCATTACAATGGTTTGATCGAAGTGAGCAGAAGATGTCGAACGAATCTGAGAGAGGCGGGATCTGGCGGAGGAAAGAGCGGAGTTGGCCGATTCCAGAGCGGTCAATTGAGCGATCTGAACCTGTTGAAGGGCGTCTTGAATCCATGGAGCGGACTCTTCCAAGCTTTTCAATGCCTTGTCGATTTCGAAAGAATAGCTGTTTGGAGAAGGGTTTGAGGTCTCCTCCATGCCTGCGCCCATTTCTGTGCCCTACTTTCTTCTTCTTGCACTACTTTCTTCTTCTCTCCCGTGTTACCGCCTAGTCGTCACGTTTTACGGATAAAAACCTGGGTGGCTATTTTTTTTTTTTTTTTTTTTTTTTTTAAGCAAGATAATAATTCGGTTCACTAGACAAGCCGAGAGAAATCGAGAGACTGGACAAACCGGTGGGTGGATGGACTAATTAACTATCATGTACAATAGAAGCAAATGACAGAATCAAAAGACATAAAGTAAATAACAAAAGCAAAAGACAAAATAAAAGTACAAGTCATCCGGCTTTGAAAATCACAAACCAAAGAGACAAACGAAACGATCGATCAAAGGGACGACGCACACAGAGAACTCTGGGGAACACTAGCGGACATCTCAGATTATGGACTCTAACGAGCCATCATATGTCAACGCACATCCACGACGCCATCGAACATGACAAATCAAACACCGCTCAAAGAAGCCTGCAACACAACAAGAACAACATTGCACGACAACCCGGAAAACCGACTCCAAGCCAAACCATTATCCATTAAAACCCCAAAAATCCATCCAACCCCTCAAGGACGATAACAAGATCGTGGACGACTACTAGGTAGTCTAAATAGAGGCGGAAGGAACAGACCAAGGCAGAGAAAATGAACAACAATCAACGGGCAAGGAGGCAGAAAAACAGATTGAAAATGGATTGGGTGGCTATTATATGCACCATATGATGTCCAACTCTTTTTTTCCCTTCTTACTTTTTGTTTATACTCCATATATATAAAGTAAAGATTCGAACGCTAGACAGACATGACTTCCCGAGAGGTCGAATCGGCAAGCGCAATAAAAATTGATCTTACATGTATAGAAGGAGTGACTGTCGACCGAAAATGCAAGCACCACCGTATGGCTGGTCAGTGGTGCATCAAGACGACATCTCTCATGGGCAGTGAAGACGGAAACTCCAAGGAAGAGTCTCCTAGAAACAGAGTTGTCATTTAGCACATCACCACAACCCCAACCAGACCGAGCGCCACATCATCAACCAAACCAAACGAAACTAGGACCACCCAAAAGTACGCACAAATCACAACCCGAACATGGTGCGTCTAAGGGAACGCTCAGACGCACAAAGCAAATTGTACTCAAAGAAAAATCATTTACTAGTTTACCACCCTTTCGGTAAGTGGTCATGCCTTTCGGGATTTTGTGCAACCCAAATCCAATATATAATTTTTTTTAATTTCCATCCTTCTTTTTTATTGATGCTTGGCGTGCAAGAGGGAAGATAATTCTTGCACGCCAAGGTTTTCTGCAATTCCCGCACGCGATTGGAAAGCCAATGACAACTAGGGGCCGAGGCGGCAGCAACCTAGCGGCAAACCGGCCGGCGGCGAGACGAAGTCTAAACACATACCTAAAAGAGTGATTATGAAGAGTCGAATCAAACCATCAGCAGCGACAACAACGGCTGGGGGCTCGAATCCAAACACATAAGGGGTGGACAGGGCGAGATTGAAGCACCAATCGAAAGAAACCACAATGGGTAACGGATTCAAAGCAAGTGTTGGGATTGTGAGAGATCAGCGCAACCAACCCATCAATTATGGCCCAAGAGAGAGTTTCTTCACCCCGGAGGGTGGTGCACAGAGAGTCGGACATGGCGGACAGAAAGGGGGATGGCGAGGTTGGCAACCGCCATAGCCAAAGACACCAATAGAAAGTTTGAAACAAACCACATACCATCAATCAAACTCGAAATCCAACCAAAAAGACAAGACTGATGGAAGCACATACGAGGGTTAAGAAAGCCCTGTAATGTTATGTGTTTACTTTCCTAAGTTTTTCCTTTGCCATGTAATATTGTTTTATGTATGTTTGGACATGTATGTGTGTATGATGATTATACAGGTAACTTATAGTAGGTGTTATACATATATGATGCACTATAATGTGTGTCTCGACTGAGTCGTATTGAGCCTATTTAGGCTTGATCCTCTAACGAGACCATAACTATAGAGCGGTTAACATATATGTATAAACTATGCTATATATGTTATTTGTATAAGGTATGATTGGGATGAATGAACATTACCTGGTATTGGCCGGCTTCAGCCCATTACTTGGCCCATTGGATCTCGGCGATGGACGAGCTAGTAGCTCAAAGATGCGGAGCTTGCCCTACCTCTTTACTTGAAGCGCTGCGTTTTGGTGCTCAACTCTTGACCTAGCTATAAAGTGTCGCTTCTGGGCTCTGGAGCTCCACACTTCAGCTTTCGTCTTTCTCTCTCCTCACAAACGCTCTCTCCGCTAGGATTTCTAGGGTTTGGAGTTTCTCCTTCTCTTGTCGTCGGTTCTTGAGCGCTCGGAGAAGAAAGGTTGCTGGTGGCTCCTCTGGAAGGTGGATCGAGCTCCGGCGTCCTCCTAGGTGGCCGCTCTCCTCGCCTTTTGAGATCTAGGGTTTGGGAGATCGATTCCTGCTTCGATCTTCTGGTTTATCCCATACAGGGGGATTTTATCTTCTTCCTTGTACCTCTGATTCACATGCATGCTAGTTTAGGGTTGCTTGCTTTTATTGCTTGTATCATCCCTTGTACGAACTCTCTATAATGGATTCGGCCAACTCTTGAGGCCCCGTGGATGTAGGTATTATACCGAACCACGTAAAATCGCTTTATGTGTTCTCTTGCATGTGATTCTCGTTTGATCTTTCGTACATCGTTTAGATCTTATTCGCTTCCGCTTATCAAAACCGATTTCAAGTTGGATCTAGGTTTAACAACGTGGTATCAGAGCTTGAGTGTCATGATCTTGATTTCCTGGCTCATTCTTGAGTTCTAGGGATAGGGATTGGACGTATGGCCTCGGACGGACCTAAAAGGTGACATCGCTGGTGCCGCACCCCCCCCCCCCCCCCCCCGCATGACGTACCATACCTTGTTTGCTAGATCTAGGTCTTCTGTGCTTAGATCTTGTGCTTCTGGTGCTTCTGATCTTCAAGTTTTCTTGTTTTTGCTTGGCTTGATAGGATTTGTAGTTGCATTGTTTGATTCATTCTAACTTGAATCATTATTTGTGTTCTTTAAGTCATTTACTAACTATTTAGTTGTGTTATAGGTACAATATAACAACTATGGGTGATAAAGAAACATATCTAAAGCCCTTCAATGGCCACACTGACTTTGCTATGTGGCAACTAAAGATGAAGACAATTCTCATCAAAGAAAAATGTTGGATTGCAATAACCAACAAGTTTCCAAATGGGACAGCTAAGGAAAAAAATCCTTCAAACTGATCAACAGGCTCACAGTGAAGTTATGCTTCGCTTAAGTGACGAAGTTGCTACACAGGTATTGAATTTTGACACTGCTGAGAAGCTTTGGGAAGGTCTGGAAGGTTTGTATTTGGTAAAATCTCTCCCTTCTCGTGTTAATTTGTTTAATAAGTTGTTCAATTTCAAAATGGATGTTTCCTGCCCCTTGTCTGAAAATCTTGATAAGTTTCTTACTATTATTCAAGATTTGCAAAGATGTGGTGACAAAGTTGAGGAAACTCAGCAATGTGTTTTGTTGTTAAATTCTTTGCCTGCTCAATTTGATACTTTTAAAGATATTGTGCAATACAGTAATGATAAACTGGAAAAGAAAGTTATTCTTGAGTCCATTATTCAGAAAAATGATGCTTTGAAAGTGTTTAAAAACAAATATGAGCTCAAAATGACCATAAACCTGACAATAAGAATGAAGTGCTTGTTGTTAGAGGTAGGTTTAAAGGCAATAAGAATAATAACAACAATAAACCACCTCAGAAAGATTCCAGTAAAACTGATACTCATTAAAGTGGTAAACCTAATAAATCTCACCTTATGTGTTCTTACTGTTCTAAATCTGGTCACATTGAGAAACACTGCTTTAAGTGGAAGAAAGATGAAAGGCTTGCTGGTAAAAAGCCTAATGTCTTTGTTGTGCTTGAATCTCATCCTTATTATACTCATGAAGTGCTTGCTTTGTTAAATTCTGGTGACTCCGATGCTTGGATTTTAGATTCTTGATGTACCATGCATGCTACCTTTCATAAGTCTTGGTTTTCTGACCTTAAATGCTATGATGTTGGTACTGTCATGCTAGGTGATCATTCTGTTCTTAAAATAAAAGGTGTTGGTTCAGTTGCTTTGAGAATGTTTGACAATGTTGTTAGAGTTATAAAAGATGTGAAATGGGTGCCTGATTTAAGAAGAAATTTGTTGTCTGAAAGTGCTCTTGAGAAATTGAAATATGATGTGTACAATTCTGATGGTGTGAGGATTGTTACTAAGGATAGTAAACCTATGATTAAATGCTTGAGAAAGGCTGGTTTATATGAACTGATTGCTACTCCTATTGTGAATTCCTCTGCTGATGCTTTTACTATCATTGACAAGCCTATGTCTATGCATGATTCTATGTTGTGGCATGTTAGGTTAGGTCATATTGGTAATAAAAGTCTTGAGAACTTGTACAAGTCTGGTGTTATTCCCGCTAAACCATGCTCCATTGACTTATGTGAAAACTGTGTTCTAGGTAAGCATACTAGAAAAAGTTTCAAATCATCTACATATGTTTCTGCTGCTCCCTTGGATTATGTTCATTCTGATCTTTGGGGACCTGCCCCAGTCTCTACTGTTGGTCTAAAGAGATATTTCATGTCCTTAATTGATCATTATAGTAGAAAAGTTTGGGCGTTTCTGTTGAAAACTAAAGATGAGGCTTTTGAAACTTTTAAACATTGGAAGTCTATGGTTGAAAAGGAAACTGGCTTATTTGTTAAGTGCTTAAAAACTGACAATGGTCTTGAGTTTTGTAATTCCTTATTTGATGCATATTGTAAACAAAATGGCATTAAAAGACACTTGACAATTCCTGGAACTCCCCAGCAGAATGGTACTGCTGAGAGGATGAACAGGACCCTTCTTGAAAAGGCTAGATGCATGCTTATTTCCTCTTGTTTGAAGCATTCTCTGTGGGGTGAAGTTGTTATGACTGCTGCATATTTGATAAATAGGCCCCCCTCTTGTGTGATTGATTTTAAGACTCCTTATGAACTGTGGTATAAAAGAAAGCCTCGCCTTGATTATCTTAAACCTTTTGGTTTCACTGTATATTCATACATTAACCAAGGTAAGTTGAATCCCAGGTCACAAAAGTGTGTCCTTTTGGGATATCTTCAAGGTGTTAAAGGCTATAAATTGTTACTTGTTCAACATGTAGCTTATAAAACTGTTGTGAGTAGGAATGTCATCTTTAATGAGAATGAATTTCACTTTAAAATGATTTATGTTCCTACTGTGCATGATCTTAACCTGCAGGTACACAATGGTGATCAGTTCTATGTTCCTAAGAACAATGAAACTGATTCTAATGATGAGTTTGATACTGGTTATTCTCCCTCCCCTCCTCTTACTCTCTCTTCTATTTCTTCTACCCTTTCTGATTCTGTGACTGTGCAACCTCACCAATTGGGTGGGTAAGCTAATGAATCTGTTGTTGAACCTTCTTTGCCTTCCTTTTCTGTTTCTTCTATTTCTGTGAATGAGGATGTTATTGTTGAGTCTGTGCCTGCTTCTGGTCTTGGTTCCTCTAGTTCTTCAGTTGCTGAGAGGCATGATCTCACTGATTGGCAGTTGACTAGGGATAGAAGTCCTAGGACTGTCATTCCAAATAAAAGGTTCATAAACAACATTGTTGAGTTTGCTTGCCTTGTGTCTGATGTGGTTAAATCTTTTACACCTGAGACTTATGAACGGGCTTTAAAGTGTGCTCACTATAAGAACTGGAAAAGGGCTATGGATGAAGAGATTGAGTCTATGAGGGTTAACCAAACCTGGTCTTTAGTTGCTAAACCTGAAAATGCAAGACTTATTGATTGCAAATTGATTTTTAAGCTTAAAGATGGCGTGTCTAAAACTGATCCACCTAGATATAAAGCCAAGCTGGTTGCTAAAGGATTCACCCAAAGAGAGGGTGAAGGCTATAATGAAATATTTGCTCATATGGTTAAGTATAAGACTCTTAGACTCTTACTTGCTATGACTGTTGTGCATGATTTTGAACTTGAGCAAATGGATGTTAAGACTGCTTTCTTGCATGGTGATTTGGATGAAACTATATACATGAGACAACCTAAGGGCTTTGTTGATTATGTGCATCCCAACTATGCTTGCCTGCTGATACATGAAAGATTTGGGTGTTGCTAAGAAAATATTGGGGATGTCCATTCTTAGAGATAGAAAGCATAAAAAGTTATGTGTTTACTTTCCTAAGTTTTTCCTTTGGCATGCAATATTGTTTTATGTATGTTTGAACATGTATGTGTGTATGATGATTATACAGGTAACTTATAGTATGTGTTATACATATATGATGCACTATAGTGTGTGTCTTGACTGAGTCGTATTGAGCCTATTTAGGCTTGATCCTCTAACAAGACCATAACTATACCGGGGTTAACATATATGTATAAACTATGCTATATATGTTATTTGTATAAGGTATGATTGGGAAGAATGAACATTACCTGGTATTGGCCGGCTTCAGCCCATTACTTGGCCCATTGGATCTCGGCGATGGACGAGCTAGTAGCTCAAAGATGCGGAGCTTGCCCTACCTCTTTACTTGAAGCGCTGCGTTTTGGTGCTCAACTCTTGACCTAGCTATAAAGTGTCGCTTCCGGGCTCTGGAGCTCCACACTTCAGCTTTCGTCTTTCTCTCTCCTCACAAACGCTCTCTCCGCTAGGATTTCTAGGGTTTGGAGTTTCTCCTTCTCTTGTCGTCGGTTCTTGAGCGCTTGGAGAAGAAAGGTTGCTGGTGGCTCCTCTAGAAGGTGGATCGAGCTCCGGCGTCCTCCTGGGTGGCCGCTCTCCTCGCCTTCTGAGATCTAGGGTTTGGGAGATCGATTCCTGCTTCGATCTTCTGGTTTATCCCATACAGGGGGATTTTCTCTTATTCCTTGTACCTCTGATTCACATGCATGCTAGTTTAGGGTTGCTTACTTTCATTGCTTGTATCATCCCCTGTACGAACTCTCTATAGTGGATTCGGCCAACTCTTGAGACCCCGTGGATGTAGGTATTATACCGACCCACGTAAAATCGCTTTGTGTGTTCTCTTGCATGTGATTCTCGTTTGATCTTTCGTACATCGTTTAGATCTTATTCGCTTCCGCTTATCAAAACCGATTTCTAGTTGGATCTAGGTTTTACAAGCCCGGGGAAGGTGAGGGGTGCAACAAGGAGGTGGTGGTGACTAAATCGACGACGGCCTGAAAGGAGGCCGCCGGAACAAGGAAGACGAAGTGCAGGCACCAGATTGGGGGCGCGTGGGCACTAGGCTCGTGCACCGATTTCGATTTGAAGAAAGAGGACTCTGAGGATGCGCGCCATAGCTAGAAGGAGAAGAAGACTACGACGAGAGATCGGGATCCCAAAGGAGGGCTATGGGTCAAGAAGGAGATGTTTGGAATAGCACACCATCACCCCGGAGACCGAAGGAGAAGTGGATTGCGGTGTTTAGGCTCCCGAATAAGGCTTGAGCATGTGCATTGGAGGGCCTCTAGGCTCTTACAATTGCCAACTAAGTAAAAAATATAAAAGCAAAAGCAAAAGGGCTAAGAGCCCCATCCCGGAGGCCCTTATACAAGAGCCCAAAAAGTGAAGATCTTAGCACGTACAACGACAATACATGTGAATTAACCCTATAAAAAATGATTTTTAGACATTTTCTATAATTATAAAATAAAAATTATATTTAAGTGTGAATTAATTTTATCTACCCATATACACTCATTTTGCATATGTTATTTTTTAAAAAGGTAAATAATAAAATGTAACTTAAGGGCCCGAGAGTGGGGCTCTCTGATAAGGGTGCAAATAGTAAAAAGATGGAATGATGCCCTTAAGCTGATGTGGCAGAAGAAAAGTAAGTTAAGGGCCCGAGGCCCGGACCCTCTACTATGCATATGTTCCCTTGAAAGGGATTTTTGCTAAAGAGATTTAATTCCCCTTCTTACTTTTGCTTTTAATTACATTTTCTTCTTTGTCTTTTTCTCTTTTTCTTTTTTCTTTTTAATCTATTAGGGTGGATCCTATGTATTTTTTTTATTTTTTTAACAAGTCCGTATTTTTTTAACAACTTGCAATAATGTCGTATTGTAAATATGTTGGAGTGCATATAGCACCTGCATTCGGTGCATATAGCACCTGCATTCGTTGCATATAGTACAATCTATATATAAAAAAAAATAAGTGAGGCAAGACTTCGTAATGGACTAATGGCTATTGGTCAGATCGTTACATTGAGTCTCACACAATTGGATAAATTCCCATTTGGGGTTTGCCGTTCTCATTAACATACTTATATATGGGGGTCGTGTGCACAGGCACACACGCAGTAGTAACCTAGCACACAAGACGAGTGAGGTTCCATTCTAAAACCAATTGGCAATAGAAAAATTAGCTCATTGACTCGTATATTAAGGCGAGTTATGTTCAACTTTCGATGTGAGACTTTTTGATCTCATTCACATCTCTCAACATGCCCCCTCTCTCAACACACACCCGCAAGTAGCTAGTTGACACTTGGACAACTGATAACTCGGACTAGGATCGAAAGACAGGTCGTTAGACTAACCAATCTGATATCATAACCATTGGGGTTTTCCTTTCTCATTAATGGACTTATATATGGATTACATAACTTGCATGGTAAGTTAAGGAATTAAGATAAATATATACATGCTATCAGCTACCACCAAATTACATGATAAGTCATTGTCTACTTTTGAAAATATATTTACGAATTTGCCCGAGAGCAAAACGAAAACCCTATTGACATTCATGTGTCTATCGAATTCTTTAAATTTTTGTTAATCAATTGTCATAAAACTCGTTGAATTTTTATATGAACAAATCCGAATCCATGTGTAGGTCCCACTTGGAATAAGTTTAATTGATGAAAAAGATGTTGAATTTGTCTACTTCAATTCAACGATAATTGGGTATAGGAAGAGCAAAGGTTTCTCCTATTATAATTGATTCATACTCAATTTTTATTTGATATATTGTTCAAATTTGATTTTAGAACATATAATTGTGGAGTTGGTGATGTTGCCGATGTGATAATCGGAGACTTTCGCCTCTTATTTAAGGCCAGTCTCGACAAGATCGGAGGTGGAGAAGCGGCAGAGGGTAAGGCATGTGTGGCAAAGAAGTGACGGCGGTTGAGTACCCAACTGAGCCGTGCGCATCATCTTGATGCAAGGACTTTGATTTGGTGGGACATAAAAAAATGCCAGGTCTCGAGGGCCAAGGGGTTGCGACACCTTTGCAATTACCTCTTATTCAAGGTTCGCCTTGATAAGATCGAATGTGGAGAAGCGACAGAGGCAAGACATGTGGGTAGGGAAGCAGTGGAGTTCACGACGAAGCCGCAACACGTTGATGTGAGGCAAGTATGAACAAGGGAAAATTAATTTCTTCTGTATTTTTTTAAGAAATTGGAAGGATTTGTTATGCAATTAGATAAAATTTATCTTATTAATAGTCGTTATATCATCTTGTCAATAGCCCTTATGATAAAAAAAGGGGGAAAATTATAGAAAACCACCATATGCACCAACATAGTGTATTTTGTAGAGTTTCTTCTTTGAAACTCTCTTCCAATCTGTCTACTATACTTTCCCTCATCATAATTTGCCAAATTCAAATTAGTCCTTTTTATGTTGAATCCCACTTTCTGTAATTTGTAGAAGTTGTGGTGTCGGATAGCGTTATCCGGGGATTTGCGGGGCTCTGCTGCTTTTGGTGATGGTGTTTTTGGAACTCTTGGCTTTCTCGTTCTATAGACCACAGGGGCTTTGGCCCTTTGGGAAACCTCTCTTTCACCGCTGTTCTTTTAATCCATCTTCAGTCCTTGTTGGGTTTGGTGTAGAAATCCTCCATTCTGGGTAGAGATGGAAAGAATAATCTAAACATGTTAAAAAGCTCTCAAAGAGCTCTCCAAGGTGCTCTCTTTGGAGCTCCAAACCTCTCCTTCGGGAGCCCCTAAATCTCCTCCGGGAGCCCCTAAATCCGCCTCTCGGCGGGAAATACTTGGCTTCGGCCACTGATACCTCCAGCGCGCCTCCTCCTTGCTCCAATCCGGCTGCTTAGGGTGCGTTGGTCCACGCTCGACTCCGCCTATGTTGTTCTCCGTCCGGGTCGGTCTTTGGGCTTGGTTTAGCGAGTCGAATCCCCGATTCGATTTGGGGCCTTTTGATTTCTTGCTCTAAATCGACTCTACCTCTGAAGATCGGCTTCTTCGTACTCAATCGTTTCTCCAATCTCTCTGTCTCGACCTCGATTGGGTTTCCCTGACGTTTCGTTCCTTACCGTCGGGCTTCCTGTGCTCATTGTGTCTCAAAGACTTCTTCCTGCCATCCACGTCATCCTGCAGCGACGCTCCGCCGTCTGGTGGTGGCGACGCCTTCCTTCCGATTTGGCTCACTCCCGTCGCCGGCGCCGGTCGTCTCCTCCGATTGTTCCTGCCGTGTGGTGGGTTTGCGTCTTCAATTATTTTTTATTTTTTTTAAAAAAAAAGCAAAAGAAAAGGGAAGTCAACAGAACGAAAATTAAAATTAAAATATCGGCTCCTTGTAGCTCAAGGACCTGGGAAAAATTAAGTACAGTATGTAATTACAAAGGAGCTTGGTTCAAATTAAAAAAAATAAAATACAACTCAACCGGCTAATAAAAAATTTCTCGGTTGGATATAAAATGCAAAATAAAACTTTATATATTCAAAAACTGCAATAATTAGTTGTAAATAAATTCTGGAATCTTATCTCGCTCTTCGCTCTACTCGCGGTCGTACTTCATTTCCTCGTGCTGTTTGGGGTCCGTCGGCTGATTCGTGGTTAGTTTCGGTTGAGGAGCAGTTTTGCGGCCCTGGTTGATCGAAGTGATCGTGTTGGTGGTGTTTGTGGTCTCCGAAGATCCCTCATCTAGGTGGGGGAAACGTCGTGTGATCCACACTTCCCCGGGTGTCGTCTTTGCCTTACGAGGATTTCTGGGTTCCGTCTTTCCGGCGGCGAGACATCGTGTCGGCAGGTGTTGTCCCATGCGCTCGCTATCCACTTCACCACGCCGGGTTTCCTTCATCTCGTTGTTGTATCCGCTTGTTTGCTTAGGGTTTGGGGTTTTTCCGAGTTTGCTTTTTGTGTTTCTTTTGATGTATTCTGTATTTGCATTTCTTTCTGATCCTCGTGATCTCATCCTTCGGGATGCTCTCGGGTTGGCCAACCACCACCCGAATTTTCTCCTTATAAAAAAGAAAAAGATAATAAATTCAGTTATGATTTTAGATAACAACTGTCAACAATTAAGTGGAATATTTTTTTTATATAAGAAGTGATGATTGTTTTAAATAAAAATTGTTTTGGAGGAATTTTGTAATTAATTTGAATTTAAAGGTAATTTAAGACTATTTTTTATAATTAATTTGAATTTGAAGTTAATTATTTGAATTTGAATGCAGCTTGAGGTTATTTTCTACAATCAACTAAATACTTGAGGCTATTTTCTGCATTTTTTTTATAGTTTAGACTAATAAGCGCAACAATCACTAAATGTTGTGCTATTTTTTTTTTATACAATTTTCCCAATTTTTATCAATCAACTAAATATATATATATATAGAGAGAGAGAGCAACGACAGCTCCGCTGGAGCCATAATCCAGGACTGGGAAGGACGTCCGATACACATGTGTTATCAAAAACTGGGTAAACAAAGCCCTATAAAGCATAAACTCTTGCTCTCAAATTAGGAGTCCAACATGCTTTACAACTTCGTATCGACAAAATTCAGATTTAAGGTGATTCCATTATAATCATAAACCACCTAAACAATACATCCAAATGTCCCTGGGAAATTAAACTGATTAAACTCCTGTTATCGACGTTGAAAGAAGTTTTCCTCTTTCATGTTCCCCGGTTAGGCAATAGAGTGGCGGATAAGATTGCACACATTTGCCACTCTACCTAAGGTGTCGATATCTACAACGATTTTGGTCTTTTAGACCTCATCCGTAAGGATTTCATTGGGTAGAACTCGCTCGCCCGAATTCTTTCCTTATATATATATATATATATATAGAGAGAGAGAGAGAGAGAGAGAGAGAGAGAGAGATTGTGCCTTATAATAACTTTCTATAAACTACGACAACATAGTACTTTATTTTGTTTGGCAATAAATTTTTTTACAATCAATTACAACACACCAAATAAGAGGCTATATATTAATTTTATGCATATAAGTGGCAAAACAAATATCTCATTCACAGTTTAATTCTAACAAAGCAAATGGATTAGAAAAAGAACTCAGTGGTGTAAAACTACTATAGCGAAACTCTCTCCAAAAGAATCTCTCTCTTTGGAGAGGGAGGGTCGTCCGGTCGGCGTCCGTGTTATACCTTGGCTTTGGCCACTCCACCTCGCTGATGGTTGCGAATCCCTCTTCGGAGGCTCAACCACCTCTTCGGGGGCTAGATCCACCCCTTTGAAGGTTGCGAAATCCTCTTTGGAGGTCGGAAACCACCGCGCCTGACCTAGGCTTGTAGGTCTATCCACAGATTCGCCCCTTACCTTCCTCTTTCGAGTTCGGGCGAAGGGATCCCCTTGATTATTGAATTGGGTCGTCAGTTGTTCTTCTAGCGTACTCCACTCGTGCAGTCGTCGTCGGGTGTGGCTGCTTGTGTCTGCCGGTGTAATGGCCAGTGGTACTAGGTCTACTGACTGTGTCCAATTTCTTTTTAGTCAGGCCCGATTCTCTTCCTTTGGGCCCAAGGTCTTGTCTTGGGCCCAAAGTGGCTCGTAGAAGATAGAAAGTAAAAATCCCGTGTAAATTTAACTTTCTTCTTCTTCTTCTATATGGGTTAAATGGAATAAATTAAATACAACTAATTGATATACATTATAATAAATAGCTAAAAATAAATAATTCCCAGTGGGGGTTGCGAAAATCCCGTTTGAGTTTCTGGTGCGTTCGGATCAGGTGTTGTGTGACTCTACGTTTGACATGACTGGATTTTCTTCTCCGCTTGATGGGGTTCCGGTAGTCGGAGTCGGGATAAGTTGTGTCGTGGTAGTGTATATCGAGGTTTCTCCTTTCACCGGAATAATATTTCCTTGAAGGTTCGTCTTCACTGCCCACAGGTGACTCTTGATGTGCCGTTGGCCTACGGTACTGCCGCAGGGTAGTGCTTGACTTCGTTTTTCGTCTACGTCTTTGTCTTGTTCGGTTTAGTTGTGTTTACTTTCGTTATTATAGAGTTCTTGCCTGTATTTTGCACCAACTTTGTATTTTATGTTTGCAGACGGTTATCCGTCTGTCGATTTGATGGCCTTTGAGGTTCAGATATGTCTGACCTCAGATTTTTACTTAATCTAAAATAAAATAAAATTATGCTTATAAGTATAAACACTTTTGAAAGTGTTTGTTTAACTAAATTTTCATGTATTTCAAATAATATGAATTTAAAATAAAATATTGTATTGATGGTATAAATCAAATACTCAACAATGTAATATGTTTGTAATTACCTTATAAACTTAATATAATTAATTTAGACAATTCATAAGGTATTTTATTTTAAAATTACGTTATTTTAAATATCTTATAATTTTTTTTTAATCAAACACTTTACAAGTGATTACGCTTACAAGCGGGAATCCAAACACACCCTAAGATGATCGTTTCAAGGGTGTTTTTATATACACCACAAATCCAATATCAATAATGCACGTCCGTTTCGACGTGCAAACCTTCTGACTAATTAGCGCTTTTAAAAAATTAATTAACCCCTTTTAATCCTGCACGTCAATTACGTGCAGCAGGATTTGTGGTGTATTTAGCGAAATCGTCTTTTCAATAACCTTTATCTCATCTTATGAGGTTTGACTATCTATATATCTATATATAATATCTTAATTTAGAATACTTTTTGATGAAGACTGGCTTTATGATAAACATTTTTATCATTTTTTTTAAAGGATTTCAAGTCTAAATTTATTATTTTATCATAACTTTTATTAATATTTTATATTATTAATTTGTTATATTTATTAAAAATCGCACCTTGTCGCGGGAATTACACTAGTTTTGTCTTTTGATGTTTAAAAACGGCACCGTGAATTTAAGGGGCGATTTTTTGTAATTTCTGAACGGTGATTATGTGAAAAACGATTGATTTAAGGAGCGGTTTTCTGTAATTTACCAAATAATCTACGTCGTGACCCAATTCCCCTCCTTTCATCATCCCGATCTGGGCAGTGGGTTTCTCTCGCCGTCTCGCGCCTCTCCCCGTCTCCCGGTCCGAGTTCCAGAAAGCCATCGACTTTCGATTCCAAGGTACGTTTCCTCCTATAGTCCTCCTCCTTCCTCTTTTGAATTTTCTTTTTGATTTGAGGAAGCCATTGACTCCGAACAGCAAACCCTAACAGAGAATTGGGTTTCGATTTGGTGTTCTATGGCTGATTTGGTTTCGACTTGGTATTCTATTCCACGCCTTGTTTTTATTTTGATTGAATTCCTTGCTGATCTGTATGACCAGGCCATGGCTTCGAAGAAGGTTATAGCAATTTGTCAATCGGGGGGTGAATTTGTGACGAACAGAGATGGGTCGTTAACATATAATGGTGGCGATGCTTATGCAGTAGATGTTGATGAGACAACAAAGCTGAGCGATTTCCGAAAGGAGGTAGCTGAGATGTTTGAATTCAATGCTGCCACAATGACTATGAAGTACCTGCTTCCAGGGAACAAGAAGACACTAATAACAGTGTCCAAGGATAAGGATTTGAATCGCATGGTCTCTTTCCTGGGGGAATCGAATTCTGTGGATGTGTTTATTATTCCTGAGGAGGTTCCTGCTCGAAATGTATCAGTTATGCCAGTTAGTAGGTATGCTGATTTCCATTTAGGGTTTTGCTTTTTATGTTTTGCATGCTAGAAAGGTGGAGTGAAAGAGTTCTGTTATGGTATGTTGTTAGCAACTCTTGAATGTGGCAAAGGTTCATGAGCAGCCAAGTTGGCACTTTAGAAGTATGTCAGTTCATTCTAGAAGCATCAGGTTACTATGCACTTATGCAGGACTCTAGGGACATGTTCCGTATAATCCCTTCACATTATAACTGGAAGGGGAAAAGGGAACAACAAGTTCTTACATTACTTGTGATTTGATCAACTTAGTAGTTTGACCATGAAATTATAGAAGTTGAGTTGTAGAAATATGTAAATTTTGAAATAGATTAGACGGACACAACATCAATCCTATCATGTATACCGAAGCAAAATATAGTATGACACTATGACCATCTGATCACAAATTGTATTTAAGTTATGTCCCCATGTTACATTTAAGTCGTAGGTTTGTGTTGTGCATGGAGCCTAGTATGGGCATATGTTGCATATACTAAACCGTTGAATTTAGTAATAGTTTTGGTTGGACTTAATACGGAAATGAATAATGCAGGTCTAGCAGGACGACTGCATCAGAACCAGTGATTGCTGCTGCTGCTGCTGCTGCTTCTGCGGCTGCTGATGCTTCTGCTGTCGCCGATGATCCCATCGATATGAATGCTGTCACCGATGATTGTGATGAACCGCCTCTTATGGACAGTACACCTCTTAGATCCTATCCAATGATTCAGCATGCATCAGAGGAGGGGGGTGAAGCTATTAGTGTAGGCCAAAGGTTTTCTAGTTTTGACGAATTTCGAAATGCATTGCGCAAGTACTCACTTGCTCATTGCTTTTCATATAAATACAAGAAAAACGACAATAATCGTGTAACTGCAAAATGCAAGATGGAAGGTTGCAACTGGAGGGTATATGTGTCAAGGTTAGCTACCACCCGGCTTGTTTATGTTAGGAGAATACTAGGAGTTCACACATGTGAAGGATCTGCTGCTATAACTGGTTACCGTGCGTCACGGGGGTGGATTGGGAACATCATAAAAGAGAAATTGAAGGCCTTTCCAAACTACAAACCGAAAGACATTGCTGATGAGATAAGGAATGAGTATGGTATTGAATTGAATTACTCCCAAGCCTGGCGTGCTAAGGAGCTTGCTAGGGAGCAACTTCAGGGTTCGTACAAAGAGGCTTACACCCAGCTGCCATTTTTCTGTCGTAGAGTTATTGAGACCAACCCTGGAAGTGTTGCCACTTTTACCACAAAGGAAGACTCAAGCTTCCATCGTCTCTTCATCTCCTTTCATGCCTCACTTTGTGGTTTTCGACAAGGTTGCCGCCCCCTACTTTTCTTGGATAGTACTCCTCTGAAGTCCAAATACCAGGGAGAGCTATTGGCTGCAATAGCACCTGATGGAGATGATGGTGTCTTCCCAGTAGCTTTTGCTGTGGTGGATATGGAGACAGAGGAAAATTGGCGTTGGTTCTTGCAAGAACTGAAAGCTGCAATATCAATGCCTCAAGCAATCACATTTGTTGCAGATTTCCAAAACGGATTGAAAGAGTCGTTGTCTGCTGTTTTCAGCAATGGTTATCATAGTTTCTGTTTACGCTACTTGACTGAGAAGCTTAACGAGGACTTGAAGGTGCAGCTCTCCCATGAAGCACGGCGTCTCATGATCAATGATTTCTATTCTGCTGCTT
Source organism: Persicaria tinctoria (assembly GCA_037127255.1). Lineage (NCBI taxonomy): Eukaryota > Viridiplantae > Streptophyta > Magnoliopsida > Caryophyllales > Polygonaceae > Persicaria > Persicaria tinctoria. Next base: position 51,242,482 of record JBANSL010000015.1, on the reverse strand, counting down.
ATGCTTCAAGGCTTGATGACTTCCAACGTTGCGTTGAGAACATTAAAGCCATCTCTGTTGAAGCCTACAATTGGGTTATTCGGAGTGAGCCAAGACAGTGGGCAAATGCGTTCTTTGAAGGAGCTAGATACAACTTAATGACGTCAGACTTTGGCCAGATGTTCTTTAATTGGGTTTCTGAGGTGAGTGACCTGCCAATGAATCAAATGGTTGATATCTTACGTGGTAAGTTGATGGAGTTGATGTATCAGAGGCGCGTGCAATCTAATCAGTGGTCAGGGAGGCTAACACCCTCTAAAGAAGAACAACTACGGAAGGAGATTCTAAAAGCACAAAGTCTTCAAGCATTGACTTCACATGGCAACATATTTAATGTTGTTGACGGTCAATCTTGTTATCCTGTTGACATGGATAATTGGATATGCAGCTGCAAGGGGTGGCAGCTTAGTGGTCTTCCGTGCTGCCATGCTGTTACTGTAATTGAATATATTGACAGGGACCCATATGATTTTTGCTCTAGACACTTCACTCTTGATAGTTACAGATTGACATATTCTGAATCAATATACCCAATTCCAAATGTTGAAAGATTATCAGCGTCTGAGGCAGAGCCGTCTGCAGTTACGGTAACTCCTCCATCCAATAAGCGCCCTCCTGGGAGGCCAAAACAGAAGCATGTTGAACAAGCAGAATTGTCAAAACGGCAATTTCAGTGTAGCAAGTGCAAGGGACTTGGGCACAACAAGAAGTCTTGTAAGAGTTGATGACTTACTCTGGGATTTGTAGGATACGGTATGCATCTTTCACTATTACCGTCTCCTTTAATATGAAAGTGTCATATGGAATGTGGATTCAGAATCTTAATATTTGCAAACCTAGAAAAAATTGGCTTGTTTGGTATCATTTTATTAGTTATTGAGCCTTTACTTTTGAAGTTTTCAAAATTTCATCTAGTTGTTCTACTGTTTACTTAAATCTTTTTTAAATTACAACTACAAAAGTTGTGTTCTATGAAATGATTTATCTTATAATTTAATTTAAAACTATAAGTAATTGTAGGATTTCAAATCTTCATTTGATGAAATTCCGTGTTTGGTTAGTCCTCATGAAAGGTGTCTCTTTACTTTGACTTGACCCCCCTCTATCTTTACTTGGCAAACTTGAGCTAACTCTGTTGGATTCCCTAGTGATCTAATGAGATTCTCACGTTTCAAATGAACCCAAACTTAACTGTTATTTCAATTCTGTATTATTTTCTTAAATTGAATGGTTTCAAGGACTTCATACTCTCAAATCTTTCTTGTGGGATTTTTTTTGTGATGCCAGGCTGGTTGATTTTCGGGGATGGTTTATATCCTAAGCTTGATGGCATCGGAAGACAGGGATGAAACAAATGCACCGTGGTACCTTCTTTCCTTCGTTGTAGTTATTTTAAGTTATCAGTCTTGAAACGCGTAGAATCTAGCAAGGTCAGAGCTGTCCTTAGGTTGTACCTTTACCTATTGACTAGGTGGATAAATGTTAAGGTAGGGAGTCAAGCTAGTGCTTGTTTATTAGTCTGGAAATATCATTAGGATCAAAGTACAAAGACTTGCCATAAGTATGGTCCATTGTTCACTCTGTTTTTTCTTTCTTTCTTTTCTTTTCGGGCCTTCTGATTGAAGCTTGTTCTCGGTAGGGCTTCTTTGTGTGTGTCTGTGTGGGTGGTTTTCTCAGGCATTCAACGCTAATGGAAGTACAAACACTTGCTTTCGTAAATGCATGCGTGTAGTCGGTTTGTTACTTGGTAGACTCTTTGGCAGCGGTCAAACTTGATCAAGAAATGGAATTTTCCAAATTTCTAGTTCATGCTTACTGGTAATGGCGGAATATATGCATTTCTTCAAGACATGACATGAATTCTTTTCTAAGTATGCGAGGACTATGCAATTTTTTTGTTATGTGCTTGTTTTTGGTTGTTTTCTTATGTTTTTTTACTTGCATGATAACACACGAGGTAAGTGTATGTAAAAGTTAGTTTACTCTTACAGAGTGAGGTGTGATATTGGACTCACATCGCGAGACTTGAAGTAAGCCAAGTTGTTGGTTCCTCAAAAAGCACATGCTTAACCTACTTAATAAACACAGATCCTAGTTATAAAACCATACAGTATGGCATTACATTTGCAGTAGGATCCATAAAGCACCGCGTCTGGGTAAACTAATTGGTTTAGGGAAAATGTAGCATTGTAGCAACTAGCTTACCTTAAACCCCTGAAAAGTGCTAAATTTGATTGAGAACTCATGTAACAGAGGGTTTCCAATGAATTTGCCTTAAATGGTTGATGCTGAAGGAGGGAACACACATACACACAGCTATAAATAGGTACCTAGATCCTCCCTCTAAAGGACATCAGGATCAAATCCTTTCCTACACTTGTGCAGAATATTGCCATCTCTCTTCCTTCAAAGAAGATTAAGCCAAAGAAGTCACCTGTATTTGTTTTCATATGTTTACTCTTCCCATGGTTGATTGGGCACATTGAATGAGTCGCACTGCCCGAATATTAGTAGGAGGACTCACCTTCTTTGCACCGCCGGTCGCTCCTCAATTATGGAATGAGCTTTCACAAGAAAGCCACACATAATGAGATTACAAGTATACAACAGTGAAGATAGGAATTCCCTCCGTTCAACAAGACTAAGGGCCCGTTTGGAAAGGGTATATGGATATAGGATATAGACTATATGTATGAGATATAGATATCAAGCTATTGGTATTGGGTATGGGTATGAGATTGATATCTATATCTTATATCTCCCGTTTAGAAAGGGTATATATAGATATTGATATTAAAAAATTGAAGTAAATCCAAACAGATGCATTAGGGTTAGAAAATTCCTCAATTTCGAAACTGGGAATATGAGGAGAAAGAACAAGTGATGTGCAAACTGAAATTTTGAACAGAAGTTCGGGAATCGATTTCTCTCCATTTTGAACGACAAATTCGAACTGAAATTTCAACAAGAAGAGATGCAAAGCAATTTCAACAAAGGTGCAAGTTTTCTACAGAGATGCAAAGCAATTTCAACCAAAAGAAGAGATGCAAATTCGAACAAAAATTTCGACAAATATTTGAAGAGATGCAAAGCATATTTTCGAACAGAGATTTGAACAGAGATTTGAGGAGGAGAAGATGAAAGCTCAGAACAGAGATTAGGGAAGGAGGAGAAGAAGAACGCCCAGATGCTATGTTTCCTATAGCCCCCAAATTGTTCAGATATCAAAAGTTAAAAATAAAAACTCTAGAATTAGTATATAGAGATATATGATTGATATCCATATACCCATTTGGATAAATATACCAAACAGGGTATATAGATATTGAGCTTTCTATACCCATAACCTATATCTATATACCCATCCCAAACAAGCCCTAAGTATTTTTTTTAAAATACAAGAAAAGAATTAGGAAACAGCTATAACTAACTAATATAGCCCCTTCCTAGAGCGTCATTAAGGACAAGACCCTGAAGAACTGGATCATTCAGCGGCACTTCGTTGCCAGGGATGCTGTAAGCCAGGTGCGCGACCCGATCGTCGGCAACATTACATTCCCTGAAAACATGGCGAATAAAAACAGAATTAAAGCATGAAACTAGGAACTTAGTGTCTGATTGCATGAGCTCGATATTCCAGGGACAGCTCCAATCCCCCAAGAGGGAGTTGACAACTTACAAGGTTTTTTAGATTTATTCGTTCTTTAAAAATCTAAAAAATATAGTAAAATAATAACTTTTTTTTTATTATTAAAAAATTCTAAAATTTTGATACTTATAAGGGTGAATTTGATAATCATACCTTTTGAAAAACCTAATTAGTTAGTTAGACCTTAAATAAATTTATTTAGGTACGGGGACCCCATCCCCTTATTAGAGTCAATGGTCAACGTTTACCCGTTGATTAGTCACGATTAATGTTGAATGGTTAACCTTGATCGGTCAAAGTTTGACTAATTTTTTTATACGTCGATAACACTTTTTTTTTTTTTTACTTTGATGTCACTTTTATAATGTAATGGCTTGATGCCACTTTTTTCATGTAATTAATAGATGACACTTTTCTATTGTAATTGTTTGATGATACTTTTTAATCCAATTGTCGATGTCGTATTTTTTAATCTAATAGTTCGATACCAAATTTTTAATTCGGTCAAATTGTATACCGATGATAATTTTTTATAAAACTTTTTTGATAACTTATTCGTATATTGATGATGATGATGATGTGTTCTTAATGGCAATAATTTATTGATAATGCTTTTATACAATTAATGATAATTTTCTATACACATTAATAATACTCGATTGATGTCACTTTTTCATAATTGGCTTAAAAACCATTTATACTCTCTCTGTCTTGCAATAGTTGTTTTAGCTTTATGCACACTTATTAATAAAATATATGTTTCCTTTACTTTTATAGGATAAAATAGCTAAAAGTAATAATTATTACCTATAAAAAGAGCAATCATTACCTATAAAGATAATAAGTTAATAACTATAGCTAAAACAATAATTTTTTTTTATACAAGTTTACTACTCTAAAACACCAATCTATTGTGAGACGGAGGGAGTATATAGTGTGTCATTGATTGACTAAAAAAATGTGTCATCAATATCAAAAGTGAACCACAACAACACAACACATCATTAACATATATTCACATTTAAAAGTGTCAACAAAAATGTCACATCGACATAAAATTAACTTTATTAAGTGTCATCATCATATGATTCATCTCATAAAGTGCTATCAACATATAATTCACATTATAAAAATGCGGTATCAATGCAATGAATAAAATGTGGAATCAAAACAATGTTAAGTTAATCTACATATAAAAACATTTGGTCTTTGAAATATGACATCAATATTAGTTATGTACATAAAACCATACATTATAATACATCATCATCTAAAACAGAGTGATATCAATAGTAAATAGTAGAAAGGTGGAATCAAACAAAATATTGTCGGATCAATAAATGTATCATTAATATATAATTCACCTTATTAAGTGTAATCATCATATTATTTACATTATAAGGTGGTATCAACATATAATTCACATTGTCAAAATCTGGTATCAACATATAATTTCCTTTGTAAAATACTGTCACCAACATAGAATTCATATACTAATGTGGCATCAACAAAGAAATCTTATCATACAATGTCATCAACAAAATATTATATCAACAAATAATCCCCCCCCCCCCTCTCCCCCACACTTTAAATACTCCGTCTGTCCCAATTTAATTGAAGTTTTATCTATCGCAGATTAAGAATTTTTTCTCTTTCTCTTCTATCTCATGAAAAAAACAAAAACTCTCTTTGAATTAAATACTCAGTACTATACAAACCTTAGGTACTCCACTTACACTCTCTCCCTTCTATCCTACCTTCTCTCTCGCACTCACCTTTTTACTAGGAGAACACGTCTCCTCCCTCACCTTTTACTCCTCTCTCTCACCTTTGACTATCCTACCCCCCTACTCGGAGAACCCGTCTCCTTTATATTATTCTCGCACAATTTCAACTCTTCACATTCCACTTGAAAATTACACGGAGTTCAAAACTCCCACAAAAGTTGAAAAGAAGAATTAAAACCTGATTGAAAATTTTAAACTTTTGTAATTGAGCCAAAACTAAAGTAAAACCCGATTAAAAATTTTAAAATTTTGTAGTTGAGCCAAAACTAAAAATTCAAAAGGGGTTTCGATTTCTATATATTGAATTCAAAGCAAAATAGAAGAGTCATCCATTTTTCATATTTTGTGGTTCAAACTAGTGTGCTCAACGAGAATGATGAGCGGTGATGGTGAATATTCATTTGATCTAAACACTTTTCCATTGAGTATTGAGTGTGAACATGAGGTAGAAGTAGAAGGTGAAGTAGAAGAAGACTCCTTTCAAATTCTCATAAGCTCATCATCTCCTGGCTTTTATAATCAATATAAATGTTGATTCTGATCAAGAGTTTGAAGTTCCTTTAATGGAGTTAAATGTGCATCAGTTTAATCAAGAGGAGGAGGAGGAGAAAGGTGACATCGAGGCTTCAAATCCAGGTAATTTAAGATATTGTATTTTAATATAGCATATCACACCTTCTTTATAAAGTACGGAGTAGGTTTGTTGTATGCATTGTTTCACTAACATTTAAAAAAATAAATTAAAATGTCATATAGACATGTCTTATGAAGAAACATGTGTGAGGAAAACAAATAATCATGTTTCAAATAGGAAGAGATGGGCAATTTATAATGGTTTTTAGGAGAGAAGTGTAAATGGAAAACTGAAGTGAGACACAACCAAGGAGGTTTCCTTCGGATTTGAAAGCGAGCAAATGATTCCCCACTCGGTGTATCCATTGATGTATCACATAAAACATCGGGAAATTGCGGTAGGAAGAGAGTTCATGCTAATTTGGATCGACTCACCAACATCCCTTTGCGTCGAAGAACAACTTTAAGGTCACTTGCGGAAGGTTTGGGTGTTAGTCGTTCAACACTACACTGACTTTTGAAGGAAGGCCTTGTCAGACGCCACTCAAATGCTATCAAACCTTTCTTAACTGATCAACACAAAAGAGCTCGTTTAGAGTTTTGCCTTTCCATGGTTGACCGAAGTAGCATACCCCATGAGCCAAAATTTGTGCATATTGGTGAAAAATGGTTCTACATGTCCAAAAAATCCGAAACTTACTATTTGCACCCAGCGGAAGAAGAGCCACTGTGGTGGTGTGCTTCGAAAGGGATCCCGAAAGGGGTATATATAGGGGGAGGGGATTAGGGGACTGATTGAATTAAAATAAATCCTTAAATCAACTAGATAATTACATCCAACCTTATCCCAATCCTTAATTTGAAGAGATTCGGCCTAAATTGGGTGGAGATGAACTTCGATTTTGGGGATAAGTTCATTCGGTTGCGTTTCTATCCCGAATCACAAAATTGGTTGCATAAATCTCTTTATAATTGGATAAGGAACGTTCTAGAAATAAATCCTTAAATCAGCTAGATAAACACCTCCAACCTTATTCCAATCCTTGAAAACGGTAAGATTCGGCGAGATTTGAGGAGGTGCAAATTTCAACTTGTTTTACAGCGAGTTTGAACGTGGGAGAGGAAGATGGGTACGTTCAGTGAACGCGGTTCAAGCTTTTTTTTTTCTTGGTCCGGTTCGATTCAAGTGAACCCAAAGGAAAACTGGTTTAAACCTATATATATATATATATATATATATATATATATATATATATATATATATATATATATATATATATATATATATATATGTATATGTATATGTATATGTATATGTATATGGATATGGATATGTATATGTATATGTATATGTATATATCCGAATATTTTTTATTTAAAACCCCATACAATTTAAATAATAAAACTAACAAAATATTTAATTAAATACATTTTATTTTATGTAACAACATTTTTCTAAAACCTTTTATTAAATACTATATGTATATTAAAATAATTTATAACTATAAATCCCTCTTTATTTGAAGAAAAATAGGCACATTTGCCTTAACATAATACAACTTAAAATAAATAACTTATTTATTAAAGTTCACTTAATTGATTATGAATAAAAAAAATGAAATGTACGAAAAACAGTTACAAACTTTATGTACATTATTTGAAAAATCTTTACTAAGTGCAAAATAAAAGAACTTAAAAAAAATATTTACTTAAAACAAAATCCCCAAAAATACTTTGGGGTATTTCAGTGGGTGCTGATGTTATCGACGACTATATTCGTATTGCTGATTGCACATCAAGACAATGTCTTTCGCATTTCGTTGATGGAGTGATAACCTTGTTCGGGGATGAGTATTTGCGTATGCAACGACTCCTATATGTGGGTGAGCAATGAGGTGACCTGGAATGGTTGGGAGCATCGATTGTATGCATTGGAAGTGGAAATACTGCCCAATCGTATGGCAAAGACAATATGCTAGCGGGCACAAGAAGAAACCAACCATGGTGCTAGAAGCAGTTGCATCATACAACCTTTCTATTTGGCATACTTTTTCGGGACTCTAGGTACATGCAATGATATCATTGTTCTTGATTCTTCTACTATATTTGATTATGTTTTGCATGGTAGAGCCCCGAAGACAAAGTTCGTTGTGAACGGACACGAGTACGACATGGCATACTACCTTGCCAAATTTATCCAAAATGGGCATTATTCATCTCAACAATTAAACATCCATTTGGTTCCAAAGATTCGTTGTTTGTGCAACACTAGGAGTCCACTCGTAAGGATGTGGAGTAACGAGAGCCCCTAAACGCTGATGAACATCGTTCCTCGCTGCAGATGTCAGCGACTCTAATCATCTTCCATCATTGTAGACGACGAGAGCCCCTGAACGCCATTCCTCGCCCTAAACTCCTCCCCGACCGAGCAACACCAATTCGAAGACAAGTCCGGCGTAACAGCGAGCATCGAAGTCGTGCTCGCTCGATTTGCTAGGATAATTGCGTGTGCCTTTTCCTACTCCTTGTTATGGTTTATGAAGACCCGAAGTAAGTCTTCTTGACTTACTCACTGCCCCCTTGTTTATATGCTTCCATATTGAGAAGGCCCGTTAGTTGCCCTGTTAGTCACACTTAAGTAAATGCCTTAGGCAAGGGTTTGAGATTTTGATTCTTGATTTGATATATGACTTTTTGTTGAGATGTGATTTTGCTTGATGCAACTTATTATTTGAAATACGGATTACTATGTTTTGATTTGATATATGATGCAATTACCTAAGATATTAATTATGCCTTGATCTGATATATGGTTGCCTGAGACATTGCTCTGCTTTGACTTGATTTACCATGTGATTACATAAGACATGGCTATGATTTGTTATGTGGTTGCAATGTGTTTGCTTTAGAGGTATGAGAGGATACATCCATATCCTCTCAGGATTTCACGTGCGAGACTAGTGTGCCCCATTTGTTAATTATTTTATGACAATACAAGACAATGTGGTGGGTTGGATGAGAATCAGGCTTGTGTGTAGTGATGTACAATGCGTTGAGGCACTTGGGGTGATTTGATGAGAAATTGGGATGGTAAGCCTGACCGTGTAATGCTTTAAATTCCTAGGGATGAGGGATCCCATATGATGAGGGAATGGACTGGGTAAAGCTTGAACCTCTTAGGTATGTCTTCGTCTTGAGTCTGTGTGCCAAGTCCTGAACAGTCTCAACTCCAACAACGAGTTTTGCTTACAATAATTTCTTGATTTGACTAGTGAAATTAAGTTGTTTGGTTAAGGTTTTTTGGATTTATTATGAACACTTAATGATAATAATACACACTCTAGATGGGCACCTTTAGTATGCCCTAGATGCTAAATTGATAGGGTCCATTTCTATCTAGATGTATATACGTTATGGCTATGTAGTGACCCCCACGTGGTTTTTGAGGATGTAGTTGCAGTCACGTCTTTCTCCGCACGTCACGTTGGAGATGATGATCAAGCATTAAGGTCGAGTCGTGTATCGGAGTGAGGAGGTGTAGGATTAGCAGTGTATTGTTATTTTAATTTTGGACATATCTCATTACTATTTGGGTTTCTGGCTTGTTCTGATCGATGCCCCCTTGGTATTGTATTCGCATTACTTTTAAACTTGTTTGTTTATCTGTGTCTAGGGTCACACCCCTAGAAACTCTGATTGATGGACTCTCAGATGTGAATCTATGTTTTATCCATCTACTTTCTTGCTTTTCATTATAAGGTCCTTTAATGCGTACTCAGCACCCGCAAGACGGTATCCTATCAGGATTCAGGTGCCCGTAGTGACTAGGCCCCAGGCCAATATATAGCAACAACTATAATAATAATAATAATAATAATAATAATAATAATAATAATAATAATATGGATTTTGTAAATTTGAAGAAAAAATAAAGGAAATAATTTGCTGAAAAAAGTTAAAAGATGGGTGGGGCTCTTAAGCTGACGTGACAGTTGAAAAGTAAGTTAAGAGCCTGAATGTGGCTCACTGATTAACATGCTCTTATATAATCATGTTAGTACTATATAGGGAATCTAAATCCCACATTATCTAATTAATATGTGCACAATAGATACACTATCCACACCAAAATAATTAACAAAAGATTTAAAACTTTTTTTGGTGCTAAGGGAGGGCAAGCCCTCAGTTTTATTCGATATAAATTTGAGTAGCTAGTTCAGGCTGCTTCCACCCATAACCGGGTTCAAGCCTCCAGGTATGCAATTCGGAAAAACATCAAAGCAAGAAAAGTTACTAGAAGTATTGAAAGCAAAATTAGCTAGCTTGTCCGCATCGACATTTGCCTCCCTACGAACATGGGTGACAATCACCTCCCATTGTGTGTCTTGTATGATGCTTCAGCATTTCTCGATTAGCTGCCGGTTGACGTAGATGGACACTCCTTTGCCAACCAGTTGATTACACAGCGTAGCGCTATCCGACTCCACCACCAGTCTTGCCAGGCCCATCTCTCTCGCGAGCCTCAGACCATGGTACATTGCCCACGTCTCAGCTGTGGATGCAGTGCACCAGCCACATTTGAACGTGAAAGCACGCACAAAAGCTCCCCGATGATCTCTGAATAAGCCTCCCCCCCTGCAGAGCCGGGGTTGCCTTTCGATGCGCCATCCGTGTTCAGCTTGATCCATCTCGGCTGTGGCGGTTCCCACCTAACTTGGGTCATTCTCGGCTGCTGTGGCGTCACTGCAGCCCTTTGTGATCTCGGTTGGACATGGAAGAATGTGGATACTGAACGCCACACTTTATCCGCCAACCCCCGTGCGTTATCCTTTCCCTCAAATACCAGTTCGTTCCTCGATTTCCACGTCATCCAAAGCATGACAGAAAAAATCGCGCTCCAACGATTCTCCAGTTGGACATTCGTGAATATCCACTCTTGAATGTTAGTCGTGTTCCAGAAGCTGTTCGACAACTGTCCATCTCCCAATCGAATCCAAGCTTGCTGAATTGGCTCACAATCCCGGAGCATGTGCAAACCCGACTCTACCTCGTTGCATCTTGACAAAAGATTTAAAACTAATATTTAATTAACTAGAATTAAATATTTGTAAAGGCTCAAAATTTTAAATCCAATTTTTTCGGAAAAAAGAAAATCAAAATGAATTTAAAAGCGAAATTTAGCGGAAATTCTCTAACTCGGATCTTGAACTCATGAAGCGGATTTCCAACTTAACAAAAAATTTTGGAACTAACATGGCAATCTCGATGGTTTTCAAAATTCTAACTTCGCGGAAGAGAGAGCGGGAATTGGGAAGCTAACGTTAGAAACTAATTTTAGGACGCCCCTCGGGATTCAAGCTTGCAATGTCGGAAAAAGATTTTTCGTACTCACCCCATGCTTGGCCAAGATACCCTAACCCATGTGGAGCCTTGAGTATGCCAAGTCAAAGATCCTATCTTCTTTTGGGAGGAACAACCCCATTCTCCTTTTCACTTCAACAACCCTTGCTCCCCTTTTTTATGGAAAGAGACAAACCCCTATCTTGCCTTCTAAATTTCTAATCCCATCCCCAACTATCACTCTTGAAGATAAGTCAATGACATCATGTGGATTTAAATTTAACTTCAAGCCAAAAATCCCAGCATAGAACTTATCTTAAAGTGAGGAGAGAGTAGGGCTCTTCACTCATAACAAACCCAAAAACCTAAAAGCCCTAAAACCTCTCTTTCCCTTCTTCATTGTGGCACCACCACTAACATCCTCCCACCGCCATTCAGTCGCCACCTCCCAACCCTAAACACCACACCAAACACCAAAGCAACACCCCCTTCTCCGATCCTCCTTTCTCTTTCTTGGCCAAACCCTAAACATCTCCCCATCACCTCCTCCTTCTTCCTCCCTAAGAACCAAGGAACTCAACAACCTCTTCACCTTAATTAGAAGACCAAGGAACCACTTGAAGACTTCCAACAGTCCGGAGATCAAAGATCGAAGCCCCGAAGTCCTTTTGGTCGTTTTTGAGCTTGAGAAGGGTAAGATAGTTCTTTTATCCTCCTTTCACTTCCAAACTCTCAAAGCTTCCTCTTTTAACCCCCTACTAACTTCCCCATCTCACCCAACAAGTGGTTCTAGAAGAATCAGACCCAAAATCGCATAACAAGCCACCCGAGAGAAGAAAAGTGAAGCAAGGAAGAGTTGGGTAAGAAATCTCCTCGAATCTTTGAGTTTTTCGTGTGATTTTTGTACTAACATGTGCCTGGGAGTCCTAGGAAAAATTGGGAAAAGGAGAGCGACTAACAACATCAAACAAGGCCACAAACAGAGCTTGAATCAAGGATTCAGCACCGTTGTTGCCGCCACGAGCATGAACTCGTGGCCCGAGGAAGAACACTTGGCCTAGGGTTCTTGCTCGCGACCGCGATGATGATCTCACAATGGCGATATGGGAGTCCGGGGTGCCCTAGGAGGGAGCCCCGGAAGTTGCGGCCGTGAAATCCTTTTTGGCAACCTCATCTCACAGGTGCGAGAGCCCTTCTCATGACCACGACGTACCCTTGTCCGCGGGTGCTCGCTGGGATATCTCGTGGTGGCGAGAGCCACTTTTTCCGCGGCGATGTGTCCCCTATTCGATGGTTTTGAGTGCGTTTCTCGATGTTTTCGACAATCCTTTTCACAACGTGTTTCCAACGCTTTCGAGGTTTCAATGACTGGCTTAATGATCTTATTTGGAGTTTTGGGAAACAAATTTCATAAGCGTTTAAGGTCGAATATTCTAATCGGTAACTTGATTTTCAAAACGGTTTTCAGGACTAACTCGGGAAGTTATGTGATCATTGACTAACTAGCATATTGATGTGATTAGGTGACTAATATCATGACTTGTGTGGAGTAATGCTGTGTATGAATGACTAACGACAGGTTGAGATGTTAGGATTATGTATTATTGAATTATGCCTTATGAACTATGATGAATATGATGAACTTTTGAGATATATGACTATGCAGATACAGGGTTATTATGAGCATATGAATGTGGATGAATGGAACGATGAGAATGATGTGGTCTTACAGAATGTGGAAATGTGATCAATGGTTGAACTTGATGGAATGATAATTATGATGTGGTTGATTCTATTGAATGATGTGTGCTTGTGTGATTGAATTGTTAGATGTAGACTTATATGAATGTTTTGATATGGATTTAGGTGATATTGTCCGATTGTTCGTGCAACTTGTTGGGATTCTACTTTTGCTGTTCTACTAGCTAGGTAAGTCTCTTCAGAACTTACTCAGATTGAATAGACCGCCTTGCTTTACGTGTATGATAAACTAGGTGCTTGCATTCATGATCAACATGCCATGTAGTATCATGCTAGGTTGCATTGACCATTTAGCATTCTATTTCTGTATGTGTATGTAAATAGAACGACCGTTATCTGTGAAGTATCTAGAGTCTTTGCTAGGGTCATAGGACGGCCCAGTCTCATTGGGTCTCGTCCTGAGTCGTTTGAGTCATGGCAATAACTTTATTACCACTCTTTATCTATTATTCGCATTACTCTTATTTTCTCTTTCAAGACCACATTCATTATGATTGATTGATAAGCATGCAATATGGGGTTGGGTACCAATACGAACCTGACTCCATTAATGAATTAGAATGCATTCACGAGTTGGCAAGTCTCCACCCTATCAGGAAGGAGGGCGATGGTTAGGAAGAGGGATATACCATTTGGTATTCTATGCTAAGGCCTTAATTATTATTATGCACTTGCGAATTAGGAGCATGGTAGTGTGTTAATGTTTCCGCCTTGCATCTAGAAGCATGATATTAGGCATAACGTATGTGTGTACTTATTGTGGGGACAGAGCCAAAGTGCGCATCATCCGATCCCGCCCACTATCAATTTTTTTAGGTATATATTATGTTTACTACTATTGTTGTTGCTTATCTACTTGAGCGGGTCCTTTTGCATGGCGGAGAGTGAGTGTTCGAGGCAGCTCACTTCACCGGACTTATGACTATTTTGGACTTATACTTTATACTCCTATTTGACCCGGCTCTGCCGTGGCGCACTTGTATTTACGCTATATTTCCGCCGTTTGCATGATTGTTGGTTTTCTCCACGCTTATACTTAAGACATGTACAAGGGATTTTCCCGGGGATTCTAACGATCCCTTCAGTTTTGGGTATGAAATCTCGTGTTGAAAACACTAATCTTGTGTTTCAAACCTTCAACCTGTACTCGGAGCGCAAGATCCCAACGAGGGATTTCATCCCTCGAAACGTACCCGGGAATCATAATCCCGGGCCGTTACAATATTAGTACGGTTTACAGTAACAAATAAGCATTATCTTATTAATATGTACTCAATAGATGAAATGATTACACGGTTTAACAAATAAGCATTTACTGAAGCGAAGAAAGTGACAAACTTACATAAATTACACTAAGTTCAAGAAGTAACGTCTCCAGCTCAATGAATATCAAGTGATTCTCAAATACATTGTCACTATAGGCTGAATATCAAGTGATTCTCCAGCTCAATTAATACTTAGGCTGATATTATTAACCGCGCTAACCTTGGTATGAAAGTTATGCATGAACGTAATGCTCATAACTTCCCTCTAGACCTAGCTTTTGTCCAAGCTCCATCTATTAAGAAAATAGAATATGATGATAATCAAATAGATAAATGATGTCAACATCTAAATGATGGTCAAGAGCTAGTAAGAAGCAATTCATGCGTGCAAAGATGGATTCTTTAAGTATGACGTTTTTGGACCCGTAGTTTCAACACAAGAAAGTGTAACATTAATTGGTTTTAAGTGGGTATTTGCACAAAAGCAAATATAAAGCCAAGTTGATTACACAAAAGTCTATCATAGGTTATTTGAAAATGTATTCCAACAGAAGTATGTTGATAAAAAATTTAGCTCCAAATGTAATTGACGGGCATGGAAAGAACTATCGATAAATCAATTCACATCAAAGTTTTTAATGAAGCAATGTATGCACCACAAGATCAAGAATGGAAAGCACGCACCTTATACTTGTGCATTGAAAGCGGTTCAACACTAATACATAAATGTCAAACGAATCGAAGTCAAACATGAAAGCATTCCAAATTCTATACATCAAAGATAAAGTTGAGACTCAACCACAAGCTCATGAAGTCACCACCATTGAGAAAAATTGAATGAGAAGACTTTGGGGAAAATGTTGAACTCAGATGGAGTATATATACACTGCACTCTTTTTAATTTCTTCAATCAGGTTTTGTTCAGCTGGTTTTTCTCAAAATGTTTTTAATGAAGCAGTATCACCAATTCAAAGGGTATCAAAATGTCATCTATATTTATTCTCTTGGTCCTAGTTTTTATCCTTTGGGTTTTCTAGGTGAGGTTTGTAAGAGGTAATATATAAAAAGGTTTATCCAAGAGCGAGTATTATAATATTATTTGCATTATCTTATTGGTTTTAGATAAACTCTAAGAAACACTAGTGCCGTTGCAAACTTCTATATACATGGTCTTTTGAAACTCCAATATTATCTCTGTCTCTCGTTTCTGTTATCTCTTTCTCTTCCTTCTATCACATAAATTGATCTTTTTCTTAAAAACTCGTTCTTAAGTCTAAAATGACACATACTGCTAATCAAAATGAGTAAAATATTTAAAATAGGTGCATGCACGAGTGCCAAGGGTCTTGTCGTCGAGATTGATATATATATATATATATATATATATATATATATATATATATAGGGAAGGGTTCTGGTGAAACATTTCATAGGGTGTAACGTGTAACACAATTATAAGCGTTGGATTGTAAATTAATCAATGGACTAGATTCGGTTGGAATATCCTCATGATATGGATTGTGGTGGAGCTGTACATGATTAGAGTAAAAAAAAAAGGAAATAAGCTAATATAAAAAATTAGTAGGCGACAATCAAGCATAGGGTAGTGATTTCATTTAAGAATGAGATTATGGTGGGAGAAGACGTTTAAGGAATGAAAGAAAATTGGATATATGATATTTAGGATTTAAATTTTATCTTTAGAAGATACTCCGTAGTCTTTAATGAATATACAATATAAAAAAAAAAGGAAGTAGAATTTAAAAAAAAAATTGAAGACACTAATGAAAATTGTATATTTCCATCTAATTGAACTAGTGAAATACTCTATTAGTAGGTTGAATAATCTTAATGCTTAAAATGAATATAGTAATGTAAAATGAATAATCTTAATATTTAAAATGAATAATCATTGTATATTTTCACTTTCATGTTTCCATGATGAGTTTGTGGTACTTTTTTTCACAGTGCCACAAAGTTTGATTGTGTATTTCCACTTTCATCAAATGTGCCCAACATATCCCAACTTGATTTTTGCTTGTTTCGGATCCTCTCGATTGCCACAAGCGTCGATGTTGCAGCTCCGCCAGCACATAGGAGGCTTCCCAGCAAGCGCCGATGCTGCATCTCATCGAAAGAGCACGAAAACACAGCCGAAAATCTGCGGAAAAAGTGTATCAAATTTCGGGCTTTGCTACCGCTGTTATAGTGCTTTGCAGTTGCTGATTTGTATTCTAAAACGCTCCTTGCATTTTCCTTTATCGATCTCAACCTTTCGTCCACCTAGTTATGCTCTGAACTACCAGGACTAGAGCCTCAATGTAGTCTTAATTGCTGATAATCTATAATGCAAATATGTATACTGAATGTTGTTGAATTTGAAACTGAAATGTTGAATCTGTGATTTGTAATTTGAATACAAGTTGCTGAATCTAAAATAGAGATCAAAGATTTATTTTTTTGGTAGAGATTAGTGCTGAATGTTTTGGATGGATAAGGTGAATATATAGCATATCTGAAATGAATATCCGATATACTCAATCATATTACTAACAAATCTAATGCAGGACTGTGCAGTTGGATTTTTTTTTTTTGGGTAGAGATACAAATGGATTGAACCTATCATGAATATACTCTCTTAAATAATTGAACAATTTGTATACAACATATGAATAAAGTGGTGCTCAATGCAAATTATAATTTAGTATGGATATAATATGTTTATTAAAAAACAAACAATGTATATATGATTTTGTCATGATCATCATATAATATATGTGCTTAAGGGAAACTTGAATTTGTTTAATATTTAACGCAATTGCATATAGTATATGCAGTAGAGGCTGGTGAAATGAGCAAATTACTAAATTAGGTCATTTACTGTCAGAAAAAGATAGGTAATTTGGGGGGAAAAATCACTCTACAAGTGGTTCTGAAAAATACAGTTACCAAATTACATGGTGCTGAATATTTATAAAAGGAACACTACAAGCTAGAATGTCTGTCATCAAAGAATGGCCTTACAAGTGCGGATGTCATGCCCGACATATTGTTTGCATCTTGTGCATTGTCTTTTACGCGTTTGCGATTCTTCGATCGTCTCCGAATATTGATCGTCTCCAAATCTTGAATAAGAAAATTCTAATATGAGTTGGGTAGTCCATGGGATTGCTCTACGGTATTCATTCCAAAATCAATTGCAATTTGAATTCCATGGAATTCCTGATTTCACTTCCTGTTGCAAATTGAAAGGCAATCACTCACAAGTTGCCTTTTCAATTTGTCGACTCATTTAATTATAATTAATTATAGATGTAATCTAGTATGGTAGGATTCAACAAAAACCTCAATCTAAACCGTTCATCATACTTTAATCCGACGCTCATAACTCCGTTATACGTTACACCGTATAACTCGTTTCACTAGAACCTTTACCTATATATATATAATCTATCTCGTCTTCTTCATTTATTTTTTAAGAAGACGAGATAAATTATATCGATTACGGTTATGTTTTTGCGTGTATTAAAAGCATACCCTTAAATTGTCAAATTTATGGAAACTTACCCAATTCATGTCTATTTTAAGAGAAAATTTGTGCCGAAGGCACAAATTTTCGTTGTAATTGGTGGAGTATCCTAGTCTTTGAAATAATTTGTGGAGTGTCCATCTTTTTAATTTCGGATATTTTTTTTCCGGAAATACCCTTACTGCCATCTCTAGGTAACCAAGAGGATGTCAGCAGTACTCCCGCTCCCCTGTCCTCTTGCCATGGAAGGTGAAAGCGGTGGCGGTGGCGGCGCATCCCTTCGATTTGCTCTCCGTCTCCGCCGAGCGAGCGAATCGGAGCTTCTCTGCAACCTTGCAGCTACTTTGGAAGCCTCCTTTCCGCCTCCCTCTATCTTTGACGGCACAAACAGGTAAAAAAACTCCTCTCTGTAGTTGTTTGTTAGGTTTTTGAAGAGAATTTATGAGCTTTTAAATTAGGCAGCTTTGTGGATGTGAAATGTGTATGCCTTCAATCTAACCGTTTTGAGTATCGATTTGTTTGTCTTTGTGATGGAATAAGGTTGTATACATCTTACACATGCCCCTTGGCACTGCTGCGAGAAGAGAATCGGCTAAGGCGAGGCTGTTTGGAGGCTGTGTGTTGCTGTTCAGACATTGTAATGACGAAAAGATGTTCAGAGGAAGACAATTCGCACCTAATTCCGAATCTTTCTGTCTTTTTGTGAAGTAAGTAATGTCTATTATACAAATGCTGCGTGAAGTAGAATGTGTTCATTGGATTTGTTCGATTAGATTTGCCTTAGGTTTGTCCAGTCTGATACATAAATAGGTAACTTTTATTGATCAGGTGAAATCTTATTCCGATATTTTAATTCTTGTGAAATTCGAAGTGGTTTGGATGGATCTTATGTTCAATTAGGGTTTGTATCACTCAGATTATCATTGCGCTTGCTTTATTTCTGAACTAGTCTTGTTTTGGCTAATTTCTGAACTGGTATTCGAGTTCTTTTTGTTTCAGATTGGTTGTTTTTCTGTGTGATTGAAATTGGGATGTGAAACCATTGATTGTGAGTGAATCTGAGAGGGCTCTTTTGTAGCTTGGAATTGTGTATATGATCATCATAGGTATTCATTCCTCTCTCTTTAAATTGCGAATTGTGACTTTTTAGCTGCCTTTTGTTACATGATCTAGCACTATTTGATGCAAAAATTTTGTGACAATGTGACTTAGCTCTCTTTCTGGCGCTCATAGTTTTTAGGGGGTGGAGTAGGAGCTGTTTTGGAGCTTTATTAGGACTCGGGAGTAATTTTTGTGTTGTTGTCGGGATTAGGGGTGGGTTAAAAGATGTTGAATTTAGATGAGCTCACTAAAACTTAAGGTACAACCAGAGCAAAGATGGGGCTGCTGACGCCGATGAGTCTGCTTATTTGATGCTGACATCTAATAATTAGAATATTTGATGCTGACATCTTCGTGTGTTCAACTGTCTTGGCAGCTATGCTGACATCTAATAATTTTTATAGTTGCTATGCTTCCATTCTATTGCTTTTGGATATATAGAAAATATACCTTTTTTGCATATGAATTTTCGTGTGTTAATCTGTCTTTATAAATAGGTACTTGGCGTAGGCCATGCTGCAGCAGAGTTAAGTATGCTAAATCTTAAATATATTCAGTGTGTTTTTTCCATAAGCTGTTCTTTATCCTATTGTTTTCACTTTCCGTTTTCTTTTATGTTTCTTGTGCTTTCCCTCTCCTTTTCCTTTCATGTCTTTCGGCTTCTGCAATGAAATTGGACATTTGGAAAGGGATGGTTTCTTTTCTATGGCCTATGAAGGGTTAATTGCGCTATTTATGCTTCTCATGCATTTGCAAAGTGAGGCCTACAAATGGCATATAAGTTGAACACATTTGGAAAGGGATGGTTTCTTTGTTTTGTCTTGTTAGGTATTCTAGACTTCTAGTTCTAGCAAATAAGGAAGATGGGCATCTTTGGTCATTGAAATTAGTTACCTAACTTGCAAAATAAAAATAAAAAAGTCTGTGTTGAGCACTATTGCCTACACAACTTCCTTTCCCTTTAAGGGAGGGATTTGATGGTTTTATATGCTTTTTAGGGTATATATCACAAGCATTCAAGCTTGTTAGAGGTAGCAAAACTGCAACTGTCCACCTTCTGAGCAATTGTCCAGCTTTTTTTTCAATGTCCAGCTTCTTAGCAATTGTCTAGCTTCTAAGATCTGTGTTTTTCTATGCTGAAATAGGGCGGATTTGTGTTCTTTTTCAATGATGATCATGCATTTCTGAGCAATTGTCCAGCTTCTGCATTTTTCGTAAATGGATATTTATTTAATCATATAAATTTGGAATCTTGTGCTGAGAGCTGCTTTTTCTTTGTGAGTGTTTGCCTGCAATTTTATGACTACTAATATTTTATTTCAGTTTCAAGATAATGAGAATAGAGCAATAGATTGATTGTCATCTGGAATAAGAAAGTGTTCTTTAGTTTGCTTCTTCTTCTTGTGTGTTGAATTAGAGAAGTGGCGATCAATAATTACATTTGTTTCCCGTGCCTGTGTGATTCTAGGCTAATATATGCTGACATGGTCTTTTTAGACTTGAGTTTTTCTTCTTTTTACTGATTTGAGTCTTTTATGCAATTGCTTTGCATAGTAAGGATATCCTGATCTTCGGCCTGCTCATGGTGCATTATAGATGCCTGAGATAAATTAAACATCTTAAGACAACACTTTGAACAGTTAATGCATGATATGTCTTTTCAGTTGTTGATGTGGTTAGGACGGATAGCCATCTTGAATTTTACGAGAACCCAAAAATCTAGCAAGGATGTCAGATATACTTGCTGTCCATGCATGGGTTGATCCTCAGACTGGATATTGCCAAGGTAGTGGCCTTGTCTTGACCAATGCGTTTTTCTTACTCTTTCTGCATTTTCCTTGAACAAGTTTTCATTATTCACTTGGTTTTGATACATCTCCCTTAAACCAAATTGTGTCCGAAACTTGATTTTAACAGGTGTGAGTGATTTACTGTCTCCGTTTATTCTTCTCTTTGAGGACAACGCTGATGCATTTTGGGGCTTTGAGATGCTTCTTCGAAGAGTGGTATGCTCTAACATCACTCTGTGCCTTTGCTGCCTTCCCTTATAATAAGATTGCTTATTATTTTATGTTGTGTGTAATCAACGTGATAACTTTCGGATGGAAGGCTCAACTGGAGTAATGAAGCAGTTACATACATTATGGCATATCTTGGAACTCATAGACCATGATATATTTTCTCATTTATCACGGATAAGTGGAGAAAACCTTCATTTTGCATTCAGAATGCTGCACGTGCTCTTCCGTAGGGAGTTATCCTTCAATGAAGCCCTTTGTATGTGGGAGGTTTGTTGTCTTGAGTCTATTGTTTCTTTCTGCACGAAGCTTCTCTTAATTTTCACTTTCAGTCTACTAAGGTTGTGCTTGTCTAGTATTCTATAAGGAAAAAGCTTTTTTTTTCTTTTTCCATGAGGCTTTAGTAACAACTTATATTTTACAAGCTATTTTGAACTTATTTCGATAAATTAGCTTATCAGCTTGTCATGCCCAACAAGTAAAGAACAACTATGCCAACAAGAAGATTATCCAGCTTTTTTATGTGCGTGGTTAAAAGTGAATATTATTCAGGTAACTTGGTACTATAAGATAAAAGCATTGAAAATGTCAACTGCTGCCGCATACAAGTGTACAGCACTATCTGATTTGTGATCCAAGTATCTCAGTGGGTAATACAACACTTTGAAAATTAATTCTCCAACTCTTCAAGATAGCCGACTTGAAAACATTAGAAATGATAACTAGTTTTTTGTATAAATATTCTTGTTCTTTTACGGGTAAATCGTGGAGATCGTTTACAGATGGATTTGTTACAGAGATGTCATATTTGATATAACACCTTACATTAGTTACTGATGTTACAAATTTGTTGATTGCATCTGTTATACTATCCTGTTTGACACTTGTTATAATTGTTTCCAGGTGTCGGTGAAAGTGATCCATGTTGGAGTTGGTCCTATATCAGAATCTGACATTGGCTTGGCACAAGCCTGTGGTGCTTGTATCGTGGGTTTCAATGTGCGTAATCCTCCCAGTTCTGTTGGTCACGCAGCTGCTCGTGCTAGCGTCAAGGTACATTTCGGCAATCCAGAAAACTCAAATTTCTACAGGACAAATCTCTGACTCTCTGTTATATGGGAGTTGTTGCCTGAAGTAGTTTTCCCTTTCTTATTTTTAGATAGTGTTGCATCGAGTCATCTATCACCTCTTAGAGGACATGGGTAATCTGATTGTGGAAAAAGCCCCCGGGACTCTCGAAACCCAAGTTGCCAGAGAGGCTCAAGTGCTTGACATCTTCGAAGTCCAGGGAAGAAGCAAATATAAAGGAGAGGATTTTAAGATTGCTGGGTGCCGTGTGATAGATGGGCGGGTATGCAAGT
This sequence comes from Persicaria tinctoria, assembly GCA_037127255.1. NCBI lineage: Eukaryota > Viridiplantae > Streptophyta > Magnoliopsida > Caryophyllales > Polygonaceae > Persicaria > Persicaria tinctoria. The sequence goes on along the minus strand of JBANSL010000015.1, from coordinate 51,220,059 downwards.
CCTGCACGATGAGAGGTTGATACGGAGCATATAAGTTATAATGAACAATCGGCAAGCCCCAAATTGTTTTTAAGGGTTTCATTGTAGGTTGGGGAAAACAACAGGATAATACATGAAATGCATTTGCTATACGAAAATCTTTGAATTATCTTATCTATAAAATGTTCCATGGTTAAGCTGTGTAAGATCTCTATTGATCTTGTAATCTTGTTTGGTTGATCGCCAACTATTCTTTCGCCTTTTACTAAATTTCTTTGAAATTGGTGTTTGGGTATGTTTGAATGTTGACATCTTCTGGCTCTTGTAGTTGTGAAGCTTAATCTCTCTTTCTGATGCTTAATCTTTTTTTCTTTTTCTTTTTTTTCTGAATTTACTGGTGTTGCAAACATCTAACTGACATCTTCTGGAAATGTTGACATCTTCTTGAAATGCTGACATCTTCTGAAATGTTGTTATTAAGGGTGTCAGCATTGTTATTAGGGGTGTTTCCATGACACTGTTATTAGGGGTGTCAGCACTAACAATGTCAGCACTAAATATCTTATTTTTGCACTTTTTTTAATGTTATAGGATAGATTACAAGTATTCGATTTCTATCTCTGGTCTAGTAATAATTGATCTTTAAAAGCCTCTTAGCTCAATGGTAGAGCGATGTGCTTATGCGCAAATACGTGGGTTCGAATCCCGCATAGGCTAAAGTTTATGATAATTCTAGTAATTTGCAAAATTTTATAATAAATATTCAATAATAAGATATATTAGTGCAATTTTTAAATATAAATCCATGTGCGTATCATTTCCATAAGGTTGTTTAAGCAAATATAATATAAAGATTATATTTGCACAACATAAAGTTATATTTGCATATCATAATTATATATTTGCATATCATCAGTTTATAATTGCATATCATACTTTTACTTTTTTATATTTGCATAATATAATCATACAGTTTTACAACATCAATTTGTATTTCCCCAACTTATTTTTATTTACTAAAAATTAAAATCTAAGTATTAGATATCAATAATCTTATATATGTACAACGTGAATTAATTTATGCATATTTTAATCTTATATTTGCATATCATCAATGGGATGTGAACCCATTGATTGTGAGTGAACCCTGCAGATTTCCTTTTTTTTTCTCTTGTTTTTTCTGATGGTTTAGTCTTCATCCTATCACTATTGATGAATTATGCCACTGAATACAGTTCCCTGTGCATTTTGGTCCTACTGAAATTTCTCTGTGCATTTTGGTCATATTTTTGGGTTTGTTTTACTGCTGGCTCTTCCCCCACTTGAACCGAACTGTTCTATTTTGGAAGACTTATGAGAAGCTGTAATTTCAGAAATCTGTAATTCCTAAAATCTGTAATTTCAGGAATCTGTAATATCTAAAATCTGTAATTTCTGTAATTCCTAAAATCTGTAAATCACATTTTAATATTTAAATTCAGTAATTTCAGTTTTCTGTAATTCTGTAAATTAGTTTTCTCACATTTTAGAACAGTTGTAATTCTGTAATTTCTGTAAATCAATTTTCTGAAATCTATACTTCCTGAATTCCGTAATTTCAGTTTTAAAATCTGTAAATTAAGTTTTAAAATATTTAAATTCACATTTTAATATGTAATTCCAGCAATATGTAATTTCACAAATCTAAAATTTCATAAATGTGTAATTTCCTAAGTATGCTATTTCAGCAATATGTAATTTAAGAAATCTGTATTTATGAAATCTGTAAAACAAGTTCAATTTGATTTTTCACTTGCATAGCTCTTTACTAGACTTATTGTTGGGAGGAATATGATTTTTCACATTATTTGCTTAAAATTAAGAGGGAATAACAATCTTGCAGACATCCGGTGTCAGCAGTTTCAATTTGCATAACAGATTGTTATATTTGCATATCATAAAGTTATATTTACATAACAGTAACTTATATTTGCACACCATAAACTTCTTATTTTTCACTTTTTATTAGGAGTTCCTACTTTTGTGCAAATGACCTCTTTTTGTGCAAATGTGTATTGTTTATTAGGAGTTCCTACTTTTTTTTTTCCTCCTTTTTTGGTTGTGGTGTGAACATAACTCTTATTTGTTTATTTGAATGTTATGTTATAATATAATTAAAAGTCTTTTAGCTCAATGGTAGAGCGATGTGCTCATGCGCTAATGCGTGGATTCGAATTCCGCACAGGCTAAAATTTATAATAATTCTAGTAATTTACACAATTTTCTAATAATTGTTCAATAATAAGATATATTAGTACAATTTTCTAGTAATTTATAATTGCATATTATATTTTGACATTTGCATATCATCAATTTATATTTGCATATTTTAATCTTATATTTGCATATCATCAATTTATACTTGAATATTATACTTTTACATTTGCACACCATCAATTTATATTTGCATATTATAATCATACATTTTCACAACATCAATTTGTATTTACCCAACTTATTTTTATTTCCCCAACTTATTTTTATATTTGCATATCATCAAGTTATATTTGCATATCATGAACCTATATTTGCATATCACCAATTTATATTTGCATATCATCAACTTATATTTGCATATCATCAATTTATATTTGCATATCATCAACTTATATTTGCATATCATACTTTTACATTTGCAAAAGGGTGGTGTATCCATTTATATTACCACAATATTAAATTAAATTTCATAATTATATTTCATAATTTTATATACGCCCTAGATGATTTTATATTTGCATTTCATCAATTTATATTTGCATATTATACTTTTACATTTGCAGAACATTAATTTATATTTGCATATTATAATCATACATTTTCACAACATGAATTTGAATTTTCCCAACTTATTTTTATTCACTAGAAAATAAAATATAAGGATTAGATATCAATAATCATATATTTGCACATCTTGAATTAACTTTTGCATATTATAACGTTATATTTGCATATCATTGATTTATAGTTGCATATCATACGTTTAGAATTTGCGCAACATCAATTTATAACATGCAAGAGAATTAATTGCATATCATATAAATATAATATAAATATTATATTTGCATAACATAAAGTTATATTTGCATATCATAATTATATATTTGCATATCATCAGTTTATAATTGCATATCATACTTTTACTTTTTTATATTTGCATAATATAATCATACATTTTCACAACATCAATTTGTATTTCCCCAACTTATTTTTATTTACTAAAAATTAAAATCTAAGTATATTATAATCATACACTTGTACAACATCAATTAATTTATGCATATTTTAATCTTATATTTGCATATCATACTTTTACATTTGCACAACATCAATTTATATTTGCATATTATAATCATACACTTGTACAACATCAATTTGTATTTTCCCAACTTATTTTTATTTATTAAAAATTAAAATCTAAGTATTAGATATCAATAATCTTATATTTGCGCAACGTGAATTAATTTAGGCATATTTTAATCTTATATTTGCATATCATACTTTTACAATTTGCACAACATCAATTTATAAGATGCAAGAAATACTGATGTAAGATAAAAGAAAATACTGATGAGACAATAAAATATAAAAATTGTTCAAATTAAAATATAAAAGTCTTGTCGTAGGGTTATATTGTTCATCTGAATGTTATGTTATAATATAATTAAAAGCATTTTAGCTCAATGGTAGAGCGATGTGCTTATGCACAAATACATGGTTTTGAATCCCGCATAGGCTAAAGTTTATAATAATTCTAGTAATTTACAAAATTTTCTCTAAAATATAAATGCATTACTAAATGTTCAATAATAAGATATATTAGTGTCGACAGTATCAATGTCGGCGTCAGCCGACATCTCCAATGTCAACGTCAGCATCTCTGATGTTGACGTCAGCAACATCAATGTTAGTGTCAGCATCTCCGACGTTGGCGTCAGCATCTCGGATGTCGGCGTCAGCAATGTCAGCGTCAATGCTAACTCGAAAAAAAAAAGTGTCGACATGAAAAAAGAATCCTTAACGTCGGCGTCACATCTCCGATGTCAGCGTTAGCAGCGTCAATATCTCCGATGTTGACGTCAGCAACATCAACATCAGTGTCAGCATATCTGATGTCAACGTCAACATCTCCGATGTCGGCATCGACAATATCAGCGCTGATGTTAGCATCTTCGATGTCGATGTCAGCAATGTTAGCATCTCGGATGTCGGCATCAACAATGTCAGCGTCAGTGCTAACACGAAAAAAAGAAGCGTTGACACGAAAAAAAGCATCCTCGACGTCGGCTTCAACAATGTCCGCAACATCCATGTCGGTCTCAGCCGACATCTCTGATGCCAGCGTCAGCATCTCGGATGTCGGCGTCAGCAATGTCAGCGTCAGTGTCAGCATCTTCGATGTCGGCGTCAACAATGTTGACATTTTAGCTTAAATGTTGACATTTAGTCGTTGATGTGCAAAACCTTTATCTTTTACCATTTCTTTTATTAGATGATTATATAAGTTTGATATTCTCATCTCATGTAATATGATATCAATTTTGGGAATGATCTTATTTGTAAACTTTATCTTTTATTAAATGTTGACATTTAGCTTAAATGTTTACCATTTCTTTTATAATTGCATATTATACTTTTACATTTGCATATCATCAATTTATATTTGCATATTTTAATCTTATATTTGCATATCATCAATTCATAATTGCATATCATACTTTTAAATTTGCAAAACATTAATTTATATTTGCATATTATAATCATACATTTGCACAACATCATTTGTATTTTCCCAGCTTATTTTTATAATCATACATTTGCATAATCATACATGTATAGAAAGTCACTTTTACCTCGATTCCGTGTACACTATTTACCACGGTTCAGAACCGAAGTAAAAGTGGCTATAGTAAATCTGTTTACCACGTTGACTATAACCGTGGTAAAAGGGACGAACCGTGGTAAAAAGGTTCATTGTAAAAATCATTACGAACCGTGGTAAATATGTGAACCTGTAGTAAATTGATATTGTAGTATTTTAGATTCAACCGTGGTAATATTGAGCAACCGAAGTAAAATCACGCCATAGTCAAAGTTATTGAACCGTAGTAATTTTGATAGCCATGATTTCCCACATAAAACAAAGCTAAAAAATTATTGTAACTGATAAAAAATGTTAATAAAGAGCTAGTATATATATAATCAATCATTGTTTAACATATTAACTAATTCAAAATAAAATACATAGTCGATAAAATTTGACTAACAAAAAGCAACCTAAATTAGTAAATTAATAAGATACTATACTAGATGAAAATTTGCACAAATTGCCCATTGATCTCGAATCTCTCGATATGGCATGTGTATAATGCAGTATTGACTCGATCAATCGATGGCGGAGATAACGTTGAAACTGGCAACGTAAATTAATAAGATAAATTAGAATCAAAATTATACAAGAATCAAATCTCACAAAAATAGAGTAAGATTGTCTAGCAATTTACTGAGACATCTATCCATATAGCTCCTTTAATATGCTCTGGAACTTGATCCCAATGCTGAAAATTGATGCTCATACAGGAACACGTACCGATTCCAAGGTAACTCTTAAAGATAAACCAAGTGATTATCAACATCAGAAAATAAAAAGCCTAAGAAGAAATATATTATGAACATGATTCAAGTAAAATGAAAGCAAACAAAAAATCCTACCCAGAGTATCAACCATTCATGTAAAATGCTATTAACCTGAAAGTCATTATCTGTGCAAAAAATTATTCCAATTGTCAAACAAAAATGGCTTGCTCATAAGACAACAATAAAGCTCATATTTAAAAAAAAATCAGCACAAACTTGATATCTGAACACTTTCAAGTGGATATCATTGCAAGATAAAAAGGAATTACGATTGTCACCCCAAATCCAACATAAATCACACTTACCTTCTCCTGTATCTTCCATAACCAGTTAACCACTTGTTCCTGCAATGCTGATCAACTAACAATCCAACTATCAAAAAGGTTGCTCCTCTAGATTTTTAACCTGCATTCGACATGATTCGCAAGCTTTGTCAAATGGACAACATAAAAAATTTAGAAATTGAAAGATACATCAAGTTTAAAAGCAAAAAAATACTAACCAAAGAGAAAAAAAAATTACTTGGTTGACCTCTTATATTCAAGGTGTTACATGGCCTGTAGTTTTGCCCTCTGATTGTGAGATGCAACCATTAGCTTCTAGATGCTCACATGATCCAACAATAGATCTTTGACCTCAATTTGTCCTCCCACAATTTAACAAATTAAGGGTCATCAACTTGGACTAATCCACTTTATCTGTTAAACCCTTCAGGCCCTTGAATTGATTGGCTAGGGGCATGATGCTTAAGAGAACCCAACACAAGGCCGGAAATCAATGGGAACTGATAAGTCTGAAACTTTGAATCTTCTTCCTTCTTTCTTGTAAGATGAAGGCAGCGAAACGTCATTTTCTCATCGAAAGGATCAAGTAACATAAGGCTGAAACAAATGAGATAACTCAAATATGGTGCAGCAGAGGTTATTGACACAAGAATGTTGCCTGAATTGGTTGGCTTGGGCTTCCACTCTTTGTTGATCCCTAGCCTGCAGAATTCACGCATGAAATTAAAAAATGGGCTTGAAACAATCTAACTAGAGCAAATGTAAGCTATCTAGTGCAAATAGCATACAGAAATTGAATAACAAAAAGGAACAAGCTTTGCCCTTTCAGCTGATTAAGTTCACACCCCACCGAATAACGATTGTCGAGCTAGATTTAAGCAGAGCATGAGTCCATCCAGCAGTCATATAAAATTAGATATCTAGTGCAAATAGCATACAGAATTTGAATAACAAAAAGGAACAAGCTTTGCCCTTTCAGCTGATTTAAGTTCACACCCCACCGAATATCGATTGTCGAGCTAGATTTAAGCAGAGCATGAGTCCATCCAGCAGTCATATAAAATTACTCAAATGCTATTGCAACATGTGCAAGTCTTTATAAAAAACGACAAAAAAGGACGAAAGTCTCACAATAAAGGGTCCTCATATGTGGATAGGTAAATCGAGCAAAATGTGCTTTAGTGTGATCATAGAATGGTGATACCCATGTATCAAAACAATGGTGTCAGCACCTATAGAACAGGACAAAGCCATTCCATCAATTGAATATAACAATCACACATCTTCATCCTAATCAATGCATCTTTATAATTTCAGCATCAAACAAGGAATATAGCGAGAGCAAGAGAGAGAGGAAATACCTGATATCACTATCAGATGCTTGAAGCCTTGACCAGTGTTACTGTCAGCGTTATTGTCAGAACCCCACTGTCATGGTAAAGTATTGAAATCAAACAAATCTCCACTTGAAACGGTGAACTAGTCTTAACAATTTCAAGTAAAAAAGGGTCAAAAGAGCGCAAACAATGAGAACTGGATGTTACCGGCAACGACAAAGATGGTGAACCAAACAAAGTGCCAGGAGAATTAGGGGTGTCAGCATTCTCGAAGAGGCTTGAAATATAATATTACCACTGGTTCATGTGTGAATACAAGAATAAGAAAGCAAGATCACCAAGGAGAGGATTCAAACATAATATTACAAATGTACTTAAATCCAAAGGAAGCAAGGTTTTCTTATTTTCTCAAATGAATAGCCTAAATTATAAGCATTGACAGAAGCAAGATTGCATACCTATCCTTGTCTCTTTTAATAGTCATAAGCTTTGGTTGTGCAGTTGGATCCGGGAGCTCGTTACGAAATCTAATAAACCAATGAAGTTGTGTCAATAATAGAAATAAATTATAGTTGTTGCATCATCACTTCTGTTTGCAAGCACTCGAGCTGCTGATAAATTTTAATCATTTCACTAGATGCAGGATCTCTATTAACCTATTCAATATATATAAACAAGAAAGCTTTCATGAAGGACACAACCTGATAATAAGTTAAAAAGTTCATTTGAATGACAATGTTGTGCATTTTGGTTAGGTTGAGATCAAATTGGACGAAAAACAAACTTACATTCAAGAAAAACCCCTTCTGTCAGCACCAATTCGACAGTCTCACCCCTTCTGTCAGCATATGAAGACGGCGATGAGACGTGCACTTTGAATTCTTTAGTATATCTCTAGATGGACTCTCACCTAAAACTCAAACTCTGGAAGTCTGCAACTATGATGTGAGGGAACATTACTGATTCGGAAAACAGAAAGACAATCACTTGCAAGCCCAATGAATCATTATCTCTTTGCAAGCTCAATGACTCATTCTCTCTTTGCAAGCATTCTCAAAGCTAATCTGTCTTCAACAAGTCATAATTATAGAGATTTTGTATCACTAATCTAAACAAATCTAAACAACATTCACTCTGTGTCAGCACATATTCAATCCGTGTCAGCACATATTCACTCCGTGTCAGCACCCTTAATTATTGAATACTTGGAATCTGCATATGCTCAAACTGCTGTAATTTACGAAGGCAGAACCGCTCGTCAATGAGAAGGGATCGAGTTACACCGAAAGGGAGGCAAGATGGAGAGAAACAGGAGATCAGACTTGAATTCCACAACACTAGTGATAGGAAGAACAAATTCAACTCTAAAACCTAAATTTCTAAAACGTGGAAGGGGAAATCAACAATGGAAAATTGAAATCAATTAAAAACCCAAAAGACAAAAAATCAATTTCCTCAATCTCTTATAGCAATTTCTTTTTCTATTTTTTAAACCTCGAAAATTCAACTTCACTCACTTTGATGGTTACCCATTTGGCAGAGCTTAGATGGTGATCTGATAGACTGCATATCATCTCATCAGCAACCAGCTTTTGATCACCCTGAATTAAGAGGCCAAAAACTATTGGTACCCACAAATCTCCCATTCAATTCAAGCAATATATAAATATATTTTTACCTAATATCATCTAATTCAGAACAAGCAGAGATTCAGAAATTTGAAGCCAAACCTAAAATTGCAAACAGGTTCGCAAACAAGTTCTCGCCCTCCTTCCTCATGCTGTAGGTTTTCTGAAAATTTGAAGCCAAACATAAAATTTGAAGCCAAACCTAAAATTGCAAACAGATTCAGAAAATTTGAAGCCAAACCTAAAATTGCAAACAAATTCTCGTCCTCCTTCCTCCTGCTGTAGGTTTTCTAATGCGCAAACAGGTTCGGGCTCCTTGGCAAGCAAATTCCGCAAACTGGTTCGGGCTGTCATCGCCGGAGACGAGCTTCTCGCCGCGCCTCCTCCACTATGTATCTCGCCGATGATGGCTGCGGCCGCAAGGTGCGAGGGCGAGCGGGAGAGAGAGGGCTTCAGGATGACGGGATCTGAGAGATGGGAAGGCTGCCATGGCCGGCGCAATTCCCAGGAGGAAGAAAGGGCTTCAGCAGCTAGCAATACAAGGGAGCCGGTGGTGTGCCTAGTGACTGCCAGTTTGACAAATCACTCAACCGCGTCCATAGTTTGTCTGGTTCCAATTGCTGAAATCGCAGATCGAAATCGCGGAGAGAGACGAAGAGATCTCGAATTGGAGCGACGCGAGAACTCACAAGAGAGAGGGTGAACGCGGGAGGGAGGGATTCGAGGTCTCGAGGATTAGCAGGGCATCAAAACAGGGGATGTCAGCAGCCTTCGGTCACATTAGAAGAGAGTGGACATTTTTACACTTTTTTCAAATATATGGATATTCTTATAATTTAGCCAATTTCTATTTCACTAACTGCCCCCTATTTTAATCTATGATTGTTATATTTTGCCAAAATTGATATTACAAGCTTTAAATATGAATAGATAGGTGGGAGATTGAAGGAAAATAAATAAATAAACAAAACTGAATTCTTGAAAAGAGAATTTCATGTGAAATTTTAGAATTCAACTATATATCTACAAATTTTAATAATCCTGATCTAAACTTAATATGAAAAACTTCATTTGCTCCATTTTTCACAAACGTACGTAGGTAACTCGATTAAATGCAAATAATCAAATTCAATGCTCTAAAAGACGCTTGACGGGTGCTTGGTGGTAGGGTAGGGTTAACCATTCCAGAATGGCTCACTGGAAAGGACTTGCGGGTAGTACCCAAAGATCCCTAATTCGAACCCCGAATATGACCGCTCTTTATTTACAAATTCAAGGTAGGGTAGGGTTAAGTGTTTAGGCGGGGTGTAAGTGGGGTCTAGGCGAATTTTATGGTGGGTTTTTGCAGTTTAGGCGGGTTTTGACGACTTTGACAACGGGGTGAGACCAAGCTGATTTAGACGGAGACGGGTTTTGAAGGATTTTTTTAAATGATCTCAACTCAATTCTATTTGTTCTTATAAACCCTAAAACTATAAAGACCCAATCTGAAGCAAACAAAAATAGATCGAAGAACATGCATGAAAGTTGAAAAATCATCAATTCAAACAACTCTACAAATTTAAAAGTTGTAAATTTATCCCACTCTCTTACTTAATTGCATTTATGTGGATTTAAAAAAAGCCTCAAGACCCCCAACTTTACCGATTGAGTGAGGGTCTTAACTGAATTGACTATGAAAACCATATAGCTATATGAATGAATAAATATAAATAGGGCATGAATACATTAATCCCTGACCCAATCGCCCTTGAACTCCCATTCAGCGTCCCTAAAATCATAAAACCACAAGCCATCCTCCCTTGCACTGTACTTGCACACCTCCCCGCAGCTGTAGCCGGTCTCCCCCTCGACGAACACCTTGAAATGACCCGACACCTTCTTTCCTAACCGGTCCCCCAAGAAGTCGCAGGCCACTTGGGTCCTGTCGAACAGCTCGTCCTTCAAATCCATGCTCATGGATCCCCCATGGGGTAGCTCCTTCTCCCCCTCTTCGTTGTTGTTGGAGGTGCAGCGGGCCTTCAGAGCCCACCCCGGGCCCATTTCGTTGGTGATCACCAGGTGGAACTTGTCGTCGAAAATGGACGCCGTTGAGGTTGGCAGAATGATCAAGCAGCAGAAGAGGCCGGTCATTATTGTTATTGATTGCATCGTTAAACTTGTGTTAACTCCTTTTAAAATTTTTTATATATCTTTCTTCGGAGGATCATCGTGATCGCGGTTTTTTCTTTGCTTTCGTTTGAAGATCTGTCAAGTGTTGGGATTTTTTTCCCCTCCAGTGTGATGGCCGTGATTTGGAGCCATTTCTGATTATGTCTATAATTAGTTGTTGATTAGAGGTAATTTTGTTTATTCATTTTCTAAAATTGGAGAGTTTTGCGAATTAAGCTCCTCTAATCTCTCCCATGTCGCCTGGCTATATATATATTTGACGACAACTTTATTAAAACATTCATACCTAGCTTCGTATTGATTCAAGATGATCTATTTTGAAGAAAAATAAGCAATAATATGATGCCCCATTTGTACGAGAGGAAAAAAGGTCATAGGGCGTACATCAATCTAACTCTTACTAACCGACTATCCACCCTAGACTTATCAAAACTAAACCAACCTAAGATCCGGACCAACTCGACCCGTAAAACGTGGGTTTTGATTTCAATATTTCAATCCAAAACCCGAAATGACTCGAATCCGTTTAACCCATAAATTTCTGCGTCGGATTGGGTCAATCTGTGAGTTACCCGTTAGGTCAGAATCTAAGTTAATGAAAAACATTTATAAATTGAAATTTAACCTACTGTCATCAAATATATATAGGAAAACTTCATTAAAACTCTTGAACTAAAAATTACAAACCTTATTGTGGAAGGAGATTCAGCATTTATGATAAATTGCTTAAAACACAACACCAAATGCATGCCCTTGGGAAATTGAGCTGATTATGGCTGATATTAAAACTCTTTTGTTAAGCTTGCAGGAGGTTTCTTTCTTCCACAATTATCGTCTCGGTAATCGAGTGACTGATAAAGTTGCACACTTTTGCTACTCAGTCAGGTGTCCCAACATCGACCTCCCATGATTTAGGTCTTCTTGATCTCATCCGCTAGGATGCTATCGGGTAAAGTATGCTCACCCGAATTCTTACCTAATAATAATAATAATAATAATAAAAAAAACACTTCATTCTTGGTTTCTAAACCTCTTTGGTTTTCTTCCCATACCTAGAAAACCGCCACCGTTTGTATTAAAGTTCTACTTATTGTGTAATTGATTTTCATGATATACAAAACATCCACTGTGAATATAAAATTATGTAGTTATACATAAGTCGTATATTAAAATTTATTATATTAATAATAATGGGGATTGAATATTATTATTTATCATTAACTTGACTTTATACTTTAATACTATGAGAATTGCAATGTATATAAAAATACATATTACTATTATAACGACATTACTTGCATCTTTTTCAATAAATATCAACTATATATCAGTAGGGTAATATAACAATTTTAGCTTTTGAAATTATATTAATAGTCCACTATTAAAAATTGTATTCATGACTGGGAACCATAAAATATAGGTATGGGTTGAGAATCTCATGACCCATAACCCAAAATGACCTGACCCATAATTAGTCCAAACCTGACCCAAACCCAACCTATTTGATAGGACTGATCCACCCTTTAATCCTAATTAGCTTAAAAGTAGGGGGTGTGCATATTCAATTATCCGACATGACATGACTATTTGTGTTGGATACTTGAAACCGTTCATACTCAAACCCCCCCGAGATGAACACGATCCGATAAGTATCAGGGTATCCGACACGAATACCTGCCACGATCTGTTTATTTGGTATTCTCCAAACTCGTTCTTAGTTCTTCCGGATTACAACGTAATCAGGCTTGAAAACCATGTTCTCGGCTATGAAATTTTGAGGAAGCAAAATAAAACTAGAACAAATTGATTACCGAAGAGCACAAAATAGTTGACCTCCAAGCATAAAATTTTGATAGTTTCAAATTAATAAGAGGGAGTGAGGGAGAGAAGCTACAATATTTTCTTCCAACAGTGGCAATTTGCGTGAAGGAGGAGCAAAAACAGCCATATAAATTAATGAAACTAGCTAGGAGCACTTGTTAGGGAGAAGCAGCAAAAAAAGGTGAGAGATTGCTCAGAGATGGAGATGATTCGTCAGAATTGAGTTAGAATGTTTGTCGAGTTCTTCAGATGTGAGTGGGGAACGGCGATTGAAAAGGAGAATGACCATGAAAATGAAATTGAGAGCACTAGTCAGGGAGGAGAGACGATGAAGGTAAAAGATTGGTCAAAGATAAAGAGGATTTGTCAGCCACTTTGACCAGAATTGAGTTGGACAAAGAGTTAAGCCCAAAGCTGAGTTTGAGAGTGAGAGTGAGAAAGAGAGAGAGAGAGATCGGGTTCTTCATGTCTGACTGAATGGGCGGCCGGACTGGCGTTAGAGCGACTAGGGAGTCGAACCCAGACCCAAACACTTACCATACTAATAGGAACCCTTGACCATCTAAACTAGTTCAATCTAGTGTAATGAGAATAAACTTATATTCCTTGTACCATTTTTTTTTTTTACAGTTTTTAAATATAAACGTGTTGTGTTGGGTATTTGACAAATAAAAAAACTTCAATCCAGACATGACACATTTATTATCGTGTTGTAAAACCGAAGGTTTGAAAACTCGAGATTGATTTTATGTACGAAAGCGCGAAAGATCGAAAAACAAAACACGCAAGAAAAACGAACACAAGATATTTTACGAGGTTCGACAAAGCCTACGTCCTTGGGGCCTCAAGGATTGGGCGAATACACTAGAAAGAGTCCGTACAGGGACAAATCAAGCAACGAATACAAGAACAGTCCTAGATCTAAGCATGCATGTGAATCATAATGTAAAAGGAGAAGAAATCCCCTTGTATGGGAACCGAAGATCAAAGAAGACTTCGATCTTCAACCCTAGATCTCCTAGAAGGAAGAGCGGCAACCCAAAGCTAAGCGTCGGAGCTCACAACACCACCAGAAGGACACCTTCAACCATCATTGTCGCTCTCTAGCTCACTCAGAAACCACGGGCCATGAAGCTTGGACACCAAACCCTAAAAACCCTAGTGGAGTGTTTTGAGAGGACGAAAAGGCAAGAGATGAGGAAGTGAGTCAAGCAGCCAGGAAGAGAATTGAAGCTTTTAAAGCTAGGTCACCCGAGGAGCTAATCCTAGCTCTAAACGTTGTGTTCCACATGTTGCAATCGGGAAGCTTTGGTTGGGCCACCTGCTCCAATCCTTTCCCTTTGATCTTTGGGCTTTCGTTTGGGATATAGCCCATACAACAAATTGCAACATTACATAATACATATTATTGATATATATATATAAAAAAAATTATAATATGTATGGATGAATGGTTGTAGTTAGTCCCGACTGAATAGTATTGAGTCGCATTTGCGACTTGATCTTCTAATATATATATATATATATATATATATATATATATATATATATATATATATATATATATATATATATATATATATATATATATATATATATATATATATATATATATATATATATTATATGCATTGTTCATCACATTCCCGTCGTCGGAGACCAACACGCACGATGATGAGGACTGTCGATGCAAGATTTGAAGCCTTCTTAGACTTTAGTGCCACCCATTGTCTTCGTCTCTCATTGTCTCTCAGCGCTTCCAGCTCCTCCTCGACAAATCAAAATCATTTGTCCTATGTCAATGGATTACTGTCTCCCCTTCACGGTTAAAGCTAAATTAAACATATTAAATCAAACCTTTCTCGGGAATAAACACGAACCATTCGATTTAGATTGAGATCGACCAACAAACTTGCTTGTAATATTGCCTAAGGTTTTTCCTACCCACCCAATTTGGACCCCAAATTGAAGATAAAATAGATCTAGATAAGTTAGAGTTTCGTATAGATGAAGAAAGAATTAGAAATAAAAATCCAATTCGATAATAAATATGATTCGAATTGTTCAGTTGGAGACTTTCTATCACATATTAATCAAAACCCCTCAATGAATTTTATCATTCAATCGCACAAGGTTGAGATTCCAAGTTGCATTGCTTCCCTTTCAACCATGAATATCTCCCATGGAAATTTTTCAGAAATTTGAAACCAAATCAGTCCAACATCTCGTCAATTTAATTCAGATTCAATAATGATAAGATATCAAAAGGATAAATTGTGCCCCAAGTTATCAACCAAAAAATCTTCAATAAAACTCGCCTTATCGACTTCAGATCGAGATCCTCCACCGCCAATCCCCAACCACTGGTTATCAATATAAGGAAGTAGATGAACATTGATTTTTAAGTTTTTGGTTCATATTTTGAGTCAAACTTAAATCTTCATTTGCAAATGTTATGTAAAGGCATCGGTTTTCAAATCATAATTTTGGGTAAAGGAAGTTAAAAACGGATTTGAATCGGATATTTGAAGGAAAACTCGTCCTCAACCTAACAATTCGACTTTGAAACTTATGGAGCGGAATTTCGACCTAAATCGAATTTTGATGACTAACTTGGGATGGCGACATCTTCCTCGGAATTTTCAAGAACCTAATTAAACGAGAGAGCGGGACTTAGGAAAACTAACATTGAGTGCAAGTCCTAAGGAGCCAATAACTCTCATCTCCTTCTTCTTGTGAGCAAGGCACTCCAGTAGCACCGCCATACCTTCTAGGAACCAATAAGGTGCATCCGAGCAGCCCTGGAAGTCCAAGAACAAAGCCCCGGAGCCACCATCGACCATTTTCAGGTTCTAAAGGTAAAGACCTCGGTTTCTCTTCCTTTCACCTTCAAAACCTTCAAATGTTTTTCCTTTAACCTTCCTACTGACTTCCCAGCCGCCATAACTCGAAGATTCAGCCGTGGTCGAGTCGAAAATCACTTCCCAAGCCATTCTGATGAAGAAGACGAAGTTTGGGTGAACGATCCTTCTTTCTCTCATTTTTCACGTGTAAAGTGTAGTCTAAAATGCTCCTATAGCTTAGGGTAAGAGTCGAGAAAAGTGGGGAGGGCTAACAACAACAAACGAGACCAAAATGAGCTCAATCAATTAGGAGATCGGAGACCAGACTCGCCATCGCGAGTTAGAACTTGCGACCCGAGTCAGAACATGGCATTGGGGTTTTGTCTCACCGCGGCGAGTGGCCCCTGTCGACGCAGCGAGTGAGACCCCAGAGGAACCCTTTGGGGGCTCCACAACTCGCAGCAGGGAAAGCCCCTCGTGGGGGCAAAAGCACATCCCGCGGGGGCGACTTGTCCTTCTCACGGCCGCGACACCCCAACCTCGCGGGGTGCTCGCTGGGTGTGTTTCGCAGCGGCAAAACACGACATGGCTGAGAGTTTTAGCTTAATAACCTTAGGACTTTGCCAAATGTTTTCGAAAGCCGGATTTCACATTTTGGGGATTTGAAATGACTGACTTGATGACTGAAACTCAGGCTTTGGAAAATTGAATTACGAATGTTTTCAAGGGTCGGAAGTCTGAACTATTTGACTCGGATTTTGAAATGGTTTTGGAACTAACTTGGGGACTTGACTTGTTCGGTGACTGACTAGCATGATGAGATGCATGTTTTACTAATATCATGTATGGGTGACTATTGGCATGAAATCGTAGTGATGTGTTATAACATGAGTAGTACCTTGCGAGATGTTATACATAATGATGAATTGTTATATATGTGTATGATTAATAAGCATGCGGAATTGGCTAAGTATATTATGGAAGTTGTCGTTATCTTATGAGTTGATGATTGAGGTTATGCGGTGATTGATCATGATGAGTTCAAAAGTATGGATGATGCAAGTTGTTTATCTATCTGATTGTGTGATGTGTGTGATATATGTGTTAGAGTAGCTAGGTCTACTATTTTGCTGCTCTGCTTAGCCAAGGAAGTTTCTTCGGAGCTTAATCAGATTAAACAGAACACTTCCCTGCTTATATGTGCATGATATACTAGGTGTTCACTCAAGAATGAGCATCCCTATTATGTAGTACCATGCTTAGGACTTGCACTCAAGAATGAGCATCCCTATTATGTATGCATTTGTAAATAGAACAATCGTTATCTGTGAAGTAATTAGAGTTTTTGCTAGGGTCATAGGACGACCCAGTCTCATCGAGTTTGCCCTGAGTCATTCGAGTCATGAGCAACACTTTTATGAGTAACACCTTTATGAGAAACACTTATATGAGCATGATGATTATGAGCATGATTACGAATATGATGATTATAATAAATTGTTGGTTAAATGGCCGGAATGCATTCACGACGTCTTTCGCATATATATATAGGGATTGACTCCGGTGAAAACCTCAAATTGTGGTAAAAATTGTGAGGACTATTTTATAGCTTGGTTTATTTGAAACTTCTGCTAAAAACCTCAATCACACGGTGACTTTACAACTTGGTTCAACCTAAAAATCGTGCTAAAAACTCCAATTTTAAAATAACACATGACTTTATAGTTCGGTCAAGTCTAAAAATCGTGCTAAAAAACTCATGTTTTAAAATTACATAGTGACTTTATAGCTTGGTTTTATTCATAACTGGGCTAAAATTTGTAACTTTATAGATCGGTTCTATTTATAACCCAGCTATAAAGCAAGTGAATCGGGCTAAAAAGTCGTTCCTCACAGGTTTTTACCGCAATTTTGGTTTTCACCGGAGCGCACCCCTATATATATATATATATATATATATATATATATATATATATATATATATATATATATATATATATATATATATATATATATATATATATATATATATATATATATATATATATATATATATATAAACTGCTAGCATGCGTGTGTGTTAAATTCTTGTCCTGCATTAGAAGCATGATATTAGGTGTAGCGTATATGTATGTTTATATGTTGGGACCAGCCAAGTGCGGGCCTCAATTTGATCCTATGACCGCTAATGTTTTTAGGTATGTGATAAATGTGTGTGATGATGATGATACTGTATGAACGTGGGACTTTTTGCATGGCGGAGAGAGAGAGAGAGAGAGAGAGAGAGAGAGAGAGAGCTCTGAGACTCTAATTTCACCAAACTATGATCGTTTTTGGACTTCGATACTTGGATTTCGTTTTGACCCGGCACTGTCGTGGCACCCTATGTATTTTGGTTTAGACTTATGCTTGGGTTTGAATGCTATAATGATTTTCACGACTTGGGTCATAGGACAAGTATAAGGGTTTTACCTCGGGTATCCAACGGACCTCACGCTATTTGGGTTCGAAATCCCACTTTCCGCTACTAATATTCGTTTTTAAAACATCAACTTGTACTCGGTGCGCAAGATCCGAACGAAGAATTCTATCCTTCAAAATGTAACTCGGGAATTCTAATCCCGAGCTGTTACATGTTAGTCATTGTATTAATATTATTTTAATTAAAAATGTAACTCGGAAAGTTCCAGATAAGCTGAAAGAGAAATTCTACAAGGTGGTTGTTAGACGGCCTTATTATATGGCTCGGAGTGTTGGTCTATCACTAAAGCTCAAGAACAGAAGTTGGTTGTGGCTGAGATGGATGAGTGGGCACACGAGACTGGATAGAATCAGAAATGCTCACATTAGGAGCAAGGTTGGAGTTGCGAGTATCGTTGACAAACTGCGGGAGTCCAGATTGCGGTGCTTTGGGCACGTTCGTAGGAGGCATATATCATCGCATGTTCGAAGGTGTGAGAGCTATGAGCTTGGAGCTATGTGTAGAGGGAGAGGTAGACCGAAGAAGAGCTGGATGGAGTTTATCCGATAAGATCTCAATGTGCTAAACCTTTCGAAAGATATGACTTCGGATAGGGATCCAGATCACTGGAGGACGTGCATTCGATCTTCTGATGTTTAAAAGCTCAAGGATGGGTGTTGGGACCTTTCGTATTTGCTTCTTTTCCGCCTTCCTATCTGTTTTATACTGCCTCATTATCTACTAGTTGGCATGATACCATGTTATTCTTATGCCCTAATGTTTTGGGTCTACCGGAAACACTCTCCCGACTTGTTCGGGGAAAGAGTGCGTACATCCCGACCCCCCAGACCCAGCTTTATCGCGTGATATACTGGGTTGTTGTTGTTGTACATAAATTTATAAATTTTAAAATGCATATTATTTTTTTGTTCACATAGTTTGTATTATTTCTAAGGGGAAACTAATTAAAATACCCCCACTTTTGGGGGTATGGTAAAAATATATCCTCAACTTTCAAATATAATAAAAATATCCCGACCTTTGAGGGTAGTGGTAATATATTACCCCAAGTTTTTTCACGGGTCAAAAATGCTGACAAGGCAGCCTACATGGATTTTTTTACAAGGGTTTTCTTAAACAGCGTCCTTAGGAAAAAATAAAGAGTTTGACCGGGTTCATACCCAACGCCTTTTCCTCTCTCGTATCTTCTTCCGTGGTCGCCTCTTGAATTGGCTTCCAACCATTCCAGGTCTTCCAGGTAGCTCATGGTTCCTCTTCAATGTCAGTCTTCCTCCCTCGTGGTCGACTATATCTTGAGTTGTCTCTCTCACGTCTTCTTCACCTCTGATTCGTTCACGGACTTGGTTGGGTAAGTTTTATTTTTTTTCCTCGTTGTTGTTGTTGTCGATTTAGTTTTATTGTTGGTTTGGTGTTAGAAATAGTCGTGTTGTGTTAATTTGAGGCAATTTTGACCGGATTAGTTGCTTGGTTGAATCAATTTCATTTTTCGGGTTTAATTTGTTATCGTTTTATTTTTTTCCCCTAAGGAAACTGTTCAAGAAAACTTAATTTCCGTGCTAATTTGTAAAAAAAAAGCTTCCACGTATGTTGTGTTATAAAAAAAATCCACATAGGCTACTTTGTTAGCATTTTTGACCCGTGAGAAAACACAGGGTAATATATTACTACCACCTTCAAAGGTTAGGATATTTTTATTACATTTGAAAGTTGAGGATATATTACATACCCCCAAAGGTGGGGGTATTTTAATTAGTTTTCCCTATTTCTAACCATTTTTCCATTAAAAAAATAAACGAAAATTTCACGAGGTACTCCCGAGGTATCGCGAAATTCACACGGTGACCAATTCTTTTACCTCTTTCACGTGGTACCCCTGAGGTTTGGAATTCTTTCACCTCATGCCCCTCCCCCTTATATTTTTAACAGCCTTCGTTAACTTTTATTAAATAAATAAAAAACAAAATTCTTTAACCCGTATGTAGAAACGCGAGTTGCCCAGCGAAGAGGAGAAACCCGACAGGGGAGCGAACAACTGTTGGAGGGGCGGACTCCGACGGGCGTCTTTGGCGTCGGTGGTGGTGGTGGCAGACTCCGGCGTCAGTGGCAGCGGCAGACTCCGGCATCGGTGGTGGTGGCAAACGAGCGAAGGCGGTGCTGTTGCACAGTCAGACGTAGTGAAGAGGGCGAAATTCCGACAGGTATGTCCAATTTCGAGCTTTTTCGACTATGTATATGGTTAATGTTGCTCCTGCAAGGTTGATTCTACACCAATTGCTCTCTAATTTTGCCCCTTCTTCGAATTTGTAGAAGAATTTAGTAGTTAGGGTTTAGGGTTCTCGAATTTGTCGAATTTATGAAGAAATTGATAGTTATTAAATTAGGAAATTGGTTAGGTTAAATTAGCATATTGGTTAGGTGAAATTAGTATCTCGAATCAAATATTATGTACATGGATACCGTTGATTATGAAATGGCTGAATTTTTACCAAATTTTGGCTTAAATTCTGAAACGGTTCTTTAAAAATGTTGCCGGAGATGAAATGGTTCTTCATTGATTATGAAATGGTGGTTTATTGATTCTGAAATGGTGTTGAAATGGTGATTTATTGTTTCTGAAATGGTTATTTATTGACTCTGAAATGATTCTGAAATGGTTCATGATAGTTGATTTGAGTAAGAGAATGAGTGAGCGTTCGTCAACAAGTTGTGAATCAAATAAAAGTTGTGTGAGAGTGCTTTGTCGTCATCAGTTGCCAACAATAGTCTTAACAGTGAAGGATCAACAAAAGGATAGCTATGGAAGACAGTTCTATAGACGTTGTCGATGAAATGGTTCATTATAGTTTTTGTATTGGTATTAGCTTTTGTATCGGTTATAAACGTCAAATAGGTTATTAATGGCGAGTCTTATTAGATGAAGGATAATTGAGAGATAGACCAGTGTTATGTTAGGCCTAATGCCAACTGGGCTAGCAGACATTTGTGATACTTTTGTTATTGTATTTATAATAGTAGTGTATAACAGAACCTATAAATTTTAAAAAAAATTATCGGTTCGTGTCGGGTACCCAATAAGGGAAAATGCCCGATCCGAACACGAACCATTTATTACCGTGTTTTACCGGTTCGTGTCATTTTCGTGTCGTATTATTTTCGGTTCGTGTTTTTTCGTGTCGTATCGCCGTGTTTTCGTGTCGGATTAGTCGTGTCGGATTTTTTTGCACACCCCTACCAAGTAGGCTCTTTTATACAAATAATGTGATCAATAGATAAGTTACCTATAATTAACAGAGTATGCTCTCTTATACAGTCTTAATGAATCCACACCTTCAAGCAACTTGAGTACGGGAAGGCATCTATTCGAGCCCAATGTGGAATTGAATGACTCAACGAAGTTGCTTGATGTGTGAGGAGCGTGTAGAGTTGGATCGTACATGTACCTTGCCCAATTTTCGAACTCACCCACGTTTTGAAGCCATCTCAAAGCACCTTTTCCTGCTACACTTTCAACTCTCTCCATTGAATTGCCTTCTTGAATTTATGTTCCGAGAAAGCTTTGCAGTAAGACCAAAACAAATCCTTCACTAGCTTTCCTGGAAAAGCTTTCTTAAAGTCTGCAAGAGCCGGCTCAACCCCCTATATTTCATATTATAGTAGCATTGAATTAAAATTAACGAAGCATATGCACATATATATATATACACATTTCAATGGGTAAGATATGGTACCTTCTGTCTATCCGAGATAATACAGCAATTGTTCTTATTAGCACTTCTCAAAACCTCCCTCAGCTGATAGAAGAAAGACGCCCATGTACTTTTATATTCATTCTGATAAACCCTATATGCTATGGGGAAAATCTGCTTGTTCCCATCAACAGCAATCGCAGATAAAACAACACCGCCATATTTTCCTTTCAAATGACATCCATCTACTCCAATCAACCCCCGACATCCATGAATGAAGCCCTCGATCATTGGCCTCAATGCTAAGAATACACTCTTAAACTGCAACGGCTTTTCGGGATCATCTACTGGGTGTCTCCAAACAATGTGTGCTCTCGAGCCAGGATTCAATGACTTTACAACCTCACAGTAAGTTGGTAAACTCCCGTAAGAAACATCATCATCTCCATTGATGATCTTGATAGCAAGCGCCATTGCGTCGTATAATGATGTCGGTTTCATGTTGATATCGTATTTACTCAACAAAAGACTTTGCATAGGTGCCCCTTTGATCTCCTTATCTGCTTGAACGTGCTCAAGGAGTTTTTTGGCTGCCCAAGCTGGATTTGCCATTGAGTTAAACTTTGTTAGTTTGAGGCAACCATGAGTGTCATTCAACGATTTCATTGCCCATGTAACTCCATCCGGAAGTCTAGATGCATGGATCCTCCACTCACAATCTGATTGCCCGCATATAGTCGTGTACCTTGTCTGATCAACTTTAATTACCACAAAAGAGAAGCCCTCTTGAACACAATAGTCTCTCAAAACTTTAATTACCACAACAGAGAAGCCCTCTTTGTCAACAAAAATCAACCACACTTTCAATTTTATATTTCCAAAACTATTATCACCAAACAACTCTCCATTATCATAAATTCGGTCAAAGTAGTCATCCGCATCAGTGCCCTCCTCCCCAGAAACATCATCATCAGTCGTTTCATCACCAATTTCCCCACAAGATGCCAACACTAACGCCCCCTCATCTATCAAATTGGTTGCCGATATATTCTCACCTTCTAAAGATGCAGTACCCAACAAATCATCATTGGGAAAATCAGTGGGCAAATCAGTTGCAGGCAAATCAGATACAAAGGGCATAGAATCAAGCACATTCTCCTTCGTCCTACTAACCTCAGCATATGTTGGTTCACTAGGTATGGAGCAACTTTGGGATTTCGGTAGATATATCCCTTTCCTTCTTGCATTAGTAGCAGGAACCCTCCTACTAGAACTAGGTTAACTACCATAACTTGACTTTTCCTTCGGCCTTTTTGACTCAATCATACCCCGTGCCAGTTCCGAAGTCTTGGACGGTGAGTCACCGGATCCAATGGCCAATTTAATCAATATCTTCTCTCTAAATGTATTCATGAAGTTCACAACATCGTTGTCACTCTCTAATTGAAAACTCTGAGCATTATGCGCATACCATAACGTCGAATTCTCGGGGAGGATCATGCCCTTTTTCTCTGCCCCTTCTAGCAATTCAACAAATATATCCAAAATACTACACTTATCCGGGTCATCAACCTCCATTTCGACATATTCCGAATGAATATAACACATTTGCAACACTATTCTACAAAGCATAATGTTTATACAAACAAATTTGGAAACCACCAAATTCAAAGCCATGATACATATACCTAAAATCATCAAAATGCAGCCTATATACCCCTAAACAACAACAAATCATCAATAAAGTTCACATGTACACAAAATTTTGCACACATCAACCATCGTACTAAACCCTAATTTTTGGTAAAATCTGAAAATTGGATTGAGATTCACCTGTAACTAGCCGTCGAGTCCATGATTGGAACGCCGCCATCACCAACGCCGGAGTCCGCCACCACCACCGACGCCGGAGACGCCTGTCGGAGTCCACCCCTCGTTGTTCGCTCGCCTGTCGGGTTTCTCCTCTTCGCTGGGCAACTCGCGTTTCTACATACCGGTTAAAGAATATTGTTTTTTATTATTATTATTATAAGTTAGCGGAGGCTGTTAAAAATAAGAGGGAGGGGCACGAGGTGAAAAAATCTCAAACCTCAAGGGTACCACATGAAAGAGGTAAAATAATTGGTCACCGTGTTAATTTCGCGATACCTCACGGTAGCTCGTGAAATTTCCGAAAAATAAAAATTATGTATAAAGTAAACATGGAAGAGGGGATAGCGGTGGAATTCCAGTAAAAGATTCAAAATTGAGAGGTACCCCTCTGGAAGAAGGATTTTTTCAGACCGCGCCACAAACAGCTCATTCGAATTATACGCCGTATTCAATCAAATTTATTAATTTAATAAATAAATTTCCTTTATTTCATACACACAAAAATCAATTTAAACCAAAACCCCTAAAAAATCGCGCAAATTTCTCCTTCCTGTCTCTCTCTCTCTCTCTCAGCCTCCAGGCTCCACCCTCTTCCTCCTACCGCTTTCTCTCTCTTTTCACTACTCAGATCAGAATATGGAGAATCGAGATTCCAATACTTCTGTTGAAATTCTCTTTCCTTGACTCAAAGAGATTAAACTTTTCAATTCGTCGAAAAACTTGGAAGGGTTTAAGCGACTGTGTAGCTCTCTCCCTTTTGGTAAGTTCGTCTTTCTCTCATTCCCTTTGTTGAATTTCTGCTTCTTGTTTTGTTGTTCAATCCTAAAATTTATAACTTTTTGAACTGTTGGGTACCTTTGATTTTCATTTGTTCTTTTCTCTTCCTGCTTGATTTTGTGGGTTTTTTGGTTCTTGATTAGTGTATCCGAAAGTAAATCGTGTGTTGTAACAGTGGTAGGTGGGAATCTGGATGTTTCAATTTGCGATTCAAATTATGGATTTGGGGGGAAAAAGATAGAAATTTAGATAGCTTCAAATTTAATGTATATGACACCCATTTCAGCTGGGAAGCTGTATGTTGATATGATTATGTTGGTATCGAATATAATCTTGTTGATTTGCCTTCGTGAAATTGGGATGTTTTTCAGGTCATGGCAAGAAATATTAGTCCTGCACTGAGTATAGAATTGGCAAATTTAGACAAGGATACTGATACTCGTAAGTCAGCTATGAAAGCTCTCAAATCATATGTTAAAGATTTGGATTCGAGAGCGATACCTCTCTTTGTTGCTCGGGTTTCAGAGACGAAGGATGCAGGGGTTTCGTCTGGGGAGTACGCGATTCCACTTTATGAGGATTTGGCTAGAATCCATGGGCCAAAAATTGTCCCCCAAATTGATATCATCATGGGAACCATAATCAGAATCCTAACTACCAGTGGAGGTTCAATCCCTCTTCAACAGGCATGCTCTAAGGTTGCTCCTACAATTGCTAGATTTGCAATTGAACCCTCCAGCCTAGAGGACGAAAAGAAGCATATAATCCGTATCCTTTGCAAGCCCCTTTCGGATTCAATTCTGAGTTCACAGGAGAATCTATCCTGTGGAGCTGCCCTTTGTTTGAAGGCTCTTGTGGATTGCGATAATTGGAGGTTTGCATCTGATGAGATGGTGAATGAGGTTTGTTTAAAGGCTGCTGGGGCCTTGAAGGATAAGACTACTCAGACAAATACGCACATGGGATTGGTTGTCTCGTTGGCCAAGCACAACAGTCTTGTTGTTGAGGCATATGCCGGGTTGCTCATTTGCTCTGGTCTTGAAATCTTGAGTGCTGGGGTCACAGAGAGGAATTCACAGAAGAGATTGACAGCGATTCAGATGATAACCTCCTTGATGATGTGTTTGGATACGAGGAGTATCTACTCGGAGCTTGAATTGATCATTGAGGAAATGGAGAAATGTCAATCTGATGAGGTGCTGTTTGTTAGAGGTGCTTCCTTTGAAACCCTTTTGATTGCTCAGAAATTGCTCGCTGGGGAAGGGCCCAAGTTTGATCCGGATGTGGCTTCAGTAGCCGGTTCTAATGGGAGGAGCAGTCAAAGTTACATGTTAACCTCTGGTAATCAGTCACCAACATCTTTGTCACCTGATACTCAGACGCCTGACCCTTTTGTTGATAACACCTTGTTGGTTGATTCTCCTTTTACAACGACTCGGGCTTCTTGCAATGTGGATCGGAACGGAAGAAGTGTCAGCAGGAAACTTTGGAGATATGAAAATGGAGGTGTCGACATCTCACTCCAGGATGGAATCCTCTCTGAGATTGCGAGGAGTGGTGCTTCTCGTGCATTATCTGAGCACTGTGAAGCTTCAAATTCTCTAAGAGGTCATGATAATGGCTTTAACGGTTTCTATCCTGGAACTCCAACAAAGGAGGGGTTTCGAAGCCAAACCCCTAGTCCTCAGGTAATGTTTATTGTTGATCTTTATTAATATGATCTTTTTCTGCTGAATTTTTTCACAATATTAAAGAGTAGGCAAATTTTCCAATTTAAAATCAGAATCATCCAAGTAGTTTTGGGGGGGAATTATGGGAAACCACCCTGAAATTTTACAACTATTCATGAAGAACTACCCATAAAAGTTAGTTGCTCAATAGGGCCATTGATACCCTAGACCTATAAGTAATGTAAAGGTAAAGTTGTGATATTGCATTCAAAACAAACTGTCAGCTATAATAGAATTGGTGGTGTGGTGACATTTATCTAAGGTGTTTTGTTAAAATCTTCTGCCTAACGGAGGCCTTTTTGAAAAGGAAAAAAGAACCCCCATTGTTGAGTTGCTTTGCATAATTTGTAGGATTTCTCATACAAATTCTGCATATATTTTTTTTATACTCCTTACACTGATCTTTTTAGTTAGCTTTAACATTTGCAAAATTGGTGCTGCAGAGGCAGCGCCCTCAAATGAGTGCTGGCAGCAGTGTGCAGACCTATGGCACTCCAAGGCAGCTTGTTCAATTTCAGGATGAAGAGCATGAGAATCAAGCCAGACGGGTCAGAAGCCCTTGCTCAGTCAAATGTGGGTGCAGCCCAGTGCGAAAACGCAATTCAAACAGCCTCTGGAATGGAGTGCCCCATGCACATAAGAGCAACGGAAACATGGCTGATAAAGGACATCTTTCTCAGAGCGACTCTGAGTCTGTTTCTTCTACTGAAGATGTTCAGGTTGCTAATAATCTGCAGCTCACTGGTGAGGTTTCTCAGGGTAGAAAAGAACACCACAAGCCGGTTGAGAAACCCAGGTTTAGGACTGCTTTAAAGATGTCATACAGCATCATGTTGTTGCTCACAGTTGCCGTATCAGTATTCTGGTTGCAGAACAAGGATGAAGGAATGCATCTAGTTCCAACTTAAGAGTACTCGTTATGACTTCACATGGGTTTTGTCATCATGGAGGAATATGACATATAATAGATTGTTTTGAAAGCTGAATATTAGTTGGAACAATACAGATCTTGTGGCTTTCTTTGTACTCCAGCATATTCATAGAATCCAGATCTTAGATTGGTGAGGATGTAATCATTCATGTTTTGGAAGGTCTGTCCGTTGCTAGTTGAAAAAGTAACCTCATTTGCTTATATGAAAAGCTGATTTTCAAACTTGCAGGTTTATCTTTTTGTATTCCGGGTCAGTTTTTTTTTTGGAGTTCCTATATATATACACCGCTAATCAAGGTTAAAGAGGACGTACAAAATATTGAATTGAACGATATTGAGTGGATAAGTTGCCGACGACGTTGCTTGACGTGAAGGATTGGATCGGGCTAAATCGGACTAGCAACGGCGGAAAAAATAATGACGTCCTTGTGAATCTAAATTTTATTTTGTGGCCCGATTTGGCACATATTAGCAAATCAATCCAACATTAATTTGCGGTGCATATAGGGTGCACGTTTTGTTTTATACTCTCTCCGGTAATTAAAACACGTCGTTTTAAATATTTGCACATTTTTTAAAAAAACAAATAAAAGCAAACAAAAATACACTTATACTCGTAATTATTACTTTATTGAAAACTACAATTAACAAATCCCTAATCATTACAAGGGTAATTTTGGAAAATAAACACCAAAATACCTAAAATGACATGTTTTTCTTAACAAGATTTTACTCCTAAAACGACATGTTTTTCTTAACGAATGGAGTATAAACTAAGCCCCATAGAATTCAACTAAAAAATACGGAGTAATTGAAAAACTGATAATCTGTTGCATACCCAAGACCAAGAGGGCAAACTGGGTACAAAGTTGTACTAATAGATTTTTACAAAATGTAGCGTGATTCCTGATATCAATCCCACGTCTATAAACCATAGAACATGGCCAAAATCCTGTCTCAAAGCAAACTGTCAGGAACAAGTGAAGTAATCATGTTGAAAGCAAACATCTACTCATTATAATTTGACGACAAGCAGTTCACTAGCTAAACTCTGGACAATGCAGAAACTAAAACAGAGATCTGCGAGCGTTTCCAAAACTTCTACCACCAGCATTGTAGAATTCACGCAGATGAAAAACAGGCAAGAAAAGAGGCCAGAACAGGCAGGCTGTGAATTTGAATGGAGACTGGATCCGACTGTATCACCCCACAATTAGTCCTCATCTGCAGGACCCTGATCTCTCCTAGGAGCAGGGCCACCCGCGGGTTTAGCCATGATGATCTGTAGGATCAGAGTAAACAGCAGTAAATCAATGAAGGATTATGGATACAAAGAAAGGATACTAGAGTTTGCACTACAATGTACTTGTGTGATTACTAGGTTAATGCTAGTATGGTCATGCTTGTTACTGGATTACTTAATGGTACTTCAGATTATTATATGATTTTAATTAAATCTATGAACTGTTTATGGCTATTGATAAACTAGATACAAAAAAAAAAGTACAGAGTCTAAATAGATTGCCCCAAATATTCTTCATGAGAAAATAGGAAGAAATACAGTGTCTATCTTTTCGGGAGATATAAGATCGAACTAAGTCAAGATTTGCCCTTAAAATATAATTTGAATGCAACAGCACATTTAAGGACTGCAGCTGATGGCCAAATACCTGGTCTACTCGAAGAACTGTGCAGGCAGCATCTGAAGCATACTTGAGAGCGAACAATCTGCCACAACATTGCAAGCATATAATTTAGGCTTGTATCCTAGAAGGTAATGCAAAAGGCCGACCAGGCTAAGATTTCACTACTTTTGAGAGAGGATGACAGGCCACAATTGTGTCTGAACAAGAGCATCACGCTCATCCTTCCTCCCCCACAGGCCCACAGTAAAGATATACTCACGTTTATAAAGAAAATTGTACTGGGCAAAACAATCAAGAATGGAATGGACTCTACACATGCGAACAGGTCTTGAATGGAAAGGAAATTGGTAAGCATGAAGTTACAGCAACAACAAATATCATCATATCATATGATCTTCTCGATCAAATTGAATTACATGTGTACATGTACCAATGCTGAGTATCCCAAACCTAAGACTCCGATGCTCTAGCATTACATTACATGTGATTCTCTAGACCTAAATTCAACAGGCATTTGGAACATAGGTCCAACAATGGTTAAATTCCCAGATACAGTCATAAACAGATAAATTTCTTAATCAACTGTGTTGTCCAATGTTCTTTAAAAGCAGCCATAATGTCTTTCATATCTTAGTTGTTCACAGTTGAACTAACTAATGCCCTTCAATGGTTTCCCCAGATGTGAAGTATATAGATAATAAGAACAATGCTTATCTGAATAACATCTTACGGAGGAAACAAAAGAATCTTAATGTTCATCTTACTTAGTGATGTGGAGGTCCCACACACCCATTGCTGATGCATCCTTTTGCACACCCTCTTGCAACTCGATGCCCACTTTGGTGTTACCAGACGAGTGTTCAGCGTAAAGAGAAGATATAATCTCCATGGCGTTAAGACCAGCATTTTCTGCTAGAGTTTTTGGGATCATCTCAAAACACTCGGCAAATTTTGCGATAGCATACTGATCCAATCTGCACAACGGGCAAGCACACTTGAATAGCTCAAAATCAATGTGATAAAATTTTTAAGAATAAGGCACTCAATGAGCACAAGTACCATACTCCATCACTGGCACCTTTTTTAAGACATGCTTGCACTTTTGAAGATAAAGAAACACACGAATACCTTACCTTTTCTATTAGCATATTCACCGAGAAATTAAAGTTAAATGAATTTGCTCAATTATTAACACGAGGCCAAATCTCTGATCCAAAAGGCAGCTCTAGAATAATACGTGAAAATGAAGCCAAAAACGGAGCAGCTTTCATCAAATTATTGTACGGCACTGACAAAGCTCACATGAAATAACTGCTTTCACAATGATTATGAAACAAATGAAGAGAGATAGCTGCAATAAAGAGTAAATATCCCCACCACTTACCCAGTTTCCTTGAAAGAAAATTCTTTCAGTTTTCTAGCTAACTCAATTTCTGTAGCTGCAGCACCAGGTACTATTCGACTATCCCTGCACATTGACTACAGAAAAACAACTATATTATTGACAGTGAATGCATATTCTGTTTTTTTTTTGTTTGAAAAGCTAGAAATAATAAGCATCTTATACTTTGTTCAATCGACTATCACTACACATCAACTCCAGAAAAAAAAAATATATTTTTAACAGCAAAAACATCGACCAGCATCTTGTACTTCACACGAAGACAAGAATCACAAGATTGAACTCTCAAAACAGCTCAAAGTGTATCAACTCGTTAGAACCAACAATTATTACCTTATAGGTATTAACACCGTCATCAACAGCTCTTTCAAGGTCGTCCAATATACTATCAGTACTGCCTCTTAAAACCACTGTAGATACAGAGTTCCCACCCTCTTCATTCTTCACAATTGTAACCTACAGCACGTGACCATCAAAAGTCAAAATAAGAGAGATGCACAATATCAACAGGGCATATCTACACTTCATCTGGCACAGAAAAAAGCAATGATCTAATGCATATACAAACAATAAATATAATATCTAAAAAGAACGAAGAACCAAGGCCTTCAAGTTGTACCCTGGTGCCACCAATTTCCTCGACTGAAACAGAATCAACATATCCAAGGTCATCAGGGTTTGGTTGGCTCAGCTTCAACTGTAATCCAAAATAGATATTTGAACAGAGAGGTATTAGGAAGGAAAAAAGATAGCAGATAAACAAATGGAAACACTTGTAATATGCAAGCATCAGGTTGCTTACAATGGCAACAGCACCAGTTGTGCGGCAAAACCTTCGCAATTCAAATTTGGAACTGATCTTAAGAACCATAAGCCTGGAGACAACGATCAAGAAAGATCAGACAAGGAGAGGTATCAAAATATTTTCTGTGAAAAAAAAAATTACTGCTACTAGAAACAACATAAAACTAGTAGCCCAAATAGTAGATCAAGATGGCAAAATAAATGTAGCTACAAATGACAGGAAATATAGATATTTAAATTTCTGGGGAAACAAATAAGTGACTGACATACTTGTATCGCTCACAGAAGTGCAACGCCATTTCCCCAATGGTTCCACCGCTAACAATGACTTTGGCACCACTTTCCACAACAGCCTTAATAAGCTCCTCAACTTTTGCTTCTTCGGTTTTTGCATAAGATTCCAGCTGCATGTTTTGAAATGATCCATCAAGGGAAAGAACAACAAGTAACAATATATATGTGTGTGTGTGTGTGTGTGTGTGTGTATAAAATAAAGCTCTGGCTACTTTGCTGAATGCTGACACATGGGAAATGTGTGTGTGTGTGTGTGTGTCAAGTGTAAACAAATCACCTGTTCAGCACTGTGAATAAGAACAGTGCCTTTTGTTTCAGTGGCAGTAGTATCAACTCCACCAACAAAAACAGCAACCTGTACAAGCATGGCACGTTTTTGAGGATTAAGTGTATACATTTCCCTTGTAGGAAGTTATGCAAAACACTAAAATGAATAAACTTTAACACAGGTTAAATATTTAAGAGAAAACAAGAGCAAGCAGGCATGAACATGATTTTTTTAAAAGAATATAGTAACAATTATGCTACCATGATAGAGAAGGAACAAGCCTTACCTTGGCCTTCTCCAAGCGTTTGATACTTCCAACAGCATCATTTTTCAAAACCATGCCCCTAACCACTGAGCTGTTAAGGAGACCTCCGCCCAAAAGTTTCGCAACACGAACATTATCCACATTGAAGTTCACTGGGTTCTTTGGACAGACTTGTATGCATGCCTATAACCCCAGTATTGAAAACCAAAAAAAGTTTATATCAGCTGATTGCATAATCAGATGACTAAAATCCAAAGGAAAGACAACTCACATCAGCAATAAGACTGCACAGAGTATCTTCCTGTCCAAATTGCTTGCTAGCAACAGCTGCTCTCATTCGAGTAATAACTTCATCCTTGTTCCTGACATCCATTTTATCCGAATCTTTCTCAACCAATTCATCTAATAGCTCCGTTGTCTATAGTAATTACAAACAAAATAAACTCAGTGTGTTAGATGTACTGTTGAATGAATCCAAGGTTAGCTTCCCATGTTGTCAAACATGGACAAAAAAACAAAAATACCTTCTTCATTGCTTTTGTATATCCACTGATGATTTCACTCGGGTGCAATCCCATCCTTATCAGCTCCTCGGCGGCTTGAAGCAGCTCCCCAGCAAAAGAAATTGTCAAGTTGGCTCCATCACCAATCTCTTCCTGCTGAGCCTTACCAGCCAAAACCAAAATCTTGGCTGCCGGGTGCTGCACCTCCAACTCATTAACGATGGTTGCAGCATCATTTGTCACAAATAGCTTATCCAAGTGATTGATCACCATCTTATTCATTCCTGGAATAGAAGAAAATTTGAATAAACAGCAGTTTCATGAGCCAAGGAAAAAAAATCACTTGTAGGCTGTCGAATTGAATGAATAGGAAAGATGAATCTGGATGTGTAATTCTTCAAAGACAATCAAACCAACTTTAAACTCTGAAAGTAAAGCCTATAAAAACACAAGCTCGCTAAAAGCAGAAA
Source organism: Persicaria tinctoria (assembly GCA_037127255.1). NCBI lineage: Eukaryota > Viridiplantae > Streptophyta > Magnoliopsida > Caryophyllales > Polygonaceae > Persicaria > Persicaria tinctoria. Next base: position 51,187,192 of record JBANSL010000015.1, on the reverse strand, counting down.
CCCTAACGGCGGAGATGCCGAAAAGACAAAGGAAGAACTAGTAGTTTCTTCAAATCCGCAACTTCTATACAATCAATCGACAAAAAAAAAAAAAAAAAACAGATAACCTAAACAAGACATAAACTAGAAAAGCAACACAGCAGCTCGGAAAAGTAGCAGTGATTGAAGAAATGCACAACGGATAAACTGGAAGTAAATCGGGAAAGTAGCAGTGATGGAAGAAATGCACAACGGATAAAATGGAAGTAAATCGCGAGAAAATGCGTGATCTGATAGAGGCGATACCATTGGGACCGAGAGAAGAACGGGTGATGTTGGAGAGCTCCTTGCAAGCTTCGATGTTCTTGAGAACGGCTTCGTCGAGACCGGAGAGATGCTTGTGGCCTTCTTTGAGCATAGATTGCATCCCATACTGTTTCAATTGGTACCCCATTTTTCTACTGCCGCGAGGTCACGGATCTGAGAACTGCTCTTCTGGTATGCAACTGAGAGAGAGAGTGAGGGATGGCAGTAGAGAAACTGGAGGAGTTTTAAGCGAAGGGAGACGAAGAAAGCCCTAGCAACATGGAGTTGCTTCTTTTTATTTGTTTTTGGTTTCCTATTTTACGTGATTCACATTGGTAAATTCCCCGGCCCGGTTTTTAAGAACCGGGTCTACGACGCTCACACACCCCGAGCAAAACCCTAGTCCGGTTATACTTGAAACATTTTAACCCTCCACCTCTTACAAGAGAGGGAGGAAAACAGGCCCTTAGAGCTAAGGTGGCTCAAAATGGACCCGATCCGAAAACCCGATCCGACCCGAAAAACGCGGGTTTGGGGTTGATTCGAAGAATCAACCCTCAGGGATCGAGTCTCGGGTAATTTTAGGAAATCCCGGGTCAACGGGCGGGTCGGGATCAGACCCGACGGATCTCGGGTTTGACCTGTTGACCCAGAATTTTTTTTTGATTTTTTTTTATTGTTCTGTCACTTCTGTGTGTGCTTTACTAGAAGCATGTGCTAGCATAATAAACATTGTATGCAAAAGAAGTTTTTTTTTAATTGTTCTTTCTTAAGATTTTGATCGATTAGATTAAGTAATTTTAACTACTCCGCAGTACTACGTATATATTAGTCAATTACTGTTAAAAGTGTAATAATAAATTAAAAGTAGAAATGCTCATGTTATCATTATATTTTCAAAATGATCCTATATTTTAGAGTACCCTTAGGGGTCGTTTGGTATCGATATCTTGATATCGATACCGGGTGATATCTTTGATATCAAGATATCGGTATCGGTATCAAGATATCGATATCGGGCGATATCGATATCAAGTGATACCTCCCAAAAAATCAGTATATCAAAATAGGTCAAATTTGATATCTAGATATCAACTGATATCGATATCTGGGTGTTACCAAACTCAGATATCAAGTGATATACTAGGGATACCAAACTCTAGATATCGATATCAGTTTAAGTGATATCGATATCTAGTCATACCAAACACTAGATATCAGATATCGGGAGCTGATATCCGATATCTGATATCTAGATATCAATACCAAACGACCCCTTAGCCTCTTAATATGGGTTGTAACAGGGTATAGGAATTTTTATATATATACACCCTACATATATACTATAATAGGACACCATCAAGGAAATAGCTAATATGTGGATGAAAAGTAAAAAAAAAATCATTTTTATTTAATTTAAATATTGTAACAACTAACAAAATTTTAAAACTCGGGTTTTCGGGTGAACCCGTCACCCGACCCGGAAAACCCGGAATTACAAATCTTGGGTTCGGGTCGGGTCGCGGGTCGCATTTTTTAAAAATCACGGGCCTTCGGGTTGACCCCCACCCGAAATTTTCGGGTCAACCCGGATGAGCCACTCTACTTAGAGCAACCCCAAGAGCTCTTGTAAAATAGAGAAAGTTGAAAATTTTAGAGAAAATATGGGTTTTTTAGGTCCAATAGTTTCTCTATATATTCATCTCTAAAATAGAGAAACTTTAGGAAAGAGAAAAAAAATCTATAAATTTAGAGGAAGACTGTAAAAACCCTAAAATTTAATTATCCTCAATAGTAATACCAATGCAAATTCATTGTAATTCATCGACAATTGGACAAATTTGTTATATTTATACAAAAATTAAGTTAGGAGTATTTGTTATAATTAAATTAAATTGAATATTTTGCTAGAATTAACTCGATATTTAATTTAAATACGTTAGTTTTAAGTTATGTTAAAACTCCTGTTATATGTAAATGTCAAACTTATACTAGTTTACATTTTAAGTTATGTTAAGCCTGAGTATTAAACTTCATATTTCAATTAAAATTATTTACGTTTTTTTTTTTAAATTTGAACTTAAAATTCATGTTCATCTAATTGTATGAAATTATTTCACAATTTGTATAAAGTTTAAGGATAGCTAAAATAGAAATTGTCTTAAATAGAGAGTATATGTAGTATGTAATAAATGCGGAAATTTGTAAAATAGAGAAGCTGTTGGAGTTGAAGTGTAAATTTTTTTGAGATTTTGATATTTTTTCCTCTATTTTAAAGAATTTTTAAAGGAGCTGTTTTAAGATTTTAGGGTGTGTGAGACAAGGGGATTATTGGGTATTGTTGGGTTTTTTTTAAGAACAACAACCTTAGGACTGATGTTTGACAGGGGTGGAGGTTGCCTACTTATGGGATGGAGGTTATCTGAGAATTCTCGAGCCTCAGAATCCAACCCTAGCCCATGAAGGTTGTCGAGATTGTTGAAAACAACAACCTCATTTAGGGTGTGTTTGGCAATGGGTTATTTTTTAAGGGGCGGAGATTATTTTTATAAGGGATTATATGGGGTGAAGATTATTGTATGGGTTATAGGAATGGAAGAGGTGGCGATTTTTTTGATAAATAATCCCGATAAGGTGTTTGGTGGGTAGAAGGTTATTTTTTTATGACCTTAGAAATGACGCATTTTCCCTCAATCTAAAACAAAATCCACTATCCCCTTCTCTCCTCCAAAATCCAAATTGGTCGACATTGCACAGGGAAGAAAACCAACGCTACTCTCGATATGCTCTCAGGGGCGACATCATGCACCCTTGCAACCGGCGGCTCCTTCACCTTGCTCGTTGAGGACTCGTATGTACGTATATATCCCCATCCTCTCGTGTTCTGTTTACCCATATGTTATATTGAAATTAGGGTTTTCATCTATGGCTGAAATTTGAAGGGTTGGTTCTCAAATTTGGGATTATGACTTCGTGTGCTGAAATTAGGCGTTTGTGTGTTGAAATTAGGCATTTGGGTGCTTAACTTTTGGATTTTTGTACTGAAATGGGGGTTGAAATTTGTGACTGCGACTAGAGTGAAATGGGGGTTGAAATTTGTGGTTTGTACTGCCCCCATGTATGATTGTACCGTAACGCTATTTTTTTTTTTAATTACAAGGTGAGAATTTGGGTTGTATCAACCTCGGTTGTACCACCACCCAAGGCGTCCTTTCGGACGAGAGCAAGAAGCTCTGAATCGGTACTCCAAGAAGAAGCGTTGGAGCCCAGGCCCAGGTGCGCCACACGATCTGTTGCCCTGTTACCTTCCCTGAAAATGTGGGTAACGGAGACCTCCTCGAAGGAGCGAAGAAGGAGAAGAGAGTCTGAAATCATCATTTCGATCTCCCACGGGCATTTCCAAACGCCGTTGATAGTGTTAATGACCGCAAGACAGTCACCTTCTACTTCAAGTCTTCTGATACCCCTTGCTCGGGCTTCCAGTAGGCCAAGCCGCAGACCAACAACTTCAGCTTGTAAAGCCGAAACCTTCCCGCATCTTCTGGCATCACAAGCAATCATCCTCACATCTTCGTCTCGAATCACAAAACATGCAGATGCAAAGCCCGAAGGGATTTTAGTGCCATCAAAATTTAGTTTCATGGGCCCCTCTTTGGGTTTCCTCCATCGAATAATATTTCTCTGGCGTGGATTATTCGACGGTTTGTTTTGTCTGGTTTTTACAGCATCGTCATCCAGATCATCCTTTTGGGCTTCTTTCCAATTTATTATGTGTTATCTGATCATTACTATCAGCTCATCTATTCTTCTTAGACTTTGGTTTTCAAATAAGATCTTGTTTCTCTTTGTCCATACGCTCCACAAAGTGAACACTAGGGTGACTCTCTGTTCTGGTTTTAGCTTTTGTAATATTTCTGCAGTTATCGTCTTTATGTTTTTGTTGCTCTTGTCTGTGTTTCTTATTAATCTCTCTATGCTTTTGTCCATTAGTCCAATGATTTTTAAGGTTATTGGGCATTCCATCATTAAATGCATTACATCTTCCTCCACGGTATTACATAGGGTACATTCCATGGGCGTGTGTATTCTCTTATTATTTAGTCTGGTTTTTGTGGGTAATCCGTCCATTACCATTTTCCATAGGAAGTTTTTCAGCTTTGGCGGGCAATCCACTTTCCATATCCAATTGAACAAGTCTGTTTCGTTATCATTTACCTTTGTAATGTACTCCATCACACTTGATGTAGTAAACCACCCATTAATATTTGGTTTCCAATATAGTCTATTCTCAAATTCCATAGTTGGAAGGGGGACATTGCTTATTTTCTCTACAATATCAATGGGCAGTATTTCTTGTAATTTTTCCACGTTCCATGTCTTGTATGGCTGTATGTAGTTTTGTATTTTTTCTTGTTCATTAATTTGGTTCTGAAGCCTATGATCGGCAAGGTTTTTGTCATCATCCAACCATTTATCCAACCAGAATCTTATTGTTTTTCCGTTCCCTATTTGCCAAATGAGTCATGAACAAAATTCATCCTTTAATTCTATTAATTTTGACCGTTGCCACGACGTGTTTTTCTTTTTCTTTTAATTACATATTTCATCATCTTTCATGTACTTTTCTCTTATTATTCTAACCCATGGGTTATGTGGTTCTGCGAGAATTTTCCAAAGGAGCTTTATTTGCAATACCTTATTCATGTCCTTAGTCTTATGGAGTCCCAAGCCACTTGCCTTCTTTGGTTTGCATATTTTGTCCCATCCTATCAGTGGTTTATAATTGTGATCTTTATTCCAGAAGAAGCATCTGTTTAACTTGTCTAGTTCATTGTGCACATTTGTCGGAAGCATGACATTTTGCATAACATAGTGTGGTTTTGCCATTAGATTTGCCTTTATTAGTATAGTTCTTCCCTGTTGAGATAGTGTGTTGGCTTTCCATTTTGTCAATTGTGCTTTTGTTTTTCCTAATACTTCTTCAAATGTTTGTTTGTTTACTCTTCCATTTATAATAGGGCATCCTAGATATTTCTCTACAGGCAATTGGTTCATGATGTGTAGAGTACTTTGGATCCTTTGTTTTTTATTGTTTAGAACCCCTTTTGTTACTTGAAATGCTGATTTTTGGAAATTTACCTTTTGTCCCGAGATCTGGCAGTATTCGTCAATTATTTTTTTCACTTTTGCACAAGATTCCTGAGATGCTTTGGCAAAAATCATTATATCATCTGCAAAAGATAGGAAAGGGATTCGTGTTCCATTTGGAGTCATCTTAAAACCGATCAAGTTCGTTGTGTTGTTGCATTGTCGTTGTAGTTTTCTTGCTAGGATTTCAGCCCCTATTATAAAATGGGGTTTGAAATTTGTAGTTTGTGACTCTTTTTTTCCAATTTGCATTACTGAAATAGGCGTTTGTGTGATTGTACTGAAATGGGGGTTATGCTTTCACTTTCACTGCATTGTTTTACCAATTTGCATTCTTTCATTATTTCATATTATGATATACTGCATTCCCTTTCCAATTTGTTTTACCAATTTTCCCAAGTGATGATGGAACCCAATTTCCATTATATCATATTATGATATATTGATATGCTTTCACTTTGACGATATTGTTTTACTGTTGTTGAAACTCTTCATTTTCGAGTCCGTATATTATCATTTGCCTCTCGGTGTTGTTAAATTTTAGCTTATGGATTCAAGTACCAATCCTCCGAAAGAGAAGGCATTTAATTGGGACCTTGAGGTGACAACGTTGTTTGTTGAGCTTCTACTCGAATATCAGCGTAAGTATGGTCGGGATCAGCCAACTGCGTTGGCTGATTTGAGACCCCGATTTGAGACTCTGTCCAAGCAAAAATGCAACAAGGAAACCTTGAAAAACCGCAATCGCGAGATGAAGGCCCTTTGGAAGGATTTGAAGCATGGAGAGACAGGGTTGGGATGGAATCCAGTTACGGGGACTATAACCGCCATCAAAGAGTGGTGGGAAAAGAAACTTGCGGTGGGTGTCCCTCACTAGCACTTGATTGTTTTTTTTTTCGCACTTGTGTCACTTACTCGTATGTATTTACAAGCTAAGATACCAATCTCTTTTGTGCAGGAGAATGCAAAGTACCGAAAATTCGGAAAGAGGGGCGTCCCACGTGAACTCGAAGACTTGTGGGAGCAATTTTACGGCGGAATGGTTACTACAGGGGCAGTACTGCATTGCTCCATCCATGACCGTAACAACAGGTCTATCTCAGCCCCCTCCAACATTGACTTCCGATGCATATGAGGACGTCGATGGCGATGGCGATGATGAGGGCCATTATCTCAACACACCGTTGGAGGAAGTTGACCCCCTTCTACAAGATAGCGCCCACCGGTTAGGGGACGACGACGTCCAGATAGGGTCCAGCTCATATGACAACGTCATTCGCCATCGTGTTGATCTCACCCCCGTTGACCGCACTATACACCCGTCTACTAGTTGTCTTGCCCCAGAGAAGGGCAAGCGAGTAGTGAGCTCCTCATCTACACCACAAGGCAGCTCGAAGCGCACCAAGAGGTAGTCGTCGGGATCATCGCTGTTCTCCAAACACGTGTCTATGACCAGGGAAACAAACGCCCGACTGCTTTTTATGATTGAGAGGGACGAGGTTTCCTCCAACAGGCAGAGGTCCCACACAGATGATGTCAAGGAGGTCCTTTATCAAATGGTTGCCGAGGGACTGCTTGACGTGCCGGGCCGATATGGTGCTTCTGCATGAGTGAGCTCCTCAACCGTGAACACGCCGACATGTTTCTTTCCATCAAGAAGAACGATGAACGACTGGCCTGGATGGCATACCAGTACCATTAGAAGAAAGGCATCACGTGATTTCGTTCGTTGAAGAGTTTGCCTTTTATGTTTGTCGTTAACTGATGTTACTTCTATGTTTGCATGACTGACATTTTCACTGTCGTTAACTGATGTTACTTCCATGTTTGCCTTTTATGTTTTCATGACTGACATTGTCACTGTGTGCTTCTGAGTTTATTCACTATGTGTTGTTGTATGAACTCATCACCTACTTGATGTTCTATGCAGTTTGTACTTTGCATTTCTGTATGGTGACAATATCCCACTCTGAACAGGTTGGTTGTTGGTGCAGGGAGCAGGTGATCGATGAACAAGCTCATCGACGGCGACGTAAACGAGCTATCATCATGTTTCTTCTTCTGCAACAACAATCGTTACTTGTAGAGGAGCACTACTTCAAGCACGTACACAAGGTGCCCATGTACATTTCTGAGTACACAGGAGCTCGATGGGTTGATGATATCATCACCCACCACACTGATCAACGCAGTGCATGTGCATTTAGAATGGAGAAGCATGTGTTTGTACGCTTGTGCGGTGTGCTGGTGTCCTGCAGCACAAGTGCGACTTAAAGGGATCCTTGCAAATGTCCGTGATGAAGAAGGTCGTTATCTTTGTTAACACCTTGGCATGGGGAGAATCCCAGCGGAACACGTGCGAGAGGTTCCAACGATCACTCTTCACCATTTCCGCAGCCATTACTGATGTGCTAGAGGTTGTTGGGCGCCGATCGGGATTTAACGGACTAGCGAAGGAGCTTATACGGCCACGTGAGCCACACTTCACATCCATCCCCGAGAAGATCGTGTGTGATAGTCGATACTGGCCATATTTTAAGGTACACTCATCCCCCTCTCCCATCTCTAGCACAATAGCAAGGTCATGGAGACATTAGCGATGAGTTTATGCCAATCAATTTTGCTTCTAACAATATAATTGACGACTTCTATATAAAAAAAAACATAATTGAAGACTAATTAATTTCTCTTGTGGACTGATTCTTTCCCTGCATGTTACTCCTATACTTTATGTTTTGAATGAAAACATGCGTCATTGTGCTTCTAACATAATTGATTACTAATTGCACTTGTGGGTTGATTCTTACCCCGATTCTTGCTCCTATACCATTTTTGAATGAAAACATACCAACTCTAAATAGATAATCCATGTACGTAATTCTACTTATAATATTTCTACGGTTTAGGGGTGCATCGGAGCCATTGACGGTACGCACATACCCGCTTGCATTCCTGTCGACGATCAAACACCGTTTCAGAGGAGGAAGGGCATCTATACATTTAATGTTATAGTTGTTTGTGACTTTGATTTAGTTTCACCTTCATCTCTCCTGGGTGGGAGGGGAGTGCACATGACGCTCGAGTCTTCGATCACGCCTTGAGCACCCCAGCATTGCACTTCCTACACCTGCCTTCGGGTAACATCTACATGCCCCTTCATCCATCACGTGCAGAATCTAGAACAATGTTTAACGACGCGCGTTCCTCCACAGGTCGGTACTATCTATGCGACAAGGGGTATCCAAATAGAGAGAGCTACCTTGTTCCATATCCAAAAACCAAATACCATCGTCCGACCTTCATTGGGGAGCCCCCTTCGAATGCTAAGGAATGATTGACCAAGTCTCACTCATCTCTTCGTGGGGTTGTTGAGCGCATATTCGGAATCTTTAAAGGTCAGTGGAAGCTGACGAAGGTGATGCCAAGCTACCCGGTGGAGAAACAACTAGATTTGATATCGGCTTGCTTCGCACTACATAACTTCATTAGACAAGACTTTGTTGAAGAGGAGGAGGTTGAAGCACGATTCATGGAGGGAATGGAGACGTTCCGGACCCCAAGGAGGAAGATGACGATGACTATGATGACGACGATGAGCCCATGGCCAATGACGACTACGACGATGACGAGGGAGACGATGATCTACCGATGGGCATGCGAGCACTCCGCGACCACATTGCCACCCAAATTTGGAACAACCGAGGAGGCCGCCGACATGCCATTATGGGGGGATATGTTTTGGATATGTGGTAGGAAGTAGACTTGTATGTAGAACAGTTCGGGGATCATATCCTCGGGGCATTGATGACTTTGGAATTGCCTATTTTGCGTAGGCGTATTGGTGGTAGGAAGTAGACTTATCTTTTTTAGAACAGGTCGAGGATCATATCCTCGGGGCATTGATAACTATGGAATTGCCCATTTTGCGTAGGTGTATTGGTGGTAAGAAGTAGACTTGTTAGTATAACAATTCGGGGATCTTCGTTTGTGTCTGTGTACAACTCCCTAGGGCATTGCAAACTAATTCTCCTGCCCATTTTGACAAGTAGGTGTGAATGCTCTTTTATATATGAAACTGCATATGTATGCTCTTCTTTATATGACATTGACCTCTCTCTAAATGAAATTTCATGTGTATGCTCTTCTATATATGACATTGACCTCTCTGTAAATGAAACTGCATGTGTATGCTCTTCGAAATATGAATTTGCAATGACTCTACATTCAAGTACCGTAAGAAACGATGATTAAATTTCAAAATCTAGAATGAGAAGTTGTTGAAACAGAACATTAGATAGTACAAATGTCCCTACACATAAACAAACAGGGGAAGGAAAGACGTCGTCCTCCAGGCTTACGGATTAGTACATTTCAGCGGCAAATGAAAGTAGCACAAAACACACCGCTCCTACATCAGCAGCAAAGGGCGTCACGGTTTACAATATACAAACGACGTCATTCCGAATACACAAAAGTGTTGCACAGTTTGCCTATGCACGAAGAAGGAGCTTAGTTGCGAGCTTGCTCAGCCTGGGAGGCAGCCTGCTCGGTCCGGAAGGCAGCCTGGCCGGTCGACATGTCCCATACACGCATGATCAAAGCGGAGATTCGTTCGATGAGGACAGCATTGAAGGCCCGCAACCTTGCCATCTCTTCACCACAACACTCATAACTACCCTCCATCTCGTAAAGGCACTCATTGAGGTCTCGGTTTAGTGCCTCGAGCTCGAGGACACGAGGGTTCTCCTCAGTCGTCCCATCATCCATCTCCAATGGCGCCTCCTGTGCTGGGGTATGTTGAGCTGCATCCGAATGCGAACCCTCCCAGTCCTTCGAAGGAATTCAAGCCATGTAAGTGCATCGTGTGTGCGGAAGTACTAGAGATATCGAACATATCCTAGAGATGTTACCTCGAAGGGATCATATGGTTCGTCTCTACCAATCCACCAATACTTCCGTGGGTCCCCACTGGGCCAACTGATGTCCGAGTCGGAGTCTACCATAGCTTTACATGGTAATGAATCGGGCAATTAGTGCAGAATATAGTCGAGCTATTTGTACATATGAAAACATTATGAGTAAGGCTAATATGTGTTTAATGACAACGAATAAGACACAATTCAAGGGCCTTAAGTCACAGTTCAAGGTACATACTTCCCAACTATGCTCAAAGCATCACCCTGCAAGGGCCTTAAGTCACAGTTAAAGGTACATACTTCCCATTTGCTTATTGTTTAATCGGTAATTTTGGTTCTTATATGTTTTTACTTTGAGACAAGACTCGCATATTATCCTGCGCATCACATTTTGAAACTCTCCACATTTAAAACCAGTAGGTATTTTTTTTAGTGAAACATTTCTAAAATCTAGGCACAAGATGTTTATGAATAAAATGATGTGTTGCAAGGTAGATGCTAAACTTAGAGAATGCCTAGAAATTATTTTTAGCCAGTTTTATAAAATCAATCTTGACACGTATGATCTCATATTTCAGACGACATTACTTCCAAAAGATTATTTTTAGAAATCCATAAAATCAAAATAGATATTCGGCAAGTAGGATGAAAGACAACCCACCAAATACACTTGACAAATGCTAATAATAAGGAATAGGCTAAATTTGTCAGGAAAACCATTACCCATCATTTTCCTGTAAGCATCACACAACCATCCATTTTGCGTGCCTTAAATTTAGTAAAAGGTCAAAATAAGAGAAATTCAAAATTAGAAAAAATGAAAGGTATAAGAAAGAGTTTCAAAGGTACCAAAATCTGATATTGATCAACACATGGAGGTAGACGGGGACCTTTGAGAAGAATAAAATAGTTGTTGAATTGATCAAAGAGGCCTCCTAATGTTCAATCTTGTTTGCAAGAAAGCAATTGATTTCAAATTCTAGAAGTAATAATAATAATAATAAGGGATCAAGGAAATATTGACATCTTGGCAGTAAAGTGAAAGGTAAAGACAAGTAAAAGCACACAATGTTAGAGAGTTGAACAAATAAATAGGAATTGCATTTCTGTATGATTACCAATCATCAGCATCTAGTAAACACATGGGAAAATTGTGAAGCTTCATGACAACAGATTAAAATGACCAATTGTTAATCCAAGAACAGAAGGAAGCACCAAAATTAACAAAAATGGGGAAAATAGAGGATATGAATTTCAAACCGTCGGAGTTGGATTCTCATATGCCACTAATAAAGATGAGAACTTGACCCGAATCTTTTGGCAAAAAGATGAAACTTTGTTCATCATTATGCTGTTTTTTCTAGTCTTTTGCTGCATGTGTACAAAATATGACATTTATTCTGTTTTTTTTTTCATGAATTGAACATATAAAGTAAGGGACAACTTGATTTTCTTGCAAAGACGGTGTGATAAAATATGACGTTGATTCTGTTTTTTCTAGTCTGTTGCTATATGTGTACAAAGTATGACATAGATCTGTTCATCTGATATGAAGATATATTTATACAAAAGGGTTATTACAATCTCACCCTTTTAGATCATGTGCAGGACACTACATCCCCCAACTAGCAAAGCTACCAAAGAGAGAGATTATTCATCTTTAAACCAAGTAAAGAGAACAACGACTTTGAATTCAGAAACAAAATAAAAGGGGTAATTTTACTGACTAATTTGGGGGAAAAAAACAAAAATTGACAGGTAGGAAATACAGTAATGGAGTTTGCAACATATTTCAATTCAAAGGATGAATACTTTTGGTCTCATGGGTTGATATCAGATTCACATACAAGATGTACACTTTCATGTGCAATTACTCTAGGTATGTTGGGGAATATTACAAAGGATCAGTTTCACCCATCTGTTCGAAAGTGATGACCCAAGTTAGCATATTGACATCACAATTTGAAGAAATCGAACAAGCAAAATCATGAAAGGAAGAAATCGAAACCCTAACGATAGCAGATTGACAGCCAAGACAAGAATAATCGAAACCTTAACGATTGCAACATCATGAAAATGCAAGAATGAAAGCAATGACAAGAACAATTAAAACCATAACGCTTGCAAATATGAACTCTCCCAGATGCAAGAATGACAACAATGATAAGAAGTTGTTGAAACCCTAACGACTAGAGATTGCAGATTGAAAGCTTTTTCGAGTGAAGAAGGAGAGAAAACTGACCTGGTTTCGACGGGAAATCGAACGATGAACTGTCAGGTGCTCCAGTCGCAAGAAGCAATCGCCCCAGAAGGTGCTATGTGAAGGGGAAGACCGATCTTCAATGGTGTGAGCAGGGGCAATGGGGGGAAAATGGGGTTGTGGAAGCCAACAATCCCCACAATCCTCCATGGCAAGGGTTGGATTATAGCCTCCTAAAAGCCCCGATTAATCTCTACCTCCAAAGTTCCCAACCCCCTACAAGCTCCTGCAAACCCCCAACAATCCCCTACAAGTCCCTGTCAAACGGGCCCTTATTACATTAGTGCCCCTGCCATTGGCTTTTTGTTCTCCAGATACCAGTCCATCATTCAAGAGTGCGACAAGGAGGACGACGATTCCACTGGGCATCGAACGCAAATACAAGGTAAACCACCATATCGCCTCTCGTCGTTCCTTCTTGGTTCGATTTCATTGATCTACACACTATATATCTCCTCTGGTCATCCCTTTTTCATCCCATTCCGTTCGATGTGATTCGATTTTGGGTTCGATCGTTGATGTGAACCATCGTAGGTTTTTTCTGTTTGTGGGAAGATTTTGGCTGATTTTGTTTTCAATTTTGGTGTGACCGAACCCTAGTAGGTGTAGCATCGAGTCCGACCTTTTCTTTTCCTGCTAGGCGTTCTACGAAATGCTTCCTTATATAGCTAATGATAGATTTTGGATTGAACCTCTCTTGTCTGAACAATGGGTACAAAACATAAGGACATTGTTGTAGTGCGTTGTTTTAGGTTGATACAACTTACAATATTAATTATTCTCATCATTCTATATTTTATAAATATTAATTATTCTCATATTTGTAACCTTTTAGGCTTGGATCTGGTCATACTTGATGTTTTCGGGATCAGGCATATCCGGATAAGGCGAGTGATCCCCTCTAAATGGCACGCTTTAATCCTGGGAAGGAAATGAAGGGATGCAACGATAAGAAGAGGCATGCACGTAAGAGGGAACTTAGGGTACAATTTTATTTTATTTTTGTCGACTAATCCCCCATGTGTTCGAGCCCTAGCATGCAAAGGACGCGAAACGGTAAGCCAGGTGGCAATCCACCAAGAAGACTCCAATGAAAGCTTGAGCATCCACTAATTACACAAATGTGTAAAGAAATAATGAGATTTGAACCATTAATCTCTTGCAAGGGTTACCTCTCCCTTACCACTAGAGCAATGGGTCATGGGTATAACTTTTTTTTTTTGAGAGCATCATGGGTATAACTTGATTTGTATAACGATATATGAAATAATATATTTACACGACCTCAGTTTTTATCGTTAAAGGCCATGCCTAGGCGTGGCCAAGGGTCATGGGCTGACCCGGATCCACTGAGTCCGAGTCGATGGGTGCCCGAATAAGTCAGGTTGGCGGGTTAGGGTTAGGGCCAACCATCCCCCAACCTGCCGACTCGATGGGTCAACCTATTTTTTTTATAAAAAAAACGACGTAGTCGTTGGAGGCTTGGTTGAATTCGAAAATATAGCCGTTGGAGGCTGCATTTTAGCTTTAAAAACATACCATCCATCATCTCCATTCTCCACACATAATTTCCTATCATTCTAAATTTTAATTGCCAAGTTGTTAAATCAGGCATCATGGATTATCAATCGTGAAGTGTCGACATTGAAGTTCTCCGGGAACATTTGTTCACTCGACATTTTGACAAGGAGGAGATAAGAGGTGGCCATTTCATAGCGGTTTGTCGTCATTGTGGTCATAAATACAAGGTGAATAATAACTAGGGTTACAAAAATTTGAGGAAGCACATTATGAACAAGCATCCCGACAAAACCGAAACAACGAGTAATTAACTTGAAGGTGAAAGATGGAAGATAGACGATTCGTGTTTCATGTTTAATAAATTTATGTCTTTGTTATTTTGTTTTGGAATAAACTTGTGGTTTGTGTTTATGTAGTTGTGTTTTATGTGATTTTTATTTGTTATTGTGTTTTATGTAATTTTTATGTAATAAACTTGTGGTTTATGACTCATGTAGTTGTGTTTTATAATAGAAAAACCTCAAAAAATTTTACATAAAGGCTAAAACCGAAAAATTACATCAACAAAATGAACATAAAAGCTAAAACAAAAAAATGCAAATTTTGAGAATCCAATGGTCGGATTGCCCATTTCCCATCCAATTTTCCTATAAATACTACCTCATTCCCTCCCATTTTTCTCACACCTCATTTCATCTATTCTAATCACATCTCACTTTCTCTAATCGCTCTCTAATCGAGAAAGTCGGAAGTCGGTGGTTGACGAGTCAAGAATTCCGAGAATTCGACGCTTTGCATCACCAAATCCTACTTCATGTCCTTCTTAGATTCTTAATTATTATGTATTTTCTCGTATTTACATATTCATATTTGTTTAAGCAAATATCTAATCCAACTTTATTGAAAATGTTTTTCCAAGGTCGAAGGAGCGTTAGCGGATCCCCATCATCAAGCAAGGGGAACGGATCAGGTCGCTAACCATAGCCAAGCCTTCGACGTATCGCCTCCGTTTTTGGAGGTGGGAGCATGATCCCGAAAATGTCGAGACCAGGCGCTACTCGAAGAGCAACCGTGTATAAAGGAGGAGGAATTTGCTGTTCTGGGAACTCCCTCCACCATCCTGACATAGGAGTCCAGATTGGCGGCTGACAACCCCGGGCCTGGAGCCACGTCTAACGCCGATGCACCATCGACGATTGCTCAATGTACGGTTGTAACATTCAAATACTGGTTCACGAAGGGTCCAAGGGTGGCGGACTGGGAGGAAAACTTGCTCTGTCAAGTGTAACTTCTGCTCCACGGTCTACAATCACCCGAAGGGCGGGGGATATGGGAACTACAAACGCCATATCCAATCGAAGCATTCAGAGAAACTCGGCTTGGTCAAAGGCCAGACTCAACTATCCGGGTATGTAACTACTTCCTCTCAACCCCCTGGTTTATGGATTCATGATTATGCTAGTTGTAGTGATAACTTTGCCGAAATGCTAGTGACTGAAGGTTTAGCCAATTATTTTTCACAACGTTTATGTTTTAACGAATTTACGGTGGAAAATGTTCAGTCCGCTTGGTAATCTATTAGTTGAAACACAGTTAAGAGGAAAATAAACAAAAGGTATAACACCCGTAAAGCTGAATTAATTGAATATTTTCAAAATTGTAGCGATTTACATATATCGATTTGTAGTGACATTTGGACCGACCATTGACAACACCAATCATATATGGGTGTCACATGCCATTGGTTTGATGAGAAGTTCATTTTACACAAACGAGTTTTGGCTTTTCGAGTTTTTGACAAAGCACACACAACCTAGTCCTTTTAACCGTTTTACAAGAGTACAGATTGACTCAAAGAGTTTTTTAATCAGTTTTGACAACGCAGCCGCCAACGCCACCTCTATTCCAAATTTAACCCAATATTGTGAATCCAAGATAGAGGGAAAGTTTTTTCATATTCGTTGCACATCTCATATTTAAAACTTATGTGTTCAAGATGGTTTAGATTTATTTACACGGTTGTTGAACCTATTTGATATGTTTTGCAGGCATTGTGGCAAAGCAAATAGCTTCGCCACCAATGACACCAGGATGTTCAAGATGGTTTAGATTATTTCCCCCAGGATGTTAGCACTCGGTGGAACTTGACATTAAAATGATTTATGATTCTTTTATATATAGATAACTTCTTTCTTCTTTTTCCATCCAACATATCGAAGGTTCAAACATTTTCGGGGATGCGTGGGTGGTCGCTCAAGATGTAGTTGAGGTCTTCAAAGTTTTCCATGACGCAACCGAAACTTTTAGTGCATGATTAACCAAATTGTATTTTCTCCATTTGTCATGAGATTTGTAACACTAATCCTCTTCATGCAAAGATATTAAAGAAATAACATATGAGTTTGTTTTATAAGGACATAATTTTTCTATATTATTTTATTTTGAGCTTAGTAACCAAGTTAAATTCTTCTCATTTAGTTTAATATTAAATTTCTAATACTAATTTTGTAAGTTAATGATAGTGATATAATGTATGAATAAGTCTTTTATTAATTTAGTAAGATTCATACCTTAACATGATTTATAAAATTATTGAATCTGAATGATTTTTAGGTATGTCTTTTGACTCATTTTCTTTTAATTTATTTCACCCGATTAACCACCCGACACCCCCGACGGGTTGGGTGATGGGTGAAACATTGGACGGGTGGATGATGGATCAGGCGATTTTTTTTGTGATGGGTCGGGTGAAAAAATGGGTCCACCCATCTATCACCTGACACATTTCCACCCCTACCGACCTTTGACTCGACTTATTGAACTCGTTGTCCTGCCGGGTCCGACCCGTGCCCACACCTAGCCATGTCACCATGTTTGGTATGGGTGAAACTGAAAAATATGTTGAAGAGTATCAAATGCTTTTTAAGTTTTAAACATTCTCTAAACTCTAAAGTATGAATTGTTTTTAAAAAATTAATAAAAATCAATATTTTATATAATTTTTAAATTTTTAAAAAGCGGATCGAGTTTAAAATACGAGGAATAAAAAACTATATTAAATATTAGTTATTTTGTTATTTTAATTTTTTTTTTTTATGTTTATTACCAAATTGATATTGTAATTAAGGTTTTCACTTCTCCCGCCTCTTCGAGTTTGCTGCCTGTCTAGATGTTTAGATAGATAAACATCTTTGTATTCTCATCCGCAAGGATGCTCTTGGATGGTGGTCTAGTTGTAAATATTTTGAGTATTTTTTAAAGCAAAATAAACCGACCAAAAAAAATCACTTGGTTAAATGGAAGGCCACATAAACATTTGGAAATTTGCAAGCTTCATGTTTTTACGTTTAAAAGCAGAGACGAAGAGTTATCCGGCACCACCCACTACCCCGTGCCCACTCACTCCCCCAGAGAGAAAGAGAGAGATAGGGGTTGGGGGTGGAGGGGCAAAATCGTCAATAGCCGCTCAAAAGATATATCGGCATTCACAAATATGCACCCTTTACCCTGGTTTCCCCTCACCCTAACAACAACACTCATCTAACTCCCTCCCATCAACGCCGAAAGATTTTCCTCGTTTTCTCCCCCGCCACCTTTCGTTCCAGAGCTTCGCTTCCGATCCTCGCTCCAATTGGATCGCTGCGATTGCTAAGGCGTCTGTGAAGGATTCATCCTCTTGTAGTCCTGTACAACATTCAGTAGCTTTCATTTCGTCTGGATTGGATTTGTGGAGGAACACCGGATTTACTGAAGATCTGACTCCGATAGGGTTGGATATTCGGGCTACTTGGTCGGCTCAACCGTTTCGAACATTTTTTCGGCCGCCGATCCTCCTTGTTTCCGCTTCTTCTCGGGGGAAAACACGATCCGTGAGTGCTTTCCGTCTTTTCCAGCACATCCGATCGGTTGCCAGTTTGTTTCTGATTGTTTTCGGTCGTTGTTGGGGTGAAGTTTTGGTTTTGAATGATCGGGTTGTTAGGCTTGCTTTGCTTGATTTGGAACTTGTTTGTCTGTTTCCTCTATTGACAGCTTCTAATCTTAATCTAGGTGTCATTTATAAGCTAGCTTTTATTTTTTAATCTTTCTTTCTGGTTTCTCTCTCTCTTTTTTGGTTGTTTCTGAAGATGTTTTGATTGTTTATTTTCTTGCGTTTGAATTTTTTTTGGGTCTAAGAATCAATATCATAGGTATAATGATAGGCATGAAGTTAGTGCTTGTAGCTGCATTTTACTGTGTTTGGGAAGATAGTGCTAGGAAGAGCATGATAGAAAGGATATTGATGTGTGAGGCTATTTTGCCAGCCTTCGTCAGTTTCGGTTGAAAGAACCACAAAATCTCAAGCAATAACGTGTAGCTTGGCCATTTTTTCTTTTTTCAATGTGCCTGTAAAGTACAATGCTTGTTGTTTTAAAGCTGAATGGCCATTGTGCAATGGCAGTCGGTGTCGTTTTGGTTTACATATACTCTGTGTTTTATGTTTCTATGACTGAATGCTTATTTTTGTCTTTCATCAGGAGATCTGAAGGGATTATGGTCTAATTCAGGAAAAACGGTGAATTGCATGGGTCGAGGATGCCTGAGCTGAGAAGTGGAGCAAGAAGATCGAGAAGACTTAATGAACTACAACAGCCTGCTGCTCAAGTGAATGATCAAGCAGATAATTTAGTACCGCCTGTGCAGAACAAAACAAGGAGGAGAGGAGGTGGTGGTGGAAGAGGACGAGGTGGTAATGCCACAGCTGTAGCTAAAGGTGCGGCTGTAGGGACTCGGCAAACTGGTGCTGGTAGAGGCAGGGGTATTAAATTGATAGATTTAGACCCTGAAATTCCTACCGAGATTGCTCCTCAGGTTGCACCACTAGGAGCTGCAGGTGCTCATAATCGAGTGGAGGGGGCAGCGGCTAAGAAAGTTGTGATGGAGGGTGGAAGTGCGGATAAACTGGTGGGAGTTGAAGAAGATGCAAACCAAACCCCCGTTCCTGACAGGGTAAACATCTCCGTTTGATTAAGCATCTTTTATCGTCATTCTTTCCTTGCTTTATAAAATTCACAAATTTTCTTCTATTTTAGCTTGCCTTTTATTTGATGTTCCTTATTATATGTCTGAAAGATATTGCGCATTGTCTTTTGCAGGTGCAAGTTGGTAATTCACCTGTATATACCGTTGAAAGGAAGCTAGGTAAAGGAGGTTTTGGTCAGGTGTATGTTGGTAGGAGAATAAGTGGTGGCACTGAACGAATTGGACCTGATGCTGTTGAGGTATTAATGTGGTTTAATTATTACTATTTTTAGACTTTCTTATTCCATTTATCCTGATATTTAACATGGACAATTTTATGTTGTTAGGTTGCCATAAAATTTGAGCACCGTAATAGTAAAGGATGCAATTATGGTCCTCCATACGAGTGGCAAGTTTACAAGTGAGTATGAAATTAGGTTGTTTAGTTTTGTCTTTGACACTTTGTAGAGATTAAATGTCTCTACTTCATAAGCTTGTAATTTGTCTGCTAATAGTATTTTTTTTGTTGACAAAGCAACCTGAATGGATGCTATGGGGTTCCATGGGTTCACTATAAAGGTCGGCAAGGAGATTACTACATCCTTGTAAGTTTTACTTTAATATTTGAGTAACAGACTGAAAAGGAAAAATATATTGGTCATTTTTTCACGTGCTCATTAATACTTTGTTTATGCGCAGATCATGGACATGCTGGGTCCTAGTCTTTGGGACGTGTGGAATTCCTTAGGCCAATCGTAACTCTTTTCCTCATCATAATACTTTCTCGTCGTACCTCTTTGCTCTTTTTACACATCCCCTAACAAATAATTTGTAATTTTTTCTTCACTGTCATAGGATGTCTCCTCAGATGGTCGCTTGTATTGCAGTAGAATCCGTATCAATTCTAGAGAAGCTTCATTCGAAAGGGTGAGTATCTTTCCTAATAAGTTGTAGTGTGTTGTTGCCATAAGGATCCTGTGTCGAATTTTACCTTTAAACTTTGCTCTTCTTCCTTTATAGTTTTGTGCATGGAGATGTGAAGCCAGAAAACTTTTTGCTCGGTCAACCAGGGACTGATGACGAGAAGAAGCTCTATCTCATTGATCTTGGTTTGGGTATGCTGTTGGATTCTAAAATCTGGAATTACATCTGAACTGGCCAAATTGCCAACTAACAAAAACAACTGTCCAACTATTTGAGGCCAACATTTTCTGAATTTTTATATCTCTATTTGATTGTTAATATCCTAGATTAAGTAATAATGAAATTTCAACTTCATTCTGATTCCAGCGTTACTTGAAAGATGCCATGATATTATTCTTTCTATGTTTGTGTGGTTTTCTAATTTCAGATTTGGTGTCATTTGTTTATCCTTATATTTGCCCTTGTATTTAAAAAAAATACAGCTTCAAGGTGGAGAGATGCATCGTCAGGTCATCATGTCGAGTATGATCAGAGGCCCGATGTGTTCAGGTCCGTTTTTGACAATCCTTATATGATTATATTTTAAGAAAGTTCTATCTCAGGTTTATATCCTCTACTGATATATGAGGCGTGAACGTGATGGTGTTAATGATTGTATCCTTTTGGCAGGGGAACAATTAGATATGCAAGTGTACATGCACATTTAGGCCGAACTGGTAGTAGAAGGGATGACCTTGAGTCATTGGCATACACCTTGATTTTTCTTATCAAGGGCAGGCTACCTTGGCAGGGTTATCAAGTGAGTTCATAGACTTCATACACTCATTTTGTCTTATCTGTTGAAACTCATAACTTGTCTAAATATCTTCTTTTATTCCTTATCAGGGAGACAATAAGAGCTTTCTTGTTTGTAAAAAGAAAATGGGGACTTCTCCTGAGATGATGTGTTGCTTCTGCCCACCGCCCTTCAAACAGTTCCTTGAAGCAGTGACGAATATAAAGTTTGACGATGAACCAAATTATTCTAAGCTTATTTCATTTTTTGATTGCTTGATAGAGCCTTGTGCGCCACTCAGACCAATCAAAATTGATGGAGCTCTTAAGGTTGCAAGTTTTGGTTTCGACATCTCTCTAAATCTTTTGAGCATTGTGGGGCTTCATTTTTAATTCTTTTTCTAACTTTCTCTCTTGTTTTCTCCATCCGTAGGTTGGGCAAAAACGAGGACGACTGCTTATCAACCTAGAAGAAGATGAGCAACCTAAGAAGAAAATAAGATTAGGTAGTCCTGCAACGCAGTGGATTTCTGTCTATAATGCACGTCGTCCTATGAAGCAAAGGTGAATTTTTTTATTCCATTTATAATAAAATGATAGATTTGATCAACAGTTGCATAGGGTACTTGTCTGTTAACATGCACCCTAACATCGCCGTGCCAGATTTTGTGATTAATCTCGCAGCAGGATTGGGACACTATGCCCATCTACTTGGATCATATGCTGCAAGCTTGTAGTTAGTTATGTTGAAATCTTCATTCTCATGCAAGCAATTTTACATGCATCAAATCTTTTAATAAATAAGGTG
This sequence comes from Persicaria tinctoria, assembly GCA_037127255.1. Taxonomy (NCBI): domain Eukaryota; kingdom Viridiplantae; phylum Streptophyta; class Magnoliopsida; order Caryophyllales; family Polygonaceae; genus Persicaria; species Persicaria tinctoria. The sequence continues at coordinate 51,165,558 of JBANSL010000015.1, read as the reverse complement.
GACGTTTTTTAGAATGCTGCTTTAGCGATTCATGATCCAAATACATGCAGAATTGACGAGATTTTTGTGAATCATGACACGTGAAGTGTCTTGGATTTGTTTTGGATTTAAATTGTATAAAATGTCGGCATGTTAAAGGAGATACATGTGTTGTTTGCTTTTTTTTTTCCTTGGGTATGGAATCGGATCTTCTTCAAAATTTCTAAATGAAGAATTGTCTTGCATTATTGACTTGTTGTAAGCATTTGCTATTCTTTCTATTGCTTTCTTTCTATTTATTCGTCTGATTTTTCTATTTCTTCTAAATGATTTGTTCATCGTGACCATCAGGTGGATATTGTCATACAATATATATTTTTTAAACCTAAAGTAATATGATTTACATGAAGCTTCTGTAGCATGTTGCTTGTTTTAGCAATATTTCTTGAAATAGGATGCCGATCTGAGGTCAGTCATGATGGGGATGGTTCTCCGTGAGTCTTTGTTTGTCGTCATGCTATCCTTACAGTGGCTTGTAGACATTTGAAATGTATATTATGGCCAAGCGAAGAATTTAGAAGATGAAGCTAGCCAAGCGAAGAATTTATAAGATGGAAGCTACAGTTGAATAATATTTCTCTTATTTAGTTAGGAGGAACCATTTAATATATTTAGGGTTGTCTAAGATACAAGTTGCATGTTTCGTAGAGAAGAGGATGCATAGCATCTTGAAAATTTGATACTTTGAAGGTTTACTCGTCTTTCCAACTTACCATCTATATGACCCTGTAGAATGCGGCGTGTGGTTTTATTTCCTATTCTCATAGTCTGATTTATTATTTTGTTGCGTTGCAGATACCATTACAATGTAGCCGATTCGAGGCTTCGACAGCACATAGAGAAAGGGAATGAAGATGGATTGCATATCAGTTGTGTAGCTTCAGCTACTAATCTTTGGGCCTTAATCATGGATGCGGGTACAGGTTTCTGTTCCCAGGTGTATGATCTATCAGCCGTGTTCTTGCACAAGGTAGTCTTGAAGGATCCTTTTTGATGCTTAGCTCAGGGCATATTAGTATTCTTGTTACAGTCTCTGACAATTTCCTTTTTTTTTTAAGCAGGATTGGATCATGGAGCAATGGGAAAAGAATTACTACATCAGCGCAATTGCTGGGGCAGCCAATGGAAGCTCCTTGGTTGTAATGTCTAAAGGTCAGTCTACTATCATGTCTGAATGTCTGATTCCTATTCCACTCTGCAAATAACACAAAAATAGAAAGCTGTGAAGAAGAACATGCTGAACCTTTATCATAATCACATGTGCATATACATGACATTATCAAGTTACTATTCAGGTACTCCTTATACTCAGCAATCATACAAAGTGAGTGAATCTTTTCCCTTCAAGTGGATAAATAAGAAGTGGAAAGAGGGATTCCACGTGACCTCGATGACTACTGCTGGAGGTAGATGGGGAGTCGTGATGTCTAGGAATGCTGGATTTTCAGATCAGGTATCTAGCAAGCTGAAAACCCCAGCTATCCCTTTAAACCCCAAGCCCCCCACCCAAAAAAAAACTTAAATACTAATATTATTGCTTCTTGCTTGAAGGTTGTGGAGCTTGATTTCCTGTATCCAAGTGAAGGTATACACCGAAGATGGGAAAGTGGTTATCGCATCACTTCCATGGCTGCAACCACCGATCAAGCGGCCCTTATATTGAGCATTCCAAAACGGAAAATTATGGATGAAACTCAAGAAACTCTTAGAACTTCTGCCTTTCCAAGCACCCATGTCAAGGTACTGCTAATATCGATCATTTTCTTGTTTTCTTTGTCTGATCTTTTGGCTGTGGTACCGAGTTAATGGCTTTGGGGAAACCTGCTTAATAGATCATTATTCAGTGTTTCATTATATGCTAAATCTTGCTTTGTACTACTATGTTTGATACCAACCTCCTAAAGGCACAAGGTTTGACTTGCAAATGTTTGACTTGCTGATTAATTTTATCATCTATGTTTTGGTGGTCAAGTGTAGAATTAAATGGATTATTTGTTGCTATCTTGAACAGGAGAAGTGGTCCAAAAACCTTTATATCGCGTCTATTTGCTATGGGCGAACTGTATGCTGATTAACTGGCCATTTGAGCTGTTCTTCGATAGATACGGAAGCAATCATCCCATCATCAGGTGAGCGAATGATAATGGCAGGTGAATTCCTCAACCCTTGGCCTCAAGGAAGCAGATAGGCTCCCTAAGAATTCCTTCATCCTTTGTAAAAATCGCAACCGTATATATTTTTGGGGGTAATGAAGAAAAGAGAAAGCATACTCTGATCGTGCCCTCGGCCATGAGCAGTGGACCCTAGACGTTTGCTGAGAAAAAAGGGGAAAAAACAAATGCAGGCATTCAATAATGTTCCTGTAGCTGTTTTGCTGCTGCTGCTGTTGTATTGTTTTTAAAAATTTATTTATTACCTTTGTTTACTTTGCTTTTCACAGAAGCATGGAAGAACTCAATGAGCTGTACTACCAGAGCTCAAATACTGTCGAGGAAGATAAAAAGAATACCCCGTTAAATTAATTTCTCACTATTTTCGGCTGAGGCCTTCGTAAGCCCTTTAGCTCATCTTGCTGTCCGAGTCTGCAGTTTTAAGGTGCAGTAGAACATGTTGATACTGATCTTCATTCATCCTTAACACCGATTAGGCTGGGAATGGAGCACTCTTCAAAGTGTTGTATTCCTTGTGATTTTACCCTACCTGAAGTGAGTCAATACTTGAGTTGTCCCAACCAACTGCCTTAAGATCTCTTATTTATTCTACGTGTTCTTTTGTTGTGTTTAGCAAATGCCACCCGTTGTTATCTATTAATAATACAACAAACATGAGCTGAATTATCAGAGTAATGCACCAAACATTGGTAATACAATAATGGACAGCAAAGACAGAATCAATAACATGGGGCATTTGGGCCTCATTGCTGGTGCCTGGTGCTGGTATACGCGAAGCCAAGCCAAAGAGGAGCCATTTTAGCACAACAGAAGCCTTTTATTAAGACGCATAATACATGGCTTCCTTTAAGAGCTCAAGGATCATGATTAGTCTGGTCTGGTCTGAGGGCATTATGTACGACCTTAGGAGATTTAGCTGGTTTGAACACGAGAGAGGCAAAAGCACTTCCATCGGGTTAGTTTGTCCTCAGCGAGGAAACTAAGAAAAGCATAAAGTGTACCTAGCTAAAGAGCTTGGAACCCATGATACCAAACACTCCTCCCTACCATTAAGCTAAGCTATTTTTTTTGTAATTTCTTATTCATTTTAATTTTTTTATTCCTAAAATTAGTAAAAATTACCAAAAAAAAAAACACATAATTTGTTTTTCGGAATTTTCGCGTGGTGCCTCTGTGGTAACGCTTAATTCTCTTTGTAGAGCTCTTGTGCTTGTCTCTTGCACCCTCGTTGTATTTTGCTTCTTTTTGACGGTTTCCGTCTGCCGACTTGTCGGCCTTCGAGGATCAGGTTTGTCTGGTCTTGAATTTTTTCCTAATAAAAAAAAAATAAAAAAAATCGCGAGGTCTACAAAACTTTGAGATATTTCGCCAAATACCCGTAAGGTTTAGTAAATTTTCTCCATATGCCCCTCCGTCAAGTTGGTTAACATTTTCAGTAAAAAAATAAAAGAAAATAAAAGAAAGAAAAATACAGAGAAGAGAAAAGAGCGAAGAAAGGAGTGGGAGATGGAGAGAGAGAAAGAAGAGAGGCGAGGAAGCCTGTGCACCACCTCCCAGCTCTACCACCTCCTAGGTTGTCTTCGTACTATGCTTAGGGTAGGAATCTGATACGGCGTATACTATGAGGCATTTTCAACATAAGATTATATTTATGTATCATTATAGAATCTGAATTTGATGTTATTCAATAAAGTTGTAAGAAGAACTCACATTTACTACCTACTAAAACTGCTCTCCTTACAGGCCCTAGCGGCTAGCTGATATTCTTATCGGCACTTAACATTGGAATAATGATATCTTAGGGGGATTCTTGGATTCTAACATTCTAATTTGGGCTGTGGCACTAGTACTGCAAGTTGAAAATTGTAATCTGTTTTTGGTTTCATCTAGATTGGATTCTTGGATTCTAATATAGAAGATGCTTTTGGTTTTGTCTAAAACTGTTATATGTATTGCTTGATCCTGATCTCTTTTGGTTTCATCTCAGTTGAGCATTTTCTAGTTTCTTAAATTTCTGTTTTTGAGCTTGTAAAATCATGACAGCTTGCCTTCTTGGAATGAGTTTCTAGTTTCTTAAACTTTTGTTTTTGAATTTGTGCTAACAGCAACAGCTAAAGCCTAAAGTCTTTGGCAGGTCCTAAGCTTGGAAAATCAGCCATTACTGATCTTGGAAAATCTGTTTGATGTGTGTAGATCTAGTTGCAAAACTATTTGGCCTATTAGCTCGATCGGTAGAGCATTGTGTTTAGACACAAGATGTGGGTTCAAATCCCACATAGGCCATAAACAAGGTGACTAAGTGCAACAGAACTTGATTTTCACAACCTAGAGCTCTTTTAGTGATATCTATTTGTTTTAAGGGCGGTTGAGTACATAACCACATCCTGTGAGTGCAAGACCACCACATTGCATTTATCCTTTTTGTTGCGTGCTGAATTATGTACTATAGTTGACAGCTACATATCCTATCTCCCTTTGGCACACATCTATCGGTGAGCAAACTAAATTGCACATGTACACTATGGTGTTGCTATTTGATAATAATTCAATGACGTGGGCTGATGTTCTTGTCCTGTAAGGATAAACTAGTGATAAAATTACTTATGCAGAACCCTTCTCCTATGATTCCTGTACGTATATCTCTTTCTTCTCTCACTTAAAAAATGTGACTTTTAATTTTTATGCAGAGGGGAATTGTTAGAACCTATGTGGGATTAGAACCCACATCATTGTGCCAAAGCACATTGCTCTACCGGTTGAGCTAATAGGTTAAAAAAAAATTGAAATGCAATCATAAGAACACACTGTAAATACCATAAGTCTTAAGACCCACAATAGAAAATTACTAGGTAACTGATGGGTAGAAGAGATAATATTAAATCTTTACCTCAGGCACACTGTCAACTCATGCACTGTCAATTAATTTCGATTATTAGCTAGAGTGTTTTCTGACTTTGTACTATCAAAGAAATTTGTTTAGATTTAGAGCAAGTTTTGGGTATCTTGGTGTTTAGATGTGATTTAAATTTGAGTTTTTAGCTGGAAACTTCTTGTTGAAACTTAAATCCTAATATATACAGGCTTACATAGCTATAATATATACCAAATTAGTTCAAAGATTTGGACACTTCAAATGCCATAGCTATTAAATCCTAAAATATATAGGCCAACTTACATAGCTATAATACATACAAGTTTCTGCACTTACGTCATACTTTATTATTGCTTACATAGCTATAAGATATACATGCTTCTATTGCCTAACTAACTACCATATCATTACATATTAACTAAGTGCTACTGCATTACTTAGTCAAGTATTAGCAGATCTACCAAATTGCATAGCAAAAGCTAATTGAGCTCATCACAAACAGACAGAATAAATGAACAAGTGTAATAGCGGCCAATTCAACAATCAGTAAACAGAATCAACATCAGCCAACAATTGTATCACTATCTTATCTCCCATCCAACATATAATAATCGAAGCACATACAAATTTAGAGATCAGATTGGAACTACTAAACCCTAACCCTCACACTCTAATTCTAAACCATAACACTCAAATTAGTTCATTGTAATAAGACTTGCAAAATCACAATTTGTCAAACAAAATCAAAACCCAAACACTAATCACAAACCCAAAATCTCCAATCACAATCTAAGTATTTCACATCACATATTTACAAATTAAGCACTGAAACTCAACTTAGCAACCCCAAATTCCAACTTCACACAAAGAAACCCTAAATTGAAAAGGGTTCAAAATATCACAACATGACATACCTGACACTACCCCCTTTCGGCGGATTTCGACGCCTCCACCACCCTCTTCCGGCTACTCCGTGGTGCGGCCTGCTACTCCCTCCGGTGCCGCCTTCTCCACCTCTGTGTCGCCTGAGAGAGTCGGGTTCTCTTTCTCCTTTTTCTTTCTGATTTCTTTTCTTTTTTCCTTTTTTTTTTTAATTCAAATCAAACGGAGCTGGCTTTTTCCGTTAATTTTAACCAATAAGGGCGCGAGACAAAATCTACCCAAAACACAGAGGTACCACGTGAAATATGTCAAACTTTTGTATACCTGGCAAAAATTGCTATACTACGAGGGTACCTCGTGAAATTTCCCATATTTCTTTTGCTAATGAGAAATTTCTTCTTACGCTTACAAACCCAAGGTCTTTAAGAGGCGTCAACCCACACCACCTAGCCTTCTCAAGTCCATTTTCCTCACTTCTTGTGTCCAGTTATCTTTCCAAAACATTGAGTGGTATTATTTGGCGCCTCTTACAGACCCGAGGTCTTTAAGAGGCGTCAACCCTTCTTTCTCTACTACTCTAGCTTCTTTCTCAGATTATGGTTGATGATATTGAGGATCAAGTTTATTGGCGAACCAACCGCCATGGTTGTTTCACAACTGCGATAGTGCTGGACAAGATTACAGGGAACCAAAGAACCGAAATAAGTGATATTACTTGAATTTGGGAGATGGACTATTTTTTGAAAATAAAATACTTTATCATGGAAAACTGCAATGAACGGAACCGCTACGAAAGCTAGACTAGCAGAGAAAGAGGGTGCGGTACCCCTGCCCTGCATATTTTGAACCATTTCGAGGAAGATTCCATACACCTATTCACAAGGTGTAATCATTCATTACAAATGATCACCAAGCTTGATAGCAAAATTGCGCATACTATCCATGTGGTAACCAAAATGGGTTGTATAATCGAACAAATTATTAATGATATCTTCTCACGACTAAACAAAATACAGAGATTCATGGCCATGATTTTGGTGGGGTATTTGGACCATTAGGGATAAAATTGTCTTTAGAGATGACATTTTTACAAAAGTAACGAAACATGAAGGATAACTGCAACAACTCCTACAGGACGGGGCGACTCCGTGTACGAAAAGATTCATTGGAGGTTCGTCTTCATTGGCCGCAAGGATGCTTGATTTATCGCTGGCCAACGATGCTATTCCACGATGGTGCTTGACTTTATTAGTAGTCTACGTCCCCAACCTATTAGTTGTAGGTTCGCTTTGATTTATCTTTTGTTGTTTGTAATGTCTGGTATTTTGCACCTTTTTATGTATTTACATTGTATATTTGACGGTCCGCCGTTTGTCGACTTGTCGGCTTCTCGAGCTTTAGGCTTGTCTGAGCTATGATTTCTATTTGAAAAGATGGACAAACTTTCAATATCTACCCTTGACTCCATGCTTAATTTTTATGAAGTAAAAATTCGACTCATCGTACGGGTGCGGTGGGTCGAAAGGCCGAAAAATCGACGACGGACAGACCGTCAAACAAGCTAAGGACAAAGAAACAACAACAAAGCAAAAACACCAAAATAAAAGGGTGTAGTTACATATGCATGCTAGCACAAACCATGAAGGAACAACAATGTGTGAAAACTCTTCTGCCATTTGGTAGAGGCAACGCAGGGAATCCATGGAAAACTAAGTGGAAACCTCAGATTTGGACTCTGATGTCAACGAGCCTTCAGGTTTCGATCACGTCCACGACCTCTCGCGCATCGAAAAAGGAGAGCTCAAAATCGCTAGACCCAAAGCCACACAACCACACCACCAAGCAAATCGGCACCAGTGCACCACCGTTCAAACCCGCTAATTTTTTTTTGATTAGGTAAAAATTCGAGATCAGACAACCCGCTAGTTTATTTATAAGTAAATAACTATAAATATAAATAAAACTACATGTTTATTTTCTCCTTCTTTCTAACGACTTCTTTGGTCCCAAGGCAAAACCTTGGACCCAAAGGACGAAATTCGGGCCTAGGTAGAAAGCCGCTCCATCGGTCAACGAAACCAGCAACCACCACCTACCAAACGATCGGCAAACCACTACACTAACAGTGCACCGCCGATCAGAGGGAGGCGCAACCACCGACGACACCTTGAGGGGAGATGGAGCATGGGCGAGACTCGAGAGGGTAGGAGGCAACAGAGAGCACAGGGAAGAAACAATAGCCCGAAGGTTGTCGGAGACAAGAGCATACAGGAAGCCCAGGAGGCACCGAGGAGGCTTCCAAGGACTCAATTGAAAGTCGATTTAGGGAAGGAGGACACAGAAAACCACAAATCAACAGGGAATCAGGACAGGGGAAAAGGAGAGTCCCAAATCAGATGATGAACAAGGGATGACGATTTGCTAAACTCAAAAGCCAAAAGGGGCTCCCGGAGGCACAGGGGACGGCGAATACAAAATCCACAACCCGCCCCTGAGAGATGGGAAGGGGATTGAGGGGGCTGGCCAACCAAATCGTAAGAGGAGAAAGATCTCAAGAGGACCCTATGTATCGAAGACTCCGAGAACAGAGGAGAGTCCAACCGACATAGAATGAGTGATCAGCGCACACCGAGCGAGAAGGAGATGGGTTGACCGGTGTGGAGCTGCGGTGGTGGGAAGCTGGTGATTCTAGGGGCTGGAAGCAGGTTATTCACGTCGAAGAGTCGGGCTGGTGGCTCTCGAAGGATGTTTGAGATCTCGAAGAGGGAGATTTGGGGCTCACTAAAAGAGAGCGTTTTCCCTGGACCCTTGACTCCATGCAAACCTTGCATTCCAAGCTCTTGGATTTTTACTTCGGAAAAGAAAAAAAAATAGGACTATCAATAATTGGAAAAAAAAAGACTAGAGAATTTGAGTTGTTTTGATCTTGAGGCTTTATTTTGGTTCATTGTTTATGAGGTGTCTTGGTTTTTCTCCTCACATTTTTTTTTTAAAAAAGAAAAAGAAAAATGGGTGACACATTAGTCATGAGTAATTGACCTTGGGGGCCAATGATTAAGAATGGTGGTGATATGGTGATTGGTGAGATCCCAAGCCTTGTCCTGACTGTTTCGACGACGACACGATGGCGTCTTCTCGAAGCACAGAAGATCCGAAACCCATTTGAATATCAACTTTGAAATGTTTATGGAAGGATTCTTCTCGCCATTGAAGGATTCAAGTGAGGTTTTGCTTCCGGAGGAGATGAAACTTCTTCAGTTTTGTTCCCTAAACCATTGTTTGACAAACCCTTATGAGAGGTATAGCGTGGAAGGTCTAATACCCCTTCAACGAGGATTTTTTTGATTTTGGCGATCTCATTTCAATCTCGCAAAACCCCATCATCCTCTGATCTCCGGTAGGAAACCGTACCTCGCCATCAAAATCCTCTGTAGAGAGGCCGAATGCGAGAGTGATGGGCGAGAATAATAAAGGCCCAACAAGATCTTAATGTTGATGAATGTGTTATTGTAGACTTTAAGGCTGTGTTTGGCCGTAGATTTACCTTTGGAGATTATTTTGGATGATGTAGATTTTTAGGAGAGGTAGATTATTTTTGTAAATTTTGGAGTTTTTGGAGATTGCGATTTTTTTTTGTCAATAATCTCTTTATGGTGTTTGGTATGTATAAGATTTTGTAGATTGTTTCTCATTGAAAAGACAAAACTGCCCTTATCCCACTACCCTCCTCTCTTTATGGTGTTTGGGCAACAATGGACTTGGGAGAGATAATTTCCTCCCAAAATCTCCATAATCTTGGATTCTCAAGATTTCGAAAACCTCCTTAAATAATCTCCACAATCTCAATCCCTCTCATTCCATAATCTATTGCCAAACCCGGTAGCTTCAGATTTTTTTTTTTTGAAATCTCGATAATCTCCCGAGATCTCTTGCCAAACATACTGTAAGTCTTGTTGGTGGTGAGGGTGGTTTTTGTACAAAGGGGGGTTTCCTCTCAAAAGGGGTTAGTGGCTTCCTTCTCTCCTCTCTAGAAAGAGGTATTTTTGGGAGGAAAGGGTTGGTTCAAGATAGTGTTACAGTTTTCAACAATATGAATTTACTTTTACAAACCCAGCTACTAAATTAGGCAGATAGATGTGTGTCCAAGTGGTTTATGAGCTCGACTTGAAAACCTGTCAAAGCTCAAATTACATTAATCCCAGACAGTAAATGCAAGTCACGCACACATATCTCAAGATTGCATAGCATGTTATAATATCCCATGTGTATCAGCAAAAAAGAAACAAAATCTACCAAACCCATAACAAGCACCACTAAGCATTTTCAAGCAAAACTTGCCAACAAAGAGAGCTAATCCGCTGATCAGCATGCTACACCTAGTTATATAACTTCCATAAACAGCATCTTCTTGTTCGATGTTCCTCCAATACAAGACACAAGGGTTCCTGCAGCAGGAAATATTCCCAATTTCACAACATTATGACAAAAAAGGGGGTATGCAGAACATTAAGACAAGTAATCCTACAGATCTACATCATGTTGATACGTACAGACTGGGAGAATTTTGGAAATAGTTTTAAACAAACTTGCTCCAGAATGCTGGAAATCTGGCTTTAGATTCTTTGAAGAAAATATTTAAATAACTATAATAAATAGGGCATCCCTGCAGTGCAGGTACGGTTTTGTTGCAATATTTCAGGCGCTTAGCTTTGCTTACCCATACATGTAATGAGGAAAAGGATGATCATTTCTTTGCATAAGTTATCTCCATGGGGTTCTGAGGGGTAATTTTGAAACCCTGAAGAGCCTGCATTGCTATTGATGACTGCTCCTCATCTTCAAACTCTACAAATGCAATTCCCGGCTTTGCTTCAATTATTCGAACTTCCTTGAACCCAGGATATTGTTGGAAAAGAAGGTCCAGCATGTTGCTTGTTGTCTCATGAGGCAAATTCTGAATGAACAGGATACTATTGGGAGCCGCAGCTTCTTCTTGTCCACTAGATTTCCGGTAAGAGGCCTGTAGATCACGTACAAGAAGCAGGGATGATTAGTTACAAAGTATGAATCCCAATAAAAATCCTTCCTTCCATTACAAATCTAAGCGAAAATAAATGAAGGAAACTCAATAAAAGATTATTTCCACACTTCAAAAATGCAGCAATTCACAAGAAAACTATTCCCACTACAATCCCCAAGAGCCTTGAGGTTTGGATATGCAATGACAGAGAAATGCATGCTATAAGAGCAAATAATCTATTCCCTCAATTGCTTTGTTTTCTTAATGACAATGGAAACAGTTAACTTACAGGTGGAGCCCCGTTATTATGAACAGCACTTGGTTTTGTCCCTTCAGGGTTTTGTTTCCTTTCAGCTGCATACACAAATAATGTCAGTTAAATCTTTGAAACTTCAAACTAAAATTCAGGTAACAAAAATCCACTCTAGTTTCCTCAAGATTCTATTGTGCCTTATTGTATACAAGCATTCCATTCCCTTGAAGTTATATTCATACCGTAAAAAAGCACACCTTCCATCCAAATATTATATTCAAACACTAGGATGTAATTTAAAAAAAAAAAAATCAATGGAGCAATAAGAGACAGAAGGAAGTGAGCTGGGGGCACAATGCTTTTAACAAAAAATTGTGGCATAAATTCCAGAACAAGTGAAAATTGTGATTATTGTATGTACTTAAGAGGGCTGCTCTAGTCCCCCACTCCACCAGTAGTTGCTCTTTTCCACATCTAGCACTTTGCACAAAGTTGGATGACTTGGCACCCATGGGATATTTGAATTTTGGGCTAGGTCAGTAAATTATCTTATAGAAATGAAAGTGTATGATAGTCCGTGTAACAATATTTTCCGAACCAAAATCTAACTTGTCCATATTCTCCATTTTCACATTGGTTTCCTTTTAGGTTACATGTTTTTTGCCTCGTTGGTGTCCAGTTAATAGTACCCAATATCCTATTTTTAAAAATAATAACTTTACACTTTACAAGCCTACAACAGAAGCACAAAAGCAGGGCAATTTGCAATAACTAGGAAGCTAACAGGATATAAATCAGAAGAATCAGTAACACTGTTCATACTTTTGTCTTCTTGTTTCTTCTTCTTCTCATAGGTTCCATCTTCCTTTGCAATGCAATCGGACTTAGCTTTTGCGTACTGTATCCGCTGCAGAACATCAACAAAGATTTATGCATTGTCCCCTAGACAACTTTTTTAAAAATAGAAAAAAGAAAAGTTTTCAGCCAAAGTCGTTCTAATTTAAGTAATTTCTTCCATAAAAGAAGGAAGGCCAAGTGTATGTCAAGTAGCTGGGCCAAGAGACAAAAAAAAAAAAAAAAAAATATTGCATGAAGTTCAAAACTGAATAACATTCAAAGATAACGTAACCCACCATAGGTTTGTCATAAAATGGGAAATTCTGCATTTGCCGAACTGCATTGCTTGCAGCTGTAACTTCACTAAAACAAAGCCACGCCTGACCTCGAAGCTTGGGTGTCTTCAGAGCAACAACATCCAAGATCCGTCCATATTGAGAGAATAAGCAATAGAGTGACCTTTTCAACTCTACAAAAAGAGCAAATTTTAAACATCAGAAGAAATTTTGATATACTGATAACATAGGACTGATAATAATGACAATGGAAAGCTAACCCCCCACCCACCCACCCACCCACACACGCACGCGCGCACACACAGAATCACTGAACTTAATAATCAACACCAACGTTTATCTCAACAGCCGTAAGAGCATGCTCAACAACTTCACCATTTTGGAGATTTTAGAGTTTTTTTGCGAATTTGAAGCATTTGTTTTTGTCCGACGTGTTCTCCATCTTATTCTCCAAAATAGAAAAACAGCCGAAAAAATAGAGAAGGTTCCCTAAATCTACAACATTCTCCAAATCTTCGGAATGAGAAAGTTATTGGAGTTTGAGTAAAAATACTTTGGAAAATATGTATTTTGTTTCCCCAATTTTGGAGAAATTCTGAGGAAGCCGTTGGAAATGGTCGAAGAAGTACAAGCCTCCAATACATTGGAGGAGACAATAAAAAACAGCAAGTTCATATGCAGAGCAACCACTCAATCAAATTCCTCTTCAACAACCAACTAGCATATTGTAGATGAACTTATACCCACACAAAAAAATAATAGTGATTTGGATCCTTCCAAGAGCATAGTTCATAGGTGCAATGTACTGAGGGGTGTGTGGTGGCATGTCAAACGGTCAATCAGTTAAATGAAATTGGCTCTTTGAATCATTGGTTTAAGGTATCAGCCTCATACACCAGGATAAGACCCCCAAAGCACACAAGGGCTCCGAAATCCCATCAGTAAGCATCCATTTAGTTCGGCTTGCTTCAGCCAAATTCGTGATAAGTGATAACTAGTACATGAGGATTCAATTTGGCAATTCTAATTTGAGCTGGAGCAAATATGGTTGAACAAGCAGTTAGGTGTAATCCCTGTCAGGAGATAAGGTCCAATACAAAAGCACCATGCAACAAGGACAATATCCACTCAAGAATTTATCGAAACAAGTAACGCAACGGAATTTGACTACACTGACCCTCAAATCCCCAACAATGGCTGAAGCTTAACGCATCTCATGCTCTAGTATAGGTTGGGTTTGGACTATTTCCAAGCAAGAAATTCCGAAAAATAGGGGGCGAGAGGGGGTTTACCTTCTTTCTTGACCTTCTCGTTGAGATTCTTGATGTAGATGGTTTGGTTGGGCGGGATATCGCCGGACAACATGGTGACCGGAGAGCGAGGCGCCGATGAAGGTGGCTGGTCTGTCAGAGAGAATGGGGTCCGATCTGGACGACGACGGAGGAGCGGCCAACAATTACAATTTACACTAGTCGTAAGAGTGAGTGCCACTGCCGGCCCCTTTAGTTTAGGGTTTCTTTTTCAATTTTGTTTTCTTTTTTCTTTTCGTTGAACGGTGGTTCATTCATTTACTGGATCGGACCGGTCGAACCGGGTTCGATAAGTAAAGATATAATAAGACCGGACCACAACGACAGAAGTCATTTTTCTTCTCCGGTTGCCGCTTGCTCCGTCTCAGCCGTGCTCGCTCTCTCGCCGCCGTTCAATCGGGCATTTTTGCCACAAATTGCCTAAGTAGAGATGGAACCCGCGAAGACCCGATCTTTCCATTAATCCACACAGAATATATTAATTAATATAGGTATGAAAACATGAATAAATCATCTTTCCATTGATCCACACAGAATATATTAATTAATATAGGTATGAAAACATGAATAAATGGAGAAATAAATGAACGATTCATTCATTCACTTAGTGGATGATGGATCAGATCGGATATGGATCAATTAGTGATTCATTCATTCACTTACCCATCTCACACCAAATCAGGTCTTGTTATTTTGGCTGCTAAATATCCTGATCATCATGTTGATAATCATGAAGGATATTTTTACATCTGGTTTTGTTAGTGCTTCAACTACTGAAAACATGAACTCGTTAACTGTTTCCTGGAGGAATTTCAAGTCAAATCTTGTGTGTTGCTATTGAAATGTTTGAACAGGCTCGCGATGAACCCTAAGACACAGCCTTGCAATCAAACAGAGATGTGAGATCATCTTATGAAGCTCAATCAAACAGATGAACAAGCTTGTAGAATTGCAGGAATCAGCCACATTCATTTGATTTATGATAAGAATTCGGTTCCATTCAAATAAAGGGAATCTGACCCTTTCAGAGGATGAAACTCGAAAAACTGACAGACATAAGTGAAAGTTATTGAAAGGGCCAACCGGCAATGATCAAGTTTTCCATGCTCTAGCTAAACAGATGTAACACTGAGCGACGGGAGCAAACTAATGATATGCAAGGACTCCAAACTTTTTATTCAATGTTATTTCTGCCTCTACTTGCCAGACAAACACATCAGGCTTCCCAGCCACGGAGGAGAGTTGCTCGGGCAACACGGTTTAGCCCAAGGCTGAAGGCTCCCATACGAAGATCACAGTTGTGAGTCTTGCACATCTCTTTGACGTCCTTGAAGCCTCTCGTCATGTAAGTCTTCAGCTCATTGTTGACTTTCTCTTCATCCCACATGAACCCTTGAATGTTCTGCAAGTTCAAAGACGCAAACGCATGGCTCAGATAGCTGGAACGGGAGCAGGAACTCATTTTCTCTCAAAAAAAGTGTTCACTGAGTTATTTCCAGTGTTCCAGATAGCATTTTTTCACAAGGAGTTTCCATTTCAGTATTAAAATTTAATCGTAACCCCTCCTTTCATTAAGTGAAAATTCTTAATAGGTAGAAGGAACGGGTTGATAACTCAAAAGTGGAATTTCATACCTGAACCCACTCGAAATAACTGACAGTCACGCCACCTGAGTTGGCGTATATGTCGGGAAGAATGACCACACCTTTCTTCCCTAGAATCTGGGGAAAAAAGTTAACTTGAATCACTCTTTTGATTGCAATATTGCCATTTAACAAAGCAACTCAAACTACCTTACGTCGACCAAATTGGAAGTTACAATTTACTAACCTCATCAGCATCCGGGTCAGTAGGATGGTTAGCTGCCTCAATAATGAACTTAGCCTTGATATCATTGGCATTCTCCCTGAAACACACCAAGATTATCAGTTTTTTAACCTATTGGAGCAACATAACAAAAAAAACTGCGCTTAATTTACTAATTTTGACTAGCGATTTATCTCTTAAATGTGTTGCCGTCATCAAAAGCTTACTAGTATATCCACTACCGGTTTGCAGGTGCCACGATAGATGTTTCTAGGAAATATACAGTTAAAAATTTAAAATCAAAAGGTTCCGAATGAAACAAAAACCTGTTGATGACACCTCCAAGAGCTGCAGGAATGAGAATGTCGCAGTCTTCAGTCAATATGGAATTTGCCTCTATTGGATCCGAGTTGCTGAAACCTTTGACTCCACGATTTTCATGGACATGTTTGAGAAGGCTAGGAATGTCAAGGCCTTGGCTGTTCTTAACGGCCCCAGTGATGTCACTTACAGCAATGATCTTTCCACCTTGTTCATGAATAAGTTGCGCAGCCCACGCACCAACATTACCAAATCCCTGAGAAAGGAAAATTTCTATAAAATGATTGGACCTGTATAACTAATGCCAAATCTAACGAATTCCATAAATCATCTCATCATTCTAGCTTATCATCATCATCATCTTATTTGAGTCCATTAAGGTTCTAAAGCACAGCATAAAGGGTAAAAAGTTCTGAATGATCAAATCAAATCAAATCAAATCATGTGAAAGGTTACCTGTATCACATAGCGCTGTCCAGCAAGACCCTTTCCATACTCATTTAGCAGGGCTTCAGTTGCAAACATAACACCTCTTCCTGTTGCGGCTTCTCTGCCTAGAGATCCACCAAGGTCCTGATTCCAAGTTGGAGGAGAAAATTATATGACCATACAGAGCTAACATAGTCAGTACGGATTTACAGAAGATTAGTTTTTCTGCACTTCCAAACTAAACCACATATACTTGGGGAAAATAAAGCAAAACAGTCCACTGATATACATACCCCTTTTTTTCATAGCAAATACCTGGTAAGTGCTTGTTGGGAACAAAAATGCAATGCATTCTAATATACCAATATGATTCCAATGAATATACTTTTAATACAATTATCGAATATTCATTTGAACATTAATATATTTGAATATTAATATATTGTATATTCATTTGAATATTATCGAATATTCATTTGAACATTAATATATTTGAATATTAATATATTGTATATTCATTTGAATATTATCGAATATTCATTTGAACATTAAATGTTGAGATGAATATTTTAATATTTATATTCATAAAGAGTATTTGAATAACTTTTAAAGTAACTAATGTGATTCTTGCAAATATAAACGGATAGAGTTAAAAGGAAGTATTTTTTTTTATTAATATGTGTAGGAAAAATCTTAATTACCATAAATATATAAATTATCCTATTAATCATAGCCATTCATTAAGTTTCAATCCAATGCTAAAAATTGGTCTCACGGATGTATTATAAGAAGTGAACGCATTGGATAGTTCCTCTCTCTCTATATGTGAGTGAAGTTCTAGTAAAACGGATCATAGGGCGAAACATGTAATATCATTATATGCGTTGGATTTAATGAAATGAACGGATGAGATTTAGATGTATTTATACACTATCATAATAGATTAGACAAATTAGGAAATCATGTTAATTATCAATAATTAAATGGAATAAATTATAAAGGCAATTTGAGGTTTATTCACTTCACAGTTAATCTCTCCTTTTCTTCTCAGCTATACGTGTTGGTTGTTGTTTGGTATCATCTCATTCATCGATTTCTTAATGTCTTTAATCTAGTATGCTTTACAATTGTAAATCATGGAAGCAGTGTCTATCATTATATATGTTGTTTCCAATATTCATTTCAAACACAGTAAATATTCATTCACTGCTATAATATTACATTACTGTAGTCTGTAATCGATAGTATAGTTTTCATAAGCATTTGAGATTAACGTCTTTTTTTAAAACTTAATAAATAATATTCATTTTAAACAAAATAAATATTCATTTCATTATTGTATTGTTGTGTTTCACTAAGATGGATTTCTTATAGATTTGAAATCACATCTATAACTTATGTAGACTTAATATTCATTTTAAAAAAATTAAATATTCAACTTCATCATTTGTTGTATTCATTTCAAACAAAGTAAATATTTATTTCATTATATAAGTGTAACCAATACTAGTATAGTTAATTAAGGATTTGAGTTGAAGTCTTTTTTTTAAAACCTTATACTTAATACTTAATATTCATTTCAAACAAAGTAAATATTCATTTCATCATTGTATTGTTCTATATTCACTACTATGACTTTCTTATAGATTCAAAATTACATGTGTTTTAAAGTTATACATTCATTTCTCATTGTATTGTTCTACATTCACTACTATGACTTCCTTATATACGTACTTGATATTTATTTAAAAGAAAGTGAATATTCATCTTTATCATTTGTTATATTTATTTCAAACAAAGTAAATATTCATGACTTTTTGTATATTCAATATCGGTTGTTCAATAAACTAGTGTTTGATCTTTTTTTCAAATGAATTGTTACCATGGTTATGATAGAGATAATTTAGGATTTGTAATTTAATATGAGTAGTTATTATTATCTAATTAAATTCTATATTATAGAACCAAATCACCATAAATGCTATATTTCCTATTTCAAATGATTATCATCCATTGATTTGTTTTAAATCCAACGCATACTATGATGTTACACGTTTCACCCTATAATCCATTTCACTAGAACTTCACCCATGTGTATATAGACAACAAGTCATATGTACACGACTCTTATAGTGTATCAAGTTAACAAATCTAAGCTATTGAATTAAGAAGATCAACAAATGAGATTAAAAATAACTTTAAATTATTTGGTGATACCGGGTGACTATTCGTTAGAATGAAACATATTCAAATATACTCATGAATCATGATCATAACAAATGTAATATTCAAATATTTATTATATTCACATAGCATAATATTCTTATGATCATAACAAATTATAACAAAATATCCGTTCGTTGCACCGTATTTTTCGTTTCACTTAACAATTCCATATATATATAATGTTCACTTACAATAGGTTTTCCAGTGACAACAGCAGGAGAGTAGCCATGAAACTTGGAGTACTCATCCAGAATCCAGGCCATTGTCTGAGAATTAAGAAAGAAACATGATTAGCATCATAAAACTATCAATAGGTAATGTTTACAAGGCGAGCATGGTATTTCTGCATAACCTGTGCATTTGTTCCCATATCAGGTGCTGGGACATCAGTGTGGGTTCCAATCAGGTCATGTATCTTCTGTGTGAAAACTCGGGTCAGACGTTCTAGCTCAGAGGCACTAAGCTCAGATGGGTTACATCCAATCCCACCCTTGGCACCACCATAAGGAATGTTTGCAACTGCAGTCTTCCATGTCATCAATTGTGCTAAAGCGTTCACCTCATCTGGGTCAACCTATAATTTTCACATTGGTGTCAGATCAGACAATGAGTGCTACAAAGGATCAATTATAGAAATGATGATGTGTTCTTAACATAAGAAGACAGCAAAATCTCTTGATTACACGTAAACCACCATAAGAAGGCATGGTTGTGGAACTATGATACACTTCAATTAGGATTTAGGAGTAAAGGCATGAGGGTGAGAAACAACCTCCGGGTGATATCTTATCCCTCCCTTCATGGGGCCTCTGGCGTTGTCATGCTGAACCCGGAAACCAACAAAAGAGGCCAATGTGCCATCATCCTTAGGTATTGTACACTCAACCTGCATCCAATCAAAGATTGAAACTTCATTAACGGGTTGAACAGACTGATGAAACTTTAACTGTGTAACTATATAATAATAGTAAATGCAGATATCGCAGACTGATGTAGCAGAAACTGATCTAGGAACAGATCAGAAGTTCTTTTGCTTCCACAGTTAAATGGTGTAACGAAAGAAAATTGGAAAATTTTAAAATAGTGAGCAGTCTTAGACAAAAGATAAGCAGGGCATCGATACAGATTGGCAGCCATCCAAACAATAAATGCTTCAATCAGAACTTCTCTAGCTCAATTCAAGAACTGGTTATCGACTGTAAAAGGAAAAGCCAAGCAAGATGCGGTGAAACAGGGAAGCCAAATCAATAATAGTTAACCTTGATCTCTCTAAATGGAATAAGAAGACTCTTTTCAAGCTTGGAGTCCAGCCCAAGAAGCCTACTAGCTAGCTTAAAGTTTCTGTTCGTTGCTGCAAGCGCATTCATGGTTGTATTGCTTCGAAAATCTCTGAGAAATGATATACACGGAAATCAGATGAAGACATCAAAATATTGACGTGAATTTGTTCGGCAGTGAAACAATGCTCAACCAATAGTAAGAGGATAGTAATAGTTGTACACTTTAACATGGAGAAATGGACATATGAATCAATTCAGATGAAAATCCAAGAGTTGGAGATAAGATAGATAACAAGATATAGAAATGACGCAGTCATATTACATAATAAGAAAAGAGATCTACCGGAGAAGTCAAAGAAACATAAATGAATTGCAATTTAAATAATGACACATGCAGGTGTGCAGTAATCACCTTAAAAAATTACTACCTAATAAAAGAAATGTTCATAGATACATTCAAATTCAAATTTGTCAAATTTTATTTTTTTTTACCAAAAATGCCTATCAAAATTGAGAAGATACAAATCTCTTACTGCAAAAAATCCATCCAAACCACCTCAAAATAAAAAAAATCAACAAAGCAGATTTAAGTTCACAGCCCCATAAATTCCAATTTCATACTTTTTAGTTTATTCATGCTATAGCTTTTCTATTGCCAGACTTCAATTTTTAAGCCATATAAAAGGGAAAAAAAAAGAGAAGAGATGATATCTGTAAAATGCAACTGGACTAAAAAGTAAAAACATCCAGAAATCATTAGATTCCAGTATTAATTTCCCAAAAGAACTTTGGCTTCCCTGAGTCACAGGGAGGGAAGATATAATTGAAATCCATCTACAGAAAACGACATACAAGCCGTTAATACTCGGTTAATTACTATGCTACATCACGACATATAAGCCATTAATACTTAGCTACTTACCACATACAAGCCATCACTACTTACTAGGCTACACATCAAAATATCACTAAAATCGAGCACTGACTGCGAAAAGGAACCCCCACTACCCTGATTCCTCGGAAGGGAACATATGACCGTAACCCACCCACAAAAAACATCACACAAAGGCGTAAATGTAGACCGTTAAAAATATGAAATTCCCTACTTTTACAGCCTCATTAAAATATCTTTAAATTTGATTGCTGATTTTAAACACGGAACACCTGCTACCGTTATTCCTCGGAAGGTAAGATATGACTGCAACTAATCCGCAGAATACAACACAGAACGGCGTAACTATAGATCGATATATCCTATATGCATAATCACTCTAGCGTTTTACCACACAGAAGGCAAAAACATGAAATTCCATACTTCTGCAGCCTCAAACAGCTGCATCCAACCCATGAACCCAAATATCCACCAGAAAACATCATACAAGGCAACATAACCAAAAACCTCGTGCATCATAAAGACATTATTTCAACTCATGAGCAATCCTAAATGATAAACTTTTAAAATAACAGCCATATGATATTTGTGATCATACAAACAAAAACTAAAATCTGGACTGAACTGAGCTGCACAAGCAGCCAGATTTTGCAAAAATCAGGCAGACCCAGATCAAACCATCAAGCAATCAACATCAAAGCAAGAGTTTAACATGATCAAACATAACTAAACACACAAAACAAAAACATAGAAAAAAGGGTTAGTCAATTCATACCAGAGAGAAGCTTAAACTGAGGACAATGAAGCAGTGAAAGAGAGCGTAAGATGTGAATTATAGAGCTCCAAATCTTCCTATGTATATATATAAGAGGAGAAAGGAGATATGAGAATAAGTTCTTGGAATCCAAATCAGAAAAAGAGAGGTACTCCTTCCACTATCCAGTACAATATACTATTTTAGTACTTTCTACCGGTGACACTTGAAAAAAAAAAAAAACTCCAAGAGAGATGAACCAAAGGGGATCAAAGCCATTTCTTTTAAAATAAGCAAGAAATGGGTATTGCAATCACTAATCACAGGAACAAATTGAGTTGGGAAACACTAAAATAAGGAAGAAAAAAAATCAAATAATTGACTGTAAAACCCACAAAAAGGAGGAACTTACACACAGTTTACAGTGGGGGACTCTTTTGAACAACAGCAGCTGCAAAAGGGTGTGCAGAGGAATACGATGCCTCCTGTATTTATGGGGGTTTTCAAGTGAGACGGGATTTACCAAATTGCCACTGGGGTTGGGATCATCACGCCGTTTTGATTTAGTGGGAGGCAGTACTGCAGCAGTAAAAGACAGTACAACAAACGTGGAAGACAAGAGGAGGTGAATGCTAAAACGTGGTGCGTGTTAACCCGGGTTAGGTCCACCCGGGGAAACTGGACCCGAACCGAATTGGGTTTGACTCACGGGAGTCAGAGGCACTTCCTCCGATTTATTACTTGCTCAGAAATATCCTCTTTGCCCTTAAATTGGGTTGTTACAGGTTTGGCTTCATTTTGACAAAAAATTTGACCACATACGCACTGTCACTACTCACTACGAGACGAAATCATTCATTCAACGGATTGCTTCAAACTTGAAATAATTTCCCTTCTGTTTTTCTTTTATGGAGATTGGTGATTGTGCATTTCATATCGGGATGGAGAGCTCGGTTAAATATGTTTTCGGTAGTTTTTTTAGAACTGCTTCATTTAATTGAATGAGAGCTATAGGCCTATGTGTTTAAGAGAGTGATATGGGACGTCGATCTTGGTCATGTTGTTGAAAGGATCGAGCATGTTTATTAATTGGTTAAAATAATTAAAATAACCCAACTTGAATGGTAAAAATGTATTTTGATCTATCAAATATAAGAAAAATATCTTGAATTTTATAGATTGTGTTAACATATTTTCATAACATTTTTTACTAAATAAAATATTATCATTTTTATATTTTTTTTACCCTATTTAAGTAAATGTCCATTTGTATAATTTGTTTGAGCAAAATGTCTATAATGACCATTTTACCATTCCTTTCTATTTTTTTTATTTTTTGACCATTGACTGGTCAAGATTAGGGCTGGAAATTACCCGTAGGTAACCGCTCCATCCGCCCCACCTGCATTAATTTTGCGGGCGAAAACCCGCAAAAAAGTGGGTGACGGATGGAGCAGGTGCGGGTGAAGCGGGTGATGGATGGATTATGGGTGAAGATTTTTCATCCATTACCCGCCCCAATAATCCACCCATTAACCCGTCACATTCACCCCGCCCCGTATACCCGCATAAAACCCTAAAAGTTTATCTATATATGTGTGTGATTTGACTATTTTACCCTTTTCAATTGAAAATGTAAGTTATTTTTTTCTAATTGTATTTGTCTATCTTTTTTTTGACATCTTTAAAAGAGAACATATAGTTTTATTTGTTCATGTGCATGCTAGGATCAATAATGTGGTGGATCTGCTCAATTATTAAAAATGGAAAACATGCGATTATACTACTATCTACTCTTCAAGTTCTATTCTCATCTATTTTAGTTTCATTTTGTAATTTTAAGTAACACGTTATTGTGATGTATGAGTGTATAACGCGTATTTGAAGTCCACGAACTTATATTTGTAGTATTTATAAATTAAATTTTAAGTTTTTATTCATCTTTTAAAGTAACTCGAAAAATCATCACTACACCTATTGGGTACCCGCTCCACCCGCATCACCCGCGCGGGGCGGGTGAGGATGAAGAAGTTTGCGGGTGATGGGTGGAGCGGGTGAGATTATTTACCCGCGGGGCGGGTGATGGAGTGGCTTCATCTACCCATAACCCGCCCCATTTCCTTCCCTAGTCAAGATTGATGATGTAGCTGACACATGTTTTTGGTTAAATTTGGTAAACATCCATTTTAGATATGAAAATTAAGTAAATGTCCATTTTTTACATAATTATATAAATATCTATTTTTTTTCAAAAATACCTCTCCTTCCCCCATTCGGGTTGGGTCATCCTCCATCCCTAACCCTTCATCCTTCCCCTTTGACAATTTTTAAATTTAACATTGACTAATCAACATTGACCATTTTGGCCAACGCCTGCATTTGGTGACAAATTTGGTGATAGTTGACTATTTTTTTTTGTGACAATTGTTTCGGTGACAATTGAATTTTTTTGGTGACAATTGATTTTTTTTTCTTCTGGTGACAATTTTTTTTTACGGTAGATTTTCTTCTGGTGATAAGTATCACTTTTTCCCGGTGACAAATGATTTTTTTCTACTAAGATGATTTTCCTTGTGACAGTTGTTGGTGACAACGGTTAGTGACGAGGTTGATGATAATATATTGTCAGCACGATATTGTAACCTTAAAAAATTGTCACCGGTACCATAACATTATATATCACCAAATGATTGTTATCAACCCATATTTTAAAACGTTAAACCGTTAATGCTAGCAAAAATATGTCAACATAACAATAAATGTCACCGTCACATTATATATTAGGGGTGGGCACGGGACGGGACGGGATTGAGCCATGACAGGACTCGTCCCGTGAAATTTTTACGGGATGGGATCGGGACGGGATTGACACTTTTTTTTCGGGATGGGATCGGGATGGGATGGTGTCTAGACGGGACGGGATCGGGACGGGACGGGCCTTGTCCCGCAAATAAAAATAATAAAATATTATATAAATTTGCAAAGTGAAAAATGCTTTCATAATTCATTAATTTGTATAATATGTTGAATACGGTATTCTTCTCAACTATATTATTCATTATTATTATTATTATTATTATTATTATTATTATTATAATACTATTATTAATTCATACAATGATTGTATAATTAATTATAATGTTTTAACATATTTGGCTACATTATCTTACTAGATTAGGACGGAAAGGGATTGAGACGAGATTCACCAGATACTGTCTCATTATCGATTGATAGTTGGGAAGAATATCGTATTTAGCTATTTGCCTCTTGTAGCTCTAAATGGGTATAATAATAATAATAATAATAATAATAATAATAATAATAATAATAATAATAATAATGCCATGTTATAATTAAAAAAAATATTATTACTTATTTTTAGTGTTATTATTATAAAATAATTATACTTTACAAGAAAAAATATAATATGATATAATAATAATAATTTTATTATAAAGTAATGTTATTATTAAATTATATTACAATATTACATAATAATAATATTATATAATAATAATAATATTATTATAATCAATTATTATTATAAATTTAAAATTATTATTATAATTATAAATAATATTAATTTGCTCAAATAATAATAATATTATTATTATAAAAAAATATTATTATTATTATTATAAATGGAAGATTATGATTATAATTATAATTATAATATTTTCTCAAAATAATAATACTAATAATATATTATGATTATTCTATAATATTATTATTATTATAAAAATTATTATTATTATTATTATTATTATTATTATTATTATTATTATTATTATTATTATATGCGGGACGGGACGGGATTTGCGGGATCCCACCGGGATCGTCCCGCGTTTCATCCCACATAATGTTTGCGGGACGGGATCGGGACGGAATTCGCTATTTTGTCCTAAATCCCACCGGGATCGGGACGGGACCGGGACGGGATCGTGATTTGTGGGATTCGTGCACACCCCTATTATATATCATCAAAATATTGTCACCAAATAAAGTTTTAAAAGTTTGGTTAGTTTCTCTCATATGAAATTGTCACCAAAATAGTATCATCAACCTATTTTCACAAACTAAAAATACTTTCACGAAACTAAAATGTGTGTATAGTACTAATGTCATCACCATTGTCACATAATATTAATTCACTTTTATCACCAAAGTATTGTCACCAAATTAATTTTTAAAAGTTTGACTAGTTTCTCTCACTGAAATTGTCACCAAAATATTATTTCAATACACATTTGTCACCACGACTATGTAACCATAAAAAATTGTCACTACACTAAGATATTGTCAACATAGCTGAGAAGTGATGCAACAACTGCCAACATACCAATCTTGTAAAGGAGCGATCCCCTCTCCAACCTCTAACTGAGAAGATTGATCCAATATAGAAGCTTGCATAACATACAATTTATTCCAAAGAAATTGAAAAGATTCACCTGCAACTGCTCGATCCAGAAAAATAACAAAACCTAGTTCGATTATCTGAAACCTAGTCGCCAATTCGATCCCAATTTCAATAACTCGAATAATGTCCGGCTACTCAAAACCCTAGGGTACTGAAATGGCCGAATCAAACATCTGAAAGCCTAACTACCAATTCGACTAGGGAAAGAGAGAATATCGATTGACTTTAACAGAGGATGATGCCGCTATATCGAGAGGTCAAAGAGAGTAAACCATTACGTAGCAAAGCCATCCATCCTCGCTCCGGAGCCCACTCAATCCACCCTACCTTCGAGGCCGTCCACTTACACCATCCAACCGAAACCGAATTACTCCACTTCTCCAAGGAGCGTCGCGGATCTTCTCGATGGCGGAGGCAGCGCGGATGCAACGAACGAAGCCCCACACAGAAATAACAACAAATCCGACGTCGAACCACGCATCGCCGGCAACTCACCTAAGTTGCGTCACCAGTGCAGAGGGGACTCGGCCGTTGAAAGTCGAGGCAGGAGACGGAGTGTGTAGCGGCGGCTCCCGTCGTTTGGAGGAGGCAGTTGTCGTCGACGCGAGGACAGAGAGAGAAGTCGAGGCAGGACACAGAGGTGTAGCGGCGGCGGATGAGGTCAGGGCGGAGGCTTCAGCGGTGGCGGGACTCTGCGGGGTATGCTCAGGCGAGAGAGAAGAGGTTGAGATTTGAAACGAGAGAGGAGAATAGAATGGGAAGGGATAGGGCTGGGATTTAAGGATTAAATTATAATAAGGGTAGTTTAGGAATTAAATAAAATATATGGACATTTACTTAAATATCATTATAATGTGGACATTTACCTAATTAGACCATCCGCAACCATGGGGTAACCTTTTTCCCCTTTTTTTTTTCCCATCTTCCTATCACAACTTTACAGCTCATTTATTTTTTTTGTTTAAAATAATTTTCACTTTTTCTACCTCTTTCTAAAAGGTTTCCTCTACAACCATGGGAAACCTCTTTGACCTCTTTTCAAATTTATTTTCACTTTTTTTTCCCTTTATATCTTTTCCTTTATTATATGTGTATCATCATATATTGATGTGAATTATTTTTATTTATAATTTTATAAATAAATAAAAATAGCAAATTATTAATATAAATATATTTTATTACATCTAGATTAAAATAAATAAAAAAGTTAAAAACATTATAACATACGTAAATACTAATCGAACTACCTATAAATTCGGATCATAGCCTTGGAATTGGTTCCACAAGTGTTCAACCAAATCATTCTTCAAATTCATATGAGTTTGTCTATCCCGAATCAAAATGTTGTAGGTTTGGAAAAAAAAAGAGGATTGTACACATTGGTAGCATTATGTGGGGTATAATTTGGATATTCGAGTGTTGGAGAATTGTTAAGCATTTGTAACATCACTTGAAATTGAGGATTTTTTAGAAGATTTGGATCAAAATGCATATTTGGAATGGGTGAAGTATTTGGATTATTGTGATTCATGGTTAAGAAAATAGGCTACAATAGATTAAGATGGGGTATATATAGGGTAAAATTATGCTCAAATTATAGAAAAAAATAAAATTAAACCAATGGGATATTTTATTTTACAAAATAATAAAATATAAATATATTTTTATTTCATTTTAAATTCTATTACAACTAATAAATCTAAATGGAAAAGATATCATCCTACTTTATCATTAAAAAAAAAAGAAAAAGAAAATTAGAAAAGGGAAGAGGTTACCTCTCTCTACCAAGGTAACCCCTTCCCACCTCTTACCTTAAGGTAAAGGCCACAACCATGGGCTTACCTTTTAGCAACCTTAAGGTAAGTAAAACCCATGATTGCTCATGCTCTTAGAGTTTGTAGATGGATATTTGAACAAAATTTTCCATTTTTTTGGTAACAACCTTTTTTACATCCTTTTTAACGAGGTTAGTATCATCACCCTTCCCAGCAGTGACATTGATGGTCACAAATGTGATTATATTTTTTTTTAGTGACAACTTTTTTTAACAATTTTTTCTTACCGAGGTCATTGTTACCGGCTTTTTTAATGGTGATACATTTGGTGATGACCTTTTTTATGACATTTTAATGAGGTCAGTATCACCACCTTTATCAGTGGTAACACTGGAAGTGACACATGTTGTAACAGTTTTTTGTGACAACATTTTTTTTATAACGAGATCAGCGTCACTACCCTTATCAATGGTGACACTGATGGTGACAACTTTTGTTTTTTTTTTATATATTTTTTTAATGAAATCAGGGTCACCAACCTTATCAATAGTAACACTGATAATGACATCTTTTTTTTTTTGACAACTTTTGTTTTTAAAGTTTTTTTTTTTTAAAATGAGATCAAAGTCATAGTATACGTACTTAAAAGTGATTCATGAGTACTTATAAGTAAGACATCACTCATAGATCATAATACAAAAGAAGTGGACAAAATCTCAAAATTCAAATTTCCAATAACTTACAAAAGCAGTTGTCCAACACCATAGAAATTTTGCCATAACAGTGGGAAGAATGCATCAATCAAAATCAAAACTCGCCAAGGATCATACAACTTACTTGTAATAAATACTACTCTAATAGATACATAACACTAGTCATCCATATCAGAGTTTGTACAAAATTAGGGATGATGATTACCTCCTTCATATACCGATTCCCCATGAGAACAACATGGATTTGCGTTCTTGTACGCCAACTCTCCCGTCAAATGATCAAATCCTATGAGAATAAAGCAAGATCACATCCTTGATCAATGATATCGGCTCATACTCAACCTTCCGAGTTGGTAAATATCCGCTTTTTTTTAAATATATATATATATATATATATATATATATATATATATATATATATATATATATATATATATATATATATATATATATATATATATATATATATATATATATATATATATAACTCGGAAGGGCACGCTGGAAAAAAAAGGAAAGGAAAAGGAAGGGTAAAAAACGCTGTGTTGCAAGAATTAAAAAAAGAAGGATGAACAGTTCGACAGGAGGGTGCTAGCAGGGCGATTCGCAAGAGATCGCCGCCATCCATTCACCGGCCGGAAATCCGGCATCCAGGCTCTTCTCTTAGCGTCGGCCTCTCCCTCCAATTGCATACCGCCAGGCGCCAGCCTCCATCGGTCCTTCCTTGCTAGTTCCTGGCGTCGTGAGCCAAGTCTTCCGTCTTCGGCTCTTCGCAGATCTGAGATCGCATCGCTTGCGGCCTGCCCTGGCTGACGGCTTCTCGGCTCCCTCTTGAAGTGAATGGTTGAAGACGAAATCAGGTATAATTTCTCAATTTCATCCTATATTGGTCGAATTATTTGGATTTGAATTCGTTTTGGATTTAAGAGTACGAAATTAGGGTTTTGGAATTAGGAATTCATAATTGAATTGGTATAATTTAGGATTTGAATTTGTTTTGGATATAGGATTGATTTTGTTTTGGATATAGGATTGAATTTGTAGGGTTATAGAATTGAATTTGTAGGATTTAGGATTTGGATTTGGATTGTGTCTAACAAATATCATTTACAACTTGTAAGGTAGTGTATATGGGAAAGCAATCGTCTGGAGCTAAGAAGAGGAAATTGAAGGAGCAACGAGATGCATTAACTCGAAGTCAAGCTGGTAATATCAAGAAGTATTTCGCTAGTAAGGTAGTGCATATGGGAAAAGTAGTTAGTAATGAGTTGAATGACACAAGAGAGGCTCAATGACTTGGCTATGTTATCGATTGAAAAGAAAGTGGTTGAGAAGGTTGATTATGTCAAGCTAATTGATACTTTTGCCTCCAAGACTGCGAGACGGGTTGTATTTAAGTAAAGACATGTCCTAATATTATAATTTTTTGCTCGATATTTGATGTATATTGTTTTTTTTTTTATCAATAGTCTCGGGGTTTGATATATATTTGAAACTGAAATGTAACTACACTTATATAACATATATTAAATAGCTATATGTTTTTTTGATGCCTTGGTTTTTTTTTATCGTGAGGGCACAAGTTTTGTTATTCGCCTCAGGCAATTAATTTCTCAGGTCCGACCATGCGTCCTTCTTTGTCATTAAATAGCGTAGTGCCGCATTATCACTATAGATCACTACTTTGGCACCCAATAAGTAAGGACACCACTTCTCTAGGTCAAATACCACAACTAACAACTCTTTCTCAATAGTAGTGTAATTCCGCTGAGCCGCATTCAACATCATAGAAGCATAATATATCACATGAGATGCTTTCTTAACTTTTTGTCCCAAAACAGGTCCAACGACATAATCACTAGCATCACACATCAACTCAAAGGGCAAAGTCCAAATAGGAGCCTGAATAATAGGAGCCGAAGTTAACTGATTCCTCAACTTATGAAAAGCCTTCTGACAATTATCATCAAACACAAAGGAAACATCTTTCTTAATCAATTCACATAATGAGGAAGTTATCTTGGAAAAATCCTTAATAAACCTCCGATAAAATCCTACATGACCTAAGAAAGAACGGATCTCACGCACATTAATAGGATAAGGCAAAGACTGAATAAGATCTATGTTAGCTTTATCTACCTCAATTCCTTTCTTGGACACAATGTGACCAAGAACAATCCCTTGTTCAACCATAAAATTACACTTTTCAGAGTTTAAGACCAAATTAGTTTCAACACACCTCTTAAGCACTAATGACAAATGATGCAAACAAGAATCAAAGTCATTCCCATTCACAGTGAAATCATCCATAAACACTTTAATGAAATGCCTAACATACTAAAAAAATATACTCATCATGCATCTTTGAAATGTACTAGGCGCATTGCATAATCCAAAACGCATTCTACTATAAGCAAAAGTACCAAAATGACATGTGAAAGTATTTTTCTCCTGGTCCTCATGTGCAATAGGAATTTGAAAATATACAGAATAACCATCCAAAAAGCAGTAATAGGACCGACCGACAAGGCGCTCAAGCATTTGATCAATGAAAGGTAAAGAAAAGTATCCTTACGTGTCATAGCATTGAGTTTGCAATAGTCAATGCAAACTCTCCAACCAATTTGTACCCTCATAGGTACCATCTCACCTTCCTGGTTCTCAGAGACCGTGATACCTCCCTTTTTAGGGACCACTTATGCAGGACTTACCCATTGACTATCAGAAACGGGATAGATCATACCTGCGTAAAGAAGCTTCAAGACTTCCTTTTTGACGACCTCCATCATAGAGGGATTCAATCGTCGCTGAGGTTGTCTTGTCGGCTTCGCATCGTCCTCCATGAGTATGCGATGTATACACAATGCTGGACTGATTCCTTTGATATCAGCAATGGTCCATCCCATGGCAGTGCGATGTTCCCTAAAGACATCTACCAACCTTTGTTCCTGGTCAAAAGTACGTTTTTTAGAAATAATTACAGGAAGTGTGTCACCCTCTCCCAAAAATGCATACTTCAAATGATCAGGGAGGGGTTTCAATTCAACTTCAGACGCCTGACTGACAGACGGAAGAAGTTTCTCACTAGGAGGATCTAATGATTCAGTTCTATAAGAATGAGACTAATCATCTGGATTGGCATCAAGTGCCACAGACAATTCTTGTAGGTTATTAGGAAAAGCATAATCATAAGATAATTCACCCAAAAGGGATTCCGAAACAACCTGTAAATGGTCAGAACGATCAATATGCATAATATCCTTAGTGAAAATATCTACAACATCAACCAGATTCAAAGAATAAGCAGTAGATTTCCCATCAGGGATCAAGAATTCGGCCTTTTTCCCATCAACTTCCACAGTTAAAGACCAAGAGAAACAATCATTTTTCGCTTTAGTAGTTCATAAGAAGGGTCTATCTAATATGATGGGTGTCTCGGGTATACCAAGTTTGTTGTAAGGAGGAAATCAAGTTCAAAATATAATAAAATAATTCAAACCAGATTCGTGCCCCAGCAAATAATTACAAGACTCCCTCCAATGTAGTAAGAGAAAGTCAGGATCGAATCCACGAGGAAGTGTGTCAGCGGATCCTAGGTAGCTGTAAATCTTACAGAAAAGCAAACAGAAGATAGAAACAAAGAAACAAAGAAAGAAAGACAGAAATAACAAACGAAAGCAAGAAATAAAAGTAAAGACAGAACTACTCGATCTCGACAAAGCTAACTCGAGATCGACAAAATCCAACTCGAGATCGACGACAGTTACTCTAGATCGACAAAAAAGACAGAAACTTCAAAGATGCAAACTTCGAACATAAAACTCAGATTTTGACAGAAATAAACTCAATATATGAAGAACTTCCAAAGCCAGGGTATCAACACCACAACGATAACCATGCAAAGTAACACATAAAGGCATAAAAGATCATGCTTTCCATCAAAATAACTTTCGTTACTAACAAATAGGCGTATAGAGGCTTTCGCATAAACCCTAATTGTTACTAACCCTTTTCACATAATTAACCCAAGTTGCATTAAGATCACTTTCGCTTCAATAACACAAACAAGGATCACCTTCAACTTTCACAAAAGAATCATGCTCATAGGGATAGAAGACGAATTGCATAACAAGATCGTACCTTTACCGCATCACCTCACATGGCCACCGTCGGGCTCACCCCAGCCCCAGAAGTGGGTGGACTACTCGCTCTTCATCATCAAGAAAGACATTAAATAACAAAAGAAACTAACTTGCATTGAATTAAATAAAGAAAATTTACAACCAAACAAGACAAATCCGCTTTCGCCTTTCCACCTTGCTTGCCACAAACTCTCTCTCTCTCTCTCTAATACTACTTGTTCTCTCTGAAATTGAATGATGAAAAACCAGCCCCTAAGGCTTTATTTATAGCCTTCTACTCCTTGCTATCCAAGGATAGAATATATTTATCTTTATCTAAATCTATATCTAAAAGGCTTTAAGATAAATAAATTAAATTAAGGAATTAAATTTATAAGGGAAATAAATCTAAAATAGGTAGAATATCTTCCATGTGTTGATAGATCTTCTCCATAGATAGAACTTGATAGATGTAGGATAGATCTCGGGCAAATTGGATAGAATCGGATCCAAGGACTTCCAAACCGAGTAGGAAAGCAAAATCGCGTAACGCGCTCCGGGACGCGGTTTCCTCGATCTAGACTAAGCTTCCTCGAGATCGAGTAGAATTGGTCGTCGACTTCGCTTCGCTGGACGTCACGGGTTGCTCTTCCTCGACATGCTCGGACAGGTGCGGTGCTGGGTCCTCGAGATCGAGGAGATTCCTCGAGATCGAGTAGACATGTCGACTTCTGTGTGGCCTGGTGTTGTCGAGTAGCTCCTCCTTGGCACGGACTCGGACTGACGCTTCTGGTTTGTCGAGATCGAGTAAAAAACTCGAGATCGAGTAACTGGGTGCTCAGCGTCTTCCATCCTTGGCTTCTCGACTTGGCACATCTCCTCGACTCCGGACATGGCATCACAGTGTTGTCGATCTCGACAAAGTTTACTCGAGATCGAGTTGGCTTCCGGGAGTCGGGTTGTCTCTGACTCAGTTTCTCGATCAGTGCTTAGTCGACAAGGCCTGTGCTCGGACACCTTCGTCGAGATCGAGTAAAAGTACTCTAGATCGAGTAAAACTGGGCTCCTGGCTTAATTCGACTGGTTCCGCTGCCTCTTGACCTTGGACTTCTGTAGTTGATTTTCGAGCTTTTTTGGCCTTTCTCAGAACTGCTGTAATTTGCCTCGAATTCTGCAAAATTAAACAGAAACTGGTGTAGATTCCATAATTTGGCAAATAAACATAAACTACATAGATTCTGTATTATCCTAGCCCAAATGCATGAAATGTATGCAGAAAACGATATAAAAGTTACTGTAAAACATGGCAGATTCAGCTCACAACAAAGTTCCATATCAATCACATAAAAACTAGTGGGGAAGATCAAATCATCAACCATAATCAAAACATCTTCAACCACTCCCTTAGGGTGAAGTTAAGAGCGCTCAGCAAGTTGTATAACAACCCTAGTTTCGTTTAGAGGACCCAGACCCAACTCATCATATAATTTGTACGATATAACATTAATAGATGCACCAAGATCAACCATGGTAATTTTGAATGTAACTTCATCAATCGTACAAGGAAGAGTAAACATACTTGGGTCTCCGGACTTTTCAAGCAATCGTTTTTGAAAAACTAATGAAAGAATTTGTTGTAGTTCCTTACCTTCTCTTTCCTTCACTCGTTGTGATCTTTTGGTTGTGCAAACATCCCGAATTTTTTTTGCATAACGAGGAACAGATTCAACTAGATTAAGAACAAGAATATTTATCTGGCGTTTGGTGAAAGTATCGAATAAGTCTTTGTCATTTTCCCACTTACGATCAAGATTCAAGGCATGAGGAAAGGGTGGTACAGATTTTGAAACCTCAAAAGATCACTCCTCCGATAATTTCTTCGGGGATTCAACAGCGTAAAAAACCGGCTCCGTCACTGGAGGTGGCGGCGGACGCCATGTCAAGGGGCGGCGGGCGCTGTGACAACAATGTGGCCCCGATTTTTCATCCTCTCCTTTTTCTCCATCAATCATCTCCTTAGGCCTCCTTTCTAAACTTTCATTGGAAAAACTCAAATCTTTACCTCCAAGAACCATAGCCATAGAGTCTCCTCCGGACAAATCATTTCTCCAATTTCTCAACTTGAGTTCTTGTAGCTCTTGGGACATATGTCGCAGGAGTTCACCTTGGTTCCTTACCATTATCATCAAATCTTTCAAAGCACCTCCCTTGAGAATTCTAGAGCTTATACGATGTGAATCTTGAGCTTCTTGTCTCCCTTGAGAATTCGATGTCGCCATATGAGTAGCCATTTTCATCACAACCTTCGTCAATTTTGCAACTTTCTCCTCGCAACACTTCACAGGATCATCCAATGCAAATGGATTCCCAAATCCACTAGACCTCTTGTACTGCTGAGTTGAATTTGCTAATCAATCGAAGATTTGCATAGCTTCTTCCGGCGTCGTATCCAGAATATCACCTCCACTAGTAGCGTTGATGACAGTGCGCTCATGGTAAAGCAACCCCTCATAAAGATAGAGAATTAAATCCTCTTCAAGAAATCCATGTTGTGGGCAACTTGCCTTGAGTGGCCTAAATCTCTCAAGGTAGTCATAGAGGCTTTCCCCAGGGAGTTGTTCTATGCTAGTCAATTATTTCTTTAATTTGTTCGGACGGGTAGCAGGGAAATATTTCAGCAGAAAAGCTTTCTTCAATTCCAACCAAGTAGTAATACTTCATTTAGGCAGACAATGTAGCCAATCAATCACTGCGTCTTTCAGGGTGAACGAAAGCAACCTCAACATGAGTTGATAATCAGTAAATCCCTGAGGTCTGAGTCGGTCACATACACTAACGAATTTAGTCAGATGCTTATTTGGCTCATCTCCAATTATCCCATGGAAAACTGGAAGAATCAATAACCAATTAGCTTTGTATCCCAATTTGGAGCCTTCAGGGAGTTCAAGTAGTGTAATAGCAAGGTGTTACGAATTCAGATCAGGTTCCCTTAAGTCTCTCAATGTCCTCTTGAGAGGGGATTCAACATTTTCAGACATCTTTGCTTAACCTTCAAAAAGACTCAACAATTATATACTTTTACTTTCTTTGAGTAAACCAGCCTGAAATGGTTGAAACTAAATCCTGAAAGGGTTAGATTAAATCCCAAAAGGACCTCAATAAAAGCCCAAAAGGATTAAACTAAATCTTAAAAGGGCTTGATCAATATCCCGTAAGGGCCTCGATAAAATCTCGAAAGGGCTTTCAGGTGCGTTCCTATTCTTAGTTGGGGCTCTGGTGTTCGGTGTCAGGTCTGGCTTGGGTTGAGGCAGTGTTTATCGAAGCGACTCCATGATTCGAAAATTTCATAAGAGAATCGTCTTCACTGCCCACAGGGACTTTTGACGTACTACTGGTCAGCGGTGTCATTGCTTAT
This sequence comes from Persicaria tinctoria, assembly GCA_037127255.1. Classification (NCBI taxonomy): domain Eukaryota; kingdom Viridiplantae; phylum Streptophyta; class Magnoliopsida; order Caryophyllales; family Polygonaceae; genus Persicaria; species Persicaria tinctoria. The sequence continues at coordinate 51,129,729 of JBANSL010000015.1, read as the reverse complement.
GGCGCTTGGTGTCGAGTCGAGTGTCTATGTTGTCCCCAATGTTATAGGGTTAGGTTTGTCTGGATCTGTTAGCTTGTTGTATTGCACCTTTCTATTTTACGCTGTATGTTCGACGGTTCACCATCTGTCAACTTTGTCGGCCACTCAATGAGTCAGATTTGTCTGACTCTCGAATTCTTACCTTATAAAATAATAATTTAATGTGATATATTTTGGACATGAAATTATGATTTTAAAAGTGCATATTTTTCCAATAGTTTTATTATTTGCTATCATTTTACTTGAACGAAAACAAAAAATTGGTTTAAAATTAGAACCACTAAATATTTTATAAACACTTTAGATTCTTTAAACTCTACATATAAGCTTTTCACCACCCTCCTAGAACTCAACATGTACATCATTAGAGGGGACAATTCGGTTGTTCGGGTAAGGTTTGGGTATATCTATTCGGGTCCGGTCATAGATCGAGTTAGGTCATATCTCGAGTATATTGTATTTTCGGTCGGGTTCAGATTAGGTCGGGTTAGTTTTCGGGTTGGGTAAGTTCGAGTCAAATGAATTTCGGGTTCGGTTTTGGGTGAAGTCAGGTCACATTAAGTTTTATTATAAAATGATGATTATTTTTTGTTTATCTTAATTATTGACTATTAAACTTCATTTATTTAGTATATTAGATGTCATTCACGTTATTTGAGTATTTAAAAATAAGAAAATTAAAGTAATTATAAGGAAGAGTCGGGTCTTGTTCGGGCCGGGTGAAGGGCGAGTTAGGTATGAGTCTGGTTGAGTTTGTCTATGTTCATATCCATTTGGATATCGGGTCAAAATGAATCGGGCTCGGGTTTGAGTTCGAGTTGTATATAATACTCCCTCCGATCCAAAAAGGATGTCGTTTGAATTTTTAACACGTATTTTAAGGAACTAAAAACTATATAAAATATCAACTTTTTTTAAATTATTTTTTTACAACTTAATATTTGTTGGTAAAAAGTATTAGATTATAAAAAAATAATAATAAAAAAGTTAATATATTATATAGTTTTTAGCTCCTTAAAATACGTGTTAAAAAGTCAAACGATATCCTTTTTGGATCAGAGGTAGTACTAGATTTTTCGAGTTTGGTCAGATCTGAATTTGGTGGGTCAAATCAGGTTTTTAGGTCAGGTCAGATTTTCCAGCTCCGTACATCATTGTGTAGCCATGAACCCTGGGTTGATATTCAAGGGGAAAAAAAAGAGTTGATATTCAAAGCTCTATCAAGTAGGGGTGGGCGTGGGACGGGACGGGACGAGATTGGGGCAATCTCGCGTCCCGTCCCGCATATTTTTTACGGGACGGGATCGGGACGGGATTGGTATATTTTTTTTTGAATCCCACAGGGTCTTATCTCTCGCGGGACGGGACGGGATCGGAATCGGGACGGGACGGGACTTGTCCCTCGTAAAAAAAATCTAAAATAATCCAATAAAAGAAAGCTTTTATATTTGATAGAAATCACATTTACTGTATTAAACATGTAATATATACGACTTATATATATGTGTGCTACCGAGTGTATATATACACTAGACCCATTGTACCAGTATTATATGTAAGATGGCTACGGAGTATTGATTAAATAGGATATATGCTACTGAGGTAGTGATCGAGTACACACATATATATATGTTAACATTTATAAAACATATGACTGAATTTCATTATAAATACAACATATATATACATAGTTTTATTATAAATACAACATATATTTTATATTTTTTATATTAAATATATATAGTTTTATATATGCGGGACGGGACGGGATTTGCGGGACGAGAACTTTCCGTCCCGCGTCCCGTCCCTCGTATTTTTTGCGGGACGGGATGAGACGGGATTGAATATTTTTTTTCGAAATCGGGACGGGATGCGGGACGGGACGGGATTTGCGGGATTTGTGCCCACCTCTACTATCAAGTATCAACACATTAGCTCGGTCCGCTCAAGGCCAAGGTAAACCGATTCCTAGGCCTTAGCCATGAATTTCCTTTCGGTTTTGGACTTTTTTTTGTCCTTTAAAAGAATTAAATGATTTGAGTTTTTCATTTAAACATGTGTAAATTGATGGTTAGGAAGTTAATGTGGAAGAAAGAAATTGCTATATTGGATTATTGGAGGCCGTCCACGTATATTATCAATCACATTTCCAAATCTTAACTTATTGTATAACTAGTGTAGGTCTGCCCATACACGGAGAATGCATTAATACAATATTATTAATAATCTATATTGATATTAATAAATCAAAAATAATAATCTAAATATAAATATTTTTTTACCAAAAAATAATATGGATGTAACTAAAATTATTTTGACCCTTTATATATAATCTAAATATCTTTTAGGCAAATTTGCTAAAATAATCCATTTGGGTGAAACCCTTGCACACATAACCCCATCCGAATTTTTTTTGCTAAAATCCGGATATCCGGATTGGGGGGGGGACTGGACAGTGTGAGTATGACAACTGGACAATTGAGAGAGGGAGAGAGAGAGAGACGGAAAAGCGAGGAAAAGACAGAGAGAGAGAGTCTATGTGAGAGAGAGGGTGAAAATCCTGATCAATATTGAAAAGACAGGTAGAGAGAGGGAGAGAGAAGGAGCAGCTGGGTACAGTAAAAAAGAGGGAGCCAATTGTTCCCGCCCAGGGATGGCGCCAAAAAAAAAGGGAAAAGGGAGGGAGGAGGGGGAGGGTATATAAGCTTTGAAGAATGTCTGAGGGAAATCATTAGTTCACATTAATGAACTGCAGGGGAAATGGAACTTGAAGAATGAGAATGGCCGGCGTTGGATGTGAAGAAAGAGGGTAGGTGTCAAATGATGTGTGGTCTATATAAAGAGATTAGAGAAATTCTGGGCGTCACTTTTATTCACAAAATCTGAAGAAAGAGAGAGAATCCATTGAAGAAGAAGCAAGTGGGCCTGGGTTCAGTAAACGGTTTACTTGTACGAAGCCACTTTTCACTGGACGGTTAAATCGTACCCACTGGACAGGTGTTGGAATTTACTGGACAGTCCTCTGGTCGGACATAAAATGGGTAAGTATTCTCTCTATGTTTGGTAAGTGTTGTTCATATGTAAATACCGTCGATACAAATTAATTTCTGTCTCCCTATGAAAGGCAACAGGGGAAAAATCATCAGTTTGTATCACTGTATTGTTTGGAGGATGGTGGGCGTGTGAAGGCGGCACTTGGGTCTTCACGGGAACAAGGAGCCAGAAAGCCATGGTGGTGGACGAAAGGATTGACTATGTAAGGCTGAAGAAACAGGTGATGGACAAGTTTAATGTCGATGGGAGGAGGAATGATGTGGAGCTCACATATGTAAAGCCAAAGAAGGAAGGGTCCAGGTCGTTTGCTATCGGGGATGACGAAGAGTTGGAGGCCTACAAGTTTGTAAACGGGCTGTCTGGAGAACGAAATTGGCCTATCGACATCAATGTCTCCCTGCGACGCAAGGTTGGTGGAGACGTGCCCGAAGCACAAGGATCGACAACGGATGACTCAGACGGTGGTAGTTTGTCTCCTGCAGGCTTGGAGGATGTTGTAGTGCCGTTAACTGGTCCGCCCGTGACCCAAGAAGATCACCCAAATACAGATCTCCCCGTGGGGCTTGACGGAAAAGACAAAGATTTGGGAGAAAAAATTGTCGAGGTAAACCAAAAGGATGTCCAGTTGGAATCATCGGATGTCCAGTTAACACAAACAGCCGTCCAGTTAAAAGAGACTTCTGACCAGTTAGGGATAAGTGAGGAGTTAGAGTTGGGGTTTGCGAAGAGGGAAAAGAATGCCGACGCGGTGAATAAAGGGAAGCAGGTCATATATGTCAGCAGTGACATGGAAGATGGAGCCATTGACCTTGGTAGCTCCTCCGGCGAGGATGATGCAATCCCAAAAGTGGTTAAACCTGAACACGGTAGTTCTGGTCCGACGAAGTCTTGGTCATGGGATTATGAGGCGGAGCGAGCGGTGAGGGAAGTCGAGGAAGCATACGAAAGACGAAAATGGAAGTCGACCACTTCTCCGAAGCCTGCTGAAAGTGAACCAATGGTGGCGGGGAACCCATTGGATACCAGCCAGTGTGGTATTAAGCTCCGGGAGGGACAAACCTTTCGGAGGAAGGAGGATGTGCAGGAACTCGTAGCGTGGGCGGGTCTGACTCGCTGCTTCACGAGGAAGGTGAAGAAGTCAACGACGACCTTGTATGTTGTAGGGTGCGCTGCTCCCAAGTGCAAGTGGTCATGTCGGGCTTCGACTTACAAGGGAACGGGGTTATGGAAGATCTGAAAGCTTGTGGACGAGCACACGTGCTCGCTGAACGAGGCGGTCAACCAAAAACGCAGTGCGTTATACACGCAACTGGGGCGGCGCATTGTCGAAAGGTATGTGACCCAATACGTAAAACTTAAACTCGACTCTTGCCTAAATTCCACTGGACATATAGATATATACACTGGACACACAACACTAGTAACTGGACACACAACTATATTAACTGGAGACATAACTACAATCACTGGACACACAACTATCTTAACTGGACACACAACTATCTTAACTGGACACACAACTAACTTAACTGGACACATGTGTGTGTGTGAATGGGCATGTTCAGTTTCGGACGGTCGAAGAAAGCCCCTCGATCCGGATCAAGTGCAGAGGATGATGAAGTCGCAGTTGGGGGTCACATGCAGCTACTAGAAGGCGCGCCGAGCCCGGTTGAGTGCGAGGGACAACGTGTACGGAACGGACGAGGAAAGCTATCGGAGCATGTACTCGTACATGTACATGCTGGAGCAGGCCAACCCTGGGTTGTACACGAGGATAGAACGCGACACGGAGGGGCGATTCAAGTATGCGTTTGTGAGTCTTGGAGCGTGGCGGAGGGCTATCCCCCACCTACGGAAGGTCAGTCATTCCTTAAATAGAACATGACGCTCAATTACTATAAACATGACACCCATACGAATAACACATGACGTATGTTTGACTAGACATGACACCTCTAAGTCCTCAAGATGTTTATTCTCCAGGTTATATCGGTGGATGAGAGCTTCTTGAAGGGGAAATTTCGAGGGTGCTTTCTATTTGCTACTGCACATGACGTTGACCACCACATTTACCCCGTAGGCTTCGCCATGGTTGACGGCAAGAATGATGGGTCTTGGGGGTTCTTTTTCAGGCAGATGTTGCGTGTCGTTGAAGACACGACTGATCTGGTGTGGGTATCTGACCGCCACATGAGCATCCTGAAGGGCATACGGGATAGCTACATATTCGCGAAGCATGGCATATGCACATATCACTTATTTTAAAACGTCCGTTTCCGGTTCAAGTGCGGGGGCTTGCAAGAAGAGTTCATGACGATGTGTAAAGCTTACACGTACGTATCGATGAGTTCCAGGTGTTGTACGCGGAGTTCTGTGCACGGGTTCCCAGAGCGGGCCAATATCTGAAGGAGGCCGGGTTCAGCAACTGGGCAAGGCCTTTCTACACTGGGAATAGGTACAACATCACAACCACTAATAACTCCGAGTGCTTGAACTCGGTGTTCAAATATCCTAGAGATTTGCCGCTAACAGCCCTTGTAGATGCCATCCTTGAGACCGTCGGTACGTGGTTCGTCAAACATAGGAAGACAAGCGGCGATCAGGGGAAAGTCGTAAGCGACTGGGTTGGTAACGCCATCAGAGCAAACTTCGTGCAGTCCCTTTCCATGGTCGTCAGACAGCTGAGTGCACATGAGTTCGAGGTACGCAAGGGAACCTCCACCTGGCTTGTAAACCTTACAGGACGTTTATGCAGCTGCAGACGCTTCAACGTTGACCAGTACCCATGCGGGCACGCAATGACAGCATCCCAATTGCACGGGATGGATGTGTACTCGCTTGTCGATGACTTGTACAAGGTAGACGCGTGGCGTGCGTGCTACAAGGACGTGATCTACCCAGTCCCGTCGCGAGAGAATTGGAGGGTACCCGAGGCAATCGCCAAGGAGACTTGCTTCCCCCCAATTATCAAGGTACGCCCTGGCAGGCCGAAAACATCTAGGTACCCGTCTCAGTGGGAAAGGAAGTTCCCGAAAAGGCGCCGCACATAGTAACTTTCCAGGTGGTATTTTGGCATGACATCTAATGGGTTAGACATGACGGATAGCTATTTTGACATGACATATTATGGGTAAGACATGCCAGTAGGTATTTCACGCGTTTTGTAATCAGGGCTCACTTATTCGGAAACGTTATCGCTCCCCCTTTTACATTGAAGTATGAACGTCGCCCGTGTTTTGTTATTAAGGCTTGTTGGGCCTGGGTGCAGCTATTTCATTTTGTACATGACATGCAGTTATATAAACTTGGCAGGTGATATTTTTGACATGACATGTTTTAATTGTGCATTTTCAATGGAAATGTGGACGACGTAAATATATAAGTGTCAACCATCATACAACCTACATAGTTTCAAAAACAACAAGACATCATAGTTTCAAAACCCGAGCCCTAGGTTTCCCAAAACGACATACCGTCGATACCAAAGTCAATCAAATTAAATCCTACGAAAGCACAACTGTTCAAGCCACCAACAACATGTCCAGACAAAAGTACAAACAACAATGTTCTTGTAAAAAAAGGACGGAGCCAATGACTACTGAGGATCGGGGCTGGGTCAGAAGGCACCGTGGTAGATGGCGACACATAGGACTAGGCGGTAAGCATCGATAAAGGCGTCGTCCACCCCTTTGAATACGCGGTCGCCTGATGCGAGCATCTGCATGAAACGGAGAGCGTAGGGCCCGGAGTCTCCTCTGCGTCGCAAAAAGTATGTGTCAAACCTAATGCGCACCAATTACACTATAAATCAGAAGATGGACTACGACGACTTACGATTGCTTGTTCTGAGGGATCCCCTTCACACGGTTGTACTTGAACGGCTGGGGCAGTTTCCCTACATGCTTGGCGTGCAACTCTTGGTGGCCATCCATCAGCGGGGGAAGGGTGTGCGTGATGGGCTTCAGAAGGCCGGACAAATGTTGCTCAGGAGTCAGACGAGTGTCCGGATCATACACATGGACAGTCCACTCGGCCAGGTCGATCTCAACCGCTACCCAATGGTTGTCCTTCAGATTCCATGGGGCCAACACACGGTCAACGCTGGCCCAAGGCTTCGGACACCTCTCCGGCAACATACCGCTGAAGTAGTACTCCAACTCCTCGTCGACGGGCATGCCGGTTTGTCTTTGCAGCAGTACCCCGAAGTAGGGGTCGACGACTGCGACGCCTGCGTACTTCGACTCGCTGGCTACCTCCTTTCGGAGGATGCCGCATGCTTCATCGATATGCTGCAAACAAGGAACACGTGTCCAGTCAACCACAAAAATGTCAAGTTATCGGAGCACGGGTGGCCGGACTTTACCTCAGAGCTCACCACTTTCATTGGCGTTTTTAGGTCCTTGAAGAAATCCCTCTCAAGGCGGGTGCCCAGCATTGTACGTGCGGGTTCAGTCCCTTGGGCGTCGTCGGTGGTCAACCACTCGGTGAATGCGTCCACGTCAGCCCTGGTCATCAGGCCCAAGGCCACGGCGTCAACCCCCACAATCACCTTCTTCCCCTTGGCGGCCTGCGGCTTCTTCTGCCCCTTCGTCACGTCCTCAACCACCTCCTTTTCCTTGTTCCCCTTGTCGACACGCGGCTTCTTCACCGGCTGAGTAACTTCGTGGCCCTCTAACGTCGCAGCCGCTCGCCTCACCCTTCCGCCCTTACGCTGAAGGGGAAGTACGGCCTCCTCTTGTGCCTCATATGGTTGATTACATGACACAAAGTTAAAATAACATGACACATAAGTGTTTTTGACATGACAGTATCATTAACACGACCTACCTCAGGGGTTGTCTTTGTCATGGGTGCTTCTGGCTCGGAGATGGTTGACTTGGCCCCAGGCCCTTTGGCCACAGTCTTAGACCCCTCAGCTAACACCTCATCCTCATTAGCCCGGTCCTCCTACATGACAACAAAAGATTTTTGACATGACGACTAACAATCTTCACATGACACTGGGCGGAAGATGGCTTACCTCAGCGGTTGTGACTTTAGTAGTGGCTGCTACTGCCTCAAGCCCGGCAGCCCCTACCATTTCAGTTGGCCCTGTGCTATCAGTCTCACCCTTGTCCTTCAACACTTCATCACCCTGCGCAAATATGCGAAGGAACTTAGACTCGACACCATTATTAACAGTCACATCGCAGTACGACAGGGATGACTTACCTGTGTGGTGGGTGTTTCTTTGGGGGGTTCTTGTGGATCAACATCCGTCTCCATTTCGGTCTCCCCATGGACTGATCCCTTACTCTCTTACCCATCTCCTACAGATTATGAGTTTGTGTCACCTTCATTCACAAAACTTACATCACAGTTTCAGTTAGGTTACTTACCTCAGAGGTTGTCTTGGTGGTTTCATCTTCACCTGCATCAGTACCCGATTTCTGGCACATTGCCTTAACAGTTTCCTCAGCCTACGCAATTATGGGAAAGGTATGTTACCATGACGCCTATATTGTTATACATGACGCCTATATTGTTATACATGACGGTTAAGGATACTGACATGACAAATTGAACATCTTACCTCCTTCGACTGCAACTCAACATCTTCGGTTTCCTCACCGTAAGTTCCATACCTGTTCTGCGAGTGTGTCACCTCTTCCTCACCTCGCTTCTTCACCCTCACCTCCCTTACCTCCCTTCTCAGCTCCTCCATCGCCGCCTCAACCCTTTCCATCCTCTCGTTAAACGTTGCCAATAAGCTCGTCCCCAGCTCATCCATCTTAGACAAAATCTTTGACACATCCACTTGGGTAGCCGTCGTACTTCCCTCACCCTGCGTGCCTGCCCCGGATGCTTCCGTCGTGCTCGGCGCATGCTTCGCTTTATACTCCACCACGAGGTCGTCGAAGACCTTATCCGGCTTCTCTGTCGTGAACATGGCGCCAAGGATAACCCCTTTCCTGACCTCCTCAGCATCCGGGAGAAGGACTGTCCGAACAACGTCCACCTCGTCGAACATGCCCAACTCGTCCTTCGACTGCTGGATGAGGGAGGCAAGAGAATCGTACATGATATTGTGCTCTTTCGACTTATATCTCAGGCACTGAGGGTAGGTTGTGCTTGTGCTTGTGCTGGTGTCAGCAAATTGTCTTGCAACTGGCCGCAGAGCCTCGTACACCCACAACTACAAACAAACAAAACAAACCAGGTGATGACATGTCGACACTTTGCATTTAATCGTGTTCAGTTTGCATTTTTCAATGCACAGTGCCTATGTCCAGTTACCAAGAGGCAGTGTCCAGTTTAAATCACTATTTGTCATGTGAGATTTATGTCCATACCTGGAATGCAAGGGGAAAGCCGTCTAACAAGTACGACGGGCGAGAGCTGCTGACCCCGTGCTGGAGCTTGCGCTCAACACACCGGTAGAGGAACTCGTGGGTTCGTTCGTAGCACAGTCGCCCCCACGGGTAACGCAAGAACGCCTCAGTGTCAGACACCATGTTTACAACCCACCTGTGAATAAAGTTGCGGGGTTCCTTCGCAAAGGGCACCGCCTCCACCAGCAATATGAGTGCGAACTTAAAGCGTCTTGCGGCCGAACGCTCTGACTTCATCGCCACTTTGTACTCCGTCTCGAAGACCTTCATCCTCATCTTTTCCGCCCCTAAGAACTCTAAGCAGGCAGCCTTGTCCGCCTCAGTGTCCACGGTCCGCAGCACGTTTGCCGAGCACTTCAGTCTAGCCACTAGCGCGAACTCCGCGATGGAGAACCGGACTATGGACCCCTGGATCATGTACCACGTTTCTTTTTCCTTTTTTTGACTGCAGCTGCCGCTGCAGGACGTAGTGGACTAGCTGGGATGAGAACTCAACTTTGGCACCGAGCCTCGCAATGCCGCCAAACTGGCTTTCACAAAGACGCTTCCAGTCTGACGCGCTCGGGTACTGGTCTAGCTTTGCAAGGACATTGGGCCTGTCGTATTGGTTGCACCTACACTTGAAATGCTGGTCCTCGGGGACAGCATATATCGCCTGCATAGTGGGGTGGAATGTTAGACCGACTCATCTGTAAAACACTCTACCCTTGATCGACACTAGCCAACCCATACCTCGCCTGTTGTCGGTGTCTGCGTTACCCTTCTTTCTCCAGAATCACCCATGTTGTTGTTTGATACCCTGCAGGTTGGGGAGCAATACTTTAGCATTCTTCAAACATTTGCAGATTTTCATCACACAAGTCACAATGCACATGACGTTAAGTTCATATAACATGTCATGTGACAATTTTAACCTGTCAAGTGACCATTTTAACATGACAGACACCATATCTTTCCTGCACTTATCCCAAATGACAGTAAATTTCTCGCCTCACCATATCTTACCCTATACTTATCACCTGAGCATTGTAACCATTTTATAGATTCCACAAAATATAAGCCGCACAATTTTGCAATTAAACATGACAACAAACCTATTAAACATGGCAACTAAATATTAACAACATGACAGTTTACAATGTAACAACATTTACATTCAATAACTTGTTCCTGAAATTTTTTTAACCACATATAGGTTCCCCGATTTCCCTCTCTCTATCCTATTTCCCCAATCTCACCAATTTCCCCAATTCCCACATTTTCCCCAATTTCACCAATTTCCCAAATATTCACACAATACATGTATCGATTTCCCCTAATTTGCTTCCTCCTTCAAGGCCTTTACCATATCATCACCACAATGCTACTTCTATTCTCTCCCCAACTCGAACACCCCCGTTCCCACATTTTCACCCATTGTTTTCATACTAGACGCCTGTTACATCCCACATGACAGGGGCGGATATTCCACCCGTTCTTTCATCCAATTGCAAACCATGGCAAACAAATTAGGTTCTTCAAATGGTCCCTCATCCTTTCAATTTCTGCAATCAGTACAAAATCGGTAGGGTTAGGGTTTACTTACTTCAAATCGGTCGGTCTCTCTCTTCTAAACGCCCACAGGGTCGTCTTCTACACGTCGGGTTTACTGGCTTGAAATCCGGCGCCGTCTTCTCCTCCGCACTCCCAGGTTCGTCTTCTTCCTTTGCCTTCTTCTTCTCCTCTCTCGTTTTCGTTTCAAAAATGGCGGTTTCGTGCCTTCTCCCCTCCCTCCTCTCTCTCTCTCTCTCTGTTTTACACAGTTGGAAGAAGTGACAGGTTTTTAAAACTGCCCTCTCTCTCCTCCTCCCTCCCACACTCTCCCTTCTTTAATGACTCCCAACAACCGGTTTCCACACCCCTTTCTCAACCGGCTACCTTGCCCTTTTTTTAGGGGGGGGGGGGGGGGGGGGAGGGTCTAACCCTTGCAATTAGAAACGGTTAGTGGGTTAGGCTAGCGAACCAAACCGGGGCAAGGGTTACTTCCTTTAATTCCCTCTATCTTTTATTTAGAAGTTGTGTCTTTATTTTTAAATTAATAAAATTTATCCATTTCTACAAATTGAATTTTAGTAATATATATAAATTAAACCCAAAATCCCACTACCATATGTCGCCTCTTTATGCAAATATATTTTTGGTCATTTTTTTCAATTTATTATATACTCCATTTTCTCACCAGTGGTCCAACAAAACATTGAATTAATATTAATATTAATGTATCATTTTAATGTAAAGTAAGCTTGAAGATGTGACATTATCACATTAATTATAGTTTTTTCCTTAATATATTATATATATTCTAACCAAGGGGTTTAGTTCAAAATATTGAATTAATAAATAATCGATACCTATACGTAATTCTTTATATACTATATTAAATTAAAAGCACGAGAACATATCTTATAAATTCTCTCTTTCATCTAAGAGATTTTCGTAAAATTATCTTTAGTTAAATCTTTTATATAATGTTATAGTGATAGTAATTTTTTTTTCTTTCTAATACGATTATTTTAAAATATCTATATTTATACACTTTTTAAAGTGAGAATAAATTTTTAATGAGGTGTTATTAATACATTTAATTGTAGTTTTTTTAATTTACATGGGTATCCGGGGATATTAGCACACGACTGATCCCATGGGCTTTGAAGTTAACAACTATGTAAACCCTCTAGTGGCCACACGAGGCGGGATTCGAACTGGGGACCTTTGGGTACTCCCGCAAGTCCTTTCCAGCAAAACCAACCCAAAATGGCTTAATTAATTTTAGTTTTTTCAACCAATAAAATTATACATTTTTAATTTTATACTAGCTTTTATTAAAATTTTACAATATTAATTTGTCATATTATTATGATTTAAAAAATAAACCGAGCAATGGCGTAGGAATTGTACTTGTATACTCTTAATTTAGAATACTTTGGACCTATGTGTCAACTTCTCCTTAATCATCTCTTTTCCACCAATCAAGTTTTTTTTACCCATTTTTTAATTATTTATTTCATTAAAGTATTACTTTTTATTCTTTCTTTTATCTCTTTAAACAAATCGCGAACATGGCGACAATGTAGCCAATCAATCGATGCGTCTTTTAGGGTAAACGAAAACAACCTCAACATGAGTTGATCATCAGTAAATCCTTGAGGTCTGAGTCGGTCACATACACTAACGAATTTAGTCAGATGCTTATTTGTCTCATCTCCAATTATCCCATGGAAAAATGGAAGAATCAATAACAATCAACTTTGTATCCCAACTTGGAGCCTTCAGGGAGTTCAAGTAGTGAAATAGCAAGGTGTTGCGAATTCAGATCAGGTTCCCTTAAGTCTCTCAATGTCCTCTTGAGAGGGGATTCAATATTTTCAGACATCTTTGCTTAACCTTAAAAAAGACTCAACAATTATATACTTTTACTTTCTTTGAGTAAACCAGCCCGAAATGGTTGAAACTAAATCCTGAAAGGGTTAGATTAAATCTCAAAAGGACCTCAATAAAAGCCCAAAAGGATTAAACTAAATCTCAAAAGGGCTTGATCAATATCCCGTAAGGGCCTCGATAAAATCTCGAAAGGGCTTTCAGGTGCGTTCCTATTCTTAGTTGGGGCTCTGGTGTTCGGTGTCAGGTCTGGATTGGGTCGAGGCAGTGTGTATCGAGGCGACTCCATGATCTGAAAATTTTATAAGAGGATCGTCTTCACTTCCCACAAGGACTTCTGACGTACTACTGGTCAGCGGTGTCATTGCTTATGGCGCTTGGTGTCGAGTCGAGTGTCTATGTTGTCCCCAATGTTTTAGGGTTAGGTTCGTCTGGATCTGTTACCTTGTTGTATTGCACCTTTCTATTTTATGTTGTATTTTTGACGGTTCACCATCTGTCAACTTTGTCAGCCACTCAATGAGTCAGATTTGTCTGACTCTCGAATTCTTACCTTATAAAAAAATAATTTAATGTGATATATTTTGGACATGAAATTATGATTTTAAAAGTGCATATTTTTTCCAATAGTTTTATTATTTGCGATCATTTTACTTGAACGAAAACAAAAAATTGGTTTAAAATCAGAACCACTAAATATTTTATAAACACTTTAGATTCTTTAAACTCTACATATAATCTTTTCACCACCCTCCTAGAACTCAACATGTACATCATTAGAGGTGACAATTCGGTTGTTCGGGTAAGGTTTGGGTATATCTATTCGGGTCCAGTCATAGGTCGAGTTAGGTCATATCTCGGGTATATTGTATCTTCGGTCGGGTTCAGATCAGGTCGGGTTAGTTTTCGGGTTGGGTAAGTTCGAGTCAAATGAATTTCGGGTTCGGTTTTGGGTGAAGTCAGGTCACATTAAGTTTTATTATAAAATGATGATTATTTTTTGTTTATCTTAATTATTGACTATTAAACTTCATTTATTTAGTATATTAGATCTCATTATATGTCATTCACGTTATTTGAATATTTAAAAATAAGAAAATTAAAGTAATTATAAGGAAGAGTCGGGTCTTGTACGGGCCGGGTGAAGGGCGAGTTAGGTATGAATCTGGTCGAGTTTATCTATGTTCATATCCATTTGGATATCGGGTCAAAATGGATCGGGCTCGGGTTTGAGTTCGAGTTGAATATGATACTAGATTTTTCAAGTTTGATCAGGTCTGAATTCAGGTGGGTCCAATCAAGTTTTTAGGCCAGGTCAGATTTTCCAGCTCCGTACATCATTGTGTAGCCATGACCCCTGGGTTGATATTCAAGGGGGAAAAAAAGAGTTGATATTCAAAGCTCTATCAACACATTAGTTCGGTCCGCTCAAGGCCAAGGTAAACCGAATCCTAGGCCTTAGCCAAGAACTTCCTTTCGGTTTTGGACTTTTTTTGTCCTTTAAAAGAATTAAATGATTTGAGTTTTTCTTTTAAACATATGTAAATTGAAGGTTAGGAAGTTAATGTGGAAGAAAGAAATTGCTATATTGGATTATTGGAGGCCGTCCATAGATATTATCAATCACATTTCAAAATCTTAACTTATTGTATAACTAGGGTAGGTTATGTGTATGTACACGGAGAATGCATTAATACAATATTATTAATAATCTACATTGATATCAATAAATCAAAAATAATAATCTAAATATAAATATTTTTTACCAAAAAATAATATGGATATAACTAAAATTATTTTGACCATTTATATATAATCTAAATATCTTTTATTTAGAAGTTGCGTCTTTTGTTTTAAATTAATAAAATTTATTCATTTCTACAAATTGAATTTTACTAATATATATATATATATATATATATATATATATATATATATATATATATATATATATATATATATATATATTAAACCCATAATCCCACTACCATATGTCACCTCTTTATGCAAATATATTTTTTGTCATTTTTTTCAATTTATTATATACTCCATTTTCTCACCAGTAGTCCAACAAAACATTGAATTAATATTAATATTAATGTTAATGTATAATTTTAATGTAAAGTAAGCTTGAAGATGTGACATTATCACATTAATTATAGTTTTTTCCTTGATATATTCTATATATTCTAACCAAGGGGTTTAGTTCAAAATATTGAATTAATAAATAATCGATACCTATACGTAATTCTTTATATACTATATTAAATTACAAGCACAAGAACATATCTTATAAATTCTCTCTTTCATCTAAGAGATTTTCGTAAAATTATCTTTAGTTAAATCTTTTATATAATATTATAGTGATAGTAATTTTTTTTCTTTTTAATAAGATTATTTTAAAATATCTATATCTATACACTTTTTTAAGTGAGAATAAATTTTTAATGAGGTGTTATCAATACATTTAATTGTAGTTTTTTTTAATTTATATGGGTATCCGGGGCTATTAGCACACGACTGATCCCATGGGCTTTGAAGTTAACAACTACGTAAACCCTTTAGTGGCCACACGAGGCGAGATTCGAACTGGGGACCTTTGGGTACTCCCGCAGGTCCTTTCCAGCAGAACCAACCCGAAATGGCTTAATTAATTTTAGTTTTTTCAACCAATAAAAGTATACATTTTTAATTTTATACTAACTTTTATTAAAATTTTACAATATTAATTTGTCATATTATTATGATTTAAAAAATAAACTGCGCAATGGCGTAAGAATTGTACTTATATACTCTTAATTTAGAATACTTTGGGCTTATGTGTCAACTTCTCCTTAATCCTCTATTTTCCACCGATCAAGTTTTTTTGCCCTTTTTTTAATTATTTATTTCATTAAATTATTACTTTTTATTCTTTCTTTATCTCTTTAAACAAATCACATTTTTTCTTTTATTCTTAACACATTTACTAGCTATATATATATACTCGTAATTTAGATTACTTTGGGCTTATGTGCCAACTTCTCCTTAATCATCTCTTTTCCACCAATCGAGTTTTTTTAGCCTTTTTTTTTTAATTATTTATTTCATTAAATTATTAATTTTTATTCTTTCTTTTATCTCTTTAAACAAATCACATTTTTTCTTTTATTCTTAACACATTTACTAACTATTGGGCTTAATTCAAAACATTGAATTCAATCTAATATAACCATTGTGCTTAATTCAAAATATTGAATATAACTATTTGTTACTATACATCATATTTTAACATAGTTACAATGATACTGGTATTATTATTATTATTATTATTATTATTGAATGATTCAATCTATATTTATGCATTATATTTTACATGAGGTTTTTAAAAAAAAAATTCTTTTGAGAGAATTGTAAAATACATTTATGGTAATGATTTTATTTTCACTTTTATTAATATTTCCTAATATATATTTTTTTATTATTAAAATTTTAGTTTTAAAAAATCGCACCATGGTGCGGAAATTATACTAGTTATTTTTTATATAACTATTTTTTTTCACCAAATA
The DNA here is from genome assembly GCA_037127255.1 of Persicaria tinctoria. NCBI lineage: Eukaryota > Viridiplantae > Streptophyta > Magnoliopsida > Caryophyllales > Polygonaceae > Persicaria > Persicaria tinctoria. The sequence goes on along the minus strand of JBANSL010000015.1, from coordinate 51,113,300 downwards.
ATATTCTAGAAATAAATAAAATGGCATCTATCAAATACTACATATTTTTTAATCAATGTTTTTAAAAATAATTTCATACTTGTTTGTATTAAGTACAAAATTATTAAAAAAATTATTCAAAAAACATTTTATAGATTTTTTACCTTCTTACCATGCATGCCGAAAAATAAGATGACTTTTATTATGAAACAGAAAGAGAGTATATATATATATATATAATTGGATGGATCCAAATTTGTAAGCTAAAAAAAAAGGTTAACACGGAACTAAATACAAAACAAACCGAATAACTAAAAACAAAATAAATTTAGCACGGAAACTCCATCCGTTCATTTTTATTTGTCTTTTTACTATTTATATACGTTTTTACGACAATAAAAACTATATAAAATATTTAGTTTTAAAATATTTTTTAATAATCTCATACTTATTAGTAATAAGTATAATATTACGGAGTATTAAAAAAGATTGAATAAAAAATAATATTTTATATAGTTTTTATCTTTCTAAAAAAAATGTGTTTGTTTTGAAAATGTGAAATTAGGGGTGGGTGCGAAACTTTGACGGATCTTCCATATCGAGTATCAAGAGCTCTACAGGTTTTATCTGTCGAGATTGGAATGGGAAACCGATTTACTTGGATGGGAAATCCATGGGTGGTCTTTCGCCTATTATGGCTGAAGCCATTGCCTTAAGGCAAGGGATAGAGAAAGCCACATACTTCAAAATATTAAATTTAATCATTGAGGGTGACTCAAAGATAATCATTGACGCTCTCCAAGCAAATAACAAGTGTCAATGGGAAATAGAGTGTACTGACAGATATTAGGACCCTACTTATGGAAATTAAAAAGGTCAAAATTTCTCACATTCCCTGCAATGGTAACCGAGTGACGGATAAGGTTGCACATCTTTGCTACTCTATCAAGGGATCTAATCTATATACTCACTCAGGTCTTATTGACCTCATCCGAAAGGATGCTTTCGGGTAGGGGCGTCCCGCCTCACCTGAATCATTACCTAATAAAAAAAATAAAAATGGAGGGAGGTAATATAAACAAACTAAATAAAAAAAATTGACTATCTCAGTCACCTCATTAATCAGTGAAGTCACCTAGGGCTGTGCAGAAAAATACGACACGGTTGACACGACACGAAACCGCAACAAAACGATACGAAAAAACACGAAACGATAAAGATACAACACGATTATGACACGAAACGGTAAAACACGATAATAATCGTGTCGTGTTCGGATCAGCATATTTTCCTTATCGGGTATCCGACACGACACGATAATTTTTTTTTAATATTAGTGTTCTGTAATAATAGTTGATCTAAAATAAATGTCTCTATGCAACATAAAACAAAGTTTGCCCAGTTGGTGAGGAGGTATTGCTCGCGTGTGGAAAACCCTGGTGGTCTCGAGTTCGAATCCAGAATCTCCACTTTTTTTTTTCCTCAGCCTTTTTTTTACTGTCTAGGTCTTCTTATTTCACTTTACCCTTTTCCCCTCCCATTCTGTCTCAATCTCTCAGACCCGCCGCCAGGAGCTCTCTCGCCCACCTTCTTCTCCGACTCGTCTCGAGTAGCTCTCTCTCACTTGCCCTCCTCTCCGGCCAGGAGCCCTCTCTCGCTCGCCCTCCCCCGTCGCCACGAGCTTCGCTCACCCTCTTCCCCGACTCGTCTCGAGTTGCTGTCAGGAGCCCTCCTCTCCGGCCAGGAGCCCTCTCTCGCTCGCCCTCCCCTCCGACTATCCTCACACCTCACTCTCTTCTCAAGTCGTCTCTCGCTCGCCCGCTCGAGCCTCGGTTCAGATCCAGTTCACAACTCGCCTCTCCTCTCCTTAGTCTCGCCTCTCCACCGGCGCCAGCCCCAGCCCAGAGTCCCACAACCCGTCAGTCGCCTCGCCGGCTCTCCTCTATCCTCCTCACTCCCTTGTTCAGAGTTCAAATCCGGTAAGTTGTACTTGTAGCTGCTCGGATTTGGTTTCGTTCAATGGTCCGACACGTTGACGGGGGTTACTTGTTTGATAATTGCTCATATTTCACAGGATTGATTTACTTTACTATGCTCCTACTTCTTAATTTGTCCCATTGTAAATTAGAAAAATGTTGAGAGTTGTATCACTTGTATGAAGTATGCACAACCCGTCCATTAAAAGTTCCGGAAAACGATTGGATTTGCATTAACTTTGCACGTCATCTATCAGTTTGTTGTTTGTTTTCATTCAAACCAATGAAACCATAAAAAAAATTTGTTGCCTTCTTTCAGTAAACCAATTGTAAATTTAATAACTATCACATTTATTCTTCAATTTATTGCGGGGGTTGATAGATAAATCCCAAATCCAAATTTTGCTAATTCACCCCTAATCTAACCTGATAAATGTTCCAAAAGAACGTGGAACTAGACATCGTAATTACGCCTTGAATTTGGTAAATAAAAAGACGGTCATATCATTCGAGGTTCAAACTGAGGACTTATATATGAGTACTACCCATAAGTCCTTTCATGTGAGCCATTTCAAAATGTGGCACCAGTCACATTAAGATGACACGTTAAAATGGATGTGGGCTACCTATAGGATGGGAAATAGGAGGGCCACCTAAATGATTCTCCGCTCATTAAAAGAATTATTGATGTAAGAAATCTTCTTATTCAAACTACAGGTTCGATCACAGAACCTGAAAATTTATTAAAACAGTGCAGGGTCGTCCAATGTATTTTCGGTGCTCTGTTCAATACTATCTCCTTATTAAAATATTTGATTTTTTATATAGTTTTGTAAATATAAAAACTATATAAAATATGAAAAATATATGAAATTATTAAAAAATAATTTAAAATACAACATTTTATAGAGTTTTTATTTTTTCTAAACCCAATGAAAAAGTCGAATATAACTATTTTACCAGGAGGAGTATTTATTAAGATTTACTAATAAATCACAAACATGTATGAGAGTAAATTAGTATAAAATTAATTTATTTTTAAAAAATAAAAATAAATTTAATATAGAACTACCTTATATTAGATTTTTAGTCATTTTTACTATTTATGTTTATATCAATATAACAGGAAGTTGTGTTAAATTAACAAATAAAAATAGTTAACAAGAAAGCCCCAAAAATAATATAAATAATTTATAAGAAGGCTCCAAAAATAATGTAACATGAGGATGTATTAATTTAAAAAATAAAATTAGTTGATAAGTAGGCCCAAAATTAATTAAAAATAGTTACTAAGAAAGTCCAATGTAGTTTTCCATACAAAAAAGGTTAAAAAATTAAACAAAAAAATAAAAAAAATCAACCCCATTTGAGATTCGAACCCGCAACCAGTGTGGAAAGAGCCGGTTACCACTGAGACAATATAACATTTTGTTTTTTTAGACCATAAATAATATTAGTGCTAATAAATTTTACTTGGGGCCCTAGAAAAATTGGGGGCCCTGTTCCATTGGGCTCTTTGCACTCCCCATTGGACGTGCATGAAACAGTGGTCCAATGGGGGCAAACCGAGCCTAACCGAAACTTACAATGGGATCGGACCAAAGGGCATACAAAAGCCTTGGAGTTCACTCATATGGGATAACAAGATTACTCCAAAGCATTCTTCATCACATGATTGGCAACAAAAGGAAAACTAGCTACCGAGGACAAAATCACATATATGAAGATTGATCCAACTTGCCCTCTTTGTAACGTTGCTCCTGAGTCCGGCCAGCTCACACTTATTTTTCTCATGTTCTTTTACTTCTACTGGTTGGACTCGGGTTAAAAGATGGCTGCAAATATGAAGAGAAATGAAGACACTACCAAGTGCACTGAAATGGATTAAAGAGGAGATTAGAGGCACCAATTGGAAAAGGCAAAGCAAAAAGGATAGAAATGGGAGCCACCATCTATGACATTTGGACAAACAGAAATATGAAGCAATTTGAAAAAACAATAAAGACTATAGACGAGGTGGTCAGCATGATCAAAACACATGTATACAAGAAGTTGTATGCTTACTACCCTCGATTATATAACAATAACCCTACCTCTCTTTCCCTCACAAAATCACAAACCCTCCATTGAAGGACATCATCACCAACCACCATAGCACCATGATAATGCATATTTTGTATAGGCATTCTATATAGTTTTAGGGTATTTTTAGATTGCATTTATATTTTTTATAGTTAAATCGCATCTTTATCATTTTCTATTCGAATTTCGGAATCTACGCTTTTCTATGTCAATTATGGAAATTCATGAATTCGAGCTCGAAGAGAAGATGCAAGAGGGTGAAGCTGAAGCCCTAAAGCTGAGAAGATACTTAGGATGACTTGAAGATAAAGAGAAAAAGACCCAAGAAGGAGCTAAAAAGAAGTCAAATGAAGAGATGGAGAAAATACAATGGACGCAGAGGTGGTGCTCGCATAGGTGAGGTTGGCGCCCGCCTGCAGAGTCACAACACATGCTAAGAATGGCGGCCACTGGAACAATAGTGGCGCCCGCCAATGCAGATAATTACGCTGATTCGGATGCTTATCCGAAGAAGATTTATTTTTATCTTTTGGAGTTCCTTTGCTTGGTCATTAAGCACGATACTGTAGGGTTTTCAACCACTTTTGATCAATATAAATACCTCATTTGATCTAGGGTTTTCAAAATATATTCACACATTCGAAGAGAAACAATTCAATAGCGTAGTTCATCTTTTGTTAGTTTTCCGAGGTAAGTTATGCTTAACTAACCTCCTTTATAGTTTTGCTTACATTTCAAGACGTGGTTAAGGATATGTGAGGGCTGTGTTGCTTTGGTTTATATCTGAGTTACGCATTATGATTTTTTTATTTTTTTTGATATTGCTTAAGTGTTGTTGAATTATCTTTACTTGGCCCCTAGGATAGATTTGCATCATGCTAGGATTATAACTTTATTCCGCTATTGCGGGGCCTTAATCTATAAGTAGCCAACATCTCATGTAGTGACAGTTATGGACTCGTGATATGTAGGAGAATTGACAGGTAAAGGTTATCTCTTTTAGTGAAAACGATGCTTGGACGTGACGCCCCAGGTATGAAGGTGACAAGACGAGAGAGATAATGTTTATTTTTCTAGGTGTTAGGGACTTATTGCTACTCCCCCCCCCCCCCCTCTCCATGATAGAGTTTAGGGATTTAGATGGTGTTTTGGACAAGTTCGACCTATATATTTCAATGTTCAAACTGATCCTAGAGTAATTGCATAACCATTCATGAATGACATCCCAATGATCATGGATTTACAATTGTTGCGAGTGAAGCTATATCATCATCACTATTATTGCTTATTCATACATTGCTAGCTTAGGTTACTTGCGACTTTCTTTTACATTGCTTCATTACTTTGTTACCCTGCTTTGCAAACACATTTAAAAAGTCGTACGTGCTCTCTGTGGGATCGACCCCTTGCTTGTTCCATACTACGAGTTAGTTAGTTGATAAGTTGGGGAATTAGTATTTAGGGATTTTAAACCACGACATTTAACGTCCACCATACCACCACTGACCACTTCATCGCCCGAAATTTAGCTTCTTTGTCGTTTCCTAACACACTAAAGTCCGATCTCCACAACCATGCATTCAGTTTTTCGATCACCTTTTGCATCCACTAAAACACTCATCTTTTCCCTTCATCCATCCCATACGTGTAAGATTGGATCTTTTTGGAGAAGAAAGGAATCAACTTTGAGAGGATTTTATGTTTGGACATTGACATCAAGTTTCGGAGGAGGTTCAAAGCATCATCGGGAGTCTGCTTAGAATCGGCGCCCGCCACCCCTTATCGGTGCCCGCCGATTGCCCCTGAGACGTTTTTTTTGGTGTTTTTTTCACCCCGAATCCTTGTGAGTCAGTTCCTTTTCTATTCTTTTCTTCTCTAATCATGTCTAAGGTTTACAACATGGTGATGCTTGAGGATTTGACGTATACGGAGAGGGAGAAGTGTATTAGTTTGGGTGCCCGTAGGCATTCGGTGAAATTTTTATGTGAGCCTACCTAACGGTCTTTGGAGGTTTATAATATTGTGCAAGCTTTGTACAAAATGAGGGATTGACTCCTTTATCACTTTAGGTGCTCCAACTTTTCCCTACCTTACAGGGGTTGCCAAGATGGAAATAAGAGGAAACTTCGACGTTTGTTTCAGGGTCAAAGGTCGATAATTCCAAGTGAAAAAGGGATGGATTAGTCTCTACCTGGGTGTCTCAGCTGACGCTTCTGCTGACTAGCGACAAACTCAGAGGGTTCCAAACCTAACGATGACTTGGAAGCTAGCAACAAGGCAGGACACAAAGCTAGAGGGAATCAATTACAACTACAACATCACCCATCTACATCTACGATTATGCTAGATGGTGTTGAACAACACTTATTTGGGCATGTTGAGTTGAAGAAGGTCTCAATGGTGACTTGGGGTCGGTTTTACTGCCTTACTCTAGAGGCGACACTTATTCCGGATTGGGCCTAGCTGTTTCTTAAGACTTGTGCGGAGATGTTGAGTTTTTGATGGAATGAAACACGACCCAATTAGTTTTGGAGGCTTGATCACGTTGATTGCTCTTCGGTTAGAGGTATTCTTAGATGGCCTTGTCCCCCTCGGTGGTGATTTTAGGTTGAACTAGTTGGCCTTGCAAACGGCCAAGCACCTAGAAAGCGCATCGACTCATTTCCTTTGGAGGTCTGGTCTAAGTAATGCTCATGAGCTACACCTTCTAAGACCCATTCCAATGGGGCCAACAATTTCAGACTTCAACTTGCCATCACAATTGGTATTTTTGGATGAGATAAATGAGTGCAATGTTTCTGACAAGGAGCTTGAGGAAGAGATGTTGCCTAAAGTAGAGATTGAGGATGGTAGGGAAGATTATAGCGTGGAGGAGGTCATGGACTACGATCCAGTGCACCAGGACATAGAGGATGGTTTGTCCTATATAGAGTGCATTGATGATAGGATGTAAGCTCTAGAGCAATCACTTGCCACACTTCAACGTGAGCTCAGGGAGTCCCAATTAGAAAGTTGCCGCCATCATGAGAACCTGGCCAGGATGCTCACAATTGTGCAGCGTAATGTAGAACGAGTAATCCAGTTGTTCCATATGTAATACTCGCTGCACCATCCACCACCGTATTGATTTGGTTAGTTCACCTTTTCCCTCACTTGTATGTTCTATTTTGTTGTCCTTATATGATTATTCATTGAGGACAATGAAAATTTTAGGTGTGGTTGAGGGGTTTAATATATTTTTGCATTCATCTTTAATTTTTTGTTCTAGTTAGGTCACGTTTATTTTATTGTCTTTAATAAAATTATAAAAAGAAAAAAAATGGACAAAATAAAAAATCTCAAAAATAACATGCATTGCATACATATGTAAACACCGAATCTTGCCTAGTTAGTTTTCTATTTTATTTTGCAGCCTAATCATAGAAGTTCCATGCCATGTTTGAATTTCTTAGTCTTGTCGTATACCTTTGTGAAACATGATTTTGTGAATATAACTGAGCATGTATGATCTTTTGTTTCTAGGTGTAATTGAAATCCAACAACAATATGTTCTAGCGAGATATTTTTGGCCTTATAGGGACATTCATTGTTTTCCTTTTGCTTTCGTTGTGTGATTATACTCTCTTTGTGCATTTACCTTTTGGTATTGACATAAGTATCTATTTTTCTAGGTAGTTTTAGGTTACATATCATATGTTTTTCTAGTAAATTCGCATCTTTATCATTTGGTGGTCGATGTTCGGAATCTATTGTTTTAGTGGTTAAATGTTCAGTTTCGCATAGGCATTTTAGGTGGTTCTTAGGTAGTTTAGGTTTCATTTAGATATGTTTCTAGCATAAAATGTATTCATTGTCTCTTAAGTTGTAAAGTTCGAAATCTACGTGTCTTATGCCTATTTTAAATTCTCGAAACCAAGCATAATGAGATGAGCAAAGATACACTCTAGAGTTATAGAAGCCTAAGAAGAGTCAAGGGTCAAAATAAGAGAAGCAACGGAGAAGCCAAGACAAGAAGAGATAAAAAAGAGGAGTTCTGCAGAGGCGGTGCCCGCAACCAACTAGCGGCGCCCACTGACCCTGCAGCGCCCGCGGAAGATCTCGAGCATCCTATGAGTCGGCGCCTGCCGATACAGTATCTTCGCACTGAATCCGGACAATTGTGCTTTACTTCTCCACAAGAATGCCAACTTATATGGTTTCTAAGCACTATAAATAGAGGCCTCTCCTCCTTCATTTCACACACCTCAATCATCCCACATCACACACCTCTCTCATATCTCTTTGCTTTTGTCATTTTTAGCTTCTAGGTAAGCCATGCTCGGCTAGACCTTTTCTATAGTTTTGCTTATATTCAATGCATTGGCTTATGACATGTGAGGGTTGTTTCTATACTATTTTATAGTTAATATATGGTTTATACATATTGGTTATTCATTACTCATTGTTCTTCACTTATGAGTCGGCATTCTAGCCGCACCAAAGATATTACTATTTGGATAGTTAGAACACACGACATTCTAGCCGCACTAGAGAGCCTAACAAGGAAGTAAAGAATCAAGGAGAGAATTCGGAAGAGGTGGACATGGATTATAATCCAGTGCATGACTTAGAGAATGGTTGTTTCCACATGGTGGAAATCGATGCAAGGCTCATTCTCCTCTGGTTCATCCATGTGAGAAGGGTGTATCATCACTATCCTTGCTTCATAACGAGACATGAAGCTCGATAGGCCAAGATCATTCCCCGAATAAATAGTTGAGGAACTTGAAAGCCTACAGGTCATCGGAGTACCCAATCTTGAAAGGGACACACCCATCCTTCTTGGGGGTGCACACCTGAGCTCGACATCATACCTCAAACCATCCACACCAAACTTGTGCATACTCAATTTCTTCAGAGACACGTAATCGATATTCTTATCCACGACCACAGCTTTATGAAGTTTATGGCTCTTCTTACCCTTGAAGACCTAATTGCGTCCTTCACATGTCCACCAACCTCCAAATATCATGGTCATACATACAGACAATATGCCTCTCATTTCATTAGAAAGAGGGAGAGCACATCAATTTCAAGTGAAGATATACAAAGTATGGGGATGCCCACAATTTGACAACATAAATCGAAGCCCACTTACCCATCGTCTCTTTGTTTTCGTTGCTTAATCTATTTCTCTAACCAGTATTGGCAAGAATATTCTCTCGGGAGTTGGATTTATCACTTTGGTTTGTAGATGAATCATAACAGCTTACGTGGGCACCTGATAAAAAGTATACTGCTCTGCTTCTTCTTCGATGGTTGCCTTCTGAATTTACAGAGCTAATGGCCCGAACTCCTCCCTATGAAATGGTTCTTTGATGATTAGGAAGACACTCTCTTCATTTCTTATATAGTCTCTCCATGATGTCCCCATCATTGAGTCACCTTGTCTCATCTCCCCCTTCACCTGATTGGGCGGGAACCCTCTTTCTTCAATCTGGGTCGACTCTTCTCTTTCCTGGATGTATTGTGCTTCTGCAATCCATTATGTAAGCTCATCATTGGATTAAGAGGGCTTCAATGTTTACATACCCTGCTACATCCGGACTATCCTCTCCCCCGCTTTCCCTCTCCATATTCAGCCTTTTTTGGCGCCATTGCAACTGGCGGGCCCCCCTTTCAACCCACTTTTTCTTCTCTCCTCTTTTCCACTTTCCTTTATCCTCCTTTTGTATTTGGCATAGGTAGAACATGTTACTTGTAAAAGAGGACCACAACCCACTTTTGCAAATCTCATCCGGGATGGTACAAGCATGCAACTATCTTCTAGTCTACTTCTGCAAATTGCCCTATGTTTAACAATATTATGAAAAATATATATTTTCTCTGGATAACAATTAAGTATAAAAATACTCTAAAACATTAATAAGAAGTAATAATTAATAATTTATAATGTGGGTAATTGTTTTATATTTTGATAAAAACATATGATTATTCAATGAAATAGGTTGTTGTTATACATTTATTTTATTAAATATTCGCATAATTTATTAATCAAAACAAATATAATAATGCAACTTTGGAATGGAAATAATTGATAGAAAATGATATATTTGTAAACTTTATTATATGAAAAAAGATTGATTTTAGGATGTTAGAGATGCAATTGATAAAATGAAAAAAGTAAGAATGGAATGATAGGATGATATAGCGGAGAGATATGAATAAAAAAAAATAGTATTCCTATTGTTCATAACATTTCTTGATAAATATGGCATAAGAGACGCCTCTTAGCCAGTTAGCCCTGCCACTTGTGACATGTCTAACATCATTAATAAAAAAACAAGGGCAAGAAATCAAATACTATAGGCTTTTTTGGCTGATAAATCAATTTTTAGGCTTAATTTAGTGGATGTCCAAAAAACTTGTCATAGTTAAGTAAATGTCTACTTTTTAAATAAATTAAGTAAATGTCCATTTTTGACACTTTTACCCTTCCTTCCCTGCCCAAACCCCCCTCCTCCCCCCTTGATCGTTTTTAGTTTGGACATTGACTAGTTAGCATCGTCCATTTCGGTCAACTCTACATTTAATGATAATTTTTCCGGTGACAATTGAATATATTTTTCCGGTGACAGTTGTTTGTGACAATTATTTCGGCGACAATTGATTTTTTTGTGACGTTTTGTTTTTTCCGGTGATGGTTAGGGAAAATCTTTTTTGGTGACAATTGATTTTTTTTCTAGTGACAATTGATTGTGGAATTTTTCTTGTGGAACAATGTCACCATATTGTTTTTTTCGAACGTATTGCCACCAACTACAAAAACAATGTCACCACCCTATTGTCATCAACCTCTTGTAAGTAATATAGTGTCACCAACGACATAACAGTGTCACCGACCTATTATCACTAACTACAAAAACAATGTCACCACCCTTTTGTCATCAACCTCTTGTAAGTAATATATTGTCACCAACGACATAACAGTGTCACCAACTACAGTACATTGTCAACACTCTATTATCACTAACTATAGAGCACCATCACCATATTCCTTTCTCAAACGTATTGTCACCAACAACAAAATAGTGTCACCACCCTATTGTCACTAACCTCCTATCAATAGTCTATTGTCACCAACGATAAAACATTAGACACTAGAGAGGTTAAAGGTAAGCAAAGAGGAATCTATTGTCGCCAACAGCATAACATTGTCACAAAATTATTTTCACAAACCTATTGTCACAAACTACAAAACAATATCACCGACCATCTATTGTCACCAACTATAAAACACTATCACTAACCTATCGTCACCAATCATAGAAATATGCCTCTAACTGCAATTATTGTATGAGAACCTCAAAATCTTAGTTGATGATAAAAGTGCACTCATATCTTTCGCCATTTCTCAATTCCTTTACATACTCCAAACTCAAGTTATGCAGAATTAAATCAGATCAGAATCAAATCAGAAAACACAATTCAAGAAATTCACTACCTTTTAAATCAAAGCATAATAATAAAAAAAAAAAAACAATTCAATCCAAGGGAAAAATCCAATCTCAAAATCAAAAGTTAAACCTTGAATTGGTAAATAAAGAGCGGTCATTCCGGGGTTCGAACCGGGGACCTATGGGTACTACCCACAAGTCCTTTCCGGTGAGCCATTCCGAAATGGTTATCAAAAGTTAAACCAATTCAACGTTGACGACGGTTTTGAGAAAAACGAGGTCGAATTCGTGGTCGTTTGATGTTGTTGTTGTCTTTAGGAGAGCTTTTCATACAACAACTTCAAGTATTTTCGGATCGCCTCCTTCGTCGATGATCTCAGCTTTCAAACCGGAGAAAATTCGATCCGGATCCAGAGGTGGCGGAGCGGCGGAATTCGGATCCTTCTTGAAGATACTAGAGAATATAGAGAGGGAGAAGTACTTGTTGGAGTTGGATTTGGGGGATTTGTTGGTGGTGGAGGTGAGAAGCTTCTTGGTGAGGAGGTTTTTGCGGCGAAGGAGCTAGGGCGGGCGGAGTCGTCGCAGTAGGCGTCGATGCTGGCAGCGAGGAGAACGAGGTCGGAGGCGAAGGATGGAGGTGGAAGAGGAGGAGTCGCTGGCGGTGGTGGCGGCGGAAGAGGATGACGACGACTAGGAATTAGAGGATAGAAGGAGAGTGCGAACCATGCAGATTCGAGGGGATAAGTTGAGCAGGAGGAGCTGACCTTTATAGAAGAGCTCGTCGGTAGGGCAGAGATGGAGGCAGAGCAAGAGGGAGATTGTCGTCAATGGCAGCTAGTTTTATGAGATATCATATCTTAGTTGCTAGTTAGAAGATCTTTACATATCTTATTTATTAAATAGAATATCTTAGTGGTTAGATAGAATTTTTCATGTAACTCTATTATAAATTCTCAAGCAAATCAATGAAGAGAATCAAGCTTTTATCCTCTAAAACGTTCTTCACGGTATCAAGCTATACACCGATCCTCTAAACCTTTCTCTCTCCATCACTGCCGGATCTCATGGCTGCTCAACCTGTGGCTCTCACGCCGGCCTCTCCCTATTACCTTCATCCCTCCGATCATCCGGGTCTCTCTATATGTCCGGTGATTCTCAAGGGATACAACTATCAAGAATGGACCGTCGCTATGAAAAATGCCTTCTCTGCTAAATGCAAAGACGATTTCATTGATGGTACCATTGTTGAACCACCTGCTACATCCTCCGATCATCAATACTTGAGGCATGTCAATGCGATGCTTATCGGCTGGATTGCTCAATCCATTGAGCCCTCTTTTCGCTCAATAGTCCCTTACTTCTCCATCGTCAAGGAGCTCTGGGATGATCTCTCTCAGCGCTTCTTTATCGGCAATGGTCCTTGTATCCTTCAGTTGAGGTCTCAAATTACTCGATGTCGGCAAGAGGGTCAGTCAATCTCGGCTTACTTTAGGAGCCATACGAAGTTCTGGAATGAACTCGACTCTCACATGGCTCCTCGTGCTTGTACATGCGGCAACCATGTCAAAGATTGTGATGAAGAACGGACTCATCAGTTCTTGATGTGTCTCGATGATCTCGGATATGGTACTCTTCGATCCACCATTGTCGCTCAGGACAATCTACCCATCATCAACAAAGTTCATTCTCTCGCTTTTCAGGAGGAGCGCATGATGTCGATGCACTCTGATCAGAAACTGGTCACTAACATGCTGGCTTTTACTGCCCAACATCGCTCCTCTCGCCCTCTCTCAGGTACAATCGACAAGAAATCTCTTTTCTGCGTTCACTGCAATAAAACCGAACACGATATTTCTTTTTGTTTCAAAATCGTTGGCTACCCGGAGTGGTGGAACAATGGCCGTGGTGTTTCTGATCTCGTCACCGGTGCCCTTCCGCGTCGAAACAAATCGCCTGCAGCCCATGAGTCTGGCATTGGAAAGGGTCACGACAAAACCACCACTGTTGCCGTCAACTATGTGCTCACCAACTCGCCTTCTTCAGTCGACTCTCAATCTCACACCGCCTCTGACCGAGAGGGTTTTACGATCACTAGAGCAGTGGGATAGTATGCTGGACATGTTCCAGAAATTCAATACTAAATCTCGGAATGACACTCTAGCAGGTGTTGCCTTTACTCCTTGTATTCTCGATAGTGGTACCTCAATCCATATGACCGGTGATCGTCGGTTGCTTCGGAATGTCTATACCGTCAATGGGCATATCAAGTGTCCTGATGGCTTTGTTGTCTCGGCAAATCAGGCTAGCTTGATCACTCTTTGTGATTATTTTGAGATTCCTGCTTTATTCGTTCCAGGCCTTACTTGTCATCTAATCTCTTTCGGTTGTTTGACTGCAGATTTGTGTTGTGTGGTTACCTTGTCTGACAAGCAGTGTGTGATACAGAACCGCACTACGAGGACACTGATTGGAGCGGGTGAGGTTCGGAATTGGATATACTGGTTGTGCTGGGCTCCACCGATTACACCCTGTGCCGCTCATCATTCGGCTTCTCTTACTACTCAAGTCGAGTCTCCTTTCTTATGGCACCAATGTCTCATGCATCCATCTTATTCATTGCTTTTTTTTTCAAACACTACTAGTCAATCTTTGCCAAATAAGAGCGTAACTTGTGATATATGTTACAAGGCTAAACAAACTCGTCTTTCATTTCCTATTAGTATGTCAAATGCTTTGACATCTTTTGATTTAATTCATTGTGATATTTGGGGACCTTATTGTGTTCCATCTTCTTCTGGTGCATCTTATTTTCTCACCATTGTAGATGATTTCTCTCGAGCTACTTGGTTCTATCTCATGACTCATAAATCGGAGGTCTCTCGGCTACTCAAACAGTTTTGTAGTCTCATTGTCACTTAATTTCACAAAACCATTAAATGTGTCTGTAGTGACAATGGCTCCAAATTTCTTGCCTTGCGTCCTTTCTTTGCAGATAATGGCATATTGTTTGAGCCCTCTTGTGTCGCTACACCTCAACAGAACATTCGACTAAAGCACAAACATCGTCACGTTCTCAATGTTGCTCGGACATTAATGTTTCAAGCCAAATTACCTATCAAATTTTGGGGGGAGTGCGTTTTGACTGCATGTTTCCTCGTCAATCGCACACCTTCCTCAGTTCTTAAAGGTCAAAACCCCTATGAATGTCTCTTATACAAACCTCTTGACTACACACATCTTCCTGTTTTTGGGTGTCTCTGCTATGCGTCTATCATTCCTCGCTCTACAATTAAATTTTCTCCTCGCAGTCGGAAGTGTCTTTTTCTCAGGTATCCATTTGGTCAGAAATATATGGTGGCGTCTATATGATCTTACCACTCACCATATCTTTGTCTCTCGCGATGTATTGTTTCATGAGGACTTCTACGCCAGAGACTCCCATCTACCCTAACCCCGCTACCCATGACACTTCCTTGCAGCCCTCTAACGCCCAGTCCGAGCCTTCTGCGCCCCCACCTCCGCCTCTCCCTCATCGGTCCTCTCGCACCCCACCCCCTCGGTCTTACTACAAGACTATGTGTGCCATACTATACGCAAGGTTGATCCTATTTCGGCTTCTTTGTCTTCCTTCACGTCTTCAGATACGCCTTATCCTTTATCAAATTATGTTGACTCACGTATAATCCTAGTCACATCAGCTTCTTGGCGGCCATTAGTGCGAATCCGGAACCTACGACATTCTGCGAGGCCTTATGTCATCAACATTGGCGGGATGCTATGTGATCTAAAATTGATGCCCATCATCACAATGGTACTTGGGAGATCACTGAATTACCTCCCCATAAGAAGGCTATCGGTTGTAAATGAGTGTTTAGGGTGAAATACAACTCGGATGGAAGCATCGAGTGTCAAAAAGCTCGTCTTGTTGCTCTTGGAAATCGTCATATTGAGGGTACAGACTATTTTGAAACCTTTGCTCCAGTTGCTAAAATGGTGTTCGTTAAGGTTTTTCTTGCAGTTGCCTCTATTCAGAGCTGGGAACTTCATCAAATGGATGTTCACAATGCATTTCTTCATGGTGATCTCAATGAAGAGGTCTATATGTCTATGTCGCCTGGCTTCTCTACTTCTGGTCCTCGCAAGGTCTGCCAGCTCAAAAAGTCACTCTATGGCCTTCGTCACGCTCCCGGGAATTGGTTCTCTAAACTGGCTTTCGTTCTCCGACATGTTGGCTTCTCTCAGTCTTATGCTAACTATTCATTGTTTGCTTTTGTTCAATCTGGGATTATTCTTCATGTGCTTATCTATGTTGATGTTTTGATTATTACAGGGAACAACTTGGCCTCCATGGCTAGATTCAAGGCCTATCTTCATCTTGTTTTCATATGAAGGATCTAGGCTCACTCAAGTACTTTCTTGGCATTGAGGTATCGTGCACTTCTGCTGGTATTTTTCTTTCCCAGCGTAAATACACACTGGATATTCTTGGCGAGGTCGGACTCCTTGGCTCCAAACCTGCAGCCTTTCCTATGGAGCAAAATCAAAAAGTTGCTCTCGACATCAGCCCTCTCCTTTTGAAGCCGGATCGATATCGTCGGGTCATTGGTCGCCTTATCTATTTGACGATCACCATACTTGACCTATGTTATTCTGTTCACGTTTTGGCTCAATTTATGCAGGAACCTCGTCAGGCTCACTGGACAGTTGCATGGAGCGTTCTACATTACCTCAAGGGGCGGCCTGCTCAAGGCATCTTCCTCTCCCGTTAGAGCGATTTTCTTTTGCTTGCTTATTGTGATTCAGATTATGCTGCTTTCCCTCTGACTCGTCAATCTCTCACTTGATATATTTTCAAACTGGGGGAATCTCCGGTCTCTTGGAAGACAAAGAAGCAAACTACAGTCTCTCGCTCTTTTACTAAGGCTGAATACCGATTGATGGCAACCACTTCTTGCGAGCTGGTTTGGCTAAAAGCTCTTCTGCGCTCTCTAGGTGTTCTCCATCGCAACCCTATGCGTATGTGGTGTGACAATCGGTCGGTCATTCACATCGTCACTAATCCTGTTTTCTACGAACACACCAAACATATCGAAATCGATTTCCATATTGTACGTGATCATATTCAATCCGGCAATATTGCTCTATTTCATGTTCGTTCGTCCAATCAACTTGCAGAGATCTTCACCAAGGCTCTTGGGCAATAACAGTTTCACTTTCTTTTGGACAAGTTGGGCATTCATCACACCCATACTCCAACTCGAGGAGGAGTTTTATGAGATATCATATCTTAGTTGTTAGTTAGAAGATCTATACATATCTTATTTGTTAGATATTACCTCTAAAACGTTCTTCAGCTAGGGCAACCGTGAGTCCTTAGATAAAATAGGAAATGAGGGGGGGGGGGGGGGGGGATTAAAACAGGGGTATTGAGGGGGGGATTAAAACAGGGGTATTTTGAGATTATGAAATTGTTATGGACATTTACTTAATTAACAAATAAAAATGGTCATTTATTTAAGTACACTTTGTAAATAGATATTTTACCAAAAATTTTAATTTTTTTATTACCAACATAAATTGACTCGTTAATTTTATATATTTTATTATAAATGGTATAATTATTGTTGTAATAAAAAAATAATTCTAAGTAAATAAATAAAATAATGCTATTTTAGTACTTAAACGATATCGGCCATGACTCCGCCCCCTCCAAAAATTGATTACTCTCTCACTGTTAATTTTGAATTTTGATACAAAAATTGTAGATGAAACTGGCGGAGGATAGAGATGTGACAACGAGCATTACCTCACGAAACATTCAAATGAAAAAAGGAACAAGAAAAGATTTAGTAATAGATATACGTCAGGAAGAATAAAGTGGGATTTGAAGAGCAAATGACGTGAAGGAATCATAATTTCTGTGAAGATGGGGAATTTGGAATCCTTGTCAGATTCAATTCCATTCCCGTGTATAAGTAAGTTTTATTGTGTTATTTGTGAATAATTGTTGTTAGATACACGGCAAATCATCCTTTTAAAATACACGTTTAATCCAATATGTAACTTTTTTTAATTAATTAACAGACTTTCTTAATTAATTAGCTCACAACAAACTTGTACGTTCATTCCGACATGCAAATTTGGGGTGTATCTATCCGGACCGTTTGTGAATACTACTTTTCTCAGCCTTTTGGTTATTATTTGTGAATAAATTTAAAGCGTTGAAATTATAAAATTAAATGATTGAAATATCAAACATATTTGTTCTATTGCGAAGTAATTATACATATATAAAAACAAGTGCATGTAATTATTCATAAGTATATATACGAATAATTATGTTATTAAATATGATTAATTACATTTATTTATGCATATAAATAACTACTTTAATATATACGAAAAATCACTTAGTACCTACGAATAATTTCACTATATACAAGTTATGTTTAACCTCACAAATTATATAGTAAAATATGCTTATGTAGGATCCAGACACTGAGACACACTCTCTCTAATGCTCCAAAAGCATAAGAGAAAAACCTTGACCAAACAATATTTTTTCAAATTATTTTCCTAGTGATTACACTATTTATACACTTAAACCATAGGATAGTAAGACCGATATATATTATATAGTTGACACTTGCGAAAGATATGCATCCTAAATCGATTCCCCATCACTTGGAGGAACAACCTCCTTTTCTTTTTATTCCTTCTTTTCTCATTTCATATCGAACAAAGGCAATTGAAAAGAAATGGAAAATATTTTAATATAAGTTTTTCAAGTGATTCTTCTCGTGAACTAGAATTCAAGATTATCAACCACAAAGATGCGCAAGGATGGAGTGTTACTCAGTCATAGTAGTTTTTCTGGTCTGAAAAAAAAAAGTTGTTTTGTTTTGTATTTATTTTAAACAATGTCGTGGTTTGTTATAAGTTAGAATCAATTTTTATAAGGATTTTTTACTAAGAAAATTTTGCACGATCACGAAGTTTTTTTTTTAATTAGGCAAGAATTCGGGTGAGAGGGACTCTACCCGAGATCATCCTTGCGGATGAGGTCAAGAAGACCAGAGTTGTTTGAGATATCGACGGCCTGGACAGAGTGGCAAAAGTGTGCAACCTTATCAGCCACTATATTGTCTAATCGAGGCAAGTGAAATAAGAACACTTATTTCATAACCGATAGCATGATTTTAATATCATTTATAATTATTTCAATTTCCCAGGGACGGGAATGTTTGTCCAACAAGTGGTTAATTATGATGAGAGAGTCTCCTTCAATATGTATTTTGTTGAGGCGTAGCCGTAAGATTTCCGTAACGTCTTGTTTCAAGGCTAAAACTTCAGCTTTGAGAGGGGTTTGACTACCAAGAAGTTGGTAGCCAATGTGTATAGGTTTTCCATTCCAGCCCCGGATAATAGTCTCAGGGGAGCTTTTATTGTTTGTTATGGTAGATCCGTCAAAGTTGAGTTTGAATGTACCTGTTGGGGGTTTGCGCCGAGAGATTGGTTTTTTGATTTTGTGTTTACCATGTTGATTAGAAGTGTGCACAGAGGGGGAGAGGGCCGAGTTAAGATCCTCCTCAAACATAGCAGTTTTCTTCCAGTTTGTAATGTGGGCGTAAGTAATATGTCTTATTGTATTAATACTAGGGATTGTCACTTGTTTGAATAGATGTTGGTTCCTAGAGGACCATGTTGTCCACCATGAAAAAACTAGATTTTCCTTATTAGTTTTTGAGAAAGTGGAACCTATGAATTCAAAGATAGGTTTTATTTCGCGTGATTGAGCAATGAGGGTGGATATCTTCAATTGATTGTGAGGCGAAAAGGAATGAAGTAGGTTAATTCAAATACGGGCATTCAATTGCATTGTTACACAAGCAGCAAGTAGACGGAACTCCTACACCACGTTGATTTAGGTGAGACGCAGTAGGGAGACCGTACTGGGAGATTTTCCATAACAAATTCTTGACTTTGGGAGGAGTGTCGAGCTTCCAAATCCAAGCGTTATTGTCAACACTCAAGGAGTTTTGCGACGACGCTAACTTGTAAGCACTTGACGTTGTGAACCAGCCTTCTTTATCGAGCTACCAATATAATCGATCTTCAATGTAGTTAACGGGCAATGGAATGTCCAAAATTTCCTTTAGATTGAGGTAATTTTTCGTTTAGTTTTTCCGTCCACCAGCGACCACCTAGAATGTAATCAGTAAGACTAACTCCAATGATATGGTGCAAATGCTTAAATATACACATTTTGATGCAAATTATGCTCCAATTGTTACTTTTGAGTGTTTAAAATGTGCACATTTGCATACAAAGTGCTCAAATATAAGCACATCACCTTCCTCATGTGTAAAAACTTTTTTTTTTTATCACTTTTCAATAAAGTAAAGTCATTTTTATTGGTTGTTTTTGAGTTTTTTCTTTTCCTTTTTAATTTAATTACATTTATTTAGAGATCGGTGTGTATAAAATGCACATTTAACCATTGGAGTAAATATCAAACACCTTATATAAATATATACATTTGCACACCTAACCATTGGAGTTAGTCTAACAAACTCATTTGCATCAAAAGAGTTCGAGCAATCAGGCCTAGCAATGATGGGGAAAGTTGATAACCAATTGTTCGACCAGAAGTTTATTGATTTTCCGTTTTCGGTGGAACATATAAGTCCAGTCTTGAATTTTCCTAGAAGGGGGTAAGCTTAGCTCATTGCCATGATGAACCACCCCTCCTATGGTAGTGCAAAATGTCGGTTGAACCGAGATATTTATGCGTAACTATTTTCACCCAAGCGTTGTTCGGTTCAACTTGGATTTTCCATAGAAACTTCCTCTAGAGAGCTTCATTCATCTCTTTAGATTTCCGCAGTCCGAGGCCCCTGTCTTTTTTAGGTTTACAAATTGTATCCCAACTGATTAGTGGGCAGTGTTGAACGTCTTTATTCAAAAAGAATGTCCTATTTATTTGATCTAATTCTTTGTGCACCGAAGCGGGAAGCATAAAATTTTGCATCATATAAAGCGGTTTAGCAATCAAGTTTGTTCCAATAAGAATTGTGCGCCCTTGTTGTGAGGGCTTTGGCTCTCTATTTACTTAATTGTTCTTTAGATTTACAAATAATATCCTCAAAAGTAGTCATGTTGACTTTTCCATTGATAATAGGACATCCAAGATATTTTTTTCAGAGAATTTTCGTTTATGATGTTTAGGTAAGTAGAGAGTTCTTGGATTCTGGAAGTCAATATGGCTTTGGTACCTTGGAAGGTTAATTTATGTTAGTTAACTTTTTGTCCTGAGATTTTGTAGTAGTTGTCAATGATTGCTTTGATTTTTTGCCGAGCTGAGATACTACCCTTAGAAAAAATAATAATATCGTCAGCGAAGACCAGAAAGGGTATTTGAGGACCAGTTCTACTGATTATGAAGCCAATGGGACTATTTGACAAGCTATCCTTGGAAGCAAGCTTGCTAAACAGTCCCATTGGCTTAAGATTCGGTAGAAATGGTCCTCAAATAGCCTTTTTTGCCTTCATTGACGATATTATTATTTTTTTCTAAGGTTTTCTACAATTCCTTGCCCTAATCTCCCAATCAACAAAAGAGTATGGTGGCTAACACCACCCAAGTGCCAGAAGGTCAAGAAAGTTAGGGATCTCATGATAAGAGAGTTGGCAACCGAAGCCCCGGTGAACGACGTGTCTCTTAATGCCTTCTATTGTATTCCCTTTTAGTTTCATTGAAGCATAACTTTCTGTCAATCATATGCGATCTCTCTCATTATTATCACCGCTCCCCCCCCCCACATCTTTAACCACAATGAGTGCACGCCCCAAATGTTGCAAGCAACAATTTCTCCAACATAACAACTTTTAGTTTTTATCATGTCATCAAAATTAGTATATCTTTCATCATACTCAATAGTATTATCATTAGCTCCACCATTATCATCATATCCATGAAAGAATTTAGTATAAATGAATCATCCACGAAAAAGTTTTGAAGTAGTATTACCACTTTACACCACTATAACATGTGATGACATTTCTAAAATTAACTAGTTACAATTCTTATCAATAATTATAAACCGTTTTCAAAATATTTAAAAGCACATAAAAATAAGAATTGATCAATGACATGAAGAGAAAATAGAAGAGAGATGAAATATGATTAAATTGATGTCGAAAAACAAAGATAAGTTGCGAAATCTCAAGGAATCAACATTATTTAAAAAAAAAATTCTAAAATCTCAGGCTAAAACAAAATTTATCAACATCAACAAATAAAGATAAGTGGGAAAATCTCAAGGAATTAACATTATTTAGTAGGAAATTTGTTATCTCATGCGAAAACAAAATTGATAGATGTCAGTAAGGAAGAAAGAGATATGAAGTCGTTGTTACCTTTAATACAAATCTCGACGACGTCAGCTTGCTTGATTACTGCTTTGGATGTAGAAACATTATTGACTGACATTAGAATTTATATGAAATGTCAAGGAATTGGCATTATTTTGACGAGAGAATTAATTAATATCAGCATTCGAGAAAGAGATATAAAGTCATTTTTTCAACTAGTACAAATCTCGATGACAAAATTTGGTAATGAGATTAATGTTAGGAAATGAGTTTTTTTCTGGGACTGCAAGAAAATTGTCATGTTAGCAACATGTTGGGGGAAGGAGCAAAGTGCTTCATATAGGTGGACAATTAGCTAATTATGATTTACTGGTGAAGAATTAACTAACTTTCTTAATCTTCTGGCACTTGGCTAGTGTTAGCCACCATACTCTTTTGTTGATTGAGAGATTAGGACAAGGGATTGAATAAAACCTCTTACATGGTAGTTGCGGACTACATTCAACCCAAGTGTCATATTGTCAGCAGAATAATTATTATTAATAAAAACATACAAATATTTACAATTATGTTGACATTTTTAACATTTTTTCAACCTAGAGATTGGATGTAATCCACAGAAAATTTGAACAAAGATTCAGACAGAAAATAAGATGCCAATCATATGTTGGAAAGTGTGGAAAGGATCACAACTAGACTCGTGTACAAGAAAAAGGGATGTAGGAGTCAAATTTCGTCGTATTGTCATCATTATGTCACATGCTTATGGAGAATAATCCTAGAACAGCTGCAATAATGGCAACCGATGATGGTGACATATTTAAATATCTTTTGTATTCAAACAGTGCATTTAAGGATTCCCTATTTTGAAAAAAGGTGGGTATATTGACTTCAATTTTTTAAATGCCAACTCAGGAAAGCTAAATGTGTTTTTAATTGTCGGCGTTTTTAAATGTCAGTTTTTGTTCATTTGCAGAAGAGGGGATAGCGAGCACGACTACTCCAGGTTTGTCACCTCTTTTTTAGCAATCGCAACTGCTCTAGGTATTGTCACCTCTTTCTTAGCAACCTTTTTTTGTTTTAATGGAATATCTTCTTATTGTAATCTTTTGTCTTGATTTGTCATCTTCTTGTCCTTCACTACTCTAGTCTTCCTTTTCTATCACTTCTTTAAATCGACCTCTAAATCATCATTTTTTTCTTACTCGCCCTCTTTGGAGATTCAACGTCATCAAACTACCACCACCAATAAGTAAAGCTTTGCATCGAGAATCAAAACCATCTATTTAAAGAATAAGATCACTGCCTCTAAAATTTATATTGTATAAGCGATTCCTTAATTTCCACACATCACAAAGCTCGTCTTCTTGAGATCATAGGTTCACTAATCTGATTCACAACAGTGTCAACAGTTTCATCAAGATCCCGATTTTCTTACAAATTCATGGTAGTTCGGAAAAATAGGCACCTATTTTTTTTTTTAAAAAAACCACATGTTTTTCAACACAAATATATATGAGATTCTTGATAGATAATAAAAAATATAGTTGCATACACATATGTAGCTACCGATTCCCCCCGGAAAAAACAGATTTGCCTAGTCATAGGTAAGGTTTGTAAAGACCTGATTTCATAATTTCCAAAATAGGAAAGTTTTCAGAACACCCGTCATCAAGCAACTGCTATTTTTGGAAAGTACTTGGAAATATCTCGACACTCATTTAAATTCCAATTTTGAGAATTTCTCGAGAGTCGTTTGAAATAAATTTGAACTTTGAGTTGGATTTTCGAAATCTTTGATTTCGGGATAGATGTCGGGATTTGGGTTCGAATGAGCGAAACCCCTCTCTCTCTCTCTCTCTCTCTCTCTCTCACTACTCTCTATCCCCCTTAATGTTTTGTCCTTTACCTCATTAAAACCCTAATGAGCCTCACCCCATCTCCTATATAAATGAGATCAATCCCTAAGATGATCCTCAAACCCTAAAATTCCAAGCCATCACAAGAAAACCCTAGCCTTCGTAAGAAGATAAAAAAAACACTAGAAGCAAAATCTCCACCTTTCCTCTCATTTGATCCATCTCTCTCTCTCTCTCTCTCTCTCTCTCTCTCTCTCTCTCTCTCTCTCTCTCCATCTCCTATTTCTTATTTCTTATACACTAAACAGCCTTAAAACACCATCTTAAATGTCTCCTTTCCCAAAAAACAAGCCATAAATCGGAATCGGGAGGTCGTTTTCCATAGAAAACCACCCTTTGCTCATAGTTGTGGCCGCGACGGGTCCATTTCATCGCCGCGAAGACGAACCTAGAAGAAGGAGTTCATCCTCGCAGCCACGACACTCATCCTTTTCGCCTCGAGTTTGTGCCCAATTTCGTCATTGGCTCGGTAAAATAATTTGTTCTCCCTCGTTTTAACTCCATTTTCTTCCCCGTTTGTTTCTCCTTATTCCTTACTCTTTCCTCTCTCTTCTAAGGTCAAGAAGAAGCAGATCTAATGCCTTTTAGAGTGGATTCGAGCCCTTTTTCTCCCTTCTTCTATGTTTTGAGCAAGGTAAAGTTCTCCCTCTCAAATCCTCTCGTTTTGAAGCTAGATCTCCGTAAAGGTTCTCTTTTAACCAAGATCTATCCCTCCTAGGCCTTGCCGTAGCAGAAACTCATCGAATCGAAGCTAAGGTACTCTTCTTGCGGTCGCGACCGTGGGTTTTTCCGCGGCGAAATCCTTGTGTCATGGCCAGCGAGAGGTATCTCCTCGTGGGGAGATCTGGGAAGGATCTCACGGCCACAACCGACTCTCTTGCCGATGTGAGCTTCCTACAGTTACTTAGCCAAGTCACTCCTTGCCTCTTTGGGGATTCCTTGTTGGTTTTTTATCCGAATCTTTTCGAATATGTTTTAGATGAATGATGATTTCAGAAATGGGATTTTAGGATATTATTTAAAATTTTACTATTTTCTATAAAACGGGGTTTTAACAGAAATTGAGATATCGGATTCAATACTTGGATGATGTTTTGAGAGGACTTCATTTCAAGTGTCTGGATTCTTTGACTTGATTTATTGATCAATGTTGGGTTTGGAAATGAGTTTAAAATTGAGTATTGATGGGATTTATCAGATGGCTTTGTTTGGTACTTTATCATATCAGAAAGACTTTGAAATGGTTTCACTCCCACTTGGTTTTGAAAACGTTTTGGAACTCGATTTCTATGTGTATGAGTGATAGTATGGTAGCTTATCGAAATCTATGTAATTATAGGTGATTGTTGATTGTTGGATTCTTCTTTCGATACCTTTTTGTTGTTCAACACTTTTAGATAAGTTCCTTTATGGACTTACTCAGATTCGAAGAGAGAAAACCTCCTGCCTGTGGTCATATGACATACTAGGTGTTGCATAAGCATTTAAAGCATGTCATCTAGTATCATGCTAGGATTGCACTCATGAATGAGCATTCGGATACTCTGTGTAATTGAGAAACAAAATGGTCGTTATCTGTGAGTCACATAGTCTTTGCTAAGGTCATAGGATAGCCTAGCACCATCGGGTTTGTCCTAAGTCATTATTGTCGATATACGAGATGAGCTTGATTATGAGATAGCCTAGCACCATCGGGCATGATCGAGCTTGATTATTTGATGAGCATGATGAGATGATATGATATGATGATATGATGATAATGTGCAAATACATGATGAAATTGTTACCGTATTCGTCAGGCTCCGCCCTAACGGGAAGGGGGTGGAGGTAGGAGAGAGATATGTCACTTGACATTTTTTGGGCGCCTTTACTGTCTTTTTGCACCTGTATTTATATATCCTGATAAGCGTGACTTGCGTGTTTAAATTCCATACCGCATTAGAAGCATCTTTATTATAGGTATAATGTATGTGTATGCCTGCTTGTGGGACCTAGAATGTGACAGGGCCTCGGTCTGATATCGCCCCGCATATATTTTTTTAGGTCTGTTTTGCAGTAATGCTTGCTCTATGCTCTATGCTGTGGGAAACCTCCTAGGAGATTGCAAAAGGTCTAACTCTGCTAATTTGGCTTAATAATTTTCGATAACATGTTTATGTTTTGGTTTTGACCCGGCCTCGCCGTGGCAAGTTGTAGTTTCCTTTCCGCTTTCGCATTTTCTCTAAAAATGAATTTCCACGCCTTAGTCTTTAGGGGAGATTAAGGGTACCCAACGACTCTTCGATTGTTTTGGGGTTCGAAATCCCCTCTTTAAAGTACTGATTCTTTGAGGTTTGAAACCTCGACCTGTACCTGAATTGCAAGATCCGAACGAAGGTATCCAACCTTCAAAACATAACCCAGATATTTATATTCGGGCCGTTACAAGGTTGACAACTTGACATCACAAGTATAGGGCATCGAGAAAAAGTCTTTTGAAGGATATTTGAAAGAAAAATCAAACTTTGCAGCAATACATGAGAAAGCTTTCATGATTTATGTCTGATGTCAACAAAAAATGTGTGCATGTGCATTTTTCATTAAGTAAGAAATCAATATCAAATATATCTGAATCTCAATGTCCAACAAGTCAGCAGGCGAAAACCGTCAATAAATACAACAAAAAACAGACACCCTACAAAAGACGAATCTAGGACAAAATAAATCAAGCAAGTTGGGGATTTTGACTATGGATAAAGCCAAGCACCATCATTAAATAGCACCACTGGCTAGCGATACATCAGGAATCTCTAAGGTCGGGGTGAGCCCGACGATAGCCATGTAAGTATACTAAAGTTATGATCTTTGGTATGATTTTGATCTTCTATCCTATGTGCTTAATTCCGCTGCGAGAGTAGTGAACGATTCCATGTTTATGATAATATATTATGAATTTGGATATTGATTATGAAAAGGATAGTAACACTTAGGGTTTATGCGGGAGTCTCTATATTCCTATTTGTTAATAACCAAAGTTATTTGATGAAAAACATGTTTCTTTCATGGGTTTAGTATGTCGCTTGCATGGTTATAGTTGTGGTAATTCCCCGACTTTGGAAGTCTTTTAGTTTATTGATATACAAAACGCCTTTTCTGTTGTTTCTGTTCATCTTTCGATTCCATCCTTACATTCTTCAAGCGTTCTTTTCCGACGGTTACTGTTTGTTTTCTGCATATTGACTCGACATCAACTGATGGAACTGACCCGATATCGAAAGCTCTACTCGACGTTGAGTGTGTTGCTGTTGTTTTGCAGCTTTAGCACTAGACATCGACTGCCACTGCCTCGTGAATCGATCCTGACTCCTACCACTATATCGGTAGAAAGTCTTGTAATTTTATTTGCGTGGACTGGGATTCGATTTGATTTATATTTCATATTTAGAGACTTAATTTCCTCCTTCATCACTAGCTAGAGTATTGAACTCAAGTGGTGAAAGCGGAGAAAGGACAATGAAGAAACACCAAGACGAACGCCAAGAGTCACCAAACAACAAGACCCCCCCAAATTGAAACATATCGCACAAGAAACGATGGGTTTAGAATTTAGGCTTCCCACGACCAAAAAGGGGGAAAACATAAGCCAAATCGGAAGAATAAGAGTCCTCAAACACCGACAAAGTGTAAAGGCTCAGATGTTAAAATCTTAAATCTTAACATTTCGAGAGGCTTCCATGACGTGGGAACTCTCTTGGGTGATTGCGAAGAAATGGCCTTACCCCACTAACATTTCCTATTAGATTTTGATAAATACGCTTATTGATTTAGTTTTGACTCGGCTCTGTCGTGGCACCCTCTTGTATTAGACCTTGATTCCGATATTTGCATGACTACTGGCTTCTCACGCTTAGACTTACGATAGGTACAAGGTACTTGCCTGAGGATTCCAACGATCCCTTTGAATTTTGGGTATGAAATCCTACGTTAAAACGTTATAGTAGATTTTCAAACCTTCAACCTGTACTCGGGGAGCAAGATCCTAACGAGGGGTTTCATTCCTCGAAATGTAACCCGTGAATCATAATCCTGGGCCGTTACACAATGAATACGTCGAAGCAAGAGCAGGAGTACGCTTCTTGTGCATGGAATCAGAAGATGAAGACAAAGAAAAGCCCTCTGCCCCGACCACTGGCACGCTGCTAGAGCCACCACCCTTGGTGGTGGAGGAACTTGTTCTCAGTCATCGCTATAAAGGATCGTAAATTTGTGGCAATCGGCGACACAAGCTCATCGAACTCCATCCGGGAAGAAGGAGGGATTTAAGGATGAATTTTTTCCATGTAGATTGTTTATCCCACAAAAGGGACTCTCTCTCTCTCTCTCTCTCTCTCTCTCTCTCTCTCTCACTCACACACACACACGCGCGCGCGAAAATTTATGCATGTGCTAAAAAGGCATTATAGTTACTTAAAATGCTAATAGATAACCATGTAGTTCTTACACACCCTTCACATTGAAACCCTTGTCAATCTCACAACCACAAGTGTTTTTCGACAACCTCAACAAGTAATGTTATGACTCATTGCACCATGAATAATTGTGAAACTTTTCAGGGTCATAAATAAAAGACAGATGAGTATCAATTATCATAAGTTTGAATGTAACAAATTATTCCAGCAACACTAGTTTTGCCATGATTAGGTTCTTATGTGAGGATTTTGGCTTAAATATAAACATTTGTAAAAGATCATTATAAGAAACATTTAATTTGCCAAAAAAAAATTCTTAAAAGATACACCTTTTGGATGGAGGGACATTATATGTGATGCATGGGAACCTGTCAACACATGAAACTCTAGTAGAATAAAGCGGGAAATCAATCCATCAACTTTAAACCACAACTCCACTCTATTCATGGTCACCACCTCATCAAACATCATTTGATGAATCAATTGAATTTCCCTTCTACTTTTGAGCCTTGTGCTAACACGGACCCCAAACATCTTCGTTTCAATAGTTCATAATGAGATGTTGACCAATACTCTACAGTTAAAAAAAAAGTAAGTTTATAAGTAATCGCAGTTGAAAAAAAAATGTCAGCAAAAGACACATACCAAAAACTGCTTGTTAAAATAGACAAAATGCTCACATCGAATCTGTAATCATACACTTCAACATCCATAACGATTGCATCTACAAGCGTTAAACATCAAATAATTAAGATAAAGTCACTCCTAAAATACTAAACAACGTACATAAACCCTAATTTGATGGAACACAAAATGAAAATTTATTTTAAAACAACACTAACCATCACTTGTGCTACTCAATTCCGTCATCTAAGAATGAATAGATCTAGGTAGTCGAAAGGATCTATAATTTCTTTTCCCTTGGAAGTCAAATACTCATTTTTTATAGCTTTTGTGGACAAAATATGGCGTGCGGTGCGTTGTATGAAATAAACAAAAAAAAAAAGTGAGACATGGGTGATACTTATATAAACAAAGGGGTAATTTAGCTAATATGGATTTATTGATGAATTTTTACTTAAATACTAAAAATAAAATATAATCAAATACTATATATATCTGATCTAAAATAATTGATTTTTAATATTCAACCTGCTATTGAAAAAAAAAAAAACTTTATAAAATATTAAATTTTTGTAATTGACTTTTTTGTTATATAGTTTCATACTTATTAAATATATGTTAACTTATTAAAATGTGTGCCAAAAGTCAAAAATAAATTATTTCCAATAGGAGGGGTATTGTTTATTTGAAGGGCTAACTACGGTCTACAAGGACAAAACAGCCTAGTTTGGCCACCATCAAGGAGCGACGGGCAAGGACCGAGGAGGAGGAGCGATTCCAGGAGGAAGGAAGAAGCGATTCGAGGATGAAGACGATCGGATTGAAGAAAATTAGGGATTTGGAAGATAGAGTTTTGTTTTTATTTTTTATTTTTTTTATTTATTTTTTATTAGGTTAATAGTTTTTTTTTTGTCATCAAGGGGGCTAATGCCCGAGTTTATTAGGAACTAGTTCATGGAATTCAATAAATACAAAGAGTTGTCTTTAGCAGCAAAAGGAACAATAGACAACGGGGGGGGGGGGGGACTCAAATGTGGTGACAACATTGATGTCATCGTGTGCGGAGTGAGCCATCTTCGCTAGTGCACCAGCAACCATATATGTTTACCTTTCTATCAATGTGGTGAATTTCAATGTTCCATCCTTTGGAGCTGATCAAGCGGCGGCACTGGTGCACCAGGAGCAGGTCAGCGTGAACGTTTGGGGGTTCGTCTTGAAGCAGCTTATAGACTCCAGCCGAGTCTGTTTCTAATAGCACACGTCGGCGATCCATGTCATGGCACATCCGAATGCCATGGTAGATTGCAAACAGTTCCTCCCGGAGGGCTGAGCATATACCCAATTTGACATGGAAGCCTCTCAGGAAACCTCCATTGACATCGCGTAAAACTCCCCCACAGCTAGCGAGTCCCGGATTACCTCGAGCTGAGCAATCTACATTAAGTTTCACACAGTTCGGCCGGGGGGGTTGAATTGGGCAGGCTTAGGCTATGTAATCGCCAAGTCTGCTCAAACAAACCCCCTGACAGTTTTGCCCTATGGACCACCGAGTTCATGTCTTCCAAACCTCCCCGGAAGATCTTTTCATTTCGCCTTCTCCAGGTAAACCAAATAGGGATCTTCTAATGCCAGAGATGGATAGATTACAAAGTAACCAACCTCTGATATCGAGCAAGAAGAATTGCTCAGGTAAGCGTTGCCCCTCTAGTTGAATCCATGCTAATTTGACGTCTGCGTAATCTCGCAAGGCGTGCAGGCTGGTCTCGTCCTCCCCACAGAAAGGACACGCTGTAGAGCTAGTGAGGTGCCTCCGGAATCTCATAGAATTGCAAAGGATGTTGTCCTTGGCTACAAGATACATGAACTGTCGGACGCGCTGCTGAACCGGAGCCCTCCAGATTGTCTTCCAATTGAAATCCGATTGGCTGACCATTGGGAGAGCCAACTGATAGGCTGAACTCGTAGTGAAACTCGAAGAAGCAGAGTGACCCCAACAGTAGCCATCCCTCTCCTCCTCATTAGGTGAAATCGGATGGGCTTGCAGAAGAAGCGTCATTGTTTCCGTGAGGTATGGCTGCAAAGTGGCCTAATCCCAGTCCGAGGAGTTCCAAAGTTCCGACACCGTGGTCCTAGGAGTGGTTCAGGCACTGGCGCCGCCGCCATGTCCATTAGCGGTTTATCCCCTAACCATCTGTGCAACCAGAAGAGGATTCTATTTCCGTTGCTCGGTGTGTGTCTAATCCCCTTTGTCATCAACTCAACCCCAAACAGAATGCCTTTCCATGAATAGGAGTAACATCCCCTTTGTTCAAACATGTCGGCATCCCTCCTGTTGTTACAATACTTCCCCCTGATTACTCTCACCCATAGAGTATCCGGCTGTTGAAGGATTTTCCAGCTCAGCTTGGCCAAATTTGCCTGATTCGATTCCTCCATGCGCCGGACTCCGAGACCCCCTGCCGAGATTGGTGATGTCATCGTTTCCCATGGCAGGAGGTGGATACGCCGGCTTCCATCAACTGAGCCCCATATAAAGCTTCTTACTTTCTTGTCAATCTCCTGGCAGATTCCTTTCGGGATCAAAGATGTTTGCATTACATAAAGTGGTTAGCTTGTAAGGACGGATTTTGCTAAGGTGACTCTGCCTGCGAGAGATAGAGTCTTCGTTTGCCATCCCCTCAACCGGCCTGTGATCTTGTCCAATAAGAACTGATGATTCCCCGTCGGTCTTCGACCTGTCATTGTTGGTACTCCTAAGTGTAATCCCAAGTCATCTGTCTTTGTGATGTCCAGGCTATTGCTAATTGCAGCTGTTGTGCCTTCCGAAACATAGCGAGAGAACAACATACTGCTTTTGCGGTTGTTGACGCGCTCCCCTGAGGCGTCACAAAATCTGGCCAAACAGCTTTGAATGACCGGAACTTGGTCAACCGTAGTTTCGGAAAACAACAGCAGATCGTCTGCGAAGAAAAGGTGGGAGATCCGGGTTCCACCGACGTGTATCGGCTTCCAAGCACCCGTGTTCACGGCATCCATGATCAGATGGGATAATCGTTCCATACAGAGAACGAACGGGTATGGCGACAAGGGATCTCCCTGTCGGACTCCCCGGGAGGCCTCAAAGCTTCTTGTTGTCCCTCCGTTCCAAAGAAGGCGCGTGATTCCCATAGATTGACACTTCATGATCACTTGCACCAGCTGATCCAATAGGTTTGCCAGTTTGAGAGTTTCTTCTAGGAAGGACCACCGAATACGATCGCAGGCCTTCTCTTATTAGGTTAATAGTAATAGACACTCCACCAATTTTTTAAAAATTAGGACACTCCTCAAATTAGAGCGAAAATTTGTACATTCGACACAAATTTTCTCTTGTTTATTTGAAGGGCTAACTACGGTCTACAAGGACAAAACAACCTAGTTTGGCCCCCATTGTGGAATTCGTATATATTCATTGATATGGTGGTGCCAGCACTTTTGATAATGCATCTACATATTATTTCACCAAAAAAAACTTTTTTTTGTCTCTTTTTAACTTTTTAACGTTATTGTGGTGGTTTTAAAGTAGTACATTGCATATGCAATTGAATAAAGCTCTCTTATATGGTGTTATCTTATCATGACAACGATCAACAGTCTTAAGTCTTAACTAAAATCAAAATTATGAATTAAAGACCATGTAAAAGTTTTAGAATTATGAGCAAGTAGGGGGGGGAAAAGGATTTTTATAAGGGTATATTATTTGTCACCATTTGATGGACCAAACTTTTTCAACAACGCATGGATGGGCCAAATTATTCTACTAATAAACCTAATATAATAACATCAACAGTAAAATTCATGATCAATCAGTGGTGGGTCTAGGGGTTCACGGTGGCAAAAGCTCCCCTCTAGTCCGAAAGAAAAACCGAGAAGAAAAAAAATATTTTTTTTTTACTAATTTTAGGGATAAAACAGTTTTTAAAAAATTAAAAAATCACAAAAATACTTACCTAATTTAATAAGAAGGGGTGTTTATTACCTTGAGGGGTTCAAACCCATTTAACTCACTTTTTGATAATTTTTTCCCACTTAGGTTTTCTTCTACTAAAAATACTTAATTAATTAACAAATTTAAGATTTTCTTCAATATATTTAAACAAAAAACATTCTTTTTAATACATACATATATATATAAAAATCTCATTTTTAGATAATTTTTATTTTTCTTAAAATTTTCAACTAAAAATAACTATTTAAATCACAAATTTAAGATTTTTCATAACGTATTTAAACAAAAATAAATAAATTTTCATATACAAATGCAAAAAATATTATTTCAAACAAATATTGAGTCCCCTCCCTAAAAAACAAAATTTCAGTGTTTGCCACGAAATCGCCCTTTGCCCTGTAGACCGGTGTTATGAGGACATTAGGAATATAAGTTGTTACTTGATAAGTGTACCGGCCCAGAATTATGATTTCCGGGTTATGTTTTAAAGGATGAAACCACTTCGGATCTTGCAATTCAGGTACGGGTCGAGGTTTCGAACTCATTTAAGATTAGTAGAAAGAGGGATTTCAATAAAAACCTCGAAGGGCCGTTGGGTATCCTTAATTTGTCCTAAGACTATGTCGCGAAATTCATTTCAAACGAAAGTAGAGCGGAAGCAAAGTTTAGATACAAGTGTCACGGCAGAGCCGGGTCAAAACCAAATAATAAGCGAGTGATTACTATTTTACCAAGTTAGAATGTTAGCCAGATTCTTCGATTCGCCAAGGAATTTCCCACCACAAAAGCAAGGAGCAAGCAAGGATAGGTACCTAACACTATCCACGAAGTCAGGCCCGGTGATCGCCTGCGGGTCCTCTGACCGCGCTGAGGCCACATAACATGCCTATACCTAAAT
Source organism: Persicaria tinctoria (assembly GCA_037127255.1). Classification (NCBI taxonomy): domain Eukaryota; kingdom Viridiplantae; phylum Streptophyta; class Magnoliopsida; order Caryophyllales; family Polygonaceae; genus Persicaria; species Persicaria tinctoria. The sequence goes on along the minus strand of JBANSL010000015.1, from coordinate 51,079,576 downwards.
AAAGGATGATCTAATGCAGTACAGTATTTAAATCACATAAGCATGCTTTCATTAGATATAATAGTATGCAGAAATATTGTAAAGGGCCCAAGACAATGCTAAGTGACATATCCCTCTCCTACTTCGCCCCATTTTTCATGAGCGGACCTAGCCAGTACGGTACCCCATTTCCTCGTGGTGGTGCACGGACCACGGAACATAGCATGCTCAACAACATAACCCATCACAACAACACACATAATCATAACACCGCTTGTCCGATGGTGCTGGGCTATAGTAACATGCTGATATTGATTCGATTGACTCAGGGCACCCGATGAGGCTGGGCTACCCTATGACCCTAGCAAAGACTCTAGGACTATAACAGATAATGATCGTTCTGTATTCAAACACACATAGTAATCACATGTTAAGTTCAATGCAATCTTATCATGATACTACATGGCGTGCTTTAATATGCAACAAACTACACATCATATGACACATGTTAAGTTCAATGCAATCTTATCAGCATTTTCAGATATGCAACTATAACCCGATGTTATGCAAATATAATATTATGTTATGCAAGCTTAAACAACCTTATGGGAAGAATATGCACATGCATTTGTATTTTAAAATTGCATTAATATATCTTATTTGCACATAAGCACATCGCTCTACCATTGATTGATTTAAGAGGCTTTAAAATTGCATTAATGTCAACGTCGATGTTGCTGACACTGACATTTCTCACACCGTTGACACTGACATTGTTGACATTGCTGGCACTGCTGACACTGTCACCACTAACATTGCGAACACCACTAACATTTTTCGTATCAGCGTTAATGTTAATGTCGGCTGACGCCGACATCGGAGATGATGACGCTCATATGTTGGATGACGATGATGTCGGCTAACGCTGACATCGGAGATGCTGACGCTGATGTTGACTAACGTCGAAGTCGAAGATGCTTTAATTCGTGTCAGAAGCACTGATGTTGACATTGCTGATACCGACATCGGAGATGCTGACACTTACGTTGCCGACGTCAACATCGGAGATACTGACGCTCACATCGGAGATGTCAGTTTGCGCCCACATCGATGTTGTCGAAGCTGTTGACGTGGACGTTAGGGATGCTTTTTCGAGTCAACGCTTCTTTTTTTTGTGTTACCATTGACACTGACATTGTCAATGCCGACATTCGAGATGCTGATGCTACTGACGCTGACATCGGAGATGTCGGCTTACGCCGACATCGGAGATGTTGTTGACACCGACATTCTTGACACCGTTGACACTTACATCATAGATGCTAACGTTGTTGACGTTAGACAGCCTAACACTGCTAACGTTGACATTGTTGATGCCGACATCGAATATGCCGACATTGATGCTAACGTTGTTGACGTCAGACAGCCTAACACTGATAACGTTGACATCGGAGATGCTGACACTGATGTTAATGTTGCTGATGTCAACATCGGAGATGTCGGCTGACGCCGACATCGATGTTGCGAACGTTGTTGGCGCCGACGTCGAAGATGTTTTTTTTTTGACAACGCTTCTTTTTTTCGTGTAAGCACTGATATTGTTGACACTGCTGACATTGTCACCATTAACATTGCAAACACCACTAACATTTTTCGTGTCAGCGCTGACGCTGATGTCGGCTGACGCCGACATCGGAGATGTTGACACTCATGTTGACTAACGATGATGTCGGCCAACGCTGACATCGGAGATGCTGACGCTGATGTCGGCTGATGACGAAGTCGAATATGCTTTTTTCCATGTCAGAAGCACTGACGTTGACATTGTTGATACCGACATCGGAGATGCTGACACTTACGTTGCCGACGTCAACATCGGATATGCTGACGCTGACACCAGAGATGTCGGCTGTCGCCGACATCGATGATGCCGAACCTGCTGACGCCAACGTTAGGGATGTATTTTTTTTTCCGTGTCAACGCTTCTTTTTTTCGTTTTATCACTAACGTTGGCATTGTAGACGCCGACATTCGACATGTTGATGATGCTGACGCTGACATCGGAGATATCGGCTGACGTTGACATCGGAGATATCGGCTGACGCTGGCATAAGAGATGTCGGCTGACGCCGACATCAGAGAAATGGTAAAAGATAAAGATTTTGCACATCAACGGCTAAATTTCAACATTTAAGCTAAATGTCAACATATAATAAAAGATAAAGTTTAGAAAAAGATCATTCCAAAAATTGATATCATATTACATGAGATGAGAATACCAAACATCTATAATCATCTAATCAAAGAAATGGTAAAAGATAAAGATTTTGCACATCAACGGCTAAATGTCAACATTTAAGCTAAATGTCAACATATAATAAAAGTTAAAGTTTACAAATAAGATCATTCTCAAAATTGTTATCATATTACATGAGATGATAAGCTCAAACTTCTACAATCCTCTAATAAAAGAAATGGTAAAAGATAAAGCTTTTGCACATCAACGGCTAAATGTCAACATTTAAGCTTAATGTCAACATATCATAAAAGATAAAGTTTACAAATAAGATTATTCCCAGAATTGATATCATATTATATGAGATGAGAATATCAAACTTCTATAATCATCTAATAAAAGAAATGGTAAATGATAAAGTTTTTGCACATCAACGGCTAAATGTCAACATTTAAGTTAAATGTCAACATATAATAAAAGATAAAGTTTACAAAAAAAGATCATTCTCAAAATTGATATCATGTTAGATGAGATGATAAGCTCAAACTTCTATAATCATCTAATAAAAGAAATGGTAAAAGAAAAAGATTTTGCACATCAACGGCTAAATGTCAACATTTAAGCTAAATGTCAATATTTAAGCTAAATGTCAACATATAATAAAAGATAAAGTTTACAAAAAAGATCATTCCAAAAATTGATATCATATTACATGAGATGAGAATATCAAAATTCTATAATCATCTAATCAAACAAATGGTAAAAGATAAAGATTTTGCACATCAACGGCTAAATGTCAACATTTAAGCTAAATGCCAACATATAATAAAAGTTAAAGTTTACAAATAAGATTATTCCCAAAATTGATATCATATTATATGAGACGAGATTATCAAACTTCTATAATCATCTAATAAAAGAAATGGTAAAAGATAAAACTTTTGCACATCAACGGCTAAATGTCAACATTTAAGCTAAATGTCAACATATAATAAAAGATAAAGTTTACAAAAAAAAAATCATTCCCAAAATTGATATCATATTACAAGAGATGAGAATATCAAACTTATATAATCATCTAATCAAAGAAATGGTAAAAGATAAAGATTTTCCACATCAACGGCTAAATGTCAACATTTAAGCTAAATGTCAACATATAATAAAAGATAAATTTTACAAATAAGATTATTCTCAAAATTGATATCATATTACATGAGATGATAAGCTCAAACTCCTACAATCCTCTAATAAAAGAAATGGTAAAAGATAAAGCTTTTGCACATCAATGGCTAAATGTCAACATTTAAGCTAAATGTCAACATTTAAGCTAAATGTCAACATTTAAGCTAAATGCCAACATTTATTAGAAAATTTTGTAAATTACTAGAATTATTATAAACTTTAGCCTATGCGGGATTCGAACCCACGTATTTGCGCATAAGCACATCGCTCTACCATTGAGCTAAAATGCTTTTAATTATATTATAACATAACATTCAGATAAACAATATAACCCTACGAGAAGACTTTTATATTTTAATTTGAACAATTTTTATATTTTGTTGTCCCATCAGTATTTTCTTTCATCTTACATCAGTATTTGTTGCATCTTATAAATTGATGTTGTGCAAATTGTAAAAGTATGATATGCAAATATAAATTGACGATATGCAAATATAAGTTGATGATATGCAAATATAAGATTAAAATATGCATAAATTAAGTCATGTTGTGAAATATAAGATTATTGATTTCTAATACTTAGATTTTAATTTTTAATAAATAAAAATAAGTTGGGAAAATACAAATTGATGTTGTGCAAATGTATGATTATAATATGCAAATATAAATTGATGTTGTGCAAATGTAAAAGTATGATATGCAATTATAAATTGATGATATGCAAATATAAGCTAATAAAAGAAATGGTAAAAGATAAAACTTTTGTCCATCAACGACTAAATGTCAACATTTAAGCTAAAATGTCAATATTTAAGCTAAAATGTAACATTGAAGCTTAAATGGCAACATTTAAGTTAAATGTCAACATTTAAGCTTAAATGGCAACCTTTAAGTTAAATGTCAACATTTAATGAATTTCTAAAGTTTCCAAAAGATGTCAGCATTTACAAGCTAAGTTTCAAGACACACATTTTGCATTTCCAAAAGATGTCAGCATTTCCAAAAGATGTCAGCACTTACAGAAACTACTGCTAGATGTTTGGAACGACAGTAAAGGCATCGAAAAAACAAAGAGATTAAGCACCAAAAAAAAAATATTCTTCCAGCAATATGTCTTACACAACAAAAAAAAAAAAGAAGTGGAACCTGCGGTTCAAAAAGACAATCAAGAAGTTTGACATTATGATTAAAATTGGCATAAACAAGAATTAGTAAATCAATTTCTAGTCTTCCACCAAATAAATAGATAAACAAAAGAGAGAAAATGGATGAGAACATGGGTGAGAGTCGCAAAACAACCTGGAGTCGCAAATCTAATTAAAAAACAAGCAATCTGAATTAAAAAAAAATTTAAAAATAAGAAGTTTATGGTGTGCAAATATAAGTTACTGTTATGCGAATATAATTTTATAATATGCATATATAACAATCTGTTATGCAAATATAACAATCTGTTATGCAAATAGAAACTGCTGACACCGGATGTCAGCAAGATTGTTATTCCCTCTTAATTTTAAGCAAATAATGTGAAAAATCATATTTCTCCCATCAATAAGTCCAATAAAGAGCTATGCAAGTGTAAATCTCAAAAAGATGACTTATCAATCAAGAATATTACGAAAAACGACAAGGAAAAATAAAGAAAGCACACTTTAAAGTACTAAATGAATTTTATACAAATGCCAAATCAAGTTAATTATACATTGGAATTGAGCATGTTATATTTTCATAAGAGATCATGTCAGCACACAATTAGAAAAAAAAGAACCTATAAATCTACTTGAATTGCACAAAAAGAGACAATGTCAACACATAATTAGAAATAAAAAAAGAACTTATCCATTCTGACAAAAAAAACATATACATAAACTTGAATTGCAAAAAAAGAGACCATGTCAGCACACAATTAGAAATAAAAAAAACATGTCAACACACAATTAGAAATAAAAAAGAAACATGTCAGCACACAATTAAACTTTGTAAAGCTACTAGGTAATATCTTTAGATAAGTCAAAAAGCACAAGGCACTTCAATGTAAATATACAAACACGTTATTAAATAGGAAAAGTGGAACCAAACCCTAGTTATTAAGCAATAAAAATAAAATAACAAAATTGTTGATATTGTAAAAAAAACATAAAAACTCAATTTTAAGCCCTTAATTGATCTCCGATGGCCGAAAAAGACTATAGGTCACGGCGTAGATGTGAGTTTGAACCGTGGCTCGATTCCCTATCCGGAAAGGTATCATAGTAGAGAATCTGACACCGGATGCTTGATATCACTTCTACCGAGACCACATACTAGGCAAGCATCTCTAGTTTCGAATTAAGCTTGCTGACATGATTTTTAATAATTTAAAAACTCATTTATCTAGTGTAAAAAACCCATATCAACATGTTATATTTGCACAAGAGATCATGTCACACAATTAGAAATAAAAAATAACTTATACATCTACTTGAATTGAACAAAAATAGCACAGCACATATTCACTCCGTTTCAGCACATATATTTCTGAATCTTATATATATATGTAGCTGATAATCTTATATTGGAAATGGTCTACTTAATTACACAAAAATAATCTTATATTGGAGATGTCAGTATTTCAGAAGATGTAAACATTTCAAGAAGATGTCAACATTTCAAGAAGATGTCAGCTAGATGTTTGCAACATCAGCTAGATGTTTGCAACACCAGTAAAATCAGAAAAAAAAAAAAAAGATTAAGCATCAGAAAGAGAGATTAAGCTTCACAACTACAAGAGCCAGAAGATGTCAGAATTCAAACATACCCAAACACCAATTTCAAACACATCTAATCATATATTGTTCACATGTCAGCACTCACAATTACATGGGAAAAGAATCTGATATAGGTCAATGTCATCTTTTTGCAGTGTCAGCAGACTAACACAACAACCTTATAAAAAAATGGAAATGGAAAGGCTTCATTTTAAATATTCCCAAGTTATTAGAAACATCCATTTTAGAAGATGTCAGCATTGAAGATGTTAGCATTTTGACTAAATGTCAACATTTAAGCTAAAATGTCAACATTTAACCTAAATGTCAACATTTAAGTTAAATGTCAACATGTAAGCTAAATGTCAACATTTAATGAATTTCTAAAGTTTTCAAAAGATATCAACATTTACAAGCTAAGTTTCAAGACACACATTTTGCATTTCCAGAAGATGTCAGCATTTCAGGAGATGTCAACATTTTCAAAAGATGTCAGTTAGATGTTTGCAACAACATCTAGATGTTTGCAACACTAGTAAAATCAGGGATAAAAAAATAAATTAAGCATCGGAAAGAGAGATTAAGCTTCACAAATACAACAACTAGATGTTTAGTACTTGGAATAGATCATATTTGGAATCAAATAGATGCAAAATTGCAGGGAATCAAACCGATGCAATATTCTAATTCTTAGATGTCAACAATGAAGTTGGTCTTTTTGCCCTCTCTAAAAAGAAATTTTAGAAAAGCATAAACAAAAAGGCCCCAGTCATGTGCAATTTTTTTCATAATGCTGCATATTTAATAAACAAGGCTATCACATCATCCATATACACTACTATTGTTACTTATGTTGTCTGACTATTGACTGCTATTTTATCTAACAGAGTCCATGTTTTCTTTAGCATGACTCCGTGTCTGACTAGTCCTTTGCATGCAGGGTTGATGAGTGATGCCAAGAAAAAATAAAAAAGAAAGTGATATAAGCAATATTAGAAGGCACCTGAAGCCTCTTCAGCAGAGTGACGGATTGATGGAAAGTCAACATAAGCGTTTAGATCTGCAGAACCCGGGTCGTCGAGGATATCCACAAATTTGTGCTTCCTCATTGCCTGGATCATCAAATATAATATGATAACAACATTGGTTAGAAGCACAAACAAAAAGTGAACTAGATGGAAAAGTTGTATTGATTTCAGTCTGCAAACAAAAAGTTGTTCCCAATAAATGAGTAACTGAGTTACAAAACATATAGTAACACTACAGGAAGCATCCAAGTCAAAGGCTTTGCAAGTCTACTAGCTAGTAATGGTAGGTAAGGTTGTCTCTGATGCTTCTAAGGTTGAACTCCACAAATCTTCAGAAAAATAAAATAAAATTGAAGTGTGCAGGAAAAGCTTCACCTGACGGCTCTCTGAAATTATTCCGTTAAGCCCATAATCTATAATGAGAGCTCCACCACCATCAGAACTAACTCTTTGTGCAATTGATTCAGTCAGTTCCATCGCTTATGGGCAAACTTCAATTTGATCAAGTTTAGATATTTCTTCTTTGTTAGCCCACTTCAAGCGCCGCCTCAGAAAAAGATTTGTTGGGGTAGGATTTGGTGAGAGAACAAACCGGAATCCGAAAAAGGGCAAAGAAGGATATCATCAATCCAAATTTCAATCCAGAAAGCACTACCCGATATACAAAAATTGCAAATGGGAATCGAAAAATCAAGCCATAAACAACCTTCACCAGTAATTGAATTTGCATAAATTCATTTTCAATGCACAAAATTAGAGCCTTCAAAAGAGTGAAAATCCAGTCGCAAAGCAAAAATTGCAAGATCGAGAACTAAAAGCCGCAAAAAAACCTGTTGGCGAGTAGGATAATGAAGAAAAATAAGTAGATGTCAGACTTGCTCATACCGAGAAAGAGAGGGAGCTCGGGGCGAGACAGAGAGGCGAAACATCTCGATTTTGCGGCGCTCCTCTTCCAAGGCGCGCACATACTCATGGCATTTCTTCAGATTCTGTCAGAAATCCATCATGGGATTAATGGGTACAACAAAATTAGATCAATTTCGTCAAGGATGAAGGCGATGGTTTAGTTGTGAAGATCCGAGAAGCAAACTATCAGATTCAAGTATAGCAATCAAATTATGCAAATCACTTGTAACCAAGATACTCTCAGATTCAATTTTTGTTAGAAAAAAACAGTCTTACAAAATACTATCAGATTCACATATAATCAAGGCTTATTAATTCAAAGGTAGATGAAATGTGTCCGATCACCAAAAAGAATGAGTTAGCTAGGATCTCAAAGAATTAGGACTTAGGGTTATCAAATCGAAAGCAAACTCAGAACACCATCAAAGCTTATCAAATCGACAAAACTTACTAATCAGAGAGGAACTCACTTGATCTGCTCGTTAATGGCGGCTTGGGAAGGGGCTTCTTCTTCATTCCAACTTCGACGGACTATTCCTCGATGTCTTGCAAACGGACGAAGTACATGTAGCGATTTGGCGCCGGAAGGCTTCAAGCATCTGCGATTGGGGCCACTGCTGTGGCTGGGAGGAGGTGGCAGTGGTGGCGCCGGTGGAGATGATGATGGTGGTGAGGGAGGAGGTGGCAGTGGTGGTGCCGGTGGAGGGAAGCGACGTCGCCATTGATGGGAAACGAGGAGGAGGGTGAATCGAGAGACGAGATTCACAAATTAGGGATTCTGGGTGAACAACGGTAGAATAAGAAGGAAGGGCAATATCGTCAATTAACCATCCGAAATTAGAAAAGTAGACATTCCACTAATTTTTACAAAAGCTAGGACAAACCTCAAATTAGGACGAAAATTTGTGCCTTCGGCACAAATTTTCTCATATACATGTGGTCTCCACATAAAATGCAAGGAGAATATACCCGACATTCAAATTCGAACCCGTAAATCCCGACTCTATCGAAATTTAAATTGAAATCTTAAATGATTTTCAAAACGATCGAATTTAAATTAAATTCCTCAAGTTCGGAGCTCAAAAAAGGAATTAGAATCCGTCAAAAATCCAAATTTTAAAACAATATCGGAATGACTTTTAAATCAAACTTGTGTTCAAGGACGAGTTTTCTCCCATTTTTACAAATCGAATAAAATAATAATATATTTATTTAAAATAATAATAACATAATATATAAAATACTTTCGGTCTTTACAATAAGTGATAAATTCCATTGTAAACAATTGCCCCTCCCCCTATTTGTTTTTTGTTTTTTTTTAATTAATTTTTATATAATTAGATACTTATTACTGATGAGTATCAAATTATATAAAAAAATATATTAAAAAATAATATTTTATTGAGTTTTTGCTCCTTAAAAAGCGTGCCGAAAATCAAAATGACATGTATTGTGGAGCGGATGGAGTATTAATTAGAAGAGAAAATTTGGGAAATAGTCACTTTTTTCGGCCTAATTGGCATAATGTCCAAGGTTTGGGACAAATTGGAAAAATGTTGATTCCCTAACCCTAATTCTCTCCCCTCTCTCCGGTCTCGATCTCTTCTGTCTCTCTCGACACCGAATCCACCTCCGATGACGGCGAGATCGAGCGAGCTCCTCCTATTCGCCGGGCCTCCATCTTCCTCCTCTCCTCCTGTTCGTCGCCGCCATCGCTCCTCCTGTTTGACGCCGCATGCAACACCTCTTCCGTCCAGATCTGAATCCAATTGAATCCACCAGATCTCCTTCGTCCAGATCTGAATACAATTCGACTAATTGATTCGGTAAATCAATTGATTCGGAATCAATTAACTCGAAGTTGATATGAAGCCAGTGGATCAATTGGAGACGGCGAAGATCAATTGATTCGGCAAATCAATTGGAGACGGCGGAGATCCGGTGGATCTGAAGCCGTCTCCTTTGGTTGTCATGGAGTTGCAGAGGTCGAGCGAGGCGAAGCAGTCGAGCTCGAGCGAGCGAGCGAGGGACTGGAGGTTTCAAATCCGGCCGGAGCGAGGTCGAGCGGCCAAAAGGAAGAAGAAGGAATTTTTTATGAAGTTACAAAAATCACCCTATGAATATGAGAAATTAAAAAAACTATCTATATTTGATTATGTAATCCATAATCTATATTTTTATTTTTGCACAACAAAATGTTATATTTGCACAACATATGGTTATATTTGCAAAAGCACAACATACGATTATATTTGCACGCCAAAATGTATTGACACGAAAAGAAAAAAACTAGACTTGGGTTATATTTGCACGACACACGGTTATATTTGCACAAGCACAACATATGGTTATATTTGCACGCCAAAATGTATCGATGCAGAAAAAAAAAACTAGACTTAGGTCATATTTGTACAACTTACGGCTATATTTGCATATGCACAACGTACTCTTATATTTGCACAACAAAATGTAAAAAAAATTTAAAAAGAAAAAACACTAGACTTGGGTCATATTTGCACAACTTACGGTTATATTTACACATCGTACTCTTATATTTGCACGACAAGATGTAAAAAAAAGAACAAAAAAATAGACTTGGGTCATATTTGCACAACTTACGGTTATATTTGCACATGCACAACGTACTCTTATATTTGCATGACAAAATGTAAAAAAAAATAGACTTGGGTCATATTTGCACAACTTACAGTTATATTTTCACATCGTACTCTTATATTTGCACGACAAAATGTAAAAAAAAAAAAACTAGACTTGGGTTATATTTGCACAACGTACTTTTATATTTGCATGACAAAATGTATAAAAAAAGTGATGTTACAGGTAAGATGATAAAATGGTTACTGACAAGATAGACATTTCATCAATTTGTCCCAAAGTGTGGATATTTCACTAATTGAGACAACTTTTTTGGACATTTTGCAAACTCCCCCTAATTAGAAAGCAAATCTGCTATCGGCACTATAATTGATGGCAGCAACGTCGGTGTCAGTATCTTCGGTGTCAGCAACGCGGTGAACATTTAGATGTGCAATAATGTACCGAATCTTTGGATTTTTAGGTTTAGTTGTTGTAATGGGAGTTGAGAGTGGTAGACTGAAAATTGCCTTGTGAAGTAATGTGATTCCAATCAATTGCAGAGTGAATGAATTTAGGGTTACTTTAGGGAGGGTTTGCAGGTTACAAATGGAAGAAGGCGTATGAAGTTTGTGCTAACTGTATAATTAGTAAGAAAACAATTTACATATCCTAACAGGTTGTGGACAGGCACGGAATAGGGGGTGGGTTGGGCTTTGTTGTAGCCCACCCCAATTTTCATAAAAAAAAAAACAAAAAAAATTATTATTTTACATGAAGCGTGTTCTGGAGCCTTTCTCAGAAGAAGCACCACAAAGCGTGTTCTGTAGCCTTTCTCAGAAGAATCATCTCGACTCATCCCATCACCATCTTCAATCTGCGGTCTGCCCTCGTCGGTGTGCCCATCGCCCAATTCCTCCCTCTCGTCGGTCTGCCCTCGTCGGTGTGCCCAACGCCCAATTCCTCCCTCTCGTCGGTCTGCCCTCGTCGGTGTGCCCAACGCCCAATTCCTCCCTCTCGTCGGTCTGCCCAGCGCCCAATTCGTCCCTCTTGTCGGTCTGCCCAGCGCCCAATTCGTCCCTCTCGTCGGTCTGCCCAGCGCCCAGTTCCTCCCTCTCGTCATCTCGTGTCCGGTGTCCCCGTTGGCGCCGGTATTCCGGCAACCCTCTTGGCTCTACTCCTTCCTCCTCTTTGATTTCTCTATGTAGATTCCCCTTCTTCCTTCTCTCTAATCCGATTTTTCTTCTGGAATTACTGGATTAGGTTAGATTTTGGGAGGCTTGTCAATTATGAATTTCTTTGTGAATTACCAGATTATGTTTGATTTTGTTTTGTTATTCCATGTATCTTAGGTTAGAAATTGGGGGTTTTACATTCTAAGGACTCCCTCAGTTGCTCTGCATCTAATAGCTTTTGAATTATGAAGATTGATCACTGACGAGTGATCATTGATAATTTAAGAATATTTTTTTTATTTCTTATCAATTATATATTTGATGGCTTTGTTCCTTTTTCTATGCAAAATTTCCTTAGTTCATTAGCCCGATTGTTGGGTTTTTGCAATTGCATTTGTTATTAGGTTCAATGGTCGATCAAACACAAAATCCTAAGCCCAAGAAAGTTCAAAAGAAATTAAGTTCATTTTTTCAGAAAAATGATGTTCACATGCCTGATATTCCAAACTTAGATGAACCACAACCTTTCGTCGTAGATGAACCACAACCTTTCGTTCCCCCACCCCCGGTTGATTGTCAACCAAATCCAACGGATACTAGTTACACTGAGCGTGATCCTGGGAAACGTCCTGCCGTATCTTCATATAATATCAATGTGCAAGACGACATTCGAAAAAGATATGTTCTCTATGGTCCTTATCAACCAAAACTAGAAGAGTATCCATCACATCTTTGTGGAGACCAAGAGCGCAAATTCAATGGTAAGTACGTGGTTTGACAAATATGCTTGGCTTGAGTACTCTGAGAATGATAAAGCATATTGTTTTCCATGTTTTCTGTTTGACAATAATTCTACAAGGGAAACGTTATTCACTCCTTATGGGTTTGATAATTGGATAAGGGTTGGTGGAGCTCAATGTGTCTTTAAGAAGCATGTAGGGAAGGCTGTTTCACCACATTATAAATCAATGCAAGATTGGCTAAGCTTGAAACTTGTGTGTGGGCATATTTAAAAGGCATTAAATCCACAACCATCTGAATTGGTACAACAAAATAGGTTGCGGCTTAAGGCTACAATAGAGGCTGTAAGATTTCTAGCAAAAGAGTCACTTGGGTTCAGAGGAGATGATGAATCCGTTGAGTCATCTAATCGTGGAAATGTTGTTGAAGCTTTGAAACCATACGGGAGAATGAACGAGGAAGTTGCAAAGGTCACCTTAGAGAACGCCCCAGGGAATGCTAGCTACACTTCTCCAAAAGTTCAGAAAGAGATTCTTAATATTTTTGCTCAAAGAGTTAGAAAGTATATTCCACAAGAAGTGGGGGACTCCAAGTTTTGTATACTTGTAGATGAAGCACTAAATGAGGGTAAAAAGGAGCAAATGGCTATCATCTTGAGATTTGCTGATTCTCAATGGTTTGTTCGAGAGCGGTTCTTTCATGTTGTAAGTGTTAGTGACACTTGTGCTGCAACTCTGAAGAGTAAGATTGATAAGGTTTTCACAGAAAATAATCTTCTAATTGAAAATCTGAGAGGCCAAGGATATGATGGTGCTAGCAACATGCGCGGTGAATGGAATGGATTGCAAGCATTGTTTTTGCAAAAATGCCTATATGCATACTATGTACACTGTTTTGCTCATCGTCTACAACTAGATTTGAATGCAGCAGCTACAGATGTGAATGTTGTCTACTTGTTTTTGGAGATGTTGACTAGTATCATCAATGTTATTGACTCATCTGCTAAGCGTGTTTCCATGTTGAAATGCATCCAGGCAGTTGAGTTTTTGGAACGGATTGCCGTGGGGGAACTTGAAACTGGCAAAGGAGCAAATCAAACGTGTAATCTACAAAGAGCAGGAGCTACTCGGTGGAGCTAAAGGTATTATTCTATCAAGAACTTGCTGAAATTGTTCAATTCAACTAGTTCAGTTCTGGAAAACATGGTTGATAGTGGTCTTACTGGTAAAATATGTGGGCAAGCTTTTGGTGCTTATAGATCTATACGATCATTTGATTTTGTGTTTTGTTTGTTGTTGATGGAGAAAACCATGGGAATCACAAATGCTCTTTGTAAGTCACTACAGGACCAATCTCAAGAAATTGTAAACGCCATGAATCTTGTTTCAAGCACGAAAGGTTGTCTCGAAAAGTTGAGAGAAGATGGTTGGGCTGGTTTCTTTGCTAGTGTTGTGTCATTTTGTTCTTCACATGCCATTGCTTCTCCAGATTTTAATGTTCCTTATTTGGAAGGTACGGGTCGTCCTTATCAGCAAAAAAATTGTGTTTCTAATGAGCATTACTATCGTGTTCAAGTATTCTATGCCGTAATTGATTTTCAGTTGATGGAACTAAATACTAGGTTTAATGAGAAAACAAGGGAGCTTTTGGTTCTTAGTTCTTCATTGGATCCTCGATTTGATTTCCAATCATTTGACATTGACAACATTTGCACTTTGGCTAAGAAATATTATCCTAAGGATGTGCTAGATTTGGATGATGTGAGAACTGAATTAGAGCACTTTCAGTATCAATTCTCTGAACTAGGAGAATTTTAGGATCTCTGCACCATTTCAGACTTGTGTCAAGAGTTTGTTAGGACAAGAACACCATTTGTCTTAGTTGAAAAATTGGTTCGTTTGGTGATGACTTTGCCTGTTTCTACTGCTACAACAGAGAGAGCTTTTTCAGCTATGAAGATTATTAAGAATGAACTTCGAACTAAGATGAGTGATGATTTTCTTGCCGATTTACTCACAGTGCATATGGAGAAAGATATTGTTGATACTATTTGGTTCAGATGAGATTATCGATGAATTTTATGCTTTAAGTAAACGGAGGGTACAATTTAAATAGGATCTTGTGTATTTAGTACAGTTTAAGTAGTTCCCTGTGTATTTATACTAGCTATTTTTTGTGGATGGGAAATGTATAATCATTTTGTTGAAACAGAGATGAATATATAATACAAGTCTAAGGATTTTATCATTATTTTGTAGATGGTATTTTTATGATCATTTTTCACAGGTAGTACGTCAAGGTAAATCTAGCCTACCCCGATTTCGAATCCTGGTTTCGTGCCTGGTTGTGGATTCATTTATATAATAATAATGAATGATATAAGAAGTGTTATGTTAGCCAATTCTTTCATTATAATTTTAGTAATATTAATTAGAAAGTAATCTGTTGTCAACACTAATAGTGTCAGCATCAACAACGTTGATGTCAACACAATTGACGTCAGCAACGTGGGCGTCAACAACTTCGGTGTCAGCAACTCCAGTGTCAGCAACTTGGGTGTCAGCAACGCGGTGGATATTTAGCTAATATAGATAGGTTGGTGGATACTTTGGTAAAAAAGACAGAAAATATGTACATTTGGCCGGTAAACCCCCCATTATTCCTTTTGGGTGTTGTTTTGTTAACCAAGTACCTATAATGGGTGGTTTTTTGTAACTTTTATTATAGAGGGTTATTAAGTGAAAAGTGGGCTATTTAGTGTGTGGTTTTCTATAACTTTTCCTAAAATTTAATTAATCTTCTTTTCATTCTCTACAATTTGGCCTAAATTTTAATTCATTTTCTATAACAAATACACTTAAAGTTTTAATCTAGCAATTTTTGTTAAATGATAAGGTAATATTTTAAATCAACTTTTGTTAAAATGTCATTACTACATGTGGTGGGTATATATATGTATAAATTGATACATGCCAAATAAAACTTTAAGTAGAATCATGATTCAATATATATAAGCAATTAATATAATTCTTTTTAAAGAAAAAATCTGTAATTTTTTTTATTAGGTAATAATTCGAGTGGAATAATCCTATCCGATAGCATCCTTACAAATGAGGTCTTGAAGACCAGTATCGGTGTAAATGTCGAAATCCCTAGCAGAGCGGCTAAAGTGTGCAACCTTATCAGCCACTCTGTTGCCATTTCAGGGCACGTGAGAAAAGGAGACTTCCCTCACACTCGACAACACAATGTTTTGATATCGGACATCACCGGTTCAATTTCCCATGGGCATGTAAAATTTGATTTTAAATTATTTATGATTATAAGAGAGTCCCCTTCAATTTGTAAGTTGTTTATCTCCAACGCAAGAGTTTGGATTATTCCATGTCTTAATGTCAAAGCCTCACCTTTCAGCGGAGTCTGGTTGTCAATTCTGTCATAGCCAATTTGGATCGTTCTACCCTCCCGATCACGAATGATGTAGCCAATAGAGTTGCCATTGTTATCAAGTGTAGTTCCATCAACGTTTAATTTAAACGTACCAACATGTGGTTTTCTCCACTTAGCAGGTTTTTGTCGTAGTTTTGACTGTGTGTGGTACGGTTGGTAGCATTATCCTTTCGACTACATTGAATATCATCCTTATTTTCTTGAATGGAGGCTTTCTTCCAATTTTCCAAGTGAGTTGCGATGATGTGTTTAACAGATTCCCGATTCGGAATGGGTTCACCAGGTTACCGATAGTATCTCCTTTTCAGATTTTTGAAGAGTGCTTTCAATTAATGACATGATAGGAAAGAAATCTCTCGAATTTGCAATCAAGTTGATTATAGCCTGATTTGTACCCACGGACAATGGTAGATGGAAACTGGAAAACTAGCATTCTATAAAAAGATGTGTTTCATCTTCAATGACATTGTTACAGAGTACACAAGTTGTTGGTACAGAGACCCCTTTTTGGGATAGATGAGTAGCTGTTAGAATACCCTTCTGTCTTAGTTTCCATAGGAATTTCTTAATTTTTGGTGTTGTGTCAATTTTCCACGTCCATGAATTATTATCCTCATTCTGAATGTTATTTTTAGTGATTAATTTGTAGGCGCTTGCTGTTGTAAACCAACTCTCTCTATCTGGCCACCAATATAGTAGTTTGATACCGATCCTCCTCTCACTCGGTATCATGGTGTGTCGAGTGTCTTGTCTTTGTTGATCAAGGAGGATGTTGTCGAGTCTTCATGAGCTTCGTGTGTGGACGCAAACTCAACTCTTGTGCCGATGGTCTATTCTTGAGCAAAGTGATCTAGGGTGGCCGGGACCCTTGCTCCATCGTTCCTTGGTAATGGACAAGAAGTGCTCTAGTTGCATCTTGAATCTTCTTGGCCCTTGCACGAGTGATAGGATCGTCAAATGGAACCTTCATATTGTCCTCAATGTCACCAAGAGTCATCGACATTTGTACTGCATCATCAATTGCCTTCAAAAGGCGTTCAAATTGTTACAAATCACTAGCTACCCGCTTCGGTTTCACTTATTGAGTATAAGATCCCACCTGGATCGAGAGCTTGCTAAGCGGCCTTGTAGGGGGTCCCTGGTGCATTCTAAAATCTCATCGGCCATTCGGGTTTGCTGGGATATCATCATTCTGCCTGATTGATGTGCTTGTTCTATTTGGGGTCTTACTCCCTATCGTATTTTCAATCTGAATTTTGTTTGCTATTACCGCATGTCTACTGCTTCAATTGGTTTCAGTTTTACATACTGCTGCTCCTTTCCCCTTTTCTTCTTGCTGGTTATGCTGCTGCTTTTGTCTCCTGTGCAGGGTGGCTGTTCGGGCTCCTTCTTGACTCTCTTTGAGTGCTTGCTGTTGTTGCGACTTCATGGATTCGATGGGCTGTTGTCTACCAAATCACACAAAAAATAAAATCTCCAATCCATTTGGGCTTACAAGCCTTTATTTATGATCATAACATATCCCATACGCCCCACCAAACTCATGTGCCTAGTCCGATTGTCTCTTCTTGTGAGATTATGAGAATCCCGGTCGGGTCGTATCAAATCGGGAGTCATGTCGGGTTTATTTTATTTTTGTTTTATAAGGTCGGGATCCACCACTTTACACAAAAGCTTAAGCCATTGTGTAGGGGCTTCTCTCTCCCTTATATTTTGGTTTCTTTTTCACACCACCACCGATGTGGGAAGTGTTTTATCCCAACACTTCTAGGCCATGTGCTACGAATCTTCAATCTGTAAGTCTAATTCTCTCTGTTCTAATTCACTCGAGTACCCCCCCCCCCCCCTCTTGCTCACCAGCAGCTGGTCTATTTAATTTATAACAACATATGTATGTGGGATCATCTCCCACTTTTCACACATCTCTCAAACCTACGGCTTCTCTTACAAGTGCTCTACTCTCTGTTAATCTCCTTTACTGGGTTATGCTATTTTATTGTGATATTTTAGTCAGCCTTTTTGGGTTTATGGTCTATCCGTATCCTCCTCTTATGTTCTTCCGACCCTATTCTGCTTATGAACCTCTATCTAAGTCCTTTGATTAACGTCCACTATACTTGTGTGTGTTCACTGCAGTTGGGTTGTGTGTTCTGTTTCAACATTTATTTAGTTTATCGAACTTGGTTCTGTGGCACTTGCTCTTTTAATTGCAGGCTTTGGTTGTGATTGCCCTCGGTTGTATGGGTTGTTGTTGTTGGGGCAGTCGCTCTCCCTCTTTTCGGTTCAGCTACAAACTACACAATCAATTTACAAACTCGTTCCCTTGCCTTACCGGCTGTCCCCGTCCCGTTCACAAGGGAATTGGATGTGCAACTCCAATTGACCAGGGCTGGAACTTTCTTCTGGTTGCTGGTGGGGAACTCTCCTGGCAACGTCTTCACCCGACCTTTTGTCTTGCTGTTGGGTGCTGTCTCAAGCAAATGTCTTATATTAGGGCCTTCCCCAATCTTACGTGTCTCACTAGCCCAAAGATATCAATAGTTACAAAGTGTTTGGCCTCAAAAAACTTTTTTGCCTCACAAGGCTCCTTGTATGCATAAAGCTACACTTAATTTGGAGATTTCATCAATCTCATTTGTCTTATATTGAGACTACTGCTGGTCAGTTTTCTTGTGCAGGTCGGCTGCGGGTGGCCTTGTATCTTGATGGGGTCTTCGATTGGGAGTGCTTGCTGCAGTGCTCTCTTCAGTGGCTCAGCGGTGCATGGAGGATCTCATGCATATACCAATTGTACCTTGTTTTAATTATAATGGCTACCAAGCCTACTGCTTTGCTTACCAACTTGAACAAACGCCTTACAAGGCCAATCGCTTGAATCAACCCTGGCTCACATATTATATTTGATTACAATAGTGGTGGATGTGTTAACCATCCGCCATCCGGCACCTTCATTTGCCCTTTCTTATACTTTATTCTGTTTGCTCGACACGTTATCTCTATTATATTATAGACTATTCGATAAACTCTCATCTTAATTCTTAAGGACTCCAAAAAATTGACAAAAACTCTTCAAATTGCTTACAAGCCAAACAAGGGAAAATACTTCAAACCAGCCACATGTTCACTTTGCTTAATCTGTATTATCAATCTTTACCTACAAAATTTGATAATTATGGCTACTATCACTAAAACGAGAAAATCACAGGTGTGTGCCTTGCTAAAACAAAAGCTCACTTGAGACGGTTGTGACTTTGCTAAATGTCTTCCAAGACAGTGTCGGTTTCATGGGTTTGCAAACCATACTACAATCTGTACAATGGCCGTTATGCAGACAAAACTTAACAAAATAATGACAAATTTATGCCGAATAGGCCAACCATTAATCAAAATGTCTCATACCAAGGACATCTATAAAATTATGTACAAACGGTTACGCGATCAAAAAGGTTTTCCATGAATATATGCACTTGGAACTGTAGAGGGATGAAAAGGAGGAACTTCTGGACTCAGATAGAACTTTTCTATAAAAACAACTACATAAATGTCCTTGCACTACTTGAAACCAAAACTGATAACCCCCCCCCCCCCCCCCCCGCGGAAGCCGTACGGAAAAAGTGCGGGTTTTCAAATATTACTTTGGATCCTGCTCGGGGGTTCTCCGGCGGGATTTGTCTGCTATGGAAAGACCTTCCTGTGTTAGAGGGTGAGATTACACTCATTTCTGTTAATGAAAGAATTTACCCACCTAAACTATCTGGACGAAAACGCCAATATGACGATTGCTATTCTTGTGGTCTACGCATCACCAGATCGTCGTTCGAAGGACGCGTTTTGGGAAAAACTTACCACTTATGCCACAACACTTACCAACCCTTTCTGTATCTTTGGGGATCCCAACGAAATTTCAATACCAGCCGACAAGATGGGGGTATCCTTCCATCCCCAGGTAGATTTAAAAGACTACAAGATATAAAACATTTGCTTCTTTTTTCAGAAGTACCAACCCATGGTGGTAGTTATACTTGGCAAAAAAAGAAATCGGATTTACCTAACAATAGCTTCGCTAAGCTAGATCGGCTACTAACCCAGAATGAAGTCATTCCAGCCTTCGACGGCATACGAGTAAAAATCCACCCTTTCACTACATCTGATCATGCACCAATTTCGATCGATCTGTGATCCCCAACTCAGAGAAACGGGAAACCTTTCCAATTTGAAATGGCTTGGACGACCAAACCAGAATTCATAAACCTGATAAGGCAGGCTTGGAAGATTAACCCGACTGGTTCACTCATGTTTAAACTCGTTAAAAAACAACCCTGCTAAAAGACCTAGCGAAGCGCTGCATAAACGCACTTTTAACAATATTCATAAACAAATCTTCGATACAGACGAAAAACTTCTGCAGTTACAACAAAATTTAATTGCTAGTCCTAATTAAGATCTCAGTGACAAACACAAGAGATTACTCAACAAAAGGGAACGAATGCTTGATTTTAAGCATCACTATTGGAGTCAACGAGCCAAGATTAAACATATCAGATTAAATGATACAAACTTCGGGTACTTCCATCGTATAGCTTCGGCTAAGCGGGGCAGGAAGATCGTCAAAGTCCTCACGACGGAATCGGGTCTGATTCATACCATACCTTAATCAGAAATGAATTTGTAGATAGCTTCTCCAAAAGGATCAAATCGTCCTATAACCATGATATCCCCTGTGATGAGGATATCCTAGTCATTGACCGTGAGATTTTTGACCAGCAGAACCAGATGCTCACCGCGCCCATTACGTACAAACGATGACATTAAGATCACACTCTTTTCAATTGGTATTGATAAGGCTCCGGGGCCTGATGGTATGCCTGCAGGTTTCTACCAGTTACTGGGACATTGTCGGTCCTTCAATTATAAAAGCAGTTAAAGCATTCTTTTCAAGTGGGAAGATGTTGCGTCAAATTAATCACACATTCATAACACTAATCCAGAAGATCGATGATCCTCAAACAGTCAGTGACTTTAGGCCAATCAGTCTCTGCTCTACTGTGTAAAAAATTATCTCCAAGATTCTGACAGCTAGACTGTCGACAGTTTTCGACAAACTCATTCACCCATTACAAAGTGCGTTTACTAAAGGTCGGTCAATCCAAGACAATATTCTCATTGCTCACGAGATTTTCCACTTGTTTCGGTTAACTAAAGCAAAGTTCGGCTATATGGCAATCAAGCTAGATATGGAAAAGGCCTACGACCATATTGAATGGCCTTTTTTGTTCGCTACGCTCTCAAAGTTCGGTTTGGACTCCAAATTTGTCCACTGGATAAAGGAATGTGTTCAGACGGTGTCGTACTTAGTACTTATAAATGATGAACCATCGACAATTTTCGTTCCAACGAGAGGACTCCGACAGGGAGACCCCCTATCTCCTTTCCTTTTTATCCTCACAGCAGAGTTTCTAGCCAGAACCTTACAGAGACGTTCCAACATCTCCAAGAACTTAGGTTTCACTTTATGGGGATGAGGGGTTAAGATTCTCTTCCTTGCCTTCGCTGATGATATCATGCTTTTCGGGAAAGCCACCCAGTTAACTTGTTTTGAGCTCTCTAAGATTATTCAGCGGTTCTGTCTCATCTCAGGACAAAAAGTTAACCTACATAAATCATCCTTTTAGGTTTCTCCTAACACTACGGCCACAACCATTCAAACAGTTATGAACGCTCTAGGTATCCCCCAGTCGAATAACCTAGAAAAATATCTAGGTTGCCCAATTATCAATGATCGTGTGAACAGAGACACCTTCGCAGAGATCATACTTAAAACTAAGAAACAACTGTCAAAGTAGAAAGCCTCATCTCTGTTTGCTGAAGGCAGGAAAGTCCTAATCAAAGCAAACCTTTCAGCACAGTCGTTGTTCCTCATGCAAGCTTTCCTTTTGCCCTCGTCAATCCTGCATGAGTTGGATAAGATTTATAGGCAATTTTTCTGGAACAAAGATCCAAAAAGTACTCCTTTGATTAGCTGGGACAAGATATGCACATATACCCTTAACGGGGGTTGGGCATTTACAAGGTCGAAACGTTGAACATAGCTTTACAAATGAAGTTATTGTGGAAATTAATTGCTGAACCGGACAACAGGCAAATATTTAAAAGGAACCCCAATTCTGCGTTACCAACACAAGGGCAATACCTCGAGGCATTGGGCTAAACTCAACTCTATTACCAATCTTTTCAAATCGGGCCTTCGCTAGTCAATCGGTGAAGGGAAGACAACTCATTTCTGGACAGACATCTGGGCAACTCAAAACCCATTGATTAAATTGTCTCTTTAGTCACTCCGGGATGGAGTGATGAAATGGACAGTTAATAGATTTATTAACGACAATAACTCTTGGAACATTACAAGACTTGAAACGGACCTTCGAGGATTACTACCCGTGGATATCATCTCCAGAATTCAATCTACCCATCTACCTCACTATATTTTCCATGACAGACTCTTCTGGGGATCCAGTCACGATGGGTGGTTCTCCACTTCATCAGCAATAAAGCTAATTCCAAACAACGGGGGTGACCAGAACTTTGGTTGCAGCTGGATCTAGAATCTTGACATCCCCTATAAGGTAAGGCATTTCCTTTGGAAGATTGCACGCGATGGTCTCCTCACTACTGAGAGACTACAACGGTCCCATGCCTCGGTGCCCTCCGGGTGTTGGTGTCGATATAGACATCAAACCAAATCTTCTTCTAAATAATTTTTACACCAACGTTGGCATCCAAGCATTCACTAAACTGGCCTTTGCTTGGTGGAGTATTTGATATTTTCGAAACCAGGTCGTTTTCCAGCAAATAAGTAACACATCTGTGCAGGCTATAACCATTTTCTGCAATACTACTTACCAAACTTGGCATGCAAGAGTGGAAGACTCGGAGACGGATGGTCTGACCCGGTCTAGAAAAAATACACGTGGCACTACGACAGGCTCTAGATCAACAACCCATAACGCTTCCAAGGCAAACAATTGGAAAAAAAACACCTACAAGATACTACAAATTGAATTTCGATGGCTCATACTGCCAGTCGGGGAAAGAAACCTTCAGCTTCGTGATTCGGGATCATATGGGGAATATAAGGTCCCTAGGGGGGGTCCTTGTAATAATGGCTCCGCTGTTTTCGCTGAGGCCATGGGCCTTCGAATGGGGGGTCGCCAAGGCAAAATCCGTGGGCTTAAATAACCTTCTGATCAAAGGAGACTGCTTGATCCTCATAAAGGCTCTGCTGGGGGACTAGTCTTTCCCCTGGATTATCGAGCTGTTGATGGCTGATGCGACTGTCGATTTATATACTATGTCTAATGCCCTATTCATCATATTCTAATGGATTCAAATGATGTGGCTGATAGGATTGCACGTCTGGCCTACACTGTCCCTCCTGATGATAGCTTCACTGATGATCCAGAACTCTGTGTTCTCGTCCGTTCAGACACGCTAGGAAAGAAGCCGGGTCGCCGACGTTTTTCCTAATTTTTACCTGCTTCCAGAAAATAAAAAATTGGATTTGAGAAGTCACGCGCCAAGAGTGATCAAAGGAAACGGGGGTTTTCAATCAAAGTTTTGTTTAAGGTCACACGCCGAGAGCGATCAAAAGGCAATGGGCAATCAAGTAGAGCCCGTTTATTTATTTATTTTTTAAAACTAAAAAATATAATTAATATAAACTCTTGATTTGTTTGGATTCAATGGTCAAGATCTGTTCCTAGCTTCCAGCTTAAGGGGTGTTCCCACCAGAGCCACCTTTATATATAGGGGTTGGTTCCGGTGTACTCAAGGCATAACGTGTATCATGTACACAAATCATGGTCGTTGATTGAGTTAAATGGGTGGATGAGATTAATAGGCAATTTTACAAATTTTTTAAATAAGAAAAGGGTGGGACCCGCCATTTTTTATGCTTCACCTGATGGTGGAATGGAGTGCGTGCGCGAGTGTACACGGGTGGATTTGGGGTTGTTTGAAATTTGTGGGATCCTTAAATTATTCGATGGTATCACTGGATTTTTTTATCGTATCGATGGATTATTCGATGGTATCGATGGATTATTTGATGTTATCACTGGAGTATTCGATTATTCGATTGTATCGATGGATCATTCAACGGTATCAATGGATTATTCGATGGTATCGATGAATTATTCAATGGTATCACTAGATTATTCGATAGTATCACATGATTATTCGATGGTATCGATGTATTTTTTCATTCACTGGATGGTCTGGATAGACGATTATTCGGTCGGGTATAAATGATTATGCACTAGTATATGAAAGATTATTCAGTCGTATGAGTCTGTTTAGTAGGTTAGTCATTTTGATTATTCGATGGTATCATTATATTATTCAATTGTATTGACGGATTATGCAATGGTATCGCTTTATTATTCGATGGTATAGCTTAATTATTCGATGGTGTTAGAATATTATTCGGTTAGTTATGTCCTTTTCACACGTAACTAAAAATTATTCGATGGTATCGCTGGATTATTCGACGGTATCACATGATTATTCGATGGTATTGATGCATTTTTCATTTATTAGACCGCCAAAAAAATCATCTCATTAAGCTCAAAATCGGTCCGTACATATGAATAATTCGAATTTTCCCCATAATAACTCTTAAATCGGTCCACACATACTTATGCATAAACGATTTTTCTCCCTATCAACGCTCGGTCCACATATCTAACAAATACGGAGTAACCATCCTAACCATTCCACCAACAACACACAAATAACCCCAAATTCGTTCATCAGATTCAACTCGCCATTGATGAATTGGAAAAACCCCCAAATTCATTCACAATCTAACAAAAAAAAACAAATTGCACAAAAATTGCATTCCCTAGAAAAGCCCTAAACAAAAAGAACCAGATCCAAGAAGAAAACCGTTCGAAACTTAAAGGAGAAGGAGAATCCAAGCTTACTATGCAGCGACGTCCGCTCCGCCAACGCCATCGCCCGATCCGCCGGAAGCCATCGCCTTCACCACGCCGTCGCCGGAAGCCATTGCCTTCACCATCTCCTTCGCAATCGCCGGAAGGAGACTTCCAGAGCATCGAACAATCGAAAACCTATAGAATCGTGAATTTGGGGATTTTTGAAAAATTACCTCACACCATCAATGGAGGAGAGAAAGAGAGAGGAAAGGCTGACAGGAGAAGGGGTTGATCGGCGACGCCGGCGGGTGCTGGAGACCAGAGGAGATGGTTCGGTCGGAGGTGTGGCGATGGTGATTGGGGACAAGAGGCGTGCTGATGGTGATTGCGAGCCCAGATTCGGACCGATCCAACCCGTCACTACAAAAAATAATTAATTTAGCTTCGGCAAAAAACCGTAGCAAAAGGCTGTCCAGGCGTGACAAAAGGCCATTAGCTTCGGCATTGCTATGGGAAGTGGGGGGGTTGCGAACCTTGGGGTCGCAAAAGTTGGTAGCTTCGGCAAGTAGCCGTAGCAAAGTTATTTGCTACGGCTTCGCTACGACAAGCAACCCTTGATGACACATTTGCTACGGCAAACTGCCGTAGCTAAAATGTGGGTGGAAAATAAAAAAAAAATGCCTTTTAGCCCGGATTTTTCAGACCCGGGTTAAAAAGTCTAATATTTTTATAAAAATAAAATAAAATTTAATTAATTATACAAAATTTACATACATAATAAAATGTCAACCTACATAATTTATATACAATAAATATACATAATTATAAAATTTACATATAAATGTCCAAAACTATATTTTAACCAAAAAAACAGTTGCTCAGCGAAAAGATTCCACTCCATACTGCCTCATGTGAAAACAGTTGCTGTGTGTACGAGGAGATTCAAATGCATGTGTTACATAGATGTAATAGTCAAGTGAATACGAAGGTAAGACAACTAAAAATAAAGTAGAACAAATGCATACAAGGGCTAACAAATGCCTGTGTTACAAAGATGATAGGTGAAATAGACAGTTTTCACACTCACAATCAGATTATTGCATCCTTAATTTACAAGAGCAACGTACAATTTCATTAAGATAGAGCAAGTTGCAGCAGTGTAAGAACCATAATAGAGAGGAATTAATCAGTTTTCCAAGAGAAAACCTTAAAGATAGAGAAAAGAGGAATACCCTTTCCCTAGGAATGTAGGTGCAACTCCAGTTGTCGCATGGACACTTGCATTACCCATTCAAGCAACAAAAAAAGATGATTTCCCTTAATCGCAACAACACTAACGAAAAGACAAATGGAAATGTCAAAATCAAAAACTGAGTCTGAAATTATACTTTAAATTGTGCAAATGATGTTTTGCATGAGCTTCAAGAGCCTAACTCCTCGGCTAGTCACAAAGAACAGTAGCCAAACTAAAAAATTATGTAAAGCAACCATGCCATCATAAGCATACAATTTAGAACAGGTTTTGTGAATATTAATGTGAAATCAATCAAGATAGAACAGTGAGTTAATCTATTAGGACTATATATAATATATCATTTTTGGTATAAGACTTGGACTAATTTGGTATAAATACAAGTTCTTAGTTCTTGGCTTTCAACTGTTTTCCATTTCCTATAATTACTAGAACAATTACTATTCTCAATGATTGTTTGAGTAAATTGAAATAAATTCAAAGAGAATTAAGGAATCAAACCATGATAAAGCATGAGGATAGGTCTCAGCAGCAGCACAATAGCAGAGATGCACAACTACCAATGCATATACATATATACATACAAATATAAGCACCCATGAAGCCTCATGTAGAATGACAATTTCCCAAACGAACATGGATTTAATAAATTCACTAGCTTTATTTCTTATGGAAAACGTCTTCGAAAAATATATCTAACACAAACTCCTGCTCAAATAACTTCAGAAGCAATGGATTTCCATCAAACTAAAAGACTAGTGTACATTAATCAAACATCTACACACAGCGTACAAAAATAATATTCCTGTTCTTCTGACTCGTAACACATTTGATTGGACCAGCAACTGTTACATCATAGTTCTAATTGGTAGTTTTTACTAATCTAAAAACAAACAACATGACAAGCCGGTATAAAGTACTACTTTATAAATGAAAAAAATTAATGAAGAAGTGGATAGCAATGTATAATAGTCAATCATAAGACAAAGAATGAAGCAAAGCATGAAAGCAACCTAGTAGCTTAGTAAGCTTGTGGTAGTCAGATGCATTCATAGGAAACCCAACCTCAAATGCAAACTTATTGAAATAGAGTATGATTATCATTATCAATTAAGATAAATAAACAAACTCCTTGTTGAAATGCCGAAGTCTTCCTGATTTCAGTTTATTAACCTCATATATAAAATAGGTGAATCACTAGATAGTCAGAGAACTGCTGCAAGATGACATTTCAGCAAGTAAACATCAAGAAAATAAATAAATACCCACTCACGCTAACAAAACAGTGATGAAACCAAACCAAACCTGAATCACAAATTGACCATATTTGGCAAGCCAACAAATACAAATGGTCCTTCGGTGATAATAAAACCGATTTTCAGCAACCTAAATCACAAACTGATTGCTCAAAATCCTAACCAAATCAAACCCTATCAAAACAGTAACGAAACCAAACCAATCCTAATCCAACCCTAACCAAACAGTAACACTAGTACAAAAAGGGGGACCAGAGAACGCTTTTTTAATGCATGGGAGCACACTTCTGATACTGTGCTTATAGTGAGTGCGCTCCCAAACAAGCACACTTACTATTTAACCGTGATCCCATATTTTAAGCACTCTTTTGTGTTGAAGCGTTCTTAAAATTGTCATACGACCAATTATAAGAACACTTCAATTGAAGTGTGCTAAAAAAGGTTTTAGCACACTTTTTTCCAAACCGTGCTTAATAATAAGAACGCTTTAAATGAAAAGTGTGCTCTTTCATATTTATGTAAGCACGCTTTAAATAAAAAGGTGTGCTCTTTCATATTTCTTACAAGACCTCTTGCGCACTCGAACCAAGAGTCGAACCCAAGACCTCTTGCACCCTCATACTGAATTCGTCCACTTTACACTCCTGCCACCCGAGCTACGGAATTTTGTTGTAACTTTGTGCATTTACTTAATCTAATTACTAAAAAAACTCTAAATATATATATATATAAAAAAATTCGAGAACGATTTATAAAAATAAATGAGGACACTTTAAAAGAAAAAAGTGTTCCCTTTAGTTAAATTTGGTTTTGGGAAGACACTTTTCTTATAAAATCGTGTTCGTTTTAATTTTTTTAAGCACGCTTTACATGAAAACCGAGCTAATTATTCCTTTAGAAACAAACGAGAACGGTTCTATAGAAAAGCGTGTTGATTTTCGTTAAAGTTGGCTTTGGGAACACACTTGTAAAATGAAACCGTGCTCGTTTTAATTTATTTTTAAGGACGCTTCACACGAAAACCGAGCTTAATAGTTTTCAGAAATAAATGAGAACGGTTTTATAGAAAAGCGTGTTCGTTTTAGTTAAATTTGATTGTGGGAACACACTTTGAGAATTAAACCGTGTTCGTTGTAATTTTTTTAAGCACGCTTTACACGAAAATCGGGTTAAATATTTTTTTACAAATAAACGAGAACGGTTTTACAGCAAAGCGTGTTTGTTTTAGTCAAATCTTGTTTTGGGAACACACTTTGAAAATTAAACCGTGTTTGTTTTAAGTTTTTTTAAGCACGCTTTACACGAAAACCGGTCTAAATATTTTTTTAGAAATAAACGAGAACGGTTTTATGGAAAAGCGTGTTGCTTTTAGTTGAATTTGGGGTTGGGAACACACTTTTAATATAAAACCGTGCTTAAAATAAAAAAAATAAGCACGCTTGTCAAAAACCGTACCCAACTTACCGTGCTCCACCCCCTATATTTGTACTAGTGTAACTTTACCCCAAAATCAAACCCTAACCACACGGTAATCAATCTTTTGGATTGAATTGAAAGGGATTTAAAGATATTACTTGATAATTGAGATGTCGAAGATCTGAGGAAGGTGCCTCGGAACCACTTCTGTCGAAGGTTCCTAAGATCCAGCAGGCGCAAACGAGCTACACTTTAGTCGGGCGGATTCACGACACTGGCGGCATCACCGACGGTGTGGGGACCAGCGACAGCACGACGGCGTGAGGACTGGATGCTCCTGTACATAGGCGAAGGCCGATGGGGTTTGGAATCGTCTATGTATTTGGGAGAAAGAGAGACATCAACTATAACTTTCGAGGTCACATCGGCGACGACGCTTGGGTTGGCTTCGTTCCGGCACCGACGACAGCAAGGGGCGGATTTCAGGCACCAAGAGCCCGAAACGTGCGAGAGAGAGAATGATAGATAGTAGAATAAGAGAGAGATCTCGAGATGAAGGGGAGAGGCATGAGGATAAAGAAGGGAGAACGAGATCTGGGAGAGGGAGGTTGAGAATTTGAGAGGGCCATATGAAGGGAGATGGAGATTTGAGGTTTTTTGGGAGGCGGAAGCAGAGGAATGGAGAGAGAGAGGAGGCGGATGGTTAATAGAGTGTAGGGTTTCTCTTTCTTTATTTTTATTTTTTTTTAAAACAAGAAAAATTAGCCACGGTAAATATATACCGAAGCAATCCGGCGTGACTAATTTTTTTTTAATCCAATTTTGCCACGGCAACTACCCGCCGAAGCTACCAAGCGTGGCTAGTTGTTTTTTTTTTCCACCCAATTGCTACGGTAAATTCCCTGCCGAAGCTAACAGGCGTGACTAATTTATTTATTTTTTGTAGTGCGTGGAGTAAAGAGCGAGATCGTCTCTCCGGGCATGGCCACGGATGGTACTCAGGATGCTTCGGAGATCCTCCATCGCCGCCATCTTCAAACCACCCGATCGCATACCCTTCAATTTCTCTGTACTCCAGAGTTGAAAACTGAAAATGGTAGAAAGTAGGTAAGAATACACGCGCCTAGCTTGTTGAAATGGGGGGTGTGATTTTTTTATTTTATTTTCAATTAATAAAAATTATGGATTAATCTCAGCCTTTGAATTCCTCTAAATTAAAGGTTAAGATTTATATACATGATAAACAATAAGGCTTGAGTACACATGATTTATATATATTATATATATACACTGAAATAGGTGATTTCAATTCTGTTAGCTAGCACACTTCACAGTCTTCACCTACATATTGAGATCACCGATTGCAAACGAACTTGTTTTGCCTGGACGATATATATATTACAAAGATTGAGCGAAATGAAATTTCATAATTCATATTTATTCATCCTTGGTACATTGGTGGTGATATATCCATATCGATCCATTCCTATATATACAAAATACAATGGATGGCAATTAATTATAATGAGTTGATAGATGGGTCAGAAATCCTTGAGCAAGCTGCGGACCTGTTCAAGGGTGACGAACAGAACAACAGTGAAAGGACCCTGTCTCGACACCGTCGGCACGAACCCCTTGTAGAGCGCCATCGGCCCCTCCGCCTTCACCGTCTTCACCGCGCAGTCCACCGCCCCCTCGTACTCCCCGCCCTTCATGTTCATCACCCTCGTCTTTATCACGTCCACCGGGTTCGACGCCACCGCCGCCAACAGCCCCGCCGCGAAGCTCGCCGCCACGTGCGTCCCCAGCCCGTCCTCCATCAGCCCCCTCCCGACGATCGTCTCCTTCACCTGGTCGTACGAGGCCAGCTGGGAGGCCGTGACTAGCATCGCGCGGCCCACCGTAAGCGATGAGCCGCGCCACAGGCTAGCCAACCCCTCCTCCCTACACATCCTCGCTAGGGCGTCCCCCGCGCTCTTGTAGTTGCGGCGCTGGGCGTCGGGGAGGCGCCCGTCCGCCTGCATCCTCACCATCGCCACGTCGGCGGGGTTCCCGAAGGCGGCGCCGATACCACCTGCGAGGAGGCCGGCGGAGATCTTCTTGGGGAGGGGGAAGGCGGCGGTGGCGGGGTCGGACCAGCTGTGCTTGAGGGCGTCGTAGAGGCCCATCCGGGTGGTGGAGTAGAGGGTCTGGCGGAGGACGGTGGCGGAGATGCCGGAGAAAAGGGCGGAGACGCCTCCTTGGCGGATAATGCGGACTGCGATGGGGATGGGACCCACGCGAGGAGTGGCCTGGAGCTGCATCCGGACCTTGATGAGGTCCAGAGGGTGGGTGGAGCAGCCTGCCACGATGGATGCTATGCCCCCTTCTACGAATCCCTTCACACCCATCCGATCAATTAATTAATGATCGTGGGAATTATTTTGGGTTATTTTTGATAGATTGATTCATAACATTGCGTGGTTATTTGGATTAGAGATGGAAGAAATAATCAATATTGAAAGATTATTTATTGAGTAAATAATTAGAGAGATCGAGTAAAGCCGGCTGGTGATGAACGGGATGGAATAGTTTTTAAATTAGTAAAAAAAATAATTTTTTTTTGAAAATTAGCCGAATAGAGAAAGTATTTTGAAATTTTTTTTCAAAATAGCAAAAAAAACTAAAATATATTAGGGAAATAGCTAAGATTGAAAAGAATTTAGCGAAATAGCCAAAACAGTACCCAAAGTTTTTTAAAAATTAATAAAATACGTAAGTCGTTGTTAAAAACAACGACTTACCTTATTTTTTTTAGTTTTTTTTTATTTTGGGATTAAAAAAATTGATTTCTACTGAAAATTTTAAAAAAATAAATATTTTTTTTAATTTTTTTTCCCAAAACCTGGAAGTTCAGGCAAACAGGAAGCTTCCGACCAGCTTCCTCCAAATCCTTGCTCCTCCGTACCATACTTCGGCTTCTTCAAAACCCTTACTCCTCCATATCCTACATCGGATTCCTCGTCTCCGAATTCGGCTTCCTCGACCGCAATTCGGCTTCTCCGCTTCTGTGGACCTGTTCGGCTTCTCCGAGAACAATTCGACCTCTCCGCCTCTCTGCCTCCGGTTCGGCGAAGGGTGTCGTTGTTTTGTTGTCCAATCCTAAGCCAAATTGCGTGACTTTAGATAGTAACACAACAAATTATTGTAATCCCTAACCGAGGGTGTGACTGTTTTGTTGTCCGGCCGGATTGAATTTCGGTTCAGGTATCCAGGACCGGCGAGTTTGGCCGGAAGTTTGCCACCGCTGGCTGTGGAGGGGAGTCCGGAGTTGCCAGTATCCATCGCCTCCCTCAGGGCGAGTTTGGGCTATGGTTAATTCCTCCAATCACCTTCACGAAAAGCTTCCACTGTATCCGCCACCGCCTCCCTCACGGCGACCACCGAAGCCACCACGGCATCTACCGTACACACAATTGAATTTGGTGGATTCTATCGTACACACAATTGAATACAATATCTCATTCTCCTCTTAATCCTTTTCACCGTGATAAAGGCGTACGGCCTCGCCACCGGCTAATGCTTCACCGGAGTGCTCGCCCTGGGGTATTCGACCGCGCTGGTCATCGTCGCGCTGACGTACATGGGACGTCTCCCGCAAAGTCACGCATATCGTCTCTCGTGAACACGCTCTGATGATGTGCAGCGGCGGGATCGATCTGCTGACACGGCGTTTCTGTCAAATTATCGGCCTCTCAGGTCCGGTTTCGACTCCCTCAACACCATCATCATCAAGATTAGCCGAATTTCAGGCGGGAGATATGGCATTGAATCGTCCAGCAAACGGATGGTGAATTAGGGAGTTCCTCCTCCGTCTTCCATGCCGAGCTCGACCGGTGGTGAGCCGATGCAGTCTGGGAATTGATAGAGCCAATTAGGGACTGCGAGAGTCCGAAAGAGGCGTACAATCCTTGAGGATCGGAGGATGAGAGGTAGAAATCCCCAATCGAGCAAGAGACTGCCAATTTGGAATGAGATTTGAGATCTCGGTTAGGAGAATAGAGAGGAAGAAGATTGGGAGAAAGAGGATATTTTCATTAGTTGAATCTGAAATTGCAAATACAACCATTTATACAGGAGAGTGCAAACCGGTTTAGGAAAAGGAAATACTACGTATAAAATAAACGAACCGGGTTGGTTCACTAATAAAATGCATAATAGGAAGAACCCCATTATTGCCCTGTATCAGTACTCCGCTCCTCGAAGATCATTGTCCTCAATGATCAAGGGACACAACTGCTGTGTTTATCAAAGACTTGGCAGTGACCATTATCAGAGACTTGGCAGTGACCATTGTATGATTGCCGCCGGGATGAAAGACATAAATCATAGTGCTCTCATCTACCGAGTGAAGCACACCTTCAATAGTTAGTGACCTGAATTCAGTTCTGTTCTCATCTCCAACAAGGGTCACCATATAACTGTCATTATGAGTGTGAGCTCCTTGATTCATTTGAACAAAGTATGACAACAATATCTTCAAACAGCTTTCATTATGACTGGGAGCCCTTTGATCCTCTAAATCAAAAGCTAACATATTAACACAAACATGTGCTTTAGCAATAACACCCCAACTGAATTTCAGCTTTCCAAAATTAAAACCACAAAGAAACCAAGCTTCTTGCAACACTGCAGCCCCAAAATGAGTAGTCATATAAGCATGAAAATCTCTACTCTCATCAAACAAGTAGATCTCGTGATTTCTAACCATAAACCCTTCTCCACCAGGGTCCAAACCCCATATTCTGATGCATATAGCAGTATGAGCAGCAAAATAATCCCCATCACCCTTCAAGTTTGCAAACAAATGTGGAAAAATAAAATCAGCAACAAAAAAGGGTAACAAAAAGGGTGTACTCACAAGTAGACTCCCTCCTTGAACGAGCATTAATAACTCAACATGCTCCACCACATCTTGAGAGCTTTCTAGCATCCTTGCAACACTCTCAATCACTTTATCTATACCAACAACCATGCCTATACCTTGCCAAGAAGTATAAGCCAATAGAGTGTAGTATGCCCACATTATATTTCCTACAACAATTCTCAACTTTGCACAATCACATCTACTCATCTTCTTCTCTAGAATACTCATGAATACTCGATCCATTGTGACCTTCTCTATGTCAGCAGCCCTATCACAATACTCTCTCCTTGAGGGATCCTTGTCTTCAAGGATCAAAAGAAATGCAGCTATGATTGCATGAAGCAATAGTCTTTGGTTGCCGCCATGATCGAAAGCATAAGTTGTCTCCACTTCAGTTTGCTAGTGCTGCTCATCATCCATCAAGTGTTCCACCAAATGTTGAGAAGCAAAATTAACAATAGAAATGGGTGAGCAAAGGGCTTTACTCACAGTTAAACTTCTTCCCGGATCGACTTCACTATGCTCTACCACATGTGGAGAGTCCTCTAGCTGCCCATCAACATCAATTGTGATCCATTTCCCTCCAGGGTCGAAACATAATAGCTTATCACCATCATATGTCACAACTCGAACATTCTCTAAACCACTAGTAAGTAACAATAACATAGCTGAATCGATGGAGCACTTATGTGTAAGAAACTTATCTGCAAGAAATCTTTTCAATCGGTTGCTATCCATTAACAAGGGCATTTTATCGAACACTTGGTAAGCGACCGAATGGGTGGATTCCTTTGCAAAAATATAATTGTCGCCTCTAGCCTTAGGCGATTCCCTCAACAAACCATTGCTGCAAATCATCAGTCCCATCAGGCATACCCCTCCCGGGTCGAAACATACGCCCAGTACGACATCAATCAAAATCTCGGACTCCTTAGGAAGTGCTTCCGACAACTTAATTGCCTCACCGAATTGCCTTGATATTTCATCAAACACTTGATAAACAATCGGTTCGGTGTTTTCTAATGCAACTATAGGCTCATCCTCTACCTGAAGATTGAGTCCATCACTGCTTGCGTCTCCATCTTCATTCAAGAAATTCGTTTCCACGTCGTTCATTGACTTGGACATTTCGTCGAATAGTTGGTGAGCGTCTGAATTCAAGAGTTCCTTTGCAAGGATTGCATCCTCCGTCATCTCAATATGTTCAACCTCTTTGTCCGGATTCATAACGATGGCAAACACTGGCATCTCGTCGAACAGAATTGCGTGTTTCTCATTCGCCATCTCCTCAACTGATTTCTGTTTCTCTAGATTAATGCTTAACTGTGCATCTACCAAAGGAAGGAAATCATGAGTTACCTCTTGAAATGATTGTAGCTCTTCCTTAATCACGCTCGGAGGACTGAAATAGTCCATCAGCGACTAAGCATCGTCTTAATCTCCGCTAAGTCATGCTCATTCATAGACTGAAACGACTGTAGCGTCTCCTGAATTCCGCCCATGCGTTCGTTCACCACTTGAAGTCCGACACTGTAGCAAGTCTCGTCAGCCATGGAAGCAGCGAGAGGTCGATGGCTATGATACCAATGATGCAGTACGGGAATTGATAGAGCCAATCAGGGACTGCGAAAGTCCGAAAGA
Organism: Persicaria tinctoria; assembly: GCA_037127255.1. Taxonomy (NCBI): domain Eukaryota; kingdom Viridiplantae; phylum Streptophyta; class Magnoliopsida; order Caryophyllales; family Polygonaceae; genus Persicaria; species Persicaria tinctoria. The sequence continues at coordinate 51,044,133 of JBANSL010000015.1, read as the reverse complement.
GGCATACAATCCTTGAGGATGTGAGGTAGAAATCCCCAATCGAGCAAGAGACTGCCAATTTGGAATGAGATTTGAGATCTCGGTTAGGAGAATGGAGAGGAAGAAGATTAGGAGAAAGATGATATTTTCATTAGTTGAATCTGAAATTGCAAATACAACCATTTATACAGGAGAGTGCAAACCGGTTTAGGAAAAGGAAATACTACGTATAAAATAAACAAATCGGGTTGGTTCACTAATAAAATGCATAATAGGAAGAACCCCATTATTGCCCTGTATCATGAGCCCAGGAGAGGACCGTTGTCTTCTCTTCGGAACTAGGAGGACGCTGGTAGTGAGCCCAGAAAGTCGATCGTAGACTCATCGCGTCTCCAAAACGAAGACGACGAACTTGGTGCAGCTTTTGTATTAATTACGAAACCAGCCCAAAATTTTGTCACTTCGCATATTGGCTCGTATCTTTTATACAACTATATAAAATGGCCTTAAACTTCAAGGTTACATATAGGGACACATCCCCGAAGATGATATGTAACTATAAGTTGTATGAGCCCTGAAGTGGTGAATTTTATCCCTTGAAGTGGATATAAATCCTCTAAAGGGAATAAATTAACTATCAATCTCATCCCCCGAAGAGGATTATACATAAATTATATCAAGTGGTGCACCTATTTAATTAGGCTAGAATTACAAACCAATTTATTAGCCCTAGAGTTCTGCGTCGTCGTGGAGGTAAGTGCATCAAATGTACTTTTAGGAAGGGTGATATCCAATATATCTCTTGCTATACTTTGTGGAAATATATATATATATATATATAAAGAGTAATACTTTTTTTAAGAAAGAGTATTACTTCTGACAATATAGAAAGTTTATTTCATAATCTTGTATACTGATATATTTTATTTATTTTTTTGATTAGGAAATAATTCGAGCGCCAGGCATACCTGACAACTCGAGAGGCCGACGAAGTCGGCAGACGGTGAAACCGTCACTACATATAAAAAGGTGCAACAACAAAAAGTGGGAGGCGTAACCCCCGGACGAGCAAGCGAGCCAAACCCGTACACGCTGGAGACAACGTAGACTAAGATCCGATGCCAAGCATCACCAGGCGGCAATACCGTTGGCTAGCGGTATATCAGGAATCCAGTCCTGTGGGCAGTGAAGACGATCCTCCAAGGAATTTCCTGCATGCGGAGTCGCCTCGATACACACCACCACGACCCCAGCCAATCCCGACACCGGTTGCTAGAGCTCCAACACGGAAGAGGAACGCCAGGAACAACAGGGGTCACACCAAGAACCACCCTTGAAGACGCACCTAGAATCCCTTTCAGACGAAAGAGAATTTATTCAAACCCAAACGGGATTTTCAAGCCCTTACGGGAAGTAGACCCTTTCGGAAAGGTTTCAACCCTTTCGGGGTTTTTATTTTATTTTTTTTCCTTAAGCCTTGGGCCCGAAGGACCCAAAGCTTGGGCCCGGAGGAACTCGAACTTGGGCCCCAAGCACCAAGGAGGAACGTGAGGACCACAGCCCCGGAAGCCCACCCAGGCGGCGGCGAAGGCGGCCACCGGAGCCTGCCTTGTAGGAAGCCACGAACGAGCGGAGGGGAGAGAGGCTAGGAGGATCCCGGCCAGCAACGACGAACAGAAACCGCCCCAAAGCCCAAATTGGCATCCCAACCACCGGAATCGGAGGATGCGAACCCAAACCAACCAAAGAACATGCCGATAAGGATTTGGGGGTGGTGGATTCGAAATCTAGGGTTACAAAAGGGGTTTAGACCACAACGGCAAACGCGGACCCAAGACACCCTAGGACAGCAGCGGTGAAGTGGGGGAGCGAAGAGGTGGCCAGATGGTGGCGGTGGTGGCCGGAGGGTGGCGGTGGTGACGGGCTTGCGGGATAAGGGGTTGGGGTGAAAGAGTGTTTCTCTCTCCAAGGAGAGAGAAACCCATGCTCCAGTGGTAGAGCTTTCTATTTTTTCAATTGTAAGGTCTTGTATACTCATATATGAAAAAAAATTGAAAGAATAGATCATCACGTTCATCGCCATAAAATTATATAACAAAATAATTAAAATAAAAATTGATATAAAGGGCAACACGTGATAGAAAAATGGGCGGAAACAAAAAATTAACTAGAAGGTTACATACTTACATGTGGATTCATCTTCTAATTTATTATTGTATAAGATATATAATAATAATATAAAATAAGACAAATTGTAGAAAACCACCCTTTAAATACACCCAATTGTCATAAATCACCCCTAAAATTGGTTCCAGGAAACCACCCTTTAAATGACATTCATCTTAAATCAACCACCCATGAATATATTCCATCCAAATATAGGTTAAATTTGATAAATACAATTTTACCACTCCTTTTATATAATATTGTAATAGAATTTTAACAATTAAAAAAAATGCAAATAAATAAGTATGAAATTGGGAGGAAACTATTGACGTTATTCGTCTTTCCAAATAACCAATAAAATGGTACAGTCTTTTACAAAATTGTTCTCCCTTCAATTTAGTCACTCGCTTTCCCCTTCCGAGTCATTTTTTAATTCTTCATTAGCTTCTAGACACATCCAACTTGGGAGCAAAAATGACATTAATTGTATCATCTTAATTTTATTCTTAGTTGTTTACTTTTTTCTTTTTAAATTATTAAATTTTCCATTATCATATAATCAAACAAGAGGGGTAAAATTGTAATTTAATAATTTTAACTAAGATTTGGACGAAATAATCTTAGGTGTGGTTAATTTATTGATTTTTTTATTATGTAAGAATTCATGTAAATTACCCGATAGCATCCTGATGGATGAGGTCACGAAGACCAATATTGTTGTATATATCTGCTCCCCTGGCATGGTGACAAAGGTGTGCAACCTTATTTGTCACTCTATTGCCAGATCGGGGAGTATGGGAGGAAGAGACTTCTCTCATGTAAGACATTTGCATTTTGATATCCGAGATTAATAATTCTATCTCCCATGGACATTTACTCTTATTGTTCAGATGATTGATAATAATTAAAGAATCCCCTTCTACAATAATGCTAGAAATTTGTAATTTAATAGCTTCAGTTATCCCATATTGTAAAGCCAGTACCTCGACCATATGTGGAGAATGTTTGTCAATTAATTTATTCCCCATCCTAATGGGCAACCTTCCCAGTCCCAGATAATATAATCTATAGAACTGTCTTTGTCTGGAATTGCAGATCCATCAAAATTAAGTTTATACGAGCCTTTAGGGGGGGTTTCCATCTAGTGTTTTTGTTTTACTATGTCCTTTGCGATTTTTATTCCTAGAATCTAATGCTTTATTTTCAAGAGTGACATCTTCCTCATACAATGCCATCAGGGCGATCTCCATCATCAAGGAACAACTTCAAGTCCTCCTCCCAGAATCCCTTGGAAAGCCGAGTTACACACTCTTTTGGTTGGGCACTCCTCAAACAGGTGGTCCATCATACCAAAGCTTCCACAACCCTCGGGAAGTCCTCGAACCAGACTGGGTAAGATTCCAGTTCACCGATCTCATTTAGCACTGAGACTTTCCTCTCCTTAATGAGGGTGAGGTTAGTAGCAATACACACCCTGGGGTAATGGAGACAGGCTCCTTTGGAGTTGAAATTTTCCACACGAATCACCTTCCCTATGCCATTGTCCTCAATGATTGATTTGAGGATGGAGTTGCTCACAAACATGACCAGCAGACCAGGTATACAGACCCAAAGATCAAGGAGCGTAATGGACTCAGTCTAGGGGTCAAAAGACAGGCTCCAAGGACGAACCAGGAGCAACTGACTCGCCACAGGGAAGGGTCTTTTCTCTCAGACAAGGTCACGGTCTTCAGGGAGGTCGAACCTCAGCTCAAACTATTTGTTAGCAATAGGCATCAATTGGAACACCCCCCCCCCCCCCCGAGAGGAATTTCAAATCAAACTTGATCCTTTTCCTTACCTCATTTGCCTCAACCGGGTCTTCCACTATGATGGCAAAGAGAGATGTTGAATTCAATGAGCTGATGTTGGCCTACACGCCGGATTGGATGGCCTTTAGTTTCTCCATCTCCACCTTTTGTTTCTTCATCTTCTTCTTTTTTTCTGCCCAACCTCTCGCTAGTGGCATCAGTGCTAGGGATCGGCATCGCCACACTGGTTTTTGCTTCTGCAAATTGTGTTGGGCCCTTTCGGGAGGTATTTACAGGAGGCACGAGAGACTCGACCTCCATAGGTTTTTCCCCCTTATCCTTAGACGAAGAGGCCATTAGAGCAATAGAATAAGAAAATGAATTAGAAGGAGAAGTTAGAATGTGTAGAGAAGAGAGATGAAAGAGGATTGTTGAGGAGAGGTGTGACAAGAGCATTCACCCCCAGGTTCTTAAATAGATGTATAAGAGAAGAGAGAGACGTTTGATTGGAACGAACTGTCTAGGCCGCCCAATCTGAAAGTTCTAGAGGCGAGCCATTAGATCCGCCCCAGACAAGGGGACTGCAGAGCGGAACACCCCAAGAAAGTAAACGAAACATCTTACATCTGATCTTGTTAGAATCGACATGGAAGCGGACGGACACACCCCCCAAGCGTTGACTCAACGACGTGATACCCTTATGATAAACCTTGTACTGAAATTTGAGGACAAATGTTTCATATTGGATCCAACAGGCTAAGATCCATCTTGTAGTTCCATCAAAATTCCCCATACCCGGATAAACACCAAAGTATCGCTGGAAATAAGCAGAAAATGGGGAGAGCCAAACAGAAACCGCATAGCTTTTTTCCTTTTTTTACTGGCTTTTGCACCTGAGATTTGCCCATCGCAGGGATTTTGGGGCAGGGAGTTTCCTTCTTTGAAGGTCTTCGAAAAGGGGTTTTTGGGGAGGCGGTTTGGCCAAGGGAGGCGAGGGGCTCCGGCGCGTGTCGCGCGTTCTTTTTCATCCGAATAGGGTTTTTTTACTCTTATTTCTTAGGTGAGGTTAATTGTTGACAAAAGTTATCTAAATGGTGATTTTATGAAAATATCAATTTAAGAGGTGATTTATGACAAATGGGTACATTTCATGGATGGTTTTATGCAATTTGGCATATAAAATACGTAGTATATAGATATGCTCTATTTGGGCTGAGAGCCTGACATTGTTAAAGTTCAAGTTCACTGGACAGCCCAACCCCGCCAGGCCCACTTGACTGGGCCAATTGACCCGTTCCACAAACACCGGCCTCCCCTCTGACCTTTATACGTCAGAGAATCACATTTCCAGCCTTACAGGTCTGCATGTTCTGTATGTAACATCTCACTGGAAAAATAAAATCAACAACAATAAAGGCAAAACTGCCAATTGGAAATGCAGCCCACGTACATAAGAGGTTAGGTGGGCGTACTACTTTGAATCATTGACAGGATAAATCCCAATTATTTAAGAATGAAAATGTCTCACACTAGCCAAAGTCAAAGATAGACCAATTCAACTAAACCAACCATCCACTTGCTTGCTTCCCTTGAGGAATATTGGTATAAAGACTATAAACACCCCCCAGAAATGAACAAGACAAGCACCAGCAGCTCAGAAATACCATTTGAATTTGGCAAACCCCTCCACCTCTAACCAATCCTCCCACCTCGCAGTCTCCTTTCCTTCTAATTTCAGGGAGGGAATTCAACATATTGCAAGGGAAGCTCAAGGCATTTCCAGGGGAAGAGAATGTGTCCTTTGAGGTTTATTTTGGTGTTCTTGTCTGCTATCTTGGCTGGGTATTTCGCATGGAGAACAATGAGTTCGAACCCAGAGTTTGACTTCACAACAAATGAGGAGTTGGTGCAAGACAAGGCATTGGAGTCATTAAAGGATGAGAAGCAAGACAGGAGCTTGATAAAGGTATTGTCTTTTCCTGCATTTTATATGGCTCTGTACAGGATTTCAAATCTTGATGTTTGTTAGGTCTTAATGATTTCTTGAATCTTCTCCAGATGACTCAAGACGGGTTCTGGGTCTTTGTCGACATGGCCAGCGGTAGGTACTTGTGGAGGAATTTCAAGGAGATGAAGATGGATGAGAAGGCAAAGAGCTGTTAAGAACTTGAGTGGAAACTTCCTACTACTGATTGTGACTACCTATTTTTTTAGATTTCTAAAGTAATGAACTATCCTACTTCCATGTAATTGAAAGAAGTGTGTAAATTTTGTTCCTAACAGCTGACCAAAGCAAAATATAAATATTCTCCCAGTTTTATAATATCCTCTCTATCTCCAGTCTTCCCCAAAGTTCAATCTTAATGTCTCCAAAAACACAAACTAAGAATACTTATTTTCTACTGGTTTCTTCTAAAACATCAGAGTAACATAAATTAACAGTAGGAATTCAACACGGTGCATACAATTCATCCTATTGTAAATCTGACAAAGCATTTCAGTTATGCACAAAGATTTCATCCTCCAAGATTGCAAATACCATGGTATACATCATTAAAGTATAGAATGAGTTTCAAGGAGCATTAATAACTAAAATGATATGTTCCTAATCAGAGGATATGTACATCAAAACATCATAATGTACTGAGGATGCAGAAAACCTAATTCAAGTCGGATTGTAGTTTAATAGACATGTGAAGAAGGGCGAGAATTGCACCTTGCGGAATTGGACAACAACTTGCAAGACTTGATCCAATCCACATTGCTATCAGAACCACAGCAACAGTACCACTGCTTGTTTTTCCACAAGCCCAACTTGCAAATGAAAGGAACAAAGTAAGCAAGATCCCACCTTTTCCACCCAGACACCAGGCGATCATATAGGCAACTTTATACCCACCATCCAACTTTGCATCAAATAGAACCATTAGGATACTGAAAGTGAGTGATAATCGACATCCAACAGTCTGCATTAGAAACAGAGAAAGAAAGGCCGATTCCAAAACTTGTATGAAAGAACCCCTTCGTTCAAATGATCCTCTGTCTCTAACATCCTCATCAGTTTCAGTGTAGAAGAAAGAACTGTTCCCACTATCCTTATACTGATTCGAGTATCGCTTTTCCCGCATTTGCTGCCTCAATTCAGTCCAGCTGTACATTCTTAAAATGTCTTCAAGGTCAGGGTTGTACGAGGTGCTTCCACTTAAACTACTGAATTCTTCACGAGCTTTAAGTTCACGATCATACTGAATTCTAGTAGCTTTATTGGATAGCACCTATATAAATTAAAAATGAGCAATTTGTCCATAAAATATGAATCTACACGCAAAAAAGGATGCCAAATGTATTATAAGATCCAACATCATTGGTCTAAAAGATTACTGGATTTGTAAGAAAAAGAAAGAACAAAGTTTAACCAGATCCTCCTAGAATGTGTCCTCTTTTACCCAGTACCCATCATCCCATGAACGGAGGCTACTTCCTTTAATCCTATTAAAGACTTGAAGTACAATCTACAACAGCATAACTGAAGAGGCATAAACTTCAACAGACACTTATGCCTATCCTATAGCATTTCAAAAGTTACTAACACCAAAACATCACATGAGCAATGAAGGTTGACAAAAAATTTCTTGTAAAAAAAAAACATCTAAGCCCAAGAAGGAAACATTAAAACTCACTTCATATGCCACACGAACACTCTTGAAGACTTCAACCGCTTGCAAATTTTTGTTAACATCAGGATGCCACTGCACTTGTGGGAAAATAGCACATCAGAAAATGTGCACCTCAGAGTTCAAATAAGGATAACTAACATAACCTTCATACGACCGTCTTTAGCAATACCAATTTTTCAGTATGTGAAACCTAAAGGGAAAACTAACGTGTTCATTGACTTGTTGCATTCTATCACACACGTAATACATTCAAGAGCCCTGGTGGATATCATCTATATGTTTTGAGTGAGATGAAAAAGCTCTTTAGTAATCATATGATTCATATCAGTAAAAGAAAAAATATGGGGCATGCCTAGACAAAAATGATGGAGAAACAACGTGGTAATTATACTGAAACCATCTACCATGAGACAAGCGTTACAAGCATGGGATAAAAAAATTCAAGAATTTCGATTTTGAACAGCTCAAGCAATCAACTCAATTGCATAGAACAAGTTATGAAATAAAAATATGAACTATAGAATCTCGATTTACAAGCAGCTCAAGCAATCAGTTCATTTACACTGAACAAAGTTGTGGGAAACAAAAAATCTGAAAGTGAGGATCTCCATATACAGGTAGGTCAAGCAATCGATTAAATTTCATTGAACAAAAGGTACCTTGCGGGCGAGAAGGCGATAAGCCTTCTTGATTTCGTCAAAGGTAGCAAAGCGAGAGACTCCTAGCAAGGTGTAGTGGTTGTCACTGTGACCGTTGCCGCTCACGGACATCGCCACCGGAATTCCAACCACACAACTACGCCGACGCCGGCTGCTAGTGCTGAGCCGAGAGGGGCACGGCAACGGCAAAAATCCGCCTCCGCCGGATCCGGTGGGGAGGATGGATCCCAATTGAAGCTGTAGCAGCATTTTAATGCCTTACTCTAAGACCAATTACGCCATGGGAGAAGAGCTGAGCTGTGTCGTCCCCTCACCGAGGGTTTGGAGTCCGGTGGAGGAAAATGAAGACGTTGACGGAGCAAAGATGCGAAAATGTGGTGTCTGAAGCACGCTTCCAATTGGGCCTGGACACTCTCATCTCATGGGCCGTTCAAGTCCGGATTCCGTTGAAGCATAAGATAGTTTATGGATAGTACTCCTCACTACTCACTCACTAGAGTGAGTTGGTCGAAGGCTATATTATTTGACATAAAATTGCGCAATCGTCTTTTTTTTTTTTTTAAACAACCAAATTTCCATTAATTCAAATCGTCATTAACAATTTGTTCCCAAGCCAATAGGAAAACAACTAGTACTAAATTCGGTAAAATTGGCGACTTCTGAACGTGATGTTGCTAGCCGGTGAGCTAACTGTTAGCCCCCGACGAGAGTATGCAATTTTATGACTTCACGAGCCCCCTTTCGGAGAACGCGCCTCACGCGCTAAGAGAAAAACCTCTTTCTGCTTTCTTCAAAGCGATGGAAAACCTAATGGAGATTGCTTCTTCTGAATCCCTAATCTATGGCCTATCTATCTCAAATCCAAAATCTCAGCCTCCCCTATGGTGTGTTAACAATGATTACACTACTTCTACTCCTAATTTCGCAATCGGGTACCGGCAGTAGTCCTGCGATGGCGATTTTCGATTGGCTGTTTGGATGAGTTCGAAGAATGGGTTTTCGTGTGGGATTAGGCGTAATCCCCTAATCTTATCTCTGAGTTCCTGGGATTGCTTAAGATCGATCCAAGGTGCGATGACTTGTGCCGAGATGTCTAATCGGCCTCCTCCTTGGCCTGATTTTCTTTGTACGGATCGCGAATTAGGGGTTTCCTGGGCACATGCGATTGGCCGATCGTACTGTGCCGACGAGGAATTTGAAAGGGGGCTCTGCAACATGGATGGGCTCTCAGCCTGCAAGCGTGTATGGATTTGGATGTGTGATTTTCTTAATCCTTGGAAGTGTGAGTTTTCTGATCATTCTCCTTCTCTCTTTCCACAAAATCTTTCCTATAAATTCCGCCCCTTGGTTGTGCTTGTTCTGTACACCTCTCTTCTCTTCTCATCTCTCTCAAAGTTCTACAGAGCACTTGTTCTAATAAAAGTTTTCTTTGTGTTTTTGGTCATGGCTCCAACAACTGCTGAGAATGGCAAAAGCCCTATGGTTGCAGAAGATCCTCCTCCAAAAGTGTGCCAAAATGCCAAGTCTCAAGGCAAGCAGAAGGGCTCTAAACTTGCTGAGGAGGTTCCAATCTCCAATGATGGCGGCAACTGTCTGACTCTGAAGGCGAAAAGGAAGTTCCGGAGGTCAGCTATGAACAGAGAAAAGCTCCTGGCTTTGCAAGGCAAAGTGCAGGAGAACATATCCATGCTACATCAGTCATCCATATTTTCCACCATTATTGGCGAGCCCATGGAAGCCAGAGAAGTTAGAAAGCGGATGAGGTACGTTTGGAAATCTCTCTCTAGCGGGTTTCAGCTCATACCGATTGCAAACAATTGGTTTGAGCTTAGATTTGATATCTCTGAGGACCGGGCATGGGTTTGGGACAACCGTCCTTTCCATGTTTCTGGGGAATTGATCTTGTTGCGCCCCTGGAGGTTGGACTTTGACCCTTGGTATGAGTCAGTTACCTTGCTTGATATGTGGATTAGATTCCCTGGCCTTTCGGCTAAGTATGTGCATGAAGAGATTTTGAGAGATATTGTGAAAACTAACCATTTGGGAGAAATTATCAAAGTTTCAGCTTTCAATAACAAAGGTGCTCGGTTTCGTTATCCAATGGTGTGTGTCTCGGTTGACATCACAAAGATTGTTGGGCGGGAGATTTTTGTGATTAATGAACATGGGGAGGTGGAATCCTTCCCCATGTGGTTTGAAGATTTCCCACAAGGTTGTGGAGGCTATGGCGCCAACGATCACATGTTCGATGAATGCCCTAGTAGGAGCACCTGCAATCTGCCCGCTGGCTTTGGTGGGCAGCCTCCTGTGATGCCTTCTTCTGCTGCTGAGGAACCTGCACAAGAGCTAGGGGCTGGTGAGTGGGTGCAGGTGGCTGCTCGGCGACCCCATGTGCGCCCCCTCCCAGGTTTGGACACCCCAAGGATGAGTTGCTGAGATGTTTTGGTAAGAATGTTACACTATCCTCTAACTCCTCCCCCTCCAAGTCGGCTTCTAGCTCCGCTGGAAATTCTTCTTCTACCACTCCTGTCTGTGTTGTTGGTGAGGTGCTTGCACCTTTGCCTATCACTATTGTGCAACCTGCTATCCCAGCTGAGAATGCGCCTATTGTGTTTCCCGCATCCAAAGTGCCCCCAAGTGATGAGAACCACTTCTCCAAGCATGAGTCGCAACCCGATCTCCATCCTTTTGCAGCCGACGATGAAGATTACTTTGAGTATGATGAGGATGAGTTTATGAAAGAGTGTCTGGTTGATGTGGGGCTTGCTGATCCTGGGCTTACTGAGGCTGACTATGAGGTAATCTTTCGAGACATTCCACCATCTATTGAGTTTGATCTGCCCAACCTGGATATTCCTGAGTGCCTTGAGCAGTCCCTTCAGGCGGCTATTGTGTCCCCAATTGGCTCACCTGCTCACGTCAACCAGTCCCCCCATGCTGATGCATCAAGATCTGAGTCCGGCAAGCGAAAGATGAAGGTCGAGGAAGGCGACTCAGCATGCTCCACCATGACTCTGATTGGTGGCAGCTCGAAAAAAGAGAAGCATGTGTAGGACTTCTAAGCTAGGGCGTTGGGGAGTACTCGGTGTTAGCTCTTAATTTCTCCCTGCCTTCAAGCGAATAAGGCCATTGCTAGGAGTGTTATCTTTGTGTCTGAATCTGTTATCTAAAATTGTTTTATGGTTGTTCTATGTGTGTCAAACCTTGATTAATGATAGTTAATTATGTAGGGTGTCTTGGTTTCCTAAGTATAACGCAGGCTGTGTTGTGAACAAGTGTAAGCTAAGTTGCTGTGACGATGACCAAATGTATTGGGACCTTTTGATAAAACAAGCTATTATATATAAAATTTATGATAACATGAGGCAATTACAGTATGTGTGGAAACACAATCTTGCTCGCCTAAATCGGGTGCAGTTGAGATATGAATTGAGTATAAAGATGAGGAGTGGGATTGACAAAAGAAACATCATATGGTTGACCTCTTCCAATATTCAACTAACCTATGTGATTGGGATTAGTGAAACTAAAATTGAATCAAGAACATTACTTAAATGTGAACATATCTTTTTTTCTATTAGAAGATCCCAACCAAAGGCTTCTAATAGTCCAAGAAGTTATAAAATGAAATTAGGATTTTGGAACATTCGTGGTTTAGGAAGAGGAGATATCTGGACAGACTTAAAAGCGATGAGGGTTAATGAGCATATTAATCTCATGGCAATTGCGGAAATGAGAACATGTAAAATCCCCCATGAAAGACTCTGGAAAGCGACATGTTTCAATCACGCCATCTGGTCAATTGGGGAAGATAGATCAGGTGGAATTGGGTTATTATGGAATGAGAATTCCCTCTGTAATGAAACAATTGAAGCTGAAGTGATTTTCCCTAGAGTAATCAGAGTTAAATATGTATGCCACGATAAAAACTTCAGAGGTGTGATTTACTTAATTTATGCACCACCACACGAAAGTGATAAAGACGCCTTCTGGTCAGAATTTACTAATATAATCACTAGTGAACCCTTATCATGCCTAGTAATCGGAGATATGAACGAAATAAGCAACAGTAATGAGAAGGTTGGTGGAGTGGAAAACAACATCCTTAGATATTCGAGGCTGAATCAGTTTAAAGACCGATGCAATCTATATGAAATTCCGTCTTCAGGCAACCAGTTCACTTGGCGTAAAAAAAGAGAAGGGGAAAACAATATATGGGAAAAACTTGATAGGGTGCTAGTACAACACGAATTTCTTAGTTCTTATCCCGATTTAGTTACTTTCAATGGTGCTTTTTCGGGATCAGACCATTGCCCAATATCGATTGATCTAAATCTGGGACGAGAATTCACACCATCACCGTTCAAATTTGAGAATATGTGGCTACAGAGGAAGGATTTGAGAAACATCGTTAAGCAAACTTGGAGAGCAAGATGCTCAGGATCAGCAATGTATAGATTATCATACAAAACAAAATTACCAAAAAATAAAATCAAAGTGTGGAACAGGAATTCCTTTGGAAACATCTTTCGACAAATTCATAAGGTAGAGGAAGAGCTGATCAACATACAATCAAAAGCGACTCCTAGAACGGGAAAGGAATACATTGTGGAGAAACAACTGATCCGAAAAAAAAGAACAGTTACTGAAATTTCAGAAAGAATACTGGGGACAAAGGGCAAAATCAAAACATATCAAGCTAACAGATTCTAACACTGCTTATTTTCACAAAATAGCGTCTGGAAGACGAAATATGAAGATAATAAGGAGTATCACCTCTACCACATGGACGCAGGTCATAGGCAACGAAAACATTAAACAAGAAATAAGAAATGATTTTAAAAAGCGCTTCTCTAAAGAGCAAGTCAATATGAATTTACTTAATGAATACCTTGATTTAATACCGACAACAATAACTGATGAAGAAAATAGTCGTCTCTCCCAGCAACCTACTAATGGGGAAATTAAGAGCGATGTATGGTCTCTGGGCAGAAACAAATCCCCTTGTCCAGATGGTATGACAGCCGAATTCTATAAAAGCTACTGGGATATAGTGGAAAGTGATGTCACCAAAGCAGTCAAAGCCTTTTTTCATTCCGGAAAACTACTTAAGCAGATCAACCACACTTTCATAACCCTGTTACCTAAATGTGACAATCCATCGAAAACGGAAGACTATAGACCCATTAGTCTGTGTTCAACGATATACAAGATAATTTCAAGAATCCTTACTGAGTGGCTCAAATGCGTGGTGGGTAAGCTTATTCACCCGTTTCAAGGGGCCTTTGTGTCTGATAGAGCTATTCAGGATAGCATTCTGATAGCTCGTGAAATTTTCTATTCTTTCAGAATGAGGAAAGGGGCGGAGGGATGGTTAGCAATTAAGCTAGATATGGAGAAGGCTTATGAGTTATGACAGAGTCGACTGGACATTCACAGAGGCAGTTATGAGAAAATTTGGGTTTAGTGATCAATTTATTAGACTGATAATGGAATGTGTAACTACTGTATCCTTTTCAGTGCTTGTCAACAATGGGCCTACGCAGGTTTTCAAACCTTCCCGTGGTTTGAGACAAGGTGACCCAATATCCCCCTTTCTATTCATTATTGGCGCAGAAATCCTGGCAAGGAAACTGCATTCGGAATCCAATCTTAATCAATCAGGGATTGGATTCCGTTTTGGCCATGCAGGTCCCAAGATCCCTTTTCTTGCTTTCGCAGATGATATTATTATTTTCACTAAAGGAAGCCAAACAACTTGTGAAAAAGTCACCAAAATTGTAGATGATTACTGCAGACTTTTGGGGCAAAAAGTGAACTACAATAAATCTGCCTTTCAAACATCATCAGGGATTACGCCTTCACGTCTTAGCACCATTGAGGGCTCACTTAATATAGCGCGAGAAACAAAATTAGATAGTTACTTGGGATGCCCAATTGTTAATGGCAGAGTGAATAAAACCACTTTCGACGGTCTAATCAGTAAAGCAACAGGACAACTATCAAAGTGGAAGGCCGATTCACTCTCCCAGCATGGGAGATTAGTACTAATAAATTCGAATCTGGCGGCTAAGCCACTTTTCTCAATGCAGAGCTTCATGCTACCTACGTCAATACACTCATCGTTAGATAAAATCAACAGAACTTTTTTCTGGAACAAAGAGTTACAGTATAAGCCGCTAATTGGATGAGATAAGGTCTGCAGACCTAAAGGGAAAGGAGGGATGGGTCTACGGAAGACAAAAGAAATGAACGAGGCACTTCAGATGAAACTTATTTGGAAAATCATTGCGGAACCAGATAACGTGTGGGTGAAAATTATCAAACATAAATATATTAAAACGGAGTTTGTTCTCAACTACACAAAGAGAGGAAATGCATCCTGGCAATGGTCACAACTAAGGAAAATTATTGAGCCATTCAAGGAAGGGGTGGCATGGTTGGCAAGACAAATGGGCACCCGTTTCAAACATTATTTCGGCAAGCCTGGACCCGGCAAAAATCAACAAAGATGAAACAGTGGACCAATATATCACTAACGGTGCCTGGAATTGGAAAAAGTTGGAAGCAACCCTGAAAAGTGAAGCGGCTCAACAGATTGCAGATATTCCGTTACCAATTAACCAGATTTGCGATAGAATGTACTGGTGGCCAGACAAAAAATGTTGGTTCACAACGTCCAGCGCATATAAACTAACCACAAAATCCGTAAATCTAACCAACGATATCAATGACTGGATCTGGAATCTCGATGTTTCACCAAAGATAAAGAACTTTATGTGGAAAGTCTGCCACAATGGTCTACCAACGGCTGCACGACTCGCGCGAAGGGGGGTGGCCATCCCTCCTTACTGTGCAGTCTGCAATCACCATGAAGAGGACACAACCCATCTGTTGTTTGAATGCAAATTTTCGTGGTGTGGGCTAAATGTCCCCTCTACAGTAAAAGCAAGGATCCATGACAAAATCAGAGAATCAAGAAACATTGAGTCACTAATGGCCTTTGCGGCAGGGCAACTTGATTCCAAGCAAAGATCCCGAATGGCAACTAACTGGTGGACTGCTTGGCTTTGTCGCAATAAACTCATCTTCCAACAGATAAAAGTCCCGAATACAGAAGGATTCCTGAAAATGTACAATTCGGTTATAAGAGAATGGGAAAAGGCAGGAAAAGTACTAGAAGATGACATTGATGCTACAAGTATTGTTGGTAACAAGAGTTCAAAACATCAGAGGACAAAAAAGGACAAGAAATGGAAAACCCCACCGCCTGGTAAATGGAAACTTAATTTTGATGGCGCAGCAGGAGGGAATACACAAAGTACTATAGGATATATTATCCGTGACAACAACGGTACGGTCAAAGCAATAGGAGGAAGAAAAATCGGTTTACAGAAACCTTTACTGTCAGAGGCAATTGCTTTAAGAGAAGGAGTTCTCAAGGCTCGCGATTTGAAAATCCCCAGTCTTGTCATTGAAGGTGACTCGCTGATCATCATAGATCATCTGAAGTCCAAAACAAAATGTCCTTGGGAAATTGAGCTAAGTATGTCTGATATTAGCTTCCTCATTACGGGGTTTAACGAGGTTTCGTTCTCCTACGTACCTCGAAGCGGCAACGCTGTAGCAGATAAGGTAGCACACTTTGCTCTAGTTTCCACCACCACCGCCTTTGATTCCGATCCAGGTCTTGCAGACCTCATCCGAAAGGATGCCACCGGGTAGCTCGACGCTCCCGAATCCTTACCCAATCAAAAAAAAAAACTATTAGCCCCTTTCGTACACAAGACCATCGGCACTCCTTGAACTCCATCACTCCTTGCAACATACATCCTAGTTCTCCCCGTATAGCCAAGCTCTTCCGAATCTTGTTAAACAGCGACAAACAGCCCCCCTCCACAATCACAGGAGTGATCACAGCTTGTGCCCCTTGCTGCATCCCCCAGAGCACCCCTTCAGCCTCTACGAGCTCGACATCATTCGTTTTCTGTATCCTATGAGCCCCCACAAAACGAACTATGCCCTCATCATCCCTCCCAACCACCCCTATCCCACACCCACCCCACCTATCCACTGATGTGTCGCAGTTAATTTTAATATAATGTACCCCGACTCGATCCAACACTTGCCACTTTACCTCCACTCCTCGAACTTGCTTCCCCACTCCCTCCACCTTCCCCTCTTTCTCCTTCCTAAACTCAGCCAAGCCCCTACCCACTCTGGCCATAACCTCGTTTGTTTCCATCACCTCCCCACCGAACACTCTTTGGTTTCTCGTCTTCCACACCTCCCACACCATCACTGCACACCTCTTCAACTCCTCCACCGACTCGTACTTGAGTAGGAACTCTACACACTCAATCACCTTTGAGCAACTCTTAATAACCCTCTTAAGTCGAGGTTCCAACTGCCAGACCCTCATGGCTTGCTAGCAATGAAACAACACATGTGCCCTAGTCTCCCTTTGCCCGCAGAGCTCGCAACAATCATCCTTGGTAATCCTTCTCCTTCATAGATTCTTCTTGCAAGGAAGGAGCTCATTACATGCCCGACATAGGAAACACTTCACCCTCGGTAAAGTCCGAATATGCCAAACCTTCCTCCACAACCTCTCTCCTACCACTCTTACCGATTGGCTGGCCCTCACGTCATCTTCCCTCCTCCCCATGTACATACGGTATTCTCATCGCACCGAAAACTCACCATTCTTCGAGTAATGCCAAACCCTTGTGTCTCAGATCATAGGTCCAACTAATCTCATTTGCAGCACCAGCTCGGCATCACATGGTATCGTGATTTGCTTGATCTGTTTGTCATCCCAAGCACCCATCCCCCAATCTATCAACTTTGATGCCCTTAACTCCGGGTCTAACCCGACTAGATTCACACATGGTCGAAACTAATTCGATCTAGGAAGCCACCTATCCTTCCACATGTATCTGTCCCATTGCCTACCACCCATCTTGTGCCCATCTCCAAAACCTCCTGATCCCTCAAGAGGCTCCTTTAAGCATAGCTTGGATTGTATCCCAATCTTGCCTCCATAAAGTCGTCAGATGGGAAATAACGAGCTTTGAGGAGCCGAAATAGCAACGAATCGGGTGCCAAGACTAACCGCCAACATTGGCGCGCAAGCAAAGCCAGGTTGAAAACCTCCAAATCTCTAAACTTAGGTCCTCCTTCACTCTTCAGCTTGCACATTTTCCTCCAGCTCATCCAATGCACACGGCGTCTATCTTCTCCCTCTCCCCACCAAAACTTGCACAACAAACCCTCAATCTCCCTACAAAGCCCTTCCGACAGAATAAAACATGACATCATGGTTGAAAAATGTGAGTTTCTATAAAAAAAAATTCTAGAATTACTAATTTAACCATAGAAAATGACAAATGTCAAACATATAATTTATGAAGCCAGTAAGAGTTTATTTTATGTGTATGTAAATAATATATTCTTAATATATAAATTTATAAAAGTTTTAAGGGGTGGTTTTTTGCAATTTTAGTTTTAAGGGGTGGTTTCTCGCAAAACACCCTATTTAAAGGGTGGTTTCCTGCAATTTTGCCTAAATAAAATGTCTAATATTTTATATTTTAATATTCATAAATAAGATTATAAATTGTATAAATAATATTATAAAGTGTACAAATAATATTATAAAGTGCATCACTAATAATATAAATTTCACAAATAAGAATCTCATGTCTTATGTTCAGCCCTGCATACACCGCACATGTCCGGTGGATTGAATCACTATCTTTTTTTCTAAAAATATATATAAATAAATAATAAAAATTGAGAAAATTATATATTCATAAACTTATGAAAAATCTAAAATCCCTTTATTCCCTAACAATGTTGCTGGAGATTTCATCATTCATACCACAATTAAGATTTAGGATGATTGATCATGACCAAAAAAAAAATTACAATCTAGATTTTGGAACTATCAAGCACATAACATAATCTAAGTTGTGTTCAAACTTGCAATGGCCTTATCAGAGTCCTCTTCATTGGGGGCTCTAGCACTGAAGCCAGCAAACCAAGCAACCCTCATGAGCTGCACACCCAGGATCAGAACCCACCAGCAAACAAGACCCCTCAGCGCATGCAGCGTCCATATTGGCACCCCGAGCTCTGCACTCAGCTTCAAGCTCCTCATAAGCTGCAAGACCCGGTAGGCTTCATACACAATCGGGGTCACAAGCCACACTGGTGACTGCCAGTGCCATGTCAGTGCCTCCGTCAGCATCTGTACTGATAGCAGCAGCAGGTAAGGACCTAAGAGCACTGAAAAGGAAATATACGGTAGCTGGGGTTGGAGGTAGCCCTTGTTTGAGCCAAGAAGCAATGCCAAAGGTATAACGAAGCCTGCTGTGGAAGCCACCATGTTCCAGAACATGTAGCTGCGAGGGGGCTTGCTTTTGTGGGGCAGTGATAAGTCTTTAGGCCGTGCACACGAATGTGCCATGAGAAGGAAGAGGTTTAACCCGAGATTGAATATGCAGTCAAGCCCGACCAAGGAAAGAAGACTTGCAATGTTGGGGCCGAGGAATATAGAAGATAAAGGCAGCCAGAGGGTGGGAACCATGCCAGTTGTGAGGAGAAGTGATGGACCCAGAAGCCACATTGGCCACTTGTACAAGGAGAATCCTGCAGGTCGAGGCTTATAGCTTGTTTCCTTGGATTTTTCAGCACTACTTGTGAGAGCTGTCTCTATTTCATCAGACTCCCGTGCACTGAATATGTTAGAAGTCGTTTCTGTGATATCATCAACCTCATCAACAGGAGAATATATGTCGGGCGAAGGTTCCCATGGTGTCATCTTAGTGCACTGAATGCGAGGCTGTCTAAGGTGAATCATAGGAAGTTTAATTGTCATGTGGAGATTAGCATATTTTGATGCTCTGAGGCTCTTGCAACGGATTTGAGTAATGGCTGAGGCGGAAATGGGATGTGTACTGCTGCAAAGAGATGCCATTTTTCAGTTTCTTTCTCGGGAGATTCTACAGCTTCAAGTTGTGAATTCATTCTTCATCTTCTGCAAATAAACAAAAAGGATAGGGTTAAACAATCAAACTGGGATTTGTTATGAATGCGAAAGGTAAAGCATCGAATGAAACAGATAAGTAGGCATTTAGGAGCTGATATGAAATTTTGAAAATCCTACAAATCAAGTGCATAAAGCGAATGAGCTTCTTTATTAATCAACAAAAAGATGATGACCTCCTTTGGATAAAGATCATCGGTAAAATGGAATCAGTGAAGAATGAGGAAACAACAAAATTGAATTCATGGTTTCAACACTAACATGAATACGATCTTTTTAACGTATACCCTTGCATAAGAACCAATAGGTTAGAAAAACCGAATGAAATCTTGGACCACAGACATACAATTCCTTTGTTTTCCATATTTTTTTCCTACAAAGAATACAGTCATCCCATTCTATACATGAAAGTGGAAATCAACTAGCTAACTTCACCACGACCATGCCAGGCACATATGGTATCCGCTGCAATCGATACTTCATCAGCACTTATGCTAATTTCAATTCAGTTTTAGTGGTTATCCATAATCATCAGCCCTTTCTCATTCGATAATTCTCCAGGGTTACTTGAAAATGAATCCTCAATCCATCACAAGATACCG
Source organism: Persicaria tinctoria (assembly GCA_037127255.1). Classification (NCBI taxonomy): domain Eukaryota; kingdom Viridiplantae; phylum Streptophyta; class Magnoliopsida; order Caryophyllales; family Polygonaceae; genus Persicaria; species Persicaria tinctoria. The sequence continues at coordinate 51,024,210 of JBANSL010000015.1, read as the reverse complement.
CTATAATTTCTCCTATTCATTCAAAAACCTGCTAAAGAAGAGCTCCGAGAAGAGTCAGTGATGGAGCTAGACAGAAGTTCCTAATTTCCTATATCCAGTAATATCACTATATAATACCAACTACAAAATTTCATCAAAATCAAGTTAACAAGGTCTAATTAAAGAGCATCCAGTCATGGAGATAGATGAAATTAGATCAAACAAAGATGTTGAAATAGAATCACAAGCTGCGAATTAATATTGAAATTCAAATAGGAACAGGAATCACAAGAAATAATTGTACCGATTCAACAATTAAAACTGACAGAGAAGCTAGAATTGTATCGGGAATGAGATCTCTACAAGCATAATAAGAGCGGAGTAATAGATCGCTGAAAAGGGCGTGGAAGGGTAAGTCGCTCAGCAAAGACAATCGTACGCAATTGATCAAGAGCAAAGAAGAAATTCAGGAAAAGGGTGAAGGGTGGAAAATGAAAGCGAAAGATCGACAGCGTTACCTGTGGCTGTGGCGAATACGGAGTATTCAGTTTGCAGAGAAGTTCTCTGAGAGAACGGACAGCAAAAATAGTGATTTTTTTTAATAAAAAAAATGGTCAAAAATAATAGGGGATTTTGCATAGATAAACCATTTTTAAAAAGGGTTTGCATGGATGTGCCATATTTTGGAAAAATGTAAAAGTATGCTAGGGGTTATTGGTGCAAATAAAAATTATGACCCAAATGGCTGGTAGCAGGTTTGCAAAAAGGAAAAAGGATGGAATACGGTAGCAGGTTTGCAAAAATGGCTGGTAACCATTCCGGAATGGCTCACCGGAAAGGACTTGTGGGTAGTACCCATAGGTCCCCGGTTCGAACCCCGGAATGGCCACTCTTTATTTACCTATTCAAGGAGGAGAAAGCGAGGGTGGAGGTTTTAGCGCCAAAACATGAAGAGAGAGGGTAAGGTGTAGACCTGGGCAAACGCGGATAGGCCCGCCCGGTCCGTCCCGCCCGCCCGCATGAGTGGACGGGTTTGGACATGGGGAAAAGCCCATGCGGGCGGCTAGGTTCGGCCCGCGCCCGCAGCGGGTGCGGGATTGGACAGATCAATCAACCCGTTACGGGCCGCTAGGCCCGTAACGGATACCCGCCTTTTTTTAATTAAAATTAATATATATAATAATAATAATAATAATAAATAAGTATTTTTAAAATAAAATAAAAACAGTAACCATGTTGTACTACGTATATATATGTACTAGTGTAATACCCGTGCCAAGGCACGGGAGCTTGATCCATTTTAATTTGAACATCATTTTATATATATATATATATATATATATATATATATATATATATATATATATATATATATATATATATATATATATATATATATATACACACACACACGTGTTTACAACAAAAATATGTATAAAATATTTTTTTATAATTTATAAATTAGTTGGAAAGAGATACGATACAAATTTTGAAAATGATTTAATAAGGTGAAGTAGTAATAATACTCAAACACACCATCTAATATAATTTGAAATAAATATATAATTATTATCATTAGCATAGATCTAAAAAAGTAAAATATAAGCTCCCGTACAAATATTAAAAAATCATAAGCATATGATTGTGTGAATAATTTTGAAGTTAAATATGTAGATGTACATAACTTATTGATTATTTTCATGAGAAAGATGGTTAGAAAGATAGAGAAATTAATAGTGAAAATAAAGGTAAGATGATAAAAAAAAGATCCTTAAAGGTAGAAAAGTGATCTAAGAAGCCTCATCCAAGATGTAAAATAAGCATTAGTAATGCTTGTGAGTCTTAAAATATTATTTATTTTTCGATAGGCATTTAAGATGTCTAAAATAATTAAATTATAAAATAACACTTATTTGGCTCTAATTGATTTTTATAATTAATTTTTGAAATCGAATATTTACAAATTGATTATTACATGTTCGTTGTATGTAGACATTGTGGGGAATATTGCAATCGGTTAAAAATGATAAATCAACAATTTCAATATCCAACAATAAAATCAGCCAAGAATTGACGAATGTTCAATGTACGTAGACGATTAAAATAGATCACAAATTGACATACAACATATCAAATTAAATAATAATTTAGTATAAAAATAGGAAACAAATATGTTTAAAATAGGAAACAGATATTTTAAAATTTCAGCAATAATATTGACCAATAAGAAAATACCATTTGAATAAAAAATTCAAGTTTAATTGTGAGCGTGACACATCAGCAATATAACCGAAAAGAGATTGCGATCGGGAAAAAAATTGAAATATGTCTCATTATTTACGACAATATAACCGCAAATAAAAAAAAAGGGAATGGATTCAAATCATATTTAAAATAGGAAACAAATATTTTAAAGTTTCCATAATAATATTGACCAATAAGAAAATCTCATTTGAATAAAAAATTCAACTTTAATTGTGGGCGTGACACGTCAGCAAAATGCTAGCAGAATTAGTAATATTAATAGATAGATAGATAGATAGATATATTGCAATTGGAAAAAAAATTGGAAACATGTCTCAATATTTACGGCAATATAACCGGAAAAAAAAGGAATGGATTCAAATCATATTTAAAATAGGAAACAAATATTTTAAAGTTTCCATAATAATATTGACCAATAAGAAAATCTCATTTGAATAAACAATTCAACTTTAATTGTGGGCGTGACACGTCAGCAAAATGCTAGCAGAATTAGTAATATTAATAGATAATAGATAGATATATTGCAATCGGAAAAAAAAAAAATGGAAACATGTCTCAATATTTACGGCAATATAACCGAAAATAAAAAAAAGGAATGGATTCAAATCATATTTAAAATAGGAAATAAATATTTTAAAGTTTCCATAATAATATTGACCAATAAGAAAATCTCATTTGAATAAAAAATTCAACTTTAATTGTGGGCGTGACACGTCAGCAAAATGCTAGCAGAATTAGTAATATTAATAGATAGATAGATAGATAGGAAACAAATATGTTTAAAATAGGAAACATATATTTTTAAATTTCAGCAATAATATTGACCAATAAGAAAATACCATTTGAATAAAAAATTCAAGTTTAATTGTGAGTGTGACACATCAGCAATATAACCGAAAAGAGATTGCAATCGGGAAAAAATTGGAAATATGTCTCAATATTTACGACAATATAACCGAAAATAAAAAAAGGGAATGGATTCAAATCATATTTAAAATAGGAAACACATATTTTAAAGTTTCCATAATAATATTGACCAATAAGAAAATCTCATTTGAATAAAAAATTCAACTTTAATTGTGAGCGTGACACGTCAGCAAAATGCTAGCAGAATTAGTAATATTAATAGATATCGCTTACAACAGTAACTATGTAGTACGTATATGTATGTAGCAGTGTAGCACTACAATACTACGTGTGTGTGTGTATAATTTGGGTTTTGCCCTATTAATTGCACTCATTAAATTATAAAAAAAATCAACCTAATATATATCTAACATTACCTTCAAAATTCAAGAAATTATTATAGCTTATTTGTTGTATACTAAGCTTTAGTGCAAATTATCAAGGGTTCAAATCCCATTAACTACACTATTATTTGTTTTTTTTTTCTAACTTTTTTCTTTTTTTTCTTTTTACATATAAATAGTTAAATTACCCCCATTACATATAATATGGAGCGAAACTAAAATATTCACCACCGATTGGTTGTAGATTAGCTTTATATTATTATTATTATTATTTTTTTTTTTTTTTTTAATGAATTTTTTTTTTGATGAATTTTTTTTTTACATAAAGTTAGTTGGAAGTCTCGTAACAAATTGAGCTCCAACACCTTTTTGAATAGTAAAACCAACTCTATGAAATATGAAATCACCATTATCAGACCCTGCCCTATGACTCTTCGTAACCAATTGAACCCGCTTCAGAAAACCAATAGCATCACCTCTCAGTTCTCCAAAAATACATGGACTTATATTATTATTATTATTATTATTATTATTATTATTATTATTATTATTATTATCATCATCATCATCATCTATATCTATAATCTATAATCTATAATACTCTCTCCGTCCAAAAATACATGGACTTTTACTATTCAGGCACGCTTTTTTAGGAGCTAAAAACTATATAAAATATTAACTTTTTTATTAATTTTTTACCTTCTTAAAAAAGCGTGCGTGAATAGTAAAGTCCATATATTTTTGGACGGAGGTAGTAATAAACAAGAAAAGTTGTGTTCAACCTCATTAATATGCACCCATTATTATAGCCTCGAGCCTTATTTTAAAAGGGTGTCACTATATACACCGCAAATCCGGATTAAGGATTTGCACGTCCGGGTTTGGAAAAAAAAAAAAAGGTACACCCCACTTGCACGTCCTTAAGGACGAGGGGATTTGCGGTGTATATAGCCGAAACGTTTTAAAATCAATTAGTTTAATTTCCTCCATTAAGCATTGTATTTTGTAAAACTTTAATTTACCTCTTTTCTTCCTACCATCAATTTAGTTTACAAATTCCTATATAATGCTATCCTTTGATTATTTTAGCCGTTTAACTTGAATGACTAGAGGACTTATTATAGCCTTTTAAATAATTTAACTGTGCATCTACTAAAAAATTAATTACTTTAGCCGTTTAATACTTTAGTCATGCGCGCATCTCACAAATTGGTTTAGAGGATTTATTATTGCGGTTTCATCTACTCAAAAATCATATCATATTGATTTATATATTAGTTAGAGCTCGTTTGTTTCTTCCAACTTCATATATAGGGTCGGATGTGCAATCTCCTTATGACATCTAATTTAGTCTTATTTTAGGGTTGCATAGTGCACGCCCGTGTGCCATAGTGCATGCCCGCGCGTTCAGGCCCTGTTGTTCAACAAACAAACTAAAAAAAAAAAAAAACTCGCTTTCCTTTCTCTCCACCCGACCTTCCGCTTCTTGCCCTCTCCTTCTTCCAGGGCCGCACCACCGTATCCAATCCTCTCCCAAACCAATCTCTCTCTGCCGCCTACCTCTCAACCCGGCGGAAGCACGCACCGGCCCCTTCTCTCCCTCGCCGGCGTTCACCATCCCGCCACCAGAAGCCCGCTTCTCCGTCTCCCTCTGTCCGGCGCTGACAACCAACATCACCATCTCGCTAGCGCTCACCTAGCCACTCGCCCAACAGCAGCCGCGCAGCCCTCGCGCTCACCAGCAGGCTACACCAGCCCGCCTCCTTCTTTCCCTCTCCTTCTTTCGTCTGCTTTCCCGATCCCACTGCCCCACGACCTCCAGCGCCGCCTCCATTGCCTCCCTCCATGGTATCTCCATCAACCTCCATCTCTCGCTCCCTCCACCAGATCTCCCTCGCTCCTCTCCGCCTTCACCGCTGGAGCCCTAACCGCCCCCGATGCTCGAAGGCTCCGCTGCTGCTCTCGATTGGTCGTGATTCCAGCCTTCACAGCTGCAACTCCCGGATGAATCCTCAAACATCCATTCCACTGGTAAGTGCATGTATAAATCAATTCCAATTTCTGATTGTTGGACTTAAGAGATTTTATTGAATGTGATATGTGGTTTTGATAGCCTTGTGCTGCCATTTCCTTCAATCGGCTGAATTCTATGTAATTGATTTAGGGGTTTGGATGGTTACTTGAGCCTGAATTTTTGCATATTTTTACTCATTTGGCTCAATTGGAATGAAATGGAGAGGATGATACTTGAACTTAAATGCTGAATTTTTTTAGTTATGCAGGCGGTATGTAATGGACTTGTTGAGCTTGAGGTATTATAATGTACTGTCCATTGTTTTTTTTGCTTGAGTCTGATGCTATGTCATGAATTACACTAGCTTGACTTGAAATTTTTAGGCTATACTTGTTGATTATTGGGTGGTGAATGAGATAGAAGTGTTGAACTTCCCTTGAGCTTATGATCTTTCTGCTGGATGTTGAAATTGATCTTTGACTGCATTTGATGATCTAATCTGGTTAATATTCACCTGTGCTGAATTTGATAGCCTTTCATTGCTGTCACATTGGGCTCTAGCTATGATTATGAGACTTTGATAGACATGAACTCTCTGTTGCTGATCAATTTTTTCCTTGTTGTATCTGAAATCAGCTGAGTTCCTTGTTTTTTTTAGTCTCATGCTTCTGAGAAACTCTGGATCAAATTTAGAGGTGAATTTGACTGATTTTGGTTGCTAAAATTGATCACTTTAGTTTTCAAAATTTAGTCTTTTATTACACCTATTTATTGGAAATGTTGGCTATTAGATTGAAATGTGCCCATACTTGTTCTCTTCCTGCTTGTCTCATGCTCCCTGTTTCCATTGAGTTTTCATTATTTTACTTTGCAAAATATGGATGAGTGTGAGGTGCAGGACTGGAATTTGTGCATGCTCTTGCTGGTGCACGGTGTTTGTCGATATATCTTATATCGTTGGTTTTCACTGAGCTGAATTTATCCGGTGAAATTGAGATGTTACTTGTGATAGGGTTGTTTGAAGGAGTAGATGCTTTGTATCATTCTCTTGGACTTGATTATTGAGTTTACATGTTATGTCCATGAAGTCTGATTGATCTAAAGTGATTATAACCTACTGCTGGTTCTGTATGGTTTTGTACCCTTGCTCTTAGAGAGAGCTTGTGTTGTCTAGCTGGTTGGTTGTTTTCTTTGTTTTTTATGTCTTGGTCAGATTTAATACCAAGGAGATGCAACTACGTGTTTTACGAGTTCCCAATCACACCCAGAAGTAATGTTGCTTGTTGATTTTGCTGAATTCGAGAAGCTCTTGTTGTGCTGAAATGGACGAATTGTCTAGAATGCCCAAGTGTGCCTGATTCTTTAGTGAGTTTCCTCGTCCCTTACACTTTCTTTTTCTCTACTTTGGGGACAAAGTAGGATTTAAGCATGGGGTGGGGGTAACTCACTTGCAATTCACATGTAGCTCATGTGTAACTCCGTTTTTGCATATAATTTTTTCAATTTTTTTTTCTTTTTCATGTGCATTCCATGCATTGCATTTTCATTTGCATATAGATGAAATTCATGAACCCGAAAGGAGGATTTGTTTCATCGGAACCCTAGGATTAAACTTGAGAAGTTAACAATTGTTATTGTGACATTTAAACGATTGTTGAGGACTCTTGAGGATCAATAAATTATCGTAGATTCTTAGGTGGGAATCAGTTAGGCGGAACGCTACAACGAAAGTTTAATTGATTTTCTCCTAAGGTCTATAAAGAGCTTAAAGGGTCTAGATTTTGTTAATTTAGACACAATTACTACAAGATGCGGCAGCTGAGTAGTGATGACTTTAGATAATTTACCTTCAATTTGACATATTAAAAAGATGAAGTTCGAGTGAACATCGAGTTGAATTCTTTGTGGCATTGTCGTCGGAATCCTTAACCCTGGAATTATTTCTCATATATATTTTCTTCATAATCTTGCTCGTTTGTCTTAGTTTAGTTGAAAAACCAAATCCCTCTTTCTTGACTTAGCTTAGCTCTTGTTTTGAACCCAATGTCTTGATCTAAATGAGAAAAAGCATTGCTTGGATAGAAATCGAAATCCTTCTTGTGAAATCTTTACACTTGTTCTTGCTTGAGAACAAGCAAGGTTCAAGCATGGGGTGATTTGATGACATCTAATTTAGTTATATTTTTGGGTTGCATTTGCATATTAGTTTAGATCATTTTCATGCATATTTATCATATATCATATTTTATTTAGTTTATTTTGCATTTTCGGAGTCTACACCGGGTGTTTATTTATTTCAGGTATTTTGAGGCTAATATTGTGGAAACTCAAGCGTTAATACGGAGCGGTGAGGATATTGGATTGGACTCGAGGAGCTAAATTGCTAATTGCGGAAGTTGTGGAATTTTGGGGTTGTTTGGTGGAGTTAAATCTATAATTGGGTATTGGGTTAGTTTTTAATTATTCAATTTTCTGGGCTGAAATTGTAATTTTTATAAAGTCTTATATATATAATCGGATGGACATGAGAATGAGGGGTTTTGGGGAGTTCACAGCCGCGCCGCACATTGGCTTCGGCCGGCGTAGTGTAGGTTTAGTATAGGTTTTTGTTTTTGGCATTTTACCGTTTGGATCGAGGACGAAGATTTCTGGTTTGCATTTTATTTTATGCATTTCTTTAATTTATTCCACTATTATCTATATTATGCTTAGTTAAATTCTCCATTCTAGGGTTAGGGTGAATCCGACAATGTCGCGAATTGTTTGATTTTCATGTTTGCTTGAACTTAGTTTGAATTTTATGAATTGATTTGATCCTAGTTGCTTAACCTAATTGATGTCAATCGATTAGAATCCTTTTTAGATTCAAGATGCTACCGCTGCGAATTGAAATTGGATAAATAGATGAAATTCATGAACCCGAAAGGATGATTGGTTTCATCGGAACTCTAGGATTGAACTTGAGGAATCAACAGTTGTTATTGTGACATTTAAACGATTGTTGAGGACTCTTGAGGATTAATAAATTGTCGTAGATTCTTAGGTTTGAATCGGTTAGGCGGAACGCGACAGCGAAAGTTTAATTGATTTTCTCCTAAGATCTATAAAGAACTTAAAGGGTCTAGATTTGGTTAATTTAGACACAATTGCTACAACATGCGACAACTGAGTAGTGATGACTTTAGATAATTTACCTTCATTTTGACGTATTAAGAAGATGAAGTTCGAGTGAATATCGGCTTGAATTCGTTGTGGCATTGTCGTGAGAATCCTTAACTCTGGAATTGCTTCTCATATTTATTTTCTTCTTAATCTTTGCTTGATTTTCTTAGTTTAGTTGAAAAATCAAATCCCTCTTTCTTGGCTTAGCTGATTAGTTCTAGATAACAATTGATACATATATAATCCCCGTGATCGATATCCGTATACTGCAATTGATCTCGTATTCTTGCGAGGTTGGTTCAGGCTACACTATTCTTGTGTTGGTTTAGACCACATCAAGTTTTGGCGCCGTTGCCGGGGATTATTGATAGTATTGGTTGTTTCTATAACTAGTTTGCTAAGTCTTTCTTTTGCTTTTGATTTTTTTTCCTTTCTTTTTGCGATTTCAGGTGTGTTCTTGTAGAGATGAATTGCGTTCCTTGTTGTGATGTTTTTTCATCGTCTGGTCATGTCACTTTGGAAAATCAATTCTCGACGTATGGGACTCATGCACATTGCGAGTTTTGCGGGGGTTTTGGGCATATGATCTCTGAATGCCCGGTGTTGTGGGCCCCCACCTACGAGGATGCTAATGATATATCCCATAGGTGCAATTCTGATGAGTATTATGACAGCAATCACACTCATGAAAGGGCTCCGATAGGATTTCAGTTTCAACCTCCACAACCTCCTCCCGAGCAAGGACCATATTCACACCTATCAACGGAGGAGCTACTCGCTAAGATTGCGGCAATTGAAGCCCGAATTGCTCAGCTTACCATGAATGCTCAAACTGTTCCAGAGAGCCTCTCGAGCCAAAAAGATGCCAGTGACAGTGACAATGACAATTGCACTGTCGTAACTATTGAGATTGAGGAATATCTAGAAGAGCATATACATGAGTCTAAGGTGCATGAGATTGATGATCCTAGGGAAGAGGAATCCAGAGAAGAACCCGGATTGGTTGTTCCCCGAGTACACATGTCACCATCACTATTTTCTGAAGTGATGGTTCAAGAGAATGTTAAGGAACAATTCGGGGCATTCTTTGGACTACTCTCCAAGTGGCATATAGATGACCCTCTAAAGGAAGTTCTCATTGACATACCTCCATACAGCAAATCCCAAGAGGAAGTCTTTCTATTCGAAGATGGTGGTAAAGATGAACACACAAAGGAACAAGATACTAAGGAGAAGAGCACATCTTTCGGGAGCTTGAGCTTCAATGGATCCCGATTATATCTCCCCGAAAAGACTTTACTAGACGGGTGGATCGAGCTATGGACCATCCATTCGGGAAGGTACAAGCGTTTTCGAGTCAACCTACGGTAAGTTCTCCCTTTATTTTATTAAGTTAATATTTTTATTATAAATTCAAAAAAAAAAAAAAAAAAGAAGCACGCCCGTGTGCCATATCACGTGGTCGCGCGGTCAGCCCATGTGTTCCATGTTTTCATGTTGTTTAAAAAAAAAAAGGGGGAAAAACCCTTCCCGTCTCGTCCCTCTCGCTCGCCTCTCCTTCTTTGTCCATGCCTCCGCCTGAACACCCAACATTCTCCTTCTCGCCCTCGCCTCCATTACCGGCCGGCCGCTGCACCACCACGTCGCCGGACCCACCGCCAGCACCACCCGTCGGACAACAGCGAGCCACCCCTTTCCTCACCTCCGGCGACCTCCTGCTCCATCACCACCGCGTCTCTCTTCCTCTCCTTTTCTGTTCTCCATTCCCGTTCCCGACCATCCTCATCCATTTTCACCGCCCACTCTTCGCCACCAGCCCGCCCCCTTCTTTCTCTTTCGTCCGCTTTCCCGATCTGTCTCCCTTCTATTTGCCGGAACCCTGACCGTTCCGCCCCAGGACTCCAGTCCACACCTACCCGACTCCCATCATCTCCGCCTCTCCCCTCAGGTCGCCTCTCCTTCTATGTCCACCTCTCGTCGGAGCTGCTTCTGGCCACATGCCTCTCTTCACCTGCCCTTCCACCCGCCTCCCTAGCCACTCACGCAATCGCTGCTCGAAGGCTCCGCTTCTATTCGACATAGCTCAGACCCCTATTCAATTTCGAGTTCGGTCATGTAAGTGCAGGTATAAATCAATTCCAATTTCTGATTGTTGAATTTAAGAGATTTTATTGAATGTGATATGTGGTTTTGATAGCCTTGTGCTGCCATGTCCTTCAATCTGCTGAATTCTAAGTAATTGATTTAGGGGTTTGGATTGTTACTTGAGCCTGAATTTTTGCATATTTTTACTCATTTGGCTCGATTGGAATGAAATAGAGAGGATGATACTTGAACTTAAATGCTGAATTTTTTTTGATGAGTTTGGATTCCATTGAAGCTTATGTTTATTTTGATGATTGTGTTCTTGAGTTTTTGCAAGTTATGTGAGTTATTGATAAATTTAGTGACTTGCTTAAATTTCGGATTTGTGGTCACTTGGAAGTCAAATAAACACATGTGTCAGATTCATCAATTCGTCATTTTGAATTTGGTGAGAATTGTGCTTAGAAATTTTCAAGTTTGTTTTGTATTGAATTGACTTGTGAACTTGCTAAATTTCTAAGCATGAGGTTGCTTGTGTGTGGTGGTGTTTCCGATCTGAATGTGTGATGTCTAGGTGCACTTCTAGTTCTCGCTAGTTTTGCACTCTCTGAAGTCACTTGAATTCTTTTATTGCTATTGGCATGTGCCTGTGTGCAACTGGATACTTGTTTTGATTACACCTTGGCCTTTGATCATTCTACTAGACTTTTTGCTTACATGATTCCTCCATTGAGAGTCTGTTTGATCTTAGGTGCATTCACTTTGCTGGATAGTTTATTTGCAAATGTGTGATGGTCTAGGTGCACTCACTACAAAAAATAATTAAATTTGTCACCCTTGTTAGCTTCGGCAGATGTGTGGCGTAGCCATTGGTACCCTTTTGTTACGGCAGGCGTTGCAAATGGAAAAAAAATCAAAACAATAGCTTCGGGGTGATGTTGCCGTAGCTAAACACAAAAAAAAACATAATTTGCTACGGGTGGTAGAAACAGCAAGGATCGACCGTCGCAAAAAAGAGGCGGTTTTCTAAAATTTGCTACGACTCTGTTGCCTCCGTAGCAAAACAACCTTTTTTATTCGGTGGAAAAAAAAAATAAACACACAATTATAATTACAAACACAACCTTACCTAACCCTAACCAGCCCGACCTCTCAGTATCTCTACACCAGAAGAAAAGAGAGGAACGCCGCTCCCACCGTCATCCCTAACCCTAACCAGCTCGAAGGTCGGCATCGGTCGCCGGAGATTGTAGATCGAAGGTCGCCAGCGGAAAAGTCTGTACATCCAAGGTGCCGGTCTCGGTCGTCGGAGACTCTCCTGCAGCAGGTACTCAATCCCCCTTTCTTTGTTCGATTTTGTGTCGAAGTAAGCGGTAGTGGAATATGTTGGTTAGGGTTTAATGTGGGGAAAAGGTTTGTTCGATTTTGTGTCAAATTACTAGTTAATCTCTCGATTTGTTCTGAATTTGTGTAATCTGTCTCCATCTAGGGTTTTTCAGATTTGATCCGAATGTGGGGAATGAAATAGGGTTTTGATTTGCCAGTTTTTGTCCACTTCGCAGACATCAATTGCATAATATGAGCTTTCTTTTTTCCTCTTCCATCCGGAAATCTTTGCCCTAATACCTCTGTTCTCTTTTCTCTTTGCAGAATGTGAGATTGCGATATCCATATGCTTGCCGATCATCTCCAGTTGAGAATCTAAAGTAAGTACATTAGCTTCTGAGTTGAGATGATTACTCTCCTCTTTTCCCCCTTTTGTTCACAGTTCATGAGCTTTGATTTGGTTTTTATTTAATAATTTTCACTGAGCTTTTACACAAAAAAGGTGCAAGCATAGAACCATTAGTTTGATAGCTTCAATATTAGGTGTTAGCATGTGTATGGATACTCAGAAAATGAACGAGAAAGAAGCTTACTCTAATTGTGTTTGACACTCTTGAACCTTGATTTGTTAAGCTCAAGTGTCATCTCCTTGTGAATAGCCAAGTGGCTACCTTTAGCGTTTAGGAAGGATTTTGCTGTGTGATTTAGGTATATTGTTTCCAGACTTTCAGTATGTGAATATGGTGAAACCAAAAATACCTCTACTATAAAATGAGACAATTTGAATTGTTATATGGGGAAGGGGGGAAGGACTGATGACTTTACATCTGTACCTGGGATGATGATTAATGAACAATGCTCCTCTCTACATATGACATGGTATATTGCTGCCAAACTTTCATTATGGTATTTTGGTGAAACTAAAAGTCCTATACTAAAAAAATGAGACAGTAAGAACTGTTATATGGGGGAGGGGGGAGGAGTGAAGGACTGATGAGTTTATATCTACCTAGGGTGATGATTAATGAACAATGCTCATGGTATTTCTTAGAAAGGTTGAGGCTTTTGTGGCTTTTTTTTGTTGCATTAGCATGTGTATAACATTTCATTAGTCTTTTGATAAACAACTCTAAGTAAGTTTGACCCCATCATATTTTTTTACGCAGCCTTTGTTTCTCCGATGATCTTCTCCAATACCTTTTTACATTCTTATATTTACTTTTGATCTTAGTGTTTTTACATTCTTATATTTACTTTTGATATAAGTTTTTATACTTGAAGGTTTCATAAGTCCCAGTCTCCTAGATTTCTTAGTGTGTTTTTAAATTGTTATATTTATTTTTGATCTTCTCCAACACTTTTTTGATGCTGAGTTTACCACCCTTGAAATATGTGATTACAATGATTGTGTGAACTATCAAGAGATCTCAAATGTGTCTATTTTGGCAGACTTATTGAAGGTCCTTGTTGCTTTGAGGATAGATACTCAGTTGATCAAGTATAGCAGGAAACTAAGGACAGGGAAACCCAAGTTCAGCTTTTGATGAAGATTTTCCACGGTGAGTTCATTTTCCTTTTACTCATGTTTGTCATGTCCAAATTTTCTATTCATTTGTTAATGTTTTCCTCACATTTGAAGCATGAATTGTTAACAAGGCTTCAAGTCACATTAGCTTCAAAATATTATATTTATGGGACTAACCTTGAATCAATTTTCTTGTCCTTGCTTAAAACTTAGTGCAACTGTGTATATATATATATAACTTAAAACTGACAGTTGTGGCCAAAGTAAACTTAAAACTGACTTTTTTTGTGGTAATAATCTACAAGTTTGGCCAAAAAAGTCAGTTTTAAGTTATAGGTGGGTAGGTAATGTAATATTAACCAAACTTGCTTAAAACTTTAAAATATTATAGATATTTCATCTGTTAATGTTATAGATACAATGCTTACTTCCTACAATTGCCAGTGCTTAAAACGCTAAAACTTTAAAATATTATAGATACTTAGTGTAACTGTGTATATATATATGGAGAGCATTTGAATACAGTGCTTACTTCCTACAATTTCCAGGAAGCTTTTGGTTGATCCCTGGACTTGCATGAGTTTTACAACAAGTACAACAATTCAAAGTTTGGAGAGCCCATTGAGTACACTGCTTACCTGGCTTTCTCGATGTTCAAAACCAGAAAAGGACCCTCGTCAACTGAAAACTACAAGGTAGTTGTTCTTTATTGATCTCTCTTTTCCCCTTATTATTATCTCCTTGAGTGTTTCTTATTGTTTGGATTGTCTTATGTTTTTGCAGGTAGTACAAGGAGTACATATCTGAGCTGCTGGAGTATCTGATGTCTTTTTCCGAGCGTACAGAGCCCTTGAAAGATCTTCAAAGAATATTTTCTAAGGTTAGTTGCCGATATATTTTATTGGCTGTATTTTTTTTAATCTGCTCATAGTTTGGTATGGTTAATGACTTAAAAGGCAGATAACCCTTGTAAAACTACATTTCTATGTTGCAAAAATCCTCTTTTTGTGTTTGACTAATATCTACAGTTTGTGCTGTGTGATATGTTCTTTTTTCTTGCCTAATTATATAAATTAGTGGAGTCTCTTGCTTATCGTCCTTTTCATTTATTATAATTAGTTGGCATAAAAACAGAATTAATAAAATCAGTTGAAAAAATATACCTTTTCTTCCATTTCATTTTTGGGGCAGTCTGTTAGCTATGATGTGTCCTTTCAATTGAAGTTATTTCTGCATGTCTCTTCCATGAAAGATTTATGTTACTTCTATCTTGTCTTGGCTAGACTTCATCATTCTCGTGTTTGGGTTGTCTTGTTAATACATTTAATATGCGTTGTACGTTTTTATGAAGGTATAGATTTTTTGTTTAGTAGTGACTTTAGTCGCATGCATATCGTTTAGTCAACGATATGGTCTTATGGACACTCTATTTTAAGGATGACAATTACATACTGGTCATCCAACAAACAAGCTAGGAAGGCCATAAAAAACAGTAGCATAAAACCAACAATAATGTGCCATAATACAACATTAATAGATCAACATCAGCAACATAATCAGTAGCATAAAACCATAGGATTACACAACGACATAAACTTTTAAAAACATCCAACAAACAAGCTAGGAAGGCCATAAAAAACAGTACGGATAAACCAAGACAACACATTCAAATAGTAGTCTATCGTAGCAAGTAACGAAAATGGGGTTGCGTGGTCCATCTGGTTCCATTCCACTCGAAGTGTGGGAGCATCTCACGGGCACGATAATCATGTGTATCCCCGGTCATCGGGAAGTGGACACTATGAGTTGGAATATTCCCAAGCCATTGACCCTGCCCAACGACACGACCAGTCCAAAACCCATCAAGGGCGCGGCAATCGACGCGGTCATCGATTGTGTAAACCAACCGAAACCTAACCCGAGGAGGTTGTGGACGTAGTCGTCCAGCCTGCACTATTTCCGTGAGTGGCTCATTGTTTTCGTCTGTGAGGGTGATGTACTCCACTTCATAGTGGCTAGGATCCACTCTCCTTAGAACGGTCGCCTCGTACAATGACCCTAGCATCCCGGCTTCTGCCCCTATGACCTCCACTCTCTGATTTGGCCGGAATGGCCCCGACATTGGAGCTGTATACAAACCAAAGACAAGCTAATTTAGGAATACAAGTAAAAAAAATGAATATTAAACCGATAAAATAAGTTACTAACCTATGTACTCATACCCTTCGTCCGAGCTATCGGACGATATATTGATGGGGACAGGGCGGGGAGGGAGGCCTGACGAGGAGCCGTGGTGGTATGAAGAATATTCCATCTTGTTGAAGGGGAGAGGTTATGAATGGGTACAAATGGCAAGGGGAGAGGTTATGGATGGTAGGATATATATAGATTTTAAATATGTAGGGAAGAGGTTATGAATGGCAAGGGGAGAGGCCAATGTTCAGCATGTGACTATCTTTGACTCGATTTTTGTTGCTTTGTTGTGGTGTTTTTTTTGCTTTTGGTATGCTTTGTAGTTGCTTTTTAGAGCATGTCTCCATTTGCTTTATTGTTTCCATGTATTTGTGTTGTTTCAATGCATTGATTGAGTGAACATACAAAGACAAGAAGACAAAATGAAACATTACCAATGCCTCACAATTTTCGATGGCCAGTCTTAGAGTTTCCTTTTTCTGTTTTTTGTGTTACTGTTATTATGTCCTCAGAAAAGGAGGGAAATCAGTGGCCTGTCTTTTTCTGTTTTCCATGTATTATGTCACTGTTTTTCCATTTTCTGATTTTCCTTTTTCTGAACTTTGTTTTTCCGAATTTCCTTTTTCTGTTTTTCCTTTTTCTGTTTTTCCTTTTTCTGTTTCTTCCTTTTTCTGTTTTTCCTTGTCACTGTTTTCTTATGACTATTTTTCCTTGTCACTGTTTCCTTTTTCTATTTTCTTATGACTGTTTTGTACTCATAAAACAGTAGCATGGTTACACAATGAGTTGTTTCCTTCTGATTTTCTTATGACTGTTATGAATGTTAAGTTGATGTTTCCTCTTTTTATGACTGTTATGAACAATTTATTCATTAGATGTTTCCTTCTGATTTTCTTATGACAGTTTTTCTATTACATATTCAGTTTTTCTATTAGTGTTTCCTTTTTCTATTTTCTTAAGTTGATGTTTCCTTCTGGTATCCTCTTCTGAATGAGTAGTGTATTTTACAGAAAAATGAAAGTACATTATGAAATTACATAATGAATATAAAGAAAATGAAATTACATAATGAATATAAAGAAATCTGAATGAGTAGTGTATATTACAGAAAAATGAGTAGTGTATATTACAGAAAAATGAAAGTACATTATGAAATTACATAATGAATATAAAGAAAATGAAATTACATAATGAATATAAAGAAATCTGAATGAGTAGTGTATATTACAGAAAAATGAAATTACATAATGAATATAAAGAAAATGAAATTACATAATGAATATAAAGAAATCTGAATGAGTAGTGTATATTACAGAAAAATGAGTAGTGTATATTAAAGAAAAATGAAATTACATAATGAATATAAAGAAAATGAAATTACATAATGAATATAAAGAAATCTGAATGAGTAGTGTATATTACAGAAAAATGAGTAGTGTATATTACAGAAAAATGAAATTACATTATGAAATTACATAATGAATATAAAGAAAATGAAATTACAAAATGAATATAAAGAAATCTGAATGAGTAGTGTATATTACAGAAAAATAAGTCGTGTATATTACAGAATGAGTAGTGTTTGTTTGTAGATTATTAGTTACTAACTTGTATAACTCTAATAGCATGCCTTATCAAATCTCGTCTTTCTCGATGTTCATTAAGAAGGAAAATCTTCCCTCCTTCTAACCATCAAATCTTGTCTTTCTTGATCTTCATTAATTAGGAGAATCCTCCTCCTTCTGACCTGGAAAGATTGTCTTTCTCGGCTTCATTCATATCATTCCTTCTGTAAGCATTTTAGTTACTTACTAGAATGTTTACCGTGTTGGATGTAGGTTTCCTTAATTAGTGCCTCTATAGGTCATGACAATGCGTATGGACAAGTCGTGGATTGATTGGAGTACTAGGATTTCTGAGGCATATTTTGCAAAGCTAGATGAATTTTTAGACTTTGCATATACCAACAAGGAGGTTGGGAGTTGCATATACTGCCCTTGTAGGAAATGCAATAATAGGGTACTATATGTTAAAAAAGTTGTGCGGAAGCATCTTCAAGACAATGGATTTTTGGTTAGTTACAAGTTATGGACTAAACATGGGGAGACCATTCATGATCTGATCGAGGAACCACGAGAGAGGAATGAAGTGCCACCTGAAGTCGATGGGTATATGGATGTGGGTATGGAGAGAATGGTGGAAGATGCTTTGGGAAGGACTAACGTACCGACGTCGGAAAATCTAGACCATGATGGCCAACCTGATGGTGATACTCCTGCGCCAACTGAGTGCACTGACCAGTTTTTGAAGCTAATGGATGCCGCTAATCTTCCTCTATATCCGAGTTCAAAGAAGCACACGTCATTGTCCTTCGCTCTCCGACTCTTACAAGCAAAGAGTTTACACGGCTGGACCGACCACTCATTCAAAGATTTGCTAGAGATATTATGTGAAGTATTGCCAGATGGGGTTCACCTTCCGAACTCTTATTATCAAGCGCAGAAGTTAGTGGA
Organism: Persicaria tinctoria; assembly: GCA_037127255.1. Taxonomy (NCBI): domain Eukaryota; kingdom Viridiplantae; phylum Streptophyta; class Magnoliopsida; order Caryophyllales; family Polygonaceae; genus Persicaria; species Persicaria tinctoria. The sequence continues at coordinate 51,005,898 of JBANSL010000015.1, read as the reverse complement.
CGATTTGGGCTTCACTTTCACAACTGTGGACGCATGTCCTAATAGTTGTATGCTCTTTCGAAATGAAGATGCAAGCCTAGATGCTTGTGCAATATGCAATGAATCGCGTTGGAGGCAAACAGTTGATGGTTGTCAATCAAGCACACGAAAAGCTGCACAACAAGCTAGGTATTTTCTGTTGAAACCACGATTGCAAAGGTTGTTTTCAACAATGGAGTCTGCCACCCGTATGAAATGGCATAACTTAAACCGTGTTGATGATGGTGTGTACCGGCACCCGGCCGACTCTCCTGCTTGGAAGCACCTTGATGCCAAACACCCTAGTTTCGGAGCTGAGATGAGGAATGTGCGCTTAGGTATTGCTTCTGATGAATTTAATCCTTTTGGTAATCAAAATGTCAATCATAGCACGTGGCCGGTCATCCTAGTTCCTTACAACTTACCACCTATGTACATCTTGAAGCAACCGTATATATACCTTTCTGTGCTTATTGATGGACCAAAAGGACCTGGAGATAAGATAGATGTGTATTTAGAGCCTTTGATAGAGGAGCTAAAGGAATTGTGGGAAGTGGGTGTAGAAACATTTGATGCTTCTGCCAATGAAATGTTTCAAATGCGTGCTGCCGTGCTATGGACTATCAATGACTTTCCAGCCTATGCAAATTTGTCGGGGTGGAGTACTAAAGGTGAGTATGCATGTCCAAATTGCAACATAAGGCCAGGTGCAACGTACTTAAAAGCTAGCCACAAGTGGTCGTACGGTAGGAGTAGGCGGTTCTTGCCATATGATCACAAGTATCGAAGAGATATGAAGTCGTTTTATGATGGACGGGAATTTGATTCCGCGCCTCCTAGAATGACCGGGGCTGATCACCTCTCACAACTTTCCGAAAATAGAGTGCTTACTTGTTATAAAGAGGATGACATGCTATTGAGAAAGAAGATGGGACCTGACAAACCGGAGAGGGATCCATAAAAAAAAAAAGCATAATTGGAAGAAGAAAACCATCTTGTATGAGCTACCATATTGGAAAGACAATCTGTTGCCATACAGCATCGATGCGATGCACTCCGAGAAGAATTTTGCCGAAAATGTACTGAATACAATATTGGGAGTGAAAGGTCGAACCAAAGACAATGTCTCTGCTCGTCACGACCTTGAGAGCCTTGGAATTCGCAAGCAATACCATGTGAAGGTCACAGAATCGGACACTCAGGTATATGAGAAGGCTGAATTTGAGATGGACAATGTCGGGAAGGACAAGTTCTTGTTAGCCTTATCCAAGGCCAGAATGACGGATGGTTCGTGTTCCAGTATTGCACGGAGGGTGAACTTAAGGGATCGCACCATTGTAGGGCTTAAAAGCCATGATTACCGCATTCTTTTACAAGAGCTAATTCCGCTTTGTGTTCGGAGTTCCTTGCCAAGGAATGTTGTATCTGTTCTGATTGACGTTGCAAAGTTCTTCAAGGTGTTGAGTTCTAAGGTTAATACAAACACTTCATTAGAAGAGGTACGTGCTAAGATCATTCTAACCCAATGTGAGCTTGAGAAGATATTTCCCCCATCTTTCATGGATGTGATGGAGCATTTGCCTGTGCATCTCGCGGAGGAAGCATTACTCGGTAGAGCTGTACAGTTTCGATGGATGTACCCTATCAAGAGGTTTCTACTCACTTTGAAAAATTATGTTCGACAACAAGCTTGCCCGGAAGCATTACTAGCCAAAGGTTACATCATGGAAGAGTGCATGAACTTTTGCACTCAATATCTACAAGACGTGGAAAGCAAGTCGCAAAGACCACCAAGAAGAAAAGATGATGCCGAGAAGAAGGGGAAGGGCTTCATTCTACCCGAAGTGACGCGTAGCCAAATCCACCGATGGGTATTGTTTCATGCTGCTGGAGTGACACCATATCTGCAGTAAGTCCTTTTCAGACTAGGTTCATTTGGGTTGTTAGGATATCAAACCAATATTATATGACTTGCTAACATTATACCCCCTTCTTAACATTAAAGGGAACATGTGGCATATATTAAACAACACAATCCTTTGGCAAATGAGACGTCAGTGGCATCAATTCATTTCAACGAGTTCCCGCAATGGTTCAAGTCACACGTGAGTACCAGCTTCAAGTTTCCAAGTGTAATTAATGTGCATTATCATATTCGAGTAATATGTAAAGTACCTGCCAAATGAACCTTTTACCTTTACATCTGTAGGTTTCAGAGTTGCGTCGGGCAGGGGATGTGTCCTTAAGTAATGAAGTTCTCTCATTGTCAAACTTCCCGTCCCCTGTGGCAGCACGGTTGACCTCATACACATCCAATGGATATTTCTTTCGTGTCAAAAGTGTTGACACAAAAAGAACGAGACAAAATTGTGGGGTGTATTTGCAAGGAGATTCTGTACCCTATTATGGGAGATTAACGGATATTATAAGGGTTACATATGCCGCAGATATTGAATGTGTATTATTTAGGTGTGAGTGGGCACATCCTTCAACAGGGGTTAAATTGGATCATTTTCAATGCACCTTAGTAAACTTTGATAGGTTACTATACCCACGTGATAAACTTGGGGATGAACCATTTATCTTGGCATCGTAAGCACGTCAAGTGTGGTATAATCCCGATGCGTCTGGACATGGATGGTTAAACGTCGGTGAAGTTGAATCTAAGGACTATGCCCATGTAGATGATTGCAATATGGACATTGATGATGAGTTGGAGCTCGACCAGAGGTCTGTACCATTTGTGCTCCTGTTGCCACATTTGTGTAGAACACAAATGTGTGTTTTCTTTGCTTTTTTTGTTGTTGTCATGTACAATGTCTTAGGATTAATGAAGATGTTAGGGATTTAGAGTTTTGATTACAACGTACATAAATCATTTATCTTATACACAATCATCCTTGTCACTTGTAGGCAATCATGAAGAAACGAAAGGGTGGACCCGGCAAACCGCGAACCATGGGTGAATTCCTAGTGGCTACTGACTCACGTGGCTCTTAGAGTGGCTCGTCACCGTCCGCATCAACTGCTGGAACACTTCCTCCCACAACTCCACCACCGACTGCATGTCTAACCGAAGACAAGGTTCGTTAGTGCTCTCACGGTTCTTCGATACTTGTCCATTCAATCAAGTCATGAGTCTTACCATATATATTTGTAATGACTGTCTAACTACATTGTATTTGTGTTTCAACCATTAAGAAACAAAAGGCTCGACCAGGGAGACCGCGAACCATATCTGACTTTCTACTCCCTGCCGGAGATACATCCTCCCCAAATGTGTGCTCAATGTCGACATCAGCAGCTGGAACCCTCCCTCCCACGACTCCACCACCAACTGAAGTTCTTGCTCTAGGACAACCTGAGTCACTTGATCCCATCCTTTCTCAATCGAACACTCAAGTGAACGATGCTCCTACTGAGGTAGCTCCACAATCAGCTACACCGGGTGATGCAATTGCTCCTACTGATGCAGACCTCAACGTCGATTCATCTGGTTAGGCATTAATTTGCATTTCAAACCTTGTATCTTCCTCAATCCTTTATAATTGTATGAACGAATAATAAAATATATGGTGTTTCAAGATGGATGTGAACGCCCGACCCCTACAGGTCATAGCAATGGTGTGTTGGGGTGGAACACAGGAGCCAAGGTTGTAGTCGAATTCAATGACAAGTTCCAACCAGTTGGGCCTAACGCCAAGCACCTCAAGTCGCAACTGGGGATACTAGTGCGTGACGGGCAACGACTTTCTTTTACTATGCTGGACTGGACCTCTTTCGAACAAGATGTGATGGATGGCATATGGGAAGAAGTTAAGGTAATTTCTTTCTCCTTTCTACTTTGTCAATTTTATAATATGGATGATGTTCTTTCTCCTTTAGACTTTCTTTTTCAGCATGTACTAACCTTAACCTGACCATTTGCTTCTTTTTTATCTTATTGACTTTAACACTTATAGAAAAATTTGGTGGATCCTCCTGATGGGTTCAAAGAGGTGTGCTTGAGAATGTTAAACATCATGTGGAAGGGCTATAAGTCTAAAACAAAGGCGAAATATTTCACTTGTTGCCAAGATGACCCTGAGCTAGAGAAGCATAATCCTCCAACTGTCCTCCCACCTCATTGGATTACGCTCATTGCATATTGGAGAAGTGAGGTTGCCCAGGTATTCTTTATTTCCCCCTTATCTTAGATGGTTGAGTTCAAAGTTCGGTGCATCCTATTGTAACGTATTCGTGTTTCCAGAGACAATCCGTCCAGAACTCAAAGAATAGAGATAAGCATGGGCCGGTGCATGTTACCGGGCGAAAGTCATTCGCTGAAGTTAGACACGAGGTCCGTATGTGCACGTTGTCTGAATTAGTGAATATCGTTCAATTTTTTTTATATTTCTAGTCCTTGCACTTTTGAGTACTTGTTTGTGTATCAAATCCATGACATTCATATTTAACTTGAGTGATTTCTGCCATTTAACTAGCGGGGCAAAGCTAGGCAACCTACTGACAAGATGAGCATGTGGGTTTCTTCTCGAAATGGAGATGATCCTGATGTGATTGAGACCGTTGTAAGTTTCTTTGGACCCTTTTAATTTTCATCCATTATTAAACTGCATATGTTTACTTGTTTTACTCATATATAAGGACTTCAACGCCCTCTTGCTGATGGAACCTGAGGATCAGCGAGATCTTGACAAAGTGAAGGATAGGATATTCCATCGGCTTATTGGAGAAGATGGTCACGGATACTGTCGGACCTATGGTGCCAGTGCCCCTCCGCGTTTGGTGTATAACTCCTCAGCAAGAGCTCTCGGTGTTCAAGATATGCGCGAGATTGCGAAATAGTTTGTAGGGGAGATTGCCAAAGAGTTTGTAGGGGACCTCAAAAGCCACTTAGAGAACCACATAGATAAAAGATTTGAGCACTTTCGAAATGAATTTATGAACACTTTCCGGCCCAATGACGGGGGAGGCTCACCTTCACACAGACAGGTTAGTCATCATTTGTTTGACCTGAGTCCTAAGGTTTCCTCTTGTGTTTGGTTGTGATGGCCTCTTGTGTTTGATTGTGATGACCTGGGTTTTGCGTTTTTATTTGCCTTTTCTTTTTTCACATTGTGATAATGTTATATTGTATGATGGGTATATTGATACATCATGCTAGCGCTTGATCCATGTTACTTAATCATCTTATTGTTTCTCAATTGAAGTACATGACTCATTTGCATGTTTGATATTATTTCAAGCAAATATTATTAGGTCCATGATGTCATTTCACCATTTAATAATATAGTTGCAGTCAAACTTGGCATTGGCCATGTACACTTGATATTTCAAAGTTGAAGGATAAAGTGTTGTTGTGCATGATGTCATTTCCTTGCTCCATTTGTGTTGTTTCTCAATTTCATATCTTTATGAATACAGAATAGTGTGAAATGCTGTCAAACTGCCCTATGATGAATAATTTAGCAGCTGATTTTGATGTCCAAAATAAGCCTCCCCTTCATGAAAATAATTTGCAGCAGTTCAAGCATCGTTAACTATCAGCAAACATCTCCATATGTTTATTGACATCTTTGTCTTTCCTTTTCTCCATTTTCCAACTACTATGTGTTATCACTTCCAGCAGTTCAAGCAGCTGATATCTCGCTTGTTCTTTTATGTATTGTAGACAAGTGTTCATCTGACAAATCAAAGGGAGTCAATTGGAGACGGAGCTCTTGTTCTATCCACCAACGATCAACCTCTGAACACATCAACTCAACAATCTGCCCCCGGACTGAAAAAACAAGCCGATGAGGATCAGTCACTTGAAGAAGAAGAAGACGAACTCTAGCACACTTGGAGACGAGCTGTTGAGACAAATCAAAGGTTGCTCTAAGTATGTTTTCATTATCTTGCACTTTTGTTGGCTTAAGACTTGAGGTGTTAGGCAATATGGACACTAGATGTTAGGCAATATGTAGGTTTCAGACTTTTGTTGCATGGCTTGGCGTAAACTTCGGACGTCAAATACTTTTGTTTACTTGAAGTACTCGTTGGACATCAAATGTGTATGCAAGGGACCTTTTGCTAAATTCACATGTGATGAATGCACTTGAATGTTGGCGTTATTTGCTTGTGCAGATTGTATTGTACTTTTATATAATTTATACAGGGTGCAATTATATATATAGAATAAACAAATTTAGGGTACCATTAATCGTAGCAACGGCCACGAGTCGTGGCAACTATTACAAAACGTTCAGGAAAACCATTTCTGAATGTAGCTACGGCAACTACGGCAAATTGTCGTCGCCAACCTTCCCTCACAAATTTTCACCCAAATTTGGCGCCTTAATTTGGCGCCATAATTTAGCTATGGCTGTGGCCGTAGAAACCAAGGGAATTTGGCGCCCCCAAAATGGCGCCAAAAATTTGGCGCCTTCAATCCACTTTCGACGGCTCCCTACCGTAGCCATGCCGTAGCAAAGAGGATGTTGTTTCCTTCCGTACCGATGCCGTAGCAAATATTTTTGCTACGACTACTTGCCGACGCTACCAACTTTTGCGACCCCGTGGTTCGCTACCCCCCCATTTCCCGTAGCAATGCCGAAGCTAATGGCCTTTTGTCACGCCTAGACAGGCTTTTGCTACGGGTTTTTGCCGAAGCGAAATTAATTATTTTTTGTAGTGACTTCTAATTCTTGCTAGTTTTGCACTCTCCGATTTTGCATATATATATATATATATATATTTATTTTTTTTTCATTTTTTTTTCTTTTTCATGTGCATTTCATACATTGCATTTCATTTGCATATAGATGTTTTGAGATGAATCGTTGCTAATAAAAATTTCTTGCTCTTCTTGAAGAACATGTCACTTCCTTGATTGAAATTGGTTGATGATATCCTCTAAGGCATGTTAAAAAAGCTTGTGATGATTTGGATATTTGGGTTTATGTTATAATTCTTTCAAAAACTTATCATTGCTTGAGACTTGTTAAGATTGAGATTCTAAGACAAAAGCCGTGAGCTTCTGAACCTAGGACTGACATCCATGATTCCTCTTTTCTTTTGTGTGTAAATTGCTCATCTTGATTGCTTTATCTTCAAAGCTTGCGTTAGAACCTGTCGAGGTCACATATATGACTTGTGTGCATTGCATAAACATGATTGAGGCAATTTTTGTTGGCCTATTATTCCCTTCATACCCATAATTATATATTCTTTGCATGAAGCCCGTTGAGCCTATTTGCCTATTCATTGTAGCTCCACGAGATTATTCTTAAGCCTATTTTAGCCTCGTTTACCCATCCGAGAATTAGGATGAAATAGATTTATCTATAGTTTTGTGGACAAGAGAAATATGCGCTTTGAGTGATTATGTATTGAGTGAGGGGTAGGGTGCTTCAATTGTAAGTTTCTTGTGATGAAGAAATTAAAAATAAAAAATGATGAAAAAAATAAAGAAGAAGAAAAAAAGTGTATAAAATTCTTCATCACTAGAGAAATGTTTGTGAAAAGGGAATGGGTTTTCAAAGTTGTGAGTTTTGAGCTTATTTGATTATGTAATGTGGTTGTTGAGAGAAATTTGGTAGGTGCGTGAAAAGAAGTTGAAATTGTGGTGGAAGTTTAGAAAGTAATTCTATTTCCCGGATTTTAGCACCACAATGGCCAAAGAATTCTATGCCTGATTTTTCTCACCTTGGCCCCATTACAACCTTTGAAAAGACCTCATGATTTATGTTTTTGTGCATAGTCCAAGTGATGGAGATTTAGGACGCTAATGCAAGCCTATGGTAGATGAGTTTTCATGACTTGAGCTTGAGCGACATCTATACCCTAAACACAAGAGTGAGAGCGTTCCACAAAAAATGTCCTATGTGAGGTCTTGAAATTGATGTCTTGACTTGTCTCTTGTATGATTTGCTTATTCATGTTTTTTAACCCAATGTCTAGATCTAAATGAGCAAATGCATAGCTTGGATAGAAATTGAAATCGTTCTTGTGAAATCTTTACACTTGTTCTTGCTTGAGGACAAGCAAGGTTCAAGCATGGGGTGATTTGATGACATCTAATTTAGTCTTATTTTAAGGTTGCATTTGCATATTAGTTTAGATCATTTTCATGCATATTTATCATATTTTATACTTTATTTTGTTTATTTTGCATTTTCGGAGTCTACATCGGGTTTTTATTGTTTTCAGGCACTTTGAAAGTGATATTGTCGAAATTCAAGAGTTGATGTGAAGGAGCGAACGTGAATGGATTGAACTCGAGGAGCTAAATTGCCGATAGCTGAAGTTTCTAAACTTGGGGGTTGTTTGATGGAATTAACTTTATAATTGGGTGTTGGGTTAGATTTTAATTATTCAATTTTCTGGGCTGAAATTGTAATTTTTATAAAGTCTTATATATATACTCGGATGGACATGAGAATGAGGGGTTTTTGGGAGTTCACAACCGCGCCGCACATTGGCTTCGGCCGGCGTAGTGTAGGTTTAGTTTAGGTTTTTGTTTTTGGCATTTTACCGTTTGGATCGAGGACGAAGATTTCTGGTTTGCATTTTATTTTATGCATTTCTTTAATTTATTCCACTATTGTCTATATTATGTTTAGCTAAATTCTCTATTCTAGGGTTAGGGTGAACCCGACAATGTCGCGAATTGTTTGATTTCCATGTTTGCTTAAACTTAGTTTGAATTTTATGAATTGATTTGATCCTAGTTGCTTAAACTAATTGATGTCAATCGATTAGAATCCTTTTTAGATTCAAGATGCTACCGCTGCGAATTGAAATTGGATAAATAGATGAAATTCATGAACCCGAAAGGATGATTGGTTTCATCGGAACTCTAGGATTGAACTTGAGGAATCAACAATTGTTATTGTGACATTTAAACGATTGTTGAGGACTCTTGAGGATTAATAAATTATCGTAGATTATTAGGTTTGAATCGGTTAGGCGGAACGCGACAACAAAAGTTTAATTGATTTTCTCCTAAGATCTATAAAGAACTTAAAGGGTCTAGATTTGGTTAATTTAGACACAATTGCTACAACATGCGACAGCTGAGTAGTGATGACTTTAGATAATTTACCTTCAATTTGACGTATTAAGAAGATGAAGTTCGAGTGAATATCGGCTTGAATCCGTTGTGGCATTGTCGTGAGAATCCTTAACTCTGGAATTGCTTCTCATATATATTTTCTTCTTAATCTTTGCTTGATTTTCTTAGTTTAGTTGAAAAATCAAATCCCTATTTCTTGGCTTAGCTTATTAGTTCTAGATAACAATTGATACATATATAATCCCCGTGATCGATATCCGTATACAACAATTGATCTCATATTCTGGCGAGGTTGGTTCAGGCTACACTATTCTTGTGTTGGTTTAGACCACATCATCTCCCATTCACAATCACAATCACATCTAGCTCCAACGTATATGTGTAGAGGTCGTAGTGCTAGCGCTCAATTCCATCTTACGTACATTAGCCAATCATTATGGGGAAGAACAAGGCCTGATCAAGACTCGGGCGAGAGAGCAGTCGGACAACACTTCTACTGGCTAGCTTGCACGATCCTATATATTTGAGGTCGATGTTCCGGTGTTCGCATCTCAATAGATGGATCAAGACGGAAGCTTGCCTTGCGACTAACGAGAAAACGAAAGGAAGATCATATGTCAATGGAGGAGTTGTTGGAGGCGGTGCCTGGGCTTGGCTCTGGCGGAACAGGACATCGGTCTTCTTCTTCGCAAGATGAGGAGGCGAGAAAGAGAATAATCAATTTTTACCTTATATTTTTATTTATTTCTTGCATTATTTTCAACTGCATTTATTTATATGTTATGATTGTTTTTCCCGATCTCTATGTTGTGATTTTATATCATATGTTTAATTTATTTCTTATTTTGTTGAAATAATATTTAATTTTTTTTTTCTAATTCGTATTCTTATTTTTGATTGAAGGGTGAAAAATCTTACAACCTCCACTGTTGTAAGAAGTGTCATATTCACCACCGATGTGAAAGAATTGCAGATTAAGAGTATGTTGTTTTCCGTCTATTATTTTGTTTTATTCATAATTGATACATATAATTATATAATTTTATTTTGTTGACAAAATATATATGATTAATTAGTTTCCCCCTCTTTCTCTTGCCATTATACAAATAACCATTTTTATTTAATTATATTAATTATTGGTATTCGCATATTATGAATTTTCCCAATCTTTATAGTATTATTTTAATTATATCATATGTTTTATTTCTCAAATGGAACATTGTATTTCTATAATATCTATAATCTATAATATAATCCTAGAAAAGTTGTGTTCAGCTCACCATATATAAATGCATACCTCATTACTTTTAAATATTATACAGAGTATCAATTTAAATTTCAAAATTATAATTTCTTGAATTAATAAAAATAATGTCTATCTTTTCATCTTCCAAAATGTATATGTTTATTAATTAATTTTTTTTTATTAGATTGAATGTCTTGAATTCAAATAAATAAATGACCATCTTTTCATCTTCTAAATGATTTAGTGCTAACTTCCTCATTAATCTTCACCTCACATCCTTAATTTATATACCTAATAAAAATCTGAGGGAATTGCACATACTAACCCAAAAAATGAAAAGTGTTGCAAGGTTAACCCAACCCGGTTTTAAATTAGGTCAAACCGGATATTTGGTAACCTGTGTACCCGGTAGCCCGTTGCAAAGGAGAAAAAGGGAAGAGAGAAGGAAGGGGATCGGAGACGGGTCCAGGCGGAGGCATCTCCCTCGAGGCGAGGCGCAGACGACTAGAAGGGGATCGGAGGCGGGCGAGAAAGGAGGGAGAAGGAGGGGGGTCGAGGGAAGGCGCAGGCGGAAGCATCTCCCTCGACGGTGGATTGCTCGAGGCGAGGCGCAGGCGGAGGCATCTCCTTCGATCTCTGTAGTTGATTGAAGGCAACGGGGTTAGTTCCTTCTGTTGTTGGCTATTATCGTCGGAGATCCGTGGCTTGGAGGCGCAGGCGGCGAGTACTTCCACTCTCTCTTTCTTCAGGCGATTTCGAGCCTCGTCGAGGATAATCTCCACAATTGGCTTCCATTCTGCGATTCCAGGTACAATCCTTCACCCTTCTTCTTCTCTGCCCTATCTTTCAAGCCTTTGAATTGGAATTTTTAGTTTAGGGCTAGAGATTGAAATTTCGAATTTCGGAATTGAAATGGTTTGGTTTGAAATTTCCCATTCGGTTAGGGTTGGGGTTTGCTATCTGTCATGTCTGAATAAACATGTGACATGTTGATTGGTGTAGGTGTCATGTAGTAAGTGATGTTTCCAAATAGAGGGTTGAGTTTGTCCGTGGGATTTTCTAGTGGGGCAGGGGGTAATGTCAAGGGTAGGAGTCAGTAAAGAGGAAGATGATGATGAAGAGTTGGGATTGGTTGGAGAAAGGTCAATGTCAGGAGTAGGAGATTCTGAAACAATACCTCATATGGAGTACTCCATGAATGCATCGTTCACATGAATTAGGATTTGTTACTTGTGGAATTGTGTATCATCGTCTTCTTCCATGTCCCCAGACAATACTCCCTCCATGAGTTGAGCGCTTGGTTGTTCTAGAAGGAGGGCATGTTGCTGAATATATTAGCAAGGCTATCGATCTCCCACCGTTGTAAATTTAGCTTTCATGTGTGCTATTTGTTCTCTCATGAGAAGTGGGAGATCTAAATGAATGAAGAAACCTTTAATATAAGTATGTTGTCGACTTGATTCATTTTAGGGTTGTGTATTATGCACTAGTGTGTTTTGTGTGCAGAGCAAATGATAATGGCCAAGGTAAATGGATAGACCCTCACATATCAAGTTTCTTTGACATAAATATTCTTCCCATGTAGCCTATTAGCTCAATGGGAGAGCATTGTGGTCATACACAAAGATGTGGGTTGAATTCCCACGTAGGCTTATTATTCATTAATCAACACCGACTATCAACTTATGTTTAGAACAAGTCAAGCTTGCTACATCACCAAATTCATGTGTCAAGTAAAAACAATTCATATGTCAAGTAAAACACATTATATGTCATGTAAATCCGGTATGAGTGACATGTAAATTCAGTATGGGTTATGGGTTATTTTTGGTGCTGCTATCACATAATTTAGTGGCATAAATGCTTGGATTAGCATGTTTCTTTGTTTGAGGGACTCGCAACGCAGAAGTGAGTTCATTATTAATAAAACATCAAACGAAGGCCACTTTAGTTTCTTTGCTTGGATTAGCATGTTTCTTTGCTTGGATTAACATGTCTTCTTATTGTTGAAATTAATAAAGTTGTTGGAAGGCCACTTTAGTTTCACAGTCATTCCAGTAGAGCGAGTTCCACCAGTCGTTCGGCTTATCCCACACTTGAAATGTAGGAAGAGGAAGATTGTTGTTGCCCAACAAAAGCCTTTTTCTTTAATACCATTACATGTCATGTTATTTTCATTCATTAAGGAGAAGAGACTCGATTCGCATTACCTGTCATGCTATTCGCATTACCTGTCATGTTAAATAGTATAACATGTCATGTTAATAGTATAACATGTCATGTTAATAGCATCACCTGTCATGTTATTTTCTTTCATTAAGGCAAGCTTTTCACAATCAATATTTTTTTAAAATGAAGATTATATATATAAGGCAAATAGATAAAGCACTAATCAATCATTGCAGCGCTAGCATAAACAGCAGCTTCATTAGTCACATTGCAACCCCCCTTGTTCGTCAGATGTTGTGCCTTGCTAGCAACTCCATGATCTTGCCAGATGTCATCCCCACCCCTTGTCCAGTGTAACAGCAACAACATTGACAACATCAACCGTGCACAACAGTGGCAACATCAACAAACTAGCAATGTTACAATGCTCAAGAATACACTGATTGATCCACCAAAAGAAATTACCATGCAGTTCATGTGCCGAAAACACCCATTAAAAGAAATTGTGTGGTGATAGTTGCACAGTTATCTTCAATATGGAACTTGTACAGAAGTTTCACTCTTGCTATAAATATTTATGAATAAAAGATGTTATCTATATCAAGGTTCAAGGGCACTAATTGACCGCCATTACAATAAAACGCAGCATAGTTTGTACACATCAAAACATAGCTTTGGTACATCAGATCGATCAAAGGAAATCCTGCATACATGACATGAACTTATATTAACATGTCATTCAAATCCTGAATACATGACATGAACTTATATTAACATAGCTTTGGTAGCAATTGAAACGAAATTGGACAAATCTGATGAGCGATTAAGTAGTACCTGCAACTTTAAGAAGGAGAACTGATGTTGGGGGAGTTTTGAGTATGAAAGTAACGCACTAAAGCTCTTATCCTGTCATCCCAAAGCAAGAAATCAAAATTGTGATTGAAAATTGAAATCCAGGACCATCAGGAAGCAGCAATCAAAACCCTAATTTACACTATAGAAATCAAAACCCCAAATCAACAATTTCTATCTATGTATCCCTAAATTAGGTTTAATAGATGGAAAATCAGGGAGATGCCAAAACCTTAACCCTAGAATTTTCACTTACAATCGATCAACAACTGCCTTCGACTCATAGCTGCCTCTATCGACCTTAGCAATTGCCTTCAATTTCGTAGGAGTCGTGCACCACTAACCTCAAAATCTGCCAGATCTGGAGAAATTTCCTAGCGACAGGATCGACCGCAACAATGGCATCCGGGTTTGGGGCCGCCATGGGAGACGAATGGGAGGAAGAAGGACCAAGATGACTGCGCTCAAGCCCTCCCGTCGAGCTCGGAGGCCTATCGCCTAGAGCCGCGAACCCCGCCTCCAACGACGGCGTCTTCCCTCATCCTTCCCTTCCTCTCTCACTGTTGCACGCTTTTCTCTCTCCAACCGGTTGCAGGCTGTGAGAAACCGGTTACTTTGCAAAAAAAATTTTTGGGGGTTAACCCCCGCAATCCAACCGGGTATTTAGGTTAGTTTTGCAAATACCCCTAAAAATCTGATATTTATGTAATTCAAAATTATATATACTCTTAGATCATATCTTATAAATTAAATTATTTTCTTGCAAAAAAACCCTATATATTAGGAGGAACAAAATATGCGAATGAGAAGAAGTTCATAGTTACCCTAAAAAAAAAAGAAGTTCATAGAAAAAGAGTCTCGATTGAGAAGAATATATATATATATATATATATATATATATATATATATATATATATATATATATATATATATATATATATATATATATATATATATATATATATAAAGTAATATTTTGCATCTTATTATTAATTTTTTTTTAAAAAAAAGTATACCAAAGAAGAGACATTTTGCAACATATAAAAGAAAGGTTACAATTATGTAACAAAGAAGAGAGATTTTTAAATTAAATCAATTAAATGGTAGTCCCTCTGTTAATTAAAACATGTCGTTTACTATTCATACACGTTTTTTTAGAATGATAATAAAAACTATATAAAATAGTAACTTTTTTAAAAATTTATTTTTATAAATTCAAACTTAATAGTAATAAGCATGAAATTGTTAATTTTTTTTTAAAAAAAGTTAATATTTAATATAGTTTTTAACACCTAAAAAAACGTGTGTGAATAGTAAAACGTCAAGTTTTAATTAACGGAGGGAGCATTAATGTACATTATTATATCAATCAAAGTGCATGTGTAATAAAAGTTTGATTAACTTTAACATTAGTTGAAAATAAATAACGTGTAAATCAAATATTGCTTAAATCAAATTACATTTAATAGGTCAAACATACCTAATAGAATATATCAGCTAATTAAATGAGTAAACAATGTAACTAAAACATGACCCGTGCATCGCACGGGCATGCTCACTAGTATATATAAACTTACACCAGCCCTCTTAAATACCTATTAATAATGTATTAATAATATATATACATATTAATTATTCATTTTAATAATTTTTCAATGCATGTATTGATTATTGTACAGCAACCCTTTTTTTGAACAAATACATGTAATAAAAACCTAATTAGTATAGCTTTAATAAGAAAATTTTGATTAGGTTGAACCCAAAAAAAAAATTTGATTAGGTTTGCGGGTACCCGCGGGCTACCCGCACCCGCATTCTCGGGCGAGCTTGGACACGACTTTCAACCCGTTAAGCGGGCTTAGCCCGGCCCGCACCCGCAACAACGGGACGAAATTTTGGATAAAGCCCGTCCCAAGCCCGGCCCGCGCTCGCGTTTGCCTTGGTCTAGTAAGGTGATGGGTGATGTGATGTTGTGGTTCATTTTCCTATTTTGTATGGTATTAAAGGGGATGAGGAGAGAGGCTTTTCATTTTCTCCATTCTCCCACAAGTTCTGCAGTAGAAACAGATGGAGAGAGAGATGGGAGAGATGGAGAATATTCCACCATGGAAGACAAGCTCCCAACTTCCAGTTTCGGTTGCAGAGCACTAAGACCTGTCAAAACACAACCCGACCCGAACGTCGAAAAATTTTCGACCCGAACCAGGAAATTTTGACCCAGAAATTTTTTCCGACCCGAACCCGAAAACCCGGAAATTTTTCGGGTAATCTGGGTTTCGACCCGATTGACCCGGTAATTTTGACCCAATTTGACCCGTTGACCCGATAGACTCGGTTGATTTATAATTATATATACTTAATTTTTTTTATATATAATTAAAATTTATCGCAAAATTATCAAATCATGATTTTTTTAATTTAAAAAAGAAAAAATTGACAAACCCAAAATCGACCCGAATTGACCCGAAACCCGGTTAAACCCGGGTTCGAGTCAACCCGGAAATACCCGGAACCCGTTTTACCCGAGACCCGGTTTACCCGAGACCCGAAGTGACCCGACCCGACCCTGACCCGAATGACCCGTTTGACAGGTCTAAGAGCACTTGTCGGCTTTAATATGTGCCCCTATCAGTGATCATAATATTCGTGTCACTATGATCCCCCAGACACCTTTGTTGACAGATGAAAGGTGTAAGTGTTTTATCCGAAGTACTCTTCATCTATGGCGTTAGATATCCATCAATCTCTCTTCTCAACTTTGGTTTTGTCTTTCAGGTGGAAACACCTTGGTATGCGTCACTCTCATCCTCCATGGTTCTTGGGTGGTCGAGGGATGTACATGAGTGTATGTGGGTGCGAAGGCGCTGAAGAATATCATGATAAAACAGGACATCTACTTCAACTCTTTGAAAAACCTAATCAGGCTGAAAGCTGAGGATGGTGCCTCATATGCAGAGTGGGCGTTGTCGTACGTGCCGAAGTTGAAAGAAAGGGGTCAGCCAATCATAATTGCTGATGATGACGACCTCGAGGCGTTTAAACTTTGGAACTTGAAGTGTGGAGAAGATCCATGGCCCCTTGCGATATATGTCGGGCCAGTGAAGACGGAGAGTTTTGAAGTAAAGCACCCTGTCGAGGAAGAACGCCATGTTGGGGAAGAACGCCTGAGTGGGCCACCCTCCTCGCAAAAAGTGGACAATTTGGTTGAGATTGTGAATGCTGAGGCAGGAGGTAAGGCACATCAAAGCCCCGTGTGTGTAGATAGTGTGTTACATGTTGGGGAAGAGGTGACCGTGGTCATAGGGAAAAGTAAGGAGCTGTCTACGATGGGCATTCCTGACAAGGGTACTAAGTCATGCGACAAGGAAAAGTGTTCAGGTGACAGGGTACAGGGTGTGGACGTGATAGAGTTGGGTGACACGGATACTTCTTCAGGTGACATGGGTCAGGGTTTGGATGTGATATGCATTAGCAGCCACGAGAAGGAGGATGATGGGCAAACCCCCACGAACGAGTTTTGGAGCTCGTTCGAGGACGAAGGTTATGAAGTGAAGCTCGGAGAAGACTGGGATGAATTGGAATCGAACTGTGTGGATGAGGACACGTGTATGAGGGTATCGGTGGAGGGGGAGGAAGTCGAGGATGAGGTGATTAGGGAACTTGAACATTTTAAGCCTAGGACTAGCGTATCCCCACCTACGATTTAGAACATTGACGCTATGTTGGATAGAGCAACGACTCGTACCCAGGACCCACGACGCAACATTATTCAACTTTCGGAGGGACAATTATTCGCATCGAAGGCTGATGTGCATACTCGCCTTCGCTGGAATGCGGTGGAGAATTGCTTCGAGTTTATTGTGAAGAGGTCTACAAAAACGGTGTTAGTCGTGGTATGTGTGGACCCAAACTACACCTGGATTTGTAGGGCCTCGCCATACCGCTGCACCACTATGTGGAGCATCCGCAAGTATATCCAGGAGCACACATGTGGCATCAACGTGAACCACAACCATAACCGACATGCTACGTTTGATATGATTGGCCGGAACCTCGTGTCCAAGTAAGTTTGAGGCTAGTTGTGAATACTGTGTTCCTTGTCACATGTTCATGTTTCACTTGTCACCTTACATTTTTGTGCGGGGGAAAGTAACTCAGCCTATAACTTGTAGGTTCATCGGCACTCGGAAGAACCTCGTTCTCAACCAAGTGCAGGCACTGACGAAGTCTAACTACAACGTCTCGTGCAACTACTGGAAGGCCCGAAGGGCACGATTGGCGGCGAGGGATGTCAAGCATGGGACCAATGAAGACAATTACCGAGATATTATTCCATACTTGCACGTTCTGGAGCAGGCTAACCCCGGGACATACTAGGGTAGAGATGGACTCCTCCCAAAGATTCAAGTACGTCTTTGTTAGCTTTGGGGTATGGCGCAAGGCGATCCCCCACCTTCAAAAGGTAAACCCCGTGTCACCTGTTTATTTGTACATGTCAACTAAAAGGATAGACCACGTCACAAATCCAACATTTATTGATGTCCATGTGCAGGTGACTTCAGTTGGCGGGAGTTTCCTCAAAGGTAAGTTCAGGGGTACATTTCTCTTTGACACAGTCCAAGATGCAGACCACAAAGTGTACCCGATCGCATTTGCGATTGTCGATGGTGAGAATCACGGATCATGGGGCTTCTTCTTCAGGAACATGCTACATGTTGTGGAGGACACACCAGACCTCATGTTAGTATATGATCGCCATCTGAGCATCGTCCAAGGTATTAGGGACCATTATGTGTTTGCGAAGCAAGGGTTCTGCGTTTGACATCTATTTCAGAATGCTAGATGCAGGTACAAGGGTGTCACGAGGATGCAAGATTTGTTCTTCTCAATGGCGAAGGCGTACACGAAGGCGGAATATGAGAAGTTGTTCACTGATTTCTGCGCACAGTCCGCCCCTACGAGACAATACGTGAAAGAGGCTGGTTTCCAAAATTGGGCCCGAGCGTTCTTCGTGGGGGCTCGCTACAACATATTGGCAACGAACAACTCCGAGTGTCTTAACTCTGTCTTCAAGGAGACACGCGACCTACCGATCACTGCGCTGATTGATTCCATCATCGAAACCACCTCCACGTGGTTTTACAAGCGACGGGGAGAAAGCAGCAAATAGGATAAGTTGGTCAGCAAATTTGTTGATGATTCTCTGAAAAAGAACTACACGATGTCAATATGCTTGATTGTCACCCCGCTCAGCCTATATGAGTACCCTGTCCGCAAAGGTTTCTCCTCCTGGGTTGTCAACTTGAGTGCCCGTAGCTGCACATGCAAGCGCTTCGACATCAACCAATTTTCATGCACACATGCCATAACCGCTGCCAAGTTCCGAGGTATCAATGTCTACACTCTCGTCAATAACTTCTACAAAGTCGCAACATAGAGGGCGTGTTACGAGGATTTGCTATACCCACTCCCTCCAAGATCAGAATGGAGGATTCCCGCATGCATGTCCAGCATGACATGCCTTCCCCCGGTTGTGAAGCGGCGGCCTGGTCGGCCCAAGACATCAAGGTACCCATCTCGGAGAGAATTTCCCCACGTGAAGCATCGTCGTTCCTAGTTGTGTTACTCTGCTGGTGGTCCAACGACTTACCTCATAAGCTGGGTTTTATTTTGCATTTTAAGTTTTGGGGTCAGGGGTTGGACCATTTTGATAGGTAAGTGGTTAAGAACTTCGTAATACTTTGGGGAATGGGGTAAATAGGTTGGTGTAATTTTGGGTCCATGCACATTTGACAAACTTCAGGTTTGTGGCATTGTATTTCGCCGTGAAAACTTTTTGTGGATGCACAATTACTTATTATGTAAATCGTATATGACATCAATATGAATTTCACATGTCGCTTGTTATTATTCTCGTGTAACCTGTTATATTTCATCCGGTACTTGTTTGAATGTGATGACTTGAGTTCTGATAGCATCCTAAAAGTTTTTAGCAACGACATAACAACAAAGATCAAGTAACGACGTAGTGCAACGAAAACCACACACTCATATCAATTGGCAACTGGTTTATAATAGTCTTCCATGGAAGATGGCCACAACGAGCATGTGCAGGTACGCCCCGATGAATGCATTGTCCAGTCCCTCGAATGTGGGGGCGTCTTTGGTGATGAGTTGCATGAACATGATGGTGTATGGTCCGCAGTCTCCGCTGTAATAGGAATGCAAATGGTCATATTCAAATGGCCCGGCTAACACCGTACTGCATGCCGATATTGAATTTACGGGTGGCCCAGAAATTACCTCTTCTTGTTCTGCGGCATCCTTTTGTCGTGGTGTAGGGTGAACGCCTTTGTCACCTTGTCCGCGTAGGTGGCCTTTAACTTGGGGTAGGCATTCATCAGTACGGGGATAAGGGGCGTGACACATCTTAACTGTGCTGGAATATGGCAATCTATCACGATGTGAACATCCGAATCATAAACCCTCACCTACCAGTCACCTCATACCCGCCGGATGCCCCATGGACGCCGGGGACCGGCCCTCAAAGTATGAGATGACTCTGGCACTCACCTCATACCCGCCGAAGTCTGAGTTGTACTGCTTCCACTCCCTGTCCAGATAGGTGAAGAAGTAGGAGTCCAGGATGATGACTCGACGGCCAACGTCGTCATCCCTCTCCGCGAGCCCTTTATGCAGCAAGAAGCATGACTGGTCGAAGTGCTGCATCAAGTGAACCCCCATTACAACCCACGACATAGTCCAGCTAAAACCCAAATACGTATTCAATGCGAATCATAATCAAATGCAGAAACTACAATATACCAGCTTCGTACCTCCGAGTCGATCCAAAATCGGGGCATCTGGAGGGAGGTAAAGAACTCCTTGGATAGGTCCCTACAGCAGCCTGTTGACCGCTTCTTAGCGTCCGCACTGGACCGTACAATGGAGTGAAATTAAACAATAGGTAACCTTGGTGTATAATGAAGACTGAAATGAGGCGATGGGTTACCTTGCGAGCCACCCCTGTAGGCCCTCGTAGTCGGCCGCAGAAACTAGTCCTATGGCTACGGCGTCAACGGGAACAATGTCGTCCTTCCCTTTAGAGGCTCGCGGTTTCTTGGCTGGTGGTCCCACGTTCACTGTATCAACCTTCTTCGTCTTCTTGGACCCCTTTCTCTCAAATACATGGTCGACGGTTTAAGAGATCAACCTCTGAATTCCCAGATTTTTATCCCATGTCACCAACACAACAACCCCTGTCACCTAGATAACATCCCCATGCCACAAATGAAAAGATAAATGATGAATGGCATGGGCTACAGGAAGTGTACCTTGACAGCTTCTCCTTGAGGAGGCTTCTCCACGACTTCAGTACGAGTCCCTGTAATGACATCACCAGCGTCCACCTGGAAAACAAATGACTTGAACAAATTTCCATAAAGGGGTCCAAGAAGTGTTTTCAATTAAGTTCAATCAAGTGGTTCCAAGTTCAGAAGTAAATTTCAGTGTCATAATTGCTTACCTTATCACCGTCTGCTTGTTCAGGCTTCCTACCGGCTGCTGTTGAACTCTATGTAACCCTATGGACATGTTCGGCCTGATAGAAAAATTCAACTCTTTCAGTGAATGCAGATATATCTTGTCGCATAACATAATACACCATGTCACTCC
The DNA here is from genome assembly GCA_037127255.1 of Persicaria tinctoria. Taxonomy (NCBI): domain Eukaryota; kingdom Viridiplantae; phylum Streptophyta; class Magnoliopsida; order Caryophyllales; family Polygonaceae; genus Persicaria; species Persicaria tinctoria. The sequence continues at coordinate 50,984,884 of JBANSL010000015.1, read as the reverse complement.
ACATAATTATACATGTCATCATCAATTCATAACGGCATTGTCAACTTCCACATCAACATAAAACAAGACCTTACCTTATCACCTTCTTGCTGGCTCGCCTCTTTCAGGAGCTCAGTATCAGTCCCCATTGCTACATCAAGATCAACAACCTGCAAAGCAGATCCACAAGTTAAATGGAATCCAATATAACTAGATTGTTGCAATGAAGTGACACGGGCCACTGGACCTTACCTTAGCAACTTGTTCTTGTTCAACCTTCCCACCAGCTTCTGTTTCAGTTTGTGTAACGTCATGCACATGAACGTCCTGGAAAACAAAAATATTCTTGCATGTGAACCCCCTGAATCCCGTGTCACACAACAGAGCACAACATGTCATCCAAAAATAAACTTACCTCTTTCTCATTTCGTGCCCCCGATACTTTGTCCTCAACATTGCTTTTTCCAACTTTCTAACCAACGATATCCTCCACATACTTCTCACCAATAAGTTCATCTCCAGATCCATCTTTCTCTGTCTCAACATCTCCAACCTCGTTTTCACCATTCCTTACTCTTTCTTCCTCGCCTCTTCTCATTCATTTACCATCCCGTAGTTCATGGACCGTCTTTTCCAACACTTTTATCTACACATATTAAGTTTTTACAATCAATCCTACATACTAAGTTAAACAAACCCGATCAGAAAAACAACATCAGTTATTCAGAATGTATATATTTCCCGTGCCACCTAATGTATGTCCTGTGTCATTAGTCTATTTACCCCTGTCACTTAAGCTATTCAGATTATGCAGAAAATAATGTGAAAGAATTAAGTACTTTTTCATCCATCTTCTACATCCACGTTGACATGCTTGACAAGGTATCCATCATCTTTTTGAGTGTCTTCACCACGTTATCCCCTGCATCGTCCGTCTCCTCAGCTTGTGCCCTTGTTTTTGCGGCCGAGGGGGGGGGGGGGGGAGGGGAGGGGGGGTCAACAAGAGCATTGAAATGGTGCACCAACGGCCGCACAATGTTGTCGAAAAGGGGGTCAGGCTCCTCATTCTGATGGTTGCACCCATCCAACACTAACAGTTCACCCTTCTCCGGCAGTAGCACTGGGTTCTCAGTAACCGTGATGACTTGCTCCCCATCCGGGTCCATGCGTTTGACAATGCTATCATACAAAAGGCTGTCTTTGTTGGAGCTCCACCTCGTGCAGCGAGGCAACGACTTCTGGGACAGCCTGTTCGCAAACACGACATCGAAGTCCGGAATGGATTCGTATAGCCAAATCTACAAGCCTCTCTTAGATCCGTTCATTGTTCTTTTCACCTCATATCTACGAATTTGCATAAAGCCATCGAAATAACATAGATTTTGACCATCCCCACAAAACGAGCACTAATCTAAATTAACACTAAAACATGAATATATTATAATAAAATATCTTAGATGAACCGCCAAGCCCAACTCAATCCCCTTTGGCCAGGGAAATGTCTCAGTTATGACCTCGAGGTTCACGAGGCTCAAGATAGATCGCTCCTCCGCTTCACCCCTCGGTTTCATGACCGATGGCGATATCTACCCCTTAAAAAGCAGAGGAGCAAGTGGAGGTGCTGAGGGAGCATAGTCATCTCGGAAACTGCATTCCGTGATTTTAGCGAGATTGTAAGGAATAGGTTGGAAGTCGCCTAAGCCATTCCTTCTTTTCTTCTCCGGTCTTGCGGATTTAGGGGATAGGCCCAATATGAAAAGACTTGTGCCTCATGAAGAAGCACAACGCCTCTTCGCCTCCCCCATGCAAATTGACTTTCCCAAAAAACTCGGTGTTTACTAGACCCGTAGAACGCCAGAAAGTAGGCTCAACCCTTGAAGAAACACCTGAAAACCCCTATAGAAAATCCAAACCCTAGTAGTAACCGCCTTGATAAGTGATTGCGCTCAGTAAACCACCATCGTCCTTCTCTATCAATCAAGTGAAAAAAATCCAAAGAATCCCCGGGGAACAGCAGCATCCGGAGGATAACCACCAACCAAAGCCGCCCCCTACCCCGTGCAAAGAAAGACGAAAAAGTGAGAGAAGGAAAAGGAAGAAGGCAGAGGGTTTCCCTGGATTGCTTGGTCTGGCTCTTGAAGAGTGACGACTCGTCCTCGTTGCTTGTCTCTCTTCCACCTTGCTCTTTGAACTTTTGGTTTCACCTTAAACCTCCCTCTTTCTCTCTCTGGTTCTGTTGCTCGAAATGCTAAATGAAAGTGATAAGGGAGAACCCGGTCCCCCTTTCTCTATTTATAACCTCCGAGGGCCCCCTCTGAACATTTTCTTCACCTTTGGGTCTCATGGGGATAGGTCGAGTCGTCTTCTCTCTTAGAAAAACAGAAATCCCAAGTCCACTAGAAGCGTGTAGTGATATCACTTTTTATCGAAACTCATTCGATCCACAATGTGTACGTGATCGAGTCCCAGGGAGATATGATGATATCTTAGTTAATGGGCACTGTAAACTATTCATGCACCCACGTCAAAAATAGGTTACCCAACACAAAAGTAGACATTAACCAAAAAGGGTCCCTTCACAATAATCATTATTTGCACCTGCAACGTCTTCACGATCTTCAAAACATCAGATTAACAAAACTCCTTGTTCTCTGATCGTGATCATTGTGTAACCCATACCACTTTACTATCTTGCTCTCAAGCTCCTATTGGACAATGCTTCGTGATGTCACCTACCCAAGTAGGGGTGTGCAGAAAAATCCGACACGACTAACTCGACACAAAACACGGCAATACGATACGAAAAAAACACGATAAAAAAAAAAGACACGGCACGAAAATGATACAACCGGTAATACACGATAATAATCGTGTCGTGTTCAAATCAGACATATTACCTTGTCGGATATCTAACACAAACTATTATTATTTTTTAAATCTATATCTATTATAATATTAATATTATATAATCCCTTTGTAAACGAGAAAGTGATGTTGCTCGGGTAGTTAGGGACGGAACACGCTTTGTAACTATGCAATTAGTATTGGGTTCAAATCCCACTTTGGAATATGTGTTTTTTTCTTCTAAACTACCATTTTCTTTACAACCCTAAATTAGTTAAAGAATAAATATAAACCTAGCCGCCAACCTCAGCCATCACCTCATTTTACTTCCGCCTCTGATGCTCTCTCTCCCTCTCTCTCTCAAACTTCACTATCCAGATCTTCCTCAAACTACTCCAGATATCCCTCAAACTCCACTCTCTAGATCCGTCTGCCTCCACCTCTTTCGTTTCTCTCCTTTCACTCAGCCGAAGGTGAAGGAACAACTCCTCCCTACGATTTGGATATCCTTATCGGAGGATCTGATTGACAAGGATGAGAGCTTAGAGATTTCCATCGCCAAGCGTATGTTACTCTCTCTTGGGTCCGTCGAAACTATCAATAGTATCATTCTATATATATATTGTATGGATTATTTGTGCACAAGCCTTAGGGTGTGCACTGTACGCAAATATTATTCGGTGAAATATGAAACATTATTAGGTAGAATGTTACAAATTATTCAGTGGAATTGGGATGTTTTCATCTGAACTGAATGGAAAAAAAAACCATAACAGTATTCGGTAGAATATTTCACATTTCACCGAATAATGCTTCAAATTTCACTGAATAATGTTTTACATTTTACCGAATAATATTTGTGCACAATGCACACCCTAAGGGGTGTGCACACCCGAACCATACCCTATATATATATTGGCATATGTATATGTGTGTTAATATTTAATATTGTGTGTATGTGTGTATTATCGGTTATCAAATAGGGGGGAGGCATTTTCATTCCTGTAATTTCAATCTCTCTCTCCTCTTTTCATTTTCAATTGTTTTAACCCCTAACCGCACCGCATACCGTAGAAGCCAAAGCCATCTCTCAAATTCGCCCCACTCTCTCTCCTCTTTTCATTATATATATATATATATATTAATGTTATTGGACTTTATTGTATTTTAGTTGTTGATGTGTAAACTTTATTGTATTTTAATATTATAGGGTTTATTGTTTTGTAAGAACAGCCCGTTGGACCTGGTGGGCAACCCAATCCGCCAACAAGGGCGGGCTTGGGCAATGTAGTACCCTAAAAATCGGGTCTGGCCCAAGCTCGACCTGGTACAAATGGGCTACGAAAATGTCTGAGGCTCGGGCCAACCCATATATATATATATATATATATATATATATATATATATATATTGATACAAGACAACGATTTGGGGATGGTCAACCGCAATTGAACCACACCCAAGCACATCCTGACGAATGAGGTATTCGATCTCAACTGGAGAGCGCTCCTCAAGCATAGTCGCAGTGAGTCCGAGATGCGTCATCCTATTAGTTACTTGGTTCCCCTCCTTAAAGATGTTTGAGAATGAGACTCTATCCAAAAGCTCTACATAAGTCTAATACATCCGAAATCATCATCTCGATTTCCCACGGGGCCTTCTACAATATTCCATTGATGAGATTGATGAAAGTCAAGCAGTCCTCTTCCACCTTAAGACGCGAGAAACCCCTCTTCGTAGCTTCTAGTAACCCATCATGGAGAGCAAGACACTCTGCTTGTAGAGCGAAAACCGAACCTTGGCCCTGTGTCCCGCAAACAAAAACCTCACCCTGGCCATCGCAAATGACAAAACCAAAAGAACGTTATGAGGCGACTTTAGCTCCATCAAAGTATAGCTTCATATTTCCTTCCTTTTTTTCCTACTTTATAAATCTTTGTCCGAGAGTTCTCTTCTAGAGGGAGGTGGGTCTCGTATTTTGCACATCTTCTTCGAGGTCTTCGGTTTGTGCTTTTTTAACTATTTTTTGTTGTTTTATATACTTAATCCATTTTTCCATATTCCTAGTATCAAAGTTCTCAAACATGATTTTTTTTTCTTATAGATCATATTCCCCAAAGGGAGAAGACGAGAATTGATTTTTGATCTAATGATAATTTAGCAAAAATTTATGTGCCCTTGTATGTTTTGTTGGTTTTTCCTGTGTTTCTTATTATTCATTCGATCTGTTTATCTATTCTTCCCACAATTGTCAGAGTTGTCGGACATTCAGTAAAGATATATGTCACATCTTCGTCGTTGTAGTTACAAAGCGAGCAATCCAATGGTACATGTACTCCTTTGTTTTGTAACCTAATCTTTATTGGAGTTCCGTTAAGTAGATTTTCCCAAAGGAAATTTTTAATTTTTAGCGGGTAGTCAATTTTCCACATCTAGTCTAGTGATTCTAAGTTGGTTCTTCTAGCTCTTGTGATGTGGTCTAAAGCACTAGCTAATGAGAACCAACCATTTCTACTTGGCGTCTAATAAAGTCGGTCTTCGATTTCATTTGGCGGTATAAAGATTTCGAGGATTTTCTCCACAATGTCCATATAGGAAGTATATCTTTTAGTTTTTCTACGTTCTAGGTCTTGTTTGGGTTTATATATTGATCAATTGTATCCTGTTCTTCAATGTGGCCATGAAGTCTTTTTTCTCGTAGGTCAATATCGTAGTTTAACCATTTATCCTTCCAAATTTTTATGGTTTTCCCATTACCAACTTGCCATATTAGTCCTGCCCAAAATTCTTCTTTTACCTTAATCAGCTTTGTCCATTGCAAGAAATGTTTTTCCTCTGTAGTCCCAAATATCATTCTCTTTTAAATACTTTCTCTTATTATTTTTACCCACTTGTTTTGCGGTTCCGCTAAAACTTCCCAAAGAAGTTTCATTTGCAAAGCCTTGTATGTCTTTTGTTTTATGTAGTCTCGGTCTTCCTTCATTCTTCAGCCTACACACTTTGTCCCAACTAATAAGAGGTTTATGTTTTAGACCCTTGTTCCAGAAGTAACATCTGTTTACCTGATCAAGTTCTTTCTAATGCATAGTTGTCGGGAGCATAAAATTCTGCATTATGTAGCTTGATTTGGTCGTAAGGTTTGTCTTGACTAGTATCGCTCTTCCTTATTGGGTTAGTTTGTTCGCCCTCCATTTTGTCAACTGATTCTTTGTTTTCCAAGGACGTCTTCGAATGTGTTCTTGTTCACTCTACCGTTAATAATTGGACAACAATGATACTTAATTATCTAACGCCAATTGGTTTGAAATTTGTAAGTAAGATTGGATCCTTTGTTTTTAGCCATTCGTAATCCTTTTGTGGGTTGGAAAATAGATTTTAAGAAGTTTGATTTTTGGCCAGATATCTGACAATATTCATCCAAAATGTTTTTCAGTGTAATACATGCTTCCGGGGTTGATTTGGCAAATTCATAATATCATCTACAAAATAGTGGAACGGGATAAGAGTTCCATTTCTAGATAGCTTAATTGTGTTTCTTGATTGTTCGCTTTATCATTGTAGTTTTCTAGCAAGAATCTCAACACCAATGATGAAAAGGTACGGGGATATGGGATCACCTTGTCTCAGCCCTCTTTGAGGGTGAAAAGTCTCAGTTAGTTCGTCATTCACCAGCACGAAGAATGATATAGTTTGAATGCATTCTTTGATGCAACCATAATTTTTTTTTTGACAAAAAACCGAATTTAGACATAACTGCAAGTAGGAAATACCAATCCATTCTATCGTAGGCTTTTTTCATATCAAGTTTTATTGCAATCCATCCTTCACGTCCTTTTCTGCTTCGGGTTGAATGAAACATTTTATGGGGGATGAGAACGTTGTATTGTATTGCTCTATCAGATATAAAGGCTCCTTATAATGGGTGGATTAATTTTGCTAGAACATTATTCATTCTATTAGCTAGCAAGAATTTTCGCGATGGTTTTATAAATAGTCGAACAAAGGCTAATTGGTCTATAATTGTTCGTTGTTTTTCGGTTGTCACATTTTAGGATGAGCACGATAAATGTTTGGTTGATTTGTTTAAGCAACCTACCAGATTAAAAGAATCCTTTGATAGCCTTGATGATCGATGGACCCACTAAGTCCTAGTATTGCTGATAAAATTCTGTTGTCATTTCGTCTGGTTCTGGGGATTTATCTCTCTCAATCGAAAAAATGCATCTTTTACCTCTTGATTAGTAATTGATTTTATTAGGGCATTTTCCTCATCAATGATTTTTGGGTTTATTAGATTTAGATATTTCTAAAGTATTCGGTTATATAGTTGTTCTTTTCTAAATCTTATTTCGAAATCCTTGTGGATTTCTCCCCTGATGTCCCCCTGTCTAATTATAGTTGTCCCTTCTTGAGTTGTTATTTCACTTATAATTTTTCTGTTTCCATTACCTGTCGCTACCTTGTGAAAATATCCCAAATTTGTGTCAGAAAGTTTCAAATGTTTTGTTTTAACCCTTTGTCTCCGTAAAGTTTTATGGTATTGTAATATTTTATTCTTTTTGTTTATTAGTCTCATCTGTCTTTTAATATTGTCACTAATTTGTTGGGTTTGGTTGTTGTTCCTTTGCAGGTCGGTCAATTTTTATTTGATTTGTTTTGGTTTTCGAAAAATATTTTCAAAAGTCTTGTTGTTCCGTTCTTTCATTAATCATTTCAACAGTTGGGTATTTTTTGTTAGTGGGTACTTATGGGATCGTACATATGTCAACCTCCAAGTTTGTGCAACAATATTCCGATAATCTTTTCTTTGGGTCAACATTTTCTCAAATTTGAATGGTTTAGCCTTATTTTTTAAGAGACATTCTGAGGTCTATAAATATCGGGCAGTGCTCTGATGTGGAAAATGTATAGTTTCTTGTTGCAATATCTGGTGCCATTGTAGGATTTGGTCTTGGACTAGCGTCTTATCTAATTTCTCATAAATATTGTTAATGTCCGTTTTGTTTTTTCTCCAAGTGAAACCATTCTAGATTGTTGTAATATCTAAGAGATTTCACTGGTCTTTGAAGAATGAAATTCGATTGAATCTGTTCGGGTTAGGAGGTACCCCCCTCCCTTTTTCAGATGCACATTGGATCTCATTTAGATCACCAGTTACAAGGCATGCGATGTCAATCCTTTAGATGTGGTCCATAAGTCTTTCCCATATTAATCCACTCTTCTCGCTCTCCTGAGCCTTAGCATAAACAAAGTAGCAGATGAATTTCGCTCCTATGTTATAGTCTTTATAACTTTATGAACCACTTCTTATAGCTTCATGAACCACTTCCTTATAACTTCATGAACCACTTTTTTATAGCTTCATGAATGGCTGAACCACTACAAATAAAATGACTGAACCACTATAAATAAAATTGTTGAACCACTATGAATAAAATGGATGAACCACTATGAATAAAATGGTTGAACCACTACAAATAAAATGCCTGAACCACTACAAATAAAATGGCTTAACGAACCACTACAAATAAAATGCTTGAACCACTTTTTGTGAACCTTATGAACCACTTCTTGTTAATTTTTTTTTCCACAAAACATATACATAGTGGGTTTACACTCAAAAATATATTTTTTATATTTTTTAAAATGTGAAAATGCCAAAAAAATAAATTAAATTAAAAGTCCATGTCAAGCTTTTTTTTTATATGTGTACGTAGTTTTTCTAATTAATTAGTAAGTTATGTTGATCGGCGTATGTAATTAATTAGTATGGTTGTAATTGGCGCGTGTACATGTGAGAGTGGAGGTGTTAGGCCACCCACATCCCAATACATTGCAGTAATTTTTGGATAAATGCATGCAATAGGTGAACCCGCAGAAGAACATGTACATAAATAGTACATCACACAATTCAAGAATTTTGACACTACATGGCAGTAATTTTTGGATAGCTGGATTGGGATGCTTCATACAATTCACGGGTATACTATTTTACAGTGTGAAAATCTGATTGCATCTTGAAAATTTTTGGCTAAATTTGCAAACTCATGTGGCAAAAGTTAATGTGCTTTGATTTTTTTTTAATTCAATTTTTCTATGTTAAAATTATTCAAAAAAAATTATAAAAAATATATTTGAATAGTTATTAATTTTATTATCCTATAGACACCCATTTTGCATATGTTTGTGAAAAAAAAAATTAATTACGGTAATATGCGTTATTAATTATAATATAAGTTCGATTAATGTTAATGATAATTTTTTCTATAAATAGATGCATCTCCCACCTTCATAACTCATCCCAACCCATCGCTAAAATGATGGATCTAACATTTGTAACGGCCCGGGATTATAATTCCCGAGTTACGTTTCGAGGGATGAAACCCCTCATTGGATCTTGCGCCCTGAGTACAGGTTGAAGGTTTGAAACCGAAGGTTTTTAGTTTAAAGTAGGATTTCGCACCCAAATTCGGAAGGTCCGTTGGAGACCCCGGGGTAAACCCCTGTACCTGTCCTAAGTCTACAACGCGGAAAATCATTCATCATGCAAAGGGCATAAGTTCAGAAAATGATACAACCAGTGCCACGGCAGAGCCGGGTCAAAACGGAGTATAAGTAGGGAGAAATCCCAAAAGCATGAATATGGTGAAGTCAGGTTCCAAACACTCACTCTCCGCCATATGAATAGACCCCGTCATAACATCACAAAATCAAGAAATGTATCGGGTACCTGAAACTATACCACCAAGTCAGGCCAAGAGTCCGCCCGCGGGTCCTCTGACTGCGTTGAGGACATATAATACGCCTATACCTAGAATAAAGGATGCCTTCATGCAGTATTGGAATATTAACCACATTATCATGTTCCTAATTCATATGTGCAGAATATTTAGTAAGGCCTTAACAAAGAATACCAAGTGGTATATCCCTCTTCTACCGCCACCCCCCTTCCTGGCAGGGTGGAGACTGGCCAGTTCGATTATATATCATATCAATTCTCATCATCATATCATATCTCATGTCCATCTCGTATCTCGTGATATATATAAATGACTCGAGGAGGACAACACCCGATGAAGCTGGGCTGCCCTATGACCCTAGCAAGGACTCTAGGACCCACAGATAACGGTCGTTCTGTATTCAAACGCATACAGAATAAGAATGCTCATTCGTAAGTGCAATTCCTAAGCATGCTACTACATGATATGCTCTTATGCATATGCAACACCTACATACTATATGACACATCAGGCAGGAGGTACTGGTTACTGAGTAAACCCCGGAGGTACTTACCTGGCCAGCAGATCAACAAAAGAAGAATCCAGCACACAGTAGTCACGATCACAGAGTATCACCTAAGTACAAAGTGGGATATAAATAAGTGTACGTCTAACAATTAAACACGCAAGCACATATCAATCAATAGGACAAGTAACACATCGGAAATCCCATTGTAGCATAAGTTCCGTAATGTCACATCGTTCTCCATAAACATCTAACCAATTCAGCATGTTCATACTCATCATATCCACACATACTCCAACAGTTCATCAATATCATAAGTTATAATTTGTGTGATATAAAATCCTACTACCTCGCCATAACTATCCAACATTTAATCTCTTATAATAATCACCGAAAGTTATGCTATTAGTCACACATATCAGAACACCATGCTAGTCAGTCACAGAACAAGTCAAACTCTCAAGTTTAGATCCAAATCTGTTTCAAATCCGAGTTAGAGTCTCGACCCTTAAAAACACTCGCTAAGTTCCTTTTCAATTTATTATCTTTAACTACTTTCCGACTTTAAAATTCTTTTCCAAATTCTCTTTTTAAATCTTCAAGTCTAAATAATATATATGATATTTTAAATACCATTTATTAAACCACTTTATAAAATATTTCCAGATCCCCCTAAATCCAAACCATTTTTATTTAATAAACCAACCCTTATAATTTTCCCAAAATAATATTTTTAACTCTTAAAACCTCCAATAATATTGAATATATATAATACTTTTAATTCCGCTAATTAGTTAAATAAATAAACGGATAACCAAAACCAAATCAAACTTATTTAAATCCAATCGAACCGAACTGAACCCGTAACATAATCCCAACTCGGTTTAACAATTAAACCAAATAAATTATTAGAAGGTGGGCCCCACCCGACTGACTGGGCAAAAATGGCAACGCCATCTTCTTCCTCCAGAATCCGAAGGATTCCCGCTCGCCTGCCTGTGCTGCGCCGGGTCCGACGAGGCTCGTCTGCAACTCCTCCACGCCGATCAGCCAGCCCAGCTCGGCCCTCGCTGCCTCCTCCCTGCGCTCGCCTCACTGCTCTGCCTCGCCTCTGCTCAGCTCCCCGCGCTCTCGCTCCTCGACCCGGCTAACTCACGTCACTCACGAGCTCTCCTAGTCGCCCTCGATGCTCGTCGGAGCTCTCGATCTCGCCCACCCTCTCCACACTCAGCCCTCACGCACTCTTCGACCACCCGAGGACAAGAAAAGAATCAAAACGAATCGAGGAAAAGGAATGAGGTTCGAATGCTCACCGAGGATGTTCGCGACTTCAAAGCTCTCGATCGGAGTTATAGGCTTCGTCGGTGGCTCGCGATGGCTTGTCGGACCTACGTCGAACATGGGTGAGTGTGATGGAGATGGTCGAGGACGATTCCGATTAAAAACGGAGGAGAATCTCTTACCGGAACGTGGTTCGCGCTTGAACAGGGGAGGTGGAGCTCCGGTGGCTTGTGGTGGCGCTGGAGGGCTCCTGGGTGGCGTCATGGCGGCGGCGAACGTCGGAGGAGGTGTGGGTGGATGCTGCTGCTGCTCTTTGAGAAAGGAGGAGGGAGGGTGTCTGTGTGGTGGTTTGAAGATGCGGCGTCAGAGGCGTACGTGTTGTATTGTTGTTCAGTTGCAATGTAGATCGGTGATGGTGAGGAGACTTGAAATGGAGCAGGTGAATGGGAATGAATGAAAGAAGGAGAGGAGAATGGTGGAGGGGATGGCGGGGTATGGTGATGAAGAAGAGCGGGAGTGATGGAATGATAGAATGAATGACGGGGGGGGTGAGAGGTAGGTATGGTTAGGGATGGAAGTGGGTAGGGATTGTGTGTGGAATTGGTTAAATAAATATCCGAAATAAATTCTGAATACGTGAATTTTGAATCTCGCAATTAGTTTTCAAATGTTAGTTTCCGCGACTCTCGCTCTATCGAAGAATTAGATTTTTAAAATCGACAAGGATATCGCCATCCGATAATTATTTTGAATTTCAATGTAAAATGACGGAAATCGTTCGCTAAATTTTATATTCCGGTCGGAATCCGCTAAACGAGCTTTTAATTTGATTTAAATTCATTTTTAATTTCCTTTTTCCGAAAAATTAGGATTTGAAAATCCGAGCCCTTACATCATCCACCTCTAAAAACAAGTCTCATCCCCGAGACTAAAATCATTTTCAGATAGGGGATGAAGTTTGAAATTAGTGAGTCCAGGGATCATGCTATTGATCTCGTAAGTATCTCATAAGTGCCCCTATAAGATCCTCACAGTACCGTTGTCGTGATCATAATATCTCCAATAGACCGTAGTAAGAATGTAATATGGGCCCCTACCACATCCTTACTCCGACTCTTTGGCCATATCATAACTCAAATACTTGTATACACTTCATGGGGCGTTATAATGAAAACTAGAGTCACATTAATTTCTTAAAATCCAAGTAAGTCTCTTTTGAAATACCATTCAAAATTTCAAGTTCGACGTTAGCCAAAATCATTTCCAACTTCTCAGTTCATTCTACCATCCGCCTCTAAGGGCTTATCCCATATTCTCTTCCTAGGTTCCAAGTCATAATTAAATTCCAATACTTCAGCTTCCATCATTTCTATCATCAAGGAACGTATATATAATAGCAATCATATCTCACGTTTAACAGCATCACATAAACACGTCAAGTACAGTCATATAATATAATATATCTAGCATCGTATCGTCCATGGTAGGATTTATCACATCATCTCACAGAGGTGACACACCATATCAATCAGATAAACCCATCATATCAAACAGATAAGCACATCATATCAATAAGGTAAGCACATCATACTCATGCTACTGCCAAGCGTCATCACATTAGAGACAAACAAGTACTTCCGTACACTAGTATACCATCGAGTTCAGGGGATAACTATGTTAGTACTAATAGTTCACTATTGTCAACGACAATACATCATAGAATCAACATCGTCTATACCATAGAATTCGCACCACATCTGGGCCCAAGTAAAGCGTACGCTAGATCACATCCTCAACAGAACCTGCCTATAACTATAAATCATGACAAGACACAACCACTACCCATCAACTCTTGCATTAAGATCAAATTCACCGAGGTCTACCAACCCAAACCACTATTAGTGCTAGACACCATTGCATCTTGCTCACATACAACCTTTCTAGTCTCATACCCATTCGCAATCAAGGCCGAATACCCCAAATCAACTACTAGGTATCCCAACTCTTATGCCATCAAGCCATCTAAGGGCCAATCCACTTCGACATCCCGATCTAAAGTCCTACCTTTCACTCGACTATCATCTCCTAAAGAGACATCGCAAATCACCTTGCTAACTTAATCATACTCCCCACGCCACTAACCACTCTCACTAATCATCCACCTCTAAGGACCCAACTCATGTTGACCATCTCACACCTGACACTCCCGACCAATTCTAATGTAGAACTCAACTAGTGGTACTCCCAACCACGAATCACCATGACCATCAAGCCGACCCACTCTAGATCCTCTTCCCGGCATACTGTACCTAGCTAGACTAGTTCCCTCAACTCCGCATGTTTCCCCAAATTGCCTCAGATAGCGCTTCTTTAAACTTCGAAACCTCTACCACTTAAACCCTTATGTACCGATCATCATTTTCACTGAATTTCCTAAGCACCGCAACTTCACCAACCTTCAAAAATCTCTCTAACGTCCTCAATACCTTCTGCTTTGCCTAGTCCCCAAATCCATGCGCATAATCTCTCTGTCTCAACCTTAAGCCCACAGTCTTACTAGGAATCTAAACTACATCATTGCATAGCTACCAGCCTTTCCTCGATGATTCATCTCACATCCTCAATTACCTCAATAGCCACAATGACCTCCACTCATAAATCCCGATTCATTCCCTATGTCCAAATCCTCCAACAACGCATCTAGAGATCCTTCACTCATAAATTCCCCAAGCATTACCAATCCTATCTAAACAACCCCCAAATACTCATCACACGAACAACCCTGATATGAACAATCTAATATCCCCGATCGATAATTTCCCAAGCAACCTCATACTACTTTTCCTAGGAAATTCCTCAACCTCATCCCTTACCGAAATCGCCCCCACTCTTAGCACCCATCACCTAGTCCCAAATTCTACGATTCCTCAGACATTCCTTAATCGATCATCCTTAACACCGCCCACGTTACGCTCATAGACTATCTAGACACCTTCCTTAGCACATCAATCAGTCTCACAACACCTCCCTTCAAGAATCCCCCAATCAACTCCTAGCTTGCCCCTCCACCTCTAGAACTATCCTAACTACCTCTACCCACACCCAATCTCAATATCACCCTAATGAAACTAGTCCAGACCTCAGTCAACCACTCTCTTATACTACCCGCACACACTACCCGCACACACTACCTGCCTAGACTACCACTTCTCACTTGGACATCTCCCTCAAAATCTCGCCACACTACTCCACTCATCTCCTAAGATCCGCCTAGAGCTCAACTATACTCACTGACCACTATCTTTGACACATCCCAACTCACTCGGCTCTACTCAAGCTAAAACATCATTCATGCACCCCACTTCACACAAAAAATGACCCAATCCGAAGACCTCAATCCACCTGCCACTTTTCGACCCGTCTCACCGAAGAATCTCACGACTCAAGCTCAAGAAGAAAGCATTACCAGGCATATAACCCATAACCTACTCACCCGCAAGTCAGTATACCAAGCACCAAGGTACATCATCATAGAAACAAGTAAGTCAGGCAATCATTGCTACCAATTCAGCACATCCGTCATCACACATTCAATTATGTCAGTTCTAGGCCTATCACACAACATCAATTCCGATTAGTATAGAAGAATCCACAATTTGAATTAAGAATGCTCTTCCTCGTGTCTGTTGGAATGAATCTGTTAACGATTGTCATCTTTGAAACATATTCGTCCTTTTGCCATCGGTGACGCTGTTCCTGGGGCCTAAGGGGTCATGGATCCATCACACTTTCATTGCGTTGCTCCGGTGCCACTTGGTCGTCGGTCCCTTCTTGCATAACGACGCTCATCGAAGGATCGCAAAGGTTAAAGTTACGGAGATATGGGAGAGACAAGGGTGGAAAACATAATTCCTTAAGAGTTCAGGCATGGACCAGGACTAGGGACGACGAGACCAAGGATAAGATCCCAACCCGAGAGTTACAACAATGCCCTTATAATTATGGCACGCAAACACATGAAAATCAAGAGATATCATCACATTATTTCACACTAGTATGCACCTATCTCAAGGAACATCGATTTACACATTCATAACATGTTCATATAATCATCTTTATATGTGTGCAGAACAAGCTAGCACCTTATCATTTCATTCACCAATCATGCTTGACAGACTAAGAACATGTATGCACAGACTGACATGAGACATATATGGCCCAAGTTATGCAAGATCTAGCAAATATCACAGGATATCATATGCACGACTTATCACTCATTTAGATACACAATTAAGCAAGTCATAATATTACGGAAAGCATGCTAAGATATACCCTAAAAATCTTGCTAAGGGTATGGTTAGTTCATGCAGGGTTGGTATAGCAATTATCTCATCACATACATCCATATTCGCATAGTAAGACTAGGACGTCACACAATCATACGAGGGCCTATAACTGGGAGTTATATGTCTTACATGATACTAGAAATACTCATTAAACATGTACACAACCAATGAGGTCCAATTAGGTTAATCTGGCATTCTAAGTCATCCAATTCGCGTTTTAAACATGCAACGAGAGTTGAAAACACTATCATGGACCTAGTTCATAGGGAGACAATAATCATGGGAATTCAATACATAAGACACATACATCAACTCATAAGTGCAACCATGCAATGTACCGGGAAAGTCATGCTGAATTATACCAATATAGCATGTCATTAAATCACAAAGAGGCTATCATTATAACTTGACAGAATTCTCTAAGGACAATCACCGACTCACCACCCCGTTTCCCCGTGGGACGCTATTATGACTTGCTGGGTAGGACACAAGGACATTCACGCCGTTTCCGAGAGATGAGGGTAGAACTCGTGTTTAGACTCTTGTGACAAGAAGACATGGTTGGTCATTACGAGGATCGAAAGGGATGACTCCATAAGACAACTCACTTCTATCTCGAAACGATTTAAAACCTCACTCCCACTAACATACTCAGGTAACCCTCACATCTGACACGATTTCCGAAGGCATTTAGTTGACCGACCCAAATTTCTCGTGAAAGACCTCAATCACAGGTACGAGACTCGATAGAAGCATCGATGGTGGGATACGAAACAAGACTCTAAAGAGGGGAGCGGATGCTTCTCGACCCTTGCTAACATGCCTAGATGTTTTGGTGGGGCGGATGACAGAGTCAGAACCATCAGGGGGTTTGAATTATGAAAAGGCTATTTCGACAAAACGGGAATTCCGATTACATAAAAACAAGGTTTTCTCCCACTATCCCGTTTGCACAGGTATTCAACACATGATTCAAGTCAAGGCATACTGATTAGTTTGCTATCCTAAGCACAATAGAGTACTCATCACGGAAGCAATCAACAAGATTAATATGATCCTCTTCGAGGAGGATCGCCCTCGAGCCCAATTACATATTTGTACATATATAAACGTAAGCATAGAGACGATCTATGCCGTCCTTCGAGGGACGACTGAGTGGAGGGGCAAAACCTCACAACCTCCTAACTCAACACTCCAACCTCCGTGGTGTTCCTTGGAGTCTTCTAGGCCCATCTACAAATAAAAGCTAGCATTTTGCCTACTGTTCCCCGAATTCTACATCCATAAGGAATGTCTACCGCTTGGATCTCTACCCACGAGATTATTTCCCCTTTATTCATTTTAGGTTTTAACTCCAATTAAATTCATTTTGCCCTTTATAAAATATTTTCCAAAATCATTTTAAAACATTGGGAGATTTTCAAAACCTCTTCAACCTATTGTACTCGGATTGCGAAACCTCAGCTCTGATACCACCTTTGTAACGGCCCGGGATTATAATTCCCGAGTTACGTTTTGAGGGATGAAACCCCTCGTTGGGATCTTGCGCCCCGAGTACAGGTTGAAGGTTTGAAACCGAAGATTTGTAGTTTAAAGTAGGATTTCGCACCCAAATTCGGAAGGTCCGTTGGAGACCCCGGGGTAAACCCCTGTACCTGTCCTAAGTCTACAACGCGGAAAATCATTCATCATGCAAAGGGCATAAGTTCAGAAAATGATACAACCAGTGCCACGGCAGAGCCGGGTCAAAACGGAGTATAAGTAGGGAGAAATCTCAAAAGCATGAATATAATATGCCTATACCTAGAATAAAGGATGCCTTCATGCAGTATTGGAATATTAACCACACTATCATGTTCCTAATTCATATGTGCAGAATATTTAGTAAGGCCTTAACAAAGAATACCAAGTGGTATATCCCTCTTCTACCACCACCCCCCTTCCTGGCAGGGTGGAGACTGGCCAGTTCGATTATATATCATATCAATTCTCATCATCATATCATATCTCATCATCATATCATATCTCATGTCCATCTCTTATCTCGTGATATATATAAATGACTCAAGGAGGACAACCCCTGACACTAAACATGCATATTCTATAAAGCAAATGCATCTAAATTATCCTATAATGCCCATTAGAAATGTGCATTATCAAACTCCCCCACACTTAACCTTTTGCTTGTCCTCAAGCAATGCAAAATAAAGAAGAACAAAACCATCATCCCACACATATAATCTTCAAGCACTAACCTTGTCAAAAGCAACATCAAAATGGAGGAGCCATGAACATGAAAGCTAACATCCTAGCAAGTGTATGAACGATTCAAAATAAGGCACATTTCATCTAACCTCACCGGGATTATGTGTTTGCTCTCACCCTCATTGTGTTTAGGCTTAACAATATATCGCTCAACTCAATCCAATATGCAAAAAGCTACATAGACCTTGACACATATATCACATATTCTCCACCGCGGATGCCATCACTCACAAGCAACATCAAGAGGTCTTTTATCAAGGTTGTAATGGGGCTTGGTAAGGAATTAAGGGCAAGGAGAATTTATGGTCATGTGGTGCTCAAAATCCGGGAATCAAGATCCTAGACAATCAAACATCAACCATCAACTCTCTCAAAAACATCATCTTAAACTCAAACTCTCAACAACTTTGCAAAAGACATTCATCTCTCAACCAAAAATTATTTCCAACTCTCACATTCATAATAAAGATAAAAGGCTCAAACTCATGCTTTTTTTTTTCTTTTTTTTTCTTTTTTATTAATTTTTTTTTTTCATTCTTTTTTTTTTCTTTCTTTAGAGCCAAAACAATAATGCACAATGTGAGGAATAAAACTAAAATTACATACTCATCCAAACTTGTAACTTTCTCAACAATAATCTCTTTTCCACTCAAACAAATCAACCATTCACCAATTCTAATCCTAATTCCCGGATAGGGTAAGGCTCATCATTGGCTAGGATAAATTTTTGTGGAGCTTCAAAGAAAAGGTTAAGGCTCAAATTTGGCTACAAGCAAAGGACACATATGTAGGGTGGATATGGATAATAATATGGCTAAGAAAATCATGCCTCTATCATTTGAAACTCATAAGCAATAGACATGTAAATTCGGCCTCAAATATAGATAACAATGTCAATCTCAAGAGGTAAGTGCATATGGAGAGTATAATGTCACACAAGAAAGCAAAAGGGAATAAATATGATGAAAATTCCTTATAAGGCCAAAAATTTTCACTAGGACAAGTTTTGTTGGATTTCAATAATGCCTATAAGAATCATACTTGCTCAATTAAACTAACAAGTCATGCTCCAATGAAAATCAACACAAGTATGTGACAAGATTAGCCAAATCAAACATATCATGGGATTTATAGGTTAAGCTCAAAAACTCAAATAAAATAGAGGACAATTAAGGCAAGATGGGTATTTGAATAATACATGAATGCAATGCATGATATTTTTGGTTTTTTTCTTTTTTTTTCTTTTTTCTAATGCAATATAAATGCTAGAAAATAAACATGATATGCATGCGAAAATTTTAAATATGACCTAACTAATGCAATATGTACACTAAACCCCTCCCCCACACTTGAATATTTCATTGTCCCTAATGAAATAAAGATAACAAAAATTAAACAATTGAAATAGGTGAGGGAGAAGGAAACTCACGAGCTCAATGTGGCGGTGGAAATTGGGTTTGCCACCCAAAGGGCGCCCAAGCGGTGAATTGGGACATGATCTCCTCATGATTCTTTCTTTGTTGCTCCATGAGAATGGCATGGTTCTCCACAATTTGTCGGTCCGTGGCATCTTGACGCTAGGTGATTTGACGGAAAGCACTCTCAAAATAGCCATGAGAGGGAAATCCATCATAAGACTCGCCATGGTATCCTCCATGTGAAGAACTTGCTCTCCCGCCTTAAGACTCTCGTGGATGGAAAGTCTCCACTTGCATTGTCGGCTCATACTCCATCTCCGTGGGTTCCTCATAAGCGTCCCCTTCGTTGGCTACCGGAGGTGGCCCCAAAGGTAAGGCGTCGGGTGGAATATATAAATCGGCGGGGGAGGGTCCGGTGGGTAGTGGGCGAGGGAGTATCAAAGTGTGGGACCTATTGACCCCGGCATACCAAATGTAGCTCCGCCCATCATCATTCTCCCTCACTATGCTAGCTTTGTTTAGAGAAACCAAATTAAGCCTATAGTTGTCCGCGCAAGGGACATAGGCATTCAAATCAATGTCGAGCTCCAATGCAATCAAAGTAATTAATCCTCCAAAGCCAATCTTCACCTCTTCCTTCCTTGAATGCTTCTTAATAGCCTCGCCACAAGCGGCAAAGAAAAGCTCGACCCAATCCGGAGTTTCTCGTGCCGTTGGCAATAAGCAAGTCATCCATGCCCAACTCCCTTTTGAAACCTTGTTTATCTCGGCATGCCCAAAAAAGGTGTTGTTCAAGACCTTATGGCAAAGTCTAAGGGATGGGTGGACAATGCTAGAGTTGTAGTCATTGCCGGAAGTCATGACCTTTTGTGTGACTTGCAACCATCGTTGTTGAGGGATGGAGCTACGAGGCAATTCAGACCAATGGGCGGTGGGATTGCCCGTGATCCCTAACACATTTTTCAAATCTTCAAAGGTCATAGCTCTATTCGCCCCACCCAATCGAAAGGTAAAGCCATCCTCACTAGCCATTGTATAAGTCGCCAAAAATTCCCTAACCAAATCTGGATAAGTGCGGACACACTTGTCTACCAAACCATCAATGTCTCCAATACCCATAAAGGTCTGTACACTCTCCTCAAGTCCCAACAATCTCAATGTGATGATATCAAAGAATTTCGTCGAAATATAACGACGAGGCTCAAGATCGTCCCACTTAGCCCTTTGAGCTCTACTCAATCCCCTAGGTCTAACCATTGGAGGAGAAGCCATAACAATTAAAATCAAAGGATGAAGATCGAGAACTCACAAAGAAGTCGACTCACTGTAGGATTTTCGCTGGCAGCGAATGGAATCCCGCTGGCAGCGACTCGAGTCAGGCCGAGGGCTCTGTGCGCGGAGGTGAGGTGACTTGCTGGCAGCGAAGTAGCTCGCGGCAGCGACTGGGGTACACCAATGAGCTCCGGACTTGCTGCGTGATGGGTGAGACTCGCTGGCAGCGAGTGGGATTTCGCTGCAGCGACTTGGATCAGCTTTCGGGCTCGGCGGCTCTGCAGTGTCGCTGGTGGCGGCTCTGGTGGCGGCTCCTATTCCGCGGGAGCGAGTCGGAGCTTCCGAAACTCCGGCGTCGTTGTCCGGACGTCGGAATTCAAAAATTCCTTCACGAAAGTTTCCCAACTCGACCCGATCTATGCAGTGGCGGAAGAATAAAAGGGATTTGGGTGATTGTGTGGTTATGTGGTGGTTGATGGGTGGTTGAAAGGTGGTGAATGTGGTGTGGTTGTGTAGATCGGCTCGTCGGAAGTCGAAATCCGGTGCCGGAATTTGATTTCGGGGTGGCGGAGATGATGAGGTGGCTATGGAGGTGAGAAGCTTGGAGGTGCTCCAATGGAGGTGTAGGGGGTTTTTGGAAGGAGGAAGAAAATGGTAAAAATAGAAAGTGGGGATGATGAATATAAAAAATGGGTAAAAAGGAAAGTGGTTAAAAGGGTAAGTGGGTAAAAAGGGGTAAAAAGGAATCTCCAATATTTTATTCTCTTTTTTGTTTTTGTTTTTTTTTTTTTTGGAAATCTGGGTGGCTTCGGGATATGGCATAGCTCGCTGCCAGCGGGTCTGGGTTCGCTGGCAGCGAATGGGGCCGCTGTGCTCGGAAGCTCCATGGTTGGCGCTAGTTTCTCTTGCTGGCAGCGACAATTTTCGCTGTCGGCGAAAACAGGCCAGTACATCCTTTTTCCGACTTCTCTCTTGTCCTTACGAGGTTATCTCCAAACTATTCCGAAAAAAATCTATCTAATGTGATAAGGAAGTTTCTAACCTAATTAGATAAATAGATAAACTAAAACTAATTAACTAATTATGAATTGAAATAACTAATTTAGGAAAACTTACCTCGGGTTGCCTCCCGAGAAGCGTCCTTGTTTATCGTCATAGACTCGACGGTTTATTCGTCCATGTGTTCAAGATTCACTCGGACATCGCCAATTCCCTCTTCAGCAAATCAAACTTCGGTGCATACCATCTAGGTAGGCGAGCACCACATATGAAGAAGCCAAAGTCAAATGATGTGATGTTAAAGAAGGTCTCTAACTCTTCATATGCTCGAGCGTGACTTCCCGGCGAGGGTATGTAGTACCACCAACATAGTTCCGATGGTGGCTTATTGAAGTAATGCTCCCAAGGATCTATATATTCACCAAAATCAACAAATGTGTAAGAAATATCATTACCTTGCTCGAGAGCCACAGAAATCGGCTCTTGACTTGGTTCCTTAATGGATGAGTTGGGGATGATTTCTATAGGTGGAGTAGGTGCCAAAATACATGGTTCCTCGTGCGTGCACTCATGAGACTCCATGTCAAGGGTCATCGGGCTCCCTTCTCCATCTTCGATTGAACCATTGGAGCTTGCGTCTTGGCTTCCCTCATGTCTTTCGCCCGCCATTGGTTTGAAAGGTAAGGGCATGGATGCCAACTTGTAGTCTTCTTCCACCTTCGCCATGTCACCCACGCAAAGGAAAAGATCCCACAATTCCGACCAATCCAAACCGTAAAATCCTTCATCTTTCAATGATTGGGCGAATTCTCGTATCTCGGGCAGCATGCCATCTTGAACGCAAAGTACTTGTTCTTTCAAATCATCTTGGATACCCCGTGAAGCACGGTCGTCCACTAAATCTTGCACTCTTGCGAGGTAATGGTGAAAGTATTCTCCCTGGTATTGCCATAACTCCAACTCCATTGCAAACAATTAGAAACGAGGTGTCGTGAACCGTAAGATAGGTCCACGACGGGGTTATAAATACACAAAACAAAGAAATAAACTTGATTCCCCGGCAACGGCACCAATTTTGACGGAAGAAAAGTCGTTGATTCACCTCGCCAAAAATAAATCCCAAACAAACAAACTAGTATAGTATGCAAGTAAGGAGTCGAACCCTAGAGAATCAAGTATTTCTAAATATTGTGTATTTATCAATATAAAAGAAAAGATTTTTATGAATAAAAATAAAAGAAAATAATATTGACAAAAGAAAATAAAGGATAGAAGAAAAGCGTTTCCGCCTACAAGTTCTCGACTTTGGTTGGTTTTATTGATCATCGAATCCTTTTCAAGTTATTATCGTTTCCTATGAATTTCTCCCGTCTTGGTTTAAATAGATTAAAAGTCCTACGAGTCCAATTAATCCCTTACACCTCAATGCAACCTTAACACGGTCAAGATTTAACAAAGAGATAGCAAATAGTCCCAAGAACTTGAGCATATAAATAACACCAATTAAACACGGGAAATCAATGTTTAAGATATATGTCAACTCCCTACATAATCATGCTTCAAACACGGAATCCACAATCTTATGCGTGCTACTACGGAAATAACACAAATACGAAAGTATTAAATCCTAGCATGAAATCAATATCATCAAGGGCGCGAATCAAGATAACATCAATAACATAATCAATATCACACAAAGAAGTTGAAAGAATTAAAGAGGAAAAATAACTTGAATTAGAAACTCACAAACCACCAACCAAGTCTCAAAAGTGTAGGCGAAAACTAGAAAATTAGCCAAACATGGCTTACCTAAACTTTCTTCTCTTCAATGGTGATTTCTCTACTTGAAAATTAATTGAAAACTTAATTAAACTAACCCTAGAACATCCTATTTATAAGCCTAATGTCTTCCATAAAAGGTAGATAAAAGATAGAAACTTCCTAAACAAACTAGATAAAAGATAGACTTTCCTAAATTAATTCAGCGTCGGATTCCGCTGGCAGCGAGAAATTTCCGCTAGCAGCGAATGGCCTCAAACAAGCTACTGTTGGATTTTCGCTACCACCTCGCTACCACACTCGCTGTCAGCGAATCCTCATGCCTTAGAATTCTCTCAAGCCTCCATGGTCCCTTCCTTCCGCTTCCGCGAGTAGCTGGTCTCGCTGCCGCGAGCTGGGCCTTCCGCTGCCGCGAGAGCTCAAAATCGTTGGGGCGAGTTCTTCCTTCCGCAGCCGCGAGTAGCCGAAGCTTCGTCGTCCTGGTGATTCTCGCTGGCAGCGGATTTTTCCGCGGCAGCGAACGTCTCGCTACAGCGGGACTAGGCGCTAGCAGCGGACACCGCTGCTCGCTCTTCCTCTCTCGCTGGCTCTCTCGCTGTCTTGCCGGGCTTCATGATTCTGGTTCCACTCGCTGGCAGTGAGTGAAATCCCGCTAGTAGCGAAATATGCCCAGAGACTTAATTCTTCATCGTTCTTCCCTTGTTCTTTCTTTCCTCCTTTATTTCTCTTCTTAGCTTGATTTCTTGACTTCACTTGGCCATGTTTAACAACTTTTCCTTGCTTTCCACCATATCGGAATTACGATTCTGCACAATTCAACCTAAATAGCGTAGATTCCGAACTTTTCCACGAAAAGAGTTTAATCTAAATTGACACTAAACATGCATATTCTATAATGCAAATGCATCTAAATTATCCTATAATGCCCATTAGAAATGTGCATTATCAACCCCCAATGAAGGTGGGCTGCCCTATGACCCTAGCAAGGACTCTAGAACCCACAGATAACGGCCGTTCTGTATTCAAACGCATACAGAATAAGAATGCTCATTCGTAAGTGCAATTCCTAAGCATGCTACTACATGACATGCTCTTATGCATATGCAACACCTACATACTATATGACACATCAGGCAGGAGGTACTGGTTACTGAGTAAGCCCCGGAGGTACTTACCTGGCCAGCAGATCAACAAAAGAAGAATCCAGCACACAATAGTCACGATCACAGAGTATCACCTAAGTACAAAGTGGGATATACATAAGTGTACGTCTAACAATTAAACACGCAAGCACATATCAATCAATAGGACAAGTAACACAT
Organism: Persicaria tinctoria; assembly: GCA_037127255.1. Classification (NCBI taxonomy): domain Eukaryota; kingdom Viridiplantae; phylum Streptophyta; class Magnoliopsida; order Caryophyllales; family Polygonaceae; genus Persicaria; species Persicaria tinctoria. The sequence goes on along the minus strand of JBANSL010000015.1, from coordinate 50,960,134 downwards.
CGTAAATCCCATTGTAGCATAAGTTCCGTAAGGTCACATCGTTCTCCATAAACATCTAACCAATTCAGCATGTTCATACTCATCATATCCGCACATACTCCAACAGTTCATCAATATCATAAGTTATAATTTGTGTGATATAAAATCCTACTACCTCGCCATAACTATCCAACATTTAATCTCTTATAATAATCACCGAAAGTTATGCTATTAGTCACACATATCAGAACACCATGCTAGTCAGTCACAGAACAAGTCAAACTCTCAAGTTTAGATCCAAATCTGTTTCAAATCCGAGTTAGAGTCCCGACCCTTAAAAACACTCGCTAAGTTCCTTTTCAATTTATTATCTTTAACCACTTTCTGACTTTAAAATTCTTTTCCAAATTCCCTTTTTAAATATTCAAGTCTAAATAATATATATGATATTTTAAATACCATTTATTAAACCACTTTATAAAATATTTCCAGATCCCCCTAAATCCAAACAATTTTTATTTAATAAACCAACCCTTATAATTTTCCCAAAATAATATTTTTAACTCTTAAAACCTCCAATAATATTGAATATATATAATACTTTTAATTCCGCTAATTAGTTAAATAAATAAACGGATAACCAAAACCAAATCAAACTTATTTAAATCTAATCGAACCGAACCGAACCCGTAACATAATCCCAACCCGGTTTAAAAATTAAACCAAATAAATTATTAGAAGGTGGGCCCCACCCGACTGACTGGACAAAAATGGCAACGCCATCTTCTTCCTCCAGAATCCGAAGGATTCCCGCTCGCCTGCCTGTGCTGCGCCGGGTCCGACGAGGCTCGTCTGCAACTCCTCCACGCCGATCAGCCAGCCCAGCTCGGCCCTCGCTGCCTCCTCCCTCCGCTCGCCTCACTGCTCTGCCTCGCCTCTGCTCAGCTCCCCGCGCTCTCGCTCCTCGACCCGGCTAACTCACGTCACTCACGAGCTCTCCTAGTCGCCCTCGATGTTCGCCGGAGCTCTCGATCTCGCCCACCCTCTCCACACTCAGCCCTCACGCACTCTCCGACCACCCGAGGACAAGAAAAGAATCAAAACGAATCGAGGAAAAGGAATGAGGTTCGAATGCTCACCGAGGATGTTCGCGACTTCAAAGCTCTCGATCGGAGTTATAGGCTTCGTCGGTGGCTCGCGATGGCTTGTCGGACCTACGTCGAACATGGGTGAGTGTGATGGAGATGGTCGAGGACGATTCCGATTAAAAACGGAGGAGAATCTCTTACCGGAACGTGGTTCGCGCTTGAACAGGGGAGGTGGAGCTCCGGTGGCTTGTGGTGGCGCTGGAGGGCTCCTGGGTGGCGTCATGGCGGCGGCGGACGTCGGAGGAGGTGTGGGTGGATGCTGCTGCTGCTCTTTGAGAAAGGAGGAGGGAGGGTGTCTGTGTGGTGGTTTGAAGATGCGGCGTCAGAGGCGTACGTGTTGTATTGTTGTTCAGTTGCAATGTAGATCGGTGATGGTGAGGAGACTTGAAATGGAGCAGGTGAATGGGAATGAATGAAAGAAGGAGAGGAGAATGGTGGAGGGGATGGCGGGGTATGGTGATGAAGAAGAGCGGGAGTGATGGAATGATAGAATGAATGACGGGGGGGGTGAGAGGTAGGTATGGTTAGGGATGGAAGTGGGTAGGGATTGTGTGTGGAATTGGTTAAATAAATATCCGAAATAAATTCTGAATACGTGAATTTTGAATCTCGCAATTAGTTTTCAAATGTTAGTTTCCGCGACTCTCGCTCTATCGAACAATTAGATTTTTAAAATCGACAAGGATATCTCCATCCGATAATTATTTTGAATTTCGATGTAAAATGACAGAAATCGTTCGCTAAATTTTATATTCCGGTCGGAATCCACTAAACGAGCTTTCAATTTGATTTAAATTCATTTTTAATTTCCTTTTTCCGAAAAAATAGGATTTGAAAATCCGAGCCCTTACAATCTAACTGAGGAATTTTTCTCTGCTCTAATCTGGTAGGTAGGGAATAGGAAAACAATTAGATTTTGGAAAGACAAATGGCTACAAAAAGAAATGAATATCCAAGAACAATGTGTCCTTAACCAAGTGGACAAACTAGAAACCGTCAACCAATACATAATACGTGAAAAAGTATGGAACAAAGAAAGACTAGAACAATCGCTTCCCCTAGAAATAGTAGAAAAATTCCTTGATGTCCATATTCCTTATAATGATATAGAAGACAAGCTTTACTGGAAGCTCATTCGTAACGGCTGGTTTTCTACCGGTAGTGCATTAGACCACATTACTAAGACAAGAAGAACAACGTCAAACCCTCTTGAATGGATCTGAAAGATTGACTGTGCGACAAAAATAAAAAAAAATCTTTGGAAAAATCTACTTAATGGAACCACGATCAAAGTCAGACTCCAAGGAAAAGGAGTGCATGTTCCTTTGAATTGTCCTCTTTGTAACTACAATGGCGAAAACGATACCAACCTCTTCACTGAATGCCTGAAATCCGTAGAATTCATTAGCAGAATTGATCGAGAAATTGAGCAAAAGATCTTCAACACTGATAAAGAGGATAAATCCTATAAGAACTTAATAACAGAGATCTTTGAAAATCTACCTGAGAATCAGAAGTCGATCCTTGCTTTCTCTCTTTGGGGAATTTGGCCAATGAGAAATAGGATACTCTTTGATAACAAAGATATAACGACAATGGAAGAATGGATCAACAATACAAAACATTACAGGAGAAGTTGGAAAAAAGCGTAATGCGAGGAACAAGAAGAGGACCAGCACCAGCCCCATACTAGACCAAAATCCCGACAATGCACAATAAACAATCAGAAATTGTTAAAATGGAAAAAACCGGTGTCTGGTTATGTCAAGGTTAACTTTAATGGTGCTAAGGTCCGGTCGGGACTCGTAGCTTCTGGATTCGTTATTGATGATAGCCTTGGGTCGGTGCGTTTGTGTGGTGCCCGCCCATGCGGCTCAGTTTCTGCGGAATTTACGGAGTGTCTTGGTCTTCTTATGGGACTCTGTGAAGCGACTAGGATGGGGTTCTCTTGCCTCGAGGTGGAGGGCGACTGCCTGTTGCTGATTAACGTCATGAAAGGTACTTGGCTGTGTCCTTGAAAGTTAGAGATGATGGTCTCGGATGCTCTTGTTAGTTGTCGTGCTTTCAACAACATCATCTTCTTCCACACATTTCGAGAAGGGAATCAAGTGGCTGATAGACTGGCACATATTGGTATATCCTCTTCGTTCCTCGTTGATCGTGCTCATGTTGAGTTCGGAGCCTTCGTCCGTCAAGACGCGCTTGGGCGGTGGTTCAATCGCGGTTAACCACCCCCAAATCATTGCCTTGTATAAAAAAATCCCAATCCATCTAGTTTCCTCTCTTTTTAAGCTCCAATCTTACTCTAACACTTGAAATGGATCCGAATCAAAATGCACAAAACTTTCCACAAAGCTTCTATAATATGTTATCTCTATACACTAGGGGTGTGCAGAAAAACCCGAAACCGAAAACACGACACGAAAACACGACACGAAAAAACTCGGAACCGAAAAAATACGACACGATAATGACACGAACCGAAAAAACCTGGTTGTTAATGGTTAGTGTTCGGTTTGGTAATATCGCATTGTCGGATACCCGACACGAACCGTTTAGATTTTTTTTTTTTAAATCTGCTGGTATAATACTTGTATAAAAAATATCCCCTAAGTAATAGAAAGCTCTACTAGCACAGTTGGCACATGGGATGCGGCAAAACTGGATAGAAACCCAACAGATCCGAGTTCGAACCTTGCTGGCTGCATATTTTTTATTCCCAATTTCCATTTTCCACAGCCCTCTCTTAAATGTTTTTTTATCCGGCCCTAACCCAATAACCCAAACTCAATCTCACAGTCTCACACCCGCCCCCAACCAACAGTATCGTCGTTCTCAGTATCGTCATTCTCAGTTCTCACATGACACCCGGCTCTCAAATCCGGCCCTAACCCTTACTCAATCTCGAGACCTGTTCGTTTTCGCCCTTCCTCTCTAGAGTCTAGTCTCGGCGCGCTCTCAGTCTCAGCAGATCTATCGACATCTCTCACCGAAACCATGGTAAGATATTCGAATCGAATTGGTTTGTTTTGCTCTTTCTTAAGCATTTCATGGCGATTTTATGCTATTTGGGTTGTGAAATGTGAATCTGTGTGTGATTTGAGAGAGTTAAGGTTGTTTCAAATATTTCGATTTCATAATTTCGATGGTCAGTTGCTCAGTTGAGGCTAAATCGGTTGTTCGGCGTATTGCTGTACATGACAGTACACTGTACAGTGTACATCAAGGCTCAAGCCAGAAAAAAAAAAGAAGGAAAAGGCCTTTACGGTGTCGGATCGGTTAACACGGGTATCCGACACAGAACCGGATACCTTAACCGTGTCGGATACCCGGCTTTTGGCGGTTCGTGTACGGTTCGGCATATTGCTCTTAAATGGTTCCGGGTATCCGACACGATTAACCGTGTCGTGTCGGATACCCGGTAATGCACACCCCTACTATACACTCAACAACAACCCAATAGAAACCCATACCATCATAGCCTAAACCCACCCTCTCTTCATCGATCAAGTTGATTCCTACTATCCCAACATGATGCATCCCATGCAGTATTATCCCGCTCCAAATGTCCTTCCCGTTCCAAATTCGTCTGAATCTCCAATATAACGTGGTACACAAGAGAGCATCCCAACTTCTAGCACTCAAGATGATGTCCAAGAAGAAGAGGTGGATGAATAGCCTACTTCGCAACTTACGGAGAGAAGGCAATGGAGTGAGAAGGAAGATGAGTTGCTCCTTAATGCATGGTGTTGAACACTAGTAAGGATGATATAGAGGGAAACAACTAGTCGGCATCCTGGTTTTGGTCAAGAATAGCAACATACTACGAAAACAGAAGGGGAATGATGGCTCCACACGATGCAGAAAGATGTAGAGCGCGCTTTTGGCCTAGTTAGCCATGATGTTAGAAAATTTGCTGGTTGTTTCAGCCAGGCGTCAAGGGCAAGGGCGAGTGAGCATTTGGCTGATGATGTTATGAACAATGTTGGGATCATATATAGCACATTCCACAAGAGGCACACATCAATCAAGAATGAACACGCATGACATATTCTAAAGAATGAGCAAAAGTGGCAAATTTCAGAGAAACACTGTGAAAAAGGTGCCTTAAAGAAAACAAAGGCTAATGCATCAGGGTCATGCACGTCGGGATCCAACCCCCCCCCCCCCCCCCCCCCCCACACACACACACTCCAGGATCTGATGTCCTCATATTTAGTCATATTTTGCATCATGTTTTTATTTAATTCAAGTCCTTTTATTAGCTTTTATGTTGGAAAAGTAAGGAAAATGTGTAGTTATGCTTAATATTGCAAGATATGGAGTCTACACAAGCTTTGGTGTGATTTTGTAGGTTTTGAAGCTAAAAAGAGGCGATTCTAGAGCTTAAGGAAGAGTGTAGAAGGATGGAAAAAGGACACAAAAAGATTGGCAAAGGAACAAGTGAAGAAAAGGAAGAAGCATGTAGCAGAGCCTCTGCGCCGATACCCTTGACCTCGGCGCCGACACCCAGCGAATTCCAGTAGCACTGTAAGCGAACAGACCCTCGGCGCCGATACCCTGTGTACCAGGAGAAATTTTCTGCGGGCTGATTTAATTGTTTGTTGGGCTTTTTAATTAGGATTTTCATCTAAATCTCTTTTAGGATCTTTTAGTTGGATAGACTTAGATAGAATATATTATTTTCCTAAAATAAAATCTCTTTCCTTGGAGATTAAGTCTTATTTTTATCTTTAAATAAAGCCTATTAGGGGCTGATTTTAGGGGGAGAGAAGACACGTTGTTTAGCGCAGGGCTGCGCGCAGCAGCTGTAGGAAGAGTTTTAGGGTTTTGTTTTGGCGTTTGGGTGAAAGCTTGGACGTTTTTATTGCGATTGAGACGCTGAATTTCTAGGTTTTATTTAGTTTAATTTCGGTTTATGTTTTCTTCTCTAAAAATTCATGTTTTTCATTGCAATGTTTGAGTAGTTCTTTTCTCTTCTAGGGTTGAGGTGAACCCAACAATAGGCATGTGTGTTGAATGGATTAATCTATAATTTTTTGATGCTTTTATCTTCTTCTACCTATGTGTTTAACCTTTGATGAAAGTCTAAAGGAATTCATAGTTACAATTGAACTTGAAAGAGGAAATTGTTAAGTTGATAGTAATTAGGGTTTTCTAATGAAAGTTAAAAGATCCTAATTAAGAGAAGGTAGAAACAAGTAGGTCTTTTACGCGAAAGTGAATGGATTTACTTGTTGATTGATGAAACTCAATTGTTTGATGATAGAAGCATGATCTTTTATATGATTCATTGATTTGCACATGTATTTATTGTTGTGGTGATCCTTTGCTTTATGAGTTTTTCCTTTTATTAATTAAAATTCAGATTTTATGCTCTTATCACCACCCATCTCTCTTCCATCTCTTTTGTTAGTTTCAACCCGACAAAGCAACTAAACAAGAAGTGCTGACTCTCTCCTGTGGACGATCCCGACTCCTTATACTATAGCGGGGTCTTGACTACAAATTTAGTTGGTCGAGAAACCCTCTCATCAGGATCCAATCTCCCAGCATCTTTGAGTGAGGGTGGGACTGATGGTTCATGTATTCGTCCACCTGGTGTGAAGGCTACCAATTAGTGGGCGCTAAAGAGACCAGTTGGTGCCAATAGTGAATCGACCGACTGTCCGAGATATACTTTGACAACTCAAAGATGCAATTGAAAGATGCTTTGATGCCACTTAAAGATGCTCAGAAGATTTTTAATATGCTTTGATGCTCTTTGAAGATACTTTGATGCCTTTTAAATACGCTTTGATGCCTTTTGAAGATTCCGTTTTCTTCTATATAAACCAAAGGCCATGTCCAAGTAAATATACCCCCTCCCATACATCCATCTTGCTCTCTTCTTGTTACCTAATTTCCAACGATGTCAAAGAAGCCAATGTAATTTAGTCGTTTCTCTTCATCTTCCGGCTACTCATCCAGCTCTTCATCTCCAGAAGATTTTTCTACACCCACTGATCATGCTCTTGAAAATTTCATGGTTCAACTTCTAGCTAAAACAAACCACCACCCAGTTCTAATTCTACTTGACGACCACGTCGAGTTAACATTGATAAAGACCGTGAAGGAGGACATGCTCGGCTAGTCCAAGACTACGCTGCCGAGACACCGACCTATCCAGATTGGCGATGTTTAGGCGTCGATTTTGAATAAGGCGACATGTGTTCTTGCGTATTGGGAATGCACTAACCGGTGCATATCCATACTTTCAGCAACGTCGAGATGTCGTAGGACAACCATGCCTATCTCCGTTACAAAAATGCACTACTGCCATATGCATGCTTGCGTATGGAGTTGCAGCTAATATGATCGATGACTACGTCCGTATTGGCGCAACAACAACACAATTGTGCTTGTCAGGCTTCATTGATGGGATCATCTCCCTATTTGGAGACGAGTACCTAAGACATCCTAACAACGCCGACATGCAATGCCTACTCCATGTGGGGGAGGAGCATGGTTGACCTGAAATGATTCGGAGTATCGATTGCATGCACTGGATTTGGAAGAATTGTCCAACAGTATGGAAGAGTCAATACACCCGTGGTGATAAGCCCTCACCCGTTGTTCTATAAGCAATGGAGTCTATGATCTATGGATTTGACACATATTTTTTTGGGACTCTAGGTACGTGTAATGATATAAACGTTCTTGATAGATCACCTATATTTGATGAAGTGTTTGAAGGATAATTAGACGCTTAGAGCATGTGCATTGGAGGGCCCAAAGGCCCTTACCATTGCCAACTCGGCTAAAAAAGAAAAAGAAAAATGCAAAAGAGGTAAGGGCCCAAGGGAGGAGGCCCTTAAGATAGAGCCCGGATTGGAGAGGCTCTAAGCACGTAGTACGAGACCGATGTTAATTCACCCCTTAAAAATTGAATTTTACACATATTTTGTAATTAAAAAATAAAATAAAATTATATTTAAGTGTGAATTAATTTTATCTATCCGTAGACACTCATTTGCATATGTTTTTTGTAAAAAAATATTTTGCTTACAATACCCATATACTGTAATTTCGTTTCAAAAATGAAAACCCCTTCCGGCCCTAAACTACGCGCGGACACGCGCCCCCAATTAACCTTACCCTTGGTTTGCAACCGCCGTCATGGTTTCCGATTGCCCTCTGTCTCGGCCAACAGCCACCAGCTCCACACTCCCTTCGCTGATTACCCAACAACCCTTGGTCTCACCTCCGGTCCGCTTGTGGCTCTCCGAAGTGCCAGTGCTTTTCTCCACAAAATCCCTCCGCCTGGAGGAAACCCTAGCCGGGCCTATAATCGGGAGGCTGAGTCCCCTGATTGGACCAAGCCGGTCACTTCTGGAGCCACTTGTAGTAACCTGCAGACCTATGACCGGGCATTAATTAGATGTGAAGGGACCGTGTGGTGGCCGGACGGTGCGGGTCGCTTCTTGTTGTGGCGTGCTTGGTTGCTCTCCTGGCGTCCACCGCTCTCCTTTCCGCTCTGTGGCTTGTTTGCACACTCTGTAAGTTCTTCTCCTTTCAGCATTGCACCAACTCTTGGATCTATTGCCTACCAGCAACAACTCTATTTAAGCATCTTCAAGGGATGCTATTGGGATTCTCATCCCGTTCTCAATCTACAATCTGGTCTTTATAAACTATTACCCTATAAATTGGGATCTGTTGGTTTTTTATGGATTCACAATCCTCCAATTACCTGTGTGTCTTTTATCTTAAACAATTTGATTATTAAAAGCCTTGGGTTACCAATTTACATTACCATGTTTGTTTGCTCCTATAATAAATTCTTATGCACTCCTTGCTTCCGGTTACGGCCAATTTGGATCTCTCGCTTGATGGGTCCTGCTTCCTTCTGTTCGTGTGGGTGCTGGCAGCACTGGTCTCGTTTGGTCTCTGTAGGGTGGTGGTGTGCTTGGCTTGGCCTTGCTTGTATCCTGTTCGCTCATATTGGACTTTCTGATGCTGCGTATTATGGCTCACAAGCCTTGCAAAACTTGTACAAATTTGCTATCAAGCCTTACAAGGCACAATTTCATAAAACTCTTACAGATGCTCGCAAGCCTTGCATGGCTCATTTAGTCCATAAATGTTCTATCACACGATTGCTTATTTGTATTACTAAACTTAAATTATACAGTCCAAGCTTTAGCAATGATGTGTTATCATGGCACCTTTGCCGTGAACTGCTGACTAAAAATACCCATTGTTATGACAACAAATATGGCTTACAAGCCCACCACCAAGCGTTGATTAAAATTTTGAAGCCCCATAAGGAAATTGTAGACCTGACTAATTATGTTCATTATATCTCTTACAAATTCTTTATCATTTCCTTGTCTACCGACAAATGCAAAGTTGGGGAGTACCCCTTTTATGTAAGAAATCAAACTTGTATGAACTTTACTCGTTCACACTATAACTCAAATGATAACCATAATTGTAACCACTCATGTAATATTCCACAATCCTTCGATCGGATGACACCCGCTTACGTTGTCCCTGGCTTGTTTCTTCAATTATATTTGCACTGCTATGTGTTGATAGTGTCGCTCGGGCTCCTGCATGATACTAATGATACTTTCAATAAAACTTCATACCTTCACCAAGGTTTCTTATTGGCTTTTCCCAGCAATTTTAGCACACAATCACAAATCTTACAAGGTTTTCCATGAATATCTGCTCTTGGAACTATTGTGGTATGAAAAAACGCAAGTTCTGGACCAATACGAAACTGTTCTGTAAAAACAATTATATCAATGTCTTAGCACTCATTGAAACAAAAACCAATATTCCCCCTCCAGATTACTCTTGGAGAAAATGCGGATTCTCCAACATCGCCTTTGACCCGGCCATTGGTTTCTCTGGCGGGATCTGTCTACTATGGAAAGATCTCTCCCTAGCCGAAGGGGAAATTTCCCTTGTATCTGTCAACCATAGATTTATACATATTAAGTATCATGATGCGGTGCTGAACAGGTCATTTTCTCTTATATTTGCTTATGCTCCACCAAACCTTTCCGCTAAGGACAGCTTCTGGGATTCCCTTATTATATACACCTCCCATCTCACCATCCCTTATCTCTTATGGGCGACCTAAACGAAATTTCCATTCCTGAAGATAAATTGGGTGGTATTACACCGGCCAACAACCGTTTCACAAGAATCCAACACATCAAAAATACTCTCTTGCTTCATGACATACCAACTCACGGGGGTAAATATACATGGCAAGGGAAAAAGACTGGCTCCCCGAATAACAGTTTTGCTAAACTGGACCGTCTGCTGGCGCAGAGTGACATCATTGATCTGTATGATGGCCTAAGGGTGAAAATACGCCCCTTCACAAACTCGGGCCACGCTCCAATAACCATTGATTTACGATCACATACGCATTTACACAATAAACCGTTCCGATTTGAATTAGCTTGGACCACTAAACTGGATTTTAAAAATATTGTTAAACAAGCTTGGCGCAAAAACCCACAGGGTTTAAACCTATTTAAATTGGTGAAGAAAACCACTTTGCTTAAGAAACTGGCCAAAAGACGGCATAAGCAAAACTTCAACAACATTCACAAACAATTTTACCAAACCGACGAGGAAATCATGCGCCTGCAGCATATTTTAATTAAGGAACACAGACCAAACATCTTTAAACGACACAATAGATTACAAAATAAAAGAGAAAGACTGCTTGATTTTCAGAGGCGTTACTGGAGCCAAAGAGCAAAACTCAAACACACCAAACTAAATGATACAAACTCTGCTTATTTCCATCGGATCGCCTCAGCCAAGCGGGGGAAAAAAATTATTAAACACCTAACTTCAGATTCGGGTTTGCACCTCACGGACCATAGCTTAATTAGAAATGAGTTCGTCTCCAGTTTAAATCTTCGTATAACCACGACATCTCTTTTACAGACGACCTCGATGTCATTGGACATGAAATTTCAGATGAGGATAATTCAATCCTAACCTCTGCTGTTACAAATGGAGAAATAAAACAAGCACTGTTTTCAATAAAAGCTGATAAGACACCGGGTCCGGATGGTATGCCGACAGGTTTCTACCAAACATACTGGGACATTATGGGACCATTCGTCATAAGGGTTGTTAAGGCCTTCTTCTAATCAGGCAAATTGCTACGACAAGTTAACCACACCTTCATCATCCTCATACAGAAAATTGATAGCGCACGAAATCTTTCACTCCTTCAGAATCTCAAAAGCAAAGTGTGGCTACATGGCAATCAAACTGGATATGGAAAAAGTGTATGACAGAGTCGAATGGCCTTTCCTGTTTGCAGTTCTGCGAAAGTTCGGGTTTGATGATAAATTCATACTTTGGATTAAAGAATGTGTACAAACAATTTCTTATTTTGTTCTTATTAATGACGAACCATCAACGCCTTTCCAACCATCAAGAGGTCTTAGACAGGGTGACCCTCTTTCGCCTTTTCTTTTTATCCTCGTTGCAGAGGTACTGGCTAGAACGCTTCAGCGAAAGGCGGCGATTTCAAAAGAACTTGGGTTCTGCCTCGGAAATCCGAGGATTAAGATCCTATTTCTAGCTTTTGCAAATGATATTATGCTATTCGGAAAAGCTAACCAGGCTACCTGTAACAATCTTTCGAACATTATCCAACGTTTCTGCCTCATCACGGGCCAAAAAGTTAATCTGCATAAATCTAGTTTCCAAGTGTCTGCTGCAACTACTGCAGCGGTCGTACAAACTATATCCACTTCACTTGGTATCCCGCAAACAAACAGTCTTGAGAAATACCTTGGCTGCCCTATTATTAATGGAAGAGTAAATCGCGATACTTTCGCGGATGTCATTCTGAAAGCTAAACAACAGCTATCTAAATGGAAAGCTTCAACTCTTTCTGCTGAAGGGCGAAAGGTTCTCATCAAGTCCAACCTCAGCGCACAACCCCTCTTTATTATGCAAGCTTTCATGCTTCCACAGTCAATTCTTGGGGAGCTTGATAAAGTCTACAGACAATTCTTCTGGAATAAAAGACCAACCTCTTCTCCTCTTGTAAGCTGGGACAAAATCTGCTCTGACACACTGGAAGGTGGCTTAGGTTTATACAAAGCCGAGACTATGAACTTAGCTTTACAGATGAAATTACTGTGGAAAATTATTGCGGAACCCAACAATATCTGGGTGAGTATTATCTCTGCCAAATACCTAAAAGGAACTCCGTTGATGGATTATGATAAGAAAGGGAACACCTCGTGGCAATGGTCCAAATTGGTGGCCATAAGACATCTGTTCAAGTCGGGCCTTCGTTGGTCTATCGGTGATGGACGATCGGTCAAGTTCTGGAAGGACAACTGGGTTCTAAAGACCCCCTTACTAGACTCGGCATTATCACCAATCAATGATACTACATCAAATTGGTCGGTTGATCGCTTCATAACAACTGATAAAAAGTGGGATGTTGAATATATTCAAAATGAGTTACAGAACATACTCGCTCCAACAACCATAAAGAATATCATTGACACTAAATTACCAGAAAATAATTTCTCTAACAGACTCTATTGGGGCCCTAGTAGAAATGGCTGGTTCTAGACTAGCTCAACCACTTCTATCATCCGACTGCATGATGGTGACGCCAATTTCGATTTCCAGTGGCTTTGGAAACTTGACATCCCACAGAAAATCAAACATTTCCTTTGGAAGATTTCTCGCAATGGCCTACCAACTACTGAAACGCTACAACGGATACATGTCGCAGTGCCTTCGGGCTGCTACTTCTGTGATTGCACCACAGAATCTACCCATCACCTTTTTGTTACGTGCCTCATGGCCCTTGCAGTAATCGTGGAGCTGCGAATTACCATTCCGACACTTAATGGTATAGACAACCACTCGAAACCCAATTCTATTCTCTCCTCCTTCTTTAATGTTGTAGGCAAGGATAAGATGTGTTCTTTGTCATTTGCTTGGTGGGGACTTTGGTTCTTCCGCAACCAGATTACCTTCCAACGTGCGGTGTCGGCTACTTATCGAGAAATCGCCCTTTTTTGTCAATCTAGTCGCATTAATTTGAAGGACCGTTTTGATACACAAGTTGCCAGCAAAATTAATACTACCACGACTTCCTCGCAGGGAGGTGCTGTCAGGGAAACAAATTATAGAGCTCCAAGGGCTAAAATGCAAAGGTGGGACAAACCCCCACATGGCCATCACAAACTAAATTTTGACGGCTCCCATCACTAGTCAGGGCAAGCCTCCTACGGTTATGCAATTCGGGACCATCTTGGTCAGGTGGTTGTTATTGGTTCGGGTAGGTGTAACAACATGTCGCCGATTTTTGCCGAAGCCATGGGCCTACACATGGGTGTGTCTAGGGCTAAGGAGCTGGGAATTCATAATCTCCTTATAGAGGGAGATTGTTTGGTTGTCATAAAGGCTCTCCTGTGGGACTGGACGTGCCCTTGGAATATCGAGCTGCTGATGACTTATACGACCTTAAATCTTCGTTCCATCTCTAATGTTGCTATTCGTCATATTTTCAGGGAATCTAATGCAGTGGCTGACACGATTGCGAGTCTGGCTTACTGATGCCCTGCCGATGATAGCTTGGCCACAAATCAGGATCTTCGGGTTCTCGTTCGCTCGGACGCTCTGGGAAAGAAGCCCGCTCGTTGGCGTCTCTCCTAATTCTTATCCTGCTTCCAAAAAAAATTAGTAGTAGTAGTAGTAGTAGGGCCCTTAAGTTGATGTGGCAAGTGAAAAGTAAGTTAAGAGCCCGAGTCTCGGGCCCTCTGTTGTGCATGCTCTTAAAGCGGAAATATAGAACAATTCTGAACATCTAATTCAAGGATCTTCATGCATAATTGATAGATCAATCATTGTTTAGAGGATATACCATTGATGCGTGAACCAGATTGTATCTGTATGGAATCAGAAGAGATCAAAAGCCTCAAATGCGACTTCTCTATTTGGTCCACACAAGTCCGGTGTTTAGATCTCCTTAGCCTTCGACTGTCAGGACGAAGGTCAAAAGACTAGCAATCGAATTGCTTGGATGATGATTGTGCTTCTAAGGAAATTAGCAACTAATTTGCTATTTTGTGGACTTGCTCACCGTCGGTCGTATGCACTTAGAAAACCAAAGCTTGCAAGTTGCAACCCTTTGCTTCTCCTTTTGATTTCACTTATACGGAAAACCTCATATCAAAATATGAATAGGTAGCCAGTTAATTAGGAGGAGCAATTAGACCATTAATTGGGAGTTACAGGGCTATCCACCGTTTAGCCTTTTGGTCTTCTCCTTTAAGTGATCCATTACCTCAACCCTAATTAAACCATTTTATTATTTATTTCCAAAATAAATAATAATATTTATTAATATAATAAATCACATATTATATATTAATAATCAATCATCAATCTCATGGATCTAGTCCGTAAACTCAAAGTGTGCGACCAGATAGGACCCGTTTATAATAACCATGGAACTAAACCGTTTATTCCCATTAATTGTAGTTGGCTTCTAGCAAAGCACTAAGACTCCTAAAATAATCGGATTGTATATCTCTATCAATCGTCCTATCCCATGTTTAGTTATTGCACATTTAATTAAAGGATACAATTCCTTCAGTGTTGCGCGTAAGGAAAATTTTGTAGTAAATCGACATGAATATGACATGAGTCACACGTGACGTATTACCCGGCGGATGGAGTTTATCCTCCATGTCAAGCATTCATCCCATCGATTCGACATCCATTTGGCGCAAATGACACGTTGTTTTTCCAAGTCCAAGAGTCAACTAGTAAAGATGTGGAGCGTGCATTTGGTGTACTACAACAAAGATTTGCTATTATTCGTTAACTGACACTTGTTTGGGACTTGAATTTTCTCAGAAAAAGAATGACAGCTTGTATAATATTGCATAATATGAGTGTGGAAGACGAACGAGATAGCCACCAGCTACACATTCACATTGCTCATTTCGATCATTTGGAAGAGCTCGAGCCACCCACTTCAAGAATACCTACCGATATGACCGCATTCTTATCAAATAGGGACCGAGTTTGAAATTCGGCTTCTCATCATCGACAGAAGTCCGATTTAATTGAGCATATATGACAGAAATTTGGGCCTTCAAGACATGACACTTGATTATGTGTTTTAGTGTGATTCCTTCCTTTGAAGTTATATGCATTATTTTATCGTTTTCTCCTCTAAGGTTTGATTTCACCGTTCATCGTTTTCTCCAAGGCCTCCATCCTCCTCGAGCACTTGATTGTTGATTTCGTTTCATAAACGTCGATTTCGCACTTGATCGTCTCCTCCAAGTTCTGTTTCGACGTCGTTCACCTAAATCCTCGAGCTCTCGCGTCTTCTTTGTGATTTGCGAATAATCGAAGCAGCTCTCACCAGGAGGTAGAATTCACTGTAATCCGTAGGTGTTGATGTTTGGATCTTGTGGATTTAGGTGTTGTAATGGTGATGATTTCTATCGAAGATGCGATATTCCCTTTATTTAAAGGTTGTTTGTTGGTGTTTTTCCGTACTATTGATTTCGAGTGGCATGTGATGGATTGGTTGCTGAGTTTTTTGGTGGTTCTTTGTTGTTTATATGATGTAATTGCAACAGATGGTGGTAATTTTGCTCTTATAAATTGAAATTCTGAGCTTTGATGGCTTTACTTATAGTGTTAAGAGGTTGAATTCCCTGATTTTGAATTTACTGTTTTATTTTTCCCTTACGAATCAAAGATGAGTCATACCCCAAATTGGGTTACACTTGGTTAAATTCTGCAGGGTGAGTATGAAATTTTTGTAATTTGGTGTAGTTCCCAGTTTTGATCATATTTGTTTTTAGATATCCATTTCCCTAAACTAGCTTATAGGAAGGGTTCGAAGAGTAGTGTCACGGTTGGTGCCAGTGATCTCGTAAAGAAAAAAAACTCTACAAACAAATTTGTCACCGTCACCAAAAATAAAAGTTGTCAAACAAAGCTATCACAAAATAACACTTTCAATGAGCCCCTATAGGTTCGTGATTCCCTTGTCTTAGGGTTTTCATTTCGTTACAGCGTCTATGAACATGTTTTTACAGTGGTGACAGTGTTTATGACCCTGTTTTTTATTTATTTTGGTGACACTAATAATAACACTTTCAATTGTCCTATGTTTTTGCTTCGGTGACAGCAGTGATTTTGCTTAGCATTAGCCCTTCTAGGGTTTGTGTTTCCCTTTTCCTAAGGTTTCCTTTGGTTATAGTTTCTATGACTCTTTTTTTTTATAGTGGTGACAGTGTCTATGACCCGGTTTTAACAGTGGTTACAACGTCTATGTCCATCTTACCCATTCATATATTAGAGGAGAACTGTCACCACATGAATATCGGTTTCTCATTAGCCCCCAATAGGATTTATGCTTCCCTTTTCCTAGGGTTTTCCTTTGATTACAGTGTATATGAACATTTTTTCATAGAGGTGACAATGTCTATAAAGCTTTTTTTTATTTTGATTACAGCGTCTATAGGGTTTTCCTTTTGATTACAGTGTCTATGACCCTGTTTTTATAGTGGTGACAGTGTCTATGACCCTGTTTTTATTTTGATTACAGCGTCTATGATCCCCTTACCCATTCATTTATTAGAGGAGAACTGTCAAAACATGTATTTTGGCTTCTCATTAGCCTCTATAGGGTTTGTGCCTCCCTTGTCGTAGGGTTTTTCTTTTATTACAGTGTCTTTGACCCTTTATTCATATTGGTGACATTGTCTATGACCCTGTTTTTATTTTGGTTATAACACTATAGGGTTTTCCTTTGATTACAATGTCTAAGACCTTTTTTTCATAGTAGTGACAGTGTCTATGACCCGGTTTTTATAGTGGTGACAATGGCTATGAATCTCTTACCCATTCATATATTGAAGGAGAACTATTCACCTAATGTCTTTTCGCTTCTCATTAGACCCTTTAGGGTATGTGCTTACCTTGTCCTAGGGTTTTCCATTTGGTGACAACAATCATCTCTTAACGACGTACTATACTTAACATTTTAGGGTTTAGGGTTTAGGATTTAGGGTTTAGGGCTTTGGCCCTAAACCCTAAAGACTTAACCCTAAACCCTAAACCATACTGTACATCACATGTTCATTTGACTTCTAATTAGCTTCTTTAGGGTTTGTGCTTCCCTTTTCCTAGGGTTTTCCTTTGATTACAGTGTCTATGACCCTTTTTTCATAGTGGTGACAGTATCTATAACACTGTTTTTATTTTGGTTACAACGTCCATAGGGTTTTCCTTTTGATTACAATGTCTATGACCCTTTACCCATTCATGTATTAGAGGAAAACTGTCGCCACATTTATTTTGGCTTCTCATTAGCCCTTATAAGGTTTGTGCTTCCCTTGTCCTAGGGTTTTCCATTTGGTGACAACAATCATCTCTTAACGACGTACTGTACTTAACATTTTAGGGTTTAGGAAAAGACTTAACCCTAAACCCTAAACCATATTGTAAATCACATGTTCTTTTGGCTTCTTATTAGCCCCTTTAGGGTTTGTGCTTCCCTTTTCCTAAGATTTTCCTTTGATTACAGTGTCTATGAACCTTTTTTCATAGTGGTGACAGTGTCTATAAAGCTGTTTTTATTTTGGTTACAACGTCTATAGGGTTTCCTTTTGATTACAGTGTCTATGACTTTGTTTTTATAGTGGTGACAGTGGTTATGACACTGTTTTTATTTTGATTACAGTATCTATGACCATCTTTTTATAGTGGTGACAGTATCTATGACTTTATTTTTATTATGATGACAACAATAGTTACATTTTTAATTTTTTTTTATTGTGGTGACACTACTTTAAAACAAATCTAGAAAACTATAAATTAGAAATTAGATAAGAATTGTCATCACATGTATTTTGACATCTCATTAGCTCCTATAGGGTTTACACTTCCCTAGTCCTAGGGTTTTTCTTTGGTTACAGTGTCTATGACTCTGTTTTGATTTTGATTACAATGTTTATGTCCATCTTACCCATTCATATATTAGAGGAGAACTATCACCACATGAATATCGACTTCTCATTAGCCCCTTTAGGGTTTGTGCTTCTCTTTTTCTAGAATTTTCCTTTGATTACAGTGTCTATAACCTTTTTTTTCATAGTGGTGACAATGTTTATAAAACTGTTTTTATTTTGGTTATGGCGTCTATAGGGTTTTCCTTTTGATTACAGTGTCTATGACCATGTTTTTATAGTCGTGACAGTATCTATGACTTTATTTTGTATAGTGTTTACAATAGTAGTTACATTTTTAATTTTTTTTTATTGTGGTGACACTACTTTAAGAAAATCTAAAAAACTAGAAATTAGAGAAGAATTGTCATCACATGTATTTGGCTTCTCATTAGTCCCTATAGGGTTTGTGCTTCCCTTTTCCTAGGATTTTCCTTTGATTATAGTGTATATAAACCTTTTTTCATAGTGGTGACAGTGTCTATAAAGCTATTTTTATTTTGGTCAACGTCTATAGGGTTTTCCTTTTGATTACAGTGTCTATGACTTTATTTTTATAGTGGTGACAGTGGCTATGACACTGTTTTTATTTTGATTACAGTGCCTATGACCCTCTTACCCATTCATGTATTAGAGGAGAACTGTCACCACATTTATTTTGGCTTTTCATTAGCCTCTATAGGGTTTGTGTTTCCCTTATCATATGATTTCCCTTTGATTACAGTGTCTATGACCATGTAACCACATGTATTTTGAGTGTCAGTGTCTATGACCTTTGATTACAGTGTCTATGGCATTTTTTTTATAGTGATGACAGTGTCTATGACCCTTTTTGTAGGGGTTTCCTTTGATTACAGTGTCTATGATCATTTTTCATAGTGGTGACAGTGTCTATGACCTTGTTTTTATTTTGGTTACAATGTCTATCATCATAAAGATAGATGTAAACGACTCAAGATTATATACCTTCGAAGAAATTAATTGTGATGACAACATTTTACAAATTATAGGCCAAATTCATTAGCCTGCCTCAAAATATTTACTGGCATCATTCAAAAGCAATTGCACATAACAACAGGTTCTCAAAAATCCCACTCACCTACTCCGAATTACACACAAAAACTAACAGTAATGGGATCTAGAGCCACAAAGCCCATGAAATCGAAATGAAGTTACCAAACAGCAGGGGATGAGCTTGTTGATCTCCCAAATTTATTTTTATGGACTGATTCTGCAAAGTGCAGCCTATATGAGATCTGTCAATTTTCAGATGCAATCAAACCATCTGCTTTGGGTAACGGGAGGCAGCCCTTGTAACCGACTTAGCAGATTCGATCAATTTGCATGATGCAACAGGCGCACCATGTTTATGGAGTATTCAAAGTAGCCGGCGCAAGATCGATCTCGCTTCGATCTTCCTCCCGCCCTTCGCCAACGCTACTATCATCGCCGCCGCACCTCCTCCCGAAGAGCGCCGCCGAGGAACCTGTCCTCATCAATCGGCGGCGCCGTCATGATCGAAGGCAGGGGCAAAATCGAGATCTCCGCGCTCCCTGCGAGACGATGGCTTGCGAGTCGATCGGGGAGGCGTCGACGACAATTATGGAGAAATTGAAGGTAGAGAAAGGTAGTCTCTAGTAGATCGAGGTCTCTCCGATCGGAGGAAGGAGGAGGAGTGAAATCGAAGGAGGAGATTCATCGCCGATCGCACCACCGGATCTTCGTTCTCCAGAATTCCAGATCGGAGGGGGTAGAGAGAGATGGCGGTGGAGAGATATAGTGACGGAGATCAGCCGAGATCGGCGGTGGAGATCGGTAGACGAACCAGGACGGCGGTGGAGATCGGCAGACGCGAGAGGGAGAGAGAACCAGGACGTCGTAGATGTGAATAGGATAACGAGTACGGACGAACTGTTTTCCAAATTTTAGAAGGCAGGGGTATAATTGGAAAATGTCGACACTTACCTAATATTGTAACACTTGTGTCCCATGACTTAAAATTTGGTCCCCAAATATCCACTTAGCAAAAACCCCCTAAATTTAATGTGTTACATATTTTAAAATTGCAAAATATACACGTCACGTCTCATTTTTTGAGAGATAAGGTCCATACAAATTTAAGAAAAAAAGAATAAATCTCGTCCGACAAAAATTACGCGAGACGTCCCGCGCCCACACCTACTCCTTAGTATAAGAGCGCCTTGGGTCTATTCAACATGTCCCAGTTCCATCTTCCCGAGACGGACACGTGTCAAGCAGCGGGTGACAAAAGGGCTCCCCCCCGGCCCCCTCGCCGTGTCTTTTTTGTCAGCCTTTCTAAATTCAAAATAAATACTCCCCCATTACTAAATGCTGTTACTTATTCCCTCAAAACCCCTAAAATCACTCCCTAATTATATCATTACAAAATCTCTTTCCTCACCCCCTATAATCTTTCTTCCTGTCTTTTTCTTCCCAAAATTGTATATTTAATTTCGCCGGACTTCAAATGCTGCTCGCAAATTCGATTTAATTTTTTCGATTTTGACAAAACTTTAGTAATTTTTTAAATAATTTATCTCCCCCAAAAACTTTTTAAAATTCTTTCCTCAAACTGTCCCCTTTCTCTGTTCTCACTACTGTAGCCTTTCGCCCCTTCCGCCATTGATTTCTACCTTCCGTCTCTCTCTCTCTCTCTCTCTCTCTCTCGCTTCAAACACCTTGTGAAGTTGTTGCCTATTCCTAGTTGCGGTAAGTGGTTTTAGGGCTACCTGAAAACCGGTTTCGTTGGGTTGTCTTGATGTTCAGTCTGAAGTAGGTGTTTTGTCGTTTCTGCAGGATCGATTCGACGACGTCGTTTCCACAGCTTTTTTCAGGATCACTGTTTTTGGAGCTCTTTGAACTTCTTCAAAGGTTTGGGGTTTCCTTTTTTCTAATCTCCGCCTTTGATTAATTAGCTAATTAATTGTAGTTAATTTTAATTAATTTCTGTGAAAAGTTTGATTTGCCCCACAAAAATGAGGAGTTTTGAAGTGGATCAAAGTTGGAACTTTGATACTGGCAAAACATGTTCGAATTTTGGTTTTATTGTACTCCAATTTGATCCTTTTAGATACAATGTTTTATATATACAGAAAAAGACCTTGTTGGATTTATTCTGTAGATTTCACCACTTTGCAATTGCATGCTTGAATCCAAAAACATTTTACCTTAAATGCTTGTTCAGCATTTGCTCTATTTTCGGAAGAAATGTTGGATTTTAGCCTGATTGCTTGCTTCATAGTATATACAATCTTGTTAATTAATGGATTATTAACGAAGCAGAAACTGCATCAACATTTTCCTAACCATTTTTACATTCTTTAATCTTTATGAGTGTATGTTGTTCTTAGAGATGAATTGTATATTTATATTGTTTTTAGACAAAAAGATTTGAGTTTTGGCAATTTGAGTTGTCAAAAAATAGCTGGAAATCTCAATTGTCTGCGCAGTTTATGAATGGAAGGAAAAGAAAACATGGCTTCTGGAGTGACAGTTATTGGGTCAGAAGCGCCTTCCAATTACCATGTGGCACCGAGGCCTGATGCCCCTCCACAGGTGACTGTTTCCCCCTCCGTGGTGACTCCCACAAGTACTGGCATGACTGGGATAATGGAGAAAAAGAAGAGGGGAAGACCGAGGAAGTATGGACCAGATAGCGCAGCTGTGAGGACATCGTCCCCCATGCCCGTTGCATTGTCTGCCCCACCATTAGCAGGCACATATTCCAGTGGGAAATCTGGGAAAGGGAGGATAATTAATTCAGAGTCAAAACATGGTCTCAGAGTGGAGATGAGGAGTACGGGTAATTGTAAAGAAAACTCCTTTTTTTAATTGTTGCTGAACTAGGTATATATGAGTGCATTGAGTTTGTGCTTGGAATTTCAAAGCTTACAAATCAGAATTCATTGGTATGATTTGAAAATATTTAGTCCCATAATATAGTCTAGCATTATCGGATTCTAGTGTTGTGGGTTTGATTTTGTAGCGTAAATTAGTGATCCTGGTAGATTCTGTATCTAGATTTCTTTGGTGTCTTTTTTGTGGATTAGGCACTATGTTAATTTGTTTCTGCATGATATTATGGGTTAAAAAGGAGCAATGTTGGTGTTATTTTAGAATGCATACCTTCACACAAAAAAAGAAGTAATGATTCTACTGATCTACATGTAGAATCATGTACTGGAGAAAGCTGCATTTCTCGGGTACTGTGGATTTAATTCCACTACTAAGAACCATTAAATAATCTCTATGCTGCTATAAAGAGGGTTCTCATTTGCAATAGTTGACATTAATGAAAAATAAAAGATTTATTACTATTTGAACATGCTTGCCAAACATTTGAAACCAAGTTCTTTCACTTTCAGATACATTTTTTGATGCAGTGGAATGCTGCTAAGTTCAAAACACCTCCTCATGTAGCAGACTGTCAGTTGAGCAGTCCATATATCTGATATATAGCATAATGTCTTGCATTGTTTTCAGTCATTGCTGTTGCTACCACTGATTGGTGTCAGCATGTTATAGTATGCTGTTTTTGGAGTGATGATTTCTTTATTAGTCTGTAAACAGCTGCCGGGACTGCTTATTTATGTGTGTAGTAACTGGAAATCATATTTTTTTTCAGCATATCATTAAACTAGGTAGAGATTTAGGGGTGGGGTTTAGGCTTTTCTTGAGATAGTTCTCAGTGATAGCTTGATTAAAAGTAATCTTTTGATCACATTTTTCCATATTTTAACTAGTGTAGAATGCCATCAACTTTGCCCTATGCTTACTTCTGAGGTTTTATTATGTGTGATCAGCTATCTGCCTTCTTATCCGCATTCTTTTTCTTGCTGAGGTCAAGCCTCAGATTCCTTGCCTGTGTGGCTGCGCTTCGCCTTTCTAAGGTGTATTATTACAAATATGTTTTCTAGACATAGAAAATATGGAAATGGAACCTTAGCACAAGAAAATAGGTGGTTTGGAGTTGAAATAAGATTGCATGAGGTTTTATAGCAAATTGATTTAAACATTCATGTGCTAACTATTCTTAGGTGTGATATCTTAGTTCCAAGTTTGCTTCTAACTAGATCATTGGCTAAAGCAATGTTATGGTAACGTATTAGGCCATCATATTAGTATGATGCCCAGTTAGGGGTGTACGTTCAGAGCAATGGGGGTGTCGATAGGGATATCGAGCATCGAGTCCAGGGCGGGTTGGTTGAGATGGAGAAAGGCGTCGGGGGTTCTTTGTGACAGGAAAGTAACGGCAAAACTGAAAGGGAAATTCTACAAGGCAGTTGTTAGACTGGCCTTAATGTATAGCTCGGAGTGCTGGCCTATTACTAAAGCACAAGAATAGAAGTTGGCAGTCGCTGAGATGAGAATGTTGCGTTGGATGAGTGGGCACACGAGACTGGACAAAATCAGAAATGAGGTCATTAGGAGCAAGGTTGGAGTGATGAGTATTGTTGACAAACTACGAGAGTCTAGAGTGCGGTGGTTTGGTCACATTCGTAAGAGACCCATATTTGAGCCTAATCGTAGGTGTGAGAGTTTGGAGCTTGGAGCTATTTGTAGGGGGAGAGGTAGACCGAAGAAGAGCTGGATGGAGGTTATTCGTCATGATCTACATTTGCTGAACCTTTCGGAAGATATGATAGGGGATAGAGACCGCTGGAGGAGGTGCATTCGGGCTTCTGATGTTTAAAAGCTTTAGAAGTTTGAGGATGGGTGTTGGGTCATGCCGTTTATACTTCTTTTTTGCTTGCTCTTTGCTTCCTTTTGCCACACTCTATTATTTGGCATGTTTTTGTGTTTTGTTTATGCCTTATTGTTTTGGATCTATCGGAAACACTTTCTCGACTAGTTCGGGGTAAGAGTGCGTACATCCTGACCCCCAAACCTTGCCTATCGCGGGATATACTGGGTTGTTGTTGTATTGGTTATTGGTTTCCTTTATGTTTGTTTCCTCCACCTCATTTTATTTCTTCTACCTTTATTGGGCATGTGTAGATACTTTTTCGCAACAGTTTTAGATTCCTTTAGATCTCCTTATCATAATTTGACACCTTATATATTTTTTTCCTTCAATTAGTTTGTACTTTTTCTGCCTCTTATATAGAGGTTTCCTTGCAACCATGGGGTTACTTTGTTCTCCACCTTTTTTACCTCATTATTTTTATTTATAAATAAAATTAACAAGTGCTTGATATTATTATGTTTTATTTCCCGTAGATTAAAAATAACAAAAATAATACATATTTGTAGGATTTTCCCTAGCAAATTGATGTATATTTGGATTATAGTTTAGGTATTTAGGTCTTGGATGATTTTTAAACATTTTTAACATCATTTGAAATTGATGATTATTGACAAGATTTGAACCAAAAAGGATATTTGGGATGGGTGAGGTATTTGGATGATTGTAATCGCGTTTATGAAAACGGAAGATGGAAAAAAAGGTGCAAAATAAAATAGGTGAAGATGAGGTATATATAGGAAAAAATTATACACAAATTATGGAGAAAAATAAAATAAAATTAATGATATAATTTTATGTGAAAATAATAAATATATGTATATATTATTAATACATTTGAGTTATTAATACACTAAATAATTATGGATATGATATGCTGGACCACTTGTGTATTTAAAAAAAAAAGGGAAAGAGGTTACCTTGATAGAGATAATCTCTTCCAACCTCCCACCTTAAGGTTTGGGTTGCAACCATGGGTTTACCTTATAAAACTTATAAGGTAATGAAATCTCGTGGTTGCTCATGATCTTACTGCCTTAATCCACTTGCAACTTGCATTGAAGTCCTTGATGTGTTTAATAATGAGGATGGCTTCTCTCACTTTATCTGAATCTTTGTGAGAGACTAGTTCTATTTTGATAACTAATCCTGTATAGTGAACTATGTTGTCTTGTTTTCTCCTTTCATATCCGTTCTCTCTCAAATGATTTTCAATTCTCTCATCATGTGTATTCTATTTGGAAGTGACATGCATGTATATATGATTCGTATTTGTTGTAATGTGATTCAAGCATACTACTGGGTAAATAACAAATACTTTTTCTTTTGACCTCTTATTTTCGTGGTTTATTCTTCTTTTGTTACTGCAACCTCAAACTTCATTTAAAATATATGCCTTTGCTGATTGATTTATGGAATGTATTATAATATATTGCAGGTGATGGAGGTGCATGCAGTGATGGAGCTCATTTCACTCCCCATGTCATAACCGTTAATGCTGGCGAGGTACACATTAGTTTTAGTTTTAGATATACAAGTTAAAGATAAGTTTTATAATTCCTTTCCACCTAATGGTAATTGACTAACCGGTAACTATTGAACTATGAATGTACTATTTAAATCCTTTGTTTTTTGAAATAAGCATAAAGCATGTAGGGTATGAAAATGAAGTGTTTTTCGTAGATAATAAACAGTAAATTTTATTGTAAGAGAGACTCCACGTGGCTTTCCTAATATACCAAGTTTTAGTTTGCTTGTATAAGGTGTTCTCTCAACTCATTATTAGAAGTGTTCTCTCAACTCATTATTAGAAGTCATCGACCTTATGATGGAATGACACTGCCGCATTGGGCGTGCATAACGTGCTTACGAGTTGTGGATCGTAATATAGAGGCACAAGCTTTCTTAAAAGTATGTTGATTCCACCGGCCACAGGTTTTATGATAGTGGAGTGGTGAATGTATGTTGTGAAATGATTCATTCGACTGATAGACTGTATTTTGGGTTGCTTTTTTGTACCTTGTGCTTCTTCAAATTTACAGTCATGTTATGGTGTATAATCTGCTTGTTTAGGATGTTACCGCAAGGATAATATCATTCTGTCAACAAGGGCCTAGAGCTATTTGCATTCTATCTGCTAATGGAACTGTGTCGAATGCCACACTCCGCCAGTCTGATTCTTCTGGAGGTACTTTGACTTATGAGGTACACATGTTCTCTTTCATTTGTACATAATACTCTACGGTGTCTTAATATTTTACCTTCGGATTCAATTATATGGTTGTTGCAAATTATTTGTAACTGCGGTTTTGCATACTTGTAACTTATATCAGGGACGGTTTGAAATCGTAAACCTGTGTGGATCTTTCACTCCTACTGAGAGGGAAGGCACAAGGTATAGAGCTGGCGGATTGAGCGTCTCATTGTCCAGCCCTAACGGTCAAGTTGTAGGTGGATGTGTGGCTGGCCTGCTTGTGGCTGCTGGTCCTGTTCAGGTATATACATACCCTCTCCATTCATCATCATCCCATTGAAGCAAGCATTCATTTAGTCATAGGAAGATATTCTCATGAATCACAATATCGATCTATGTTGTTTCTGTTCAGATTATTGTTGGCAGTTTCCTGCCGAGCACCCAGCCTGAGCACAAACCAAAGAAGCAGAAGCCTCGTGCCCTGACTTACCCAACTGCTGCAGTTCCTGCCCTTCCCGCTCCACCTCCGGCTGACAATGACGAGGCTTGCAACGGCCAGCGACAATCCATTCCACCCTCCTCAGTGCAGCCGACTGTGATGCCCTCGCCTTTCCAAAGAGAAGGCTGGCCGAATGCACATCCACACAATATGCAGGACTCGAGAAAATCAGCAACTGACATAAACATCTCCTTGCCTGGAGGGTATGTTTACAGTTTACCCATTTCCGTTTCGGGTTTTCCTTTGCCATCTTAGATTTTTTTTTGCCATATATCCAATGCATCTCTTTTGGGGGCAAAATGCAGGATGCACTGAAGACATGGACCGGATTTTGCCTGACTCTTATAGAGGTAATTTACAGTAGATATCCGAGGAGCATGTTAGGATGTAAGATTTCAGTGGATATGAATCGGTTAGTTTTTTTTTTAGCAGTATCGAGACGCTTTGAGATTGCATGAAATGAAACCCCGCTATAGGTGATGCCTATGGTATGTATGAGATTTAAGATGATGGGTGGAAAACCAGCTCCCACCATTGCTGACTGATGTTTGACACCCAACTTGGAATTTTTAACACACCATCTGTTTGGGTGTAGAGAGGGGTGGTGCTAGACGTTATAATTTTTTTTAAATCATTATTTAATTAGGAAATGGTGTGGTAATTAAGTGCAAGACTTGTAAGCAAGCTGCTGTATTTGGATTATTTATGTCATATTTCTTCTCCTTTCACTTGTGTAGGGACCAATTTGAGGAAACTGATTTTCCAAATATTCTGGGAAACGATTACTTTCTTGAATTCCTGACTGCTAACCCAACGGCTTTTGTAATTGTTTCGAGGAGAATGAGAAAGAAGAGGCTGTGCTATTTGCAAGAGACTCTGTTGCGACAAGACTCGAGAACACAATAAACAAGTACGGATTTTTGTAATTCACCAACAAAGAGTTGGCTAAATACCTTTAGGATATGCCTCTGAAAGATTATATAATTTATATACCATTAGATAATTCTAATCTTACTAGGATAATATATAGGGGTGGAATTGGTACAATACCATTTCATTTTTCTGTTTACCATGTACTAACCAATTTGAATTAGTAATCGTAAAACCCCTACCATTACCAACCACCGAAGGAGTTTAAGTTGGTTGGTGCATGTTGGTAATGATAATTTACAAACGTTCAAGTGTTGAGAAAAAAACATGCAAATATAATACAACTTAATTAAAACGCATAAATTATTCCAATGCTTAGGTTTTCATCGGAATCGACTATATTTGAGGACGAAAGCAACATAAAACTTTAATGTTATTACAACAACAACAACAACAACAACAACAACAACAACAACAACCCAGTGTATCCCGCGATAAAGCAGAGTCTGGGGGGTCGGGATGTACGCACTCTTTCCCCGAACTAGTCGAGAGAGTGTTTCCGGAAGACCCAGAACAATAAAGCAAAGGAAACACAATGTCCCAGGGCACCTAGTAGGAGTAGAGACAATAGGCAACAAATAGAAAGAAAGCAGATAGCTAGAAAGCAGATAGAAGGCCGAAAGGAAGGCAGAAGAAGCACAAATTAAATGTCCCAACACCCATCCTTGGAATATCAAACATCCGAAGCCCGAATACATCTCCTCCAGTGGTCCCTATCTGCAGTCATATCCTCCAAAAGGTTCAGCGCATTGAGATCCTATCGAATAACCTCCATCCAGCTCTTCTTCGGTCTACCTCTCCCTCTGCATACAACTCCAAGCTCCAAGCTCTCACACCTTCGAACAGGCGCCGTTATTTGCCTCCTACGAACAAGTCCAAACCAACGCAATCTGGACTCCCATAGTTTGTCAACGATACTCACAACTCCAACCTTGCTCCTAATATCCACATTTATGATTCTGTCCAGCATCGTGTATGTTTAAACACTAAAGCAAAAACAACATAGTGGTAGGAAGGTATTATTCCGACTAACGCTATAGGTTTTCATCTTAATCGATGTCGAATTAGTATTCCTCCCTTGATTAAAAACATTTTTTGAAGAAAAAAAAAAGTTAAAAACGTAACAATTACAAAATAAATGAAAAAAATAAAATAAAACTAGATATAATTGGTTTGATTGATATTACCGTACCAACCAATTTGAAATTGGTTGGTAATAGTAATACCAACTTTTCCATTCTCATTACCGTTATCGTACCAAATTTTGGAACTTGGTTCGATATACCGAACCAATTATATTGGTTACCAATTATGTTGGTTTGGTTGGTACATATTGGTTTTATTTTCATGGTAATTTTTACACAACCCTAATAATATATATCAACCAGGTACAAAAAAAATCTAAATCTAAATAAAATATACCTTATTTAAATCCTATTTGCTCACGTCGGGTCACTGACGAGTCAGGTCCGTTCGGGCAAAATTTATGGTCGGGTACTAGTCGGGTCAGGATCGGATCGGATTCGGTCATAATGAATTTTAGATTGCTCGGGTTTCGGGTTAAATCGGATCATGCCCATTCGGGTTCGGGTCAAAGCAGGTCGAGCTCGTTCGGGTTTCGGGTCAAGAAGCGGATCGGTCTCATTTTAGTTTCGAATCAAAGTGGGTATAGTTTTCTTGAGTTTTCGGTCGAATCATATTCGAGCCGTTTGAATAATTGGGTAGATTTTGACTCAGTTGAATACTTAAATGTAATTTACTTAAAATAAATTATTTTTACTCTGATGAATACTTGAATATGTAATTTTGACTCGGTTGAATACACTCATTGTCATTGACTCGTCGGTTGACTTACTTAACTCATTGACTTATCCGCTTATCTATTGATTTTACTTGGGTTCTTATTCATATGATAACAATTACTATAAAAATAATTTGTGTTTTATGTGTTAAAAGTATAATCATAAACTTGTGTTAAAATAAAGGCCAAATTGCATAAAACCACCCTTTAAATACAGCCATTTGCCGTAAACCACCTCTTAAACTGATATTTTCATAAAACCACCCTTTAAATTACTTCATTTACCAATCAACCACCCCCAAAAAAATTTCATCCAAATCTCAGTTAAGCTTAGTAAGTTACAATATTACCCCTTTTATTATATTATATTTTAATAAAAAAGCCAATAATTAAAAAAGAAAAGAAAAGGTCAATAATAACTAGGAAACGAGGAGAAATCAGTAAGAGAAATCAAAAGAGACTATAGCTGATCACCTAATTTCATACTATAGCTGTTCTAAATCCAACTGTCTTACTACCCAAAACAATTTAATTTTACAACAGTTCTCAGCCATGCTGTCAACTAAATTACAACTTCACAAATGCCTGATTTATATTATAACCAATATAGATTCTCTTTCTAATCCAAAACAAAAACATTCTATAAAACACCCTACTACTCATACAGCTATGGCAAAAAATCCCTCCTCTATTTGTTGGCTTATTATTGACTTGTATAATAAAACACCTACTATATCTTGGCATCTGGTTAGCTATCCTTACTTGTTCATTATTAGCTGGCTAAGGGCTCCTAGAGGCCACCTATTCTCAACTCTCTATGCTTCTACATCTGATTGCATCATATCTCTAATCACAAACCATAACCCATGTTATGTACACTGGTATTGCCAGAGCATGAATTTACTACTTCTTACCAATAAATTATCCTTTAGATCTTGGAAATTGGCAAGCTATCTTTACTTGTGCATCCTTTGTTGGTGGCTAAGGGACCCTAGTGGTTTCCTCTTTTCAACACTCTATGCTTCTACAACTACTTGCATACTCTCTCTAGTTACAAATCAAAACCCATGTTATGTCTATGGGTTTTACCAGAGCATGATTTCATTGCTTCTTACTAATAAGGTCTCTAATTTATTTCTATCAAGACAGTCTCAAAACCATAATAACTTCACCACTGATTCCAATCATAACTTTAGTGCTAGATCTAATTTTAATATTACTTACTACTTGATTGTGCATTTTGACATTCATCATGATCTGTCATCAAGGTACTTAACTGCTAGCTCTCTGACTGCCTCCTACTATTGTTCAGGAACCCTATCTCAGTGCAGAGTTACCCGCTTATTGCTTAAAACATGCTTTGCCATGTTACCACATTACCCTAAACTGCATCACTGCCATAATTCTGTTACCATCAATCAAACATGTTTGTATAACTTAATGTATGAATATATTATATATCATCCTACTAATCTTGCTCGGGGGAGTCATTCCCTCGAGCAACACACTTATTTGCATACTTTGCAGCTTCTACCTCGACTAGGCTGGTCTCATGTTTCCTGCCATGGTGGCTTCTGGATTCAAGCTCAAGGAATACTCACACACATGCTCCCAACGCCACTGTTTTGGACCCAGGCTATCCATATTAAAGACAGCTGCACAAAACCACACCACAGCTTAAGTGAGCGTCCTTATGCCATCTTCAAAGTTTTAGATCTTAACTGTACGTGGGTGGGCTTAGGCGTGGCCACGGGTCAGACCCGGCGGGTCGACGGGTTCGACCCGCCGGGTCAAGGGTCGGGGGAAGGCGACCCGAACCCTAACCCGGGATTTCCACGGGTTGGCGGGTTCGGGTCACCCGGCGGGTCGTCGGGTCGACGGGTCGACCCGCCGGGTCTGACCCGCCGAGTTGGAACCCGGGTTGGACGGGTTTGCACTTGTTTCGGACCCGGAATCTGAATTGTCGGATCGAATTTGTCGAGAAAGGAAACGGAAATTGAACGCCTATGTGTTTGACAAATATCCTTTCGTGTTCACAAATCATAACTTGACTCTTTAGTCTTTATGTACAAAATACAATATGTAATATTACATCTTATAATTTTCAAAACTAAAAAGTCTAAAACTTATAACTCTATAAGTTTTACAAATTACAAAAAAGTTGTACAATATTTGTCTTAGGGAGTTTTGGGGGGGAAGGAAGAAGAAGAAGGGCTTGAATCGGTTTCCCGACTGCCTACGTATCCTCCCGGGGGTGAGGAATCAAAGCCCACGTAGTTCTTTTACCTGTATGTCTGAACCCCGGCCCGGTTACCTCCTCTTCTAGTCTTCTTGATCGTCGGATCCTCCACCACCTCCTGAGCCATCTGTGACCGCGCCATCAATGGAGCTCCCAACGGACTCTGTCTCTATTCCGTCATCATC
Organism: Persicaria tinctoria; assembly: GCA_037127255.1. Classification (NCBI taxonomy): domain Eukaryota; kingdom Viridiplantae; phylum Streptophyta; class Magnoliopsida; order Caryophyllales; family Polygonaceae; genus Persicaria; species Persicaria tinctoria. The sequence continues at coordinate 50,928,362 of JBANSL010000015.1, read as the reverse complement.
CTCGGAATCAGTCCCCAAGTTGTTCTTCTGCATCCGCATCTCCGCCTTCTTCCAATCTGCAAGGCAAACTTGGGCTTCGAGGTTCTCGAGAAGCAACCTTGATCTCTTCTCCAAAAGAATCTGACCTCCGCGACTAAAAAGCTGCTCGACGGCTACAGTGGAGCAAGGTGCCCCAAGTATTTGTCGGGCGATTACCTGCAATGTCGGGAATCTTTGTCTTTCGGGTCGGCTCCACCACTCAAGGACATCGAAATCTTCCTCTTCATCGCTGAGAAAATCAAAGTTAGTGGACAAATATTCGTCGAGCTCCGAGTGGGGGCTCGATGAAGATCTCGACCTCTTTGACCCAAAGATATCTTGGGCAAGTGCCTTAGTTCTAGCGGTGATGCTGGTTCGTGACCCGCTTGAACCGAAAGGCACCGAAGGACGACCGGAGGGCGCTCTATCGCCCGTCGAATATTCAGTATATAATTGTTCTAACAATCCTTTAACTCTAGCAACAATAATTGTAACATTGCAATCAGGATCATCCTCAATTCCTAAAGTCGGATAATAGTTTTCTAAAAACAATTGAACTCCGCTTAATTTATATCTAGGGTCGAAACAACACGCTACGAGGAAAATGCCGGGTATAAATTTGTAATATGCGACCCATTTCCGCCGCATCTCCATAGTTGCTTGGGAAATGGAAGGCGTGTTAACTCCGTCTTGAAGGGCTAATGCTACGTTCATTGCAATAAAAAAAAAATGTTTGATGTAGGCATGTAAACGTGGGAAAACGTCTGAGTTGCGTCGTAAAAAACTTTGAAAACCTCCACAACGTCCCGGGCATGAGTCCACACATCGGCAAATATGTGTGAGTCCGGGATGTGTAGCGTTGCAAAACCGGAAAGAAGTTCCTTGTAAGCGATTGAATCGTAAATCATTGTGTAAGTGGAGTTCCATCGAGTGCAAACGTCCTTGGGGAACGTTTTTGGGCGGGTTTGGTGGCTACGACAATAAGCGCTCCATTGCTGGCGAAGCTGTTTGGTGGCTACTTCAAATTACCATGGCCAAGGTTATTCCGCATCTTGTACCTTTTAGCACAATGACGACAAACGGCTACGAATGATCGATCGGGTTGCACATCTGCCTTATCGTAGTGATCTTCAAACAACGCCTCTTTGAGGTTGTCACCGGACATGATTACAACGTAGGAGTTTCTGAAAACCAAATTGATAGAATGATAGGTGATTGATGGAGTGGATGGGATTTGTGATATGAGGAGTCGGGTATTTATAGCCCCGAGCCGAGTTACAACGGCCATATTTTTTTTAAAAAAAATTGCTCCGACCTGTGGGCCCCACATCCAACGGTCGGTTTTTTAAAATAGGCCGACCCGGCGGGTCGACCCGGCGGGTCACGGGTCACTCATCCCTCGACCCTAACCCTAACCCGCTACCCGCCCCTACCTAGCAACCCGGCAACCCGGACTCGGCGGGTCGTTGACCCGTACGACCCGGCGGGTCACGGGTTGACCCGTAACCCGTGGCCACGCCTAGGTGGGCTTACTCAGTCTGTTTTTTAAAACATTGTTTAAAACTGGAATCAACATACAATATGATCCATGCTACTTCAATTCAGCAGGCTATATGGTGGATACTCATTTACAAAACTATTCTCGCATCTTTGATGTAAAACATGAACATTATTATCATTCCAAAAGGTCTTACAGTTTAATAATCGTGATTTCTTACCTAGAATCTGACTCGAATACTAGCTTTCCTAACGCCTCATGCTCAATCCTAAACCACTACTATGGTCTTGGGACTCACCCTCTTTCTTCACAAGGAGGAACCATCAGCCTTAAGCTTCAGATCAGCTACTATATAAATGATACAACATCACACAAAGACAGATTGAAACACAACCAAAACAAAGATTCTTTGAGTTTAGCGATCCCTAAACAAATACATATACATGATTTCACTAGAATTATAAAAACCAATAACGATGATCGTGAACAAACCAATATTACCATTAAAATAGGAACATATACCAAAACAAATGGGGTTATATATCCCGTATTTGCCTTGCTTGATTGGCTTCCAAACAACGGTTGCTTGACATTAAACCACTATTTGGACTCTTGTTCTTTCGAGACTCAATCTATCGCTATAAACCCCGGCCCCATTTCTCCTAAGGTATATATCAACTTCTATATTAATAACATATCTTTTAATGAAAATAGTTTAATTCATATCCAAAACAAAGTATCCTTGCTATTGGTAATCCTCAAGCAAAATGTTACACATATACTCACAATGATAGATGAAACAAACAACACGAACCATAAACAAACCAAAACCCCAAATAATTGGAGGATCACTACTCCTATAAACAAGGTTCTCAACCAGAAAACTACCATCTCCCCCTCAAAAGGTTTTAATGAAGTTTAGCTTCTGGAATATAAGAGGCCTTAGCAGAAGGAATGTTTGGACCCACATTGAAGCTACAACTAAAGCAGAACACATAAAAATCCTAATGCTAGCGGAAACAAAATTAACAAACCCTCTGCCGAACAAATGCTGGAGGAAACCAGGATTTGATAGAATGCATTTTATTCCTTCCAATGGTCTAGCGGGGGGGCTTTGCCTTCTTTGGAAAGAATCCCAATTCCATAATGAAACCTTCACAATTAGAAACTCGACGGACCGCATCATTCAGGCAGACTACATAAACACGGCACTTAAAATTGATGTCGAAATCTTATTCGTTTATGCAACCCCTTACGCAAAGGAAAAAACAACTTTTGGGCCTCACTCTCAGACTATATTCGTAATGCTAAGGACTCGCTGATTATTCTTGGAGACCTTAACGAAATTTTAGAACCTACCGACAAACTAGGGGGAAGGATCCCATCTGCAAATAGATTTGCAAGACTACAAGACACTATTAGAACTTTCAATCTGGTAGATTCCCCAACTAGCGGAAACGATTACACTTGGAGAAAACGTGAACATGGCACCGATAACATATTTGAAAAGCTAGATCGTGCTATGGTTAGCCACCCTATCCTAAAACAATTCCCGAACCTTAGTACGAAAAACCATGCTTTTCTTAAGTCAGACCACGCCCAGATCACTTTGGACCTCATGGATAACCGCAAACCAAAACTGCAACCCTTCAAATTTGAAATGGCATGGACAACGAAACCAGACTATGAATCAGTTGTGCGGTCAGCATGGAGGCTGGACACCCCTGGCTCGAAAATGTTCAAACTAACGAAAAAACTACAAGAGGTTAAAAGAAAAAGCAAGCTTTGGAGCAAAGTAACCTTTGGAAATGTTTTCCGCCAAATTAAACAAGTAGAAACAGATCTACTAGAATCACAAAAGAATCTTTGCAATGCTTACAACCAAAACCTAGATAACAAAATCAAAAGGCTCACTTCAAAGCACACCCCCCTCCTTTCCTTCCAGCAGAAATATTGGGGGCAAAGGGCGAAAAGAATGCACATGAAATCCATAGACGTCAACACTAAATACTTTCATAAAATAGCAACAGGAAGACGAAATAGAAACATAATAAAACACCTCCAAACCACGGCGGGTATAACAATTAACAACGAAGAAGATATTAGAAACCTAATCAAACACGATTTTAGCCAAAGATTTACAAAACATGCTAGACAACAAACACAAAACAACCTACTTCACCATATAGGGAACGAAATCTCAAACGAAGATAATGAATGGCTAACTCGCCAAGTCACGAACTCTGAAATTAAAAATGCTGTCTTCAGCCTTGCCAATGACAAATCCCCAGGTCCTGATGGTTTTCCAGCTGGTTTCTTCAAAAAGTACTGGCATATTGTGGAACCATTAGTCATCAAAGCAGTTAAAAGTTTCTTTCTAAGCGGTAGGATCCTGAAACAAACAAACCATACGTTCATAGCATTAATTCCAAAGATAGACTACCCAACCACAACATCTCACTATAGGCCTATTAGTCTCTGCTCAACAACATATAAAATTATATCCAAAATTCTAGCTTCAAGACTCAAAAGGGTAATCTCTAAAGTAACTAATCCACTACAAAGCGCCTTCTCTTCAGGCAGATCAATACAAGATAACATCTTAATTGCAAACGAAATCTTCCACTCCTTCTCAAAGAAAAATGGAAAATCAGGTTGGATGGCTGTAAAACTTGATATGGAAAAAGCATTCGATATGGTCGACTGGAATTTCTTACTTTCCATTATGTCAAAATTTGGGTTCTCACCCAAATTCACTCTTTGGATCAAAGAATGCATAACCACAGTCACTTACTCGATGCTAGTAAACAATGAACCCACTGAAATCTTCTTTCCCGAGAGGGGAATACGCCAAGGATGCCCGCTTTCACCATATCTATTCTTAATAATATCGGAAATTCTGGCCCGTGGGTTACAACATGAATCGGAAAAACCAAAAAGCCACCTAGGAATCAAACTGACGCGAGGGGGAACAAAAATTCCTTTCTTAGCCTTCGCGGATGATATCGTCATCTTTGCATCAGCAACCAAAACCGGCTGCGACCAAATTAACAAAATTCTCACTGAATACTCAGCTATTTCAAGACAAAAGGTAAATAGGCACAAATCCCAATTCCAAACATCTAAAAACGTCACAACCACCCAGAAAAATCTAATCAGAAACGAGCTAGAAATAGCGCACACCCCTAAGATGGGTACCTATTTGGGCTGCCCCCTAATAGAAGGAAGAATGACAAAGGAAGAATTCACAGAACTTCTAACAAACACCAAATCACAACTTCACAGATGGAAAGCGAATTGCCTCTCACAAGCTGGTCGTTGCACTCTAATCAAAACAACGCTAGCAGCCAAACCTCTACACATAATGCAATGCTTTATGCTACCAAAATCAGTCCATACGGAACTTGATAAGATCAACCGGAACTTCCTCTAGAACAAAGGACCCAACCATAAGCCCCTCATCGGTTGGTATGAGGTTTGCAAAACCAAGGAAAATGGAGGACTTGGGCTGCGTAGCTCAGAGGATATGAATACAGCTCTTCAGATGAAATTACTCTGGAAACTACTAGCGGAACCAACTAGCCCATGGGTCAAACTAATTAAAGAAAAATATCTTAAAAACCGAAATATACTCACATATCAGAAACAGGGTACCTCTTCCTGGCAATGGACCCAGCTAATAAAACTAATCCCGTTGTTCAAACAAGGCCTTAATTGGTCTATTGGAGACGGCGCATCTATCAAGTTTTGGCAAGACCAGTGGTTAGGCCAAACACCTTTAAATTCATCTATCTTAGGAACCCAACATATAGACGATACAATCAACATAAAACATTTTCTCAAAAACAACAAAACATGGAACCAAGATAAACTACACGCAGAGTTACAAAACATAATTCCAAACAGCCTAATTGAAACTATCAAGACAATACCAATACCACAACACATCCAAGTTGACAGACTTTATTGGAAATGGAGCAAAAATGGATGGTTCAGCACTAAGTCTGCTATTGATATGATTTACAACCACAAGAAACATGAAACATCAGACGCAAATTGGGTCTGGGGACTAGATATCCCCCCAAAAATAAAATCTTTCCTATGGAAAATCCTTAAGAACGGAGTGCCCACTTCTGTCAGGCTAGCTTCTCGACACCTTGGGATTCCGACAAACTGCCCTCACTGTGACTCTTGCTATGAAGACCTAAACCATTTATTATGGAAATGTCCTGTTACGAGGGAGACCCTAATTGCAAATAACCCGGGTACATTTCGGAAAATGAATGGTTGTTTCAGCAAAGACGAGCACTTGAACACCACGCTATGGGAAATAAAAAATACAATAGGAACAAAATTCTTTGAAGACCTCACCTTTGCTTGGTGGGGTATCTGGTACTTCAGAAACAAAACACTATTTGAAGACATAACCCCGGACATAAGACGCATATTATCCTTTATAAAGGAACAATTTTTTGTCTGGAAGACATCAAATTTAAACTGCCCGGACTACTGTGAAAACAACAAAAATACGCCCACAAAAGTGGCCAAACAAAGATCTATATCAAAGAGAAAGAGAACCAAATGGGAACCTCCACCAATTGGAACTCATAAGCTAAATTTTGATGGTTCGTTCTCCGCGGATGGTTTGGGCTCTTATGGATTCATCATTCGTGATTCTGTAGGAACCCCGATTTTCTCTGGTAATGGACCATCACCAATCAGTTCTGTCAGTGGCTGTGAAAGTTTGGGTCTCTGGATGGGACTTCGGGCAGCGACAGAACTAAAAATAACAGATCTTATTATTGAAGGAGACAACTCAACAATAATAAAAAGTATGAAAGGTTTAGAGAAGCCTACTGGAGACTCTGAAATGATTGTCTCGGACAGTCTAGTCTCGCTGGGCTTTTTTGGTTCTGTTAAGATTCGTCATGTCTTCCGTGAGGCAAATTTGGTAGCTAATCGCTTATCCCGTATCACTCCATCCTTCTACAGTATCTGGACTCCTGATGACTCTCTATTGCATAGTCTCATCCGCAAGGATGCTCTTGGCTGATAGAGCTAAGCTCTATGGTCAAAAATTTTCCGTTTCAAAAAAAAAAAAGAAATCAAAAGAGACTGTCGAAGGGGAGAGACGATTTGTGAACTCCAGAGACGCTATCCGTGCCGATTTGGAAGGGGAAAGACAATAATCGAAAGAACTCATCCTTCTATGCAACAATTTTGGTGTGGATTGAAGAATTAGAAAGGGAAGAAATTCGCGTCTTGCATTTAGGTAGAAGGTAATAAACCCTAATTTCTGAAAATTTTGAGCTTTTGACTTTATGCTTGTGAGCAATGCTTATAAAGGGCTAAGACAATGTTTCAATGGAAATATTTGGGAGATTGGGCTGTGTTTTATGTGTAATATAGCTTGGGCTGTCTTTTATGTGTAATATAGCTTGGGCTGTCTTTTGACTGATGCTTTTTGTTTTCACTTGCCTTTGTTCATTTGTCTGTGCAAGACATGTCCTTTATTTATTTATTTTTGAGCAAAATCCTTTATTTAATTTGAATAGTTGGTGAATGGTGAGTGTTATTAATGCTTCCATTATTTATTTCCCATATGGACCTGCTATTGAGAAAGTGTAACAATGTCTTTTTTTGTTTTTTTTTTTTAATTTGATTGCAAAGATAAATATTAACCTGAGAATTTTACATAAGGGGCAATGTTGGTGGACAACTGTGTTACAAGAAAGGATTTGTTTATTGTAAAAGGGATGTTGATCTTAATCTACTATCAAAGACAGTGTTAGAAGTTATGTTAAAAGAAGAAGTGGGTATTGAAAATGTGAAGGAGCTTTGGTGCTTAGAACCAGGAAAGACAATAAATAATGGATTGGTATATATTCAAGGAGATAGTATTGTTACGGACATGGGGACTTTCATTGGATATGATAGGGTTGTTCATTTATATGTTGTTAAAAGATGGTGAGCTTGGTCCATTTTCATGGAGAAATGGATATGAAAATGCAAGACATAGATGCGAAGGTCCAAAATCTCAGCTAGGAGGGACGAAGATTGTTGTAGTTACTAAAGAACCTGTGCTAAACGATAGTTATGTTGGATCCGAAGAAGAAAGCCTCATATTAGGATCACAATCTTCAAGCTCAGATGATGATTTCATTTTTAAAGATAGTGATGAAGAAGATGATGATATGTTTGAAGATTATGTGGATGTTGATGTAGATGATATGCTCTTCCTCGATGGTGTTAAACATCCAGTTGATGATCCAGACTTACTTTCAAGCATTACATACTTAAAGATAGTGATGAAGATGATGATGATCTGTTTGATGAATGCTAATCTTGAGACATGGTCCAAACATACTTTCAAGCATTACACGAAATCTGATATGCTTCTCAACAATGTGTGTGTGAGCTTCAATTCTTACATACTTCATGCAAGGGACAAGCCTATTCTTACCATGTGTGAGTGGATTAGAAGACAACTCATGAAGAGGTTTGCCTCCAAGCATGAAGGAATGAGCAAGTACAATGGCACACTCACAACTAATGCAGCCAAGCGGATAGAGACTGCAAATGAAGAGGGATTAAAGATGTGTAGAGTGCATTGGGGTGGAGGCAATAGATATGAAGTTGACCATGTGGGAAGAACATTTGTTGTTGACTTGACTCAAAAAAGTTGTGGTTGCAACAAGTGGGAGCTGGCTGGAATCCCATGTGCTCATGTTATATGTTGCATTATGAAGAGTAGACTAAAGATGGATGATTTTGTGCATCCATGCTACAACAAGGAGACTTATATGAAGGCATACCATATTCTAGTGGAACCAATGCCTGGAGTAAAGGATTGGGAGAAGACAAGTCACCCACCACCAGAACCCCCTAAGCATGTGGCACAACCTGGAAGACCTAAAAGGGCTTGCAGAAGGGAGGCAAGAGAAGAAAAGTCAAGTAAAAAAATCAGGGTAAGATCTCACAAGCCAAAATGCACACATTGTGGCCAAGAAGGTCACTACAAGAACAAGTGCCTAAATCATCCAAAAGCGTTAGAGCCACAAAACCCCCCAAAACGTCGGAGGAAGGCCGAAAACCTCAAATATTGTGCAAATTGGGTTTCAGAAGCGAAACTATATTAAGAAGGTAAATATTTTAACAATTTTCATATTTATGCTTCACTCCTTAAGATGTCGATCTAACTTACATTGGATGTCAACTAACAGGGAGCTCAACCTTCAACAGGAAGTCAACCAACAACTCAACCTTCAATTTATGAGGAAATGATGAACACCTTCAATCTTGAAACGCTAGGATCGTCTACATCTTCTCATCAAACCAGACAGGTATCTCAATATTAATGTTCAAGATTGATATTTGTTTTTCACCTTTATATTTGATGAACGATTTTTAGTCGCGTAAGCCGTATCAAAATAAAACTCAAACCTACAAACTAGTATAGCAAGTAAGGAAGAGGTCGATCCCGCAGAGAATCAAGTATTTCTAAGCAATGTGTATTTACCAATTGGTAGAAAGGGGGTATTTAGTTGATTGAGATTGAAAAGAAAACAAAATAAAATAAAAACAAATAATGCAAAATAATTTAAAGAAGATCACTATACCTACAACTATCCACTTTATTTGGTTGAATTGATATTGTAACTTCCTCTTGTCCTTTTAGTCTTCCTATGAATGCCCTTATCCCAACCTAATCGATCCTCATAACTTTTAGTTTATTCTCTGTCTATTTCTTTTATATGTAGGTGTTGTTGCGAGTGTGAGTACTCTCAACAAGTTCGTTAGTCTAGGAGGTCACCAAGGAAGCATGCATCGTTTCAGCCTTAGATGTTACTGATCATGATGTAATTTTGTTAAATATATGTAAACTAGGTATGACTTCCAAAACTACTCCTAATTATGTTATTTTGTAAACTTTGGGTTTGGTCCAACGTTAAACTCAAACATTTATGAGTACTGTGATGCTTTCGAATTCATGGTAATTTTACTTTGTCCAATATTAATGTAAACTAGCTAGTTAAGCTATATATTTAATGGGCTTCGCCCGCCTTAATGACAAAAAAAAGCTATATATTTAATATTTAATAGCTTGAAATGTCAAAATATTCCATGTGGGGAGGTGTTATCTGCTATATGCAAAAATTGTGGAATCTTAACTCTACCTTCTTATGCACAGGTGAACGAAGGACTAATAGGTCTGATAGCACATGTATATATGATATCAAGTTGGGGTAAAAATGAAATGAGGGGTAAAATTCTAATTTACTGTATTTAACAGATTTGTATGGAAATTTTTTGGGGGTGGTTGACTAGTGATGGAAGTAATTTAAAGGGTGGTTTTCTGAAAATATCAGTTTATGGGGTGGTTTATGGCAAATGACTGTATTTAAAGGGTGGTTTTCTGCAATTTGGCCTAAGATAAAAAACATTTAACATTCAATCATTAAAATGTTGATGTTAAATAACCATTTCAAGCCGGGTCAGGTCGGGTCGGGTTGAGAGTCGAGTCGGGTGGAGAGTCGGGTCGAGTTGAGAGTTGGATCGGGTTCAAAGTCGGGTCGGGTTGGGTTTATCTGTTTTCGGGTCTGTTTCGAGTCGGGTTCGGTTCGGGTCGGGTTCGGTCTCGAGTTCGGGTTACAGATGACTCCAGATTTTCGGGTTTCGGTCGGGTACGAGGTCGGGTTTTCTGGTCGAGCCAGATTTTACCAGCTCTATCCGCATTCATGGACGAAACATCGACATAATCTAGAACGCTCGAGATATTCAATGCTCAATGGAGTATGCACACCGTGTGTGAATTATCATATTGTTCTAGAGTGGGGAGATGGATGAGAACACTCGTGGGAGGATTTAATCTGCATTCAGAGATGGGAAACGACCTAGCGAAACACCTTTAGTTCCATTGGACAGTCATGGCTAAAGTGAGAGACGGATGACTAGATACCTTTGTCAAACCAACCCATTGCAGTGGGAAAGGGAGCAAGCTCAAGCACAAGCTGAGGCGGATTATGAGAGGAAAAGAGACAGAGGACTAGAAAGGGGGAGCAGAAGTGGTAGAGGATGAGGTTGTTCATGTTCAAATGATGAGGTGATTGGTCAAGGTGGTAAGGAGGGTACTCGTTCAAATGGGAACCAACTCAGGCCATCAGAGGACAGTGAATAAGTTTAGGATGTAGGGAGGGAATGTGGAATGAGACATGACGGGATGTGACAGGGGGCAAGGTCACTTAGGTTCAGAAACAAAGGCAATGATAGATGGTGGGACTACTGATAAAGATATATAATTGAGAGAATGAAGGCCCGCCTGCAACATCAAGTGTATTTCTAGAGGTAGATTGCCATCAACTTGGTTTCTTTTTGGGAACCAACGACATAGACAAATTTATGATATGACTCATCCAAGTTGTTTTGAATGTTGCAAGTGACGGTCACTATGGGTATAGAATATAGATCATTCACTTGTTTGTTGAACTTGGGGCAAGAAGCTTGGCCACGGGTTCGTAGACAGTTGGTAGCGGAGCTATAGCTGCACGTAGATCGCTATCATTATTATCCATGATTAGATAAACTTACTACGAGGGTAAACGATTATGGGGTGTGTCATGATGGCACATACTGGATATATGGTGGTTCCGATCTTGGCTGGCGTTTTTGCGACGAATTACCAACGTTCACTGGTTATATAGTCACAGAGAATATTGATGTTGTGTCCCCCCCTTTTTCGCCACCAAAGTTCCATCATTGCCTACATATTAGAAGCTAGATGAGATCTCTTTAATCGAACACAACAAACCATTTTGTACCAATATATAGTTTAGTCGCTCATGATATAGTTTTTACAAATCTCTCCATTTTTTACTCCAACTTATATCACTACTTTCATTCACATATTGGTTATTGTTAGGTGGATCATCTTTGCTGCCTATATATATGACTTGGACGATGTCCCATCACTCAAGCGTATTTGTTGGGATGAACAATTCGCATACAAGATTGTAAGATATAAAGCATACCGACGTCGAGTTGGTGGTCGTCATCACTCGATCCTAATCGTAGTTTCTACTTTGATTTTTTTTTTTTTTTATTAAGTAAAAATTCGACGCACCGGACAGGCCCAGTGAGTCGAGTGGCCGTAGCAACGCCGACGGAAACCCGTCATACAAACAGATACAAATAAAGTAAAGTAACCCTGCAAAACCGAGAAACAAAGATGCAACAAAGGCAAACACTAGCACTATCGAACAATGAATGAGCATGCAATGAAACCACTCCAACGGCAGAAAGTAGAGGCAACTCAGGAACACCTGGGGAACTTGTGGAAACCTCATATATGGACCCGGGCGACGACAAGCCTTCAGGTTTCGATCACGTCAACGACCTCTCGCAGACGGTAACAGAGAGAAATATCGCACAAAAGCCGCTAGTCTTCAAGCCCAATAGAAAGCACCGTCGAACTAGATCAAGGGATTTTATTGAAACCTTTTCGGGATTTAATGGGGGGGATTAATTGAATGAATCAAAATTAAGCAAACAAAAATGATCAGCTTAATCAAAAGATCCACTCACCTTTTTAAAAAAAAAAAAATTCTTTAATTGCCCAATTGGGACAAAAGAGCACAAGCAGCACAAACGCAAGTGACCAAGCACGAGACGCCTGTAGCAGCCGGCCGGTGGATCGAAGCCAGTGAAAGCGATGAGCGGAAGGAAGTAGAACCAGAGAGGTCGACGACGGCGAGCCCAAAGGGGGCAGCGAGCGGCCTCGACGAACAACCACCGGAAGCCAAGGTATCAACGGCACCCAATCGGCGGCGACAACAACGAATTCGGAGGAATGGAACCCGAATTCAGCCACCAAACACGCCGATTGAAGCCTGAGACAAGATTTGGGAGTGGATTTGGATATTATATATGGTTTGGCAACTGAAAAAGGGGTGGTGAGGGGGCTCAAATAGGTGTCACCCAAGGACGCCGTTAGGAAGGCGAAGAAGATGATAATGGAGGTGGACATGGTGGCGGGGCTGCGGTGGTGGTGGCTCAGTGGATTGGTGGTGTTCCAGGGTTCTCGGGTTAAGAATCGGGGATTTCTAGAGAGAGTAGAAATCTTAATAAAAATAGAGTTACTTTGATTTCTATATTGTTTCCGCTACTATCTAATTTGATTGTTTAATGGATTTCTTTTGCATCGCCTTTCTGAGCATATCATAATATTCGGTATTTTTTTTATTCAAATGAAGTCATAATAATTCAATATTTTTATTGCATCCGCTATGATTTGGACCAACTTGGGACACTACCATTTATTAATCATGACATCATCATGCAATTATAAGCAACAACTTGATTGGGCCGACCTAGACCGATCCATCTTACTTTCATTCATGCTTGAAACCGGCGTTGGCAACATAGTCCATTCTCGGTTCATTATTGTATTCGGCTCGGTTGGTTTGGTCCGCCTACTCCCTTTTACAATATGAAGGAAAGAATTGAACGAAAGAAATGGAAAAATAAGAATGTAATGAAATGAACGACGATGGTGTTTCATAAAATTAGAAATCCATTATCAAGCCCCATCACCCATTGAGCTTACCCAATCTACCGCATGATATAATACAATGGTATAACTTTTTTTTTTATACACACATTTTGATTCTTCACATAGTGGGCTATGATCACACACACACTTACATCAGGTGTAAACTTTTAATTTAACACTTCAAAAGCTGAAAAAATTAAATAACCTAGTAAATTAAGCATACCCTCCCACTCGCACCCCCCTCTCCCCCAAAAATCTCAATAAACCCTCATGTTATAAACTAGAATCAATCCAAACATCAAACTTGAGGATAAAGAGGAAAATATGTGATTGTATTCAATATAATTGATGTATCTTGTAGTGTATCCTCCAATACAATATATATGAATAATATCCTTGGACTCCAAGCATAAGATAAATCTAAAGGTAAAAACTCCATCTAAGTTAGGAAATTGTATATCTTTGTACATCCACATAATAACATTATAACACTCCCCTTGGATGTACAATCTTTATTCCACTAACTCTCTCATTAAAAACTTAGCTAGGAAACCCCAATGAGACAAAACCACAGCTTAGGGAAAAAAAAGTGCAGCGTTCTACGTACGTTTTTGTTGTACTGCCTCATTAAAAATCCTGTGAAGAAAACCTATTGGGATAAAAACCCGATCAAAGGGAAAAAAAGTGCAATGCATATAATGCACCCCTTGAGTTCGACGTGTTGGACGTCATTGATACATTCAAATCATAAATATTTGCTCTTCAAACTTCATGGGATGTCTTCTTGGGATGTTTTCTCTTTTTGGGATGTCTTCTTGGGATGCATATAATGCATTTGATGAATTTTTCCTTGAATTTGAGATATACAATGTATCCCTTTGAAAGAGATTGCCTCATTAAAAGCCTTGCTCTGGAAAAACCCAAATGGAACAAAAACCAAAGTTAAGGAAAAGAGTATAGCTTTTCTCCCCCTCAATTTAGCATATAAATCATCAATTTTATAAGCACTTCAGTACCTAATATCTTTTCTATCAAATCAAAGCTGAAAGGTTGCTTGTATATATTTTGTAATATCTTTTTCTGATTTGCGCCTAATTTGCCATGTTTTGCACTAACTTTCATATCGATTTCTGTACACATTTTATATTTCTGGGTTAGAATAATACAGGAATTGTGTAGTTTATGCTTATTTGTCAATTATGTTGATCTACACTAGTTCTTGTTTAATATTGCAGAAATCAAGATATTTCCGGGACAATTCAGAGAGACAGAATTCAAGCTGGAAAACCACTAGACGTCTAATGTAGAGTCACTCGACGTCTACCAAGTGACTCGACGTCGAGTAGAAGTTGGAACCAGCACATCAAGCAAAAGCAAGGAGGAACACAACACTTGACAATAGAAGTCGACGTTGAGTGCATTACTCGACGTCAAGTGAAGACCTCGACACACACATGTCGAGTGGAGCTAGAGGAGCCGAGATCGGAGTGAGCTGCGAAGACGAGTCGATATCGACCCATTTTGGTCGATATCGAGTGATGGTGCTGAGTCCAATCCGAGTCCGATTTCGAGTGGTCATTGCTTGCATTGGAAGGAAAGAGAATTCCATCTACATGGAATACTTTATGCAACTTAGTAATTCCCTAATTAACTAGGTGGAATTTTAATTATTTTATTTAATTTATTTATCAAACATTTATCTTAGGATTTAGATAGAAGATATAGTTGTTCTTTCCTTGGATAGCAAGGGTTGAGCACTATAAATAAAGCCCTAGGGGGCTGGTTTTTTTTTATTGATTCCACAACACACAAACAATATAGAGTTAGAGAGAGAAAGTGGAGGCAGATTAGGGTTGGAGCGGAGATGAGACATTTTGGCTTTATTCGGTTATAATCTTTCGTTTATTTTAATGCAATTAATTATTTCCTTCATATTATTGATGTTTGTTACTACGATGAGAAGCGATTAGTCGCCCTACTTCTAGGGTCGGGGTGAGCCCGACGGTAACCATGTAGGGTTATGCATCAAAGGTATGATTTTTATATGCGATTTCATCTTCTATCCCTATTTGTGATTCTTCTACGACAGTAGCAAGTGATCCTTATTTGTATTATTGAAGCGAAAATGATCTTAATACGAATTTGGATTAAACATTAAAAAGGTAGTAACAATTAGAGTTTATGCGAAAGCCTTTATATTCTTAATTGTTAATGACGAAAGTTATTTGATGAAAATGCATAATCTTTTATAACTTGGTATAATTCTTACATGGTTATTGTTGTGGCATTGAAACTCCGATCTTGAATGTCTTTAGTTTATTGAATTCAAAACTCCAAATCTGTGTTATTTCTGTCCACATATCTTTGCATCCATTCTTATTTCTTTGGACATTCTTTTCCGACACCTTTTACTATTTTTCTACAATTTCGATTCTACACAATACAGTCGATTTTGACCCACACCTTGGTCGATATCGAGTACCTTTAGTCGATATCGAGTACACTGTACTCGACATCGAGTTGCTTGTTTTTCTGTGTGCAGGTGTGCAGGTGAAATTTCGACCGACTTCAGTTGATATCAACCCACTTTGAGTCGATATCGAGTGGCTTTCTGGTCGATAGCAAGGCAGAATTTGGAACTATTTAGGCGAGCGTTGACACGCTTCCTCATGGATTCGATCTTGAAATGCTACCACTACAGCAAGAGGCAGGGGCGGCCCCAGGGTGGGGCGGGCGTACGCGGCCGCCCCACCCTCCCGCCCCACCCTTTGTCCCACGTGCCCCGGGGTTTGGGAAAAAAAATAAAAAATAATGTATATATATAGAAGTGTTGTAATAAGTAAAACTATGATGAATATAGAATCAATTAGTCTAGGTTGCTTAGTTGGTTGGTGGGAAGGAAGGAAACTAATGTTAGACCAAAGGTTGTGGGTTCAAGTCCCACCATCCTTATTTTTTAAAACAAATTTCACCTCCCTAAAGATAGTTTTTTTTTTTTATTATTTGTTCAACTTACACCCCACTTTCTTTGTTTCTACCCCTTATTTAATTATATTCCCACTTTCCTATTATATACAAATTATCTAGCTATAACTAATTAAACCCCATAAAATTGGTGAAATTAGCCTCTTTTTTTATAAAAAAAAATTCGCCTCCCTCAAAAAAGTTTTTTTTATTCTTTGTTCAACTTGCACCTACTCTCTATGTTTTTACCCCTTATTTAATTATGTTCCCACTTATCGAGCTCCCTACTATATACAAATTATCTAGCTATAAACTAATTGAACCCCATAAAATTGGTGAAATTATGATTTGATTCTGAGAATAAATTTTGTGAAATTTTCATTAGAGTTTTGATTTTGAGAATAAATTTTGTGTTTTAATTATTGTGTATGTGATTTTGAGAATGAAATTTATGAATTGAATTTGGGCTTTGTGAATTGAATTTGTGAAGCTTTATGCAATATTTGTATTTTCGTAACCTACATATTCAAATCACAATTTCTATCATGTCTTTGGGAACCAAAAAATATTATAAAGTTGGTGAGTTTACAATCCTAGCTAATATGCAAAAGCCTTGAATTTAACATGATTGAATTTCGATAAGTTTACACTCCTAAATATGACAAATGCCTGAATTTCCAATGAATGACGAGAAACAACCATCATAGCAACAAAGCAAATGTAAGCAAATGTAAGCCTACTTTTCTATAATCCACTGCTAAGTTGAAAATCGTAACTTAGGTAAAGGAATTTATTCAAGGTCAATATCTCAGTACAAACTAGAAAATTTTGCCCCACCTTTCGGAGGATCCTGCGGCCGCCACTGACAACAGGGATTCTTGTATTTTATTTGCTTGGACAGGGAGTTGGTTTAGTTCGTTTATATTTATATTTATTTACTTGATTAGTTTCCCTCCTCAACAAATTTTGGCGCCGTTGCCGGGGAAGCTATTAATCGCGCCATTTTTAGTTCTTTTTTGCTCCCTTTTTCCTTTTGGTTTTTGTTTTAGAGGTGTATGCGAAGAACTGATCGTTGCCTTTATATTCTTAATTGTTAATGACGAAAGTTATTTGATGAAAAGGCATAATCTTTTATAACTTGGTATAATTCTTACATGGTTATTGTTGTGGCATTGAAACCCCGATCTTGGAAGTCTTTAGTTTATTGAATTCAAAACTCTAAATCTGTGTTATTTCTGTCCATATATCTTCGCATCCATTCTTATTTCTTCGGACGTTCTTTTCTGGCACCTTTTACTATTTTTTTGCAATTTCGATTCTGCACAATACAGTCGATTTTGACCCACACCTTGGTCGATATCGAGTACCTTTAGTCGATATCAAGTACACTGTACTCGATGTCGAGTTGCTTGTTTTACTGTTTGCAGGTGAAATTTTGATTGACTTCAGTCGATATTGACCCACTTTGAGTCAATATCGAGTGGTCTTCTGGTCGATAGCAGGGCGGAATTCGGAACTATTTAGGTGATTCCACATGGATTCGATCCTGAAACCCTACCACTACAGAAAGAGGGATTCTTGTATTTTATTTACTTGGACAGGGAGTTGGTATAGTTCGTTTATATTTATATTTATTTACTTGATTAGTTTCCCTCCTCAAAAAATTTAGCGCCGTTTTCGGAGAAGCTATTAATCGCGCCATTTTTAGTTCCTTTTTGCTCCCTTTTTCCTTTTGGTTTTTGTTTTAGAGGTGTATGCGAAGAACTTATCGCTCACCCAGATTTGATCATCTTCTCGAATTAGAACACTTCTTTCATCTCCAGCAAAGGCTAAGGAGAAGACTAATGTCGACCGACAATGAGAACGAGGAGCATCTCACAACAGCACATGAGCTTGAGCAACTCCGCAGACAGATAGATGAAAAAAAACTGACATTACAATTAGATACGAAACTACATCTTAATTTGCATGTTTTCTAATGTTGCTATTCATAATGTTTTTCAAGAAACCGAATGCAATTTCATGCCGATGATAGCATCGAGACTCACTAAGGGTGTTATTCGAGCTGAATGAGCCGAAGCTTGATTCATTTGCTAAACGAGTTCAACCTGAGCCTAATTTCTAAACGAACTTTTTTTTTTCTTCAAGTTTTGCTTGTTTTAGTAAATGAGGGAGCTCAGACCAAGTTTTTTTTGACCTTCAGATAGTTTTATCATAACATATTAGGGCCCGTTTGGTATCCATATACGTATATCATATATCGGATATGGGTATGAGATATCGATATCATGGATATGGGTATCAAATCTGATATCTGATATCCGATATCTTGTTTGGAATGTTTTAGATATGGGTATTAGATATCAAACTTTCTACCAGCGCTCTCTCCATGACGACCAAACTCGCACCAGCCCAAACCCGCCTGAACCTCCGGTGACACCCAACTATGCCGAGCCCCCTCCTAAACCGCTCGACCCTTGCTTGATCGAACTCTTGAGCCCCATACCTACACCGCTCGATTTGCTAGCCCGACCCCAATTACCCCCACCTCCCACCACCACACCCTCTGCGATTGCCTACCCAGAAGACTACCCAATCAACCTCAGTCCTAGCCTCGCCCCAGTTTCCCTAGCGCCGGACATCAAAGGTGTGAACAAGTTGTTCTGGATCGATTTTGGAGCGGAGGGCGGCAGTGAAATCGAAGACCGGGACGAGTTGAGACCGGTGGTAGCGATATTGAGAGCGGAGCAAGAGGGAGGCAACAATGAAGCGTTGGAGAAAAGAAGCGCAGATTCTATTTTGATATCCCTGATTGAGTGGGTATATGGAATTGGAGGAAATTACAAAGGAAGGGAAATATGGGTATATTAGTTTGATATCCATATACATATTCACCAAACACTAGGTATGGGTAGACATGGCCACGGGTCCGACCCGCCGGGTCGACAACCCGGAGAGGGTGACCCTAACCCTGACCCGGGGTTGGGACGGGTCGACGGGTCGGCCACGTGGCAAGGGAGGGTGGGAATGTGTCGGACCCGGCGGGTTAGGTCGGGTTGTGTGTTTTTTTTTTTGTAGGATGTTTTTGTGATATGTGATGAATATGTGTAATATGGTTTTGTGTTTAATGGTTTGTGGGTATTGGGGAATAAAAAAAAGAGGGAAGAAGAGCTTGAATCGGTTTCCCAATTGCCTACGTATCCTCCCGGGAGAGAGGAATCAAAGTCCACGTAGTTCTTTACCTGTTGTCTGAACCCCACTTACCTATTCAGTTATTCGTCGATGTCGAATTGGCGCTGGCCACCATCCACGGAGCTCCCGACTGATTCCGAGTCCACTCCATCATCAGGCTCGGACCCGTTTCCCATGGCATTTTTTTTGGGAAATTTCGCCAGGTACCCTCAAGGTATGACGTTTTTCACGGGGTGTACAAAACTTTAACCTTTTTCGCTTGGTACCCCTAACATTTATGTATATTTCGCGTCGTGCCCTTCTGAAGTTACAATTAATAGAATTAAAAAAGGTCTGTTAGTTTTAATTAAAGAAAAATGAAAAAGAAAAGATAGGAGGATTGAACGAAGCAAACAGAGAACCGTCGTACCTCGACAAAGAACAAAAAGAGGAGAGTCCAGAGAGAGAGAATGCCGACGACTTGGAGAGGCCTAGTAGGCGGCGACGCTGACCAAGGGTGTAGGACGCCGAGTCGCCGGCCATGGACAACCATACAGAGGCGGTGCCAACAGACGGTGGTTGCAGGTAAGTGCCCGAAATTTAGGATTAGGTCGAAAATTGAACATCATATTCAGTTCTATACTTAATTGCTTTGTCATGAAAATTTAGGGGTTAGGGTCTATGTTAAAATTACACTGACCTATGTTGAGTTAGGGTTTATGAATTTTAGATTAAATATACTCCAATTGGTGCTATACTCAATTGATTTCTCATGTGAATTGGGTGTGGTGGGGGGTTAGGGTTTCTCATGTTAAAATTCCATTGAACTATTTTGAGTTAGGGTTTATGTAGTTAGTAAATTTGTGTGTTTGGTGATTATGCTTTGTGGGATGGAAAATAAGAGAACAGTTTTTTTGTTTCTGAATTTATAGCTGTTGTCATGTTCCTTTTCAATCTGATGCTTGAAACTGATTTTTTTCATTTACCTTTCCTACTATATGCTTCTTCCTAATTTTCTATAATCTTGTTCTAATGACTTGCAGCCAAGATTTCAGTTCTGATGTTTAGGATCTCCTTTCATTCTGTATTGTTTTACTATTTCATCTCAATCTGAAAAAATTGTCTTACTTTGTTTGTTGTTTCTAGAACTTTTACTGTGAAATTTATGTTCAAGTCCAATCAAATTAAGGTGTGCTGCTGGAATTAGGTTTCGGTTTTTCGAATTGAGTTTGGATTTGGGGATGTTTAAGTTAACTTCTGAAAGTTCTTCCTTTTTACAATTGATCATTTAATGTGTAAGATCTTTCATGGAAGGCCTATTGATGCTGCTACATGGCGACTTATTCGCATTTTCTCCAAGTGTTTCGTGCCTTCCACCTAGCCCTCTCTTGTAGGAGCAATGTGTCGTAACTTCTGAGTTTAGAATTGGGTTCTTTCCAGCATTGTGTAGAGCACTAGTGCTTGGTTTGTCTTTGGATTTTTCTGCTTTGTCCTAGCTGTTCTGCGCCTTTTTTTTGAAGCCTTGACTATCTTTTGCAGGCCAGAGCTGATTGAATAGAAAGACCACACCACGAGATTCAGGAATTTAGCTTCAAAGATTTATTACCAGTTTATTTGGCTTGGGTGCTTATTTTTTTAGTTGAATGAAGATGGTTTATATCTTCCGGATTTAATGCTTGTTAAAAAGCCTATTAGCTCAAACGGTAGAGCACGTGCTTATGCACAAGATGTGGGTTCGAATCCCATATAGGCTGATTTCTCAAAATGCAACTAAAATGTTCTTCAACCGAACCACAAATGAAAATCAGGACTAGAATCTAACCATAAATGAAAGTTGATCCTGCAGTTCTTATGATATTACATGGTTTATTGCCGAGCCTGCCAATTCATAAACCATTGAAGTAATTTAAAGGCAGGTCACAGGTGCAAATTGGATTTAGTGACTAAATTTGGGTTCGCTAAAATGAACAAGATTTGTTGTAGATGAGAAGAAACCTTCTTACTAACCATTTAGATAAAACTATGTATCGGCATAAAGATATAATATAAGTGGCCTATGTGAGAATCGAACCCACATCATTGTGCGTAAGCACATTGCTCTTCCACTTGAGCTAATAGGCTATTTTATCCTAGTAGAGAATAGAGTACTTACCAAATCACGAGTAAGATTTGTATTCACGTCAAAAAATATGAAGGTTGTGAACCAAAAAACTAAATATATAAAGGGGCTTCACTAGCATTTTTTTTTATTAATAGAAATATGGCATCAAGTGACTGCTTATTAGCAAGTTGGCAATTACAATTGCCGGATTAACACTTGAGAAGATGCAAGAACAAGCAAATTGGCAATTAAGAACGAAATGTCCTTCACATCAATTTTATCCACTTTGGGCTTTGCACTAATGCTCTCCCTCTTCTCTTGATAGTGGTACACAACCAAGCAAGAAATTGGCATTTGAAATTGATCAAAATTCAACAAGCAAGTCAAACCAAGAAATTAACATATGAATTTTTTTTTAGAGAACTAGTACTACTACAATGAAATACAAAGAAATTTGTGTGAATAAGCTTATTGAATAGGAAACAAATTTGTGTGAATAAGCCAAATAGGAAACAAATTTTTGTGTGAATAAGCTTATTGAATAGGAAACAAATTTTTTTTTTCTGCATCTACAACTAGTACTGCTACAATGAAATACAAAGAAATTTCAGAATTTACAGGCCACATTATCTTAACCTAAACCCTAATTTCAGAACAATTTTCAAAAGTCTTCATATAAGATCGTGAAGATAAGAAGTAAGATCAACATTATCTTAACCTAAACCCTAATTCGCAAATTATCTCAATACCAAAGCGGATTCTAAATTTCTAATAGGAAAAGAAGCTTTCGATATAATCAATTCGCAATAAGAACAACATTATCTCAACCCTAACCAAAGCTCCCGAATTCGCAAGTTCACATTACAATCTCCGAACAACATTTCAGAGAGGGTACATACCTATTGTCGCCCACCTTCGAGCAATCGAGCCCATCATCAACGAACTCCTAGTTGGCGTCGGACTGTGTCACCGGTCGTCCGCTCTCTTGATGAGTTGTTGTGTAGGTCACAGTTTGGGCAAATCGCCTCTTTTTTTTTCCTTCTATTTAACTATTTTCCTTTATTAAATAAAAAAAACAAACGGAATCCATCAACCTGTGGTTACCTTTAACGGACAAGGGGCACTCCACGAAATAAGTATAAAGCCGAGGGTACCAAGCGAAATAAGTCAAAGTTTTGTACACCTCGCGAAAGCCGTTGGCCAGTTGGCCGGGTGGGTTTTGATTTTTATTTTTATTTTTCAATTATTTACTTTGTCATTGTATCATATAAAATATTTTTAGTATTTTTTTAAATTAAAAGGTTGTTATTTTTATATGTTTAGCCGTTTAGGTTTATTAATTTATATGTTGGATTAGTTAAAAAACAAAATAATACACACATAACACACAATCTTATTACAAACCGAACAACGATTACAAACTCGTACTGGATTCATTGTCCGGTCGATATCGGGCTCGGCGATTCATCATGTCATGCGTGACATTACAACCTAAAACACGAACTTACTTCCTAGTTCCTACTTTAGTTACTTCTTCATACGTTCATATTTGAACAACATCAAAAACTTAACACACCACAAGACTAAAATACTAATTACTTATTACCCGACGATCCCGAGGCTTCGACTTCTTTTTCGGGATGCTTCTTGGCAAGATGATTCTTCAGGTTGTCATAACCCAAGTTGTTAGTGATCTTGTACTTATGACCACAATAGCAACACTCCGCTTCTATCTTGCTTGGGGCTTGGACAACCTTCTTGAAATGATCGAACAAGGTGGAGGAGCTCGATGTCGATGATCCGCTTTTACCGCCTTTTCTGGCCATTACGAACGGGATTGGATGAAATATGAGTGAGTTGATTGATTGATGTGTAAGGAAAATGAATTGGGGAAGAGGTAATGCCTATTTATAGGCTCGAGCCTACGTTCAAACCCGAGCAACGACTAGATTTAAAAAAAAAACGGTCAAGTGGTGGGACCCACACCCAACGACTAGATTTTCGAATGTCCCAACCCGTCGGGTCATGGGTTCTAATATACTCGACCCTAACCCTCAACCCTTCCCGACCCTCTGACCCGTGGACCCTGACTCGGCGGGTCACCGATCCGACGGGTCACGAGTCGACCCGCCTGATCCGTGACCTCTGGCCATGTCTTGGTATGGGTATACCCATACCCATATCTGATATACGTATATGAGTACCAAACGGGACCTTAACTTATAGAAAAGTTTAGAAATTTCATAAAATTCGAGCTATTCAAGCATAAATTGAACGAGCCGAGCTTTCAACCGAGCTTAAAATCATGTTCAGACTCGACTTGTTTAGACAGGTGAACGAGCACGGGTGAAGCTTTTTTTTTTCGAGCAGCTATTTGCTTCAAAAAAAATAAATTAAGAAAATTAAAGCCTTTGTTCTAGGGGTGGGCACGGGACGGGATGGGACGGGATTGAGCCGGGACGGGACTCGTCCCGCGAAATTTTTACGGAACGAGATCGGGACGGGATTGACACTTTTTTTTCGGGACGGGATGATGTCTGGACGGGACGGGATCGGGACGGGCCTGGCCTTGTTCCGCAAATAAAAATAATAAAATATTATATAAATTTGCAAAGTGAAAAATGCTTTTATAATTCATTAATTTATATAATATGTTGAATACGGTATTCTTCTCAACTATATTATTCAATAATAATAATATTATTAATAATAATAATATTATAATACTATTATTAACTCATACAATGATTGTATAATTAATTATAATGTTCGACATATTTGGCTACATTATCTTACTAGATCGGGACGGAAAGAAATTGAGACGAAATTCACCAAATATTGTATCATTATCGATTGATAGTTGGGAAGAATACCGTGTTTAGCTATTTGCCTCTTGTAGCTATTTGCCACACTTTGACTAGGATTGCGTTTAGTATTCAAAAGGGATCCGGAGCCCAGCTTGTTAGCCGGCTCCGATCTAATTTCATGTAAGAACTTTATTATTATTAACATAATAATAATAATAATAATAATAATAATAATAATAATAATAATAATAATAATAATAATAATAATAATAATAAAATAATAATAATAATCCACGTTATAATTAAAAAATAATAGTAATAATATTACTTTTTTTTATTCTTATTATTATAAAATAATTATAATTTACAAGAAAAAATATAATATAATATGATATAATAATAATAATATAATAATAATAATAATAATTTTATTATAAATTAATATTATTATTAAATTAAATTATAATATTATATAACAATAATAATATTATTATTATAAATTGAAAATTATTATAATTATAATTATAAATAATATTTGCTCAAATAATAATAATATTATTATTATTATAAACAAACATTATTATTATTATAAATGGAAGATTATGATTATAATTATAATTATAATATTTTCTCAAAATAATAATACTAATAATATATTATTATTATTCTATAATATTATTATTATAATTAGGGCAAATTGCATAAAATAGCACGAACTTTATGGGTGGTTGCACTCAGTGGCACGAACTTAAACAAATACAAAAATAATCACCAACTTTGGTGTTTAGTTGCGGTCACTGGCACATATACCCCCTATCTCGCTAATGTGGACTAGTGGGGGTGCTTACATGATTTTTTTTTTAAAAAGACATAAAAGATGTGTCAAAATTATGAAACTAGCTAGGTTCCAATTTTATTCGTTATTTCATGTAATTCCAAATCAAAGATAATTGTGACAAATATAGCATTTGCAAATTAAAATAACTAGTACCAAATTTCAATTTGCAAATGTTATATTTGTCACAATTATATTTGATTTGGAATTACATGAAATAAAAAATAAAATTGGAACCTAACTAATTTCATAATTTTGGCACATCTTTTATGTCTTTTAGTTTTTTTAAAAAAAACATATAAGCATTCTCATTAATTCATATCTCGCTATATGTCTTTTTAATTAAAAAAATTTCATGTAAGCACCCCTACTAGTCCACATTAGCGAGATAAGGGGTATACGTGCCACTGACCGCAACTAAACACCAAAGTTGGTGATTATTTTTGTATTTGTTTAAGTTCGTGCCACTGAGTGCAACCACCCCTAAAGTTCGTGCTATTTTATGCAATTTGCCCTTATAATTATTATAAAAATTATTATTATTATTATTATTATTATTATTATTATTATTATTATTATTATTATCCAATTACTATTTACAAGAAATTAGTGGGTAGCCGAGATACTATCTGGGCACCCACTCCCTTAGCGATAATAAAACTGAGTCTAGTGAAAATATAAGCGGCAACACGAGCCCCAGCATCATGAGATACGGAGAATTTCTGAATCCGCTTCAGCAAAGCAACCGCATCCGTATCTAACTCTCCCAACGAAGAGAAGGAGAAGGGTATGAAACCATACCCAGCCGCCGTGCACAAATCTCGATACTTGGCACACTTACGCCGAGCAGCATCAACAACAACACGACCAGGCACAAAGTCAGACATCCCAGACTGAGTCAAAGGGGAGGATCCCGTCAGATCGACACAAACATCCCGCCCCCTATCCCAGGAATAAAGTAGCAAATCCGCCGGACGAAGAGGCTTATCATGCCCATCAATCAAACCAATATCAACCTCCTTACCAGCAGAAATCCCAGACCTGTAGCAGATATCCAATAAGGTGTCGCGAACGAGGTTATGTCGATGTTTAATGCCCACGGAACCAGCGCAAGACACAGCATGGTCACCGTAAACATCACCAACAAAGATCCGAGAACAAGCAAAACATGGTCTGGACACCGCGAACAATGGAACTCCCAATCGATAGCTAAGCACACTACGATAGGTCCTTCCATTCATAGTCTGTCCCAACCCAGAAATAGGAACTGCACGCAACCAATCAGATGAGTGAGCACCCTGTTGAGACTTCCATAATGCCACCTGTCGCGGAGTCAATGAGAAAATAGAGTCTGATGTAGCAGCAACCTTCGCGAAATATATATCTGCCAGTTTCTTCATAAGCTTGGAGGCAGCGATTTCACTAGGATCGCGTAGAAGATCAGAACCCGTGACCTCATTAAAAGAGCGACAAACATCATCAAAAGTAGGCCCAACAACAATGATACTAGAAGAATGCAAGATCTTAGTCTGCAACTCAGCAGACTGCAAACGGGACGCCAAAAAAGCATAATGTAACACATCACCGGCAGCGTACACTCCGTTCTAGTTTGGAACGTATTGTCACTGCGTCTGGGCCTGGGTTTGGAGATTGGCAGTGGAGGCTCGCCACATTCCCTTTTTATTATTATTATTATTATTATTATTATTATTATTATTATAATATGCGGGACGGGATTTGCGGGATCCCACCGGGATCGTCCCGCGTTTCGTCCCGCATAATTTTTACGGGACGGGATTCGCCATTTTCTCCTAAATCCCATCGGTATCGGGACCGATCCGGGACGGGATCGGGATTTGCGGGATTTGTGCCCACCCCTACTTTGTTCCAACGAAAAAAGACGAGGTACCCGCCGGCCGCCGCCAGCCGGTGCTATCCCACACTAGATCGGGGAGTCCGACGTGAACTTTGTAACAACGTTGTTGTTTCGGAAAAGTATCAGTATTGGTGGGAAAGGGGAAAATTATTGACGACAATCATCAGAGAGAGATTCAGAGGGCGAGAGAGAAGAGAGAGAGATTCTGAGGGTGGGGAGCACGTCGATGGAAATGGAAGCCATTACAACACTCCCACTCATTTCAACCCACCATCTCCATTGGATTCCCTCTTTCTTCTTCTTCCTTTGGCTACCAGTTCTCTCTGTCTCGTTCAATCAGCCATTTTCCTTTCCAATCGCTCCCAACTCGAAGTTGGGTTTGGGGTTCTGCTCCGGTCAGAGCTTTCAAGAGCAATGTCGTTCTCCGATTTTGACGGTTTGGGCCGTGGAGAGTACAAGAACTTCCGTCAAACCAGCCGTGATAGTAAGTCCTCCGGATTCCTGCTCCATTCTTTCTGTTTGCCTCCAATTTGAATGCCCCAATGTTTTTAGAGCTGCCTTTTGATGTGCACAAAATCACCCCTGATTTACTACGTGTTTGCATAACACCATCCTTTAGATGCAACTTTGTCTTCAAGCCCTGGTTTCTGAATTTTGTTGCAGTTTAGAAGGCTAAAAAGACAAATTAGTATATTAAATGACCCCCTAAAGACAAATTGGTATATTAAAAGTTTTTAGGGACAAATAGGTATATTAAAAGTGGTCTAATGGACAAATTGGTATATTAAAAAACTTTAGTGGACAAATAACTTTTTTTACATCATTGGACTTCCTTTTCGTTTTATTTTTTTAATAAAATCATGTTAATATATTTGTATGATAATTAATTGGTTACATATCTTATTCATTTGGTTATAGAATCATCCAAAAAAAAAATTAAATTTGGTATATATTTCTATCAAATTATAAAACTATTGAATTTTTATCACTATTTGTCACTAATAATATATATTATATACATTTTATTAAATAAAAGCTTTATTACAATGGTTGTTTAGATAAATTGCACAAATTAAATTATCTCACAAAAATATGAGCTAGTATTTGTTTGGAAATCACACAAAAAATGTTAAATAAAAATAAAATATGAGAATTTCTATAAAATCGTTCAAGATGAAATAATTGGTTAAAATTATATTCCGTATTTCATATGTTATTATTATTATCATTATTATTATTATTATTATTATTATTAATTGTTTTCTAAAAATAAGCAATAAGTGTTTTAACTTGTGATTTGTAAACCAACTATTAAATAGGTGTTTTTTTTTGTATTTGTACAAAAAACCAATAAATTTTTTATGTAATAATATTTTATACAACATTATTAGTTACAAACATATGGAAAAAAAATAAAAAGTTTTATAATTTGATAGAAATATATCCAAATTTTTTTTTTTTTTTATGATTATATAGTCAAATGAATAAAAGTTAAATAAAAAATAATTATTTTAAAATATATGAAAATATTTTTATTAAGAAAAATCAAATGAAATGAAGTCAAATGAGGCAAAAAGGGCTATTTGTCCCTTAAAGTTTTTTAATATACCAGTTTGTCCACAAAAACACTTTTAATATACCTATTTGTCCCTTGAATCTTTTAATATACCAATATGTCTTAGGGGGGGTCATTTAATATACCTATTTGTCTTTTTGGCCCAGTTTAGAACCAAAACTCATTTTAGCATCCTTGAAACGATAGCAGAAACTGTGTACTTTGTCCCAAATGCACAAACATATTTCGGATTTTCATTTTTCTTGCAAAAATGGGGAACATTTTGAACGTTTTTAGCAAGGGTGTTGAATTGAAAGTAATACTGGTGATTGAATGTGATTTTACTTACAAAAGTTGATTTTTCCCAATGTGAACTAAGTCAAGGGCGGCTTTCTGTAATTTACAGACCTATGTTATATCGAAAGGTGTATGTGTATCCTATGCTAAACTAAGTTCGAGCATGGTGTCTGCAATGCATTCTAGATTCTATTTTTTTTACATAAGATACTGGTTAGGTCTAGTAAACATGCAATTGGACTTCAGAAGTAATAGTTAGACACAAAATTTATTTCATTTCCCCCCATTTGTTTACCTACTTTTAGCATAGGGTAACCATATCCCTAGGATGCTCTAACCATTTCCCTTTCCCCTTCTGTGATGATCTTACACATTTTTCACATAAAATTTGATTCATTTCCCTTCTATTCCGTACTCATTAAACAAACAAGGCCTCAATTTGCTTTAAAGACTGATCCTCTTTAGATTTCTCATATTCAGATTCTGCGTAGTTTTTGGTGAATACTTTGGTTAATCATGTTTGTGGTGTGGAATTGTGAACTGTAGTTTCTTTTCAGCATTGCTGTTAAAGCGCAACTTTAACTCCTCACTAGTGCTAGTGACTAGTAATAACTGAGGAGTGATAAAAACATTTTTTTTTAATCCAGAAATTTTAATGGAGGATCAGGTGAGGTTTATCTCTTTTCAATGGCCTTGTCTGGTGCAGTAGATTGAACTTGCTATGGAGCTACCTTTTCACATGACTTTTGTTTTCACAATCTTTCGTTTTGCAACAGGTTTACTTCAAAATGTCATTTACATTGTTTCCCCTTGCATTGTTTGCTTTCAGGGTTGCTGAATGAAATGCTCCAATCAGCAAATATGCCTAACTCAAAGGCATGGAAGGTAGGCTATTTTCTCCTTTAAAATATAAATAATGCAATGGCTTTCTCTTTCATGGTTGTTATCTCAACATGGATGGTCATGTCTGAGTACCTTGGTGAAGTTTTCTTTTTCTCCCTTTCATCTGTTTGAAGTGAACCAGCTATTGAGAAAATGTCTAGAAAAAAAAAGTTACTGCTAGAAGTTCAACACCAGGAGCAAAGTTTGAGTTTGCTGCTTCTTTTTCTCCCTTTCATCTATTGGGTTTTGACCTTGGATTTTGGATCTGAGACCAAAATTGACCCAGACTTGAATCTTGATAGACTAGGAGAACATTGATGTGAAACCCGAAATCACTTGAACCCAATGAAGTCCAATTTTCATGGTTGTACTAGGTGATTTATAAAAAAATAATCATGACTCTAACTTTAGAATAATTCCTTCGTTCATTACTTGACCTAAACCTGAAGTGAACCAATCTGATTAGCTCTACCCCCACACATTTTAGTATGGTGTTCTATCCAAATCCTTCTCTAAATACCACATTTGATTTGAGTATTCTGTCCTTTCAAATTAGTTACAGGTAAGATGTCCAACATTTTCCTTTGCTGAAGTTTGACCCATTTAGTACTTTCTATATATTGCGGCTACTGCCTTTGTAATGAGTGAAAATTTGAAGTTCTCAACATATTTGGAAGCCCTGAGCTTATTTTTATGTTGGTTTTAGTTATTACATAATGTATTATGTGTTGTAATAAAATATGGAGGCTTTCCTATCATTGAATGTCTCTCTTAGGTACTCATCATGGATAAAGTCACTGTGAGAATCATGTCTAGCTCTTGCAAGATGTCAGATATCACAGACCAGGGGATATCATGTAAGTGCACAAATCTAATTATGGTTATCCTTATACCCTCATTTTGAAATCAGAACCTGTCCTTTTCTTTTGCACATAATGTTTTTTCATCTTTTGAATACTAGTAAGTGGTAACATTGTAGGTATAATCTTAAGTCTAACGATAGATGTAACCCTTTGGTGACTCTTTACATCTCCATGAAATTCACTCACATTGCACTTTAGGTTTAGACTTCCATTTATACAAGTCGTTTATGTTTTCAGCTAGACTCGTTTAGGCACTATGGATTTTCTTCTTGCAATTTTTCTTTCATTTAGGATGAGGATAGCTGAGATTTTTTTTCCTTTTTTTTGGAAAAGCCATAGGTTCATCATTGCATCTTAACTTCTGAACCTATACTGAGACTACTGGTTGTAAGCAATCAGCTAGCATTTTTCTTGCTATACTTGGCCAATGTTTCTATATGCCATAGGTACATTATTTTGCCTTTTTTTTTCCCCTTTGCACCTCTACTTAAGAAACCGTGGGTGGATGGATCCTGTAACTGAACATATTGGAATATCTGCCTTGACTGTGTGCAGTGGTAGAAGAGCTTTTCAAGAGAAGGCAGCCGATGCCCTCCATGGATGCTATATACTTTATCCAGCCCTCTAAAGAAAAGTATACTGTTCAACTCCATTCGCACACTTTTCCTACAACTTCTTTTTGTTTTTTTTCACTTAACCATGTGTGTCATCTAGTTGTTTATAATGGAAATTTTTGTAGAGTATTTTTTGTATGATATCTCTTTTTTCATATTTTGCCCCAGGCATGTTTGGACAAACATATCTACGTGCACTTGATCTTAATCTCAACCTCTAACATGACTGTAGCCTATATCCCTAAAATTTCAAAATAAAAATAAAAATGAATCTCATTCCTGTGATATCAATTCACTATGAAGGACAAAGATTGGCAGCACTAATTCCTCACAGAAGACAATGTCATTACAAACATAAACTCTATTATAAGCAGGGCTGCCTATATCCTTGATTTTTCATTAAAAAACACATGATAAAGTGGCCATTGAATGTTCACAGTTCATATTCATTAATTGAAACAATGGATCCGTGAGATTATTTGTGCCTTCTGTATACTATTTCTAAAGAAAGTTTACTGTTCTATGCATATAGTATCCATAATTTTTATATGTTACTAGAAGCTGTTACGCTGACAATATAATCTTGACATGAGAAGTTACAAAACCTATTTTTGGAGTCTTGGTTATTATGGTGGGAATTCTTTATATTAGAATAATAATTAGTTTCCCACAAGGGTTAGAAGAGAGAGCTAGATATTCTCAGATTTTTGAGATTATTTGTGGTTTGGACATGTGGTGCAGGGCAGTTAAAGATCCGTGGTCCAGATTTGTTAGTTAACTGATTTCCTGCCAACTATCTTAACTAAATTAAATGCCTATTAAATGTAGTTCGGTGGTTATTTTCCTCTTCTATAAGTAAAGATATTTCTACTTTATAGACAACTTGAAGAGAACTCTTCAGAGCCTTTGTATAGAAATATCACTTAAAAAAAACTGATCTTTGTTGTATCCTAGAGTGAATATGTGTGTAACCCAACAACTTGTGTGGACTAATATCACTTAAACGAAAGTGATCTTTTCATGCCTTGAAGCATTAATAGAACCCCTATGTACCAACATATTCTTCCATCTTCTTATTTAAAAATTGAATTTAAGGATTCAGCTTTTTGTCGTTATATGGTATCATCATCTTTTTCTCTGACATTCCAATATCTTGTTTTGTTGCAGCATGATCATGTTCCTATCTGACATGTCTGGACGAGAGCCTTTGTACAGAAAGTAAGTGTTGGGAGTTAAGTATTAAACGGATTCTTAATCTCTTGAAAATCAGCCCTGGTGTCTTTATTTTTATTTTTTGCTATTGGAAGAAAACCCTTGTGTTTTCATTGACTACTTATTGCTTTCTATTTTAGGGCATTTGTATTTTTCAGTGGATCTGTCCCAGTTGAGCTGGTTAACCATATTAAGAGCGACTCAAGTGTAGTACCACGTATCGGGGCTCTTAGAGAGGTTTACAACATCTCTTTCCTCAGCATGGATTGTTCAAGACTTCTAATTTACATCTAATCCACCAGTTGGCATATTTTCTTTCTTTTGCAATATGCAGATGAACATGGAGTACTTTCCTGTTGATAGTCAGGTACTCATGACTAATAACAAGTTTCCTGCATAATGAAATTTCTAGAAAGGAAATGCTTGACAGAACTACTTTGAAGTTCCGTTTATCCTCCCTTTTGGTGTCTTGTAAATGTTAAACCCATGTGAATAATGTTAAGTTAAATTCCATAAGAAGGATTATGAAGTGATTATTTGCAAGCAAGTCTCTGAATGTTAATTTTTTTTCCTTACAAAAATTTGCATGTCTTCTTATTTCAATTAAGTTGCTTTCTTATCTAGGCTTTCATCACTGATCATGATATGGCGATAGAGGAGCTGTATGGGGAAAATGCAAAAGATTCTCGTAAATTTGGCGCTTGTTTGAACTCAATTGCCATGCGAATCGCTACAGTTTTTGCTTCATTGAAGGTATTTTATTATGAAGTAATGATTTTATGAAAATAGAGTAATACCAGAACGATGCCATTTTTTTTGTATTCTTACTATGCTTTAGAGATTATCTCAAATGTTGCTTTTCTTTTAAACAGGAACTTCCTACTGTGCAGTATCAGGCTTCTAAGAACCCTGAAATATTGTCATCCGGTGATCATGTTCCATCTAAGCTTGCATTGGCAGTTTCAAGCCATCTTTCAAAATATAAATCTACGGTTCCCAATTTTCCTCAAAGGGAAACATGCGATCTGCTCATTGTTGACAGATCTGTTGATCAGGTCAATATTTCTTACATATGTGATTCTTTAGTACATAATTTTCCTATTTGATGCCACTGACAACATTAAAAAAATTTCATCTTTAGATTGCCCCAGTAATACATGAATGGACTTATGATGCAATGTGTCATGACTTGCTTGAAATGCAAGGAAACAAATTTGTCATTGAGGTTTTGTCCTCCAGCGATTCTCTTTTCTTTTCCTTGCTTATCTGTATGCTTCGTGAATGTTTGATTAGAATCCCAATAATTTTTTTTATAGGTCCCTAGTAAAAGTGGTGGTCCTCTGGAGAGAAAGGAAGTACTTCTCGAAGACACTGATCCTGTGTGGTTAGAGATACGGCACCAACACATAGCAGAAGTATATATTCCAATAACTTCAAATTATACAGGACATTATGATAACATAATTGGAATCCTTATAAGTAAATCTGGTGTTTCAGGCTAGTGAACGTCTGAGTGACAAGTTTACTGCCTTCCAATCAAAGAATAAAGCTGCACAATTCAGTCAAGCAGCAAGGTTTGCAACTCTAAACTACAAAGATTTCCCCCTTTTTCACATTTGTGATTGGCTATTTTAGTATTGAAATCAGTGGGAGTCCCGTAAGACAAACTATTCATTTTTTTCGTGCAGGATAGAAAACATTGTTTGATCTCATGTTTTTTCATAGTCCCCTGAGAATAGAAATGAAAGAAAAAGAAAAAAAATGAACAACATGAAATGTGGTTTAAACACGTGTTTGAGAGAGGGAGGGAGGGAGGGAGGGAGTCACACTTTTATAATATCAACTCCCTCTCTCTCTCCATTCAACCCTCCCACTCTTTCATTTGTTTTTTTCCGCGTAGAGAGAGAGAGAGAGAGAAGGGGGGGGGGGGGGAGGGAGGGAGTCACACTTTTATAATATCAACTCCCTCTCTCTCTCTCCATTCAACCCTCCCACACTTTCTTTTCCCACGTGACACTCTTTCTTACGGGTTTGGATCCCATGAATTTGGCCTTTAAATTTTTTGGGTGAAGTTGAATTTGCACTTAAAAAAAAAGAAAAAAGAAAAAGGTGGGGATGGGGGGTAAAGGAGGGGGGGCAAATCTAGCTTCACCCATCAAATTCATGGGATCCATTTCCCTTTCTCAACCCATAAAAAGTGGTTTTAAACTACGATTTATGGGTAAAAAAAGGTTACATTTTATGGCTTTGGAATAATATTTTAATAAAAAAATGCGTGTTAAAACCACGTTTCATGTTGTTCAATTTTTGCTTTTTCTTTAATTTCTATTTTCTCAGGGGAATGTGAATAAAACGCGGAATCAAATTGCTTTCTTCTGTCTTGTTTGACAAAAATGAATATTTTGTTAATAAGTTTGGTATGATAAATATTTCGTTAAATATTAATTTTATAGTGAATATTTAGAAAAAAAACTTCCTAAGGGACATGTATTTGTTTCAAATTATTACAAAATCAAAATTTATCATTCATAATATTAAAATATTATTTAGAAAATTAGAAGTTAAACAGTAGAAATTTAATGTCTGATGCCATGACATTCTAATGATAGAATATAATTTATTACTTGATAGACATAAATTACTAAGATCAAGCAACATAAAAATGAGTAGTTACCAATTAATTTGATACTTGAGTAGTAGTTACTAGTTAGTGGAACTATGACAGTTACAACGATGACGTAGTGAATGAAAGCAAATGAAGTGGAGGTCTTTTAGTGGTTCACATGGAGATGGGAAAGGGAGTGGATGATGTGGCAGCATTCGGGCACATCGTCCACTTATTCGGTACAGTACAACGCTACTGCTTGAATAACTTTGTCTTTGATTATGTACTGAAATGGATCTATATATGTAATTGGGAACTTTGATCCCATGCAGACAGGGAAATGCACTTTCAACACGAGACTTGCAGAAAATGGTTCAAGCTTTACCACAGTATACCGAACAAATGGAGAAGCTCTCACTCCATGTAGAGGTTGGATTTTTTCTTTTCTTTTCGTGTATGAGTCAGAAGACTTTGCCACCAATCACACAATCACCCATCTCTCACAAACATGCTTGATATCATTGTATCATTATTTCAGGTTGCTGGAAAAATCAACAAAATAATCCGAGATCAGGGGCTTCGTGATCTTGGACAGTTAGAGCAGGATCTTGTTTTCGGAGATGCAGGAGCGAAAGAAATTATTAACTACTTGAGGGCAAACCAGGTTATGCGCCAGCCTCAACCCCTAGTGTCAATCATGAAGTAATTAGCGTGTCTGGCAATGAATGATTACCTTAAACTGACAAATTACTTTCAAAGCCAGGATGCTTCTTCTGAGAATAAGTTGCGCCTGTTGATGATTTACGCATGCGTGCATCCTGACAAGTTTGAAGGTGACAAAGTTTCAAAGCTTATACAGGTAATGGCTGGACTCTAGATCTGTTAATCCTGCTGTGTTCTTATTGTCCTCCTAAGAATGACAGTAAAAATGGTGAAAAGAAGAAGCTGCAAGCATGCATTCTCAATTGAGACAGTGGTGACTGAAATTAAATTAATGGTTTTGCTTGGAAACGATAAGATAAACTGATTTACATCGATTTTCGTAAACGTAAAAGATAGGTTTATCTTTTCTCATTGACATCTTACCCTGCTGTTTCCATCTGTTTATGTATTCTGCATTGCACTTAAACGGAGAAAGAAAAATGAAATGTATAATTATTATTATTGGTTAATTTTATGCTCCACGCGACATGCTCACATTTTACCTTACTAACAGATTGTGCTGCATAATTGATTCTTCTACACTTCAGAAGTGA
Source organism: Persicaria tinctoria (assembly GCA_037127255.1). Lineage (NCBI taxonomy): Eukaryota > Viridiplantae > Streptophyta > Magnoliopsida > Caryophyllales > Polygonaceae > Persicaria > Persicaria tinctoria. The sequence continues at coordinate 50,892,260 of JBANSL010000015.1, read as the reverse complement.
ACTTGCACACTTATAAGCATTTTTTGGTAATCATTCTCCAGTTAGCGAAATTATCACGCGAGGACATGAAGGCCATAAAAAACACAAGGTCGCTTGCAAGATCAGCAGAGAAGAATAATACATCAAATGGGGCATTCTCTCTAACGTTTGATAGTCAAAAGGTAAGAACGTTGATACTTGATCCTCTTAACTTGTTTCTACTTAGAAAAAATAACTCCAAACACAACAACGTGTAACTAGAAGTCGCAGGTTCAAAACCACTCCCCCGCCCAACTTAGTGGTCTATTTTCCTAACAAAAAGAGGCAACACAATAATAGTACAACTCGAACCTAGGCTAAGGTTGAGCACTAACGAGTTTAGGTTCTTGGTGGATGAAAGAGCACAAACACCCTATCTCTTACAGTAAAGATAGTAAAACTCAGGGGAACCAAAGAGAACCCAAATCAAATCTTCCACTAAACCTTGAGAAGAGCTAAAGTCTTACTGGTCAGTTGAAGTAAGTAGATGCCTTTTATGCAAGCGAGGGTTATCCTTTATTTGAACTCAAGAGTCATGTCACTCTAGTCACCTCCGGTGACCGTAACAATTTCCTTCACAGCCCATTACCGCCTAACAGTTGTAAACAAGCTGGACCACTCACAACTATCTTGGATATACTATGAACATGCTCGAATTTCTTTAAAAGAATACCAGATAAACAAGTAATGCATTGGATAATACATCTTATATACTGTCATAGTGTTGGTGGTCTTGACCCATTTCTTCAAATATCCCATGCTCGGTATGACCCTAAACAAGTCAACTTCGAACCTCAAGAAGGATATACAACAGCAATAACAACAAATCCAGTATATCCCGCTCAGAGTAGGGTCTAGGGTCGAGTTGTACGCACCATTTTCCCAGACTATGTTGACAGGGTGTTTTCAATGGACCCAAGTACTGCCATAGGAAACATGCATGCATGTAGATGGATATGAAAGTGACGTCCCTTTTCTATTTCATGCCTTGAGTTTGTCTGAAGAGGCTTTAATAATTTCTTGACATTGTTGCATCAATAGAGGAAGACTGCTGCAAGAAAGGATCGTGAAAGCAGCAAGGAAGAAACATGGGCATTGTCTAGATTTTATCCCATATTAGAGGTATGGTTTTATCCAAGATGCTTCCCCCCCTCCGCAAGTCTCCTTTTTGAATAAAATCTAAAAAGAAAATATGTGTTGGAGAAGCAAGCAAGGTTTCATTGTATTAGAAGATTAGGAGTACAGTTTAAGGCGCACATCTAACTATGATCGGAAATTTACAGGTTTAAAAAGTATTTGACATTTGATTATGAGAAATGGATGTGTTCTTATCATGTCACACAATCACATGCAATTAGTATAGGTACATATAGTACTCATCTCGTCTGGGATTTTGCAGGAACTAATTGAAAACCTCAACAAAGGTGCTTTGCTGAAGGAGGAGTACCATTGTGTTAACGAACCAAGTCTTCCACGCAAAGAAAATGCTCAGACTATATCCAAGACCCCATCATCAGTGAGACCCGGTACAGCAAATGGTCCGCAGTCTATGAGATCTAGAAGGACTGCTAACTGGGCCCGTTCTTGTCACTCTGATGACGGAATCGCAAGGTAGCTATGGTCACACCCCCGCCATCAACAAATTCCCTTCATTCTAAACACAATTATAGGGATATTTATATTCAGCCGTTTGTCCGCCTAACCATTTGAAATTCATGCCTATAGTGACTCTGTTTTGAGGACTGCATCATCAAATGATTCAAGGATGATGGGCCGGCGAATTTTCATATTCGTAATTGGTGGGGTGACTAGATCTGAGGTAACATGATCTGCCTTCCGCTTGAGTCTTCTTATCGTTACTGCATTCAAGGTAAATCCTTGATATACTGCTCACTTTTTATCTTCAATTTCTCTCTTCTGCTCAGATGAGAGTTTGCCACAAGCTCACAGCCAAACTCAAAAGGGAAATTGTCCTGGGTTCGACAAGCGTAGATGATCCTCCAATATATATCACGGTAAACTGAAATGGATTTGATCGTTTAATTAAATCGTTGTAGCATCTGCACCATGCTAGCTAGTGTGACTGTTCATGTTTCTTCTTCTATTCATGTGTTCAATCATTTCAACAGAAAATGAAGATGTTCTCAGAAAGCGAGCTATCCCTTGAAGGAATAAGGATTTAAATCTTGACCAGTCTATGAAGCATTGTCAACACAGATGCTTTCTGCTTGGTGCAGCTGCCATTGGATGTGCTTGCTTTCCTATATGTAACGCATTTTGCCAGATCATTTGAACTGAACTGGAGCTGTTTGAAGATATAGCATGGAACAACCTGGCTTCATCAACTAAACTAATGTTAGATCGATAGATGAAGTGTCGCAAGGCTTGCCCTCTTCCTTAAACAGGGTCTTTGAATTTGGTGCAGTAAAAATACAGTGATATGCTTTTTGTGGTTTTGTAAGAAGTTTCCTCACCAGCAAGAGGTGATGTGATGATGAAACATCAAACACTATTAGGGGTCGTTGTGGATGATAACCGTGTTCTTGATTTTGGTAAATAGATAGTAGTCATCCGGGGTTCGAACTAGGGACCTTTGGATACTACTTGCAACTCTGCAAGTCCTTTCCGACTGAACCATTCTGGAATGGTTATGATAGTTTTAACCCAAAAAAGCGTTAAGCAATGCAGTCTGTTTATTCGTCATTTTAAACTTTGCGAAGCAGCCAGTTTTCTTTTGGTCAAAAGAGGAGTTACATTACAAAGTTAAATTTAGATCAGTACAGTCATTGTCAGTGGAGGCAACGGGAAGAAGCCAATGGCTACAGACCAAATCTCGCTTTCCAATTTTATTTTATAATTTAAACATTTCTTAAAATCCTAATGCACCGTTCCATTTCAAAAACGTCTCCTAGGCTTGTCAAATGGTGTCCTTTGATGAATCGTCGCTCACAATTATCCTTGCGATATCATATTCTTAGATCTCTTCGTAAAGCGATCCTGTCAATGCAACTAAGCAGGCTGAGTTCATTCACAAGCTTCATGTGCGAACGAGGTTGTAGTTAGATTAGAAGTGTGCTCAATATAAGATGACATTCACAAGCATCACAAGGATGTCTAGTTCATCATCAACAAGACAACAACCTTTTGTGTGGCTCATCATCAACAACCTTGTGTGGCTGCTGAGAGAGATTGAAGATGAAATGCTTGATCTTATTCTCAGGATTGCCTGGTATTTATAATTACAATATAGGAATAGACCCTCCAACATACTCCTAGAAACTCTAAGAAAACATTAAATAGATACAACTGATGAGAGTCAATAAATGAAGCAGTAATTAATTCATCTAGGGACTCATCTAACAACTTTATTGTCTAACACTCCCCAGCAAGCTTGGCCATACAGATCATCCATGTCAAGCTTGGATATGAGCCACTGAAATCTACCAGGATGAAGCCCCTTGGTGAGAAGATCTACCAACTGAAATTTAGAGGAAACATGAGAAATTTGAATGATTCATGCATAAATTTTTTCTTTGATGAAACGTCGGTCAATCTCCACGTGCTTTGTCTTGTCATGCTGAACAAGATTGTGGGCTATGTTGATGGCAAACTTATTATCACAGAATAGCTTCATAGGATCTTCCCAATGAACTCTTAAGTCATTTAAAATGATTCTCATCCATAATAATTCACAAATTCCATGTGCCAATGCACGAAATTCAGCTTCAGCGCTTGACCGTGCAACAACTCCTTGCTTCTTACTTCTCCAAGCAACCAAATTTCCACCAAGATATACACAAAAACCTGTAGTGGAGCGTCTGCTTACAATATCACCAGCATAGTCAGCATCTGTATAAGCTTCAAGTAGAAGCTTGTCACTTTTGGTGAACAAAATTCCTTTCCCCGTAGTACCTTTAAGAGACTTAAGTATCCTATATGCAGCTTGGAGATGTGATTCTCTAGGATCTTGCATGAATTGACTGGCGACACTTACTGAGAAAGCGATGTCTGGTCTGGTGTGAGCAAGATATATTAGTTTCCCACATAATTTCTGGTAGAGTTTCTTGTCCAGTTCGGGTTGAGTTTCAGCTTTGCCAAATTTGTGGTTGTAGTCAATAGAAGTGGTAACTGGTTTGCAGTCTTCCATCCCTGCCTCTCGGAGAAGATCCTTGGTATATTTTTGTTGAGAAATAAATATAGCAGATTTGGATCGAGCTAGTTCAATTCCCAAAAAGTACTTCAATCGACCAAGTTCCTTTACCTCAAATTCTTGAGTGAGGGTGGCTTTCAGAGAAGCTTGCTCAGCAGGATCATTTCCCATTATAATAATGTCATCCACGTAAACAAGGAGGATGCTTACTCCCCCGGAGTCAGAGTGCCTTACAAATAAAGTATAGTCACCCTGACTCTGAGTATATCCTGCAGCAAGCATCACGCTCATGAATCTGCCAAACCAGGCACGTGGAGATTGCTTCAAACCATACAAGGCTTTCTTTAGCTTGCAAACATGACAAGGAGAGCTAGAAGAAAAACCAGGAGACAAGCTCATATAGATGTCCTCATTGAGATACCCATTGAGGAAAGCATTCTTCACATCAAATTGGTACAATTCCCAGTCAAGATGAGTAGCAATAGATAGAAGCAAGCGGACTGTAGACATCTTGGCAACCGGAGAAAGTGTTTCCTCATGATCCAAACCATAAGTTTGAGTGAAGCCACGAGCCACTAGACGGGCTTTGTACCTAGCAAGAGAGCCATCGGCATGATACTTGATTGTATAGACCCACTTGCAACTCACAATATTGTGACCAGGTGGACTGTCTACTAACTCCCACGTATGATTGGCCTCAAGAGCTGGCATCTCTTCTGTCATAGCATGTCTCCACTCAGCTAATGGAAAGGCTTCTTTAACATTCTTAGGAATTCGAATATGATCAAGGTTATTAAGAAACCGACGGTGTTGATCAGAAAATATGTCAAGAGAAGCATAATTGGACAACATATAAAGGGGCCTTTTTGTACAAGCCCTTGAACCTTTACTGAGAGCAATTGGTTGTAGGACTTCTTTATTTGCAAGGGACGACGCCAATTTGTTGTAGGGAGGAAATCGAGTATGAAATATAACAAAATAAATCAAACCAGATTCTGCCCACGCAAATAATTACAAGACCTCCTCCTGATGTAGCAGCGGGAAGTCAGGATCGATCCACGAGGAAGCGTGTCAGAGGATCGATCCACGAAGAAGCGTGTCAGCGGATCCTAGGCAGAGGATAAATCTCACGGAAGTCGACAACAGGGGCTAGATCTCGACTAGGGTAAGTCGACAGGAGATCAGGCAAGTTGAACAGCGCAGCAGTCACAGGCATTGGTGTAGTCGATCTCGACCAGAGGCTACTCGAGATCGATTAAGGCCCTTGTCGACGTCGGCTTGGCTTTCGTCGATTCTGACTGTTTTTCAGGGACTTCTTTATTCCACTTTTCGCGATCCTTATATGCTTGCCCACCTAAAAGTGTTAGATTGCACACAAAAACAAGACAGTGGTCGATGTCGAGTACTGCTGGTCGATGTCGAGTACTGCTGGTCGACCTCGAGTACAGGGACCCCATACTTAGATTCTTGGCAAGTCAGTGGCTCGGCAGAGGTTGTCGACATCAACAAGGGTTTGTCGAGATCGAGGAGAAGCCTAGTCGAGATCGAGTTGGAGTGGTCGATCTCGAGTACATTGTTGTTGCTTTCCTCCGCTGTTTGCTTGGTCCCGTGGTTGCTGATGCTCTTTACCTCCAGCCACGAAATTTCTTCTTTTGCAGGGCCAAAAGAGAAATCCAAAACCTCATCGCCTATGGTGAAGGTGAGCGAGCGATTCTTAACACTAATTCTGGCATCTCCAGTTGCTAAGAATGGTCTACCAAGAATAATAGGGCTAGTAGGATCTTCAACACAGTCTATGATAAGGAAATCTTCTGGAACAAAGAATTTACCAACCTGGACGGGGACATTCTCAACTATACCTGTTGGGATGACCACTGTATTGTTTGCCATGTATAGTTTGGCATCCACAGGCTCTATGCATCCTATTTTTACCTTCCGCCAGATTGATAGAGGCATGATGCTCACACTTGCTCCTAAATCACACAGAGACTCATATTTATATTGTCCAAAACCCACAGTAACAGAAAACTTACCAGGGTTAGGTTTCTTTTCAGGGAAGTGGAGTACTTTGCATTCGCCTGCGATCTCTGAGATGGATCGCTTCTTGCTTAGGATTTCCTTCAGAAATTTGACATATCCAGGCATCTCTTGCAGGGCTTCTGTAAAAGGAATAGAAACATTCAGTTCTTGCAGCATATTAACAAATCTGGTAAACCTACCTGCAGTGGGATCTTTCTGTGCTTTGGAAGGGAAAGGCAGTGACTTTTTCTGCTTCGGAGCCAGATCAGACGTCGGAGGTGTTGCAGAGTCGTCGACGTCGGCTTGCTGTTCCTCGATCTCGAGCAGAGGCTCCTCGAGATCGACCTGGGTGGTCGACTTCGACTTGCTGGGCTACGCAGTGGAGTCCGAGCTCAACTTCTGGTCTGTGTCGGGCAACTTTTTGTCGAGGTCGAGTACACTCTCCTCGAGATCGAGTAGACTTTGCTCTGTCTCGAGTTGCTGCTCTGCCTTGCCTTGCTGTTTAACGACCTCTGGCTTGTGTAATTGATGCCCACTTATGAGTTTGATAGCTGCGACGTGTCCGGTCTTACCCTTAGGATTTGGTTCTGTTTGCCCAGGGAGTTGTCCGGATGGTCGTGGGATCTGTGGAGCGATTTGACCCATCTGGGTCTCTATTCCCCTTTTCCAGATGTCCAGTTCTCCAAATTTTGTAGTGATGTTCTGGAACTGGTTGTTGATGGTGCCCTGATTCCGACGCTTCTCCTCAAGGATGAGCTGTAGATCATCCTTTTTTTGATCCCTTTCTGGATGTCCTGGAGCTCTGTAGAGTGGGGGGTTCCTAGGAGGACCTTGGTTCCACTGAGGTTGATAGAACCTTTGATCTCCCATGTAGCGATTTGGACCCCCGGCGTAGGCTACCTCTTCATGTGTTTCTGCCATCTGACTTGCTCAGTGTGTGGGCACTCAGTAGTGGTGTGCCGCTGTGATCCGCATTCGATGCAAGGCTGATTGACAGATAGATATTTGACTTGCTTGAGGAGCTTGCGATTCTGGTCTCTGTAGAACTGCTCCCTGACATCTGGGTCAATCTCCTTTGCTGGCTCATAGAGTGGCATAGATGGTGCTGGCCTGGCATAGGAGTTCTCCTCATAGTTTGCAGTAGACCCATATTTGTTGTCATAATTGGTGAGCTTGTCTAGCACACCCCAGGCGTCAATTGGCGGCATAGTCAGATACTTATAGCGAGTATAATGGTTGATTCTGTCCTTAGTGACTTGATCAAGAGAGTTGAAGAAGATCTCCTGAATGACGTAGGGTGGCTGTCCATGAGTAGGGCAAGATCGCAACAGTTCTTTGTAGCATTCCCATGCCTTTGCCAGCGGTTCCCCATGCTTCTGTTTGAAGGCGGTGATTTTCTGGCGGAGAAGTGCTGTTTTGGCGGGTGGGAAGAATTTATTCAGAAATTCTTGCTCTACTTGGGCCCATGTTGTGAGTGATCTTGGTTTCAGCCCTTCAAGCCACTTTAGTGCAGACCCAGCGAGAGACCAGCGAAAAGCTTTCATCTTGACATATTCCAGAGTTGTACCTTCAGCAAGAGTACGATACATGTCAGAAAAATTGGTAATATGTGCAAGAGGACACTCATTAAATTTGCCATAAAAAGCATTATTTTTAAGCTCTATAAGAAACTGAGTGCGAATTTCAAAAGAGTTTTCAGGGATTCGAATCGCCGATTCAGGCACGACGAGAGTTGGATGCATATAATCCTCTACAATGGTTGGGAATTGGGCAAGCTCAGCTTCCGCTTGCCTTGCGCGCTCAGCTTCTTGTTCCCTTGCTGCCCTTTCAGCGACGATAGTAGTATCCTTTGCGGCTAGTTCCCTTGTAAGCCTTGCGATCAGCTGTTCTTGCGTCTCAGCAGCCGCCATGGCTCTTTGTAGTTTAGATCTGATGTGTAGAAGGCGTTCTGGTTCGTCTAAGGCATCTAAACCGACGGTTGTAGGAGGAAATTGAGTATGCAAAATAGAATGTAAATAAACTAAGGCAAACCAGATTCCGTCCCTTGCAAATAATTACAAGACTTCCTCCTGATGCAGTAGCGGGAAGTCAGGTTCGATCCACGAGGAAGCGTGTCAGTGGATCCTAGGCAGAGGAGAAATCTCACAGAAGTCGACAACAGGTGTCCTAGATCTCGAGTACAGCAACTCGACAGAAGATCGGACAGTCGAACACAGCGCAGCAGCAAGTACAGGCTCTCGTCGATCTCGACTAAGGCTACTCGAGATCGAGTAGGGTCCTTGTCGATGTCGGCTTGGTTTGTCGAGTACCTGCACACAGAAGCTACAACGACGCTAGATCGAATATCAGTAACTCGAGATCGACCAGACTTGGTCGAGATCGAGTAAAGGCAGAAAACGAAACAGAAGAAATAAAGTAAAGGCAAAGGCTTTGGGGATTCGAACTAAACTGTATAAAAAGGACTTCCAAGATTGGGGTTTGCAACAACGATAACCAAGCATGCATAAGGCAGGAATAAAACAGATAATCATGTGAATCGCATCAAAGGACTAAGCTTTCGCCTTTTCCAACAATTAGACAACTCTTTCAAGAAACCCTAATTGTCTCTACTGATTTTATGTTTATAATCCAAGTTGTTAGCATGGACCTCCATTGAATGGGTAATAAACACATAACAAGTAGCAGATGCTCAAGACATGATAAAAGTCGGATCTTTACCTCAAACACGCATGGCTATTGTCGGGCTCACCCCAACCCTAGAAGTGGGTGGATGACTCGTGCTTCATCGCAACCTCAGACATTGATTGAAAGGAAATAACAACTTGCATTAAACTAAATTCAAAGACTTTACAATCCCGGCGATCCAACTCTCGTTGAATGCCAAAACCCTAAAACCTCCGAACTCCTAAACCGTCTATGTGGAACTACTTCTCTAACTGAAATTGAATTGAATGATTAAAACTCAGCCCCATTGGCTTTATTTATAGGCTTCTAAACCTTGCTATTCAAGGATAGAATATCTCTATCTATATCTAAAACTATATCTAAAAAGCTTAATGATAAATAAAAGAAATAACATAATTAAATCTAAATAAGGGAATTATATCTAAAGTCCTAAGTGGATAAATCTTCTTCTTCCATGATGTATCTTGATAGATCGGATAGAACTATGCAACCTTCGGCTCCAAGGAATCCCAATCCGAGTAGGATAGATCAAAACGCGTTACGCGGCTTCTGGAGGCTTCCTCGATCTCGAGTAAGGCTCCTCAATCTCGAGTAGAAGTGTTGTCGACTGGTGTGGCTCGGCGTCTCGGCTAGCTGGTGCTCGACAGGCTCGGATAGGGCTCGCTAGTGTACTCGATCTCGAGGACCTCTCCTCGATCTCGAGTTGGGTGGCCTTATCGACTAGGTCTTCTCGGTAGCGTCGGGTAGATCTTCTCGATGTGCGCGGTCATGGCTCCTGGGTGTCCTCGATCTCGAGTAAGCAACTCGATCTCGAGTTGGGTGGTTCATCGTTCTGGCCTCCTGGTGTTGTCGAGCAACTCCCCTCGACATGGCTCGGGTGTCGGCTTCCGGGTTCCTCGATCTCGAGTAGGTTTACTCGATCTCGAGTAGAGTGTAACCCGGCATGTCTTCGTCTTTGGCTTCTCGATCAGCTCCTCCTCGACCAGGCACTCCTTGGACATTTGTCGTCGATCCCGAGTAAAAGTACTCGATATTGAGTAAATCTCTCAGCTTTCTGCTCTGTTCTTAAAACGCACTTTCCCGAGTCCTCGTTCGTCGGATTGACGCATATGACCATGAGTTGGAAAGCTATTTCCGAGGGCTACAACTCTCATGAAGACATCAAAGCTTGATTCAGAACGAAGAATGGTTAAAAATGGCATTTTCTCCAGCTGCACCATTCTTAACTTCTCCATGAGTTTCCTTTAAGCTCCAAAGTGCGTCCGATTTCTGCGAAATATAACCAAAACTTGTTTAGACCTCCATATATTGCAAATAAGTGTAAACTACACAGATTCTGTATTATTCTAACCCAAATGCATGCAATGTATGCAGAAATCGATATAAAAGTAAGTGTAAAACATGGCAAATTAGGCTCACAACAACGAGCCACTAGACGGGCTTTGTACCTAGCAAGAGAGCCATCGGCATGATACTTGATTGTATAGACCCACTTGCAACTCACAATATTGTGACCAGGTGGACTGTCTACTAACTCCCACGTATGATTGGCCTCAAGAGCTGGCATCTCTTCTGTCATAGCATGTCTCCACTCAGCTAATTGAAAGGCTTCTTTAACATTCTTAGGAATTCGAATATGATCAAGGTTATTAAGAAACCGACGGTGTTGATCAGAAAATATGTCAAGAGAAGCATAATTGGACAACATATAAAGGGGCCTTTTTGTACAAGCCCTTGAACCTTTACTGAGAGCAATTGGTAGGTCAGGTGCTGGTGTTGGTGCTGATGGAGATGTAGATGGCAGTGAAGCAAGTGCAGGACCTAGATCAGATAATGGAACCGGCTTGCTAGAGGAAGAGAGGACCCTCCTGAAGTACTTCTTGTCAAATCGAGGAGATGTGATTTGCGGAATGTGTGGTGGTGATTGGGGTAAAGTCTGAGTGGGAGGGATTTCACCTTGCGGTGAGGGTGGATTGTCTAAAGGTGATGTGGAGGTTTCAATGAAGGCATCAACAACAACTGGGGATATGTCGGGGCTGGAGGCATCAGATGGACCAATATCATCACCAATAGATGGAGGTTGAGAGATGATTGGGGCCATAGTAGGAGCCACTGGACCGATGGTTGTGAGTAATTCTAGAATGGACTCCCCACACTCAAGATTAGTAGGGACTTGAGCAGGATGCAAAGGGTTGTAATATGGTGTATTTTCATCAAAAGTTAGGTCTGCAGTAACATAGGTGTGTTTGGTAAGCGGGCAGTAGCACTTGTAACCCTTCTTAGTGTTGGAATAACCTAAAACGATGCATCTTTGAGCTCGGGGATCAAGTTTACCTCGACATGGAGTATGAACATGGATGAATGCAGTACATCCGAAAATCCTAGGCTCTAACCCATGGTCAGTTGAAAGATGGGGAAAGAAGGATTGGGGATGTTGAACTGGTGTTTGGTACTTGAGTGTTTTAGAAGCGGTTCGGCTAATCAAGTAAACAGCGGTGAGAGCTGCTTCCCCCCAATAAAAATTTGGAACATTAGACTGGAACATGACAACCCTAGTAACATTCCTAATGTGCCCATTTTTCCGCTCAGCAAGGCCATTTTGTTGGGGTGTGTACATACAGGAAGACTCGTGTACAATGCCCTTTGTGGTGAAAAAGAAGGATAAGGTTTGATTGAAGTAATCCTTGGCATTATCGGATCAAATGCATTGAATTGAAACACCAAACTGATTAAGAATCATGGCATAAAATGCAGGGATGATATCATTAGCTTCAGATTTGTGTTTAAGCAAAAACAACCAAGTGACTCGTGTGCAATCATCAATCAATGTAAGAAACCAAGTAGACCCATTGGTATTCTTAATTGGTGCATGACCCCAAATATCACTATGAATTAACTCAAAAGGACGCATACATCTCTTGTCTCGACTAGGAAATGGAACATGTTTGTGTTAGGCCTTTTCACAAGTAGGACAAACAAGACTTTCTGACTCCAAACCAATAAAAAGAGTAGGAAACAAGTGCTTCATAAGGGAAATGGATGGATGGCCTAGGCGGTAGTGCTGAAGCCAAAGTTTGCTTGTATTTGTAATGCTAAGGTAGGTGGAAACAGTAGTGTGATCCAAGATGTAAAGGTCCCCACTTTCTCTACCATGTCCAATCATCTTCCCCGAGCCCTGCTCCTGTATTGCACAACCAGAATGAGAGAAAGTAACAATACAATGAGGAGGATGAACCAACTTCTTAATCGATATGAGACTAGATGAGAGATTGGGAATAAACAAAACATCATTGAGGGGCAAAGAAGGGAAAGAAGTAATGGTGCCACTCCCTAAGATGGGAGATGATGTCCCGTTTGTAGTAATAAGATGCTTCTTAGAAGACAAGGGGGTGATAGGAGACTAAAAGGGATTGATCATTACTCATATGATTAGTTGCACCGCTGTCTAGAATCCACTCCCCCACAAATTGATTTTTGATACCTGTAAGAGCCAATGGCTAAGAAGATGAGGAACCTGAGGAAGCTTGAAGGTTCTGCATCATGCTTTAGAGATCCTTGATTTGGGCTGCCACTTCAGCAAGAGAGGAAGAAGAGTTCCCGGCGGTGGAGGCCGAAACATTGTGGGCATGCGGCTGATTTGGCTTCAGATTAGAAGGTGTTTGTGTAGTGGGGGAGCCTGTTATAGGAGCCTTCTTCCCAAAATCTCGGTTAGGTGGCCTGCCAATAAGTTCCCAACATCTCTCTTTCGTGTGCCTGGATTTCTTGCAGTGGGTGCACCAAAGATCATTAATGTCCCTTTTTCCAGACTTTGAAAAAAGGGCCATTTCTTCAGCTGAAGCAAAGGAAGGATGGAGCATGATGCCCCATCATGTCTCTTCTGCCCGAACAGTGGCAATATTCTCTACCAATGAGGAAACAGGCTTTGTGTCTAACACTTGGATCCGGACTAGATCAAACTCGGGATTCAAGGCAGCAAGAAAGATGTAGGAGCGAATTCTGTCTACACCAATACACAACAGTTCTTGGTCATCAGGATCCTTTAGAATAAGAGATTGAGATTGATCAATCTTCTGCCAAAGGTTCTGCAGAATGGTGGCCAACTCTGAAATTGTCATTGAACCTTGCTTGGTGGAGTAGACCTTCACATAGAGTTCAAATAGCGCAGGCTTGTCTTGGGCTTTGCTATAGCAACACTTCAAGAATTTCCAAATATCTTTCACATTTGGAAGAAAAATACAGTTGGATCCAATGTTGGCATCCATGGAAGCCCACAACCATGACTTGATGATTGAGTCATCACATGTCCATAGCTGGAAGGTGGGATTTGTTGTGTTGGGAGGATCAGAAGTGAGATAGCCATCCTTCTCACTGTCAGTAAGGGATGCCTTGACAACTTCAACCCAAATCCGATAGTTCTTCCCATTTAGCCGATAAGCGGGCTGAATAGGAGGAAGGGTTGTGCGATTAAAACGTGAGATGGTGAGATTGGCGGGATCAATAACTTGGTCTTCTGGATTCGTCATGATAACAAAGTTATGAGGATCGAGGAATGGATAAATAGAGGAAGAAGGTTGGTGGCAAAGGTGGCGACCAAATTGCTAGTGAAGGCTAGAGCTGACAGCAAAGGTGGCATCCAGAAGTTAAACGTTCAGATCTCCTAGGAGTTCTGATACCATGAGAGAGATTGAAGATGAAAGGCTTGATCTTATTATCAGGATTGCCTAGTAATTATAATTACAATATAGGAATAGACCCTTCAACATACTCCTAGAAAACATTAAATAGATAAAAACTTTACTGTCTAACAGCTACATCTATGGAAGGAGATATTTCCCCAGCAGCAGAAGCCGAGGCTCGACCCCTAAAGAAATGGACAATTTTGTGTGGTTCAAAATATGAGACCAAACGCTTACCAACTCAATTTCTATGGTGTGCATTCTACATTCAACGTTGCTGACTTGTCTTTATTTGTTCCTCCTCAAGATGACTCTGACAATAATTCGATCATTAATTGTGTACAAGTGAAGAAGAATGATGCACATTAGACTTTGATGACTTCGAAGGAGATAGAGTAGAAGATGAGAATGATGGGTGGGTGCGGGATGGGACATAAGTCATCTTGTGTTCCATCCCGAGTAATTATTGAGATATGGGATGGGGACGAGATTTACCTTTTTTTTTTAAATCTCCCATAAGTCTTATCCCTCACAGAAAAGGACGGACCAAGACTGCATGCCCTCTCTCAAATTTTAAAAAAATGATAAAAAAACATCTAAGATTCCTATATATTTTGATGGTTTTAAATGCGTAACACATAGATTTTTACTCTTTTTTTATATTTTAAGATTTTCCTTATTGGATACATTGTACATATAATTATATAGTGTGTGTTGTGTGATTTACATTGTGTGTGACTCACATTTAAAATATCCGATAAAATATTGTAAATAAGATCATATAATAACTAACAAAATGAACACAAATCTACTAGTGTTGAGACGATTGGGCTTGAGCGATGATAAGCTCACAAATAGGGGGCACTTCACCATCGACGTAATCCATGGGCATCGCCGTTATGGTCTGTATATGGATGGTGAGATCGGTTGGCTGGGCACGCCGAGCATGATCTGTGTTGGCATGCAGACTAACCCGTGCTCGTTCCTCTGTTGTCTGAAGTGAATGAGATAACATAGTTCAGGGGTCAATTCAAGAATAGATGCGCAAGTATTGTCGCTTCTAATATCATCAAACTAGCGGAGGACAAGATCGGGGTGGTATGACTCCTCGATGTGAAACGCTTGATCTTCCTTGTATAGGACAATGCAAGTATTTTTGCTTCTGATATCATCGGATAACCCAACCAGTTCATATGTCATATATAAATTTTCAAATAGTTCAAGGCACTTAACGAATATGAGAAAATTGGGAGAAGATATCAATAACTAGTTACCTCTCCGGCATTCAAACAATCCAATTGGGCCATGTAGCGCTCTGGGGCTCCAACAAGCATGGGCGTCCTTTCTTATGGAATCTGTTGGCCTCATCGGTTGTGAACCCGAATAAATCTACCAATAGTTGTTTGATCCCATTGCTGAACAATGCATATCCCTAGCTATGCTATCTCTGTCGATATCGAGATGAAGGAGGAGCCTTCTTGTTAGCTTTGAATGTAGTAGCATATCCTCCTCCTCAAGTAGTCCTTGAACCTTTCTTGACTCGTTGCCTAGGTCAAGATCGTTGTTTGACCCACATAATCCTTCCCCACCTTTTATCTTCGATTCATTCTCGAGTTGGTGAAAAGTAGTAGGTGATCAACTGTCATCATATATATGAACTAGGTAAGGGATGGGTGGATTGCATGCCAACAGAATCAGGGGCGGATCCTGGACCACGTAGTAGGGGATGCTTCAAAGATCAAGTCAAACTTTCTAACTTGCAATGATGTAAAAAGATGCAACATATAACAACAAAAGTTAACCAAACTAAAATGTATACAATAGACTCGATAAACAAAAGAAAAGTTTATATTAATCGAAATCAAAATGGATACACCTAGTCAGGGGGGGACGTAGTGAGTCTTAACCCCTCAAATGGATACAATAAGGAATAGTTAAACTAACTAAATTTAACTCTACGAGTTAATAGTTCTTCAAACTCTTTTATGACGTCTTCATTCTCTATAGACTCGGCATACTCTTTCTCAATATGAATAACCATACAGTCTCGAAGAAACTCATTCCCAATCTTATTTCTAAGTTTAGATTTGATAATGTTCATAGTAGAAAATGCCCTTTCAGTTGTTGCTTGAATTGGTAAAATAAAGAGCGGCCATATCCTAGGTTCGAACCGGAGACCTATGGGTACTACTCACAAGTCTTTTCCGGTGAGCCATTCCGGAATAGTTTAACTTTCAGTTGTTGCTGTAGAAACAGGAATAACTAAAACTAAACAGGTAATAGGTAAGCCATTTTCTTTGTTTTTTTTTTCAAAATAATTAGGGATGCTTTAATATAATAATAATAAATTTAACACTAATAATAATTAATTTTTTGGGAAGTGAGGATGCTTGAGCATCCCATACATTCCAATAGCATCCGCCCCTGAACAGAATGAAAGGTATCAAACCCCCCCAAAAACAACACCTTTAAGCACGATATTTGAACGAACATTATCATATCAATTTGAACAGGCTCAATGATCGGTTGAACCTCAACGTACATTTATGTGAGAATGTGAAGTCGTGTATATTCCATTGAACAATGAGAATATAAATATTACAAGGATACATATCTTTCCTAATCCTAAAAGGATAGAGGAGAATATTTCTAGTTACAAATAGATAGATATATACGGAGTAAATTAATACTTTACATATACGGTTAATACCCCCCGGCAAGCTCAAGGGCAGAACGAACTTTAAGCTTGGACCGTAGATGACATAAGCGGCCCGTGCCGAGTGGTTTGGTGAAGATGTCGGCATGTTGATCGGCAGATAAGACATGACGAATGAGCAAGTTTCCATCCTCGACTTGTTCACGGACAAAGAAGTAGTCCAGCTTGATATGCTTAGAACGAGGGTCAACAACCGGATTCGTTGTCATAAACGTGGCACCCAAATTATCAAAAAGAAGGAGAGGAGCCAATCGCTGAGGCTGATGGAGATCTGTGAGAAGCTGCTGGATCCAAAGGATCTCGGCCGTGGTGTAGGCAAGGGCTTGATACTCCGCTTCTGTTCTTGAGCGAGCAACGACTTTCTGCTTGCGAGACGTCCAGCTGATGAGATTGGGACCATAGTATATGGCAAAGCCATATTGAGAACGCATATCGGATGGATCAAACGCCCATCCGGCGTCCGAAAAATCAAACAAGTTGAGAGTCGGAGGCATGCTGAAGATGAAGGCCGAGAGTGATAGTACCTTTGAGGTAACGAAGGATCCGTTTGACATCCTCTCAGTGGACATCTGACGGGTTATACATGAATTGACAAACACGATTCACTGCATAGACAATCTCAGGATGAGTGATAGTGACATACTGTAATGCCCCGACAGTCTGTCGATACAGCGTGGGGTTGGAGAATGCAATACCCTGGCGAGGCAGGCGAGACGTGGCATCGGTAGGTGAGCCGATAGGCTTGGCTTCATACATCTTGGCGCATTCGAGGATGTCTTTGATGTACTTCCCTTGGGAGAGTAAAAGGCCAGAGGAGTCCCGAAGAACCTCAATGCCCAAGAAATAACTTAGCGATCCCAAGTCTCGAAGGGAGAATTGCCGGTTGAGATGCTGGATGAAAGCATTGACATGCGAGGGATGAGTGCATGTAATGATAAGATCACCAACATAAACCAATGTGTATATGGTGACAGTGGAGGAGTGATGAACAAACAGAGAGGTGTCTGATTGGCAGGCATGAAACTGATTGGCCATGAAGAACTGTTTGAGTTTGGTGAACCAAGCCTGGGGAGCCTGCTTGAGACCGTAAAGAGCCTTATGAAGACGACATACATGGTTGGGAGTGGTGAAATCAATGAAGCCATGGGGTTGCTCTATGTACACCGTTTCAATGAGGTCACCGTTGAGGAAGGCGTTGTTGATGCCGAGCTGACGAATAGGCCAATTCTGAGATAGTGCAATAGATAGAACCAGACGGACTGTGGTAGGCTTGACGACAGGACTAAAGGTATCGAAGTAATCGACACCTTCCTTCTAATGGAAGCCTTTTGCGACAAGACGAGATTTGTACCGTTGTATGGTGCCATCAGCGTTCTTCTTGACCCTGTAAATCCACTTACAACCAACCAGATTAGTGTTAGGGGGACGGGGGATAAGTGACCACATCCTATTTCAACAAAGGGCCTGGTATTCATCCTAGATTGCTTGCTGCCAATGTGGGTGTTTGGAGGCCTGAGCATAGATGGTTGGTTCATGATGGGCGGGAGGGGTGACATCGGGTGGGAGCGGGTGACAAGAGGCAGTGTGGGCCTTAGGTTTGAGGTTGCCAGTTCGCACTCTGGTGCGCATAGGATGGGTGCTGTCATTGCTTGGGCGATAGTGAGATGGGGTGTCAGCAGGGTAAGGGTGTGGTGTTGGATCACTAGGAGCAGGATGGGGCTGCGTAGGGGTTGGTAGTGGTGGTGGAGGGGGTTGAGCAAGGTCAAGTAGAACCGCGAGAGAGGGAGAGGCCGAGGGTGGGGTAGGCTCGCGAGGAGGGGCGGTAAAGGCGAGGTAAGGGAAGGTGGTTTCATCGAAGACCACGTGGTGAGCAATGTACATCCTCTTGGAGGCAACGTGATAACAATGGAAGCCTTTGTGTTTGGAACTATATCCCAGAAAGAGACATGGGAGAGTCCAAAAATCAAGTTTGTGGTGATTGTAGGGCTGAAGAAAGGGATAGCAGAGACAGCCAAACACCCGGAGGAGTGAATAGTCAGGATCTCTGGAGTAGAGGAGATGAAATGAAGTTTTGTGGTGGAGGTTTGGGGTGGTGGTCCTGTTGTGGAGGTAAGTGGCATTGAGAAAGCCTTGTTCCCAAAAGACAAAAGGGAGCTTGGCTTGAGCAAGAAGGGCAAGACCTTTTTCGACGACGATTCGATTTCGCCTCTCAACTGCACCATTTTGTTCCTGTGTATAGGGGCAAGACAAGCAATGGATAATGTCTTGAGACTCGAGATAGGGGGAGACAAAGCGGTATTCTCCTCCCTAATCGGACTCTAGGACTTTGACTGTGGTTTTGAATTGTGTTTTGATCATCGCAAGAAACGAAAGCAATATGTCATGCAGTTGAGACTTGTGAGATAAGAAGTAAATCCAAATAAATTTGGTGGCATCATTAATAAAGAAGACAAAGTAACGAGAACCGTTTAAAGAAAAAACAGGAGCAGGGCCCCAAACATCCGAATAAACAAGATCAAATGGAGATGCAGAGGACACGTGTTTGGCAGGAAGGTGCAACCTGCGACTCTTTCCAAACTGACATGATTCGCAGACAGGCGGAAGCTTATTTGTGGTGGTAGGAAGTTGAAACTTGGACACTAATTGATGGAGAACGGACTCATGAGGATGACCTAGATGACGATGCCATCCTTTGAGAGATGTACGAGAGCATGTGAGGGTGGTGCGGACGGGTGGTGTGGCGGTGTTGGGGAGGCGGTAAAGGCCTTTTTCAGTGGTTCCTTGGAGGAGGATTTTTCCCTGCATTGTCTTGACAAAGCACTTGCCAGGAAAGAATTCCATAAACACATTATTATCGTTTGTGTAAGGTGATAAACGCTAAGTAAGCTTTTGGTTAGGGTAGGGACATGGAGAATTGACGGTAATTTGACATTAGCAGACAACCCAGGTAAATAAGAGGAACCAATGCTAGAGATAGGAAGATGGTTACCATTCCCGACAGAGAGTTAGTCGGAGCCAGCATAGGTGTCCGAGATGTGCAACTTCTGATGATCAGGCGTCACATGGTCAGTGGCACCCGAATCAAAGTACCACGACAGATCCACAATGGTCGAGGGTGAAGAGTAATTAGCGGAGCGTTGCTGCGTGGATGTGTCGCGGCGGCGAGGAGGGAATTCCACCTCGTTGAGACGGTTGTAGCAATTGAGTGCGAGATGTCCAAGTCTACCGCAGATTTGGCACTGATGATGTCGGCCAGATTGTTGTCCGCGACCGGCGTTCGGTGAGCCGTCAGTAAGCGGAGCGGAGGGCTACCCTCAGCCTGTAGAAGGCTGGCGCTGGGTGCTCGGGGAGCGAGCGCCGTGGGAGGAAGCAGCGATGTTGGCAACATGAGTGGTGGTGGATGAGTTGGACGCGGCTGGTAGAGGGAGGAGCGTCGAAGTCACCTGCTGATCACGAAAGAGGCGAGCCTCCTCCTGAAACAGTAGGCCGATGAGCTCCTCGATGTCGAGGGTGCTGGTCCGCATCATGAAGGAGGTGATGAACGGGCTGTAGGAGGCGTCCAGGCCAGCGAGGATGTAGCTGGCAAGGTCCTCGGGGTCGACGGTGTAGAGGCTCTCGGCAAGTGAATCAACAATTGAGCGTTTTTTATGGATGTATTCCATCATTGTTAAAGAGCCTTTCGGGATGGTCTGAAGTTGCTGTTTGAGTTCCATCCGACGAGCCCGGGTTTGAGCCTGATAAGTGCGCTCAAGGGTGGACCAAGCGGCGGCGGCGGTGGTGCAACGGGTGATGAGAGCAAGGGCACGCTCCGCAATGGTGTAATAGAGCCAGAGGAGGACGAATCGATCACGACGTCGCCAAAGGGTGAAGGCGGGATTGGGGGTTGGCTCGGCTTCGACAGTGGTGCCGGAAAGGGTTTTGGATGGTGGTTCTGTGTCGGTGAGGAAGGATTCGAGTTCGAAGGCTTCCAAGGCCGAGAGGACAGTGTTCTTCCAAAGGGAATAGTTGTCACCGTCGAGCTTGATGGTAATGTTTGGAATTTAGAAATTGAGAGGAGTGGTACTGGAGGTGGTGGTGGCGAGAAGAAGGTTGCCGGTAAGGGCGGTGTTGATGGGGTTGGCCATAGCGGCAGTGGGAGGGTAACGAGAGTAAGGGTTGACGGTGATTTGAAAAAAAAAAACTAGGTTCTAGATACTATGTGAGAATGTGAAGTCGTGTATATTCCATTGAACAATGAGGATATAAATATTACACGGATACGTATCTTTCCTAATCCTAAAAGGATAGAAGAGAATATCTCTGGTTACAAATAGATAGATGTATACGGAGTAAATCAATACTTTACGTATACGGTTAATAATCTACGACTTTAGAATCTTGTAGCGGCACATCAATCACATCAACACAAAGGGGAGGGACAACGGCAGGAGATTTTGAAGGAGGTGCAATCACAAGAGTGGGAAGGTGTTCTTCCTCCTGTCATTGGTCCTCCTCTACCTTTCGTTTTCTTTCCATCTCAACCAAATGCTGAGCTTTCTCCTCTTCCCATCGACAGTATATTTCAACCCGGATTTCTTCCACTTCATTCCTTCGACATTCTTTTTCATCCTTTTGACCGAGTTCATCCCTTGCAAAATGACAAGCATCAATCTCATCCATGCGACAAACTCTTTTCTCTTCCCATGGACATTCTTCCTCGGTCTCCCTTTGCCATCGCAGCCTCTATTATCAAAGGTAAGCTGAATCTAGGAGCTCAAGGTTGGTATCAACGTCGAGGATGATCTTCTCCGAGCCTTCACTATTAATATCTCTCTCTCTCTCTCTCTCTCTCTGATCCAAGTTTTACTTTTGTAGAGCAACTGAAGTTGTGTCACCGGCTGAGCGCGGTTTACGAGCATATATATACAAGTCCTAGTCTGAATGCAACATTTTGCTTCAAAGCTAGTCGAAGCTTCAAGCGCATTTAGTTTCAAGACCATGGACTCAATTAAGGCCCGAACCTAGAAGCTCAATGTTTAGCTTCTCAATTCAAGCCCAATCTCCACAATCTCACTATAGTAACAAGCTTAACTCTGGTCCATCCAACTTGAATCGGGTTCAAGAGTTGGGCTATATATTAGAATTTTACATTATAAGAGTTGGGCTTAACTCTGGTCAGCCGACCAGAGCCACGCACCAAGTAAATCGGGATTTTGTACGTGTGACCCATATATAAGAATTTTACATCCCGATTCAGATGTAGAGCGACTGAGTCGATCGAACTGGACTAAGATAAAAAAAAAAAAGAATTTTACATTATAAGAGTTTACATGATTATAAGGTCTTTACATTTTCTTACCAAGATTTTGTATGCCCTCGTCGCACTAATATTAGACAAAAACTCCCTCTAGCATAATAATCTAATATTATTTAGATACTAGCTTTTTCAAAAATAGATTACTTATCTATATCAATATCTATATAAACTACTCAAACAGTTAAACAGAAGAGTTTTTGGTGATGTATCATTCATAACCTCTTTGTTTTAGGAAGTTAATCCAATTAGATTTTTATTTTATTTTTTTCCATGCAAATGTTTAATTATATTTAACCATAGTTATGCCTAAAAGTTTATTTATCTATATCTATATAAACTCTTAAAACAAATAATTTTTTTGTAATGTTTGAACCATTTTCATTTTGTGGAGTTCATCCAATTAGGTTTTAAAAATAAGGGAAAACTAATTAAAATACCCCCACCTTCGGAGGTATGGTAAAAATATATTCTCAACTTTCAAAAGTAATAAAAATATCCCGACCTTTGATAGTAGTGGTAATATATTACCACGGGTTTACTCACTGGTCAAAAATGCTGATATGACATCCTACGTTGATTTTTTACAAGAGTTTTTTTTGAACGGTTTCCTTAGGAAAAAAATAAAGAGTTGGACCGGCTTCCTAAACCACGCCTTTTCCTCCCTCCTATTTTCTTTCATGATCACCTCTTGAGATGTCTTCCGATCTTCCAAGCAACTCATAGTTCCTCTTCAATGACATTCTTCCTCCCTTGTGGTCGGCTATCTTGAGTTGTCTCTCTCACATCTTCTTTCTCTTTGATTCCTTCATGGACTTAGCTGAATAAGTTTTTTTCCCTCTTTGTTGTTACTGTTGTTTTCGGTTTAGTTTTTTTTGTCGGTTTGGTGTTAGGAATAGTCGTGTTGTGTTAATTTGAGGCAATTTTGATCGGATTAGTTGCTTGGTTAAATCAATTTCGTTTTTTTGGGTTTAATTTTGTTGTCGGTGCATTTTTTCCCTAAGGAAACCGTTTCAGAAAACCCGATTTTAGTACTAATTTGTAAAAAGGCTTCCACGCAGGCTGCTTTGTCAAAAACAAAATCAACGTAGGCTTTCTTGTCAGCATTTTTGACGCATGAGAAAACTCGTGGTAATATGTTACCACTACGCTAAAAGGTCGGGATATTTTAATTACATTTGAAAGTTGAGGATATATTTTTACCATACCCCCAAAAGTGAGGGTATTTTAATTAGTTTTCCCTAAAAATAATTCCCATTCAATATCCAATTATATTTAACAATAGTTATGACCCAACACTTTAACAAATTATACTTTTTAAATACATTTATAGTTACCAATTATTATTAATTGAGGATAATATGTTTTAGTAATTCTTTAAAACAATAACAATGGAATTCATTTGATAAAAATATTTTAAATCATAACAATGGGTGTTACAGGACATTAAACATATATTATTAAGAATTTATAGTTCTCACTTATTTATTTCCACAATAATTATCAAAATTCATGTTTATGTAACAACATCATACGTGTATTAGAGTTCCTTAATTTTAAAACCGATTTGCTTTATACACGGTCAATTTATCGTCAATGAGACGGTGGCCACGACAGTTTTTATAAACAATTGGGTGGCCTAAATCGTCAGAATCAAAGAAAAGGCCAGTCACAGATGCTAAAATCGTGAGAAAATATTAGGTGGGCAGTTGAAAACGCTTGTCATCGATGTTGAAACCGTGAGAAGTATAGGGCGACGATTTTCAAAACCGTTGCCTTATACTGTAGGTGCAAAGCAGAGCTAGGCTACCCACGGTTCTCAAAGCAGTGACCGGGTTGGGTCTTGGGCGCTGGCTTGCAAGCGAATAGATTTTTTGTTTTGTTTTTGACGTTGAAACCGTCACAATTCTCACGATAATTTTTCAAGGTTTTAAAAACCAGTAAAAAACGTTAATTTTGTACGATTTTGTCGCTACCATGTCAATGACCAGTGTCTTACTTCTCCCTTGAAAACTGTACATACAAATCAAATCAATCAAACTTCTTTCAATGTTTTATTTTATTTTATTTTATATTAATAATGTGTTAAATTATTGGAATACTATTTTATTTTATTTTAAAAGGCGTGGAGCGCAAAGAATATTACTCCGTAGTAGGCAAGATATGTTTTTTACGAAAAAAGACAACAGCCCTCTCTTTACAATCTTGATGTGAACTAACTACCGTGTGTATTTGTTTTGGCCTTTGGGTTACCGAAGTGGACAATCACATTTTGTGCTTTGTTAAGTTCTCATAATTTTGGTTTTGGTGGGAGTAAATATACAAAGAAGGGGTTTCGGATGTTGCAACTTGATTTTAAAAATAATAATCGGTGTAGTTTGTTTGTTGTCGACTTTGGTGCACAACAATTATTGACCCCTTTACCAATTATTTATTGGTGGATAAGGGGTTCGGGATGGCCGAAGTCAGTGACGGAGTCAGAAACTTATTGTGGGGGGCGAAGTCTTATATAAATTGTTGATTTGCTTTTCAATAGATTTTTCTATAATTTAGCGAACCAAAATTATGATATTTTAGATTAAAAAATGATATTTTAGTTTAAAACAACGTTTTTTTAGTTCAAAACACTATTTTTTGTCCAAAACGGTGGTGTTTTAATTTAAAACGGTGTCATTAGTTCTTATATATTTTTTCTCTTTAAACAAAAAAACTGATATAGTTTAATCTATAAAAACATTCTTTTCTTCTAAAAATATATCGTTTGAAACCTACAAAGTCAATATGTAACTTGTTGAATTTAGTAATAACGTGTAACAAGATATACAAACTTTAAACTGACATAATTTCTTATATAATTGTCGAATTTAGTAATATAACATCTTATTTCGAAGCTTTTGGGTTGAATTATATTACTAAAATATCAAATTAAGTAAAATATAAAAACATTATGATTTATTAAAAAATTACAAGAGTTTTTAGTAGTTTTATTAATTTTTGGGATAAAAGAGTGTAAAATAAATAACGAATCACTAAGACGAATTACCTTAGTTAGGAAGAAAGGGTATTTATTAGTTCGCGCATCCTATATACACCGCAAGTTTCAATTGGGCGTTGTTTTAAAGTTGAATTGGACGTTATAAAATGTTAGATTGGACGTTATTGAGTAAAGAAGTTGTCGACATTGCTTGATGGCCAGTGAAGGAGTGGGTCGGGTCGGGCACCAACGTCGAATTGAACATTGCTAATACGAGCCTGAATCGGGCCTAAAATAAAATATTAAAAAAATTGGATTCACAACGTCCAAAAAGACGTTTTGTGTGTGTGTGTGTGTGAGAGAGAGAGAGAGAGAGAGACTTCCTTATATATCCGGGCTAGTAAATTCCGATCCAACGCTGCTATTCTGGCTTGGTCCGACCCGATTCTTCACTTCACATCGAGCAACATCGACAACATCTCTACAACAATGTATGATCCAACGCTTTGTACAACATCCTTGTCGACGTTGATTAACGATGTGGATTTGCGGTTTATATAGGAACACCCTTATTATTATTATTATTATCATTATTATTATTATTATTATTATTATTATTTTAATTATAAAATATTATTATTATAAAGATGGCTTACATAAAGTTGGTTGAAAGCCTTGTAACAAATTGGGCTCCAACGTCTTTTTGAATAGTGAAACCAACTCTAAGAAAAAACAAAATCGCCGTTAACAAACCCCGTACCATGACTTTTCGTAACCAGCTGAACCCGCTTCAAAAAACCAATAGCCTTATCTCCCAATTTCCCCGGAGTAGAAAACGCAAATGCCATGAAGCAATACCCTTTAACAGCACAAATATCTGCGTACTTCTTCTTCTTTCTTTCCGTGGCTTGAGAGACTACCTTGCCTGGTAAAAAGGAGTCATTGGCTCTAGTTGTGAACGGTGAAGCCCCAACTACGTCAACACAAGTGTCTCTACCCCTATCCCACCCATAAACCAATAGATCACCCGGCCTCAGCTCAATACCATCGTCGCTGCTCATACCTGTATGCGCTTTCTTTTGAACTACAATGCCCGCTTTATAGCATATGTCTACCAAAACATCTCGGACCATGTTGTGTCGATGTTTGGCCCCAATTCCTCGACTACAATGTAAATCATGATCTCCAAATGAGTCCATCCTGTCAAGCTCACAACTGGGACAAGTCGGATAGCCACTAAACATAGGGATCGAGAGATGGTATATATAGTGGAAGACAGAACGAAACTGTCTGGATGGCATGGTTCGAGAGATGGTATTATTATTATTATTATTATTATTATTATTATTATTATTATTATTATTATTATTATTA